>OZ014411.1:18875899-20286448 GCA_963965975.1 Xestospongia bergquistia | reverse complement strand
TGTGGAAAAAACCTCCAGTTACTGCATGAACTGGGTTATTAATGATGACAAGCCTGAAGTTACAGATGGAACAACAGGTCGTCCTGTATCTTCATCATATGCTTTGTCACAAGTATGCAAAGCACAACTGTATTCTCATTTTCTGTCTTTAAGCAAATTAATGGGTAATGATGATCTACATGATTCACTTTCATATCATGAAGCTAAATCAAAGGCCACTATTTTCCAACACGCAAAGTCGTTGCTATATCAGTATAGCCAAGAGCATGGAATGGGAATATGGGTTTGCAAACCACAAGAGCAAGATCAGTTTAATGAACATGATTTGCTACAACTTGGTTTAGATATTTAATTTGTTTTCTTATTACCTTTCTTTTGTTACTAATTTTCTTGAAATCTCTTTCCTAATAAGTGCAAAAAGGAATGCAAATTTGCTTGTGGTATATGTTAGTCTGACCTTATTTTAATTAATAATTGCTAATGACAACTACACATGTATTAGCACACAGTAAGAGTAAAAGATATAAACAGTTGCTCAGAAAACTGAATATAGACATAGTTTAGTATATTGTATTTCCCACGTGAAACCATTTAAATGTCACTTTATCTCCAACTTGTACTTCCAAGTTGTTTGTCATCCACATTTGTGGTCAAACAAGCTGAATTGTGTCCATCACTAAGTTGTTACATGTTATAATGTTTACATACACTGCAATGAGCTATGCATTGTAATACGTAATCAGAATAATACTGGCAACAAAATGTTCCTGTGAGATAAGTCAATATGATGTTATTTCTGTAGACAAATAACAGTCAACTATCACATTGCTTCAGCCTCAAATGATACTGTGTTGTTTGTACAACACCACCTAAACATAAATAGCTCAGCTAATCTATTCATCTGTATGTTTAACACTCTGACATTGGCAACTTTCATTGCTTGAGAATGTGCCCCAAAACTGTTTTTGGTATTCAAAATCCTTGCATGATGGCAGTAATTTATATAGATAATCATTAATATAAAACATCCTCAAAGTTATAGTGCAGTTATGACCTTTCTATTCAAATGAGTTCTTTTGCAAAGATAGGAGAAATTGTTTAGTTACACAATACCTGCATGAATGTGAAAAAGAAGTTACTGTCTGCTGAGTTAACTACTAATCACCATCATATATATGCACAGAGTAATTGTCAGTCATTGAGATAGCTTTAACTTCCTTATAATACTGTGGTTAATTATTCAATTTTGATAATTCCAAAGTAAAGGTCTTCAATTTTGGTGTTATAGGGGATACACCTGCATTATCGGAATTATCAGCAAAGTTAAAAACAGTATGGTGTGATTCCATGTCAGCAGCAACTTCAATTATGTCTGTTTTATCTGTTGCTGTGTGACAAACATCATTCTCTTTAATTGTTGGCCTTGAGGAATGGCTTGTATTGCTTTGGGTTTGCATCACCTGCTCTTTAGACAATAACAGTTGTACCTTAGGAAGCTGAAAATACACATCAATAACACAGTCATTCTTAGGTATTATGTATGATCATACCTTTCTTGCCTTTATTCTCACATGCCTTCTTGATGTCTTTGCCTTTCTCATTGTACCTAATTCAAAGCAGAAAAATCTAATGAGACATACTTTCAAAGCTACAAATAAATGAAAATACTCAAATTTTGAATAAAGACCAATTGTACAGATGCTTTAACTATTTTAAACACTATAGGCTAAAAGGTCAACCATTACTGTCAAAATCATTAACAGGCATTGCTACATCTAGCAATACCCTTTGTTCTTCATTAAAAAGCTTAATATGACTACTAATTTTTCTAAAGTTTGACAACAATTCACCTAAGAAGAGAACCTGTCTATATGATGACACAATACACAGCTGGAAAACACCACATTTCTGACAAGTTCTAGGTGTCACTAAATCTTCTGATGCAGAGCAACACATATATTGTATCACTATTACACACAAGTATCATGTTCAGAAAGGAAAAGCCTTAATGGGACCTACATATTATAAACTATAGACTGATGGAACATTTGAATACTGGCATTGCATGCATATATGTAACATTAGACTTGCTACGCCTGGCAATGCATTCCAAGTGCTCACATTTCAGCATTTATAATTAATGTCTTATAATTTATTTTTTGGAAAGCAAATCTATCTTTCAGTATTTCACCATCAGTTCATGACATGCTTAACAACGTGCTTAGCACTTTGCACAAGTATAAAGCTTGTGGAATAAATTACTCATTCACAGAGTTTTTTCTTTGATACTGATTTTAACAGATTCAGCTAACATCAGCCATACAACTAATGCTTAATTGATTATCCGTACAACATTAATTTATAACCTGCTAACTTCTTGGTAATGCACACACTATTTTAACTAGTACCTTGACAATTGTTGCTCTTTTTCTGTACTGATCTACCTGGTGAATCAAAGATCTGAGCTGATTTGATGTTGTGGTAATCCTGACAAAGTCTGAAAATGTAAGTACAACAATAAGAAATAAACAGAAATAGGTGAATAAGAAATACAATAACTACCATAGCTAGTCAGTCATCATTGACCTAATGTTACACTATGAGTTCATCAATAAAGGATAACATGGTAGTACACAAGTCCAAGTTTAGCCACAAAATGATATGAAAAATATTGTATAATTATAACCTATATACATACACAGTGCTACCTTCTAAAGATTACGTTCACAAGCAATCGTGCACTGCATCTTCCCTGATAAAGAGACAGTCTTAAATGACCAGGTAAGACACACACTTTGAAACAGCATCAGCCCAGATTTATGCACTGAACTAACTACCCCAATCCTGCAATAGCTAGGTCAGGAACACCTGGGGCCTCAGTTTACATGGTTTATGTCATGTAGACATCCTTACAAATAGCTACCTTCGTACTTTTGTTAACTTCACCCAGGCTTAAGGTAAGCAGCAAATCGTGATGCTATATGAGGTGTAAACCACAAAGAAAAAAACATACAACACACAAACAATGGAGAAAAGGATGTGTACATCAACCATCATCATGTAGCCATAAACAGTATGGATACAACACTAAGTTGGTGTTTTCTAACAACTTTTCTATCATGGAAAAATCCCTTTTAATGTTGTCAACAAGATAAAGTGAGAATTTGTTTCAGATGAGGATTGAGGGTATAGTGTGATGGAGTTCATAACCACCTAAACAAGCCCCTAAATGAGTTTTCTTGCTGTTTGGATGAGCTATCAAGGAGAAATGTCGGCAACTACAGAAGACTTAATGTCAGGAATGGCAAAGTAGCTTCAATTTGACAAATAGAGGTAAACAGAGGCAAGTAATGGGAAGTGAAGTAACCACTCTCACTACAAAGTTGAGCTAAATAAGTCAAAGAAAGCAGAAGTTTGTAACAACATTTTTGAAAACCTGATTTCAGGATATTCTAGTCCCTGCAACAAACACCCTAAAGTAGTTTAAGAAACAGGCTATGTTTCATTAAATAACTTCAAGGCAGGTCTTTGACTATCATTTGTTGATTTTAGCATGGCAACACCCTTTAATTCCATCAAAACCTAAAGCAAATGTTTGGGTATTACCTTGACCAAAGTTTATCATGAGAAATTGATAGGATCAGTAAGTCATCAATACACAACACAGATATCCGGCTAGGAAGAGAAGACTAACCAAGACAAAGACAGAAGGTAATAATAATGACTGCACTTGTACTGTAAGGATCTATTCAGAATGAGCCTAGTAAATTTTAGGCACATTGTGGCTTGAAAACAGTTCATTGACTTAAAATGACTTATGGAGTTCACAAAAATTCGTTTCTTAGAGACAAAGAAGTTAGAAAAGATGACAAAACATTAAAAGAAAGTTGAGTACCCAGTTGTAATGCAAGCTGTAATAGGCTATGCAAATTAGGTGAAATTCTTTCTATTGACCTTAGTCTTCAGCTATAGTGCAGAGCACATGTAGTATAGTCCTATAGAAGGAGACAGTCATCCTCAGAATAGTAGGATGTTGTTTTCTGATGTTTACAAATCACTGGGATAAGTGATGATTAAAATCGTCAGCCTATTTTGTATGAAGTTGATTAGGTATAGAAAATCAACAGAATTCAATGAGCAATTTGTGTGCATGCTAGGCCAGACTGTTTAATGAAGTAAGTATTATTGTATACCTATTACCTAGATGATTCCACAATTGATCCTTCGCATAGCTCCTTCAACTTTATTGACTAGTTTTCCATTTAGTGGTTGATACCTTCTCCACAGAATATTGTCATGAACTTCTAACTATGACCATTATTCAGTCAATCCATGAGTTTTAGAAATACATTCCATTTCATGGAGTTTTTCATTTGCTTTTTTGCAAAGAGCTGGATGTATCAAGGCTTCTTCATTGTCTGATATTTTGAAGTCAAGTTGCTGATCTATGCATGCAAGAAATAAGGTAACCATTTCACATTTTATTGAGTTTTGCATACAATAGTCAATACGGAGTTAGATCAGTTTATTGCTTTTCCTTACAAGAACTATTGCTGCTGTTCATGGGATACGTGATGTTTGAATAATGTTGTGGTCTAATACTTCATGAATAATTTTATGGTTTCCTTCCATCATACAACATGAAAAGCCACAAGATCACTGTCTCTACTGAATGTGCTCCAAAAATTTATATCACTAAAGCATACATATACATACATACATATACTTTTACAGCAATATACCGTAAATCTCAAAATTTTCGCCGCTCAAACTCTCGCACGTAAAATTTTCCCGAACTCATAATTTCACATTTTGTGTCAACTGCGAAAATTAGATTATTAATTATTAATTATTCGCAAGTCTAATTTTCGCAATGTCACTCAACCACGAAGATATAACTACCTCTAAAATTTTGACGTTTACGGTAGCTAGGTATGTACTCAAAGAAAACATGTCGCTCCATGTTAGTCACATCAAATTTTAATGAAACAATCTATCTCTACTAAATGATCTTTGCACTTTTAAAAGGGAATTTACCTGTCCACAGTTCAGGAATTTCATTATAGAATATCGATGATGGCAAATTCATAGTGTTCTTTGCCAACATTGATAATATAGATCAATTACAGCTTCACTATGAAACTGTTAAACATTGTTTGCTGGCACACATCATAATATCAAGCATTACAACATCATTAGATTTTGTTGACAAGACTATGACATCTCCCAGCATTTAACTTGTAATACTTCATGTAACTTATGAAATATTAGATAATAGTGGTATTAATTCTGACTAGAAATTGCATAACATTCTTTTGGAATTAAGTACAAAGTTATTGTTAATTATGTGTAATAATCAATGTCAGTCCTGAACATAGTATGGATATATTTGAAACTGGTAATGCTAACTCCTAGATTTCATCAATTATCTGAACGTAACAGGTAAAGGTAATTTAATATTTACCGTCATTAATATAATATCACAATATAATTAGTAATCCCAAAAATAAGTGATAAACTTTTTAGTTTAATTGTATGAGCCTGGCATTGTACAGTTTTAACATTAAAGAGTACACATACACTCACCTCTTTCTTCTTTTAGTGGTTACAAGTCCATCAATTGATGTACACTCAAATAATCCAGAAATTCCTTTTTTGAGGGGCAGCAATACTCCCTTGAAGAAAGTACGTGAGGAAGAATCTGCATGAGACACTACTAAACCATCATCAAAACTCATTTCAACTGATACAGAAATCTCTCGGCCTTCCCAAAACATTCTGTCTTATACAGAGAAGACAAGCTGTAATGAACTTAATCTAAAGAGACTACAACACAGAAAAATAAATAGAATAAATCTGTGTACTCTTACTCCTGTCTTGTAGGTAGCAGTCAGAAAATGGCGGTCAACAATATACGGAATTACGGACATCATTGGCCGGAGAAAGTGAAAAATGATCCGAATTTTAACCTCTTCTTTTCAATTTTTATATTACATTCTCTCACGTGAGCAATAGCTGAAGTGATTGCTTGTCTGGAAGAACTAAATGAACTGTTATGAACTTAGATAGAAGGAATAAAAGATAATGAAGAAGAGTTTTTAGGTAAGGATTTATATTTTTTGTAACATAAAAAGTGACACAATGATATTTACATTAGTAATATGAAATGAACACAATAAAACAACTATTTTTACACAAACAGACAACTATACTATTTAGCTACATGCTCAGTATTAGAAAATTGGTAAATGTAGTTATCAGCTATTGCAGTTATTTTTGGAATAGTACATGTAAGGTACATTCATAATAGACAGGAGTCACACTGTATTTATATAACAGTTTCTTTAAAGCAGCCTCCACAAACTTTACCTCTTTTTCACAAAAGTTTTCTTAGCTGTATTAATTTGTGATTGATTTATTTTTGACATATATAGTGGCTATAGTTTTTCTTTTCTGATTAGTTGAAAAAAACTTTCATTGGTCTCACAGTTTTCATTTGATGACACTTTCCTTTTAACTGGTAAAGACTTTTTAGATAGATATTGTGCGATAGCTTTTGTGATTGTGATTGCTGCATGAAGGTGTGTAATAGCTGTAAATATGGTATGAGGTCTTTACACTGTTCACCAAATATAGTTCTAGTTAATGAAGTTTACTAATAAAGGATATTTTTGTTAACATTATAGTGTTACTACCATCTTGTCACAAGAATATATTGGCAAAATAGAAGTAGTTATCAGATGATTCTGAATTGTTATGTTCTGAATTCCTGTGTTACCATTTCTCAGTATAGTGTGATCGGTGAGTGGAGTTGCTGGTTTATCTGATATAAGATCTTTAGCATCTTCATTCACTGCCTCCAACTATATCCATTATACAATAAAGTTGTATGGAGACACTTATTTGAGTAGAATTTTTACGATAAATATTAACTCCTGTGTACATAATTATTAAAAGAGTTTAACAAAGTCTCATTTGATAACAGATATTGTATTACTATAATTATTGTAGGTTGTAGTTTTGTGAGTAGTGTACTAATGGCTTACAAGCTGATAAAACTGGATTGATCCATCCTGGAGATGAAACAATCCAAGTAATTTATAATATTTATAAGTTATCTTCTGACTTTATTGCACTAGTTGAATGGACATACTCTAACAAATCTAACTCCTCATGAAGCTAGAGTGACCTATTACTTAATGCACAGTTTGAAGTTAACATTTTTTTAAAAAATCTATTCAAGTAAATGTGTCCATACAACTTTATTATAAAATGTATTACTTTATTAGTTGGAGGCAGTAAATGAAAATCTTAAATCAGATAAACCAGCCATTCCACCCACCAACCACATTACACTAAAAAATGTTAACACATGAATTCCATGACTTGTGATTATGTATTCCTCCCAGTTAAGAGCTCCTCTAAGTCCTAATTATGAGAATCTTTCAGTTAAACTACACAAAGAAACAAAGGATTTAGTTTTAAAATTAGGAAAGATCATCCTAATGATTGAAGTTAGCTCATCTACTAAGTGTTATATTATTAACCTTGCTGTGCGTGGGCGCATAGCAAGGGTTACTGTAGTCTGCCAGTGTGTGTTACCCGGGCAAATGGTTTGAACTGCTTCAACTCGGCAAACACGGCACTGGTAGCCACTAAACTATAGTGGACGGTAGCAAAATGTCTATACTTAAGAATACAGCCAAAAGAGGCATCAAACGAACAAAAAGCTTTAAAAGTCTGAAAAACCTTTGGAAAAAAGCAAAACTTTCAGTGAAGACTCGAGAATTTAATAAAAACCTCCTACATACAGCTTATGACATTTTCCAACTTTTAAATGTGAGAATTTTACTTGTTTGGAAAGTTATGACAGTTTTACTAACTTTTGGTAGTTATCTTTGTCAATACATTTAGCACAAACTAAAAATACTAGCACCATAGCTGTCATTAGAGAATCACTAACGTTTACTAAGAAGTTGGAAAGTATTGGATCTTTTGTCAATTAGAGTACAAAGTACCCAGTATATACACTAAACGGCAAAGCTTTTTTCCCCTTTCATTGAAGAGAAATGCTGAGTCATCAATAATTATCTTGTGCATCATGTGAGATATATCTTGTCTGTATTCTGTACATGTGGTATAGGTTACTTGAGGAGGCTGAAAAGAATAAAGAAAGTCTCTGCAGCAAGTTTAAGCACTTTAGTGCATTTCATTACTACATGTATTTAGTTGTCTAATGACAGATTGAGATAATCCAAGTAATTATACAATAATGATTTATGCTTAAATTTTTTAGATAATAATTTTTAAATGATTTGACTGGTTTATTAGATCCGTTGAAATCCTGTTATTAAGAATCTATTATAAAAAATTAAACACATGATATTTAAGATACATCAGTCATTGAAGTCATAATATCTGAATGCTAATATAGATTTTATTTTATTTTTTAGGACCAATTAATATTTACATTATTTATATGTTTAAGTGTCTAGGTAGCCTGCAAAGAAACACCCTACTTTAATGTGAAATTAATAACGTGGTTTTTTGTTACTTTTTATTTATCAAATAAATGCATTTGCATGTATTTGCTGTTTATTTTGCTGGCCAAATTTGAAGAAAGATAGTAGGAAAAAATTAGATTTCTTATTGTAGTGCACGACATTGCAATATCATGGTTATTTCTACTTAAATTCACTTCATTTATTTTGAATAGCTTTATCTATTTTGTTTTATCATCTAATGTCATTTTTAGTTGTCTCTCTCTTCCACTATGTTTCCAAAGTTGCAACTTGCTCTGGTACATTGTTTATGACAACTAGCTCACTCATCCAGGTTAAGAAGGAAGGAGTCCTACTATGATTATTAAAATATTTGATAATTCATTTGTTGTGTATAGACAATATGGTTCTCTCTTCATTTATAATTAGGTGGAAATGGTGGACTTGATAACTGTTGTCAATATAACACTAGTAAACGTATGCAATTTCACCACAAACCCTTCAGGTTAAGACAGCTGGTGTATACATGGACAGACGCGCTTCTCACATTAAGCGAGTGGGTGTAAAGGCACAGGACTTCATACACATTTAGTCACACCTACATGATAAAGATGGCTGAACATCCTGATGGTGGTTGGACAAGACATTCTCAGGGTAGTCAGAAATGGTTATTATTCTTTTTCTGTCTCCCATTGTTGATGATTCTGAGTGCTTATATATGGAATAAGGTATAGCTTTATCTATTTTGTTGTTGAATAGCTGCATGAGGACTGTCACAGTAAAATTAGTCTGGTAAAAAAATGTTCGTTCAGAGCCTAAAAAACCTATCATGTAAAATTTTATGGTCTGGGGATAAAAACTAGTCTGCTACAATCTGCACATAACAACACGCTTTAACATTTTTAATATCATATCAAGATTCCAATGAAGAACAAGCTAGTTGAGCAAGTAAGTACAGGGCTACTGAGAGGTTAAAGGGGCCCAAAGGCACTTTAAAATGTAGTCTTGGCACACAAAGCATGTCACGAATTTTTTTGCTATTACATTATTTACAAAGATGTGCTTCACAATAAGTTATTAATTATTATGAAGTATGTTCTACATCTTGTAAGGCTAATGAAGGAATGTATCAAGTTTCAGATGTGATTTTTTTGCAAGCTTATATATGACGTTTTTTCTGGACTAACAGATATGAAGCAGGAAGTCAGAACAATAGCCATGATTTTTCTTGTTTTTGGCAACACATAGCCTTGACAGATGAGGTATTGCAAGCAAAAGCAGAGAGCCTTATACAAACTTATAGCAATGGTGTTCATTAAATTTGTTCAAAAGCTAACAATCTTCAAGCAATACATACGTCAAATTTTGGGAAAGAGTGTTTGCCTCATCTTGATCTCTTCATAAATTTAAATGTAAGCTATAATAATGTAAGCTTACATTTACATCTTTTTCCTATCTTCTATTGTCTTATATATTATGTTTTGCACTATTCCTGCAACAGTGGCTGAGGCCATTAAAATTAATAGAAAATAATTATGCTTCTCTTGGGAGTCTCTCTTTGATGATGAAATACCGGTACAAAGCCATGAAAACAAAACTTGAAAAACTACAAAAACAAAGAGATTTGTAACAGCACTTGCTCACAGGTGTGCAGCTATAAATGTGACAGCCTTGATTTTAGCAGTATCTGATAAAATCTACGAAAATAGCAAAAACAATTGCCCTTGAAAATTTCCTACCTTGTGGTATGTATGAGCTACAAATTGTCACATGACTTACAATAATATATCAGGCTGTATTGATGCTTGAGAATATTCAAGCATAGCATTGAGACTCCAATATCATTTGCTTTTTAGCAAACGCTGCCATTTTGGCTTGTTCCTCTGAAACAATCTGCTTTATGAAGGTATATAGCTATATAAGTTTTTTGAAAATGAAACTCACCACAAGTATGTGTATGTTTGTTTGTAACAAAACAATTCCATGCATAGTTTGCTAGTATCAGTTCAATTTCCAAAGATCAGATTGCTCTAATCCTTCCAGACATCCAATTCACATCATTTATTACCATAGTTATGGTACTTTTTGGTCTTTAATAATGTTGTTAGAAACAGTCATTTTCCTGGAAGTACACAGTTAAAGAGTAAGAATTAACTCTTATTCTAACATTGTTGTCACTTACACCTGAGTTGATAGGATGAACTTTGGAAGAAGCCCATATATTTATACACTACTCACTTGCTTTTATAAGCCGAATATCTTCTATAATATCACTATGACCATCCATATATGCTGACTGCTGACAGCATACATCAACAAAGTTGATATCAGTAACCATGTTTTCATTTGCAACTGCATTTTCACGTCTATCACCTGTAGACCCGTCCTTTAGATGCATGTTAAAGAGAATCTGTTAGGCAACTGACACTCTAAAAATTTGCCCTTTTGACTTACTTAGCATACCTAAATAGCAAAGATTGCAAACTGAAAATAATATTTTAACTCACAGTAATCTACACAAAACTAACAATCTGCATGGCTCTCAAGACAAGCATTAGTCATAGTCCTAATTTGCTTTGCAAAATTAACACTAGCACTAGTGCTTATAGTTACAATAATCATCACGTAAGGTGACCAACAATCATATACCGTAAATGTTAAAAATTTTACTGCTCAAAGTTTCTCGCATAAAATTTTCCCAAAGTCATAATTTCACATTTTGTGTTAACCGTGAAAATTTGACTTCACGAATATTTAGATATTTGGTATCCTCAAGCAGCAACGCAATAGATGAGTATTTGTTACTAAAGTTGCTCAATATTAGAAAATTGCATGTCAGTAACTACTGCCTTAAATTATTGGCAATAAGTCAATAAATTGCATTTCTTTCGAATAGAAAAGTAATTATTATAAATTTTAAACAAAAAAAACTAGGTAGTCAATCATTTGAGGTTGTAAACATTAGCAGAAAGAATATGTCCTCCTGTGCTGAAGATTCTTTCTGAGCTAACACTTGTGGCACAAATACATAAATACTTTCTTGCCACTTTTGATAACAATGGTAATCTTCTTTGTTCGTCTCTCCACCAACTTAAAGGGCAAGAATCAGTGTCATTGTTAGGGGAGTGTTTATAATAATCTAACTCTTTCTCTATCTTCTCTGCTAGAGAAAATTTACTACATGAACTTGGTTGGTTTCCTAGAATTTTACTTAGTGTTACCATCATCACAATCTTCTGAGCTGTTGTCACCAGTACACAGTAAAGACATTTCATCTTTTACTTTTGTAAGGATTTGTTCTGATTGTTTATTATCAGAAACTATAGATGAGGACAGCTTAAATCGGGGATCCAAGAATGAACATACACCAAGTAATAGAGTAACACTCCCTTCCACATAATAAGAATTTAACTTCTCTTGCATTCTAATTTTCATTTCTTTAGAAAGAGTAGTGTCTTCCTCATTCTCAAGAAGAATCTTCGAAAGAATGTGGTTAAGTAGTGGCTTGACGACAGAAACAGTAACGTACTGCTCGCCAGACAGCAAGTCTGTCATCTGGCGTAATGGGCGGAGTACAGAAGACACTGAACATAAAAAATCTAAATCTTTCTAGGTAAACATCAAATGTGAAGCAGTACGATCAGCTGAAAGGACTATTCTAATGGCATCTTGTTGTTCTAGTACACGGTCAATCATTGCAAGAGAAGATCCCCATCTTGTTTTACAATCTCTAATGAGTAGGTTGCTAGGTAAATTTTTCTCCTCTTGAATTGCTGCTAGCTCCTTCCTCTGCTTCCAGCTGTGAGAGAAAGCAGAGACTACTTTACAACAAACACTTAAAACTCAACCAATCCTAGGATCTTCCAGTACCTTTTTGACAGATAAGTCTAAATTATGTCCGAAACAGCTTAATCGATTCCAGTGCAACAACTCACAGGCTAATTTAATATTAGTACCATTTTCTGTCATCATAGCAACTTGCTTCTCTGGAATAAGACTCCATCTAGCTTGTGATTCAATAAAATAATCCTTTATGTTGACCCCAGTGTGGTTTTCAGGTATAAAATGAGTCGGAAGACAGTAGCTATTCAACACCCAGCTCTGATCAATAAAATGAATAGAATTACTAATGTAAGGTTGCATTGTAGCTGAGCTCCACAAGTTGATTGTAGCCGAAAAGAATTCCATGTTACAGTCAAGCTCTGCCAGTACCCTTTCTTTTGTAGCTATCTACAAGGTAGGTATAGCAACACGAGAAAAATGATGACGATTGGGTAGGCAGTATCATGGATTAAAAAAACAAAGCATTTCTACAAGCCCTTTCTTTTCTACTGTATAAATAGGGAGACCATCCTTGCCAGGCAGCGTGTAACAGCATCAGTTAACTCTTTATACTCTTTAGAGGTGGTACTAAGAACCTTACACTTCTTGAACGCATGGATAATCGAGACTTGACTTGTTGAGCTCGAAGTATCGCTCGATATTGAAGATAAGCGTTTAAACTGAGGCTTAACTTCTAAATATTCAGCAGGATGCTTGTAACTTCAGGTGGCTATACAGATTTGACGTGTTCAAGTTCTTCGCTAACACTTCTTCGTAGCATAATGAACACACAGGCTTGTGTTTATTGGTAAGTGATGAAAATCCGAAGTATTTCCAGACGAGTGCCTTCCTGCTAGGAATTTTTACCAGGTTTACAGCATGATTAGTTTCACCATCACAATCGGGTTCAATTGCTTCGATTGTCTCGTCAAGCTCATCAATAGCACCAAGCTCAACATCATCAAAAACATTACTCTCGGTCTCAGCCATATTGATAAAAGTGTGCGGGGTCATGTATAGATAATGCGCATGCGCGGTATCGCCGGTAAAACGATAACTATTGAATAGGCAATAATTATTGACAATTTATAATTGATCGATAATGGATATTGAGTGCTTATAAAAGCTTGATATGTCAATAATATTGATGTATCAACCAGCCCTATTAGTTACTCTAATTATTCACTAGTCTAATTTTCGCAATGTCACTCAACTGCGAAAATATAAACCACCTCGAAAATTTTGACGTTTACAGTACATCATACCTGTGGTCGTAATTCAAGTATGGCGATTATATAGTCACCAAAACAATGCTTATTCATGTGGTGGTTTCAGTTCCTTTCCACGAAACAGGTCAGAAAATATGCAAGTTTATCAAGAGACCCAACAAGCTCCCATTATTTAATGCCACTAGATCACCCTTTTTTTCGTATGTGGCATCCCTAGGCAATCACACAGCATCTACAGGCTAGTAGCCACAGTTTTCTTCACTTAAAAGGATGACATTTATCAAATAATGGTAGAGTGCAGATTTGGTACTCCCTGTTGGCATGCTTAATAGAAAGCCATATGAGTGCTTGCTCAGTCCACTCTGTATTCAGTACTTTTACCATGGCATGTGATATAATATAGCTGGGAGAGTAATCAATCCACATGGAATAGCTATAAGGGGAATTCAATGTGCTTTCTCTATTTGGAAGCAACCCTATAAGCAATTTTTAACATATTAGAAATTAAAAAATCAGTGAAGTGACTGAATTATTTATATCCCTCTCATCTAACCTCATTTCATCTAACAAAATATACAAATGTCTCATTTTGTCTAAAATTGAAATAAGTAATTTTCATGGAAATGAAATAGTACCATAACTTTTACATCATCAAACAATTTATAATACATACATAAAACAATTCAACCAATTGAAATTTGAAGAGGGTGACGAAACTTCATAAATATTGGGATGCTCTTTCACAGCAAGCTTCCATACTTTAGAGTGCTCATAATTATTGTATAAGGGTGGGGACTATTCAGGGAAGAAACATTCCACATACAGATGGGATAGTTGCTATTAATTCGTGTGCTCTGGAAGTACTGGAAGAAGTCATCTCTTTTACAAAACACTGGAGCATCCCCTTCCAATTTTCTACATGCCACACTCATGAACATAGGTGGTACAAAGCCCAAATAGCCTGTGTGTAGTGGAAGAGGCACTCCTTCCTGTTAGCTTGTGGGAAGCAGATAGCAACAGACTGCTGTAAAGCTAGTTCAAGTCTGTCAGCACCCCGTGGGGGTCCACATCAATGCCTATATTTTGTGCTGCCTCCTTAAGCAAGTTAAATCTTGTATTGTATGCTTCTCAGTTCTTGCTTGTACCAAAAATGAGACCAGTGCAAATTGCTGTCCATACTTAAAGGCATGTAGCATGAACACCAGCTAAAATAAATGAGGACAGATCTGAAAGTTCCATCCCAGCAGAGGACAGGGGCCTCTGAGATAAGAACAAGATTAGTGTTGGTGGAAAACATAAAAACACTATCTCTGGATGCTACCATGAAATCTTCTCCATTCAGGGTTTTGGACCATTCTCCATCAAAGTTAAGTCATCTGTAGAACATGGAAGTGGAGGCAATCTCTTAAGGCACTTTCTGTAGAAACTAACTGCACTGAAGAAATGTCGGTAGAATAGCAGCAACATTCCCCCAATTCTCATACTAGGCTACTTCCTTCAGTGCTTGATGATAAATCTGTGGAATTAAGGTTGCTTCTTACTTTGCCTTCTTCTCATTTTCTCCTTCACTAGCTCCATAGTTCTTTTAGTTGTGTTGGGGGAGGGAGGGTAAGAGTGCTTGTTATTACAGGTGACAAACTGATCATTGGTGTCTGTGACACCTCCTCTTCTTGGGCAACTTCTGTCTTGGCATCTCCAATACATCTGCCCATCTGGAGTTCTTTGGTTGAGCATATACCTGTATCCCTGATGTAAAAGTGATCGATCTCCTCTGGTTGTAGAAATATTTTCCATTGCTGCTAGTGAGAATGGATTCTACATTGAGAGCACTCCTCAAGCTTAAGCTAGTTTTAATGGAAGAATCTTAACAAGTCAAAGGTTATTGTCTTAGAAATCAAAGGAACTTTATAGAACAGTCCTAACAACTCAAAGGCATGGTCTTAGAAATCAAAGAAATATAGATTCAAGGCTAGTAAAGGTGGTGAAATATCTTGAAAGATAGTATCAATTTATTTAACTTATTAGTTTTTAGATGAAATGGGACATTTGTACATTTTGTTAGATGAAAGGGCATGACAGATTGAATTTGTTGAAGTAGGTACTGCATATTGTACTGACCTCTTACTTAGTACTGACCTCTTTTAGCATTGATGGAATGACATTCCAAGTCAATCTCCACACTTCAACAACTTTATAACCTGTGCTTCTTGGATCAACAGCCACAGCAATAATCCAATAGTGACTTGATAAGCTTGACAAGATGAAAATATGTGATCATGTGTACTAGATCCTGTTGCAGGAAGTCATGCACACTTTAAACCACTGGACACTTATTACACAGTTCGCAACCAGGAATAGTCAGTTGAGCAAGGATTTAGATCCTATCACTATAAAAGCTATAATAGAAAATCTCCAGCTCTTCACTACAGCTTTTGCCACTAATAAGTAATTGATTGAAGAAATTAATGTCTTTAATGAACCATTTCTGGTGTCATGCAACATATGAAAATGTAGACTGCTCATTTGCAATGACAGACCAAGCTACATAACTGTGTACACTGAATTGTTTGCCACTCTAATAGGTATCTACTATGACAAAATTTGCCAAAATCACCAAAAGGAGCTGCTTCAGGCAAAATTAGGGATATTATTCTGACAAAGAATAAATCCGTGACATTCTATGCACTGACTGGGACCAATTGAACTATATATTTTATATCTAGCAGTGAAAAACCATTTAAGATGAAAATGCTTTTAAGTTTAATGCAGAACTGCTTAGCTACAAACAAAAAGCTTATATCTACGATTACAACAACAGGTACAAATTAGAACCAAAGAAATGCTCCTTTCTTGATGTACAGAAGCATCAATCTGATAAAAGGTATATTAAGGCCAGAAATGCTTCTTTGTTAATGTAGCACCTATTACAGTCTTGTGATATTTCTATAATCTTTATAGAAAAGAGAACCCAACAATCTTTTACCAACAAAATGAGAACTATAACAACATCAATAACAACTGACTACAACAGGAAATGCATGCTCTTATATATCAACAAAACCATACAACTGTAACTAGTTATGAAAAGTTATTACAGATCTCCCCCCTTAATCCCAAGATTCTTCAGCAAAATGCTGAGGAGGTTGTCTGTTTCTAGTTGGATATCTTCTTGCATTGTCAGAATGTGTCACTGGTGGAGGCGTTTGGTCAAGCGAGACTTCAATCTCTGGAAAGTAATCAGACATACGTTGACGCATTTGATTCTTGTGCCTTTTTACATAACTATTTGAATCTTCTAGATGTATGATGAAAGTAACATTTCCACAACGTTCTACAACAGTACCAGGTATCCATTTAACATGACTCTCTTTTGAGAAGTTGCGTACATACACAATATCACCAATAACAAAATCTCTATTTTTAGTATGTCTATCAAATGATTGCTTTTGTTTCTGCTGTTTTTTTAAAACTTTAGAGTTCAACTGAGGTTGTAATAAATCAAAACGAGTGTGTAATTGTCTGCCAAACATTAACTCTGAGGGAGACATGCCTGTGGTACTTTGAGGCGTTATTTGATAGTTAAATAAGAATCTAGCTAATTTCAAGTCTATGGTACCTTCAGATAATTTTTTCATTCCACCTTTGAAAGCTTGAACCATTCTTTCAGCCAGGCCATTTGAATGAGGATGGTACGATGCTGTCAATAAATGAGTAATGCCATTGAGCTTGAGAAACTCCTCAAATTCACTACTTGTGAAGCAACTACCATTATCTGACACGATAGTTTGAGGAATACCAAATCTAGCGAATGTGCCTCTTAACAACTGAATAGTGGCAGCTGACATAGTTGAAGAGGTTTTAAATATCTCCACCCACTTTGAATGGGCATCAATAATGAGCAAAACATGAAGTTCATAAATGGACCCACGTAGTCGATGTGTAGTCTATTCCATGGTCTACTCAGCCAAGACCATGGTTTCAGAGGTACTGATGGTACATCCCTCTGGTTCTCTTGGCATTTAGAACATTCTTTTACTAATTTCTCTATCTCTGAGTCCATTCCAGGCCACCAAAGATACATTCGTGCAAGACTTTTCATTCTGCTGATTCCTGAATGTCCCTGGTGTAACTCCAACAACAGCTGCTTCCTCCCTGGTGGTGGTACTAAGACCCTTGAGCCGAATAATATACAACCATTCAAGGTTGATAGCTCTGACTTCCATTATACAAATTGTTTCAGCTCTTCTGGACACAGGTTTGGCCAGCCATTTTGTATATACTTGTAGATGCGCGATAAGGTTGGATCCTTCTGTGTCCAATCCTTGATACTTTCTCCAGTAATTGGGATCTTCTCTATTGCTTCCATTAATAATATTAGTTCTGTTGGTACCGGTTCTTCCACTGACGTTGTAGGACTTGGTAATCTACTAAGAGCATTAGCATAACTATGCTTATGTGTTGGGCGAAATAATATCTTGTACTCATAATTTGCGAGAATCAGTGCCCATCTCTGAATTCGTCCTGCACTTTGTGCGGGTACAGCTTGCTTCTCACAAAAGAGCGACTTCAAAGGTAAGTTATCTGTGTAAATAGTAAAGGGATGTCCAAATAGATATGAATGAAACTTTTTAATTCCAAATGTGCAGGCTAGTCCTTCCTTTTCCAATTGAGAATACCGTTTCTCGGTTTCTGTGAGAGTACGAGATGCAAAACCTATAGGTTTCTCCGACCCGTCTGGTAGACGATGTGCCAGAACAGCTCCAATACCGTAGTTGGAGGCATCACATGCTAATATTAGCTCTAGAGATTGGTCAAAATGGACTAGTAGCTTGGATGACATCAAAAGTTTCTTAGAGTTCTGAAACATTTCTTCTTCTGTTTTCGACCATGTCCATGGAGTTTGCCTTCTGAGTAACCTATATAAAGGAAAAAGAACATTTGACAAATTAGGTAAAAATCTGCCATAATATGATAGCAGTCCTAAATATGACTTCAGTTGAGTTAAGTTTTTAGGGCTGGGAGCATCTCGAATAGCCTGTAGCTCCTTTTTAGTAGGGTGTAAACCCTCTGCATCAATGATATACCCAAGGTATGATACTGACTTAGTCATAAAACAACACTTGTCTTTCTTTAATAACATCCCAGCATCCTCCATTCGTTTCGGTACTGTCTCTAATGACTGTAAATGGTCTTCATCTGTCTTGCCTGTAATTAAGATATCATCAATATAGACAACAACTTCTGGAATATTTTGGAGAAGTCCCTCTATCACCCGTTGAAATATAGCAGGTGCAGAAGAGATGCCAAATGGTAATAGGGTGTACTCAAATAACCCTTTGTGTGTATTTATAACTGTAAACTTCTTTGATGATTCCTCTAATTCGACTTGTTGATATGCTTGACTCGTATCTAGTTTTGTAAACGATTTACCTCCTCCGAGCGTTGCCAGAAGGTCTTCTATACAAGGGATAGGGTAGCGATCCAATTTAGCCACTGGATTGACAGTGACCTTAAAATCACCACAAATCCTCACTGAACCGTCTGATTTCAAGACGGGTACAATTGGCGTAGCCCACTCAGAAAATTGTACTGGCTTTAATATACCTAATGATAATAATCTGTCCAATTCTTCTTCTATTTTTACTTTCATTGAGTAGGGTACTGGTCGTGCTTTACAGAACTTTGGAGTAGCATCTGCCTCGACATGAATCTTTGCTTTGAAATCTTTCACTTTTCCTAATCCCTCTTGAAATATTTTTTTGTGATGAGCCGCCCACATTGTGTGCAATTTGTCCTCCTCTACTTGATGCATACTCTGCCAGTCGATCCAGATGTGTTTCAGCCAATTTCGTTCAAATAAGTCAGGTCCTTCACCTTCCAGCACTACTATGGGTAAGGTGACAGATTGAGATTTGTACTGAACTTTAATATCAGCACTGCCAATTGGTTGAAGTTGCTCCCCTGAGAATGTTTTAAGTACTGTGTTAGTCCTTTTTAACTCTTGTCCTGGGAACAGTTTAGTCCAGGTTGATGATGAGAGAATGGAGACAGAAGCTCCTGTGTCTAGTTCCATAAGTACAGGTTTCCCTTCAATATAAACAGTCAATTGTATAGCATTATTGTCCTCACCAAAATGGTTTAAAAAGAGTTCAATATAGGCTCCTCTTTTTTCCCAGAGAGTTGCTTGATGGACTGAGGCTTGTGGTCTCAATATTTCTTTGGGGTGGTCTTGTCTGGTTTGGGGGCGGTTCTGCAAACTCTTTGGATTTGGCCAACTTTACCACAACTGAGACACTTAGCTTGCTTGAATCTGCATTTGTCCGGTTGGTGTCCTCCTCTCCCGCAATGGTAGCATGCGTGATTTGCAATTTGATGTACAGCTTGTGGCATTGCAGTCCCCTGCAATTCTGAGACATTTTTCCTTGCAGTCTCTAAACTCACTGCTAGCTCCAAGGCTTTTTCAAATGTAAGTGCCTTTTCCGAAAGGAGTCTTCTTTGAACGTGATCATCATTAATTCCACATACAATGCGATCTCTAAGTAAGTCGGTCAATGAAGCTCCAAAATTACAATACTGAGCGAGTGCTCTCAGCTCTGCTACGAACTGTGTTGTTGTTTCGCTTGGTTGCCGTGTTCTAGTGTGAAACTTGTATCTCTTAACGATCTCTGATGGAGTAGGGTTATGATGCTCTTTGAGAACTTTTACTAGTTCTCGTAGTCCTTGTCTCTTGGTTTTTCTGGTGTGATTAAACTAGCTAGCACCTTGTAGGTGGTCGGCCCTATGACTGATAGGAACACTGACCTTCTTTTGGTAGTGTCTTTAATACTGTTTGCTTCTAGGAAGTGACCAAGTCTCTCTGCATACTGCTCCCAGCTTTCGAGTTTCGTGTCAAATTCACCCACTTGTCCTATCTGTGCTTACATGTTATCCGACCCTCGTCGCCAATGTGATATTTCTATAATCTTTATAGAAAAGAGAACCCAACAATCTTTTACCGACAAAATGAAAACTATAACAACATCAATAACAACTAACTACAACAGGAAATGCATGCTCTTATATATCAACAAAACCATACAACTGTAACTAGTTATGAAAAGTTATTACAAGTCTGCACATGTATTTCAATATATCACACCTTTGCATCCAATCAAAATGAGTTTCACTGTAGGACTTGTTGTAAGGTTGTGTCAGGTTTTAATTTTGTACCTCAATTCTATACTCTGTTATGATCTTACAAACAGTTACTGAGATGCCTTGGAGATATGGCAGGGTTACTGTGACAACTGGCTTTGACTCTAGAATTTTTCCTAGGAAAATTAATGAATCATGATCAAATTGTTCTGTTATAACATTGAATATTTGAGTTAATTTAGGTAGCATTGCTATGAATAAAATGTCCAGGATATTCATTGCTTTTGATGGAATATTATATGTGTTTATCTTTCCTAGATTGTAGTTCAATGATAAAAGAAAGTGATACAGACTCCTGACTTCTTATTTCTAAGTCAAAAAAAGATAATGATAATTAAAATCCAAATACTTGTCAATATTGCTAACTTTTGAGAACAGTTGCTTTATCAGTAATATTAGTATGCAATGTTATTGTATCAACAATGGAGAATTCTTGTGCTATGTATTTGCTTTTTATACAGGGTTCACATATTGATAGTGAAGCTGTTCAGTTACAAATTGATGCTAAAGTGTCAAAGGTGTTTACTATATTTTGATTATTTGATCTGATTCATTAAGTAATATTCTTTGCAGATGATAGAAGATTTGGAACAAAAGATTAATACTAGATTTGATGAGGTACAATGAGCATTGTTAAACTTGCTTCCATAAATTTTATTAGATATTGCTAGACCTTTCTCTGTACAAGAAAACAGTAGATAATCTAATTGTTGAGACAACAAATGTAATGATAAAACTGTTACAGATTATTTCGAGATAACAATTAATATATAGTTCAAATGAAAGTATTGTATTCTGTTTATTTCCTTATTAGAGATTAGAGTTAGACACTCACCATCTACAAGTAAGTGCCAGAATTTTAAATTGTTTAATAACTAATGTTTCATTGATTCCAGACTATGATACTTAACCTGACAGAGAATACAAGCATTAGTATTAATAAAGTATAATCCATCTTGTATTTTTAATAAACATCTCACAATGTTTTAGATACTTGCTGACTTTTCAGAATACAAGGATACAACTTTAAGAGAAGTAGGTGCTTTCATTGCTGAAAAAACAGCAGTAAGAAATTGTAGTAGTTGTCAAAAAGATTACACATCTTTTTACTTGTATGCTAAATAGAATTTGTCAAGTAGCATTTTATCATTATCGGAGCATATGAAGACTACAAGTCAAAAGCACAGAGAAGATCATGAGCAAGTAGGTAGTAAACTTCTCATTTAATAAAAGGGACTTTTTCAACAGAAGTTGGTGTACATGAAGAAAGTTGATCAGACTATTAGTGAGTTTAAGACCTCCATGAAGCAAGACTTGTCAATCCTTGAATCAAAGGTAGTCAGTAGGTAACACTATCATATGGGATCTTTATCTTCTCTTTCTTTATTGAGATGAGCACTTGGACTCCTATAACAAGTTTATTCTCTACCATTGTAACGTCTGTTCCAGAGAAAATAGCAGCAATCAATCTCGAATCAGTTGGTGTACCCAAGACAGCTAAACAAGTGCTTGTTTATGTTGAAATTGAAACTGGTACCTGTACAGTAGACACAAGTGGAAGGATCCATATATATTCAAGCCCTAACCATAAAAAGCAACTTCTTTTACACACATATAAGCAAGATGCATGGTCTTATAACTCAAAAAGTATATGGCTACCTATTGAACAGCCAAGTGTATTTGGTAAATATGATGGTAAAGCTACTAGTGGTAACGTCAGGATTCAATTTAAGGTAGTAGGACATCGATAACTACAGTAAACATCTACTATCAAACATACTATACAAATAATTGACAAACTAATTATGTCTTACTGACATGTTCATTCATAATTTTTGTTATACATTCTAAGTTTGTAATGATCAGATGCCCCTTAACAATTCTGAAAGAAATGAAAGGAAGAACCAATGAATACAAACAAGACAATAGCAGCCACAAATGAACAGTATATATCAATCATGTCTACATAATATTAAGCAAACTTCAACAATCAAATTAGTTGTTATAATCAAAACTAAAAGCATAATGTGGTTCTCAATCTAGCTTTCTTTTTCGGGCTGTCATATGGATGAAGTCATTTCCATCTTTATTTTTATTTTCAAGGACTGGACTAAAGTCAGCATTCCAAAAGTCCCTTCATTATTTCAGAAAAGTATGTACTTTTACATTATGCTCCCTAGTTCACCATGTTTTGTTGCTTTTTAACTCCATGCATTGCCACAAGTTTCCAGAGTGCCCAATGTGAACATTCGTTTCTGTGCACATTTATAGGCATAGTAGAAAAAACAAAAATGATATTGGTGTATGAAATGTTCGTTTTTTTCAGCTTATTAAGTAATATGTATCACAACTATAACTTGTTTATATGAAGGTCCATTTAATTCTTTGAAACTAATTTGCTATACGTATGGTTGACATGGAGACTTTTCTGTCTATGCAATGGAATACATCTATACTCTAATTCATATGTATCCTTGTCTTTTAAATATGATATGATTCTTCCATAGTGAGTCCACTTTACATGAATGATGGCCATTGAAGGTATAAAAAGAAAGAAAAATAGACCAAATGAGCAAAGGAGACATATCCTTTTTCCATAAGCATAAGTCTGTCTTTCAAGACAAAAAGGTGTTGAAAATGGATTTGATTCTTCCTAGCTCAATGGATGGACATGCTGTATATTGAATTAATCACACTATTATGATAGTAAATTACTTCATTAATAGAAAAACATGCCTATAATAGGCATTAGTCGTGTTATCGTTTATATATTTGTGCTACCAAATATTGTTGGGATTCATTAAGTTGAAATACATTGTCATAACCACTCCTGGTCCTTTATATTATAACATAACACCTAGTGTGACAGAGCTCACTTTATAGTTTGAGTTATAGTATTATAATTTGTTCATTTGGACTTAGTGGAATAGGCAATGTAACCATAACAATAACAATAGGGAGATAATGCAGAAAAATGTAATGCAACAATAAAGTATAATACAGTCAGACATAACTGTAGTACTTTACCTATCCAAAAGGGGGAATAAAAATATTGGGACAATAAAAACTCATATTTTTTAAATCTTGCTGAAATATGACTGATTATCCTGATTGTGGAAGGACTGAGTCTTAGTCTCATTGTTATCCTAAAAAGTTTGGAATTTTTGCCTGGCTTCCAACATTCCTAAGTGTGGACTGATTTTTGAGTTTTTAACTGTATCTGTTCATCCTATACATACATTCATTATCACAATTAACAATGCAGAGTAGTCACTTTATCCAATGCTCAGCTTTCCTTTTCCTATACAAACAAAATATCAAATTATCAAAATATCTTATCACAATTCTGTGAAGGAATCAGGCAAAATACCTTTTTTGGATACTTATCATTGTTAATTAATGTTATCTTAGCTAGTAGCTCCCACCTGATGTTTGGAATCATACAAAAATGTGATCTTATGTTTAAATATAATATATATATATTATAACCTTTTGATAAAAGTCGACAAAAGAGACAATAAATAGTAGAACTAATCAAGATTTTCCTTAAACAGAAAAGAACTTTAAATTACATTATCTTAACAAGTGCTTAAGATTTGTACTTAAAAACTGTTCTGGATCCATAGCACGGCTGAGTCTTACGAGATAGTGTGTTCCATAATTTAACATCACATACAAAAAACATTGTTGATTGTTGACTTAGTGTATGCACAAATGGAATAAATAGATTGTTCTTGTCAGAGGAACAGGTAGTAAAAGAGAGATACTGAAATTTAAAAGATGTGATTTCAAAGGATGGTGAGTGACCAATTATAACATTTTAAAATGAGAGCTGCTGCTTTGGAGACTCTATGAAATTGTTGATGACCAAGCATAATTGTTAATACATGCTGACCACCACATGGGCAAGAGTTGCAGTACTTACCTTGTGTTTGTGTGTGCATGTGTAGTTGTTGGTGGGTGGGTGCGTCTGTCTGTCTGTCAGTATACCAGTTGAATTACTCAAACTCAGCAACGATAATATAATTTTCCCAATATGAACAAGTTCTAGTTAAAGAAAAGTTGAAATGACCTTTCTTTATTCATCACATTATCAAAAATTAACATTAAAACATCACATGCTCTTTTCTACTAAGACATATCAAAGTACTATAGCCTGGTTATTATATTAACTTTACAATTAGCCTAGTGAGTATGAGCTTATCTAATATTGTTGTGACATTTTATAATAACAAATTTTGTTTTCAGCGAATGATTAAAAGAACTTCTGTAAGAATAACAAGTTAATTTTATTACTGAAATCCAATTATCTTAAACTGAAAATGACTGTGTTTTGCATTTTACAGTACCAATGAACCTCTCACTCACATTCCTTTCTTGTCCAGTAGGTGACCATATGTTTTCAGAATTGTAGGATGGCTGATTGTATGTGTAAATTCCTATCTATATAGCCTCTTTATGGGTAATCCAACAAAAATATATATAAGCACTTGTATAGCTATATCTGGTACATCCAAGATCAATTACTAATGCTGTACATGGAGAAGATGCAAAAATGTGAGTAAAATTACATCAAGATTAGCAGCACCTGTTCTTTCATTTCCAATCATAAAGAAGAAGTGAATTTTGTAGCATTAATTAGGCAAGTAGTGGTGCACAGATTAACACATTGTTATTGTCATTAATTTGTTGTGTTTACTAATGTCAATTCATCAATTCCTGATTCATGGGTATGATTGTCATTATGTCATGAGCATGACTGTCATTTGTGCAGTCATATGTAATCAAACATTATCCAAATTGTCAGTGTCAGGTCCAATTATAAATGTCCTCAATAACTTTTCAATTAATTTGTTGTCGTACAACAATATCTGTTTTTCTCCTTCAAACTTAACTAATGTGACACTATTTTAATTTGACCAATAACTAAGTATGGATGATTTTAAATAATACTGACTAGACATTTTGTAATAATTGTTTCAAATGTAACATATGCAAAAGTTCATCTTTATTAAATAATGAAAAATAAATTAAAGAATCTTCTGCAAGATCAACAAATGTATTATCGATATCCAATGATCTTAAAGTGAATATTTATGTGTTCAGAAATACTTTGACCAATGTACCTTCCGGTCACATTTCTTTTTTCTCCAATTGGTAGCCATACATTTTCAGAATTGTAAGAGTTGGCTGATTGCTTGCGAGCATAAACATACATTTCCAATGGATGTTTAGGATCAGAGTAAAGTTCTATTTTTGCAGACCCTTCATAATCAGTAATCCAACTTGTGGTAGCCTGAACATACACAAGCACTTGTAAAGCTGTATCTGGTATATTAAGAGTGGCCAGATCAATTATTGATGGTTTACCCGGAAAAGATGCAGAAATGTTCATAAAATCACTAGTGATAGGAGTCCAAGTACTCCACTGTGTAGCAAAATGAACAATTAATATTAATGAATGTTATTCAGACCTTAGATTCTAAATCAGATAGCTTTTTCTTCATTTCTTCACGTAATGAATTAAGGGCACTTGACAATTTCTATTGAGTAAATAACAATAATATAATAAAATTATATTAATAACAACAAATTCTTTAAAATCAAACAAATTAGTTTCTCTTATTAATTAATTTTTTTTAAGTTTACTAACACAACAGTACCTTGTCATCACCTCCTGTTTCATGAGCATCTCTGTCACTCTTTGAACTCTGAAAAACATAGTATTTCATTTCAAGGTATTTTTTTCTCAACAAAGTATTTAAGACAGTTCACACTTTACAATATCTCTAATCAAGATGTTAATATGATAATCTTTCATTCATTGACAATGCCAATACAATTAATACTATACACAGTACATTACAGTCTGAAAACTAGTCGGAATGACAATGTTTAATGTTTTACAAGTGCTAACCTTGTCCACTATGAATGCACCTAGTATCATTAAAAAGGGAAGAGTGATGAAGAATAAAGATGATTCAAATGACATGGTAAAGAATGGAAATTAATCGGTTTAGCTCCAGTTCCTACAAACAGATCTTATGACAGTATGCCTTTCAAGTCTGTCACTGCATTCAGCAACAAACTTTATACTAGATACATCAAGTTGTAGCAACTCTTCCTTCATTTCCAAGTGTAAAAGGAAATTTAATTGTGCAGAACATGTTAATACATGGCAAACATTTGTTATCACTATAGTTATTTTCAAGTGACAATATAGGATATAGGAATAGAACAATGTGCATGTGAAAGATGGAAATCATTGTCAGTGTTAAATGATATAAGGAAATGTTTATCACCCATAATTAATATTGTATATAAATATCGTGTATGTGCCTAGCTTTTAATGTAGAATCAGTTTACTTTATGATAAGACAGTAACTAGCATTTAGTCATATACAGTCATTTGACATGATTGTAACCTCATATTTGTTGATCGACATATTGTCTATATCTTTGTCCTTACATGACACAATATAAGATGTTAGAATGAGTCAATGCAATGTGTAGTTGTTGAAATTGTTCACTTGTATTTAAAAGCAGTTGAAACACTTTTTAGAACTCTAGCAATATTCAAACATAAATAGTAATAAAAGAATGAAAGTACATTGGTTCAACCAATGTATATGAAGTAATTCTTCACTAAATTATAAATCCAATCATATGGTCACTGATGTACACATACTTTCAACACTCTAGAAGTTGTAGCAAGACATATGGTTCAGCAACTCAGTTATGTCTTGAAAGATGAAGCATTGTTGTGTTAGTTTAACTTATTATAGTTCACTATATATAATAGCTGTACTATTTTACTTTGCAAAAATTTAAAGTCTAATTTCAGCCATTTTCCATTTATATTGTTAAGCTGATACAATGCATTGTTGCAATCCCATCTATGACTATGCAGCATTGCCAGCCCAGCCTTTCAATAATTAGCATACGCTCACACTTCTAATATAATCTAATAGTACTAATACAGATGTGAATAGAAAAGGGGGGATAGAGGGACTTCAGCCCCCAATAGCCTGTATCCGACACCTTCCCCTAGTGTATTACAGATGGAAGAGCTGGCTATGTGGAAGCTACATCAAACCCTCCAACTTCAATTACACACCTACCCTAAGCTAGCTAATAGCTGTACCTCTGTGTGTTGGAAAATTTTAATGGGTGCATTTTTGTGTGAAATGATAAATTTGCTAGTTGCTGCCTTCAAAAACTGAATTGTATGTTAATTCAATAGTTGTAGACTCACAGTAGTATCGTTAGTATCTACTAGTATTTAGCTTACCTGAATGACTAGAAAATTTTATGGCTTATTTATTTCCGAGCAAGTCACCTCTTGGATTATTATTCATCGCTAATAACTTACTTAATCTATTATACAATTAACTAGACCACACCTTCTACAACGCCGGTCTTGTGATACCAAGTGAAGACTCAACCCTGTGGTCTAACAGAGGCAAACTAATGAAAAGAAATGTTTGAAAAAACTTTAAGTGATTTGGTACGAGGAATCAGATCCCATCGTGGATCTGAGGTAAGGCTGTCTATAAATAAAATAATAGTAATGTCCTTACAATTCTTTAACTACACTAACAATCCATGCTTCCAACCTATTGAAGTGACTGATAACGATATTATCATACAGATATACAGATATTGCCATCCTCAATGAGTATTAAGGAATTGGCTGTTATAGTATCTTTAACCACACCCCTTTCAATATTTTATATGATGTAATATTAATGCAGTTCTAGTTACCTAGTTCAGGGGCATCATTAGAGGGGTGCATGTGGGTGCTTTTGCACCAAGCGCTACACACAACCCAGATAAACTCACTACTCAGAGTAATTCAATCTTTAGCACACTTTCCAGTTGATACTAATTGTCCTCTGTCCCTCTAAAGAGTAAAAGATACCTCTAACGTTCAGTTAGTTACTTACAAGAGACCTTGGGACTTTAATTAGAAATAATTAATTAATAATTAACATTAATATGAAGTCATGTACTATAAGTATAATAATTGATATGGTTTGCACCCACACAGGATCCACTCTAGAGATGCCCCTGCCCTAGTTACTTTTTTTTTCAATAATTCACTTTGTTACATGCACAGCATTCTCTAAAATATAACAGATTATGCATGTGATTTGTTATGATGACCCTGTTGATAACTGTCCTTTGACTGTAGGCCCAGTTTATATCTCAGTGTATGTCGGAGATTAAGAAAGAGTTGAAACAAGGCAACATTGCTGTAAAGGCCAATGCTATATCCAAACTAACTTATGTAAGTAACATACTTAGTTTATTAACTAATACCTATATACATACGTACATATATGTATGTATGTATATAGGTATGTATGTATGTATGAGTGCACATGTACATATATATGTTTTGTCTGTTATGCTGTTCTATTTGTTGAATTATTATTATTATTATTTGTATAGCTTCAAATGTTAGGTTATGACATTACTTGGGCTGCTTTTAATATCATTGAGGTCATGAGTTCTCCTCGGTTTACCTACAAGGTAAGTATATTTGAAAATTATAATGCATGTGTATTCATCTCTCTCTCTCTCTCTCTCTCTAGCGTATTGGCTATCTTGCTGCTTCTCAATGTTTCTATGATGAGCTAGATGTTGTCATGTTGACAACTAACATGATCAAAAAAGTATGATTGAGTTTGTGTATAAATGTAAGCAAAGTACCAAGTTTTGAATTTATTTCACAAATTTATTCAAAGTCTATTTTTTGAGAACAATATATATGCCATATTCTAGTGACTGTAAATCATGTCAAACCCAGTGGAATTATAGTGACATTAGTGATAACATGTGACTAATGTCACCACTACCTTTATAACTAAGTATAGTAATTTGATTTTGTTAAGGAGAAAATTGAGTAATGTTATGTTCTTCATTTTTCAGGACATGTCTAGTCCTAATCAATATGAATCTGGATTAGCTCTCAATGGTCTCTCTTGTTTTGTGACTCCAGATATTGCTAGAGACTTAGCTAATGACGTCCTCACTTTGGTTAGTATGACACTCAATACATACATATACATGTACAAGTCAATTATTTCAATCAACATTTGTTCTTTTCTATGAATCACCAATAATACGTTATCTGTTCTCTCTTACACACACACACACACACTTACATTCTTTTGTGTTCTGTAATTTACTTCATTGGACATATCTTTTTGGATTAGACTACTTCTAGTAAACCATATTTGAAGAAGAAAGCTATCGTAGTTATGTATAAGATTTTTCTTAAGGTAATCAGTCTGTGTAAACTATAGTACTATCATTTACATACCACTGCATTTTGACAAAAGTTAAGTTCTTTCTAGTTTCCAGATGCTCTACGTCCTGCATTCCCTCGTCTGAAGTCCTCTCTAGAAGATCCAGATCCCAGCGTTCAATGTGCAGCAGTCAGTGTGATATGTGAGCTAGCTCAGAAAAATCCCAAAAACTACTTATCACTGGCACCTACGCTATTTAAATTGATGAATAGCTCTTCTAATAATTGGATGCTAATCAAAATTATTAAACTAGTAAGATAATACAATAATATAATGTACATGTATTCTATGCATATAGAGTTCATTATGTATTTGTTATAGTCTTAATATGGTTTAGTACATATATCATTGAGTGTAACAGATTTATACATGAGCTTTATTTTATTTTCTTCTAGTTTGGTGCTCTCTGTCCTCTTGAACCTCGTCTTGGTAAAAAGTTAGCTGAGCCCCTGACAAGTTTGATTCACAGTACATCAGCCATGTCTCTTCTCTATGAATGTATTAGTACTGTCATAGTTGGTCTACCAAACAACAATTCAGCTTTACAGGTATATAGCTAAAGACTACACAGTATAGTCAGTTTTTTAGCTTGGAATTACTTTTCACTTAACTATGTGGAGGGTACTGTACCCCAAAATTTAATAATGCAATTGCTTAATTAATTTATTACAGCATTAATGACTTAATTTATCAATAGACTAGTAACTGAGCTTTTGTCCTGCTTAAAATAAATGAGCTATACAGTAACTGTTTGTATACATGTAACATATCAGATTGTAGTTTGCATGTGCATGTATAGTGGTATTACACATGTATATGTAAGAGTGTATATAAATATGGTTGTTGAGTATGTTCTGTTCTTGTTTCAGTTATGTGTGTCGAAACTTCGCTTGTTTATGGAAGATGCTGATCAAAATTGTGAGTCAACCTATATGTGCTCTTCACATAATACAAATGCAATCTTGATAATAGTATTAGTGTATGCATATACATGTACTGAAATAGTCACCAGTTGTTTGCTTTCATAATTGTACAGACTTTGAATTTAATTTATTTTCAGTGAAATATCTTGGCCTATTGGCTATGTCTAGAATTATGCAGCAACAACCTAAAGCTGTGTTACAAGTCAAGTGAGTTATCTTGATGATTTATAATGATATGATGATCTCTCTCTCTCTCTCTCTCTCTCTCTCTCTCTCTCTCTCTCTCTCTCTCTCTCTCTCTCTCTCTCTCTCTCTCTCTCTCTCTCTCTCTCTCTCTCTCTCTCTCTCTCTCTCTCTCTCTCTCATACAAACTATAGGGATATTATCATGGATTGCATTGAAGACAAAGATGAGAGCATTCGAATTCGTGCACTTGAGCTCATTATGGGTATGGCAAACAAGAAGAACATTAATGATATTGTCAGGAATCTTCTTGGACACATTGATACTGCAGAGAGTACTTGTAAGTACATGTACTTGGACTGTACAAGGTGTTCATTTTGTTGTAGTTTTTCGTGATATCGTGATAGAGAAGATAATAGCAATGTGTTCATACAAGGGATATGCTCACATCACTAACTTTGAATGGTAAGTTGTATATAGATATGTTAACACATTAGTCACATGTTACTATACTAATAGTATTCATGATACTTATAATGTGTCAGCAATGAATACTTTTTCCATAGTATTCTGTCATAAAACTGTTTTGGAACACATATCATGTACAACCTATATTAGTGTATACAACATTGAGCTGTTGCATAATGTGGCATATCAAATTACTTACATTTTAAAATTGTTTGTATAATCTTGCTTTAAGAAAAATTACAGAAATATATATATATATATATAATTATTTTCTTTAATACTTGCTAATTAATCAGTATATAGCCTACATACTTATTGTATTAATCAGTATTATATATAACTAACATACTTACTATATTATTATTATAGGTACATTACCATACTAGTAGAGATGACACGTTTTGAAGGAACACGTCATGGTAAACTGATAGCCAGTCAAATGTTAGATGTGACTATTAGAGTCAAAGATGTTCGTCCTTTCTCTGTTCGACAAATGGTATGTAAAACTATTTAAATGTCCATGTACAACTTATGTGTCTATATATACATGTATGCTGTGTTTGTTATCTGTCTATAATTCACCTTTACTCAATTCATTATGTACATAATCTACCTTGGGACTACGGCCCTTAGGTAATATCTTTTACAAAATCTCGAGTTGGCAGGTTTATGTAACACATATAGATCAATTGTGATATATCTGATATAACTTATCGTGAGATTCATACTAACCTGACACTATTGTTCTATTGCAGTGTAGCAATATAGCACATGCCTGTCGAACAATAGTCTTTTAATTTCTTCAGTTAGCAGGTTTGTAATACATGTGAACCTGTTAATAATAACAGAACTGATAAACCATGTCATCAGGTCCATACAAACCTGCTGAAACAAGCTATTTAAGCTATCAAGTTCTATACTTCAAGTAATAACCTTCTATGAGATCTATATGTGTTATATAGAACTGAAACTCCCTTTCAAGATTTATGGACTGTGGATCTCATTATGAGATATATATAATATGTATATACCATTAAAGAACAATAGTAATATAACCACAAGTACATTGGACATAATGAGGTTGTTTAGTTCAACATTTCATACATTATAATGACAATATAGATGTACAATACATGCTGTAATGTAATCTTTGATTTTGTAGGCAACTATAGTAGAAAACACTCAACTGTTTATTACTGGAGCTAAAAATGGTAGTGCTTGTGAAGTGTTGTATGCTGCTGCATGGATAGTGGGAGAATTCTCTGAGTAAGTATTGTACAATAATTCATTGTAAATTCTATTTTTTCATGAACAGAAGGAGTGAATACCTGTTATTGCTGTTTTCTTTAGGTATCTCACTAATGCTCAACCTATTCTTGAATCTCTTCTTCATCCTCAAATAACTGATCTACCTGGTCACATTCAAGCAGTGTTTGTGCATAACATTGTGAAATTATATGCCAGTATCTTGGTCAAAGCAGAAGCTGAAGTAAGCATTGTAAAAAAGTAACAACATTTCATGTTAGGGTACTAAATTAAAAGTCAGTACACATTATAATAAATTCAATATATAAAAATTGTTTATTTTATAAACATTTGAGGTATACAATTATCTTTAATATAGGGTACTACTGAAGCTGTTGAAGAAGTTGGAGCTATGTTGGTAGAAAAATTGCCAGTCTTCATGCAGAGTGGAGATCTTGAAGTTCAGGAGAGGGTAAGTGATATTCTTTGATTAGGAAACATTATGTTGTATTAGAACAATATATGTGTCAAAACTCAAAAATATGCAAGAGCAACTCCGTGTCTATACTTGTTTATTATTATGTGATTTGTTTAATGTTATAATAATAGTAGTCATCATTTTATTGTTTTAATAGGCTTGTGGCATACTTCAACTGATGAAATATATTGTAAAGTTACAGAGCAAAGGTTAGTAAGTTATGTCTACACTGATAAATTTTTTACTAGTTGCTACACATATACATAGGTGCCGCAGTAGCTAATGAGTTACAGAATCTCTTCTTGGGTGATCTTAATCCAGTAGCTCCTAAAGCTCAACGCAAAGTTCCTGTCCCTGATGGGTAAGATTTAAATTGATTGTAGTGTTCATGTGCTATACATGAAAAAAAATCATATTCCTAGTATACTTAATTACTTATATGTTGCCTGGATATGTACAATATACTTGTTTATAACACTCTACAATAACTTACTGAAGATATGAAATATGACTATGTTTCTGTGTATCAACTTGACAACAATACAATGACAGTCTCTGGTAGACAAAGCTATAATTGAAGTTATTATTGTTGCGTCGTACGTACTACGTGTGTATGGTTAACTTTTCAGGCAAAAAAATGATGTATATAAGCTTTTGCGAAAAACAATTTTCTGCCTGCACACTGCATGTGCCTTGTGGTACTATAAGAATGTTAGACCATGTGTTAACTCTATTTGTATGTCTAGTTTTTTTTTCATTTTATCATATTGTTGTATGAAAGCAATGAATGAAATTAAACAGCATATCTTTAGCCACCTATGTATTAGTAAATATTGAATTTTGTTAAGATTAACAGCATTTGCTCTGATGACAGTCATAATTAAATATGCTCAAAACCTCTCACTAGCTACCTATATTTCTAGGTATTAGTTTTGTTTCAACACTACTATTGATTATCTAAATTCATTTTACTGTAAAGTTAATATCTTCCAAACCAATCATAAGATGTTTTTAATTATAATCTTGTTCATTATGCATAATTGTAGTCTTGACCTTGATCAGTGGATTAATGAACCTCTCAGTGAAAGTGATGATGAGGATGAAATGGAGAAAGCAAACTTTTTCTTTGGTACATCTGATGACACTCATCGTAGTACCTTTAATGATAAGAAAAAGGGAGACAAGAAGAAGAAAGGCAAAGGGAAAGGAAAATCAAAGGCTCAATCTGATGAGGAAAATGAGGAAGATGATGAAGAAATTGCCAAGGTATTTTAAAATGACTATTGACTACTTGAACTAATATAATTCTGATAAACTGACTTGATGTACATATGCTGGTGACCTATATGCACATTATACACACCTATACATAATATAGGTATTCATAATGTGTATATCTAAGTATAATATGGAAAAGAGTATGTACTTGTGTATTGTTAGGCACGAGAGCAACGTCGTCAAGAAATTGAAAATAATCCACATTATCTCAAGCCATCCTCGGCTACCAAACCAAAGCCTAAGAATACAGATGAAGAACAAGCAACAGATCAAAGCCAGCCAGCTATAAAAGACATCCCTGTTAGTAAACTTGAGTTAGGGATCCCACTTATTATAGGTAAGCGTTGTTGACTTAAGCAATATTTTGCATATATTGGTCATATACTATGTAATCTCATATATATGTATATATGCAGCATATAACATAGAGTTTAAACGTGTAACTACAATATACTATGTGTACTGTTATATTATATACATGTAGTACAATAATGACATAATAGATTTATTTCTTGTTATAGAAACTACAACTCATAAAGAGATTCCAAAGAAGAAAGGTAAGAAAGGGAAAAAGAGACGTGGAAAACAGCGAGATAACAGTGATGATGATACCGCTGGACCATCTCGACCTCAAGTGGATACAACTGCTGAACTACCTGAAGTAAGTCACACTGGCTACATCAAAATAAAATAGATTGTATATTAGTTTTAAATGGTTTTGTACAAAGTTTGATGAGATATATGATATTTATTGTAGGGAGCACTAGAATCTGGTGATGAAGAAACAGTTGAGAATGTTGATGAATTGACTAAGAAACTAAATGTTAATCTTGATGAGTGAGTTAAAACATATTACGAATTATAAATTTTACAATGTTATTTCATTGTTTGCTCATTTAGACCCTTACGTGATGATGAAGTTCTCCCTGTACGTACCCATCGTGTTGTCAAAGAACCAGAACAAGAACCTGAAGAACCTACACCTAAAAAGTCATCAAAGAAGACTTCCAAGAAGGGAAAAAAGAAGGTGAAACAAACAACATAAAGCAAGTGATTATCACTTTTCCAACAGAAAGCAGCTGAAAATGATGATGAAACAGAAGCTAAAGAGCCAAAAAAGAAGAAATCCTCAAAAAAAGAGAAGCGAGAAAAAGAAGGTAAAAATGTGTGTGAAGAAAATCATATTATAATTATTTTAATTTCCTCCTTAAAGCCTCTCCAGTTGCTCTCCTTAATATTGGCGATGAAGATGAACATGAAAGTCAACCCCAAACTATTGAGCCACCACAGGAGGATAGGAAGGTACATCTTTATCTAACATTACTTGTTGTGGTATTTGTGATAAACTTGTCAGTGATGTTTCTAACTTTCACAATTATACTTAAGAGACATACACTTACTATGGCTATGATCTGGATGTGCTTGTAATTATTAAAACAATCTGGTCTCTTTGGAAATTAGTTAGTGAAATGGAGATGCTTTGAAAGGAACACATACTCTGAAATTAATTATATAGTGAAAATAATGTTATTTTTGTCCAGTATTTGTACATGTATTCAAAAAATAAAGGATATAGAGTTAAAAAGAACATTTAGCTTATGAAAATAACTTATATAATTAAAACGCCCACAAAACTAATTATTGCACCTATTATAAACAATGTAACATCATGAATTGTCACCTCATCATAGGACAATACTGATGATCTTGAATTCTGGCTGTCTACTTCAGATGTAAAGACTACAGAAGATAAAGTGAGTCATACTTAGTGTGTGCTGCATTATTTGCTTGAATAGGAAGAGAAGGAAGAGGTACCATCTGCTAGTCCAGCAACTGTGAAATCAAAAGGAAAGAAGGAAAAGAAATCAAAAGGAGAGAAGAGAACAAAGAGTAGTAAGAAATCAAGTAAAACAGTTCAAGTAGAGGAGGAAATGCCCACCGGAGGACAAGGAGTTATGGAGCTGTTAGGATTTGAGTTAGAAGCTGCTCCTACCTCTGAGGAACCTATGACATCTTTTAAAGTACTTTCTGAAGATGAAAACCTGAAAATGGTAATAATGTCTGAAACTCAAACACATGTACAGTATATGTACATATACTAGATATACAAACCTGTGTGTATAGAATTGTAATGATAATTATTATATATATGTATGTATGTACATGTATGACTTAGATTATGGTACTTGAAATAATGTTTGATGATTTAACACTTATCTTACATAGTGTACATATATGTACTTCATTGATATGTACTGTGCCAACTCTACTAAAGAATGTTGGCACAGGAAGGAGTGTATGTAAACCTTTTGTTTTACATACACTCCTTCCTTGTGATTTCCTATTTTATTGTTTTCACTTCCTTACACTAGACATATGACGTTAAAGCAAGTCTGTCTTATAACAATCAAATAACAGTAGCTGTTGTCTTTAGGTATGTATTCATGACTCTTTAAATTCTAAATGTATCATCCACTTTGTTTCTTTCTATGCAGCAATAAAACATCTTATCAACTGGTCTCTCTAGATTTTAATGTATTAGACTCACTCAATGCTAAGCTGGATCGACCTGTAAGTATTAGTAGTGCCACTTATAAAATATCATTTACATTTTATATACTTAGGGTGGAGACTCCTCTCACATTGGTATTCCTGTGCCTTTTCTACTACTACCAGGTAAAATTATATTATAATAATGAGGTTAATTATAGCATATGTGTACATTATACTCAATACATGATGTGACATTTTAGTTGTTAAATTATTACAATTAATAAAGAATAAAAGTTTCATCATGCAGAAAAATCATGGGCATAAACAGATAGAGCAAACATGTTCAAAGTTCAATATAACTGACAAAATCCCTGTATTAGAGGGGATGTTCTGTTTCCTAATTTATTGTTCTTTTCAAAATAATGTATAGGTTCTGCTAATGAGTGTCAGTTCACTTTTATTGTTCAAGAGTTTTATATGGCCCAGAAATTAAAAGGAACAGTTACTTACATGATTAAGGTGAGTCACCAATAAAGTGCATGTATTTATGTAAAATATAGTATGTAATTAAGAAAATTAAGAATAATATATTTTATTCCTTTGTGATAGAGTGAAGATGGGACAACTCAGGAGAAAGTAGATTTTAAGCTACTCCTTCCCTCTTCATCTTTCATTTGTCCAAGCCCTCTACCTCAGTAAGGATGTAACATTCATACCATACTATCATGCATGCACTAAAAATGCTATATGGAAGTGATGATATAGCATTTTTGTTTTTGATAGAGATCGTTTTGCTACTCTTCTCAGTGGTGGTAACTTGTGTGATACTGTGACTTTTAAGGTATGTATTATTAAATTTTAATTTTATGATATTAATCGACAGTTTCTAAGTAGTTTGTAAAGGTTTCATATGCATGAGATTACATTTAGAAACTTTTAATAGACCACTCAGATTGCAATACTTTCCTTATGTACATGTATAATGTAATAAATATTGCGCTTTTTGATGTGAGTTCTTTCTTACTGTTAGGGTAATCTCTCTAAGACTGGTACCTTTACTGCAGCTCTGAAGGCAATTGTTACTACTCTCCATCTTAACATAGTGGAACAGATTGAAGATAGTGCTTCATTGTATGGGCTGTCTATTGCAGGACACCACATTTGCCTACTAGTAAAAGCTACAGTAAGTTACTGTTATGATAGCTATTGCATGATATAGCATTGCAAGTACCTTATGAATATGTCATGGATACAATGATTTAAATGTTTTATATCCTAACATACATTATTATGTAGGACTGGCTAAAATACATTGTATATCTAGTTCTGCAATAAATATGTCTTCCTTTGAATGTGTTAGAATAGTGTCTTGCTGGCTGTACATGATGCAGTGTTTGTTGATACTATGATATATTCCTTTCTTTATAGTCTGATACACAAATTGGTGTGAGTGCTAAAGGGAGTGACAGTCGACTTGTTTCCAGTCTAATGGATGAAGTCAAGAATGTCATTTAAGAACGATTGTTTTTTGAACTTTATTGGAACAATATTTTAGTATTTTGAACTTCATAGGTTAACTGTTGTGTGAATTAAAGCTGATTAACAAAATTTAAAGATATGAAACAATGGCTAAATTTAGTGTCTCTATAACTAAACTACCTAGTCCCCGCTATCTTAAGGTACTTATATCATTGAAAGAAGTCCTAAAGAATGATGGCAATATCGCATGTGAACAAATGCATGTGCATTAATTAGGGTTAGTGTCATTTGTCATTTTTAATGTGATGTCATATGGTCAGCTCCACAAATCATTTAATACTTCCTTCATAATACCATTCTAGATGCTAGCAACATTAATTTATTAGAGACAAGCAAATACCTAGCACAACAGAAAGGAAATGACACTGAACACTACATAAATACTTTAGCCATTATTTTAATGTTAGGGCTGACACCATGGTCTTCCGTCGCAAAGCAATGAAGACCATGTGTGTCCTTTCATTTTTTGCATGGACTTATAACCAATGTACTCTTGGGAACTTCAGTTCCTCTCAACATTTATCTCAAGTTAGATGATACAATTATAAATGTGGTTGCAACCTCTTTCCATGATGAAAGTTGATAAATGATGGATGCATCTATGAGATGTGGTCTGTGTCATATTTAATGCAAACAATAATTTCCTTTTCTCACATATCATAATTTGTTTATTTCTATATTGTTACCTGGAAGTAACTATAGAGACAGCGAAGAACTTTCATTGTGTTAATATGTGTGTTCATACTTGTCAATTTAATATTCTGGTTTCATTTCCTCTTTACACTTATTGAAGATATAGGAAATGCTGAGAATACAAATTTAGTAGCTGAATGAAGTGATAATATTAAAGGCAGAGTGCATACTCTAAGAACTTGTGGAATTAATTGATTTCCATAACTTAACAATGTTATTTGAATCATTTCTAGTTTTTATCTCTTTTGATGATCCTCACATAACTAAAAACTTCTCCAATAACTTAATATTAATAATAAATAAACGTCCACACTTCCTTTGACATTAAGGTTATTGTGCTTAGCAAACATTGGGAGGGGGCAGCTGAACTCCCCTAGCTTCTCCTTCCCTATCCCTATTAGTAACATTAGAAGTGAGAGTGTATGTTAATTAATTTAAGGGCTATGATGAAAATTTCAGTGCAAAGTTATAGATTTCTAACTGGGATTGCAAATGCTTGTGCACTTCTATTACATTACTTGTGTTAGAGTAAACAATGTATTGTTTCAGCTTAATACATTGTAGTAATTGGAAAATGCCTGTTTTCAATTCTGCATAAAAAATAATGAAGCTATTATAATGAACTATAATATGTTAAAATAACAAAAATACTTCATTTTTCAATACATAACTGAATTATTGGACTGTATGTCTTGCTGTAACTTCTAGAGTACTGAATGTATGAGTGTGTCAGTGACGGTTTGATTGGATTTACTATTTAATGAAGACTTACTTCATATACATTGGTTGAACCAATGTAGTTTCACTCTTTACTACTGTTTATGTTTGAATATTGCTACAGTTCTGAAAGTGTATTTCAACTGCTGCTTTTTAATACAAGTGAACAATCTAAACAATTACACATTGACTTATTGCAACATTTTATATTGAATTGTGTTATATAAGGACAAAAATATAGACAATATGTGGATCAACAAATACGATGTTACGGTCATGTCAAATGACTCCATATAACTGTACTTTAGTTACTACCATCCTATCATTGAGTAAAGTGACTCTACATTAAAAGCTAGGCACAAGTGTAATTTTGTACAGCATTTATATGAGTTTAAAAGCATATGCTTATACTCTTTTAACACTGACAATCATTTCCATCTTTTATGTATAGCTCTATTCCTATATTGTCACTTGAAAGTAACTATAGACTAGAGATGGATAATGTTTGTTATGTGTTAGCATGTTCTGCATCCTTTTTACACTTGGAAATGAAAGATATTACAGCTTGATGTCTCTACTATAAATTTTGTTGGCATACTGTCGTAAGAACTGTTTGTAGGAACTGGAGCTAAAGTGATTGATTTGCATTCTTTACAATGTCATTTGAATCATCTTTATTCTTCATCACTCTTCCCTTTTTAAAGATACTAGGTGCGTTCATAATGAACAAGGTTAGCACTTGCAAAATGTTAAACACTTCTGACTAGTTTTCAGACCTTAATATAATCTGCACAGTATTAATTGTATTGGTATTGTCAATAGAATTTAATGAATGAAAGATTATCATATTAACATCTTGATTGGAGATATTGTAAAGCGTGAATTGTCTTAATTACTTTCTTGAGAAAAATACCTTGAAATGTAATATTATGTTTTTCAGGGTTCAAAGATTTGAAGGAGTTAAAGTGTAAATACATAAGTGACTGTGAATGATGTTTTAATATTATCATTTTAAAGATGAGACTTTGGATGCCAAATAAGAATGTTGTTAAATTGATAGATTTTGGATTGTGCTAAAAATTACAAGAAAACTGAATATATACTATGTACCCTTTTTGCATTTTGGTCACACATATAAACAAACATTGCATCCAATAATGACTGAATTAAAATGAAAAGGTGAGGACAATAGTGCAGAACCCTTGTCTCAGCTCTAATATGATACATTACAATGTGTGTTCGTTTGCCTTATGTTTTATTCAGCAAGTTTTCATGCAATTAAATGAACAACAGAAATTCTTTCAAAGATGTAAATATCAAAATATTTATAAATATGTTCTGGCAATTAGGGACAATAATATACTTAACCACAATGGATGTGGCATAGACACTTTCTTGTGCTAACAGCATTTCTTTAAAGCTTTGCATGAATGTGTATTCAGCTACAGTAGCAACAGAAAATAGCTCACCAATCAATTAACTAAAGAAGTGAATAACATGATATTATGCTACTTGTCAAAAAAAGCATGGATACAAAGATTTTGTCTGTCTGCTATAAAAAAGAAGTAATACAATTGACTTGGTAACCTTTGCCCCGAGGAGAACTGTGAGGGTTAATTAATCACCTGCTGCTAAGGCACGCAAAAGTAATTGAACTTGTTATTAACTTCACTATAATATTATAGTACATATCCAATATTGCCATTATGACTAGATATTTGTAATTGTTTCAAATGTAACATAACAAAGTTAATTTTTATTAAATAATGAGGAAAATTCAAAGAATTTTATGCAAGACCAACTTTATTACCAATATCCAATGATCGTAAACAGAACGGCTGTGTTTGTAGAAATTGGTTTACCAATGTACTTTCCACACAGATTCCTTTTTTCTCCAATTGGTAACCACATATTTTCAGAATTATAAGACATGGCTGCTTGCTTGAAACCACAAACAAACAGTGGCAATGAATGTTCAGGATCAGAGTAACTTTCTATCTGTGCAAATATTGGTGATTCAGCAACCCAACCAGAGTTAACATGAACATACACAAGTACTTCTGTAGCTGTATCTGGCACATTGACAGAGTTCAGATCAAATACTGATGTTGTTCCCGGGAGAAGATACAGAAATGTTTATAAAATCGCAGGTGATGGGAGCCAAGTACTCCACTATGTAACCAAATGAATCATAAATTATTGTCAAATATAATATAGTTACTTATATACCTTAGATTTGAACACAGATAACTCCTTCTTCGTTTGCTCACATAATGAGTCAGACAACTGCTTAATTCCTTACGTAATGATTTAATGTCACTTGACAATATCTGTTAAGTGAATAACAAAAACAATGAAAATCACTAAAGTGCAAACCACTTGTCACAGCAGTAGGTAATTACAGAAATATTAATATGCCATTCTGGCATCGTGAACTTGTTAACATAAAATTATAATGCTGTATTTTGATACCTAGAGGTGTGGCAATAATTCACCATAGTGCATAGTGTGTCATCAACAAAGTGACAGTTCTTAAAGACTCTTTTTTGCTAAGGTACTCATCCAATGTAATTCACAGAAAGGTTAACTGTAATTGCTTTTGGCCTAAACTAATGAGAAAACAACTAATTTGACGATCAACACACTTAAGTTAATGATCACATCATAATGATATTTATTATTTTACTGGTGATAGGAGTCCAAGTACTTCACTGTGTAGCAAAATGAACAATTAATATTAAAGAATGTTATTCAGACCTTAGATTCCTAATCAGATAACTCTTTCTTCAATTCTTCACGTAATGAATTAAGGGCACTTGACAATTTCTATTGAGTAAATAATAATAATACATAAAAATTAATTACAATTTATTAATAACAACAAATTCTTTAAAATCAAACAAAACTGTAGCTTCTCTCATTAAGCAGTTTTTTATGCTTTCTAACATCACAGTACCTTGTCATCACCTCCTGTTTCATGAGCATGGCTGTCATGTTGTTGATATATGCTTTTGAGTGCTTTATCTGTGACATGGTGAATAACTACATTATCAATACCACTAAGTTCAAATTAACAAGTACGTAATACTAAAATTTAAACAATGAAGTGCTTGGTCCTGTTGTGACTGTGTACAATTTGCTTATTTTCCTATGAGATTACCTTTTACTCCATCCCTATTTATCAGAAAATATTGGTAAAGTTATTTAAATAGTGATATATGTCAAAAACTATATTGTTGCATACAGCTAGTGCAAGGCCAGCACAAGTGGTCAGACACCCTCAAAATATTTGCATCAATGTGGGTGTGGCACTAAAGGCATAGAAGTGTTAACAGTCCAGTGTATGTACAAATTAAACCACATTGCAAAATAGATGTGATACTAGCTTGCATTGATTGTTTTGTGCTACATAAATCATTTTTGACATAAACATGCACAAACAACAAAACAATTGAGCTAGGACTGTTCTGTTATCTACACTCAACTTGCTTAGGACATTTTGTTTCTAATGTCATGGCTCCTAGTACAGGGCTATCGAACCTACACAAAATCTCAAACCCACCTCATGTACTAAATCTAAAGGACATAATAAGTTAATTTATAGAAGATTCTAAAATGAAATGTTTGGTGAAATATATTGTCGTTATAATTATAACTTATTAAAAGAAACTTGTCTATGGAATATAGCCTGATTAAACAAAGTTTGCTTGTTCTGTGTCTACAGCAACAATGTGGCAGTTCTACAGCTGGATAATTAGTATTATAGTAGTGTTATATATATAACTATAATTATGATAAAGCAGTATAATGTAATAAATATTATACATTTTGATGTGGTAGCTTAACTGCAGCTCTGAAGGAAATTGTTACTACTCCCCATCTTATGTTTACACTCTTTTGACACTGACAATGACAATGATTTTCATCTTTCACATGCTGCTCTATTCCTATATTGTCACTTGGAAATAATTACATAGATAGCAAATGTTTGTCATGTGTTAACATGTTCTGCTTATAACTTCCTTTTTACACTTGGAAATAAAAGATAAGGCGCTACAACTTAATGTCTCTAGTATAAATTTTGTGGCTGAATGCAGTGTCAGACTTGAAAGGCATACTGTCGTAAGAACTGTTTGTAGAAACTGGAGCTAAAGTGACTGATTTCAATTTCCTAACATGTCATTTGAAATGAGCTTGTTCTTCATCACTCTTCCCTTTTTAATGATACTAGGTGCATTCATAGTGGACAAGGTTAGCACTTGTAAAACATTAAACACTCATTTTGGCTAGTTTTCAGACCTTAATGTAGTGTGTATAATACTAATTGTATTGGCATTGTCAATAGAATTTTAATGAATGAATAATCATCATATTAACATCTTGACTGGAGATGTTGTAACCATGAGTTGTCTTCATTACTTTGTTGAAAACTAATACCTTGAAATGTAATATGTTTTTCAGAATTCGAAGAGTGACAGCCATGAAACAGGAGGTGATCATAAGGTACTGTCATGTTAGTAAACTTAAAAAACCTGATTAATGAGAGAAGTTATAGTTTTGTTTGTATTTTAAAGAATTCCTTATTAACCCTCACTTCTCACTGCACAGGTGAGGGTTGTGGCACTTACCTTGTGTGTGTATATCTGTCTGTTTCAATAGTACAGGCCAATATGGCACATTTTACAGTTTCCAAAACACTGCAGTGTATTAGTAGTTTTCTCCATTTTCAATATAGAAATTTCCGTAAAATACTTCAAAGTTAAAGCAATTTACTCACCAAATTCTGATATAACAATAACAAATATTTATATCACCTTATCATTAGCTTCCACATGTTGGTCAGAGAGTTGGTTGTTAAGTTTTCTCATTATTCGGGCTGAAAGTAATTACAGTTAACCTTTCTGTGATTTAAGGTGAATGTGTAGATTAGCAAAAAAGAGCCTTTAAGAACTGTCACTTTGTTGATGTCACACCATGCATTATGATGAATTATTGCCACACCTATAGTTATCAAAATACAACACTATAGTTATAATTAACAAGTTCTCAGTGTCAGAATGGCAAATTAATATTTCTGTAATGACCTACTACTGTGACAAGTGGTTTGTACTTTAATGATTTTCATTTTTTTTGTTATTTACTTAACAGAAATTGTCAAGTGACATTAAATCATTACGTAAGGAAATTAAGCAGTTGTCTGACTCATTATGTGAGCAAACAAAGGAGTTATCTGAGTTCAAATCTAAGGTATATAAGTAACTGTAGTACATTTGACAATGTTTATGATTCATTTTGTTACATAGTGGAGCACTTGGACTCCCATCACCTGTTGTTTTACAGACATTTCTGCATCTTCTCCGGGAACAACATCAGTAATTGATCTAAACTCTGTCAATGTGCCAGATACAGCTACACAAGTACTTGTGTATGCTCATGTTAACTCTGGTTGGATTTCTGAATCATCATTAGGTGCACAAATAGAAATTTACTCTGATCCTAAACATTCATTGTCACTGTTTGTTTTTGGTTACAAGCAATCAGCCGTCTCTTATAATTCTGAAAATATCTGGCTACCAATTGGAGAAAAAAGGAAAGTTTGTGGAAAGTACGTTGGTAAAGCAATTTCTACAAGCATAGGCATTCAGTTTAAGATCATTGGATATCGGTAATAAATTTGACCTTGCATAAAGTTCTTTGTTTTTTCATTATTTAATGAAAATGAACTTTGTTATGGTAGATTTGAAACAATTACAAATGTCATAATTTGGCAATATTGGTATACTAATACATACTATATTTAAATAATATATAAATTAATAACAAGTTGAATTACTTCTGCGTGCCTTAGCAGGTGATTAATTAACCCTCACAGTTCTCTGCAGGGCAAAGATTACCAGTTCAACTGTATTACACCTGTTTTTTAGCAGACAGGCAGTCTTTGTATTTATGCCTAATTTTGACAAGTAGCATATATCATGTCATGCACTTCTTAGTCAATTGATTGATGAGCTATTTTCTGTTGTAACTATAAGTGACTCGGCTTAACACACACTAACGCAGAGCCTTTAAAAAAGTGTTGTTAGCACAAGAAATTGTCTATGCTACATCCATTGTAGTTAAAATATATCATTGTCAATAATTGCCAGCATATATTTATAAATATTTTGATATTTTACATTTTGAAACAATATCTGTTGTTCATTTTATTTCAGTAAGTTTTCATGCAGTTAGTGATCACTAATGCTGCATGAGAACTTGCTCAAAAAAACATAACGCTAACTGACATTGTAATGTATCGTAGTATAGCTGAGACAAACGTTCTGCACTATTGTCCTCACCTTTTCATTTTAATTCAGTCGTTTTTGGATGCAATGTTTGTTTACATGTGTGACCAAAATGCAAAAAGGGTACATAGTATATGTAGTATATGTTATGTTTTCTTGTAATTTTAAACATAATCCAAAAACTATGAATTTAACAAGAGTGTTTTGTATGTAAAGTCTCATCTTTCAAAAAATATTAAAATATCATTCACAGTCACTTATATATTCACACTTTAACTCCATCAAATGCAATCAAGTTGTTGATATATGCTTTTGAGTGCTTTATCTGTGACATGGTGAAGAACTACATTGTCTATACCACTAAGTTCAAATTAACAAGTATGCTATACTAAAATTTAAACAATGAAGTGCTTGGTCCTGTTGTGACTGTGTACATTTGCTTATCTTCCTGTGAGATTTACCTTTTTACTCCATCCCTATTAACCACAAAGTATTATTAAAGTTATTATAATAGTGAAATACGTCCAAAACTACACTGGTGGATGCTGTGCAGGGCCAGCACAAGTGGTTGGCAGGCCTGACCAACATTTGCGTCAATGTGGTTGTGGCATTATAGAGGCATAGAAGTGTTAACACTCCAGTATATGTACAATTAAACCACACTGCAAAATAGTTGTGATTCTAGCTTGATTGTTTTGTGCTATATAAATCATTTTTGACATAAACATGCACAAACAACAAAACAATTGAGGTAGGACTGTTCTGTTATTTACACTCAACTTGCATAGGCATTTTGTTTCTAATGTCATTGCTGCAAGTACAGCTTTACCAAACTATACAAAATCTCAAACCTACTACATGAACTAAATCAAAAGGACATAACAAGATTACAGATTACAATATTACACAAACAATACTTAACAAAGACAACCATCAGTAATATGTTTAAACTATAGTGTACTCATTATCTCATTTCACACTGCACATTTCTCTAGTAGCTGTTGCAATGAAGCACATCCTTTCATAGCTAATGCCATTGACACGAGGTTTTTAATCTCATTAGTTGAGCGACGTCTTGCAAGTGCCACATCAGCATCTTCAGATGCAGCATACAGCAACACTTCTTCTGGATGCAAGTCATCTCCAAGAAAGAATTCCATGCACTGTTGTTCATCCAAAGTCCGCAGGTAATAAACAGCGTACACTTTATTTTTAGGGTAGTGTATAGTATCGTCACCTGACACAAGGACCATATTAATTCTACAGTACTGACCTGACGACAACTTTCCTTGTATCAACACATAAAGAAGCTCTTTGTGACTTTCTTCGATATGTCGAGCTTGAAATTGGGGTTGAGGAAAAAATTCAACTGGCTCCCATACTTTCAGAAAGAAAGGAGGCACTTCATCTGCACAAAACAACTGACATGCTTCACTACAGAATCTCAGCACAGAACCATCATTTCTTCTAACTGTATGGCCAAATGAGGATTGCTTCATACATACATGACAAAGCTCTTTACAGTACCAGCATTGTGGTAGACATTTCACATCATAGCTTGGCATTTCACTATATAAAAAAACATATCAACTGTAAATATATGTAAACTATAATCACTAATTATTAATGTTAATAGTCATAACATTCAAAATATAATCTAAAACATTAATTAAAACCATGCATAACTAAGTGTTTGTGTTAACATCCGTCACAACTTGTTTTTGCATTTGTTACAAATTGGCTTCTACATTAACAACATGAATTCACCTTTACAATGACTAATTTAGCTACATCCTAACTGACATGTTGTGTTTATGCAATTTTTACATACCTAAAAGATTGGCGATGACTCTGAACACGTTTAAGTAATGCAGCACAGTTTAGAATACCTTTAACTTCCAAGACTTGAGGGAGCATTTTATGGCAAACTGACCTAGCATTTTCAATTAGTGTCCATTCCACCCTTTCTTTTAGCTCTTTTGGCCAGACATCTGGAAGAAAATCTTGAGCTGAAAGGTCAGCTGGGGACACAAAAAATCCAGCATCTAATTGAAGACCAGGCTCAAAGTAATGATAAATAACATATGGTTTATCCAGTGAGTATGGCTTGTTTTTTCCAACCGCTAAAAACAAGGTTTCACCAATATCATTTCTTTCAGGATCGCAAGGAAAGTTTCTATGGACTAAGATTGTGTGACCAGGTGGAAGAAACACTGATGATGGTGAATGAGAAGGTCCAATAAGAAACTGATCAGGTAAAAAGTTGGCCTGTTTAGAAACATTTGGAATAATAGAAGGTGTAATGTTACTTTTCAAAGCATCTACTAACTTCTCCCTGCTTTCAACAAGTCGAAATAGTTGCTTCGCTGACTCTGTTGGTTGTCGTAAATTCTTCTTTTCAAAAGCTAACCTTGCTTTTTCTGGCCATCCAAGAAAATCGTTTTCACTCCCCACAGCCATACACTGAAATGCTTTCCAAATTCCTTTGGGTATGTTAGTTGCTCTGTCCACAATGGATGGTACATGAAATATTCCACCTGATGGGTCAATCAAGTTTTCATGTGGAACATTTTTAAATTCATAAAGATCGACTGGAACAACAATATTGATCATTCCAAAATGAACCATCAAACAATGAATGCGATGAGGCCGGCTAATACTGTCGCTATAAAGTGGGCCTTGAATGTACACATAGTTTAATATAGAGTTCAATACCTTCATCATGAATGGATACTGACAATCCTCTGGACGTGGTTCCGGGGGATTAATGAAAACAGCAACTGGAACAGTATCACATGATGACAAACAAAAAGGAGGAAATGTTTGTGGTGAAAAGCTACAGATGATCTTACGAAATGTTTGAAAAAGTTCACAAAGCTGAGAGTTATTAATAAAGATATTTTTAAAACTGACAATAATTCCCCTGAACAAAACTCCAATGCAAAACTGATAAAGCCACTCCCCATATTCAATATCCTGCTCAGAGGTAGTATGTGAAAGATCTCTGTCATCATATATTCGACTGAAAAACTGTGGATGGAATTGCGTTTCTCCGTACCTGCCAAAATGGTTTTCACAAGTAAAGCAAAACATAGAATAGACCATTTCTTTTGAAGACTTGTCAACACCACGAAAATCAATACAAGGCCGAAATATTTTGCGATCTGTTGGAGTCACTGCTCCTCTGCTAAAGTCATCAAGAAGAGACTTTGGAAAATAATGACTATTTCTTAACTTTCGCTTTTGAAGACAAAGCAAACATCGGCCAGGATCTTTAGCTTCCTTAATGTAGTCTATCAATGCCAAATTTAGCATAGTGAACCCCTCGTCTTTTCCTTGATGATCAAAGATCCCATGATCTAGTGCTGCACCAAGTAAACCAATAGTTGATTTCATCATTTCACAACATCTTTTGTGTAACTCTTGATACTCTTGTGTGAACTGTAGCTGTAATTGTCTCATTGTTCTGAGCTGGAAGTTAAACTTCTGATAAATCTTAAAAAATGCTTTTCCAAGAAAATATTTGGCTTTGTTCTTATCTCCTTGCGTGTTTGAGCTACTTTGTAAAAAATTTTCACAGACCTCTTGGCACTCTGAGTAGTGGGCATAAATGTAACTACCTTTGGCATATTGTAAGTACTGTGACACATCTAAAAGGATAAAAAATACTTCATTCAGACAATGGACAAGTGAAGTACAAAGATATGTCACAAGTAGCGTGAACATATATTGAACTTGTACACACATATTGGTATGTAACACACTGTTTGTACAACATACCGGTATGTGAAGTAGACAAAGACATGCATACATAGTCTCGCATAAAATAGTTAGATAGTACTGTTTGTAATATACCTTTCACTCCATCAGGTTCCAACAAAAAAAGTAGGCAAGAGGATAATAAGCTCAAGTTGCAGTTTTTTGATTCCACAAAAATACGAAGACAATCCTCCATTTGTAGTTCACTTGACATTAATTGTTGTTTGAACTTTAAACCATACTTTGGAGAGAGAAGGAGGTTCCAGATCAGCTGACATCCAGATATCAGCTCAGAAATGCTTCCACAAGCTAGTAGAGTAAACAGTGCTGGAACAACATTCTTTGCAATAATCATTTCACAATTCTTATCGTTCACAAGTACACTATTGAGGGAAAGGATAGCCTCAGTCAAAGAAAAAACTGAATTGAGACAATGTACAGCATGACTATTGTTGGTTGTACTATGTTCAAAGGCTTCGAGAAAAGATCTCATCTCTGAGAGAGTTAATTGAAGTAACTCATCAACCTCATTACGAGATAATAGCTCTGACAAAGAGCCTAAAATAAATTTTGAATGGAGTCGTACATCATCATGTGTGGATGTTGCATATGGTCTGAATATAGGGACACAGTTAAACTCTGGAGCAAGAAAGTAACTACTGATTTCAGTTGATAGGGTGCAGTTATAAATAGCAGAAATATTTAGTTGCACAAAGAACTGAACCACCTCTTGGTTCTAGTGGAAACAAAACATAATTATTATAACAACAAACAACTTTCTTCTTTAAGGCAGTTTTCTAAACTTAAAATTAACTAATTAGACTCTCAGCATGTCTTTTCTCAAGAGAAAGCCTTTATGTGTTACACTAAAGAGAGAGCACACATGACAGTTAAGAATTTCCAAAGCTTGACAAAGTTTATTTGTTATGTTTCAGTAACATTAATACCATAAGGCTTCCAATAATTATGGTGTCACAAAGTAAGCCTTTTTGATACTAACACAATATATTTGACGATATCCTTTATATTGACTCACTGTGCTGCTGTCTTTCATCTTGCAGAGCTGATCAATATGTTCCATCAATAGACCACTGTTGACAATAAATTTGGAAAGTTTTTGAGACTTCTCCGTTAACATTACAATAAGACTATGAAGTAAGACTACACATTGAATGTGATAAGGATCAAGTCCCCCTCTGAAGGCTACATGGAAAACAAGTTCACACCAGAATAATCAATACATGAAAGTTAGCTTAAATATATACTACAATAATGATTAAAAACTGGAACTAACCTTCAAATACTTCAGAAAGAAAGCTATAAAACAATTTCATGATAGTAGGGTTTGTAGTAAGAATGGAACACATTTCTTTGACAGAGTCTTCATCTACATCTTCTACACAAGACATTATCATTTGAAAATTCTGTAAAATCTCAATACTTAATTCTTGTTTCATTTGAACTTTCCTTTTGTCTGCTATATATGATTTCAATTTCAATTCAACACTCTTCACAGTTGAATCAAACTTTGACAGTGTAATTCTATCTACAAGTCCTAGTTAAAATGATACCGTTAGATGAAACAGTAACGTTTTTACTAATCAAACCTTGGGTGCTTCCTACTTCACATCCTGTAGAAGAACCAAATGTTTTGTCATTTTCATTCACTTCAAATGTTTCAATTTCGGTAATACTAGGTTGTAAAGTTGCCTGTGAATCCTGAATTACTAACTTCCTATCCAGTTCTTTGCATAAAGGGGTTGAGATTTCATGATCGTTTTCATTACTGACATCATAACATGTTGGAATTGACTTTTCTTCAAATTGATCCTTATCAGGTGAAGAAGTCTATTAGTTACCAAGAAATTAAGATTTTTGAGTTCCAATATATTACCTTTTCATTTTTTTGGAGATCCATTCCATGTATAAAAGGCTAATCGACCTTGTAGACCTACGCCTACTGAAGCTAACAATAAATCGTAGCCACACCTACTTCTGTTAATACACTACAGGACACAGTTAATTAATAGTTAATTAATTAAATACTTAAACATACTAGAAAGTAGTACAAAGTCACTTGTCTAAGTTGGAGATTATGCCGGAAAGCTCAAGAATGTCATCCTCTTGTAAAGAGCTTCACCAACTGTTACAAGTGAAAGTAGATAATTAGTAAGTTATCTAGCTTCACTTTAGCAGACAAGCTTTAGAGAAAATTGTTTTGATTTTTCTCTCTCTTCTGCATTTAGGTGGGGCAAAACCAAAACTAAGTGGGCAATTTTACATAATTTCCTAAACCTCAAGTGACAATCTCCATTTTACACAGACAGTTGCATGACACATTCACTCTCTAATGACATTCACCTCCAGGCAGAGGCAGAGACATCACTCAAAATGTGGGAAGGGGGGCTCATTAAAAAAATTATATGTAGAATTAAACAATATATTTAAAGAAAAAAAGGATAACTTGAAACACATTTAAAAGAGGCAGAGAATAAATGAAAACTTAGCATTAGGCCAAAAAGCATGTTGAATTTCTCGAGTGACTGTAAGAGTCCATATGCTTAATCCATACTCATCTTTTGTTGTCTTGTACATTTCCTCCAAAGTTTTAATGAGCACTTTATAATCTTTTAAAATTGCATTGATAGCACCAGTTCGAGCAGTCCATCTTACTCATGCATAATGACTTAAGACTGGTTGTGCTTTCTTTAGTTTCATGAAGCTTTGTAGAGAATAGGTGAGGCTGTTTGGGTGAAAGTTTGATTAACTTTCCCACTTGACGTACAAGTTCTCTAATGCAAATGATATTTGTGCAATGTCTTGAAGACATAAGTTTAATGAGTGTGCATAACAATGCACAGGCACAGCAGCAGGATTAATGGCTAAGAATCGTGTTGCAACTCCTGATTGTGGTGGCCCTGAATGTTCGCAGCCCCATCATTAGCCTGTCCTTGACACATGTCAATTGAAAGAGAACATCTTATCAGAAGATCTTTAATCACTGTAAAAAGGGTTTCAGCTTTAGTATCAGGTACTCTGAATAAAACTATTGGTTCTTCATAAACCATATATTTACTATCCACCCAACAAATACATAAATTAAGCTGCTCAGTATGGGCAACGTCTGTGGCCTCATCTGCAATTATAGAATACCATGGTGGATACTCTTTCTTAATTTTCAACAACAAAGACCGCAACAAATTCTGCCCCATCAGTTCAATTAGCTCATTGACAGTCTGTGGGCAAGTATAATGATTCTCAGATATCCATGTTTTGATAACTTCACTATCATGGCTCCACACCAAGATGAGTTGTTGAAGATTACCTTCTATGTTAGTATGTCCTTGTAGTGCTATACTTTCCCGAGTTAGGTATTCTATAGCTCTCAACTGCTTCAAAAAACCCATTTCTGTTGTATATTTCTCATTTGTACACTTAATTGAGTGGCAATTGTTGGTCTTTCTTGAGCAACCCATTTTACTTCTTTGTGAAATGAGAATATTCATGACTTTTAAACTTTTCATTGGCTTTCTTCCAATTGTGAAACCCTACTATTGCATTGCATGTGTGTATAATTTGTATGTTATTTTGGTGTAAAAACTGAAATTGTTGTCAGAAAGTTCAGACAATGCAACCTTGTTTACACTACGCTCACTATATCCCACCCACGTATATAATTCCTCACCTTCATTGTTTTCAATATCCATTTGGTCTTAAGGGAAAGAGAATATACTTGATCATGAGACAACCACAAATTTGACATTTTACACATACCACTTTCATGTTCACATAATTGCTCAGTGACAATTGCTTTTCCTCCTCTTGTCCATATCTCCCATAGCTGATCCAAAACACTCATTCGTTCCAAAAACTCATCCATTCCTACTTCTGATGCAAGTGAAGGAAGTTTCTCAATAACGGATTTCGCCTTTCTAAACTTTTGATGCTGAGAAAGAACTGTTTTCTTTGGAATTGTAGTAGTCGCACCACACTACCATAATGGTAATAATTATAATACAATTGAACAACTTACAGAGACACTAAAAGCAGTATCCATAATAATTGATTCTGTTTGTTTCTTTCTGTTGAAAACACAATTGAAGTAAGCCATTGTCCAGCGCTCAGGAATGTCATCCATAGATAGAAGTGGAACACCTTGTATTTCACGCAATGCAAGTATATGTCTACAAGGCAGTTTCATAGTATTAAAGAATCTACAGTGGCAAGCACTTGTACTGACAACAATGTTCCCTGAAATGCATGAAAACAATCACAATCATATACAAACAAATAATTAATTTTTACCTTCACTAGATGAAATAGTATGTGATTCAACTCCATCTTCAACAGAAATGGATACCTTCTTACAGTAAGACAGTTGCTTACAAAGGTAATGAGCAGCATAAGGTGTCAGCAAAGTAACAACATCTGGTTCTGGAACATCAGGTGATAGTACTGGTTTCTTCACTAAAGTCATGATTGCGTCATGATTTCTCTCATTGCGAAGGGTTGCCAAAAGTGAAAAGAAGTGATCAAAGAAGCGTGATAAACTAGCATAGCGAGAGCATACACTCTTTATCTTGCTGTTTAAACTCTCTAAACGATTATTTGTTCTTTCTCCCAAAGTGAAACTTAACGACTTGTAAGCTTCGACCCATTCATTTCGAATCTTATGCCAGTTGGTATTGTAACATGAAATTACAGATTGTAGCTTGGTGTCTAATAAGGAATTGTAATGTACAAGATATTCTTCACCAGATTTTGAATAGGCAAGCTTTGAGAGTATTTCTAAGACATGGTCTCGTTCACCTGGTCTCAAACCTAACTTATCACAAGTCACTTCTCGACGAAAGCTTCTAAGGACATGAAACAGACAAACATGCATCAAAACACCGGGAAACTTTTCCTTAAATACTGCACGCTCATTAAAGTCCTTGTCAGAAATGATGACTCCTGTTCTGTCCCAAGATGAATTCGCTAATTTGAATGCTTCAACCATGTCTCCTATTAATTCCTTTGTTTCTGAAAGAGTCAAAAATAACGCCACTATCTCACTCCTCCCATTGCCATTAACAACTAGCATTAAGTACAGAGGCATTCGTAGTTCATTTAACTTATAGGTTGCATCAATCATGAGCAGTTCTGGATAAGACTCAAAGGCATACTTCATTCGTATCTCCTGAAAGAAGAGACCAGAGAATGTATTGTCTTCAGAAACAAAAACCTCAACAACAGAGCCTACGATAAATTATTTACTAAATACACATGGAACCATATAAAAACTCAATACCTTCAATCTCTCTCAAACGAGTAACCAAAGCCATCAAGTAATTACCATCACTGCACGCATTAACTTCACTTTGAATGTTGCTGATATCTCTAAGTGTTACAATCTTTTACTTGTGTTCGTCAAGTGTTGTTGGAGAAGTTTTTTGTTCACTTTCATCTTAAGCAACGACTTAGCTTCATTCTTTTGGGCCACATCTAGTTTACTCTGCTTTGGAAGGTGATCATAAATTTCCTACATTGTATATGGTACGTAGTAAGTTCAATTGTTTACTGTGTTACCTTGGATATAGAGTGGTTGTGTTCCATATGAACATCTGTTATAATGAGCTTTTGACAGTCATCAGTAAGGTGAAGTTTAATCCCTGCAGGACAACCTTGTCTGAAAGTACTATATCATTATGACAATAAATTCTATATAAGTCTGTAATAAATACCTTTTGTGTTGTCTAGCACCTGTTCCTCTTCCTTTGTAATCTTTTCCACCAAAAAGGCATGCTAAGTCAATACTAAAGTACATCAAACTAGGTTTGGCTTTCTCTATTCTTTTAGGTACATGTTTCCTAGCAGCTTTCAACATTTTTGAGTCCTTGTGAAACAACTGGACATGATTAACAGCTTCAAACTCTTTTATTTGCTTTGAAAACTCTTCATATGATTGGAAAGTATCACCAACCATGAGCGCCATGTTAAACCACGTGTATAGGGTCTGTGTCATTTGTTTCACGTCAGGATATTGCACTGCCAGAGCTGTAGTGCCAAAAATACAATCAGGCTGCTAGATCACTAGTCACTTCCTATATTTAATCATTGTGTTTCATAACTCATGTAATTAAAAGAACATTCTAGAATCTCTGAGTATATATAAGTTAGTAATTTTGTTTCTGTTGTTATTGTATTATATCGTATAACTCTAGCAGGTTATGAGCCCAGGATGCTGACAATGACAACAGAGTCAAAGACTGTGAGTGTGGTTCCTCTCAAGGAAGGAAAAAATTATGCTACTTGGAAGCTACAGTGTCAAATGGCACTTATGAAGGAAGATCTTTGAGGCATCGTAAGTGAGACAGAGAATCCTCCCGATGTAGATGCAAGCGCAGCTACCTTCGCAAGGTATCTGGCGAAAAAGGATCGAGCTTTGGCTACAATTTTTTTAACTATTGATCCATCTCTGCTGTATTTACTTGGAAAGCCTGAAGATCCCATTGATGTCTGGAAGAAACTAGAAAGTCAATTTCAAAAGAAAACATGGGCAAATATATTAGTGCTATGACGAAAACTCCATTCGTTACATCTGAAGGAAGGAGAACCAGTCCAGGGACATATCAAGCAGATGACAGAAGTCTTCAATGAGCTTGGTGTTATTGGAGCCCAACTGGACGAAGAAGATTGTGTTGTTCATTTACTCGCCAGACTTCCAGAGTCTTATGATACTCTTGTCACTGCATTAGAAGCCAGCGAGAAAGTTCCTACAATGGAAGTAGTGATCAATCGTCTACTGTATGAGGAAAAGAAATCAAGAGATCATTGAGATGAGACAGAGACAGATTGACAAGGAGCTGCATTGGCTGCTAAACACAAGCCAAAGTGGAAACAAGGAATACGCTGCCATCACTGTGGAAAGCTCAGACATATGCAGAAGGATTGCTATAACCACGAGAAGCCGAAGAATGCTGATAGAAAGAAATCATCAGTTAGCGCCAAGAAGAGCAATGATACTAGTACTGGATTTCTAGCCTCAGCACAAGCACTAGCAGCTGGTAATCATACCAATAGTTGGATTATTGATTCAGGAGATACATGTCATATTTGCTGCAACAAGATGATGTTCAGTGAGTTGGAGGTCATGAACAGACCACAAGTTGTAACACTTGGAGAGGGAAGAAGCATTGAGTATACAAAACGAGGAACAGTTAAGCTGAAACTGAAGCAACTTGATGGAACATACAAGAGTGCCACTCTGCACGATGTTCTCTATGTACCAGAGTTATTGTACAATCTATTGAGTATCTCAAAAGCCACAGACTTTGGAAAGAGAGTCAAATTTGATGATTCTATGTGCAAGATCATCAATGAAGATCAAGGAGCAGTTGGTTCAGCAATGAAATGTGGAAGCCTCTATTATCTGAATTGCCAGAAGTTTAATCAACGTCAGATGATCAATGCAGCCAAGGAACAAAGTAATATAGCAATATGGCATCATCGCTATGGTCATTTAAATGTAACGAGTCTAAAGAAGCTAGCAAATGAGCAGTTAGTAAATGACCTGAATCATGATGATGTATCTAATGAAATGAGATTCTGTGAATCGTGTACAGGGGAAGATTCATCGTACCCCATTCCCAACTGTTGGAGGAAAATGAGCATAAGTACCATTGGGACTTGTTCACAGCGATGTTTGTGGAAAAATTAATTAAAAATCTCTTAGTGGAGCCGAAACTTCCTCACCTTTGTAGATGATAAAACGAGGTATGTGTGGGTCTATATTTTAAAGTCATGTGTTCAAGTATTTTCCGGAATAGAAAGTCATGGTAGAGACATCTACAGGACACAAGTTGAATGCACTTCGTACTGACAATGGAGGTGAGTACACCTCTACTGAATTCCAGTCCTACATAAAGAAAGATAGCATTAAGCATGAGCTAACTGCTCCAAGATCACCTGAGCAAAACAGCGTTGCAAAGCATCTAAACCGTACACTAGTAGAATCAGTCAGATCGATGCTAGTTGGAACTTGTTTACCTCAACAGAAGCTTTAGCTACAGCAGTCTACTTGAAAAACAGAAGCCCAACGAAGTCACTTAATGAGTTCACACCTTATGAAGCTTTGTCAGGTGTCAAACCATCAGTTAATCATCTCAAGGTGTTTAGTTGTGCAGCTTATGCACAAATCTCAAAAGATAAACAAAGGAAGCTGGATTCCAAAGCAAAGAAGTGCATCCTTCAAGGATATGGAACAAATGTCAAGGGATATCGTCTCTAAAGTCCACAGGAAAGTAAAATTCTTCTACAGCCATGATGTTGTTTTTGATGAGAACAACTGCAGTGGACTTCAGAAGGAGCAAGATAAAGTTGACAAGATGGTTGAGATTGACTTATCAAACAAATTTCCTCAAAATACTGAAGAAGAAGTGGTCAACGAAGATCAAGAAAGAAATGAGTCAACTGAACTCAAGGATGAAGTTGTTCTGCGACGTTCTAATTGAGAAAAGAGACCACCCGATTACTATGGTGAGTGGGTCAACACAATACAGACAGAACATTGCTCAGAACCCACTAGTTTTAAAGAGGCATCAACCAGTACCAAGAAGGAGGAGTGGATGGAAGCTATGACTAAGGTGATGTCGTCTCTAAAAGCAAATAACGTGTATGATCTGACAGAGCTTCCAAAAGACAGGAAATCTGTGGGAAGTAAATGGGTGTTCAAAAGGAAAATCAAGGCAGATGGTTCAATTGAAAGGTACAAAGTAAGATTGGTTGCTCAAGGATTTTCACAAAAAGCAGGAAAAGACTATGACGAGACATTCTGTCCTGTAATTCGATTTGAGTCTATTCGTTTGATTATTGCAATGGCAGCTCAGAATGGAATGCTACTTCACCAAATGGACGTAACATCAGCCTTTCTCAATGGTAATTTAGAAGAAGAAGTCTATATGAAGCAACCTGAAGGCTTTGAAGTCAAAGGAAAGGAGCATTTGGTTTGTAAGCTCAAACGCAGTCTGTATGGATTGAAGCAAGCACCAAGATGCTGGAATATGACTCTTTATCATCAGCTAAAGAAGATGGGATTCATACAAGCCAGCAGCAATCCATGCCTATATATCAATTCAGAAGGAGAGTTGTTTTTGATCGCTGTATATGTCGATGATATGGTGCTCGCTACAAAAAGCAAGAAGAAATTAGAAGAAGTGAAGAGAGCAATATGTGCCCCGTTTGAAGTAAAAGATCTTGGTGAAATACAGTATATCCTAGGCATAACAGTCAATCAACATTATGAAAAAAACTCAACTGGCAGCATTATAGAGAAGCTCAGAATGGAGAATGCTAAGTCAGTTGCTACTCCTGTTAGCTCTGGGATGAAGTTGATAAAGGCTACAGAGCAGGATGAGTTATTTGATGAGAAATACAAAAATGATAGATCTTGATAAGATTATTCTTCTGTTACCATCTTTGGCAATAAATGAATGTATAATATAACTGTAGTCAACAATTTAGAAATGTCTTTTTCAATGAAAAGAATGGCAAATGTGGTTAAAGGATCTTTTCTTGCTTTCCATGACTGTTGTTTGAAATAATATATTTGCAGGTTGAGTTGGAAAAGAGTCAAATGTTAGTGCAATATCAGTCATATCACTTGACAATACCATGGAACTAAAAGTAAAGGAGTGGGTGGAGGTAACCATAGTCAATGATGTGACCGGATTTTGTGAGAACCCTGCATTATCATCACTCGATTCAAGTTCATTCCGATACCTAAAATTTTAAGACGATTATGATTACTGATTACATTTATGAAATAGTTGATTACTTTTTGATTACTAACGGAAGATTTTTAAATAACAATACTGTGACTATATAAGTACATAGGACAGTCAATGATAATATTAATTACCAAAAAAAATGTTCAAAAAGGAATAGCAGGATCTTGGTTTGACTTAAGCCTATTTCGTCTTTCTGAACTCAGTTGACCGGCTTTGGAAAGCAAATGTTCACTTAGAACAGAAGTACCAGGTATTGACAGAGATACCTTTTAGCTAGAGAATCCAATGAAAAAATGATTCTTCAATATTCTGCCACCATTTTAATGGACACTCCTTTCTGGTTAGAATCATTAGGTCTAGAAATGACCCGATTATACACAATGACTGCAGTGGTTGTAAAGTTTGTTGAGTATTTTCAATCTGACTATCAACATGAGACCATACTTGGCTTTCAGATGTTGTTGGTTTGTTTTGGGAGACAGTTGTGGAGGCTGAAGGTCTATTCTGCTGATTCAGTGTTATAATCTCTCTGCTTAATCTCACAATTGCAGGCTGATATTGTGCAGGATCTGTAAATGAAATCTTTTTGAAGTGTAGATCTAACAATGTACTTACACAGAGAACACAGTTGGCTTTAAAGTCTGTAAATCGTCTTGCCATATTCAATGATAGTTCTTGCTTTAAAGAGAGTGATGCTTTACACTGGGAGATTAGACGCTGTAATGATCTTGCAAGTGGGACAACTTTTGAAAGTGATGTGTACTGGTCAGAGCTAAGTTCATGGGTTACTTCTTCAAACAGTTTCAGCAGGTTTATGGCTTCTTCAAGAATTTTGACATCAGACACTGAAATGGACAAATCTTCACGATCAAGAGAACAGAGAGCTACCTTTCCTTCTCTGTATTCCTCCACTATTCATTGCATCATGTAGTAACTAGAATTCCATCTCGTTTCAACTTCTTTAATAAGTTTCTGTTCATTTTATTGTTATCTCTCAGCAGTTCACTTAATTTTTCAGTAGATCTTACACTTTGTTTGAAGAAAGTTACGATGTAACAACGTTTTTGACAAAGCTCCGCAATTTTTCATTCCTTTTTATTGCATCTTGTACAATCAAGTTGAGAGTATGTGCAAAACATGGAATATTTCTCTAACCTGTTAGTCTCACAGCAGCAACAATATTGGCAGCATTATCAGTGATTGTAACTGTGATTTTTTCAGCAATATTCCACTTTGTTGCAATAGATTTCAGTTGTTCAGCTCTGTTTTCAACAGTGTGTGCCTTACACTCATAGGCGGCTGCACGATTTTAATAAAACAGGTCTAATTAACTAATAATTATTATTCATAGCAAAGGGGAGTGGTTATTGAGGGATGGCACGGTTAATAATAATGAATTAATAATAATGTATAATATTTACAATAACAATCTAAAGTAAAATAACTCTGGAATTGGAGTGTTTTCTGCGAATTTAATTTTACTGTCATCTAAGCAGTCCCAGAGTTGGTTGGACACCTCTCTCTATACATAGAGAAGTGCCAAGTCAGAGAGACGGTCTTGAGTCATTGTTGACCTGAAATATGTCTTCACCCTACGTAACAAACAAAAGGACTGCTCAGCTGTAGTACTAGTTACACCAATGGTCATAGAAATCTGGACACACTTTATTAATGTTGGAAAGCACTCTTTAGCTGTCATATCATGTATAAACTTGATCTCTGTTGTAGAAAGCATTTGGCTGTCAAGGCTTCTACTCATATTTCATTTTCAGGTATATTGTAATGTTCTAAGAAGGCCAGCAATGTTATCCACATCTAAAAACTTTTCAGAATCAGGCTACAATGCCAATGATAAATTAACTTCTGTAAAGCTCCGATTCAGTTCCTCTAATACTATATCTAGAGTAATGTAGTAGATGTGGATATGATACTAGTCTATGATCTGTATGATGTTTTTTCTACCAGTCACTTCATGTACTATGCTATCATCATACCTCTGCTGTCGTCTTGGTTTACTGTGATGTTAAGCTTAAGAAATGTCATGTTTCTCAGGCATTGAGAGAGCTTCTTCCCATATTTTACCCTATTCTGTTTCAGATCTTATATCACAGATTGCTTGTTTTGTAGCAGTTATACAGCTAGCTGCTGCAGCATAATTTAATTGTTCTGCTTGTAGTAAGTCTGACAGCTTTGCTGTTATTGAAAAAATCTTCTCAAAAAAATAAGAGAGATCAGAAACTGAAAGCTTTTGACATGAAGGAGAAGGCCTCGTGCCTGAACAACTATTACTATCATTTCCTTCTATTATTTCTTCAAGCAATTCAAGAATATCATAAATAACTGAGATCGTGGATTTCACTGATTTAATAGAGGCATGTCTACATGACCACCTAGTGTCACTAAGTCTTTTTAATTGAACTGTTCGATTCAGCCCATGTTCAGACTGTTTCTGAATGAAGATGCTATGGGGAATTGAGCTAGCCATAATTACAAACTTTCTAAAAGAGAGAAAAGCTCTGAGGCTGAGGAGATTTTTTTAAAAGCTATCTACTAGCACAAATTTTAGCTGGTGAGCTTGGCAATGTATGTATATTGCTTTCCAGTTTATCTCTAAAATTTTAGAACTTACACCATTACAACAACTGCTCGTAACAGATGCCCATCATAGCATTCACTAACACACTCAGTGATATCTAGTTGTAGATAAGTTAGAACTAAAAGAATATAACCAGTTATTACTGAGGCATCAAGCTTTTCACTATATGTGTATGACAAAAAGCACTCATGGACAATACAATTGTGGACATACCGTAATACAAAGGACATCTCCTCATATTTCCTTGCATCTTTAGTTTCATCTACTATCAATGTATAGTACTGTGCTTCCTTTACTTCTGCTGTAATTTTTGCTGATAGAAATTGAGCCATCATTGACAGCAGCTCATTTTGTATATCATGCCCTAACCAAGAAGCATTTCTTGGCCTTGTGTTTAGTTTCTGCTTAAAAACATCATGTCTTGACATCAGCATCACCAAGGAAGGAAAATTACCAACATTTATTGACATGTCATCCATGTTCTCACAATGACCTCTAATTCTAATTCCTTGTTGGGCACAGTATAAGAGACATTCCAGTAACCCTTTAAGATACTTACAATTTTCTGTTATAACTTTCATTCTCTCATTGTCTAGTTGAGCTGAAATGGTGTATCATGATTAGCTACACTTTGGCAATATTGATTCCCTGTAAGAACAACATGTTTGTGCTTAATGCACTGGTTATCATGATATATCAGGGATCCTCCTTTCCCTCTGGCATGTTTCCAGTTTTGGAAACCACTGCATGTAAATACATGGTCAGGGGACATACCAAAGAAACGGCATAGAAAACATTACACTGTATCTTTTTAAAGAGAATACTCTATCCAAGAAAACAGTGTACACCAAGAGGCCTGAAAAGACCTAGTGAAACCACCATATCTTCTACAATCACTGGTTGTACATGTAAATCAGATTTGTCTTTAGCTATATCGTGTAGAAGCATTGGACTTGCCAATGACTGAGTTATCATGACTGTCGTCATCATTTCAGAAATCACCATGTTCTTGACAACTAGTCTCAGAAGTAGAAGTAGTGGGGGCTAAGAAATAATTTCATAATTACTATAGTATAAGTGTACAGTAGGGTAAATGTTCATTGAACAGACACGCCCTATTTTCGGACCATCGCTCTGCTTTTGCAAGGAACTTTAGAAATATTTGCAAATGCTTGTGTATAGTGCTACTCCATATATTTAGATTTGCAAAGTATAAGCAAAAGGCAGCTTGCAAGTTTTAAAAAACAAGCAGTCCAAAAATTTTTTCAGATGGTCCTATGTTCGACTAAAGTGTCGTATCGGCAGACATGGGCTGCTATGCATTGTAAACAGTTTAAATGCATTCATACATGGTATCAAAACACTGCCCTATCTATGTACTTTAGAACTGATAGTGTTGAATAGCTTTTCTATTGTTGCTGTTTTTTCTGTGAACAGTTTAGCAACACACACACACACAGATCAATAATTGGACCACACCCAAAAGAATGTATTAATAAGATTAATAACTATTAGCAAAACTGGCATTGAAATTCAATAGTTTTTGCCAATTCATAGTCTATGCCAACGCAGAAACAGTGGAACCAAGTGTCACATTCACAACAGCACACCCATTCAACAACTGCTTTATGGTGTCTACAGTGACCATTTATGCAATCTGCAAAATAAAGAATATTATAGTACGTCATGTATTAATTCCTCACCTCCTCTCTCATTAACTCCTCTGGTAACAGTACTACTTTCAATAGTAACTATAATGAGCCAGTCAATGGGGCCATAGTATACACAATTCCTCACCTCCTCTCTTAGTAGCTCCTCTGGTAACAATACTACTTTCAATAGTAACTATAATGAGGCAGTCAATGGGGCCATAGTATACACAATTCCTCACCTCCTTTCTTAGTAGCTCCTCTGGTAATAATACTACTTTCAATAACAGGGACAGTAACTATAAGGAGCCTATCAATATGGGGCTATAGTATTACACAATTCCTCACCTCCTCTCTCAGTAGCTCCTCTGGTAACAGTACTACTTTCAATAACAGGGACAGTAACTATTATGAGTCTGTGAATATGGGCTACAGTATTACACAATTCCTCACCTCCTCTCTCAGTAGCTCCTCTGGTAACAATACTACTTTCAATAACAGGGACAGTAACTATAAGGAGCCTGTCAATATGGGGCTATAGTATTACACAATTCCTCACCTCCTCTCTCAGTAGCTCCTCTGGTAACAGTACTACTTTTAATAACAGGGACAGTAACTATTATGAGTCTGTGAATATGGGCTACAGTATTACACAATTCCTCACCTCCTCTCTCAGTAGCTCCTCTGGTAACAGTACTACTTTCAATAACAGGGACAGTAACTATAAGGAGCCTGTCAATATGAGGCTATATAGTATTACACAATTCCTCATCTCATCTCTCAGTAGTAGGGTTCCACTGATACTAAAAATTACCGATTATTTCAATACTGATTTTAATATAACATTTTAATCAGATACCAATACCGATTCGGATACCATGACATCTTACCAGTTAACATAAGATCATGAAAAATGATTCATTGCATAAAACAATGTTAGTACAAAAGTAGTGTTAACTAATAATCATAAATAACAAGCTTAAATTGTGGTGCAGAAATAACAGTTTATCTAGTTTATCAGGTGAAAGATGATTACGAGATTCTGTCAGGATACTACCTGCAGCACTAAATAATCTCTCTGAAGCTACCGTAGAAGCTGGACAAGTGAGGTATCTAAAAGCTAATGATGTACGAATTGGGCATGTATCCTTATGTTTCTTCCAATACAACAAAGGGTTAGAATTGCATGGTTCATTTGCTTCCTTCAGATACTTTTCAACGATTGTACCAGCATCTTCTACAGAATCAGACTCCTCATCATCAGGTTTGTCCATTAGTTGGTCACAATAAGTCCACAGAAGAGACTCCTCTCTATTACTCTCGTCAACTCTTGGTCGCTTAGAAGATGGCTCAGTTAAGTCAGTAGTAGATATTAGTTCCTCACATTCGGCTATCAGCATCTGTTTGGCTAGTGCTTTAGAACTGGATGTTGAGAAAACTTTTAGTTTAAACCTGGGATCAAGTAGTGTAGCAACTGCATAAAATTTGTTACTCTCCGTGCCTGTGTAACGAGTTTGTAACAATGACAACATTTCTCTTTTCATCCTTGTAACACCCGAGTCTTCTGTGCTATTACCTTCTTGAAGAGAAAGTAAGATACTGTTGAGAACTGGTATTACAAGTCCTGCAGAAGCATGGTTGCTACTAGTGGCTATGGTAGCTTCTTCAAATATTCTCAGAATTTTCACTACCTTTTCAGCTAGTACCCAGTTAGAGGTCTGCAATTCTACTGTAACATTTAGTTCCACATTAGCTGTAGTTATAGCTTTCCTTTGCTCCAGCAACCTTTCTAATATATAGAACGTTGTATTTCAACGAGTAGGCTCATCCTGAATAAGTCGATGTCTAGGGCACTGCAGCTGTTCTTGAATTCTCTCAAGTGTTTTACAAGCAATGTTGGAGTGCTTGTAGTGGCCAACAAGTTTCCGAGCCTTTGCTGTTAGTGCAGTAACGCAGGGCTGAGTGAGGCAACCATCTTTAATTACTAACTGTAACGTATGAGCCAGACAAGGTAAGTTTGGTATACTAGCATCACGAAGCCCTGCAACAAAATTGCTTCCATTATCTCGGACGACTACATGTAATTTGTTGTAAATCCCCCAAGCTTGCAAACAATCGCAGATCATAGCTGCAAAATCTGGACCAGTATGACTACCATTAAATGCCACGGCATGAAGACAAGCTTGTTAGGACTAATAAAATGAGCTATCAGACTAAGGTAAGAGTCCTGAGCCACAGATGACCAAAGGTCAGTTGTCACACTAAAATGTCCCCAACTGCCAGCCAATACTGATAATTTATTGGACACCTTAGTGTACATACTTGGTAAGAGTGTTTCTGAAAAGTATTTATCAGAAGGTAAGGTGTATCGAGGCTCTAAAACATTCATCAGTCGCTTGAAACCATCACGTTTCACAATGCTGAATGGCTCATTGTCTAGTGCTATCATTTCTCCCACAGCCTTATGTATTTTTCGAGCATTTGGATGATCAAACTCATAGGGTCTCTTAGCATCCAGTACCTCCTTAAGAGTTGGTTGGTGAGAGATACATTCTCCTGAATACTTAGCAGCGACTTGTTCCTTTTCGTCTTTCAGCAGCTGGGTAAAAAGTATAGGATGTAGAGTCTCAAGGTGTTTAAAAAGGTTAGTGGTGTTGAATGCTTTTTTGTTTTTTCCACCCCTAGATAGACTGTCTCCACAGTGATTACAAATGGCTTTGGCATCATCCGTGGCTGACCAAACTCTATGAGCAGCTGCCATTTTACTTATACAAAAAAATAATTGAAATAGGGCGTGGCCAGATGTGCAAAAGTGCACGTGCACGTGTGGTTAATAATAATAATAATAATAATAATAATTAATAATAATAATTAATAATCTGTTGTTCTCATCAATTCGATACCGATAGTGCCCGATACAAGTAATATCGGCCCCGATACGATACCGATACCACACTTCAAACAGCACTTGATAATTGTCCAATACACTCTGTAGTGATGCAGCACATACAGTCCATCGTGTTGGACAAAGTACACAGAAACCAGGTGTGTCTGGGGCAAGATCAGATTTGAGCTTCTGGAATATAGCATCTCTCTTGGGAGACTTCTTGATGAGTTTCGATATTTCAATCACAACGTCCAATGAAGACTTCATAAGCTGGCACTGCTTAACTGTGTCACCAACTCCCAAATTTAGGGCATGCCCATAGCAGCGAGTGAAGATGGCTCGTGACTTTTTGTCAGTAATAGTCTTGGCAACACCATTCCTTGCGCCAGTCATGGCACTCGCTCCATCATAGCATTGTACACGGCAGTGTTCAAGCTTGATATTCATTCTTGAGAGAGTATCTTCAATGATGGCCACCAAGGCTGCTGAAGTGATGCTGTCGGTTAAATACAATCCAAAGAATTCTTCATTCGCTACCAGATCTTCGCTTACCCACCTAAACACCAACACAACTTGCTCTTTATTGGAACAGTCAGAAGTTTCATCAATCATGATGGTGTAGTACACACCACTTTGGATTCGTACAGCAATGTCACGCAAGATTTGTTGAGCCATGATTGAAAGTAACTCGTTCTGTACTTCATGGGCTGTGTACTTTAGCTGTTGCCTCTGTAGAAACTGATGTATAGGAGGGTAATCCTCTCCACGGAGATACAAAAGCTGGTACAGATTTAGTCAGTCTCATCACCATCACCACGAAGAGGGAGTCCTTGGCGTGCTAGATATCTAAGTGATGACAGAAGTCTTAGTAGATACTGCCTATTTTGCTGCTTCAGAGTGGCGGCTTCTTTCGATAGCATGTCTCCCACATCAACCCTACTTGCCAAAGCTGAGGCACTCATTTTGTGAAAGTCACAGCTCTCATGCCTCCCAAAAATCCTGGTGGCATCCTTCCAGTTAGTAAACCCCTTCACTAGGAAACTATCTTCAGTGTATGAGGATAGTCTGGCCTTCTTATCCTTTACAGCTTTGCAGCACACAAAACAAAAAGCACAGTCTTGTCCACTATCATAGTGGATCCATTTAAATCGGTCAAACCAGGCTGCCTGAAAACATCTGTTCACTGGATTACTTACTCCAAACTGTCTACGTGGGAAGACCATTGTTCTTGGTTGATCTGGCATGTCATACACCTCCTCGCTTGATATTCTTTGCCTGGATGCCATCATTTACAGCTTTGTCACCTGAAAAATATTGAACTCTGAGTTGAACTCCACATGGTCTAGATTGAGGGGTGTGTCTAGTGTGCGTTTATTAGAAAATGCAAGGAAATTACATGCGGCAAGGCTAGTTAGCCATCCACAGATCTAGTGAAGCTACCGACACAGTTCTCTTGGTAAGTTGGTCCCTAGGCCCAAAACTGATACGGCCATAGCTGTACCAGCGGTAGCATTGCCTCCGGCTATGAAAGGTAACTTTACAAGAGGAAGCAGGAGTTAAAGAAACCTCCAATGATGAAGATAAGATCCTATGGGAGACAATTGGAGATTGGGAAGTGGGAGTTGAACATGACAGTGATGAAGGAACATTAATGGGAGATAAATCGGCAGTGGAGGATGAACTAGATAAGAGAGTGTCATTGAAAGCAGAAGAGGTAGCCGAAGTATCATTATGGCTATTATAGAGTGTTTCAGTATGAGATGAGTAAGGACGTGAAGGAGTAAGTAATGGACGAGGAAAGCTTAGCTTCGTTTTATCAGAAATACATGTAGTGTCTTTAGATAAGAGCTTATCCCTATTTACAGGATAAACACCAGTAACTCTGAAGCCACTGATAATGTTGACAGGTGTCACAGACTTAAACCATGTCCATCCAAATAATAAAGAAAATTGGTACCATGTGATAAGTTTGCCTGGATTGGATTAAATGTATGAATGACATTCTTCTCTCCATTGCCTGTTTTAATGGGCCAAAAACACCTTTGTCCAAAGGTTGTGTTTTGTGCGTGGTGTTGGGAGGAAGACACAAACAACTACTTCCTCTTCAGCAGCTCTATTAATAACCTGAGGGCTAAAGTGGCTGGAATGGCCATCTATTAGCAGTAGTAATGGCCTAGAGGCTGGTGCATGTCGTAGGAAGTGGTTTGCAAACCAGTCTTGAATGATATCTGAATCCATCCAACCACTGTCACTTAGTCCATACCTAGTATCTGGAACTTCACCACGAGTTAGTTCTTCTATAAGGTTTTTTCGGTCAAAAATTACAAGAGGTGGTATGGCGTTTCCTGAAGCACTAACGCAAGCAAGAACTGTAATTTGACTCTTTTCTTGTCCATTTATAGAAATAGGATGCTTGGTGCCTCTCTTAGCCACATTTTCGGTGCTTTAGGACTAAGTGGAAACCCACTTTTTTCTAGGTTGAAAATCTGGCCTGGATGCTCTGTTAGATTACAATGTGTAAGAGTACTTTCTAAGAGATCAAAGTAGTTGGTTAATACAGAGTCTGACACAGCTGCCATTCTACAGTGAGACATAGGCTCTGGTTGTCTTAAAGTTAATTTGCTGTGCTGACTTTGAAAAGATTTCCACCACCCAACTGTTACTTTGGCAGAAATTCCTTTCATGTCAACTGTGCTCTGTGCCAATTGGATGACTTCTTGTTTAGATCTGGAGTAACCTAAAGAGGGACAATGATCCAAAAAATTGATGAGCTCTATTTCCTCAGTAGAATTCAGATGTCGACGAGGTCCACTTTTAGATCCAGCCAATACTTTTCCTACAACTAGATCATGCAAGGTTGACTTTGGGATACCGTATTCTTCTGCTGCTCTACACACACTCATTCCTTTGCTAACAGCCTCATAAGCATAATCGAGTTTTTCTTTAGCATAATCTTTATATTGCAAAGGACAACCAGAGGTTAATAGTGGTTTAATGCTGGATCCGTGTGATACGTAGATACGCTCTTCAAAGGTGGACAAGCAACTGCCATCACGTTACACTATAAAAAATACAGCCAATGATATATATATATATATATGCCATTACAATTAAGTAAAAAACATGCATGATAAGTATAATAAATCATAAGCATAATTTGAGTTTGTCACATTTTGAAACGCATCAGCATAAATGATGCCAAAAATTGAATGACGATCACAAAATAAACCTAAAGGCAGGTCAAAAACATTTTGACTCAGTATTCACCTATTGTAAGAAGTTTCCAAACCTATTCTGTTCCAAAAAATAAAGTGAGCGAATTATATATAATAATTAAGTGCATAATATATTGTGACAATCATGAATGCCATTTTGAGGGGCTTGAAAAATATACATGCATGTAAACTTTCTCACCCTTTTGGTACTATTATGGTTTCAAAGGCCTTTATTTTTAGCCTAGTAATGAAAATGAGATAATGCACAAAGAAAATAAGATAACAACTTACAGTGTCTAAGTCGCATGAGGTTTTTGATGATCGCCTAGCGCTGGGTGGGGCTCCGATTATTAATCTGTGGGCGTGTGTTGCTAAACTGTTCACAGACAAAACAGCAACAATAGAAAAGCTATTCAACTCTATCAGTTCTAAAGTACATAGATAGGGCAGTTTTGATACCATGTATGAATGCATTTAAACTGTTTACAATGTATAGCAGCCCATGTCCGCCAATATGACACTTTAGTCGAACATAGATAGGACCACCCAAAAAAATTTTTTGACTACTTGTTATTTAAAATTTGCAAGCTGCCTTTTGCTTATTTATACTTTGCATATCTAAGTATATGGACTAGCACTATACACAAGCATTTGCAAATGTTTCTAAAGTTCCTTGCAAAAGCAGAGCGACGGTCCAAAAATAGGGCGTGTCCGTTCAATGATTATTTACTCTAATATATGGCACACACTGTGTAGCCAGTAGGCATTTAACATCAGTGTATATACCAGTAGTATCATAGTCACTTAATGTACATGTAAATCTTTTCTCCTAAATACTAGTTATTGTGATGTTTTATGCTTACTTTCATCTTCAAAGCACTTCTTTTAGGGTTCTGCTTATGTTTGTACAAGACCACAAGGTCAGCTGTCTTCTGGCCATTTGTAATATTCATAATTAACACACCCATTTCAATTAAACAAACATTAACACACTCATAATAAATATTAACTGAAAATCTACCTGGGCCTTCAGCCGCCTATGCTTACACTGACTTTAGTCACTATACATACAAAGTCTGCTATACAACTTTTACAAAGTAGTGAAATTACAGAATACAGGGTCTTTACAGACTACACCCACAGTCACTGACTCACTACAGTTGCAGCTGCAAATGCAAATCTAGTCCACATATGAAACATGCACACAATTGAAGTGTGTGTAAGCAGAGTACTCGCCAGTAATGTGGTGTAGTCGATTAGTAGTCGATAACTGCCAAGTATCGAGTATAATCAGTACTGACCGATAGTATTGCCCATCACTAATGACGGGTGGGCACAGGCCCACCTAGCCCACCCCCCAGCTATGCCACTGGCTGCACCTAATTTTTTCAGAGACAGGCCTGTTCCCTATCTACTAAAGGATAAGAAAGAAGTTCAACTCAGACAATTGCAAGAATTAGGCATCATACTCCAGTTCAACATTCTGAATGGGCAGCACCTATTGTTCCTATTATGAAGTGAGATGGGTCAAAAGATCTCTGTAGTGATTAAAACGTCACAGTCAACAGAGTCCTCATTCCGGGTAATTATCCTAAACCACAAATCAAAGATATTTTTGCTGCATTACAATGAGGAAAGTTGTTTTCAAAGTTAGACCTCAGTCAAGCATATCAACAGTTACCTCTCTAGATCTAGATTCCAAAAAGTTCACTACAATCAACACTCATAAAGGTTTATTTCAGTTCATGCGGTTACCATTTAGGATTTCAACAGCCTCTAGTATTTTCAAAGTCTCATGGAGAACCTCTTCCAGGGCCTTCCAAACATCTGTGCTTACAAAGCACCTGCTCCCACCAATATCACAGAATTAACAGCCTTTTTAGGTCTTGTTAATTATCACAAATTTCTACCAAACTTATCATCTACATTGTCTCCAAATCGAATTGGACTAATAGCCAACAAGATGCTTTTGTCAAAGTTAAAGAACTCCTACAATCATCTGCGCTGTTAATTTATTCCATAGTATGAAACCATTATTAGTATATGTTGATGCTTATCTCCATATGGAGTTGGAGCTGTATTAGCTCATAAGAACCAATAGCATTCACCTCTCATGCTCCTCACTCCAGCAGAACATAACTACTCTCAACTAGAAAAAGATGCTTTAGCTACCATCTTTGCTGTCAAACGTTTCTACCAATTTTTACATGGTACTTATTTCTCATTATACTCAGATCACAAACCATTAGAATGACTTTTTAGTGAATTTTAGCAAATTCCTCCTTATCAGATCAGTACATAATTAAGTACAAACCAGGGAAGAGTATGTCCACAGCTGATACCCTTAGTAGATTACCTCTTCAAAGTATTCTGAATGATTCTCAAGTTCCCCACCAGGTGACCTTTGTCATCTACGCGATCACATAGACCAGGCCATTGTTACAGCTTATCAAATAAAAGTCCAGACTGACAAGGATCCTCTATTGTCTTGTGTCAGAAAATTAGTACATTGTGGCTGGAATATTACAAACCAAACAGCTGATCTCCTGCCATTTCATAGAAGGTACACAGAACTGAGTGTTTAGACGGATGTGTATTATTAGGTTGTCGTGTTGTTATCCCAGCAGCAGGACAGGAATTTTTTCAAAACAATTTCATTAAACCCATCCAGGGATTACTGAAATGAAAATGTTAGCTCACTGTTAGGCGTGGTGGCTAGGTATTGACTCAGATATTCAACGAAAAGTTCAAGGCTGTCTTACCTATCAATCAAATTGTCCAGTGCCTATGGTGTCATCTTCATATTGACCATGCAGGACTGTTTTTAGGTAAATATTTTTTCATACTAATCGATGCTTATTCAAAGTGGCTCACAGTTCATATTGTTAATTCAACCTCATCTGAAGTTACTATTCAAACGTTAAAAACTTTTTTCCACTCATGGTCACCCAGAACAAATAGTTTGTGACAATGGACCAACTTTCTCTAGCCATGAATTTAAGGAGTATATGAAGCAATGTAGTATTCATCATATACGTACTTCACCATGCAAGCTCCAGTGGTCTTGCTGAACATGCAGTTCAGACATTTAAGGCATCCTTGAAGAAACTAGAAGGCAGTGTCAAGACTCGTTTATTCACATTTATAGCTCATTATCTTGTGACACCTCATTCTACAACTGAACTGTCACCTGCAGAACTTCTGATGGGAAGGAAGTTATGAACAACAATGGATTCGATGCATCCTGATGTATCTCGTAAAGTGATTACTAAACTAACTTCTAGTTTGTCAAGAAAACCACCCCACACTTCAGTGCTGGTGACAAAGTTTTTGTTTGCAACTATTATGGAACAAACGTTTGGTTGCCTGCTAAAATAGTTCAAGTTGCAGGTCCACTTTCTTATACTTATAATGTTAAAACGTCATCAATCTTGATTTTACGATGTCGTATTGACAGCTACATACACGTTATGGACATTTAAATGCTAATGAAGATATTGTTACTGATAATGATTTGGATAGTTGGACTTTTGCATCATCTATTGATAGTAATATTACATTTACTTCTACAATTACTTTACCTACCAACTCTCCACCAGCTCAACCTCAGCCAGTATGTCATACATCTCAAGTCCGTAAAGCTGTTGACAGATTTGGTCGATTTGGGGGAGAGTATGGTAAAATGTACAAATATACTTTCTGTTACTATTATTTTTGTTAACTTCCTGTGAAACCTTATATGTGTTACATTATAATGTGTAGAGCTCTTCAATATCTTTTACTTCAGTCACAGTTCTTATCTCTTACAGTCCTTTGTGTATTTAACCTTACTACTTTGCCTCTGTTTTCATCGTGTGCTCTGTCACAAAATTTGCCCTCTCTGTTGCAAAAGAGCAACAGAGGTGGATTTCCTTTCAGCCTAAAATTATAGGAAAACATATAACTTTGTCACTGGAGGAAGAGCCTTTATATGTATGAAATCACCTCCAATAATGAAATATTCTTGATGTGTCAATAATTTGCCATACAGAATTCTATCATGAAAATTCTGTCTTTGGAGTTAAATGTTAAAAGTTGATTCAGTTGTTTGTATCAACCACAATGAGTCACCCCAACTTTTACCTAATTTACCTATTTTACTACATGTCAATAAATTTATAAACTTGTTACTTTCACCGCCATTACCGTTGTTGCAGTATAATTCCATATGAATGTTACCTTTTCTGTATATTACCACTACCTTATAATTTTGTTCTTAATTCCAATAATTTATTTGATAAAAAGGATATGTCCATTTATTTATCCCTCAAAGTAAACCATATTAAGATTCCTCCTCAGATTCATCTCCTTTTTTCGATTTACTTTCAATTTTGCAGAAAGTAAGCATTGATGCTTGTCTTTTAGCCATTTTGAACTTTTTTTTACTACTGAACTACTGTAAAGCTGTTATTAATTAATTATTCAATATTATACATCCCACAGGTGTTTATTCAGCTCATGCGGTTTATAATTAAATCCTGTTTATGTAATTACAGTATATTATGTCTAAAACAAATCACTTCCTTTTTCAAGCAGGATGTTTGAAGATGAATAGTATATTCATAGCAAATCCATAATACATAATTCATACATAAAACCACGCTATAAAAAAGTCCTGACCGCAGGATATGTAATGCACAGTACTAACTAGCTTGTGCATGAAGTGTGCACCAGTTTAAAATAGTCAAACAATTGAAGCCGACAAGAGGTGGAGAGTTTGTATTGTTTGATAACACAAGAAAAGAAGTTTTCCAAACAGTCCAGATCAGTGGAGTTGAAAGAGTAAGAGCTGAGCTACACTTCTATATAATTGTTTTGTTTGGTTGCAATTTTGAATCAAGTCAAATGACATTAATATTTACATATATTTTAACTTATTATTAGGATGTCCTGTGCTAAGCACCAGCAATTTCTTAACAATTGCTGTCAAGTGTGTGGGAAAATATTTGGAAAAAAAACAGATAGAGGCGTGGTTCAATGATCAGACTCGCTGGTGTTTTTACTGTTTTATAGATTCAAACAGATTAATTGCTGTCAAGTGTGTGGGAAAATATTTGGAAAGAAAACCAGATAGAGACGTGGCTCAATGATCGGACATGCTGGTGTTTTTACTGTTTTATAGATTCAAACTGATTACCATATCTTGGTAACAATTATAGCTTGAATGTTTTCTCTACTTTTGAACACTACATAATATGTAAACATTAACTGTCAAAATTTCGAGAAATTTCTACAAGCAGTTCTGAAATCATGAACGAATAAACAGCCATTTAAGAGAAGTGCTTTTCTAAGTGTTTGTTATTTATTAACTCAAATTTGACAATCGCAAACACTGTTTATTAATTATACAAACTCACTGTGCATGAAGAAATAATTTTACTACAAAAAGGTCTAGTAGTTAATTATTACATGTCACACATAAAACAAACTAAATTTAGTGATTTATTTTTTTTGATCCCAATACATATCATCTGGTACAACTGGAAACATTTTTCGCAATTAGTCATCTTAGTGTGAAAACATAAATTATTAGAGCATCCTGATAGTTTTTCTGTAATGAAATACATGAATTGTGAATATTTTCATACTGGTTGTCAGGTTATTCTTTGACTGTTCTAGTGTACTTTCAAAAACGCCAAGCCACTATTTAAGATTTAATTATAATATAATATCACATACCATTATCACTGAGTCCATTCTTGTCATATTCACTGAGTCCTATCTCTTCTTTACTTCTATTGCTAGTATATCTGGTACATCTACCTCTTCCCTGTAACAACAATAATTAGTTCAAAAATACTGGAATTTTGAGATTTTTGAGTGACTGTTTCTAGGACACAAGTCCTATTTTTCTCATCATAGACTACCTATTATTCTCATAATTCTAATTATTATATTGTAATAACAAAGAAGCTTAAATGTAGTCTAATAGTGACTTGTCTTGCCTATCTTTGAATGAGTGTTTTAAGAAAGAGAATGCTCTCTCTGATGATGCAGAGGTTGGCTGAATTAATAATATGTTGCGAGCTGCTGCCGACCAATAAGGTAACTCAGCATGTATTTGCCACCATTCCAATGGAGAAAAAGATGAAGAGATATCTTTAGCCTTTGGCAAATATACTGAAAGCTCGTTCTTCAGGACTGTAGGAATGGAATTATTGATAAACAATTAATTGATGATGCTGACGGATTGATTTCTTAACTTTGAAAGGGTCAAACAACCTTGCAGCCTTGAAAATCTGTAGAGCTTCTTTTAGAGTGCTTGAAAAAGCATCAATAAGATATTAGTATCCAGGTTTCACACAAGAAAGAGCATAAGATTTCAGCTGTTGTTCAGCTCCACTATCTGTTTGTGCAAGCTGCATAGAAATTGCATCAACATTGGGAACGTGTTGTATTTTAAATGATTCGAGGATTGAGTTCACTAATTCATATTTCTCTAGCACCATATGTCCATCACTTTCAAGTTTTTATGTGACTTTTACCAAACATTCACCTGCATCAATAACTGGTGCTAACTCTAATAGTAAAAATCTTTGCTTAACTGGGTCAGAAAGAATAGACAGTAATTTGAGTGAGTAGCTGGTGAGATATCACCAAACTTGACCATTACATCTTTCGTTACTTCAAATTTACTCCAACAATGAGTAGGACTATATGTAGGTGCACTGGAGCCACACTGCTCTTTCTAGCATAAACGAGCTTTTCACTATGGGCAAAAAGAGAATTCCAAACATTGGTAGATTCATGAAGGGTTGGAATTTGAAAGCGTTCACCAGCTATATTGATAGTGTGCGCAATGCAACCAATATCCACCAAGTTTGGATATACAATTTTTCAAGGTCCTTAATGCCACATTGTTGACAGAGCACCTGTCCCTTATAGGTGCAATGAATTGATATGATGATATGCTATAATTAATAGACAGATTAATTCTCGAGCTATCTCTTCTCCTGTCATACTTTTAGCAACCATTTTTTATTTGAACTAGACGTTGTCGTAACTTTCAATTATTATCCACGAAACGAAGGACAACAACCACTGCTTCTCCATGCTTAGTAGTACCATCAAAACAAACAGACACATTTTTACTCTCAATTTGTCTTTCAACTTAGCTTTTTCTTGCTCAACAATGAATGGAATCAAATTTGCCATATGGCTTCTATCAGTCAGCCTTAACGCATTTTTTTCTAGTATTTCTTGAAAACAAGATATTTTATTGATAGGAATACCTGCTTAGTAAAAAGGCTTTCATTAGCTTTACTCAATAAACCTGCTGGTCTAGAGGTAGCGATTCCCCCTCAGTTACTTCTGTGTCACTCAAGATACCTCCATTTTGGCCTGCCAACCCCCAGATATGGTTCGCACAGGTCAAAGCACAGTTTCAAACAAGAAACATCACCTCTCAAAAGACGAAGTACGAATACATAGTCGCTTCTCTCAGTCAAGAATTTGCTACCGAGGTACAAGACTTGGTGTTAACAGTACCCGACATAACCCCCTATGACAAGTTAAAGACTGCCCTTATTGGTCAAACCACCACATCAGAACAGAGGTGCCTTCAACAGCTACTCAATTCCGAGGAGTTAGGTGACCATAAACCATCTCAACTTCTCAGACGAATGCAACAACTTCTTGGTGACAAAGCCACTACTATCGACCAATCATTCCTTCGTGAACTCTTCATACAATGTCTTCCTCCTAACGTCAGGATGGTACTAGCCTCTACAGACAAGATCAAACTGACCAAACTGGCTGAGTTAGCAGCACTTGAATTCATGTCAACAGCATCTCAACCCACTGTGTCTCCAATTAGTATTCTTCCAGAGGTCAAATCAGAATTATGTCAACTTCGGGAAGAGATTGATCATCTCAAGAAACTTTTTCACTCTTCCTACCGTGGACGAAGCCAGTCTTGCTCCCAAGGATGTCCACGTTCACTCACTCCATCACAACACCCTACAACCACCCAGCCTACTCTCTGTGGGTATCATCAGCAGTTTGGTGAGGCTGCCAAGAAGTGCAGACAGCCATGCAGCTATCAGGGAAACGACCCAGCCAGTCACTAGTGGCGACAAGTGTCACTGGCCTCATCTGTAGTCGCCTATTTTACATTACAGACACTTCAACTAAACTACGTTCTTATTGATACAGGTGCTGAAGTCAGCATCATTCCTCCCTCTAAGTACGATCGACTACATCAACCCGATAGTCTCCAGCTACAAGCTGCAAACAACACATCCATCACTACCTATGGTAGACGCTCTCTCACTTTAGACTTAGGATTACGTCGAGTATTTCATTGGGTTTTCATCATAGCGCAAGTCAAAACTCAAATTTTAGGTGCAGACTTCTTAAGACATTATGGATTATTAGTGGACATGGGAAAGAGGTGTCTCACAGACAGTCTGACCTCCTTAAAGGTTAATGGGATCACCTCTACTCAGCCCTCCCTCCAGCCCACACTCCTGCCTAATCAACCACAGAACACTTACCAAGCCCTCCTCCAGGAGTTTCCCTCAGTCATCCAACCTTATAATTACAATACCCCAATTAAGCATACTGTGACTCATCATATCTCTACTGAAGGTCCTCCAGTACATTGTTCTCCTCGTCATCTATTCCCAGACCGTATGCGTATTGCTCGTCAGGAATTCGACCACATGTTGCAATTAGGAATAATCCGACCCTCTTCTAGCAGTTGGGCTTCTCCTCTCCATATGGTCCCTAAGAAAGAACCTGGTGACTGGCACCCATGTGGAGACTACCGTGCCCTGAATAACAAGACAGCCCCAGACCGCTACCCCATTCCTCACATACAGGACTTTACAGCAAACCTGCATGGTTCTACTATCTTTTCTAAGCTGGACCTAGTACATGCTTACCATCAGATACCAGTGGAACCTAGTGACGTTCCTAAAACAGCCATCACGACCCCGTTCAGACTATTTGAATTTGTTCGAATGCCATTCGAACTACGTAACTCAGCACAATCGTTTCAGCGATTTATTGACCAAGTTCTTCACGGTGTTACGAACACGTATGCATACATAGATGATGTCCTTATTGCCAGTGCTACTCCAGAAGAACATCAGGAACACTTACGCACAGTCTTACAACGATTCACAGAGCATGGTAATGCCCTCCAAGTGAGAACTTGGAGTTCCACAGCTCACCTTTCTCGGACATCTCGTTGATTGTCATGGTATACGTCCGTTACCTGAGAAAGTACAAACTCTTATTGACTATCCACAACCTCACACTCATCGCAAGTTCCGTGAGTTTTTAGGTTTTTTAAATTTTTTTCATCGTTTTGTACCATTATGTGCCCATGTTCTTTCCTCTCTCCATAGGTTACTCACTAAGAATACTAAGGAAATAGAGTGGACACCAGATGCCGTTACAGCTTTTCACAAAATCAAAGAGGTGTTAGCCGAAGCTACACTACTCAACCATCCTAAACCAGATGCTCCATTATCTCTAGCAACTGACGCTTCCGATACCACTATTGGTGCCTTGTTACAACAGTATGTTGATGGTATGTGGGAACCTATGTCATATTATTCCAGGACTCTCACTCCTACAGAACGTTGATACAGTACCAGTCCATCAAACATTTTCGATATTTCCTTGAAGGACAGGAATTCCATGTTTTAATAGACCACAAACGGTTGACACACGTTGCTACACTCTCATCCCGCCCCGATCGACACTCCCCTCGTCAAATTCGTCACCTCAACTACATCCTCCAGTTTACTTCTGACATACAACATGTCAAAGGCAGCGACAACCCGTTGCGTTATCACGAGCTAATATCAATACACTCTCCCAGAATACCTTTCCAGCCCTTGATTTCCAGGGTATGGCCACAGCTCAGACTAATGATCCTGAACTTAAGGAATATCTGGTATCTACATCTTCATCATTAGATCTGAAACCAGTACCATTACCGTTCTCAGACTCCACTATCATTTGTGATGTTTCAAATGGTATGCTACGCCCATTTGTACCGACCCCTTTTTGTCTTAAAGTGTTTGACGTACTTCATGGTCTCTCGCACCCAGGCATACGAGCATCTCACAAACTCATAGCCAGTCGATATGTCTGGCCCTGCATGTACAGAGATATTAAGAATTGGACTCGTACGTGTGTAGCATGTCAATCATCTAAGATACAGCCTCATACAGTTACTCCTCTTAGTTCTTTCTCTACCCCTGACAACAGATTTAGTAAACTTCATCTCGATCTGGTCGGCCCACTCCCAGTCTCACAAGGCTACACGTATCTACTAACTATCATTGATCGTTTTACTCGGTGGCCAGAGGCCGTTCCTTTCCGTGAGATTACAGCTGAAGAAGTGGCAAAAGCTTTTATTGCAAACTGGATTTCTAGGTTTGGCGTACCAGCTACTGTCACTACAGATCAAGGTCGCCAATTCGAATCCATTCTCTGGGCTGACTTATTTAAAATCATAGGAGTCATCGTATTCGTACAACAGCATATCATCCCATTGCCAATGGTCTTGTCGAACATTTTCACCAACAATTGAAGTTGGCATTGAAAGTACTCCCATCTTCTGTACACTGGGTCGACGCCCTACCATTAATACTCCTAGGTATAAGGACTACCTGGAAAGAAGACATAGGATGTACAGCACCAGAACTTGTATATGGAACTGTACTACGTATCCCAGGACAATTTCTATCACCATCTGTTTTGAAATCTACTGACGATCCTTCTAATTTTATTACTAGTCTAAGAACAGTCATAAACTCATTACAAGCTGTACCTCCTCGATCACAGGAACGTAAGAGTTACATTAACTCAGCTCTTTCTACATGCACTCATGTTTTTATTCGTTATAACGGTGTACGATCTTCACTACAACGTCCTTACGATGGACCATACAGAGTTATTAAACGTCAAAAGAAGCATTTTACAGTTAATGTGAATGAACAACATAAAGTTATTTCTCTTGATCGCCTTAAACCAGCTTATTTGTCTCTACCTGGTAACTTTAATTCATCTACAGTCAATTCTCCTAATACAAACAATAATAACGACCCTAGTGGTTCTTCTAATTCAAACAGTAAGGACAACTCTAGTAGTTCTGTCAACTCCCATCCACCACTCGTTACTCGTTCTGGACGACAAGTTCATTTTTCTACTCATCTTGATCTTTGATATTACACTTACTATTTCGTTCGTTTCCTCACTGGTGGGGGAGTTATGTAGTGTCCTGTAGTGTTTACAGCCCACGCATTCAGCCACACCTCACTTAACCTCAAGCCCATGTGGAATAGTGACTATGTATAAATGTGGTTTTTCTGTAATTTTAGTTCAGTTAGTTATTCAGTTGTGTTCGTGTGTTTCTTTCTCTCTTTTTCTCTCTGGTTTGTGTGTTCTAATGATAGAGTTAGTTTACATTTATTGTCAATACCCTATAACTGCAACAGAATGGCACCTTGTCAGTAAGTATAATGTCATTTACAACAGTTTCACTTAATTACCTTAGTCCTTGTTGAAATTCATTGCCAGTTAAACTTGTTATTTGATGCGAGTATTCACAAAGCTCAGACTGAGTTCCTAAATGAGCAATTTTCATTTTCATTCTGTCAATTCCATCTTACCTGAATATTCATCTTCTCTGTATAGAAAGTTAGATCTATGGTCACCTGGTCTAACCGATAAATGGTAACATAGCCATCGTTGGTGTCGAATGGAGACATAAAGAGGAACATTTTTAAAACAGTGAGTACCAAAACTCTTTATTTGAGCATTTTTTGCTTCAAAGCACATGCACCAGTGGTGACGTAATGGTCCAAACCTATTATACATGTATTATGGAGATGTATAATAATGATTATTAATTAGTACTTACATTATCATCTGCTGAGGGAAGTGTGTCATATAGTGCATTTTATGTGAGATGAAGTAAGTTGAGGAGTACAGTGAGGCAAACGACTCAAGATACGTTTGGACTAGCCACGAAAGTTTGGTTGGATCATCTGGTTTAACCTCAAAAGCACAATACATATCACAAACAGACAGTAGAAGTAGGTAGCATTCCCAATGATTATCATACTCTATATAATGCCCAATCAGGAATGATAGCAATCGAACCAGAGTCATCATTTAAGAAGCTATGTAAGTTAAATAAAACTTGACAGTTTAATGTTCATACCTGTTTGCTTTATGTGATAGGTACCATCATTATCTTTGCTGATAGGGAAAGGCTTGGTCTCAGAAGAATGATACTTGTGAGTTCTCAATATTGTATTTAGTTGTACCAACGTGATGGATTTCTCAGTGTCAACTAAATAGTAGAGTAGAGCCTGCAAGTGAAGAGTGGCAACACCTTCGAAAATTGTGTGCATAATATCGAAAGGCAAGCATGAGGTAATATCAAATCCAACAAGGTCAATGAGAGGACTGCGATTGTTGATGCCATATGTGATGGTATGTCTTTGTCCCCCAGCTTCAATGAGGTCTAGATACTCTATGTGTAGTTCTGAGGTTCTTTCCACGAAAGCACTGGCATGAAACTAAAGATATGAAGTATAATACTGTATGTGATATTTATCAGGGTTTCATACTTAGGGGGAAATACACCTGATCTAACACAAAAAGGTTTCCTTGAAAGCAAGAAAAGTAATTATTGTCCATTTATGCTCGTTACTATGCAAGTTTTTCTCATGCAAATTTCCCCCATAAGAAATATGAAACACTACATGCTTATACATGTATATGTACCTTTAAACATATATCACTCTTTCTCAGTGAAAAGCCTACCCCTTCCTTAAATCCTCCTATGAAATTTGAAGCAGGTACATCACCAACAATACATATTACTGCTCCATAAATTGTGATATCCTGTTGTTCATGCTCAACAACATACCCCCATACCTCTCAACTCACACAGTCCGGCAGTGTGACACACAGTTTTTGATCGTATCTAAAGGTCTCACGGCGACTGAGCCATTTCTCAAGGGCTGAGGGCTATAATAGCACTGCCGTAGCAATACACGCACTAACAACTTAGCAGAGCCCGGCAAAAGAGTGAGAGGCAGAGTCCGAAAGAGGCATGGCTCCATGCAGCAACACTACGCATGTGCAAGGTAAAGTTCAAAGGTTATTACATGGATACCCAGGGAACTAGCACAGATAATGATACCTACGGTTACCCCGAGAGTGAAACTGGTGATGAGTCGGACTCTACCTCTACTTTAATATCGTCTCTCCCGGCTCCTAAAAGATCTAGAAAGCTCTCAGGGGCTGCAATGTACAAAACAAGGTTCAATCCAGCGTGAATAAAACAATATCCCTTTCTCACCTCTGTGCCAGGAGATCCTTACAGGTATGTCGTGTTGTCATATTTACCTAAATTCATGATCTGATTGTGAATCCAAGGTTTCGGTGTAATATATGTGACAAATAGCTGAAGTGTAGTCATATGGGGAAAAGGAATGTTATCATGCACTGTGAGTGTAAAAGTCATCTAGAACAAGCCAAATCACTTAAATCGCAACCAAGGTTATGCTTTGCTAGTCAAGCACAAAACGATGCTAAAAAGATAGAAGCTGAACTACATATGACAGTATTAACAGCTTCATCCAATGTTCCTTTATCATTCCATGACCTACGTTTGCCAATGATAAGGAAGGTTTTTCCGGACTCAAAAATAGCAGCTAAGTATCAGTCAGCTTCAACAAAGGCCATGTGCATGCTAAATGAAGCGGTGGCACTGACACTTTTACATGATCTCATTCAGAGTATGAAAACCAATGCTTTTTCCTTATGTGTTGATGGCTCAAACGACTCAGGATTGGAAAAAATGAACCCTGTCGCCATCAGGCTCTATGATGTCAACCAGAACAAGATTGTCACCTGCTTCCTAGACATGTGCACATCACGTAGTAGTACAGCTAAAGAATCTATCGTGCAGTAGATAGCAAATTGCAAGAACTCCTTGAGTGTTCCAACCCATGGATTATGTGCACCTCTGTTGGCATAAATAACACTTCAGTAAATATTGGTAATAGGGATTCTCTCAAAACGAGAGTCTTGAGGAGTAACCCTGCATTTATTTTAATGGTTGTCCCTGTCATATACTACACAATGTTGCCCAAAAGGCAGGAGAGAGTTTTACAGAGTGCTGCTGTTTTGATGTTGAAGAACTGGTGATTGATCTTTACTACTGGTTCGAAAATTCAACGAAGCGAAAGAATGGGCTACAATCTTACTGTGCATTTTGTAATCAGGACCATCAAGCAATCGTGAAACACGTCTCAACTCATTGGTTGAGCTTAGAAATTGCTGTGCAAAGATGTTTGAAGCACTTTCCTAGCCTAACTTCCTATTTTAGATCAGAATGTGAGTCGCAGGCTCGGTTCAAGAGATTGCAACGTGTGTTCAATGACCCAATGACAAAAGTTTATCTGCTTTTTTTTCAGTCAGTTTTGCCTACTTTCACTTACTGCAACCAATTTCTGCAGAGAGAACAGCCTCTAATCCACGTATTGCAGCCACAATTTGCTAAACTGCTTCAAAGCATCCTTGAAAAGTATGTTAAACCTGTAGTTCTTGCCGAGAGCTTGAAAACCAACAGTTTGTCCTCAGTAGACTTCAGAAATTCTGTCAATTTGGTTGACGATGACTGCTTAGTCATTGGATTCATGACGAAACAAACTATCAAGAAATGCTTAGATGAAGGTGATGTAAGCACTCATCAGTACAGTTTGTTCTTTAAAGCTGTCAAAGCATTCCTTACTAGGGCTATAGAGTATTTATTGCTGTGGTGCCCACTGAATGATAAGCTATTGGCCCATGCTACCTGGCTTGATTTTGAGCATCGACTTGAGAAGAACTTCCTTTCCGTGCAGTATTTTGTGTTGCAATACCCCAAGATATTTCCTGAAATGAACATGGATCACCTAAATGAACAGTTAATGAATTATCAACTACTCAAGGAAGATGACATCACCACAATAGTAAAAGAGAGTGTAGGATTGGGACCTGATGATCCACACCAAGTTGATGTATTCTGGGGTTACCTGAAAGGTGTCAGAAAACCTGGTTCTAGTACCTTTGAGTTTGATCTTCTTTTTAAGGTAGCAGAACTTGTTATGACAATCCCACATTCTAATGCAGGGGAGGAATATTCTTGCTAATCAATAAGAATAAGACACCCAGCAGAAGTTCATTGAAACTCAATGGTACTCTTTCATCACTTGTAACAGTCAAAACTCATGTAGAAGATCCCCTTAAGTGGGAACCATCTGATACAATTCTACGAAAAGCAAAGAAAGCAACCAAAGCATACAATGACAAACACAAGAACTAATTTTATTAATTTTGAATATTTTGTTGTGCTTTTGCTATCCATTTATCATTACACGCATGCACCATGATCTCACTGTGGACTCAGTGTTGAGGTTGAGAGGTCTGTACCCCTGGTATTGTACTTAATGGGATTCTCATACATGTAACTGTTCATACCTTTGATAATGTATTCATTTGTAACACAAACTGTTCTAATATAGTGTCAGCAATAAATTCACGAAGACAACTAGATTTTGCTATAGCAAGTAAAAAGATTGATGAGAGAGATGATCTGAATGCTGGTCTAATGTTTCCCAGTGTAAAGTAAAAACATCCTAATGGAATGTATACATGTAAGTTGTAATATACATGTAATTTTGTTTATGTGCATGTATATGATTCAAATAGTTACCTAGCTTGTGATTTCCTGCTCTAGAGCCAAGTGGATTTGCAACTTCAATGTCATCATAGTACAGAACAAACTGTAATGCATTACGATGAACACTGAAGATAGGATGAGAACAAAAGAACTCTCCATCACAGAAGTCTCGTTTAGTGTCATTAGTACTCATATGAGTTGATAATAGTTCCTCATGAAGAGCAGGGTTACTAAGAAGACTCTATTAAGTAAGTAAAAGTATTGTAACATATTATTGGCATAATTACATTAACTGTTTTCAGTACATCAATGTAATACCCGTACTGAAAACTTCAAGCTTTTTCTCACCATTTACCATTTTCCACTCCCATTTGCTACCGAGATAAATAGGTTCTGGTTTCTGAATACATCATTTGATTGACAGCTATTTGCTACATTACTGAGAATAGTTTCATCTTCAATTCCAGATTCTCGTAATGTCCTCTGAATTTTAGCTGATAAAGAATCAGTGATGGACTCAATAAACGACTGGGTGGATGAACATAATTGGTCAACACTGCTGGGCATAAGGACAGCTCATTTGTGACCCTCATTAAGAATAAGGCAGAATCTCTTTCAACGTCAAGAGGATGTTGGCGGCATGAATATTCTACTTGCTGTTGGTCAAGAGCCATTAATGATTCTTCTGTATCTCCTTCTAAAATTTCTTCTTCTACATTGTGTGAGGCATATTCTGCTTCTATGAAAGAACTAGTTTATCACTCTTAATATACAATGTATCATCTACATGGCATTTAATTTATACATTTTTTACTACTTATTGTACAATGTTTATATAGTGTATCTATAGTCATCAAAACATACCTGTATAAGCTCTGTGGCTTCTCTGTATATGTTTCCTTAAGCTGTCCCATTTTCGAAAGGATAATCCAGAAGTGGCAGTATACAATAAAAGATGGATTATTCTCATGGCAGTGCCGAATATGCTGTAGAAGATCTCCTGTTAGAAAGCACTTAAAGTAACAGTAGTCACAAATGTATACAGGCATTATCTAACTTCAAGAATGGTAGAAAAGAGGCGACAAGAATAAGCACACGCGCATATAATCTCTTATTATTGGCGGGTGTTGCCATTGGAAATCCAGCAGCTGTACTGCAAAGGAAGAATTGCTGCGGTATAGTCGAGGAGTGTCTTTCTTTTGTCTATACAAGCACCACTTATCTTGTGTAAACAATGAATTTCATCTGTGCAACGGAAGAGGATGTAAGTAATTTACTCAGGAAAAATGGAATATGTGAATATATTGTGAATAAACTAGAAGGTAAACATGATATTACTATGCAGCTGGCATTAATTTGAATTCAATATAATGTTCAGAAAACTTCATAGATGGTGAATCTTTGTTGTCACTAATATCTGACATAGAAGAATTTGAACATCTTGTTCCACAAAGTGGCTTAAGAATGAAAATAAAGAAAGTAGTACAGAAAGTAATAATTATTATTACTTACTAAACGGAGTATTTTGAACATATACAGGTAACAGCAACTGAATCATCCACATCTCTATTAGACGACTCCAAACAAGTGTCTAAATCACCAGTCTCTTATCTCAGACTTCTTGGGAGTCACATGTTAATACTGGAGACTATAACCAAGAATCATCTTTGCCAGAGGACGTATCTACTCCAAGCTTTACTTCAAGAAGTCAAGGTATGTTACTAACCTTACAGAGAGTTCCTTAGCATCAACACCTAACAGTTTGAAACACCCTCTTTTGAGTGAAGAGGAGAACCCTGAAATTACACCTAAACGGAAACACTTAAAAAAAGAGGATGACATCAAAGAGACAAGTGCACCTTTACCAATACCTTGTCCATTACCTTCAGTGTTCTCACTAGCAGTTCAGACTGGATTGCTACACAATCAGATCACAGGGTTATTGAAATTGAGGATGTTGCGGAAATGTGCATCATTCTTCTATGGTTTATGCCCATCCCCTCAACCATTTGAGTACCTGGCAATGTCACAAGCACTGTGTGATAAGTATCCTACACTAAGAGATGTGAACACAACGGATGGAAAGTACTGGGTAAGCTACATGTAAATGCCTAGTATTCCTTTATCATTGTTACTTTTGATAATGGGTACAAATTTTAGCATTTTTGGCATTTCCTAAATACCAGCTAACATTAATTATTAATGAATTATTTACTAAAAACTAAGTGTTTTTTCCAAAAAAGCCAAAATTAGTATACACTAAATTTAAGGATGTTAATTTAAGTATGCCCTATTAAAAGTAGCAATAAGGTATGTTAATTTTATTAGGTTTCTGTAAAGGATTATCTTACTCAGAGATTTCGTAATTGTAGACGTCTTTCTCAACCCACTTCTTCCACCCAAAGTTACATTACAGCAACTATTATGCCCAAGACATTATGTTTGGAGGTAATTCCTATAACAAGTGACTAGCATAACAAATTTACATGTGCATACTACCTAATTAAGGCTCCAAAGTCTGATGATGTGGATATTAAGAGAAACAAGGAAGGTTTAGTCTTGGAGTACAAAAAACGAAACCCGAACAATGTAGTGATGCGGAAATTACTGAAACTCACTCATGAACGTAGATGATTATACATCGTATCTTGCCAGGTAAGATTGACTGAGATACTGGAGAAGTATCCATTCTTTTCTAATAAAGCCTGGGTATGTAAAAATCAACATAACATAATATGACATCTATAATAGGTACTAAGTGAGTTTGAACTTATAGTTGGTACTGAGCGAATCCAAGCAATGAAACAAAACTGGGAGAAGTATCAGTTACCAATTCTTCATGCATGTTCTTGTTCTACTTCCTCCTCCAATAATAATCCACTTCATTCCTTGGAACTGTTGGACAAACAATTTCGAACTGGCCTTACAGCAAAACATACCGGAGGTTTTTAAGTTTATAAGGTAATGAATATATACATTAACAATACATGTACGCATACACTTACATGTACCATTTCAGAGTTCAACTGAGATCAATACTGTTGTGCTAGAGAACACATATTCCGAGCCGAGGCTAGTTCTATTTCTATCTGATTCAGAGAACACGGACATTTCCCAAGGTCTTCTTGTAGCTGAAAAGAACGTTCTTCTTGAAATAACTGACTTTACGGTAATAGACGGGTTGATTTCTCTTCTAGCAGCCTACTATGTGTTTCATGTGAACTACCCCAAATCTGTGCCAGCTCAATCTTTATTACTGTTCCTCTAGGAGTGTCTTTTAGTAAACTTGGAGCCAAACACGAAGAAATCAGCAAGATATAGAGCAACAGTGAATGCTATTAAGAAAGCCAGTGATGACATTAGGGAACAGGAGTCTGAGAAAGTCCACCTTGAGTCAGAAGATTAAAAAGAATCTGTGAAAACGTGTGTAACAACTTATTCAGTATTGTGTTGTCAATGCTGTTACTTAATTATTATTGATCATTATTATAACTTTAATATTTATTAAAATATTATTACAACACAGTGAACACACTTAAATGAGTTAAAACAGCACATTAGCAGTCTATCAGGGAGTGCTATTTTAGCACGCTAACGTGTTTCAACAGCACATTTGCTAAACGTGTTAATTTAACATGATGTGTAGTGTGTTAAAATCTGGGACAATTGTTTAACACATAATGATGTGTCAAAAGAACACACCATTTTTATGTGTGTTGTTATGAGCCTGAAGTGCAGTAGCAATCTCTACTTCTGAACTTCATCTTTTGTTCAGTTTCTCTTTTCCTTCTCCATGCTTAGTTGACTGAGGAATGTGTCTCACAAAACTGATGACATCAGACTCAACTCTTCCCTGCAGGCTCTTTAAAACAATTTTCTATTACAACCTACGACCAAATACTCATTTGGGTGTTCTTTGACACGTTGAGCAGCTGTTACAGACTTTGGATCCGATTTACTTCGAGTGCAACTACGTTTTTTTCCTTTTGGAGGGTTGCAACATATTGATCTTTTTTTTGAAAGATCACATAGTCTTGGAGAACGTAAAGAATTTAAAATAGATCGTTGACTTACACCACTTCCCCAGTTACTCGTTGTTGTGCTGCTTGATTCATAACTACTAGTTCCAAGTTTCATTGATTCGATTTCTTCAATCTCACTAGAGGAATCATCATATTCATCAAGTTCATCATGCCTAGAGCTTTTTATTATTTAATTTCCAAAGGGGTTTGTCATTTAAAATTTATTTAACCTATTATTCTCAAATAATTCTTAATTCCCATACTTCCCTATTATTCCCAAAATTATTCTGGCATAGTCCTCCCATGTAAAATTCTCATCCAATTCACTGAGACCAATGTCTCCACCACTGGATTTACATGCTGTAGTGTCTAAAGATAATTCTTCGGATGAAATAGTTTTGTCCATTTTTTGTATCTGATGTCAGGTAGATGATAACCATTGTCATACCTCGGAGGCAAAAGGTAACCAGAAGCACTGCATGCTGAAAAAACAGTAATTTGGGCTTTATCACAACTAGTAATGCAGGAAATATCTCTCTGACCTTGTACTCCAATTATTTTGGCAGGTTTATGTTGCAATGGGAACCCGCTCTCGTCACAGTTAAAAATCAGCATTGGCGATTCAAAGAAGTTATTAGACTTCAATGTTTCTTCAAGCAAGTCAAAATATCGATTTATAATATCTGCAATAGCTCTATGATATGGTAATTTCTCTCCATATCTTAACTGTAGTTTTGGATGCTGCTTCACAAATGAGCCACACCAAGCAGTAGTGATTTGACATCTTCAACTTCACATTGCATTTCTTCTCTAGTGCTGCTCTGACAATACAAACAACTTGTTCCCTTGTGCAAGTGAAGCCAATTTTAGCTGAGCCTACCAAGAATGTTACTACTTCTTCTTCAATGTTATTTAAGTATCTAGGGGATCCACTGTGAGCACCAAAGAGACATTACCAGACACTTGATCCCATAATGTTGACTTTGGCACATTATACATTTCAGCAGCTTTCCTAAGAGTAAATAGTCCTTTGCCGCTATACATAACTGGGTCTCATTTCACTGCTTGTAGTGCCTATCCCTTGACTTTTTTCCTCCAGAGGACAACTTAGGCTATTAAAGAAGATATAACTATAACATAATAAATCATATATATACAAAGAAAAATAGACTCATGCCAGGGGCACTTAAAAAGGACTTGGCTACTGAAAAGGCTTGCTTGTCATTGCTTTGTATCAAAGATACAGAGACTCCTAGTTATGCATCAAAGATAGAAAGACTCTAGCTCATTGCAGTGGAGTACTGCATTTTGAAGATTCTATAAAACCAGATGAAACAAATAAGTAAGGCAGATATGTCTACTACTATGCTGGAAGGTACTTCATAACAAAGACTATGCATTGACATGTGATATAACTATATACTGCAAGCATTTAGAGTCCTTTGATCATATCATGAATTTTGAATAAGCAACTCATTAGAAGTCATTTCTCTATCAAAGTAATGACTAGTGACTTTAACATGTTATCTGCCTACTCTTCCTCCTATTCTTGTGACTATAGCATCATACCTACAGTATAATGCATGGCCTATGACATATTTTAGTTTATGTGATGACCTTATTTTTTTATCAAAGGTGTTAAAAATAATAATATTGTCATATAGTTAATTGATTATCATTTAAAAATTTATTTCACTTAAATTGTTATAATTCAAGTAACTGTAAGTGCCCATGGGCTCTTATACTACGTTTACACTGGACTATTGATGTGGGCCAGAGCAGGTCACCTTACTTGTAAAGCCAATGTGAACAAACCTGAAACTGTACCGATCCGAGCTAGAGTGGCCACGATACTATTGTGAGCTGACATGGTTTGGCACGAGTTCCCTTTGCAGTGTAAACGAAACTGGGCTAGTTTTGTAATTTAATGGGTTGGGTAAGGAGCATAACACGTGCACTAAAATGGTGTCAGTATGGAGTGATGAGGAGTGTTATAAGTTGCTGGAATTGTGGGGTGAGGAGGGCATACAAGCACAGCTGGAAGGATGTATGCGGAATAAACATATCTATGAGAAAATATCGAAGTCTATGGAGGAATCTGGTTATAGTAAGACAGTTGTACAATGTAAGGAGAAGATAAAAAAGGTGAAAAACGAGTACAAAAAAGTTAAAGATAAGAACAGAACAACTGGTACTGGTAGAACGGCTTGGAAATTTTATGATGCAGTCAATGATATACTAGGAAACAAACCAGCAACATCCTGTTGTGATTGACACATCAATAGATTCAGTCGAAAGTCAAATTAATGGAAGTGAGGATTTGGAGAATTCGTCTACTTCAGTGTCTGGAGCTTTAGAGACAGAATATGAAGATGACTGGCCCTTGTGTGAAATAGAGTCCAGAACAATGAATGACTGTGAAGTGAAACAAAAGGAAACAAAACCAAAAAGGAAGCATGTCAAGGAAGATAAGTATGAAAAAACTATTTCTGTTTTTGAGAGGGTACTAGCTCAAAGCAAAGATACTGATGTACGTTTCCTTGAATTAGAAGAAAAGATACTGAAATTGGAGGAGCTCCAATTGGAACTTGAAGACCGTCATTTAAGAGAGGAGCAAGAACGAGAGACTCAAAGAAGAGAGGAAAGAGAGTTTCAACAGAATTTATTTGCTTTGTGTAGTGGTGGTATGCCCGCTGTCTATAATCCCCGCTTCAACCCATTCAATAATTAAGTGAGGATTGATGTATTGTGTTTAATCATTTAACCACAGTAAATCAAACATTAACAAACAATTATGGTCCATACACTAGTTACTCAAAGTACTTTGTCAATAATTTCTATGGCATGTTCTCAAAGTAGTATACAAATGTGTTTCTGATATCTTTTGCTTTGTTATTGAGTACAGTATGTGATGGGGAGGTTGTTGGCTGATTGGAAGTGTCCACATCTTGCATCCACACTTCATTAAAGGTTTCACCGTGAAGTTTGTGTAAAGTACAACATGCACTTACTACATATGGAACATTGTCAATACACATATCGTTACACTTTACAAATCTCCTCCATCGTGCTTTTAATCTTCCGAAAGCATTCTCTACTACAATTCTAGATTTTGACAGATAGTAATTGTATTTCCTTTCACAGTTACTCAATTCTGTATTATAAGCAAAGGGCTTTATTAGCCATGAGTTTAAAGGATAAGCAGAATCCCCAATCAGGAACAGTGGAACAACTTTGTCAGATATTTTGAGTTCATTTCCAGTAAGTATCTCTCCATTAATTGCTTTTCTGTAGAGAGATGAATTGACAAAGACACATGCATCGTGCACACTGCCAGGCCATCCGATGTTAATATCCCAAAAGATATTATTGTGATCAACAACTGCTTGCAATATCATGAGAGTAATAACCTTTTCTGTTGTAATAATCAGTGTGATCGAGAGCAGGAGGCATGACAGGGATATGAGAGCCATCAATTGCTTCAAGACATTGAATCATTCCAAACTTTGTCTTAAATCCATCTGCAACTGCTTTGATCTCATCCACTGAATTAGGAAAATGAATGTACTGACTTAAGAGTGTATCAACAATTGCTCTGCAAGTTTCATTCACTATTTTACACACCGTGCCTCTTGCCACACCAAACAGATGTGCAATACTTCTATACTCCCAACAGGTTGCGAGACACCAAAGAGTTATACCTACTCGCTGTTCTACAGATATACATTTCCTTAAACATGTATCCTTGTGTTGAATGTGGGGACACAATTGATCACACGAGTGCATGAATGTAACTTTTGATAACCGGAAGTTCTCCAACCAATCTTTGTCCTTGAAGGTTGACAGCAAAATATAATTCTACCAATGTTGAGATCTAAAATGTTTAGTACTTTACTATAATCATTATACAGATTACACTATATCTTGTAACACACCATATACTCCTTGGACGTGACACAGTGGACAAAATACTACAATAACAGAGTGACATGAACAGTAGAAGCCTCTTTCTTGATTGATAGTGCCTCTTTCGAATGCAATACAATCTCCATTTATTCATTTTAAGCATCTTTTCCTTCTTACTCTTCTTATCTGCTACTTTTAGAGGAGTGGAAGTGGATGTCGGAGTCAAGGAAGAACAAGAGATGCACCGTCTCCTGCCATTTTAAACTAGCTCCACCTGTTTTGCTCCACCCACAAAGACCACATTGCACAAAGCTAGTGTAAACGAGAGCTCTGGCCCATTCTGTCCCAGGTTTGATGAAGAAGTAGGCCAACTCGTGACAAGTGTAAACGTAGTATTACTCAGGGAACTATGGTAATAACATAGTTATTTCACTTTTTTAACAATAAGAGTGTTGTACTGACACTTAATAGCTGCTTGACTTTATGACTAAGTTAGTAACTTTACTGTAAGTAGGTAAACAAGTGATAGATTCATTTGAAATTTGAAAGGGGTGGGCACTCATACACGATATTTCAAAAATGGCTTCTAATATGCACCCACTTATGAATAATTAAAGCCATGAAATTCTTAATTAATTATTGTGTTCAATCAACAAATGGATATCTAACTGCATCATAGTGTTCAGTGGTAACTGAGATTAAGGCATATAAATTTGTAACACCACAGAGCATTTTACATTCTGAATCTCCTCACCAAGAAGCTGCAGGTAAGACTGATCTCCAATTTTTAACAGAATCATATATGAAGGAACGATACACTGTACAGTAAAGGACAAAAGGAGAAGTTCCTACATTGAGCAAGGTGGTTGACCTTTTCAATTCCAAATGGAACAAAAGACAACGAAAGTATAATGTCTAAACTTAGAAAATTGCTAGCCTAACTTATTTCTCTTTGCTCAACATGTGATAATAACCACAATAACTACAAATCTAAGAGGGTGGGGTGGGATGGGGGTGGGGAATTGACATTTTCCTTTAAGGACAAAAATATGGGGTGGGGGCTTACAAAGACGTGGGCGCTTACTTGGGTCACTACACAGTACAGACATATTTACTAATCATTAAAATGGCCAGGGTTGACTAAGGTATTGCTAACACAGCTCACGCCATTAGTCAGGCTTCCCTGTAGTCTCCCACTTGGACATCTATACATTATCAATTACCATGTTTGATTTTGTCCACAATAGTTAATACAAGAAAGTCCTGGCTAAGATTTAACTTGAGGTAGATGTAGTTAATAGAAGGAGAAAAAATCAGAAACTGACAGAAAAATCCTAGTTAACATTTAAACTTGAGGTGGTTTTGTCCGCCAAAACATACCACTTGTCCACAAATATATTTAAGTCCGTAAAAGAATCATAAACGGAGCTCATTCACAACACGGAGTTTAGTTAGGAACTGTGCAAGGAAACTGTATTCATTGAGCTTAACCAAGAGCCTCATTGTACGGAAGCAATAAGCTGTCTTCAAATTTTTAAAGGAAAGTGTTGAAAATAGATTTGTCCGTCCATTGATTTTCAACTCTACTCTTGTAGCAAATATTTGCCGGTACTTGGACTTCTAAGAATAGATCCAACCAATGACAGTGAAGAGGTATACCCTCTGCAACAGCTGCTACCTAACAGCAAAATGGATATCATGTTCTTGCATTCACACCCATCGAGTTCAACCTCATAATGATGATTACTGCCAAGTCTGTGATCGACGGTGTAAGGGAGGTAGACCAAAAAGGCCGGTTCTAGTGGTCATCCATCACTCTTAACCACACACGTTCATAATTTTATAATTTAATTAGAACCAAGACAACATGATTGTTCTGTTTTCGTCTTTTCCTTCGAACTCCTTAAGTACATCATCCAAACAAATAGTATCGCTTAGATCATTCCCGATGGATAATAGTGCGATATCCATGAGTCTTTTCTCAGTCATTGTTGTTGTCAAGTAAGATTTCATTCTCTTTAAGGCTGAAAACGATCGCTCACATTAAGCAGTAGTTATATATAGCTAATGTCAATCCTATTTGTAGGATCTTCTTAAGTGTTGGGAAAGCAGTTTGAAGTGGAAGAATCTGGTGGTATACATCAGTAACTGAGTTCAAATCCTTGTCCTGTTTTTTGCCATTGGTGGCAAGCAGATCGTGTTCGAACTGTACAAGGATGCCAAGAGATTTAACTGAGAAGGTTCTAAGTTAGTAGACGATGGATGACTAACTTGTAAGGATTTCATAACATCCAGATTGGTTTGAGTGAATCTATGGTCTATCTCAGAGAGTATGTGATCTAAATGTTAGTCTTCAAAGATTCACTGCTGTTGAGAGACTCCCTGTGACTAGTACTGGCTGTAGATTCAAAATAAACAAAGTCGTCCACCCAATGATGCCTCCTACATCGTCTCTGTTCCTGAACTTAAATGTTGTGAATAGTAGCCACCTCTGTGATGTACTTACATGTCTGATCCCAAGTGTCATTGCTCTTTAGTGTCTTTAAAGTATCTGATGTGGAGATAACTAAATCAGCAGCTAAGGCCAGATCTATCTCTCTACTTTGGAGCTGATCAGATAATGATTTGGTGGTTCCCATTATACGTAGGAAGATGAACTTAAAACTGTGAATTTGGTGCAGTAAACCAGTAGTCTCAATTGCTTTGGCTATCTTAACAGAGTCAAGTGTAGCTAAGATGGAATCAAAGGTACTGGCAATGACATCTAGTGACAAGCATGTACATGGTCACCTAGTATCTGATAGCCTTTGCGATTGTCTGGTTTGTTTATCTGGATGAAGCTGATTTTGCATTTCCAAGGAGAAGAACTCAAAAGCGTGACAGTTGTTTTTGACATAGTTGACAAGAACTAAATTAAGACAATGGGCATGACAGTGAACATAGATACCTTGTGGAACCAACTCTCTAGTGTGCTGCTGAACACCACTACAACAACCACTCATTACTGAAGCGCCATCATACCCCTGAGAGACAATTATGTTGACATCAAAGTTGTAGAATGTTCAAGTGTGCAGTATATGCTCAGCAGTTAAATTAGAAGCTATGACAAAAGTGAGAAAACGCTCCAATACTGAATGAGTATTACCATCAAGGTAACAAATAACAATGGAAAGTTGTTCTTGTTTACTGATATCCTTAGTTTCATCAGCTAGTATGGAGTAATACCTCAACTTCGCAATTTGAACAAATTCGCAAAATTAAAAATCTGCGAAAATTTATATTCCTTAGAAAAATGGGCATGTCACTTATAGGACGTGTCATGTAAAAGGCGTGATATAATTAGCACATGCCACAATGGCTACTTTGTTCAAATTTTTCAAGAAACATGATGGTGACCATGTATTGCAGAGTCCACAGAGAATGTGGTAGACATCGTTGATAATAACAAGAAGAGACTGACTTGAGAGAACACGTGTGTACTGTAGGTAGTAGTTAACTATTAGACCACACCCATTAATAATTGGGCGGTACACCTGTTAATAATTTGTTGCACACACCTCACCAAAAAATAGATCTATCTTAATTCTTCTTGCAAATATGAGTTTTGGGTAAAATTGCGAAAATTTAGACCCGCAAAATATATCACCTATATAGTATCTGTTGTCTTACCATATTGGCCATGATGTGTTGATAATATTATTTTGTATTCTAGGAGATGTGTAAAGACCATTTCAGGGACCATGAACAAATTTCTCTGCTACAACTGGGTCATGTTTAGCCATAAGAGATAGATTCTCCTTAAAGTTACCTTTATTCTAGGACTCACTGGATTCATCATGACCCTGGAAAGAGATTTATTGTCTGCTACAAAGTAGTAGTACCTCAGCTATTGTTTTGATGTAATCCCTATTCTTCATCTCCTCTGCTCTAATGCTACCTAGTTGTTCTGCAACTGACCCAGTTTTAGAAGTAGCTCTGAACTGTTACCATGCTACAACTGCTTGCTTATGAGAAAGAGATACAGGTGTTATGGCTGAGAAGCATTCCTTTGGAACCAGTAGCATGGTTCCAATCGCGAAACCCTGAGGTAGTAGAAGCTTTTTCAGGCCTACTAGTGCAAATACTTGTTAAGTCAAACAAACAACAGGGGTATCAATAAGCAGCATCTTTACAGAGTATTCCAGCCACGAATATTGTTGAAACCATTTGGAGTTGAATGACCATGCCTTGTCTGAATAGTATGTTACAGGAAACTGTATGCAAGCTGGCTGACAAGGGGAACACTCAGGAATTGAAGCAAAATCATGAACCCTACCAATATCATGAGTGGGCTCAACTTTCATATATAATATGAATATAATATCAGCTTTCCTCTTAGCAGGCCTCTTTATATGGTCAAACAAGGATGGTACATAGGCAGCAGATGTTGCATCATCACTTTTGCGTCCATGCACCGACAAAATGACAGCTACATACCTAGATGTATTCCGTGGGCTTCAAGTTTTTCTTATTGATCGCTGGAAACCAGATATTTATTCATTCATATTGGCTGGAAAACTATAGAAATGAAGCCCACAGCCCTTATAAAATCGATTGGAGCATCCTACAGCACAGCAGCACTGTCCTGATGTCATCTGCACAAGGTGTATTGGTTAATCAGCCATATTGATTGATTGTGGTAGCTCTGTACATAGTTGTTTGGTTGAATTTGTAGTTGCTTTTTGTAACACTGAAATCAGTTTGTATTGTAGAAAAAGATGATTTCAGTAGAGCAATGGAGAGCAGCGATTGACTGTTTCTATTGTTCACAGCAGAATGTTAATGTACTTCATAGAAATGTACATTCTATCATGGTGTGAATTGTGTGTTTCTCATTGTTTGCTTTATATATACATATATTATTTGTGCATTGATTCTATTACCTGCTGGTTATATTGAAACTAATCCAGGGCCTATGACCAGATTATGTCCTGAGTGTTCTACACCCATTCATATTAAGAAAGAACAATGTGTTTGTGGGTATGTTTTTATTTTTTAAAAAGGATGACCAGTAGAACCAGTTAATGTTGATATGGATGATATTGGTATAAGAATTAGTAAAACGAACTATTACAAAATGCAACGTAAAAGAGAATTAGAATCAGAAACTGAAACTATACATAGAAAAAAGCAAGACAAATTTGTTAAAAGAGACACTTAAACTAATTGTTGCATACATTGTTAATTGTATTCATTATTCTAGAATCTTCTAACGCAAATAGTCACTAGTGTATATATATATTTAGGTTGATTTGTTATTCATTCATTCTGTTCGATGAGATAAACCTAACAGGTTATGAGCCCAGTTCCACCACAAATGCCAAACTGCATGGTGTGAATAGGCTAGCTATAGCTATGGCTGAATCAAAGGTAGTTTTGATAATCCCTCTAAATGGAACCAACTATCCAGCATGGAAGATTCAATGTAGATGGCGTTAATGAGAGACGGCTTGTGGAGTATCATTAATGGATCAGAAATGGCACCTGCAGATAATACTATGGACCTAGCCCTAGCTACGATTGTACTGTCGATTGATCTGTCACTATTATATGTGATAGGCACTCCAGAGGATCTTGTAGTAGTATGGCAGTTGCTGTCGAATCAGTTTTAGAGAAAGACGTGGGTGAACCGACTAGCACTGTGACGTAAGCTAGACTCGCTACAATTAAAAGATGAGCAACCAGTCCAGGAACACATCAAGGTGATGATAAAAGTTGTAAACGAACTTGCTGTGATCGGGGACAACATAGACAATGAAGATTGCGTGGTTTATCTGTTAGCAAGTCTCCCAGAATTGTTCGATATGCTGTTGGCCACACTGGAAGCCAGTAGCGATGTACCTCAAATGGAAACAGTGATTGAGCGATTGCTTTATGAAGAGCAGAAAACGAAAGATCGCAGTACATCAGGCAGGACTAGTACTACTGAAGAGGTGATGATTGTTAAACAATGAAGAAAAGGACCAAAGTGTCATTTTTGTAAGAAGTATGGTCATATTCAGCGCAATTGTAGAGAACGTGAAAAGTCACAAAATGGAGACAAAACAAAGGACACAGCAAAGCACAAGATAAACAGTACCCTTACCAGACAACCAGTTGTTAGTACCAGCTCAGATAGTGATAAAGTAGGTATGGTGGTGAACCATGTTCTGTCAGCAAATGAAATGACCCAGTTAACAGGAAAATGGATTGTGGACTCTGGTGCAACAAGTCATATATGTAATGACCGAAACCTATTGGTCAAGTTAGTTCCTTTGAAGATACCTATTAGTGTTACATTAGGAGATGGGCGTGTTTTAAAGGCCACTGTTCAAGGTATTGTCAGTTTAAAGATGATGTATGATTGTGGATTACATAAATGTAAACTACATGATGTGTTACATGTTCCTGGTCTGTCATACAATCATTTAAGTGTGTCAAAAGCAGTTGAGAAAGGAATAACTGTGAAGTTTTTTGATGAGTCTAGGTGTGTCATTTGTGACATTAATCAAAAGATAATTACTGTCGCTGCAAAAGCTGGTGGTTTGTATCATATGGACACAGCACCTGTTGAAATTCACTCAATAACGGCGCATCATAGTTCATTCTCAAGAGAAGATTTGTGGCACCGATGGTATGGTCATTTAAGTGTGAAGAGTCTTCAGAATTTGGCTCAAGATCATCTCGTCAAGGACTTTGACTATCCTACATCAAAAGGAATACAATTTTGTGAATCATGTCTAGAAGGGAAGCAGTGTAGAAGTCCATTTCCATCTCATTTGGAGAGCAGTTCAAAAGAAGTCTTAGATCTAGTACATAGTGATAAGGGTGTACCGATATGTGAATTGGTACTGGTATCGGTACTGATTTTTAGTGTCTTTTATCGGCCGATTTAAAATTGACTGGAAATTCTATTTAACCGTAATAATCATGAAATTGCCACATGGATGTGCCATTTCAAAATGGCTACTAAGAGAAGTGGTGTGTGGAGATATTTTTTCGTTTCTGTCACTGATGAAAGCAAAGCTGTGTGCGATGAATGTGGTGAAAAGTAGCTAGAGGTGGGAGCTCCGCCAAATTATATACTACAACTAACTTAAGGAATCATCTGAAGAGGCACTTACCTCAATACACGGAACTACTGAAATCAGAAAAGACAAAGTCTGCCGATGATCATGACAGTTTTCATCGATCACCATCACCATGTCACAGTTCACAATCTACTATTGATAGATGTTTTCAACTATCCAAGCCATATGACAAAAGCCATCCAGAAGCATGTAAAATCACTTTGCTAATAGGAGAAATAATGGGTCTTGACTTTCAACCTTTCTCCATTGTGGAAGATACTGGCTTTACAGCTCTTATAAACCATCTTGATCCTAGGTATCACATACCTTCTCGTAAGTACATTTCAACAAGATTAATCCCAGAGATGTATGACCAAGCCAAAGAAAAGGTGAAAAAAACCATTTCACAGCAAGCTCATATTGCACTCACTACAGACATTTGGTCTTCTCGAGCACATGATTCTTTGATTAGCTTTACAGCCCATTTCATTACAGAGCAATTTGAACGTAAAGAGTGCCTATTACAAGCATCCAAGTTCAACGAGAGATACACAGGGGAGAATATTGGAATCATGATTAGTAACTGTCTTTGCCAATGGGATATTCATAGTAAGCTGTTGTGTGTTCTGAGAGACGGTGGTTCAAACTTTGTCTCTGGTCTGCGTGATTCCAATATACCTAACCTTAGATGTCTTGCTCATAACATACAATTGGTGATCAATGATGGTGTTCTAGCTCAGAAAAGTGTCCAAGATCTTCTTCAACTGGGTCGACGAATTGTAGGTCATTATCGACGGTCAAATGTAGTGTTTTATGTATTACAAAGAGTTCAGACACAATTAGATCTGAAGGTTTGTTGCTTGATACAGGATGAGCCAATGAGGTGGAATAGTAGCTACTACATGCTCAAGAGACTAATTGAGCAAAGAAAAGCTATTAGTGCTACTAATGCTGAACTAAATGAGACTCTTGATTTTTCTACCACACAGTGGCAATTGGCTGAGAAAGTTGTCCATTTGTTACAACCATTTGAAGAAGCAACAGAAGATATAAGCTGTAATACTTCTTCCATTTCTCTAGTAATACCTATCATCAACTCACTTAAAAGAATACTTATCGTGGAAGATGATGACACAGGAATTATGTCTATGAAACGAAAAATGTCTTTGTCAATAGCTGATCAGTTCACTGACATTGAGAGGCATGACTTTTATTCCTTGTCTACCTTATTGGATCCTTGTTTCAAAGATAAAGTTTTTTCTAGTCATGCTGCAGTTATTCATTCAAGAGAGCAGTTACTTGCTAAGTTTGAGGAGACTATATCTTCTTCAAAAGAAGTACAAGAAGTAACATCTCAAGCTAAGAAACCCAGAAAAGAACAGGAAGAAGGTAGCATGCTGTGGGCACAAGTGGATGAAATAATGAAGTCTGGTTTGACAACATCATCAACAGCCTTACAAGGAGAAACATCAGAAATATCTACTATGGTCGATGCTTACCTTGCTGAACCACTTCTGTCATGACATGCAAATGCACTAGACTACTGGAGTAAGAAGAAGGCATTGTGGCCGTTTCTTAGTATTCTTGCCAGGAAGTTTTTAACACCTCCTTGCACATCAGTACCTTCTGAAAGACTTTTTAGTTCAGCCGGGAACATAGTAACTGACAAGAGAAACAGCTGAAAAGGTTGAAATGCTTCTTTTTTTTTAAATAGGAACTTAAAAAAGGATTAGTATATATGATGTGATTGTTATTTAAAACAGTTATACTCATTCATACAATTATTAATGATTGGTATCGAAATCGGCAGATATAACGACATGACCTATCGGGAATTGGAATATCGGTAATTTTGTGAATCAGTACACCTTTACATAGTGATGTGTGCGGGAAGATAAATGCAAAATCATTTAGTGGAGCAGAATTCTTTCTGACACTGATTGATGACCGAAAAAGGTACGCGTGGGTATATGTTCTCAAACACAAAGATGAAGTTTTTAACAAGTTTCGTGAATGGAAGGTAATGGTAGAAAAGAACCTTAAAGTCTTTCATACTGATAATGGGGGAGAGTTTACCTCTAGAGAATTTGAAGAGTTTTTAAAGAAAGAAGGTATCAAATGCGAACTAACAGTTTCGAAATGCCCTCAAGAAAATGGTGTGGCTGAAAGGTTAAATTGAACTCTTATGGAAATGGCACATTTAATGTTAGCTGATTTCAAGTTCCCCCAGACATTTTGGGCAGAGACTTTAGCCACAGCTATGTACCTTCATAACTAATGTCCAACTAAAGCTGTACAGGATAAAACACCCTTTGAAGTTCTGACAGGAAAGAAGCTAAATGTGGGACATTTATGAGTCTTTGGATGTGCGGCATACTGTCATATAGCAAAAGATGAACGACATAAGTTAGACTCGAAATCAAGGAAGTGCATATTGATGGGATATGGAGATAATCACAAAGGATATTGGTTATATGATGTGCAGAAGCGGAGGATAGTGTATAGTCGTGATGTTGTTTTTAATGAGATGTCTGGTGGATTAGAGAAAAGTGAAGCTGAGAGCAAGTTAGTCCTTAACTTTTTAACTTTTGGGCCAGAAGTGTCAGTATCTAATTTTACTTTAAAGGTAGTAGGAACAGCATAAGATTTGAACTTCCTTCTCACTTTTATGCGAAATGAATGTTGAATTAATGGACTTTGTTCGTAGCAGTCACTGTGAAGTGATTGCTACTAAGACTACTATTTTCTGATGGACCAAACCAATGATCTCTCATGTGTTTAACTTGCTCTATCCATTTCTTTCTCAGGTTATATAGGGTTATATAGGGTAACCTGATCACTGGGAATGCTAGAACAACCAGCTGCAACACATCTGTTAGGCATTTCTTAGTCTCATGTGCAGAAATGTGTTAGTACTCTGACCTCATTGAAAGTAATGCCCATGAGACTGGGCAATATAATTATTTCACTAATACATTTTTTTTAGATAATAGATTTCTACAATAGCATGACTAGTAATATGCATGTAAAGTTGAAAAGTCATTACGACAATTCAGGGTATTTAAATCCTACTTAGTGACAAGTCTGTGTGGGAAACATCTCCAGGATTTTTGTCACTGCACAGGATGGAAGAACAACTCGTACTTCTTTTCCCAGCCAACCCAATACCATCTTGTCAATTGTTGATATGCTGTATATCTTTAACGCCTATAGGAATTGATGTATTCATGACAGCATAACATAATGAGCATACTCATCTGATGGTGAAGCTAATGATCCATATTGTTGTCTGTAATGATCATAAGCCACCTGTAGTACCCATATGTTCAGACACACAGCATGAAATCTTGGGTGTTCAGTAATACATGTACTAAGAGTGTTACTTTTGCTAGCTACTTGTGGAATCTCTTTACAACATTATACACTCTTGTGCAGATGTCATTATCTGACAATTGTCAGATGAACACCTTTAGCAAAATAATAAATACATATATACACTTGAATATTTTTATCAGACCAGGAAAACGCTGAGACAGTCGTTCATTATCCCCTTGGCCTAGTTCTTCCTCTTCATCAGAGTCAGATGATTCTTGACTTGTACCACTAGGCTCAAACTGATAAGGCTGTATTGGATCATCTATACAAGAATCACAATCACTACACTCAAACTCCATCAATCTGAAAAAGAGTTCAGATATGTGAACTTTCAAAAAACCATTCTTTTAGTACTATGAATTGATATACATACTTGATATAATCCAAAGGCAACACAAGAATGTAGCTCCAACTTCTCTTTCTGTAAAAAAAAATTATTAGGAAGTGTCTAACCTACCAGCAACGGCAGTGACTGGTTAACCTTTATCTTGCCGGCAGAAGGAATGAAAGGGTTAAATAAACCGTTACTTAGCAACATACCAAATAGTGTTAAACTTAATTGGTTGTAAACATCAAATAATGTTAAATTTAACATAACAAAATAGTGTTACACACTAGCACATTTTCTACAGAACCAGTTCTTAGACTTGGGTTTGGATACTACACCAACACAACCATAATGAAACCACTCTAAACAAAATTCACATATAATATTATCTCCATCAAGTTCATGTTGACACACATTACAAATCCATAAATCAAAATCCTTCTTTCTTTGAACAACATCTTCCACAACAAGCCAAGCATCGTGTGAAAAGAAATGCCTTACTAAGTTAATGTCAACATTATCATCTAGTACAGCTGAAGATACTCTTTCTGGTCAGCACTCAACAGATTCCTCTTCAATTAACTCCCCATCCATAGCCTTGTCTATGATATCTGACTCTACAAACCAAGAAAGAACAACTAAATAATTGGAATGATCACAATAAATTATTATCCATAACATCATACTTTTTTCTTTTTTGGTATAATGCTTTGAAGTAAAAGAAGTGCACTTGGCTTTTTTCTTGTTGTTCTTAGAAGGAAGCCCACAAACTGTTAATGTGTGCTCCTTTGGTAGTCCTCTCCTTTTCACAACTGGTGGCATGGTGAGGCCTACATGCATAACAATAATAATTGTTTGTGATGATGAGACTTACCCAATGAAATAGCTGTTTCATCTGATTTATCTGCCAGACAAGGACGCTTTGCATCATTTGATGGCATAGTAGTAGTAGCAGTGCACGTAGGAGTAGAGTTAAAAGAAATACTGGCAGTAAGAATGATATGGGTGTCTTCTGTAGTATCACTGTGTGTAGTAGAAGCAGGAACAATAGTGACATCAGTTTTGGAAACAGAAGTAGTGTGAGTACGTGAAGCAATAGTTGCAGTAACAGAAGCACTGTCACCAGTAACAGGATTAGGAATAACAGGTACATGTATAGGAGTTTCTATAAACAGAATATACAGTGACCGCAGTACTACCAAACGTTTTTGTCAATAAGAATCCATAGACAATACTATACATGTAGTATTAATATACCTAGTGGATTTTTGGTTGGAATATTATCTTCTTCAACAGAATACTCATCATCATTACTCTCGTCAGACACTAAAAAGATCAATAATAATTGAATGTAATTGTTAACAACATACTCTCATCCACATCCACTAGAGCTACTTCTTGGCCACACTTCCCTGAGTCAATAAGCTCTCTAAGAAGCTTCATTTTACAATCAAAGTGATAACCAGAATATTCACTAACAACTGATGCCAATTCTGATGTCAAGTAAGTAGCTTTCTTGTACTTTTGATGCTGGCTAATGGCACGACTAGGAGCTGCTTTGACTTGTGTCACTTGCAAAGAAGTTGAGGATGTAGGAACTATATCGAACAAGGCTGTCTGGCTTTCATAATAGTAGGCAGATGTCCAGTGAATATCACATAATTCAGGAAAAAACAATGGCTCATTTAATGAACTACGAACAGCAAAAATATGTTGACAAGGCAACATCATAGACCTTCGAAAAGTACAGTCACAATCACTGACAGTAACTGTTTTAATGCCCTCTGTGGTTTGAACTGTGCAAGCATCAGCCATAATACTTAACACTTTAACATTCTGTGCCAAGCCCAATCGTTTAGTGACATATCCAGAGGCATAAGATGTAAGTAACTCTGAGTATAAGCTCTCAGGAGTTCCACTACCAAAAGGAACAACTTTAACCTTTTGAAACGAAATAGCTGCTTTATGGTCACATTGAGATCGCAATGCAGACAATATGACAAAGAAGTGAGAGACATAATCTTCTAAGGAACTATGCCTATTTATAACTTGCTTAAGTTTGGCATTTATTGATTCCAACCTATTATTAGTGGCGTTCAGGAAGCTCCCACATTTAGCTTTTGAGTGCAATACCCATTCATTCAGCAGCTTATACGTTGCATCAATGAATATGATTTCAGGGTAAGAACTGAAGAATGTGGTCATATATTCATATTGAAATGGAATTCCCTTAAAATTTCTGTCATCATCTGACAATATGTCAACAGTAGCATCTATAAAAGAAACATTTATTAATTCCACATTAATAAACTATAAAACTGTAAGTATGAAACCAACACAAGCTAGCAAATTAATGGCAAATATAATGTATGTCCTTATTATATTTTTCAGAAAAAGTTTAAACAATGTATTACAAATTATTTTTAGTCTTTTCCTTTGATGACTCAGCGCTGATGTTAGAAAGATCTTTTAATAATACAACATTTCCTGATTCTTCCATAAGTTTACTCTGGACCAGTTTTCTGTTTGAATTCATTGCCAGCATTGCTGATGCTTGTACTTCTGGCAACCTTCTTTGTCTTGGTAAGTGTTTATACAGATCCTTTAGAAAATATTAATTAGTTAATATCACATATTATGTACACTGTATAGTCCATTCTTATATGTGTACACTTAGCAAATGTACATTATTTACTTGAGACACCGGATGATTGTGCTCTGAGTAAGTACTGGTAACTACAAGATGGCATCCACTTTCATCAATACGAAGGCTAATATGCATTTTACAATCTTGCTTGAATGTCCTGCACTTGAATAAAGGTAATGATTAATATAGAATTATAACTCACATTGTATTCCACAGGAAAATTTTTGAACTTTCGTTATGATGGAAATTTATATGAAATTTGTATGAACTTTCGGATTTCAGTTTATGGTGTGTGACATTTCGGACCTTCTGAAATTCAAACATTTAAGTTACATTTCATACCATAGGTCTGTATATTATAGATCCAAATTTCAGTTTGATGAAATTGTAATGAAACGTGACATGGAAAACTGATTTCAGTATCAATGATATTTTTAAAGAAATATATACAAAACATTAACAATATTTAAAGAATAAATGAAGAGATAATATGTTGTTCCATTGATAAAAAATTAATGTCAGTCATTTTCCAACAGACCATTCTGGAGCATTAGATGGGCAAGGACGAGAAGATGGTTGACCAGTCTTTCGAGCCTTTTTCTGCCGTTCTGATCTGCTGCTACGATTTAGTGCTATCTTTTCGTCGATTTTTTGAAACATGGAGTCAACCAGTTTTGATCTCCAAGGTAAGGAATGAACAAGAAGATCATCGTCTTGACTCTCTTCACTGGACATGAAATCATTAGATATAATATGCAACCATTTGTCTTTCTGTTCAAGAGAAAGCTTCTTACTCTTTTGAATAACAGATTCCTGATCCTTCTTTTTCTGTAACCATTGGAGTAATTAAAAAAAGATTATGCATTCCTTCACTCACACGAACAATTCTTTCGTGTCTTATCTTAGTAGTTTTAAGTTTCTCATCACGACCTTTGGACTTTTCAGCTTCTTTTTTAGTTTTGAAAAATCTGTAAGCAGCATCTGAGTGATAAACAAAAAAGAACTCACACATGCAATGAAAATGGCAGATAATAAACACATTATGGCATACCTCGAATATCCACAGTAACAAAGTTTGGATTTAAAGATTTGACCTCGTTAACTAATCGGGAAGTTATCAATAAATTTTGCTTTGATTTGAATGATGATCTGTCATTAGAAACAATTATAACAAAAACTTATAAGCAGCATAAATACAACTTACTGTGGTGACAAATCCCACCCATTAAATTCTTCTTTCTCCAGTAGGGTGTTATACACTCTTCTTGTTTCTTGCTGAGAGGTTAATTTAAGTTTATACAAATTAATACAAACCATTGCATGAACTTACTCGGATGTTTAATGATATCTGTTTATTAGGATGTTTAGGAGTCAAATTATTAGTGAGTGCATCACCATCAGGTCCAGTTGAGGATGATGTTGACTCTGATCCAGGAGTTACTTGCTTAGCAGCCTGATTCACGAAGATGGTGAGTAAATCTCTGACTTCTATCATAATTTCTTTCATTTCCTTGAGTTCATTCGGTGGACTATAACTATATCCTGTTTTGGGAGTGGTAGCAGAAACACAAGATGTTTCTTTGTCCTCTTCTACAGCAGCAACCGATTCACTCTCATTGTTATCACCAGTCTCATAGGTTTTGACGTCAGATATGTCACCTTCACACTCTTCTTCAGAAAAATTGTGAAGTTCCTGTAGAAGATCATGCACCTCCATCTCCCTTACAATACTTCAGTCTAAGATCATAGAAGTCTGACCGCAAGCGCCAAAACCTGACCTTTCAAATTTTTGACCACACCCATCGTTACTTTTTATGATCCATTATGAGCCTTCATAGAGGTAAAAGACAGCACTGCCCGCATTGTGATGAAGTGCTATGTTATAAATCATTTGTTTCTCACAAGCGTCATTACTTTGATGAAACTACTGACTCTTGGATTTAAGATATCGGTAAGCTGAGCCACACCCACCACAAATCTTGTACTATTGATGCAAGATTGTTTCAGAATAGTTGAAAGCTTTCTTCCTTTTTTCAGATGTAGACTTTAATGGCCAGTTTAATGAAATGGAATTTGATGAGAATGACTCAGCCAGTAATCATTGTTGTCACGGTGAATCTCCTCCTCCCTTAACAGTTGATAGCTCTGATAGTGATGATATCAGTGACTTTGAAGATCATTCAGCAGGTAATAGGGTGATTACTCATGATTGTAATTAAAATTGACTTGAAATTGTGATAGATATGCAGAGGGATTTGTCTCTGTTTCTGAGAGATCAATGTCGTCGAGACTGAGAAATACATCCTCATTAAACTGAAACATTTTCCTCCCATACCTCAAAATCTGTGTCTTCAATAATTCACATAGTAAAACAAAAAAATGTAGAGGAATAATAGAATTACTTAGCAAAGGTAATATATGTACCATTTAAAAGCTGAACTGAATCTTTTTCATTTTCCGAACAGTTGTTCTCAGACTCTAAGGAGTTTAAACTCCAATCGTTATCCAATTATAATGGATGATCAAGACCAGAAATTATCATTACATGGATCGTTGCTTTTCTTGCGGCTTTTCAAAGGAGGCATTTGATTCCAGATATTGCAATTGGAGCCTTGCTCAAGTTTTTGTGGACTCTTCTGAAGGTATTAAGTCCTTTATCTGTTGAGATTTCTCATATATTTCAAGTTTTTCCTACCTCATTCTATGCGATGCTAAAGTTTGCTGATATAAAAAAGGACGATTTCACTACCTATGTAGTTTGTCCTAATCCATGCTGTTGTACATTATATAAATATGATGATTGCATTGATGGCAGGGGTGAATACAGAGAAAGCAAATGTTGTTCAGCTGTCATTGGAAAGTATAAAAAGAGCAATTCAACTTTGATGAAGAAAGTTCACTTATCAAGTGGAAAAATTACCTTCCATCCTCTTAAAACCTATTGCTTTTGAAGTCTTAAAAAATCCTTTATTGATTTATTAGAACATCAGGATTTTATGAAGAATGTTGCAAACAACGTGCTCTTTACCAGGAAAATGCCAATTCAGAAATAATGTCTGATATTCATGATGGAAGAGTATGGAAAGACTTTCAGAGTTGGAATGGGGTTCCATTTCTCAGTGGGGATAATTCCTATGGTCTCATGATGAACATAGATTGGCTTCAACCATTCAAAAGGTCACAATACAGTATGGGAACTATTTATCTTGCTGTTATGAACCTACCTCGTCATTTACGATTCAAGTCTGAGAACATAATACTTGTGGGGTTGATACCTGGTCCTAATGAACCAAAGCTTTCCATAAACACTTTCTTAAAACCTCTTGTTGATGAGTTGGTTGATTTCTGGGATGGATTAAATTTGAGGTTCAGGCAGAAGTCATGTTTGGTTCGTTGTGCACTTTTATGTGTCGCCTGTGATCAGCCAGCTGCTCGTAAGGTGCGTGGGTTTTTAAGTCACTCTGCCAACCTTGGATGTCCTAGATGTTATAAAAAGTTCCCTGGTAAAGTTGGTAAAAAAAATTACTCTGGGTTTGATAAGAAGAAGTGGAAACCTCGCTCAGCCATAAAGCACAGAAATCATATTGAAAAAGTTCTAAATGCCAAATCATGTGAAGAGAAAAAAGATCCAGTTGCAAATATGGTTGTAGATATTCAGAATTGCTAAGGTTGCCTAATTTTGATCCCATTAGAATGACAATAATAGATCCAATGCATTGCCTTTTTCTTGGAATCACAAAAGATGTGACGAAGCATATATGGTTAGGATCAAAAGAGTATTAAAAGCAGAATCACTTTCAGCCATAGAAGAGGCATTGGAAACAGTTCAGTATAAGTTTGAAATAGGACAAATCCCAAAAAATGTATTCACCTCCTTTGGCCCCTTTACTGCTGATCAGTTTAAAAATTGAACCAATTTGTTTTCTATGTTTGCATTACGACAACACTTGGTAGATGATGATTGGGAATGTTGGAAACACTTTGTATTAGCATCTAGAATACTATCCCAAAGAAGCCTTAACCACAGTAATATATCACTGGCTAGTAGTATATTGTTGCTCACATTTTGCCAAAGGGTGGAAAGGCTTTACGGTCAGGGGGTTATTACACCAAATATGCATATGGCCTGCCACCTTCATGAGTGTATTGATGATTTTGGTCCCATGCAAGCTTTCTGGTTGTTTGCATTTGAGAGATTTTATGGTTTGATTGAAAGAATGCCTAGCAACAAGCGAACAGTAGAGAGTCAGTTCATGAAGTGTTTCTTGCGTGATATCAAATTTTTGTCTCTTCCGTTGCCAAGTGATTTGAGTGAGGAGTTTAGTTTACACATTGAAAAACTCAATTCGTCATCCGGTGGGTCTCTGCTGGAAACAGAAATAGATTACCCCATTAGTCTTCATTCCAGTGATGTTCCTGAACTCATCCATTCCAAACATATCAAACTCCCTGATCAATTTGTAATTAGTTCTTTTGAAAGTGATATGCTTATCGAGGTGTTGTCTCTTTACAGGAAAACATACAGTTTTATGGATAGTAATTTCAAACTTCCATCATGTTTTTGTAGGTACAACACGATCAATGTCATGAGCAGGGTTTACTATTCAACTAAACATGATTCTATACCAAACTTGTATCTCGCTCAAGATGTAAATAATCAGTGTCGACTAGTTATTGTGAAATACTTTGCATCGCACAATTCCACAGTCACTTTATATCAGTATGTATCATTCAATGAAATCACTGTCTGTTTATGTACATCTATTCCTATTTAATTTTTTACATTCATGTATTAGTATACTTTTGTACACATTTCATATTTCAAAAATTTGATAGATGAAATTTGAATGAAATACTCCGTACATTTTTATTCTAAATTTCCTAAAAATTTAAGTGACATGACATTCCATGAAATTCCAAAATTTTTGCTGTATTCAGTCTTAGTCCCTTTCCATCAGTTTTAAAAGCCTTTCCTCCATAAATACAGCAGTATTTCAGCTGATAGTATTTGAGATCTAGTTTCAGGTACCTGTCAACTCTCTTGTTGGCAGAAGCAAGTAACTGTTCTAGCTTCTCTCTTCCAAAGTTGCACTGAGTTTGATTGCTCATAAGTCTTGATCTTTTCTTCAAGTTCTTTGTACAATTTGAAGGATTCTCCGACTCGAAAGTTAACTGGTGAAGTTGCAAGTTGTTCCTCGTTCTCTTTACCACGAGTTGCCATGTTGTGTAGTAATAATAACTATTTATAATTGTTGTTATAGTAACGGTTTATTTAACCGGCAAGATAAAGGTTAACCAGTGACTGCCGTTGCCGGTAGAATAGACACTTCCAAATTATTAATATCTGTTTGGTACACTAGGGGTTAAAATTAGCTTTGCACTGTCATGTGAGAAACGTGAGTAGAGGTGAGCTTGTGTGTCATTTATCTGTCATTTGTCTGAGGTCGGTGTGGATACACTAGCATGTCCTTATAGTGAAGTTGCTCTTTGATTTTTCATGAAAATGTGTTAATCGGGTATGACTGGTTACACCTCTGCTGCCCCCATTATCCAGAAATACAGCGTAGCGACTCTCTCACATCATGGTATTGTAGACTAATGTCTGGTGTATACCTGGTAATAGGGGAAAATTGGTGCGAGTTGATTTGCCATCTGGGCATGTTGAGATATGTGCTAGTCGCCATATTGGAATGGGCGGTGCCCTTTGTGTCATGATCTAATTGATTTTTTTATACTATAGGCCTCAACTATTATCATGCTATCATGGCAAAGAAAGTGCAAGATCCACCAGGTGATTTGCATATATAATTGCTCTTTGCTAACATGTTATTACTTAGATCCCATACACGGTGATTTGATTGACTTGCTACAAGAGTCAGAAAATTGTGTAGACGAAAGTACTACCAGTCAGGTATTAAGTGGCCAGGAACAATCCCTGGCGTGGCATTTAAGAGGAGTCCCTGATTATGGATTTTACCAAGATTTGCACTATTTCATCACAAGATGTCCTCAAACTTCCACTTTGACAAAAATGTCACTAGAAAAGTTTTATATTACAATCGATACAAATCTACGGGCAAGAGATTTACGGCCTGATAGTGCTTATCATTTTATTAAAAGGATTGCTACATCTACTCAACCTCGAAGTTCTATTCTAAAGTATGGTCTAGAAGACATTCAAATGAATGTAGTTCAGCTGCAAGTAAAGGAATGCACGGAAATTTTTCAAAAGTTGATGGCTACTGTAAATGCATTGAAGATAGAAAATGCTGAAACGACAAAGGAATTACAATGTACAAAACATGCTCTCAGAGATGTCACCTATGAAATGAAAGTGATTAAAAAGCAGTGTATTAGAGCTGAGAAAGAGGCGTCATCACTGGAGAAAGCATGTAAATCTGCTCATTCTGATTGTGTGATTCTTGAAGAATTGGTTGAAGATACTCTAGAAGAGAGCCTTAAGCTATCTAAAGCACAAATTCTCTAGTAAACAAAGTACCTGATGACTTGAAGTACACTTTTGTTATGTTCGACCAAAGGATGGAAGCAGACCACTGCAAATGTGAACCGTTATTATGCTCTGTGAAATGCACCAATTAGTCTTGTCGCCAGACCTACCTGGAAGCTAAAGTAGGTCTGGTCACACAAGTTGACTTGTGTGTCCAAAATTAATTGAAGTGTTAAAGCAGATTTCATGAAGAGTAGCCATGCATTTACTTTCACACATACTTCAATTTGATGATAATCATATTTCACACTACCTCTAATTCCATTACCAACACCTGCATCACATTCCTTACTGGGGACAACTTGTGTGACCAGACCTATTATACATTGCAAATAGGACTGGCAACGAGACTATGCACCAATCTAAACAGTTGGCCTAAGCCTAACCTCTGTAGCATAATTGACACTATACCAGTTCACTGAACACTTTTGTTCTGACATGTTTTCAGATACTTATCTATTATAATGGGACATTTAAGCAAGAATGTAAAGCAGTTATGAAAATTAAACTTTCAGAGGGCAAGCTAGCCCTAGACGTGAAAGAAATGATGCTTGAGTGCTTGACCGTAAATCATGATGTGAATCCTAAAGTTTTTATGAACAAAGGAAAGTGGATGAAAATGTAAGTGTCATTGCTCTTAGAAGATACTAATTTTAAGGTAATAATATCTGAAATTTTTTTTAGATTTTTTTTTGATGCAATCATGTGAAGATACTTGTTCTAATAATTGATCATGCTTTAAAAAATTTTTTAAACCCTAGTACTTTGCAGAAATGTAGTTTGATTCCTTAATATCTGCAATATTTGAAGACGTCAAATAATAATATTAAAGAACCTAGAGGGCTGAAACTTTTGAAAATTAAAGATGAAGTCAATTACTACAATTTTACGGATGGATTTATTTCTACAATAATATTTGACATTTTTACAAAGCTATAAACCTTGCTTACTTTAGTCACTATTATAATTATATGTTATACAAATCGTACAAAGAAATGGATCCGTAAAAGTGATAACTATTGATCATTTTCGTTCTTGAACTTGTCAGCAGGTTGTTACATTACCCATAGAATCAAAAATCACAACAACAGTATCTAACAGTGCAAAGTCGCCATCTCAATAATGAATAATCAATTTTCATTAATTAAAGGCAATGAATACACTTAGTGTCAGGTTATTGATGAGTGACTTTCGCGGGGTTAGAATAGTTAAATAAAATATATTATTATTATTATTATTGTTGTTGTTGTTGTTGTTGTTACAGGTGTGGTGTACTCTGACCCTCTGAGAGGTAGCACGTGTATGAAGGGCACAAATTTTAACTTCGACAAGGAAGAACGGCGATGTCTAACGGTTTGTTCACAAATAAACTGTATTCAATAAATGTTGAATTTGTCGTACATGTTAAGTATAAAGTTCCTTTTTTTTTCTCCAGTCAAATCAACAAAAATCCGCCTGAAAAAGTTTGAATGATTTTCATCACTTTCAAAAAAAACGATGGCAACAGAAGTATGTTATCTAAATTAATCAATTAATATTAAAAAGGGAATTGAGCCAAGACTCCAATAAATAAATAAGTAATTATGTTCTTTCTTTTGTAGGAATCTGCAGCTCCCACTGCTAGTACCTCTAACTGACATTGATGAGAGTGATAGTTTAGAGGTGAGTGCTACCAATAATAATATTCTTAGTGGTAGTAGTGAGGTAACAAGCACATTTGATACATATGTAGAGAACTGTATAAAGGAGTGTGAGATTCAACTGAATCTGACTTAGATCTAGACTTTGAAACTCCCCTGGCAAAGCGTAGACGTGACTCAAATTTTCAATTAGACACTCCTGATAGAAGATTTATTGGGGAAATTCCTACCCTTAGCAACAGTGCATACATAGGTCAATCGTCACAAGTAGAGGATTTTGTTAGTCAGATTAATCAATTATCAGTTTGCAGTACTCCTAATTGTACGGGTCAGCTGAGACTGTCTGTAATTGATCTAAAAGATCTTGGAGGTGCGATTAAAATGACATATAATTGCACTGGTTGTGATAAACGTTCCGCTACATTTTCAAGCTCAGCATGTAATGAATCTGGCAGACCTATTATAATGCTAGCTTTACAGGTAGCTTTTATTTGTGCAGGCTGTACCCATACCCAATATGCAAAAGTGCTGGAAAATGCAATAGGAATGCATGTTGTTAGTAGCTTCACATTTTTTGTAATACATTAAAGGTAATGTACCCTCACGTGAAAGCCATACTAGATGAAATTTGTGAAGAAGCTAAAGATAAGATAAAAGTCATGGATCCCTCAGCTTTAGGTAGTTGGAATAATGCTGTCTGGCTTACTAGAGGGTTCCATAGCCAAAACTGCACTTTCAGTCTGCTATACTATGAACATCTTTGTGAGAGAGGTGTTGATGATGTTAGTGAAGGGGATCTGTTCCCAGGTACTTCTAAAGCAGCAGAGGGTTATGGTGCAGACTGTGTATTTAGGAAAGCAAAATCTGAAGATATGAATATAAAAATTCATTTCCAACATAGGGAATCATCCTCTCCTAAATCTTTATTCAAATATTTTCCTGACTGTGATTTAAAGTTGTGTGGTAATCATGCAGCTAAAAGTCACAAGGATCAATTAAAAAAACTTCAGCTCAAAAAAATGTTTTAGCCAGGAAGAAATTGCAGATATTAAGAGAAGCTTTCCCAGCATAAACTTAAAAAATGCACAGTGTCATTGTCCAAAGAAGCACAAAGCTAAGTGTGGTTGTATGTCTATAGATTTCATAAGAAAAGCTGGTTGCAATTTTGCTAACTGCTTATCAAATGCTGGTAAAGATGTCAAAAGGTTTAGTGAAAGTCTTATTAATTTAGCAAAGTATCATGCTTGTGGCATACACCAATGGAAAGATGGCCAGTGTGACTTTGATCCTTTAAAGTACTGTACTTGTGGTAACTGCAACAGTGATGACATAAAATGTAACAGTAGACCATACCAAAGTAAGCATATACTTAGTTGTCAATTCCATAGTATTGCTTATGAGGTTGAGTGTCATAAAAGAGCATCCAAGGCCGAGTCATTGATTCATCCTCTTTTAGGAAAAGGAAACACAAATCAGGTAGAGGCTTCCCACAATGTTCTTTGTGCATTTTAGATCGAAGAACCTACAGCTTTCCCGCTTGCATTACCATTTATCTACAAATCTTGGCCTTATTCAAAGTAACATGACTTGGCTGTATAAAAAACGCGGACCTAAATATCACTGGCTTACAGATCTATTCAAACGCATGGAGTTGCCTATTTTGAGTGGAGTCTCAGAAGTCCTTCAGAATGTAAATGTAAAAAGGATGAAACTATTACAATATTATAAGAGGCCTGATGTTAAGTTAAATAGAAAGAAATGGAAAGTAAAACGAAGAGTCCAGGAGAAAAGGGAAAGAGAGAATTGGAGAAAGATGAAAGGTGACAGCCATAATTATATGGGATCCAAAACAGGAGATGTAACACCCTGCCCTACTAGACCTATAAAACCTGTTAGTAAATCTGCTAAATCTTGTAAGTGTGGATCAATAACACATTTTAAAACTACCAATACAGATTGTCCTTTGAATAAAAGAAAGAATAGATCCCTTGTCAATGATGAGTCTGTTGAGTTAATTACCAATAGTAGTCATGATGGGTTTGGTGACTCAGATGATCATTTTAGTATTAAGAGACCAAAGACTGAACCTGTAGAGTCTGAGAATAATAGTAGCAGTAGTGTAAATGATAATGATAGTAGTGATACTGATATAGATGATTTAGTGTATCAATTACCGTATAGCAGGTATTATTGGCGGCAAATTTAATTTGGCGTATTGACGGTCTGCAACAAAATCGTCAAATCAAAAACCGTTAATAATTTTTCACGCCTTCCTGCACGTGATCCCCATCTGCTACCCTTCTGCGTAAATGGCGTTACTTAGGTATTTCACGAAGAGAACTGCCCCGCCTAATGAAGAACAGTGCGCATTCTTACCTGGAAAAGAACTAAAAGAAACTAACGAGCTTTCACGAGAGTTCACTTGGCATTATATAGTACCTGTAGTACCACCCACCGTTAATTAATACAACCCACATTTAATTACAACAACTATTTTTAACAAATCGCCAAATTTAAATTTCGTCAAATTTTAATTTTGCTTATTTTGACAGCAGACCGTCAAATATTTCGACCGCCAATAATACCCACTATACGGTATGTGAGTGTCCATTCTATCCAACTCATTCTCGTACATGTTACTTAAATCCTCATTTCAGAGGAAAAACATTTCATTATATCAACTCACAAAGAGAAGAGAATATTTTTGATAGATACATTAGTAGCAATGTTGGCATACCTATTGATAAATCTGTCAATAGTGATTGTACTAATAGTTCTAGTGTACTGTCTTGTGTAAATAATCTTTCACTAAGTGATAGTAAAATTGAAGTTGGCTTTACATCTATCCAAGAACCTGCTACTACAGATGAAACATTTAGATGGAAAAGATGATGATTGTGAGTTAATAATTTTCCCATCACCCAGTGATTCTTGGATGACCAAGGTAGTTAGTACCATACAACTTCTGTCAGGCTATCCTAATGTCTCTGTAAAGAAAGATCCTATCAAATAGGTTACTTGTTCAGAAATATTACCTCACATTCTAGATGGCATTGTGGGAGATGGACATTGTCTTTTTAGGGCTCTTTCTAAAGCTGTCACAGGAACCCAAAATAACCATGTACCTCTTTGTTTAGCAATAACTAACTTTATGATACACAAAGACAATGCTATTAACTTTGCTAAATACTTATTTGAACCTGATTTTTCATCTCAAAAGGAGGCTGTGTTAGCTTTAGAGCAATATATAAATGGGAGTAAAATGCGTGAAAATGGTTGGGGGACAATCATTGTAGCAGCTACTCTTTTCCAGGTAGAGATAAATGTTTATGCTATGTGCATTTAATCGCTAACGATCGCCGCACCAGCCCCTGGCTATGCAACTGCACACACACACAATACATATGTGTGTGTGTGTGTATTAATTATATAAATTATATATATATATATACATATATATATATATATATATATATATATATATATATTATAATGTATGTGATATTATAATGCATAAAGCTATATTACATACAGTGAATGTAAATCAAACTTCTACTCACCATGTCTCCTCGCTTTTAACAAAAGGATGTGATATCACAGCATATAGTTATATTAGGCTTATTAGCATTCAGTCATATTCAGCGTATTATGACGAAAGGAACAAAGAAGGGGGGAGTGGCTAGATCGTATATATATTTATAGCAGAAGATGCGACGTGTGTTCATTCTCAGCTTTGTCGCTCCTTGTTTCTTCTTCACAGCATGGGCAAAGTGTTCTCTAAAAAAGTAAATTCGAAGAAATCGAAAACATTAAGTATGTGTATCTATTGTATCTGTTAAGAATTATATACACACACACACACACACACGTATATATATATAGATGTACATATATATCTTCATCTGTTGATAGATTTAAATCATTGGTGTACTATTTCATATTATGAGTATTCGGAAAAAATCGAAACTTTTCATATAAGTAGAGAGTCGGTGACTTTTGACGGATTTGCTTGTCCTGTCCACGAGTATAGGATTAGTTTATCTACAATTACAAATGTTCGTCGCAGCGAATAAAGTGACCGTGTGATATGCCACATTGGACACGGTTCGTTTGTTGTGCTCTATAATGTTTTGTCATTTCATGTTTATCATATTTATAGGGATTAAAATCGAAAAAAAACACAACGAAGTTTGGTTAAAATCCAAATTAGGACAAAAACAAAGTGTTTTTATTGATTACCCAGATAAACAAGATAATGTTCACAAAATTCACAAAATTCCTGGACAAACATCAACTAAAGTCAGTGTAGTTGACAATGTATGATTTTATAATTACACTATCAATATAGATACTTGATTTAAGACAATTTGAGAAAAAAGTTAAATCTCATGAACAAGGTACTCTTGCCTACAACAGTACAATTTGATATATTGTCTTGTATAACTCATGTAGATACACCATTTGACACGACATGTAGTCTCTTCCGTCTAAGCTTTTTTAATGGTTGGGGAGATAGTTATTTCAGAAGCAATGTTAAAAAGAGACACCTTGCTGGATCGAATTTGAATATAACTTTCAATCTATTCCAGTCACTCAAACTTTACTATAATCAACGTTTTCTCTTGCTGTTGGCAGTTAATCTCAAACTTTATGGTAAGGTGTTACGTTTTTTGTGTGTTACCATTTAATATCTTAATTGTTCAAATTTAAGCTGTTTTTTTGGCTTGTTACCTGGCAGTCATCAAATCAATCTCAAATTTTACTCTAATCAACTTTTCCAATTGCTGTTGGCAGATAACTGTCAATCTCAAACTTCATGCTATAGGGTTATGCTTTTTGTGTGTTACCATTTATCTCAAATTTAAGCTGCTTTTTTGGTTCTTTTTCCTTACCAGGCAGTCATCAAATCAATCTCAAACTTTACTGTTATGTTATTAGTTTTGTTTTTGTTGCTAGTGTTGTTTGTTTATAATTTAAGATATTTTGTTGTTGTTTTTGTCAGACAGTCTTTTTTTATTTTGTTGCCATTTGTCTTTGTTGACAGTTGTCAATTTGAAACTATTCTCAAACTTTACTATTAAGATGTTATCTGTTTTTGTTCAAATTTAAGCTGCTTTTTTGTTTTTTTCCTTACCAGGCAGTCATCAAATCAATCTCAAATTTTACTGTTATGTTATTAGTTTTGTTTTGTTTTGTTTTTTGTTTGTTTATAATTTAAGATTTTTTTTGTTCTTGTCTTTTTTAATTTTGCTGCCATTTGTCTTTGTTCAGACAGTTGTCAATATAAAACTATTCTCAAACTTTACTATTAACATGTTATTTGTTTTATTTATTGTTGCAGCAGCTGTTGATCAATTTGCTCAAAGTTAATAGTATAGTACTTGAGGGATATGTTGTATTTGATCTGGATCAGAAAATACTAAATTCAGTCTGCAGTGTCCTACTAAAAATAGTCTATCAAAATAAAACAAAATTGTATAATATTTACCTCATATTCATTTATTGAATTAGCACCATAAATATTTGTATATGTAGTGTTCATTTTTAATATGTAATTTGTTGGTGTGACAACCTATATTAATACAATAACTGAACAGAAGTTACTTGGAAGGCTATGATACCTACATATCTACAAATTTTGAGTATGTGTCTCCATTTTATGTTATTAACACTTACTATATTTGTTTATAGATCCCAACTACTGGAATATTATTGCTTATTATCAATTTACTCAACAAAATTGAAAAGTTTCAGTACAAATATTTTGATACGCTAGAGAAAGTCTTTGTCACAAATAAGCAACGTTTTTATTCCATACTTTATTGCTAAATTTATATGCCAAAAGTTTGTAAACAAGCATGACCCAAAACAATATGACTGAATAACTTTAGGATAACTATTATGATTTGCTTGTGCTAAAATACATCATAAAGAACATTACTTGCTTAATCTGAGCAGTATATTATATATACAATATGATTCCAATTTGGTGCTTACTTCCAACAATTGAATTATAACATATAACATATAGTCATTACATGAACGTATGTAGGTTACTGCCCTTGCAAATCAGGGAGAGCAGTCAGCTACACTGTCACAAGTGCTTGTGCTTAAAAGTGCTTTAAGTACTTTTTTTGAAGTGCTTGATGGTACTTTCAAGCACTTCATTAAATAAAGCATTTGTGCTTGTGCTTGTACTTAAGCCCCATAATTTCAAAGTGCTTCATAAGCACTTTATGAAGCACTAAGCACTTTCAAAGAACATGATAACAAAAGTGTAAAAAACACATTAGCACTTCACTTCTGTGTTCAACCAGTGAAGGCACAGCTGCCACAATAAATTCAAGTATTAGGCATAAATAAATTCAAGTAAAAGTACAGCTGCCACAATAAATTCAAGTAAAAGTACAGCTGCCACAATAAATTCAAGTAAAAGTGTCAGTTTGACTGTCTCTTGTATCACTGAAAATGGCTCAAGCTCCCAGCATTGCCAGCATGAAACTACCAAGAATCCTGGATCACTATATTTTGCCAGACACTTTAGAAGGAACCTTTAAAGGCAAATGTAAGCACTGTAGCAAACTAATATCTGGGACTACAAAAGTTACCACAAACTGGTTGAAGCACATGGTAAGTAACCTATTAGCTAGTTTGCTGTTAAGGTTACTTTTTTCTAGAGAAACTGTCATTCATCCATTTCACTTGAAAAGCCTCATGAGAAGTCAAAAGTACTTGGGGAACAAACTACTATTACCCATCTAGTTGAGTCATCAAAAAAGTATAACCTAAGAGATCCACGCCAAATACGGATTTCAAAGAAGCTAGTCTCCTTCATAGCAGACAATCTAGCACCACTTTCAACTGTGGAATGTGAAAGTTTACGTGACCTGCTGACTTATCTTGATCCAAGATACAATGTGCCAACACGTAAACACCTAACAAATGTTTTGATTAAACAACGGTTTGAAGAACTATTGGATCAGGTTATGAAACTATTGGAATCTGCCATGCAGGTTAGTGTAACACTGGATCTATGGTCTAATAGGCAGATGCGGTCATTCATTGGCATCACCGCTCACTTTGTTTGCAATTGGAAACTTCAGTCTGCTATGCTTTCATGTAGTCGTTTTAAAGGAAGGCACACAGGGGAGAGTATTTTCCAGGAATATGAAAACACCATGGAGACGTTCAATATCTCTTCAAAAGTAAAACACGTGATAACAGATCATGCATCGAATATGCTGAAAGCCTTTAACCTACCTGGATATGAGGAAGAGGAAGAAGAAGACACTGATGACGATATGAAGATATTGATTCCACAAGTGTTGATGACTACAGTGCCAGTCTAGATATTCTTCCCGTTGAGCACCCTGGTTGCTTTTCCCATGCATTGCAGTTAGCCATTAAAGATGGGTTCAAAAAAGCAGGGCAGATTACTCGAATCATTTCAAACTGCTCAAAGATTGTGTCACACGTTCGTAAATCAACTGTAGCTACTGAAATCTTAGAGGAAGAGAAGAAACTACAAATAGCTAACAGCACTCGCTGGAACTCGCAACTTAGAATGGTTAAATCTATTTTGGCTATAGATCCAAAGAAATTAGATGAATTACAAGATGCTCCAAAGATTACGTTATACGAGAGAAATGTTCTAAATGATATAATCGAAATTCTGACTCCTTTTGAGGAAGCTACGGACTTTTCCCAAGTTCAGAATCATCCATCTGCAGGGTATGTAATTCCTTGCATACGAGGGCTACATCACCAACTGAGTAATCTTCAATCAAAGTTCAACACACCGTTTCTCGCTACCCTCAAGGTCTCTCTAGAAAGAAGAATGACACCTTTTGAAACAAAGAAAACATATCAACTAGCAGGAATGTTAGATCCGCGGTTCAAACTACTTTGGTGCAAAGATGAAAATGAAAGGACAGCCACAAAATCTATACTCTTTGAAGAAACAAAGAAGGTGTCTACAGATAAAGAAATAGTGGAAGTTCCAGAGGATCAAGCAGATCAAGAGGCCCAACCACAAGCAAAGAAAGTACGCACAATATTTGCTTTTATGGATGAAGATCGAAACAAGCAGAAGAAACCAACCAAAAATTCAAACTATGAAAGAGAAGTTGCCCAATACCTTGATGAACCAGTTGAGGACCAAAAGGAAAACCCATTGAACTTCTGGAAAACCAACACTGAACGTCTCCCTAATCTCTCCATTCTTGCATGCACTTATCTTGGAGTACCAGCATCATCTGCGCCTGTAGAAAGATTATTTAGTATTGCTGGCAAGGTGTTTCGGCCTGATAGATGTAGGCTAAAAGATAAAACATTTAAAAGACTAATGTTTATTCGTTGTAATAAATAACTGTTATTCTGTTAATTACAATACGTTGATGTACTTGCTCAATGTGCTTGAGTTTGTGTTTGAAAGCACTTTAAAAGTGCTTGACTTGGTGCTTAAGCATTTTTTTAACCAGGTGGTTTAAAAGTACTTAATGCTTAAGCATATTTTAAAGTGCTTGTACTTGTGCTTCAAGCACTAAAGTTAGTGCTTGAACCCAACCCTGGTCACAACACCAGAAATTTCATAAAGCAATGAAGTTGACCCAAGACATTGCATCTCTAGCATCTGAGGTCGGAATGAGTGAGTTTAGTAGATGATATGATGTCCTGGTAACATTGAGGGTTGCTTGGATGAATGGAAAGGAAGTACTTATCAATCCACTAAATGGTAGGTTTGTGACTAGACATAGGGAATGTGGTGTAAATTGTCCCCTCAAGGATCCTACATGAGCCCCCAAAGCAATAGATTTGACTGCATCTATTACAAATACAGAATACCATTCCCCACGGCATTGATATATGTATTACATATACCTATCACATTCACTTTTGCCCCTCAAAGTGTTATATCTGAAATAGACACTGGAACATCTATCCCCATTACTCTTTTTTATTCATATAGAAAATGACAGCACCCCTACGATCAGTGTATCTCCCCCTACAGATCCTCGTAAAGAGCAGCGTAAGTTAATGCTATACTATGTGTAATTACATTGCATGTATATATGTTCTCTTAGTGGATGATCAGGCTACTTGCAAGGAAACCCTAAAGGACAGTGTACATGAGAGCTGTCAATCTACAACCCCAACCCCAGGTTTGTGAATAGTGAATAGATGTGGGTGTGTGTTCTATATATAGAATCCCTAACTTCGACTTGAAGAGTCTCAAACCTCCTCCAGTCATTAAGAAATGTGGACGGCCCAAGGGAGCTGAGAAAACTGTTATGGGTTTCCCAAGATGTAAGAAGTTTAGAGGAGAACAGATCAGAAAGCCAGTAGCATTTCTGAAGAAAACCACTGCCAATAGGGAAGAAGGTTTGTCTGTATAGTACTGTTTTTTGGAGTGTAATCATCTTTATTATATTATACTTGCTTCTCTAGTTATGCTATCGTGGTTCCTTAATCGCCAAGTAAAGGAGAGTGTACTGGCAAGAAAGCGGCTGGTAGAGGAAGAAGATGTGGAGATAAGACCTGAGAGAATTCCATCTACATGTCTGGAAGAGGATGTATGCATTCAAAGTATACAGAAGTACTTCTCAAGAGATGCATGGTGTGCTCTAACAAATGTCCTGGGTGTGCTTCGGAGCAATCCTGTGTGGTATTGTGAAATATGTGCCAAAGAAATAAATGATGAAACAGAAAACTCTATCAAATGTGATTCGTGTCTAACATGCTTTCATTTCCAGTGCACCTGTATTAAACAAAGCCCAAAGGCTTTCATTTCCAGTGCACCTGTATTAAACAAAGCCCAAAGGCTAAAGAGTGGTTTTGTCATCACTGTCGTGCCAATGTCCCTTAGAGGCCAGAGGCTCTGTGTATTGCTCTGTTATTTTGTGTATTCCAACTCTTACCAACTTTTGTGATATGATTTGTTAATTGATTGTACCAAAACATAAGTGGACCGAATATTAAACCAACTGACAGCAGTTTAGCTGTAAGTCAGTAAGCATGGGTCACAATAACAAATGTTTGTAGCCACAGTAGATATCTATCTTTACACAGCTGAGCAAGCGTGTCTGCTTGTCTACTTCCTGGGTCCTAGTACGTGGTGTGGAAGTCTATAGCATGTAGTATACACACGAATGTAGAATTGTTGTTCAAGTAAGGTCAAAGGTTACGTACATGCTCAGTACTGACTGCCGGACAAATAGCCAATGCAGGAAACTTATAGTTACCAGACGGATAGCCACTTCGTCAAAAAAAGCTGAAAAAATTTTCAGATATTTTTACCTTAAAATATTTAATTGTATTGCTTGTATTTTAGAGAAAAACTGAAATCGAGAAGGCACTGCAGTGGAAATGTAACAAGAAATTAATTCAAAATCATGTTGTTTCTACCACAGGTAATCAGGAAATTGTTATATGGACTGTGATGTGTTCTGCATCATGTCTTTGTCTCAGAAGCTAATTTTGATGTACTTTTGCATTTAGGTAAACTTGTCACTTTGTGTGACTTGACAAACATTGCAACTAATCTGCGGTTGAAGACAGATTCTCATTGGAAAGACCGGCAAGATGTCATATCAAAACTTCAGCAGGATCCATCTATTACTGTTGATGTGTTCACTGACAAGAAGCACAACCTCTTAGGCATTTTTACAAGGATAAAACAATGAAGGACATGTTTCAGGCATTCCCTGAGATGTTATTCATCGATGCAACACACAAGTTGAATTCATTAAGGATGCCACTTTATGTATTTCTAATCAAATCGAAAAAGAGATCATATAGCAATCACCTGAGCGTCAAAGATTTCTGTCAAGGCAATTGGATCATCAGTAGAAGCCCAGTACAGCAGACTCCTCACTCCCTATGCAGCCAAGCTTGTAAGGGATCAGCTTGAAAAAGTTGAGTAAGTACAATTTATTGATGGAAGAGTCAAGGATACTGAAACTTCATCGGTCAAGTGCTCTTATTATTTTCATCAGACTATGAAGTTGCCTTTTCGCTTTGAGAAATAGACTTAAAATGGCGATGTTTGATGAAGATTTGCCACACAGAAGAATGGCATATGGCTCACTACAAAACTATTCATAGTGTCTTCAGTGACAACGAAACTCTTGGTTCATTTTCTATTTCTTCAGCTAACCTACCACACCCTAAACCGAAGAGCCAGCATCAGAAATTCAGAGCAGCACAATCAATCTCAGGGAAAAAATGGAAATGTCTGGATCTCTTGTATGTACAAGATATGTGTTAGAAATTTTCATTCAGGAAACCTCGATAATCAGGATATATGAAATTTCACATTTATGGCATTGTTTCTGCAGCTCATTACATTTTAAAATTTCCTGTATCAATTATATGAACTTTAATGATTTAACCAAAAATTATAATAATATGTAATAATCAATCATATTACTATCTAATTACATCTCAGTACAATGATAAAAACTTTGTTACCATCAATAACATCATGTCTAATAAGTACACCTTGATAATACATTTTTAATTGGAATAAATGCATGTAATCCTAGTCATTCAAACTTGTCTGCATACCAGATTTCAGCTGGACTTCCAAATCTATTCTTTTCTGGATGAGGCAGAATCCAAGATACAACAGCAAATTTATGGGAGTATCCCCCACATTGTGTGATACACTTGCATAGTAGTGAACTTTTAATGGTTGATTGTTTGCATTTGGATGAAAACTATTAATTAACGTATTAGGAGGTTCTCCATATAAATTTACATCCCATTTAGCATAAATGATTTCTGATTCAGTGAAATTTTTTACAGAGCTATTATAACGATATCCATTTAAGAAAATATGTGTATATCTCTTACAAATAGAATTAACAAGCAGGTCACACGAAGTTTCATTCAATTTTAGAAACAATGACTTGAGTAAATTAACACTGTTACATGATAAAGTGTGCTGGATGAAAAATTTGGGAAGAGTTAAACCAACATTAACATCTGAAACTGAATCAGCTACAGAGCCTGAGTCAAGAGATTTCAGTACAGGATGAAATTCTTCTTGAAATTCCATTGGAAAAGTAAATGAGAATGAATGATTGTCTTCAATGAACTGTCTATCATTGTTCCACCATATAGTCGTTCCACTATTTTACAAAAGTTGAAGAGTAAACCATCTGCTAAATTGATGTCATCATTTGTTATTAAATGTTTACAAAGAATTCTACTAGCAAGAACAAATTTCCTCCAGTACTCTAAATGCTCTTTCTCTAAAATTCCAGCTAAAGAAGGTATGGAATAGAAAACCAACTGATCTGCTGTGAAGGATCAAAATCCAGTTTCAATCTTGTGAGGAATTCTTCCAATATCAGAAGGTACATGTGTATTGTTGACATAGAGCTGTATTTTGTTAAAGTGTTCCTTTGAAATCATATTATTGTCAATCCAAATATTTATCATTCGCTTTGCTGTACCAAGAAACAAATTATGCATGGAATCAATTATTAACATTCGAATTGGATCAAAATATGGAAGCTGTGTAAGTACAGAGAAACAACAACCTAACAAGGTCTCTTTTGCTTTCTTTCAGATTTTGTGTTACATTGTAATAATGAGGCAATATCCTGACAATGTTCATCAACAGATCTAGCTTTCCATGAATGCCTATCAAATCCTGAATAATTCATACAACCTACAGATCCAGTAAATTTCTTTTTACACCTACTGCACCCTAACACAGCTCTGTGACCTAGGAAGCCACATACCTTACAACCTGCTGGTATGTCACATGCAATGCATAACAACAGGCAATGTACTTGCTTACAGTGCCATTAATTCCATTAACGTCAATTGGTAATCCATCCTTCAAGAAGTGGTGTGAGGAAGCTATTAATGTCACGAGATGGTTCAGACGGTCGAGGAATGATGCCAACAAGGATAATGTTTTCTCGTTTAAAGCGAAGATGACGAGGAAGATTCATTATCACCATGTAAACAACACCTACTGTGTAAGCTTTGTCTTTAAATGGTTGGAAACAATCAATATTTAACATTAGTGCTAAAGTGGTTGAGGGTGATGTTTGAGTTTGGTCCATGTATTTTTTCCTAATTTCACCATCATACACACATTGCAGCACAAACTGAGATGAATCTCTTTGTTTCCAATGATTACAAAGGTTAATACCTTTGAATGTTCAAGTAAGATATAAAATTATAAAAAAAAATTACCTTAAGGTAACTTTTTTAAAGGGGTACTAAATTTTGCGAATGTTTGCGGTTTTGGGTAATTCGTTAAATTAAATACCAGTTAAAATTAATAAATTGATTTTTTTCTTACAGCGTTAAGTCCAAAATGTTTATAAAAATCTACTTAAAGAAGATGATTTTAATGGATGGGTCATTTCTTCTGGGTTTGTTTAACAATATCTAAATAATAATTATTTTTGTTAATTTAGAACAACGTTTAAGGATGCTTATAATCAAGGCATTGTTAGTAGACTAGTATCTGAAGTAAGAGGGCTGAATCCTACTTTCCTTGCACAGCATATTCGAGATAAACAAAATTATAACATTTAATTATTTGTGGTCGTTACAGATGCAGCATACACATATTACCGGTCACTGTGTGATTTAGAGTCTGCTAAAAGGTGAGGTAAAGATGTCACTGTTAAGATTAGAAGAAGAAAGCATCAGCGATTGAATAGGGTAAAATTCTCACCTTTTGATTTTTATTATGTTTCTTCAGAAAATTCGTGATTGCAAATATGCACTAGCAAGAATGAAAACAAGTAGTGATGAAGACAAGAAGATGTGGGGAGATGTTCTAGTGATGGACTTAATGTCAAGCAAGGAAAGTGCTGTTGATGATGAAACTGGAGAGGAGGTACTAATCCATCCACTACCATGGCGATCAAACCATTATAACAAGTTGATTGATGAGTTGACTGAAGAATGTGAAAGTGAGAATAGTCCTCAAGCACTTTGACAAGCTAAAAAGAGAATTGTTGGATCTAAACATGCTCAACCTAAGGACAAAAACATACCACAGTAACTAATACCATTATGACATTATCATTGAATAAAAAAAATATGTATTTGAGTTTAAACAATTTCAGTATTTTTCATCTAGTTGATAATCTTCAGGATTCATCTTATTTAGGAAATCTCATCAATTAGTATGTCATACATGTGCAAGAAATTCAACTGGATATTTCTGCCTATCCTGTAGTAGGAAATAATACAGGAAATTCTAAAATTAACTGTATCAGGAAATCACAAGTGACATATGTCATTTCCTGTAAATGACAGGTATCTATCCTGTATCAGTATAGCCTTCATTATTCCCTGTGAATATGTCTGAGGCTAGCGTCTATAGCGTCAGAATCCTGTGGTAGTGGCTTTGATCATAAAAACTTGAGAGACATCAGAATTTGTGGGTAGTTGGAAGAACCAATAATGATGGTAGCACTCATAGACAGCAAGGTAATGTTTTCTAAAGACATTGCATAATGAATTTTATGTGTGTGTGTTAAGATGTAATCACCTTGTCCGAAGGCTGTGTCATCAGTACCAATGAAACTACCACAATAGATGAGCAAATGCTTGTTCAAGAAGAGATCATAATTGATAGTGGGCTAAGCCAAGGTGAATATAGTGCTGTGAGTAATAAAGAGGCAAGACTACTGAATCTATCTGCAATAAAGTTACCACTTAAAATAAGAAAACGTGGTAAGCCTAAAGTATTGGACAAAACTGTAGTTGGCTTGCCAAGGAAAAAGTGAATGACTGGTCCATTTGCTTTTGAGAATCTTATCTCAGAAGCTAAGGAAAAGATTACGCTGTCATGGATCATAGGAGAGACTGATGTTCTTGATGTTTTAAGAGGGAAGAAGTTAACTGAAGATATGGTCGAGGTCATACCAGAGAATGTGAACAATGCCTGGTCAAGCTATAAATCAGGCAACAATAATGACCGTGTACCAAATGACAAAGCCTACCATTGATTCACCTCCATATTATTAATGTACATTTTATGATTTATTAGCCATGATACGTCAGCTAGGTACACTCACATGGTTCCTTACCTTATCAGCTGCTGACATGAAGAGGCCTGGTATGATACTAAACATTGCCAAACAGTATGGTGTTACATATACTAATGATGATGTAGCTGCATTGTCCTTTGAGGAGAAATGTAATTGGTTTAGACGTAATCCTGTAATCCTGTAACCACAGCTAGGCATTTCCAAACTGTATTTTTTCAAGAATTTTTAAAATCACCAGCTGAACCTTTAGGTGAAATTGTAGATTATGCCATTAGAATTGAATTTCAAGTTAGAGGTTCTCCACATGCCCATTCTGTTTATGGATTAAAGATGCCCCTAAATTTGGTACAGATGATAACCAAACAGCGTGTGATTTTGTTGATAAAATATTGATTGATATATCATGTAGTATACCAAATGAGGAAGGAAGATTAAAGAAACTAGTCTTGTTTTTACAACAGCACAAACATTTCTCATGTTGTAGGAGGAACAAAGTGTGTCGGTTTAGGTTCCCTCAACCTCCTTCCTCTACTACATTGATATCTAAACCTAATGATGATGATAGTGTTACTAATGATGCATGTAAGACATTAGCTAAAGTACGTAAATTACTTGTTAATGGTAAAACTGATGTAAGCCTTAGTGAACTACTTACATTAGCAAATTCAGAGGAATATGAAGAACATTATCATTATGTACATGGAACTATAGTTGCTAATGAAAGCAAATATAGTGAAGCTGATGTAGACAATATTGATATTGATAAGAATGGTCCACCTGAGCATTTATGGGGTAATATTGCTCCAAATACAGAAAATAATAGGTCACATTCTTTGCAAGAAGGTGGCGAGTCAATCACAGAAATTACAAAAGAGATTTACATGACAATGCTAATATTCTCAATCAAGGAGTACCTGGTAGTGCTATATTGTTGCAATTTGAAAGAGCTGCTAATAAGCAAGAGATACCTGCTGATGAATATAGACAGCTTATATGAGGTCTCAATACTAAACAACAAGCTATTGTTATGTACATTTTACAAAATTACATTTTGCGCAAAGTGTGTGGTTTTCTAAAATTGGGTCACAAATATCTATTGACAGATACCTGATCCCTTTCCCATTACTGTGTTCCACGAAAGCACTGAAACTAACCTTTCTAACAGTCGATTGGCTGATGATGATAGAAAATATGTGGTAAGAGTATTGACAACAATGATCTGCTCCTATGTACAAAGACCATCAATGTGTCATTGTACACTTGTTGCCACTTCCTTTGTCAACAACCATAAATTTTTACCTGTGTGTCACAAATACATGTATATTCATATTATAGTACTCCTTGTTTCTCTATTATTTATATACCTATAATAGGACTCATGGACCCAGTTTATTTACACCAGATGTAAAAACGCAAATCGTGGCCAGCCATCAGTCCCACCATTCCAAAGAAACCCAAAAGTGATAATAATGAAAAACATGCCTATGCTTCCATTTTTGGGGAGGGGAAGATGAAGTATCACAAAAAAAACACAGTTTTGTTGCAACAAGAACTTGTAATTCATCCCAAGTCCAACTTAACACCTTTGATTCACCGTACTTTTCCAAACAAAAGACAGTGGATTTTGAATGATACCATTCCAGTAAAGGAAATAATATCAGAGTATCCTCATCTTTCTAAACCTGTTTATGTGAGTAATAAAACATAATGTATGGTCTGTAGTGTGATCACATCATGAACATAGGTTGCATTTGAGTTGGACCTAATTATGGACATAATTTCATCATATGAAGCATTTTGCAACGAGTGGCCAAAGTGTGAATGTGCCATTATCAAATATGGTACAGCTAGTAAATCTTTACCAAAGGAGCTATGTCAATATCTTTCAGATTCTGTTGATGGAGGTATGTCAGAACTTTCATTATAGGTATAACATATCAATATAGATGATAAAACATTGCTTGCACTTTGGTCCCTAACATACTTCATGGCTCCAAAACTTGGGAAGAGAGATATTTGTGGATTATTGTGTAATACCTTGTATTCTTATGCAAGCTCCTGTAAGTGACTTTCTGCAAGAAGTGTACACACATGCTAAAGAGTAATGAGTAACTTCATTAACACCATCTAAATGGTATTTTGTGCTTGAGTGCTAATTCATATATAATATATATGGTTTCTACATAGAATTGATATTAGCAATTATATCAAGAATCTTTACTTACAGCAAATTAACACTAATGTAATGCCATGTATTTCTATTGTTATGTTATACAGCATGGTATCCCACTGACAGAAGTTGTTGACAAAACGAACAACCACCCACATATTTTGAGATTTGTAGATGGTGATGAGGATATTCCTCCTCAATATTTTATTGTTGTTGAACAACACGTAGTTATAGAATGTACAAACTTTACTAGTGCTCTGTATCACTTGACATCAACTCACTACATCTTTAACATTTCATATAATGTGACAGTCAAGGATGTTTTGTTCTTTATACAAAGAAAAGTTGCCAATTTTGATGATAAAAGTTTTAAAAAGTCTGGCATTGAATGTTATTCGGATTAACAATTTTCCCTTCTATATAATTTAAGTAACTCCATTTTTGTTAAATCATACCTTCTAAATATTTGCATACAAATTTCAGTCATTTTTTGTCTATTTTTCATTTTTTCAATTTTGTTCCATAATTATTGTTTGTTGAGTTCAAAGATAAAGTAATCAAGGGATTGGAAACGGAAGTAGCTCACGTGACATTTTCCCATTCAGAATGTACAGGCTGTTAGCAAACCTTTGATCTGCATCCGTGTTTCGCCTACAAAATGGCTGTGTTTGTAGTAGTACTGTGCAGAGAGATAATTTGTCGTTATCGCTGTTAGCATTAGAGGGTGTGCATTCACTAAAAGCAACGTGGTCACATTCATCTCAAAGTTTGTGTGTCTGAGGGTTTCTGTCTACTTATTTATGCTTTTAGACTGTCAAGAAGTCTGACACTGCCCCCATTTTGGGTTCCTCTAGGTAAGGCATCATTGAAGTATTTGAGTTGTGTTATTGACCATACACTGTACACGAATGGGTAATTGGACCCAACGTATAAACAAGACAGTGGCATGTGTTTTCAGGCTTCCGAACAACTGACTATTGGGCCAAAGATACCCCTACTTTGTGTTTCTACTTTGAGTTAGTGATAAAAAGCTCAGGTCCAGGGTTTACATGGCCTATAAGGCAAAGGTATCTGAATGGATTGGCTATATTAACTTAGTCAGAAGTGACTCATCTGAACTTTTCTATAGACCTGACAACTGAAGAGCAGGGAACATGCCTCGTAAAACAAGACTCTCCTATAAGTAGAATTACGAGCGCAAGAGGCAGGTAGAATATGTACATGTTACACATGACAAACATATTTGTACATCTATATAGATGGACCAAGTTGTCACTGAGACTGATGTTACACCTACTCCATTAAATATGCCTACTCCATCAGACACACCAACTCCATCAGACACATCTACTATATCAGATACACCTACTCTATCAGATGTATCTACTCTATCAGATGCCGACACATTTAAAGACGTCCCTCATGCATACTCTTTAGAAGATCTTCATAACTCCATTCCTGTTGCATTTTGAAGGCAGCTGTGGACTGAACAGACAGAGAACTGTCAACGACTTTCACATATCTGATTATGTAAATTCAACTCCTCTCCTTCATCCTTCATGCCTTATTAGTTGTTACACACTGCTTGACAGTGAACGAGTCCCTAGAATGGTTTCTCTTAGTGCACAACCATGAAGTGATACCAATGTCATGTCATATACTTTCCTCCATTCCAAAGAAACTGACACCTGCAACTCTCATCACTCTACTTCACCTGTTAGATTCTCTTAACATTTGTGCTGGTCAGCCAGATGATAATTTTCTTGCTATGATAACAGCTAAGAAGGGAGTTTTAAAGGCTTGTGATGGAAGCACTGTGGCTATTTTAGATAAATATGCTCGCTCCTATTAGTCAAAATGGTCAAGAAAATGTCACTGCACTCTCAGCTAATCGAAGTTCTGTGGTATCATAATAGATGAGATGAAAGTGAAAGAAAATCTTGTCTATGATAAGTTCACTGGTGAGGTGGTAGGGTTTATTAGTCTTGGTGACATTAAATGATGAACTCTTAAGATTGAAATGAGAATGTACAACTGAGCAATATCATCCACCTATTGCTACTTGGGTTTAACGGTGAGAGGGCTGTTTTTAAGTTGGACTTTCCTTATGCTCATTTTGCAACTGACGGTATCACTGGTGAACTCCTTTTCCCAATAGTTTGGGAAGCTAATTGTCAAATTGAGAGAATCTATTTGCAAGTTGTCTTTATTACTGCTGATGGTGCCAGTCCCAATCATAAAGTTTTCAGAATGCATGGCACAGGTGAGTTGGACACAAAACACACACCTAGCCTACTATACATGACCCTGTGTTTTTAGGTAATGATCTAGTCTACAAGACCGAAAATCCTTTTGCAAAAGGGAAAGTGCTTCATTTACTTTATGTCAGACCTACCTCATTTAATGAAAGCTATTAGAAATTGTTGGTCCCACTCAGGATTTAATGGAACATGATTAATGAGTGTGAGTTTGTGTATAACATCATGACAATAGTGACTTACATTATTTATTCCTATTTTAGAGGAATGGTAAAGTTTATTGAGTGGAAACATCTGAGAGACCTCTATGACAAAGTATCGGAAATAGCAGTCCAATCAAGAGGATTATCACTTCTGCCTATACTCAAATATGAACACATCAACTTGACTTCATACAGTAGAATGAAAGGGTACCTAGCTACACAAGTACTGTACATGTATCAAGTGCCTAGCTTATTGTTCACAATATGTAGTTTTTAAGCAAATCTGTTGCAGATGCCATGGCATATTTTGGTGATACTGAAACAGTGGAAACCCAGTACTTCATTCGACAATTTGATTGCTTTTTGATTGCCTAAATGGACAGAGTCTGTCAGAGTGGGTGGAGAAAAGGAAGCCAGATATGAAGCCATACACTAGTCCAAATGACGAAAGAGTTCAAGTAGGCCAATTTTTAGAAAATTAAAGATGTCTTCTTTAGTGGTTAGAAGACGACTTCCTAGTATACACACAGGAATGGGTGGCCACAGTGAATGCAAATGATCAGTACACAGCAACAGAAAAGAAAAATGTATCTGATCAATGAGACAGTTGAAAGTTTATGACTGACAGGTACATGGAGATCCACTGACCATCATTGTATACATGTACATAACATCAAGCTTGTAAATGTATTTTCCATGTAGTTAAGTCGTTCATAGAGATGACCAGATTCCTCTTGGCCCAGTCATCAGAAGGAGAAACATTGTTTCTGTTGAGTGAGAGGATCTCCCAAGATTCTCTTGAAAATTACCTTGGTAAACAGCATAGTCATGGTGGTCGATGTGATAACCTTTGCATAAAGGAGTGGCTACACAATGCTGTAGCAATTCGTGCACAGAAATCAATGGAACTTGACCATGTACAAGGAAACTGTCGTAGAAAGAGGCGTCTTGAGGACTGTAATATGGAAACTTTTAGTAAACCTCTACCCAAGTACAAAAGAAGGAAGAAGAGAGTCTGAGCTTTGAATTTATTACTACAGTACATTGATTATTACAGTACAGTACAATAAATACTACAGTACATTGAATATTATACAATGTCATATACAGTTCATGTGTCCTTGTTAGTTAGCTCTTTCCTCAGTCCATGTGATTTTTAGTATTCGTCTTAATGTTTCTTTTGTACGTTTCCATCCATGTATTGACTAGAGAGAACGTCCGAACAGTTACCCAAAGCTGTACTATTTCCTTCAGCAGTTCAATTGCAGCATCTTCAGAGTCAATGTCTTGAGATAGTAGAGTCCAATAGCAATGAATATCTTCATTTTTTATGACATTGTCTATCCCCCGCTGTTTAAACTCATGTGATGATTTAGATGACTGCTTAACCATGTAAGTAGGAAGAAGGACCTTCACCTCCTTTTCAACTGCAATGAAGGAAATGTAGGCAAGGTTGTTCAAAGGAAATAAACCTCCATGATTAACTTTGCCAATCCATTCTTTAGTATAAGTTGTTACCAAGTCCTCATGATCATCATCACTATTGGTTGCCATATTCCCAAAACATTCCTAAAAAATGTGTCAAATTTCTGTCCAGACTTCTTCTGATACTTCTCCAGTAGTACATGTGGTATGTAACCACCAATATAAAGTAGAGCATTTTTCAACTTCGGGGGGGATGGGTCCTATTGCTACTCGATTCCTTAAGAGAATTTCTCTATTATACTCGGAAAAGCACCGAACACTATATAGTCACACCATTAATTTTTTAAGATCCAGGTTTTTGTTCATCATTTTGAAATCCTCTATTAGGTGCCTCCGCGGCTCACGCTCAATCTTTCAAACTGTCAACACGGACACTGTACCCGGTTTGGGAGATATGGACAGGGCACTGTCTGACGGTCGTGTCCACTTATTGTGAATTGTTTAATTATAACATTTTATTTCATTTCGAAATAATTATTTGTCACATTTGTCTCAATTTCCTTCTTCTGTATTAAAAAAAAAATTTATAAGTGAAAAAAAACAATCTATAATGTCATTGCTTTCAGTGATTCTTTCTAAGAGAAGTTTTCCCAGGACTCTTGTTCCCTCCATTCTAGGATACCCAGAGTGTAGCTCCTTCTCTTCAAATACACTTGAGATAGCACATCTAACAATTCCACTGGCCATACTGTTGCACGTGCTATATACGGTATTTATTTAACGAAATATTCCTAATTTTCTGTGACGTAGGGAGTCACCGATGATTCATGAATTTACTTCCGTTTCCAATCCCTCCTTTACTTTATCTTCGTTGAGTTAAAGAAATTAGTTGTTATATTAACAGACTTGTTTTCATTACAATAGAACATGACTGTTATAACAACAATAGTTTTTATTACTATATCAGATTTTGCTTTTCATTATAACAGGTCATGTCTATGTCATAACAACAATTTTATTTGTTAGATAGAGAAATTTTTGCTTTTCAAGGCAACAGAACAGGTTTATGTTATAACAACAATATTATGTTACACTAACACATTTATTTTTTTAATGTAACAGAACAAGTCTGTTATAACAATAAAATTGTTTCTGGTTATATTAACAAATTTTGTATTGGTATATCAAATGCATCAATATAACACATATATTTTGTTACCTTAACAAATTTCTTTATAAGTGTGCATGCAATGTACTCAAAACAGAGAAGACCTGAAAAGGACATTTACATCTGATGGTAATTACTCTCCACCTTCAATTGGCTTTCCTTTCTCTCTGTGCGCTTTGGATATCACTGTGCACATAAGCTTTGACTTTGCTCAACAAGTTCATTATCCCTCTAATCCACTCCAACCTGGACCCATCTATTTCCTCACACCTAGAAAATGTAGCATTTTGGAGTTTGTTCTGAAGGGTTACCTAGGCAGGTAATGTCAATGAATTCATAATTAATTTTATTACTAATTTATAATTACTCTTGAATGTAGGTAAACTAATAGCTGAAGCTGTTGACACTGGAAAGGTTCTAATACTGTTGCCAGCTTGCAGCATGATTATTTCTCTAATCTAGTACTAGGAGAAATGGATCAACTGTTACATGCTGACAACTGTGTTGGCCAAAATAAGAACAACACATTTATGGAGGTATGTCTCAAGTAATTATAATAACTACTGTTAACTATTGCTATTATTTTAATAGTACTTTCAATGAGAATCATGGTCGGCATAAGTTGTTCCATTACTTTGTCATTCATGGTGGTTTGGTCATACTAAGTTCACTCCTGATTCATGTTTTGGATTAGTCAAGTAACGTTATCGAAGAATGCATGTTGAATGTCTTAGTGATATTGTCAATGTTGTTAACAAGTCTGGCTATATCAACCATGCAAGACTAGTTGGTACACAAGAGGGCCAAGTTGTCATACCAAACTTACGAGTGCAGACATATATCTCACCTCACTTCAAAAAGATCCAAAACATCGAAAGGTTCCATCATTTTAAATTTTCAGAAGAACATCCAGGAGAGGTCATCAGCAAGTTATACAGTGACAGTGAAAAGACAAAATTGGATATACGTCTAGATCCTTTGTGGCAACCTAGTATCTTTGACCTTCCACCATTAGATCAGCCATGATAGTTATCTCCTGAAAGACAGCTGTATCTTTACGAAAAAATACGTCCTTTTGTACTAAAAGGCCTATGGATTTGACGTGTCCTATACCATTAAATCTTCAAGCATCAACAGCTTCAGTACCAGCTCCAATAACCTCTCATGTCCAATACCATCATCTCATCCTTCATCTCCTCCTCTATTAGATGCTCCACCTACTAAGAGATCAAGACAGGGTGGTAACTGTGGCATAGCTGGTCACAATTAAGGGTGGGCGATACTATCGAAATATTTTGATATAATTTATTATAATACGGTATCGATTATTAATCGATTACTTATACATGTGTATAGGTAATTAGTGATTACTTTGCGCATGCGCATTTTTACAGCATGCATGTGTTCTTACTGTTCTATTATTATAAAACGGGTAAAGCAGCTGAGACTGCCAAGCTTGAAAACGAACTGGAAGATGAAGACAATGGTAGAAGAAAACCTATAAGCCCAGTTTGGAACTATTTTGAGAAGACAGGAGAAAATTTTGCAATTTGTATACTTTGCATAACTAAATATCAGCACTCTAACAATACATCGAACTTGAGCGAAGTAACTCAAAATCGCTAATTGTGTTTGATATTAATTGTTATAGCAATTACAAGCAAGACATATGGCTGAATGGGCCATCTGTGAAGAAGAATGAAACTTGGCTGAAAAAGAGAAACAGAAAAGGAAGCACATGGAAGTCATGACTCAACCAAAAAAGAAAAGAGAACAGAATATCCAAGTATGTGTATAGCCAGTTTCTACTTAAAATTTATTGGTTATTTGGAAATTCATAAAAAAAAACAGAAAATTGATGAAGCACTGTTAAACACGATAGTGAAAGATATGCAACCTTCTAGTATTGTTGAGGATAGGGTTTCAATGAGTTTGTTCATGTCATTGACCTAGTGTATAAGTTCCCTAGTAGAAGAACAGTTATGCGATCCCTGTTGACCCAATGTTATGAAGCTGATAAAGAGAATCTTTACAAAGAACTACAGGATGTGGAATTTTAGCGATTACTACTGATTTCTGGACTTCAAGAAACACTGAAAGCTACAATACTGTTTATTGCCATTTTCTTGATAAACTTTGGGTAATGAAATCCTGCATTTTATCAACATACCAAGTCAAGATGGATCACACAGGAGAGAATCTTGCATCAGAATTAAAAAAGGTAGCAGATGATTGTGGGATATCAGAGAAAGTTAGCTGTGTTGTAACTGATAACGCATCCAATATTATTGCTGCAGCATGTTTAACAGGACGGAAGAATTTACCCTGTATGACACACACATTAAATTTAATTGTACAAGAGTCTATTGAAGGAATAGAAGACCAAGTAGTTCAAAGAATGACCCCAGAACTTGCTGCTACCGTTGAGACTCAACAGACTGGTGATATTTCTTCACCTGAGCCAGCTGAAGAGTTACAATTAGAACATAGTGAACCTACAAACATTTGGAGTATGATTGACGAAAGAGTAGCAGCTTCAATTTCAACACGTCCACCTACATCCAACTCAATAGTGACTCTACATACTTACTTGGAGCAACCAAACATCAAAAAGAATAGAAAACCCTTTGATGTGGTGGAAAAACAACACTACTGTATTTCCTTTTCTTTCTAAATTAAAAAAAAAATACATGAGCATTCCAGGTACTTCAGTTCCTGCTGAAAGAGTCTTCTCCAAACCAGGTGAACTTACTTCACAAAGAAGAAGTGTGATAAAACCAAAACGTGTAAATATGATGTTGTTCTTAAATAAAAATTAATTGGAAAATCTAATCACATAGTACTCGATACTACTGATACTTATACTAAAGTAATCAGTTATCGTATCAAAATCAAAAATTTTAGTATCGCCCACCCTTAATCACATTTGTCGTTCAAGTAAACAAGTAGAAGAGAACTAATTCCACACTTCTTATACCCAATGTCTACTCATGTTAAAAGGTAGAACCACCCAATAGCAAAAGGATTTCAACTTGTTTAACCTCTACTTTAAGTCATAATCAGAACCATCAATCACCTGTCTAGGCATGCAGCATACATCTAAACACACAGAGCTTAGTGAATTGAAAATAAAACAAACCTTTGTATAGAGTTAGCTAACAGCACTACCCAATATTCGTCACATGAACAAAATCAGTTAACTCGATATTCTTTTATGACTATTGCATGTTTTAACAGCAAGAAGCTTTTCTTAGCATCTTCTGGTCAAAACCATCACACGAGGTATTGTGGTTAAGTTGTGTGATTTCACATAAAGGGACGAGTATACGGAAAATTATAAAGTGCTTTTTTTCTACAAAAATGCTACCGCATTTTGCAAATCAGTTGTCTTAGTCACAGTTTATCTAGCACTGTTTGCATGGCTTCATGGTTAGCAAACAATGACTGTTTCCATCTCAAGACTAGTCCTATGTATAGCTTGTTAATAATATACTAATCACGTGACCAAGACATGAGAAAATGAATGAGCAAGGTACCGGTAATAGTGGTAACAACCTGCTTTCTTTCAATGTCCCAGGGATTTATTACAGTGTGAATTTAAGCCAGAACTCTTCTCATCATCATAGCCCTCATTTAGTGTCTGATAGTTGTCATCAATTAAGCTTAAGTGTTCCCATCAGAATCATCAAATCGGCTAAAAAGAAGGACTACAAAATCTATACATTGAGATGTATTCCTGATACAGTTACTACATTAGAAGAACTGAGAGAATAACTGATTACTCAGTTTGGGACAGAAACTATTCCCAATATTAATGACTTCCCAGTAGGTTATTTTAAAGGACAACAGAAATTGTGGATTAGAACTATTGAAGACTTAAAGGATGGATGGGCTCATTTAAACAAAGGTAATGGATCTTTTTGGTGTGAAACTAGCTATGAACATTTAGATGATGAACCTCCTGCTAAGAAATCAAAGTCCACTAAGGGAAGAAGTAATTCTGCAAAGGTTGAAAAGCAGGAAAGATTTTAAGAAATCAAGACAAAGCTTTTAGATAAACACAGGGATGACCATGCAATACTGACTTTGGGCAGAAATGGTTGCAATAAATACAGTGATTTGACAACAGCTTTCCCTATTATGGCTGAAGCAGTTGTAGGTGCTTTAAAACCTAACAATGTTGTTGAGAACATTGCATCAGCTGTTACCTCTCCTGGAAAAATTGCTGATATTAAGTATATCAGACAGCTTAAAGAGTTGCATTCATTGTGTGAGGCCCTTAGTCCTTCTGTATATGCTGAATAAAAAGAACCAATATTACAACAATTTAAAAAATTTCAATGATCAATTTCATATGATAAGCTGCTTCTTTAATGTAACTAATACATTGATCCTTGCATACATTACAGAAAGCTGTAGTTATTAGGAGTTTAGCTGATGATGTGCTTTGTACAGCAAAAGCCTTTAGGTACTGTTTAACTTGAGCAAAGACACTCTATAGGGTTTAAATCGGGACTATAAGGGGGGTGAAATCGAACCAAACCCCATTTATTGTTTCAGTAATATTCTCATTCTTATGTACTGATGCATTGTCTAGAATAATAATAAGACTTTTAATTATAACCATTAAATGGCATCAGCTTTGGAAGCAGACATTTGAGCACAAAATCCAAAACGATATCTCCATTCACACTACCTTTACAAATGTAAATATCTTCAATACCCTCAGTATTCATGGCTGCTATTACAAAGTGTCCTTTCCAGCTATTTTGAGAGTGTAGTTTCTAGGTGGTATACCTATGGTACCATAACCATAATTTCTCATCAGCCTCCTACTATCACATCCTGTCTCATCAACCCATAAAAACATTGATGAAGCTTATGTCACCATTTCAGCTGCAAACTCTCCTCATTTTTCTTCACTTCTCTGCAGAGCTATATGTTATATATATTTTTGATGATAAAACCCTAATCTCTTAAGAGTACGGCAAATAGTTGAACAGTGGACAGAAGTACCAGTCAATAGAGTTAGATCGTATTATAGCTCATGAAGAAATATACCAGGATTATTGAGAACTAAGTCTACTAATATGACTTCTTCTTCACTTAATTTCTTGTATGGACCACATTTAGGAGTTTTTGGTTCCACATCACCTGTGGTTATAAATTTATTCAAGTATCTTTCTACACTCTTCTTGCTTATGAAAAGGTCAAATACCTCAGCACTGCTCAATTTTAGAAAGACATGTAGCCACACTACGCTCCAACGCATATCACTGGAAACAGCTTTAGGCATTTTGACTTCAATGTTACTATGGCAACAATCATTGGACGTTAATCATGAAGCCATACAAAAATGCTATGACTAAGATAGTTGTTTTGCAAATGCGATATCTTTTAGTGGCTGGCATAACTTCAAAACACAAAGTCCAATTCATACGGGACATACGCCATTCAGTTGACAAGACAACATAGATTGCAGCCTACACATAAACTAAAAATATGCAAATCCCAACATTGGTGCTCTTTTCACATATACAGTCACAAATAATAGTAAACAAATATAAGTAAATTTATGGAGTATTATACCCTGTTTACACTATACCTTACAACTGTGCTGTAATGCTTTAAAACGAACTGGTACGGTTACCTATTACTAGTATAAACACAAACTGAACCGTGCAGAGTAAAGCATGCTAGGAGTCCTAGGACTAACTTCTTGTGCCGTGTTGGCACAATAAAACACTTCATTGTGAAAGCCACGCCCAACATTAATGTGGCAGGTGTGGACATTATCATGTGCATACAAATGACCTTCAATTGAAAGATGAAGAAGCTTTTGGCCTAATAAATATATGAGGAGATGACCTAGTGCAGCCTCAGTTAGAAGGATGTAAAAGAAATAAGCCTATTTATGAAAAGATCTTCAAGCCAGCAAGGTTTTCACCCGTTCCCACTACCTTGGACCTCATTTGAACAATATGAACAGTAACATTTACCATTATTAATTTTTGTTCAAGTCAGCATTCACCTAATGAATATTATTGTTTTGGGTCAAAGTAGACATTTATTATTAATTAATTTGGTAAGGGATTATTAACTACATAGTCCATTAAAACTTCATGAATATCTTCTATCTCTCCTTGTGAATGTACTTAATCAGAAATAGTAGACACACTAACATCAAACATCCTTGCTTCCAGTAACCAGGTTTCATCAATATCGTCACCATGTCCTTTACAAATGTTATGGAGAAAACATCCAGCAACAGAGAGAGAACCATCATCCTTCTTCTATCAATTGAAGCTATTTTTTCAATAAACACATCCCAAATATTTACATGCCTACTAATTACTGAATCAGCTCGTTAAATTTTTTTCTGCACAAAAATTATTATTGCAATAATGTTATGAGTAAACATAATAGGAAGAAATAAAATTATGAATAAAACTATTTGTTACTTATACAATAAATATTATAATAAAGCAAAGTATTGGACAAAATCATGTTCAAATGTAGAAGTATCTGATGTGAATTTACAGAAGTCAGAACAACACATACTGGTGTATGTATATAGGAAGTTGGAAAAATGTACAAATTACCAGACAGTAACAGAAGAGGACAGTCAAATTCATTGAGCAGTGGTGTTCCATGAATCGTTGTCCGAGAGTGTAGTTCTCTAACTATACATATCTCTGCTGCAGTACTAATAATTGTTCCACACACTATCATTATCCCAATATTAACCTAGGAAAGATATGAATTTACAGTAAAACGTTGTAATAAAACTTACTTGAGGTGATGTGATCTTTACAAAGTCACCTATGTTTACCATCATCCTTTTCTGAGAAATGACTGCCTTGTGAGGAAGGATGTGCGATTCAAACGATATGTTCTCAGGAAAATATTGTATTGCACAAGATGAGTCTCGCATCAGTATTTTAAGTGTTGTGAGTATAGTGGTATAGCACATTAAAGTTTCAATATGAAGCAGGTGTGATGACTTGAAATATTGTCACAGAGATATAGAGCAATCTTTAATATAACTTTGATACCACTTTTAATAACAATAATAATACTTATATGATAACATATATGACATTTATGTATGTTATCATATAAGTATTATAATACACATAATAAACACATTACTACATCCCTTCCCCCTTCAAAAATATATTACATAATAAAAGACTTATACAACTAAAAATAAAATCAAATAGTATTATGATACCAGTCTGGAGGATTCCTTCGATGTGAGGATCTACGTAAAGGAACCATTTGTTCATTCGTTCGAGGTTCAGGGACTTCGCCTCCTGTCTGAATTAGGTTGAGGTTCAGGGACTTTGCCTCCCGTCTGAATTAGGTCATAATTAATTGGTTCTTTACTTGGCTCAGTGTGAGCAACTGGTGTTGGGCTGAGCTCTATTTTTTCTCCATCTAAACGAGATCGGAGATGATCGGCATGACGTTTTAGCTCTCGTCCATCGGTCAACATAACTACGTATGATACCAGACCATTTACTCGACATACCACTCCAGGTAGCCATTGTTCTCCCTTATGAAAATTCTTCAAGTACACATTATCTGCAATCTTCAACTCGTGTAACTTAGTACCTCTATCATGACATTCCCTTTTACTAATCTGTTTTGTTTGAACCTTCTTATTGAGGTCTGGGTGGAAACGATCTAATCGGGACTTTAGTTTACGACCAAACATTAACTCTGCAGGTGAGTGTTCTGTCACACTCTGAGGTGTATTACGATAAGTAAATAAAAACCATGAAATCCTCATGTTCAAAGTTCCTTCATTCTGGTTCTCTATCCCTCGTTTGACAATTTGTACTGCTCTTTCTGCTTGACCATTGCTAGATGGATGGTAAGGTGCTACTCGAGTGTGCACAATGCCATTGTTGTGCATAAATTCTTTAAATTCACGACTAGAAAATGATGTACCATTATCAGAAACCACCTTGTCAGGAATTCCAAAATTTGAGAACAAATGTCAGAGCTTCTCTATCGTCTCTGCTGATGACGTCGAGTTTACGGGCATCGCATCTATCCATTTTGAGTAAGCGTCCATCACAAGTAACAGTGTATGACCCAACACTGGACCCGCATGATCAACATGAATTCGGCTCCAAGGGCTTCTTGGATACTCCCACGGATGTAATAGTGCTGGTGCATGAGAGTTCCTATTAGATTGACATACATTACATTCCCTCACCTTATTTTCAATGTCAGTATCCATCTTTGGCCACCAAACATATGACCTTGCTAATGCCTTCATTCTTGATACTGCTGGATGACATTAATGAAGTTCATCTAAGACTGTCTTCCTGCAATGTGGTGGAACAACCACACAAGATCCAAACAGGATGCAGTTATCAAATACACTTAGTTCCAATTTATGCCTAACATATGGTTTCAGGTCTACATCTCCATCAATATTTTCTGGCCACCCATGTCTTATCAAGTGCCTCACTCTCGATAGAGTTTTGTCTTTACTTGTCCATTTAATGATTTCAGACACTGATATTGGTGTGGAGTTCAAATGCTCAATCAAATTAATTAGTTCCGTTGGTGTGGCATCTTCTTGACCCACATCTGACAATTGAAGACGGCTAAGTCCATCTGCATTTGCCAATTTCTTCCCAGGTTTGTACTGAACTGAATATTCATAGCCACTTAACAGCAAAGCCCATCTGGTTACTCTCGCAGATGCTGTCATAGGGATACCTTTGTTCTCTCCAAAAAGATACATTAAAGGCTTATGATCTGTATAAATGGTGAATTTATGACCCACTAGGTACTTATGAAATTAAGTTATACCAAAAATAATCGCCAGTGACTCCTTGTCTGTTTCTGTTTTGTTATGAGTTCTGGACACATATGCTATGGGTTTTTCATCATCATCATCAAACTTATGTGACAGTACCGCTCCTACCCCATAGGGTAGAGCATCACATGCAAGGGTGAGGTGTTTATTGCAGTCATTATGAGTTAACAGGCAGGGTGACTTTAAGAACAACTTGGCTTCTGTAAAAGCTCTATCTTGATCTTACCCCCACTACCATCTTCTTGACTTATGAAGTAACTGATATAAAGGACTCAAAAACAGAAGAGAGGTTTGGTAAGAATTTACTGTAAAAATTGATGAGGCCCAAAAATGATCTCAACTCAAATACATTGTTGGGTCTACGTGCATGTGTGATTGCACTGACCTTTTTTCCTTTGGTTTGATACCTTCTTTTGAGATTCGATGTCCCAGATAATCCACTTCTGGCAACATGAACAGACACTTCTCCCTATTTAGACGCATCTCTGCTTCTAACAATTTCTTGAGGACACATTCTAAGTTATCGAGATGTTCCTGTTCTGACCTACCAGAGATCAACATATCATCAAGGTATGCCACGACGTATGGCATCCCTTGCAGGAGGTTATCCATGGCTCATTGAAAAATACCTGGTGCTGACATTGTGTTGTTACACATTGCCTTGATGACTCCTCTAATTGTAGTTGGACACGTGCATGTGATAAGTCTTAACTTTGAAAAGGACACTCCACCGGACATTGCTGTGAAAAGGTCCTCCACTCTCGGGACTGGATACAGATCCACTTTTGATGCTTTATTAATTGTCATCTTATAATCTCCACAAATTCTAACATTTCCATCATCCTTCAATACTGGAACGATGGGTGCTGCCCAGTCTGCAAATTCCACTTTTTCCAGTACTCCCATTGATTCTAGTCTCTCCAGTTCCTTATCTACCTTTGAACGGAGTACAAATGGTACTAGACGTGGACGATGATCTCCAGGTGGTTCTCTCTTCTTCTGTCACAATCCTGGCAGATATGCCTTTGATGGTATCTAGTTCATTCTGAAAAATGTCAGAGTACTTTGAAATGAGTGTTGTTAACTTTTCCTTCACTTGGACCTGATTTAACACATGCCAGTCCATCAACCAGTCTCTTCCGAGTAGATTAGGTCCTTCAGACTCTACAATAATTAATGGTAATTTCTCTTCATCCCCTTGATGGTTCACAACCACTTCACAAGTTCCATAGATTTTAATCGTACATCCAGTATACATCTTCAATTTTATTCCTGCCACGTGTAATGGCGGTCTACTCTTTGGGCTCCATAGCCTTTTGTACTCTGTGTGTGTCATCACTGACACTGATGCTCCTGTGTCAATCTCCATTTCAACCTCTTTGTTATTAATATTAACAACTGTCTTCAATGGTTTTGTCTTACTTGAGGGTAACATATATACTTGAGAAATAAGGTCTTCCTCCAACTCATGAATGTTCATACTTGACTTGCTTGACCTCCTTTGGGCATTTTTACAACATCTGACCAGGTGTCCTTTCTTGTTGCAACCATGACAAACAGAGTCTTTAAATCTGCAACTTGGTGCTAAGTGGTTTCCTCCACAACAATAACAAGTAATCTTTTTAGCACTGCTAAATTTCTGAGTTTTCTTGTCCACCTTATGAACTTGTGTCTGGGTGGAACTAACATCTGCTCTCTGAATATCTCTTATTTCTTTCTCTGCTGACTCCATTGCAAGTATAAGTTGCAAAGTACGTTTAAAAGTCAGGTTGGGTTCAGTTGTCGCTGAATACTCAGTCGTCAAATACTACACACTAAATGATCACATAGGATGTCGTCTAGCATCTCCCCATATTCACAAAACTCGGATAGTCGTCTCAGCTCAGCTACAAATGTTGTCACTGTCTCTCCTGGCTGTTGTAGCCTTGAGTTAAATTTAAAACGCTGGACAATTACTGATGGTTTTGGACTATAATGCTCCTTCACTAAGTCTACAACTGAATCAAAAGATAAATCGGAGGGGCTTCTAGGCGTCACTAAATTCTTGATTAGTTTGTATGTCGATGGACCATAAACACTAAATAAAACCCACCAATTTACAAATTCATACAATACTATCATGCATGTACTAAAAGTGCTATATGGAAGTGATGACATAGCATTTTTGTTTTTCATAGAGTGCTCTTCTCATTGGTGGTAACTTGTGTGATACTGTGACATTTAAGGTATGTCAAATATATTAAAGTTTAATTGTATGAAATTAATTGACAGTTTCTATGTAGTTTTGATGCATGACATTACATTTAGAAACTCCTAATAGACTGATCAGATTGCAGTATTTATCTCATATACATGTATAATGTAATAAATATTATACATTAATTTTTGATGTGAGTTCTTTCTTTTGTTAGGGTAGTGTCTCTAAGATTGTGGTACCTTTACTGCAGCTGTGAAGGCAATTATTACTACTCTCATATGTTTATACTCTTTTAACACTGACAATGACAATGATTTTCATCTTTCACATGTTGTTCTATTCCTAAATTGTCACTTGGAAATAATTACATAGATAGCAAATGTTTGTCATGTGATAACATGTTCTGCACAATTAAATTCCTTTTACACTTGGAAATGAAGGAAGAGTTGCTACTATTTGATGTCTCTAATATAAATGTTGTTACAGACTTGAAAGGCATATTGTCATAAGATCTGTTTGTAGGAACTGGAGCTAAAGGAATTGATTTTCATTCTTTACCATGTCATTTGAATGGAGTTTGTTCTTCATTACTCTTCCCTTTTTGATGATACTAGGTGCATTCATAGTGGACAAGGTTAGCACTTGTAAAAAATTAAAAAGTCATTTTGACTAGTTTTCAGACCTTAATGTAATGTGAATAGTATTAATTGTATTGACATTGTCAATAGAATTTAATGAATGAATGATCATCATATTAACATCTTGACTGGAGATATTGTAAGCATAAACTCTTCATTGCTTTGTGCTAACCAATGTAGTTTCATTTATTTTTACTATTTAAGTTTGAATATTGCTTTAGGAAGCTAGAGCCCCGAAATGCAATTCAATTGCTTTTTAATAAAGGATGAAGAACTTAAAACAAATACACATTGACTCATTCAAACATATTATATTGAATTGTTATATAAGAACAAAGACATAGACAAATATGTTGATCAGCAAATATGAGGTTACAGTCATGTTAAATGACTCTATATGACTGTACTCAACTTACTACCATCCTATCATTGAGTAAACTGACTCTACACTAAAAGCTAGGCAAATATGTAATAATTGTTCAGTACTATTTATGAGTTAAACATATGTTTATACTCTTTTAACACTTACAATGATTTCCATCTTTCACATGTTGCTCTATTCCTATATTGTCACTTGGAAATAATTACATAGATAGCAAATGTTTGTGATGTGTCAACATGTTCTGCATAATTAACTTCCTTCTTACACTTGGAAATGAAAATTAAGGTATTACAGCTTGATGTTTCTACTATTAATTTTGTTGCTAAGTTGGATCGACCTGTAAGTATTAGTAGTGCCACTTATAAAATATCATTTACATTTTATATTATTAGGGTAGAGACTCCTCTCACATTGGTATTCCTTTTCTACTGCTACCAGGTAAAACTACACTATAATAATGAGGTTAATTATAGTATACATGTACATTATACTCGATACATGATGTGACATTTTAGTTGTTAAATTATTACAATTTGTAAAATATGAAAGTTTCATCATGTAGAAATACATGGAGATAAACAGATAAAGCAAACATGTTCAAAGTTCAATATAACTGATAACATCCCTATATTAGAGGGAATCTTCTGTTTTCTAATTTATTGTTCTTTTCAAAATAATGTATAGGTTCTGCTAATGAGTGTCAGTTCACTTTTACTGTTCAAGAGTTTTATATGACCCAGAAATTAAAAGGAACAGTTACTTACATGATTAAGATGAGTTACCAATAAAGTGCATGTATTTATGTAAAATATAGTATGTAATTAAGAAAATTAAGAATAATATATTTTATTTCTTTGTGATAGAGTGAAGATGGGACAACTCAGGACAAAGTAGACTTAAGCTACTCCTTCCCTCTTCATCTTTCATTTGTCCAAGACCTCTACCTCAGTAAGGATCTAACATTCATACTATACTATCATGCATGTGCTAAAAGTGCTATATGGAAGTGATGACATAGCATTTTTGTTTTTCGTAGAGTGCTCTTCTCAGTGGTGGTAACTTGTGTGATACTGTGACATTTGAGGTATGTCAAATATATTAAAGTTTAATTGTATGAAATTAATCGACAGTTTCTATGTATCTTCTAAGTGTCTTTCTAGAGGTAAAAGCAGTTTTGAAGTTGAGGGAACATGAAGGTGAGAGATGAAACTAACAAAGTGGGAAGAAGTTTTGACATAACTGTCCGTTTTCCCAACAAGAGGGAAAAGAATCCTATTAATCTCTTTTGCTAAGTTATATGTAGCAGATCCAATAGTACACACAATAGGTCTAAGAGGAACTTCCGTTTTGTGTATTTTAGGTAAGCCATAGATCTGCGGTATGGTGGGATTCTTTGGAATAAGGTTTTTGGCTAATTCCAGGGAAATATTATTAGTTTGGAGAATATCTTCCAGAGTTTTCTTTATGGAATTGGTGAATCTGTTGGTAGGGTTGCCTTTGGTGATTTTGTAGTCATCCTGATCCAGTAGATTTCTTATTTTTGACGTGTAGTCATCTTTATTCATGACAACAGTGGCATTACCCTTGTCAGCTGAAGTATGACTATCTCCTTGTTCTTGTTGAGGCTACTGACAGCTTCACGTTCATCTCGGCTAAGAGTGGGTATGAGGAGGGGGTTGTGGCCACGCCTATTAAGACTCTCTTTTACCACTTCAGAAAGTTGTGTAAGTGATTTAGATACTAGCTCAGTGCTTGTAATGATATAAGAATAAGGGCCTTCTTTTAGGTTAGTGGCAAAGTTTAGTCCCAGAGCAAGGACGTTATTTTGGGCATCAGTTAGGTTGTGGTTGCTAAGATTGACGACCAGTTTCTTCTCATCCAGAACAAAAGTCTTATCCTTCGATGTGTTAATGAGCAAGAGGTATTTGAATTTTTTAACTAGTTCACATCTGTTTTGAGCTCTATGGTCCAAGATGTTTTTTACTCACCTTCTACACGGAACAAATTAGCGTCTGTTGACATTTATCAGGCTTCAATTTTATTTAAATTTTCTGGTATATGTATAATTGAATTTTAATGATAAAAAAAATGCGGTTGCCTTAAGTTACCTGGAGTGGCTCTTATACCCTAATAAGCTTTCATCTGCCCTAGCTCATATTCATTCTGGTCCACTGAACCGGATAACTCTTTTAGTATCTGGTAGAAAACAGGTTAGTTGGCAGATTAAGAGCGTACAGTTCTTGTCGCTTGTCTAATCCTCACCACATTTTCTAATTAACTCCCATGACTGTCGCCTATTGGCCTATTGGCCCATGGACAAAGCTAAAACCCTCTCCAATCTACACAAGAAGCGAGTTTCTAGGAGCTCCGTCACTCATCTAGGCAACTGATTGAGAGAACTTCAATCCGATCCGGAGGCGGCTGGCATCTCTGATAGTGCAAAGCAATCTTGCAATTCATTAACACCCAATACAAAGTTATTTGCCACTACTCTACCAATTTTCTTTTGATTTTTTGTTGTGCCACCTGTATCAGATGATGTCATTTATTTTGAAAATCGGGACTTGGTCTGCTAATAAGTTGTGGTATAACTTTCTAATCTCAGGTGTATATTTTTTTTAAATTTCCTATGATAGATTGTAAGGTAGGTTCAGTTACTGAATCATCTGGATCACTGTTGGCTAAATCTGTTGTTTCTAATAAATCAACCTGAAGATTGACACATTCTTCTTCTAACGAAGCATTTTTACATTTTAACTGACTGATTTTCTCTCTAGCATTTTTCAATTTTTGCATGGTGATATCACGCAATGCAGTTTTTGTACTGCTTAAATAACATTTTGTCTTCTCATAGTTACTTCTTAGTTCAGCACATTCTAAGTTCAATATTTGTAGCTGCTCAGAGCATTCACTTAAATGTGTGGACATACGTTTAGCTTGCTGGTTATCATATAGCATTAATTCTTCGGAATGAAGCTGAGATGAAACAATTCTTTCAACAAACTGATAAATATTGTCAGGACGACTACCCTTTAACCTTAGATATGAATCAATACCACAGTACAGCTTTCCAATAGCTGTTTTAGAAGTCTTAAAATGTTGTTTCAGATAACAATGCAGTGCTCTATAAAAACCTATTATAGGAATTCTGCCTCTTAAACCCCAAACAGTTGTGTTTCCGGCTTTAATTTCACTCATTGAGATGAAACCAAAAATTCTTTTGTCAATCCTTACCTCATGAAAGGAATAAATGTTATCCTCCAACTGAAAAGGGCATGGAATACATTGACCACTATAATGAAAAGTATGAAAGGCTTCTTATGTGAAACTGTGATAACTTCAGTTATAACTTTATTATTCTGAACAAAACAATAACTCGACTTACATAAATAGAGAAACTATCAAAACACATTACATCACTAAATAAACAATGCATGTATAGAGTTACTACATTCCTCCACAGTGAGGTGTGGGTTCTGATGGTATTGCAGATGATTCTACAAGACTGAATGGTACAGAGTCAAATACTTCAGGTTCCACATGTTCATCCTGGTGTTGATCAACATTATTAGGTAAAGATGATAAGGATTTTGTCTTACGAATATGGTCAACATGACGGTGAGTTTCAACACATTAGACAATTTTATGAGATAGGATAAAGGACCAGTTGATCAGATAATTTCCCCACTAAGCCACTTAGGATTAGATGATCTGAAATTTTTAAAGTAAGTGCAAATCTCTGTATTCTTGATGAAGCCATTTGAGGAATTTGCTTATTCTCACTACACAAAAATGATAAGGGTTTATGGTCAGACTCAATAGTAAAAAAGTCTGCCAAACAGATAGTTGTGAAATTTCTTAGTACCAAAAACAATGGCCAATCCTTCTTTTTCTAACTGAGAATATTTCTTTTCAGCGACAGTTAAAGTTTGTGAAGCATAAGGTACTGTATTAAAGGTTTTGAATCATCATAGTGAACAAGCAATGAGTGTTTTTGTAATGCATTCTTTGCTATCTCAAATGCTATATCTTGCTTAGTAGTCCAGGACCATCGTGACTGTGTGGTGGAGTCCCCTTTCATCAATGATGTGACCAAGATACTGCACGGTTGGTTTTAGAAAGAAACATTTACACCTTTTCAAACGTAAGCCTGCAGCTGAAAGCTTACTTAAAACAACATCAAGATTTTGCAAATGGTCTGCTTTCTGTAGACCCAGTGACTAAAATATCATCCAGTTATGCTGAGACTCCTTGACAACATTGCAATAGGCTCTCCATGCACCTTTGAAAAATGGCAGGTGCAGCTGCTACACCAAATGGCAATCAATTATATCTAAATAAACCCTTGTGGGTGTTTATAGTTACATATTGTCGTGAGTCTTCATCAATTTGAACCTGGAGGTATGCTTGCAAGAGGTCTAACTTTGAGAAATACTTTCCCCCAGATAACCTGAAAAATAATTCTCTGGGGAGAGGGTATGAATCAATTTGTGACACTTGATTAATGGTGACTTTAAAGTCCCCACAAATTCTAACTGAGCTCTTGTTTTAGTACTGGTATTATAGGGCTGCCCATTCAGAGAACTCTATAGGTGATATTATACCCATGGTTACTAATCTCTCTAGTTCAGTCTCTCTTTCTTAATAAAAATGGAACAGGTCTAGGCTTGAAAAATCTAGGAACAGCTTTGTCTTCAACTCTGAGTTGAACTTTGACCCCTTTTAGGCAACCTAAGCCTTCAGATAATACAGGGGAGTGTCTATCTAGGACTTCATTTAATGTTGTCTGAGGTGCTAGACTATGGATAGTGGCTAGGTTCACTTTGACTTTACCCAACCAGTCCCTGCCCATGAGATTTGGGCCACCTCCATCAACCACAAGTAGTGACAGACCCTCCTCTTGTGCATCATATTGTATATATACATTAATAGTACCTAGTATGGGAATACACTCACCAGTGTAAGTCTTTAACTTGACCTTTGACTCTTTAATAGGACTAACACTTTCAGCACCAATTTTGTTGTAAGTAGATTTGTTAATAACAGTTAGAGAGGCACCTGTGTCCAATTCCATTGGTACTAAAACATTGTTCAGTCTCACATATATAATTAGTGGGTTTGATGAGCTACCTCTTGCTGTAAACATAGCATATGACTCATCCTCTGAGGACTCTCGAGTAACTTTTTCCTCTGCATTACTTGATACGAAGTGATTTTGCTGAGAGTTCTTGTGTTTGGTGTCTTGTTTGCTCTTCACTCGACACATCCTAGCAATATGTCCCCTTCTCTTACAAGTATGACAGTCGAAGTTTTTAAAGCAACAGATTATGGGTGAGTGTTCACCTCCACATCTGTGACATGGTTTACTAGTATGAGGTGGAGTAAATTTTGATCATTGGTTACATTCCTGAGAAGTGTAATTAAGTCCTTGACCTCGATTTTGAGTAGTATCTTGTATAGTAAGATCTTTGTTCCCCTTTTCAGCAGCTTCTAGGGCTTGAGCTATGTCTAGAGCATTTGTGAATGTGAGATCCTTTTCTGCGAGTAATCTCTTTTGAATGCCTGCATGATTTACACCACAGACTAACCTATCTCTTAACATCTCTGGAAGAGTGTCTTTGTAGGCACAGTGCTTGGCTAATTGACGTAACGCTGCAATGTATGTCACGATCGATTCGTCCATTGCCCTGACTCGAGAATTGAACTTATATTGCTGAACGATAACAGACGGTTTTGGATCATGAAACTCTTTAGCTAGTTTCACCAACTCATCATATGATTTGGAATCAGGAGCATCGTCTACTAAGCTGTGTACAAGTTTGTATGTTTTCGGACCACAAGCAGAGAGAAATATAGTACGCTTCTTGTTGGCATCTACCACATCATTTTTTTCGATGAAATACTGGTTGAACTTTTCGACATAAAGTGACCAAGTCTCTGTACTTGCATCGAATGGAGATACAGAACCGTGAAGAGCCATTTTGAGTGACTTTTCACCTCGTCGCCAACTGTGATAACTTCGGCTATAACTTTATTATTCTGAACAAAACAATAACTTGACTTACATAAATAGAGAAACTATCAAAACATTTTATGTTCTTTGGTATATCTTTCTCTCTGTGTATTCCACCTTTTTGAACCATATCCATTAATTTTATTTTAATAATGAATCAGTCAGTCTAGCTATAGTTCTGAATTTCTTACCAGAAGTGCTCCCTATGGCTGTCCAAGCATTCTTCTTTTTTAGACTGACTTTTAAGTCACTACATCTAGTGTTGAACAAACACAGGTACTCCTGCACTTTCAAAATAAGTTGTTCATCAAATTAACCTATTTTAGACATATTGCTCGTGCTTCTTTAAATTTGATTGGTTGAACTTCATGGAATCTGTAAGGAAATACAAAAAATTATATTTTTCCATCACGTTAATTTCGGCCTTTACGGTACGTTATTGAATAATATGAATGTTTGTATATTACAATACGTTGTGTTAATTGTGTCCATGTGAATCAGCCTTTAGGTTTGGGAGAGGATCCTTGAGTAAGCTTACTACAGAATGATGTCCTCCAAACATTATGTTGGTGGTATCTGATGCATAACTTATCATGTTGTCTAAAAGAATTTTTTCCTTTTTAACAATGAAGTAATGCATGATACAAGTGTTGTTGCATCACCTGCAGCAACTTCAAGTACTTTGAAAAAAATCGCTTTTAAATTTATTTTCTCTTTCACAAAAAATCTCACAACTATTGCCAGCTGGAATTGGTATGATCTCCTCTTGGGCTCGTCCATGCTTAACTCCTTCCACTTTAGCTTGTCCAACATCTTCAGGATGATTATGACTGTTTGTTGCAAGACTTCATCTCCCTCAGTTGTAATTCTAGCTGGGCAGCTCCTCTTTACACATCTCCAATATCTCTTACCATTAGCCATCTTGAGATTGAGAGTAAACTTACACCCCTGCCAGATAAGGGCTTCTCTGCCTTTTTGTGTAATGATGAACTCAATAACTGCATTTAGTGATGAACTTTGCATGTTGCATTTATACACGCACTTAGATAACTGATCTAACATTTTCTAGCTATCTAATCTATTATAGTACAGAAGTCTATTGTTCTTGAAATACTCTTTGTTATATTAACATCTCAGTTATCATTTGGGATTAATTAGATGTTATGGGATTAGACATTATGGGAATAGATTCCACCTTAGTACAGGTTCTAATTCATTTCGAAATCGTTTAGCCAACATGTTTTTAATAATGCTTTGAGTTTTGGCATGCTTGCAACTGAACTGTGATGCTATTTATGAATCAGGAAAGGCACTGAACATAAGATGAGAGAAGTGATCCATTACTTGAAAGGGGATATTATGTTGAACAATGAATGCAGCCACTTTTATTTCTGCTTTTCTCGTATCATCTTTTAATGTGTCTGTTGGTCCCATCACATCAGTAATAGATCTAGTTGTCTTAACCATGTTCTGGTAAGAAGAGCTACAATATGTATACATGTGTGACAGCTGTACAAAGTAAACTACTTGAGCCAGACATTGTTATTGTTTACATTATTGACTTATTGTGAATCAATGTTCGAAATCATATGTATTTGAGAAAAAATCCCTAGATTTCCACCCATTTTAAAAATCCTACCCCAGGCCATAAATGAGTAAACATTTCCCCAGATCTATGGTATACTCCCTAGCAATGGAGGCACTGATTCTAATTAATGCCCATGTGGCAATAATAGTTTCACATGTTCTCCAGATGTTAGGTATAGATGATTTAACATGTCAATACGAGAGAAGGGCATAGGTCCTGCTTTCACATCGTTATTGATGTCGTCATGAATAGGGTTGGAATTTATCGGGTTAAAATCAATTTAGATTTTCGGGGTGACAAAATAGGGTTTAATATTTGACAGTGTAAAATATGACAAAACCAGTTTTTTTTTTTAAATTAAAATTAGTAATTATCAAAATGACCTTCAACATCCTTATTAAAGTACATTACCATTTCCATATGTAAAGTATCCTCACGCATTGAGGATCGATTAGATTGTTGCAAATTATGCATTAAGCTAAAGCTTTGCTCCACACCACAACTAGTTGTGCTAATACAGAGAAGTTGTACTGCAGCAATACTCAAATATGGATAATGCACTTGTGAACTATTCCAACAGTCCAAAATTTTTAATTCTAGGGTTTTGTGGAGCTGGTTCATGGAGATAAAGAGGAAAATCCTTCTCAATCTCAGCAATTGGCAGATTGTCTGTTGAAACGAGAGAACATCGAATAGTAGTCTTTAAAATCTTGCAATGGGAATATTTCAGGAATGGATCTAATATGACTGCATTTTTCCACAAAGCTTGTACTTCAGCTTCTATATTTCTTCTAGTGGTGTCTTGCCATTTTTTAGCAAAGCATTTTCCAAACTCTAGAATGTCATACTTGACTTCAGCTGCATCCTCTTATGATAGCATGTTAAAAACAGTAGCTGTTTCTGGACCTAATGTAAATAAGCCATCATACTTAGAAATTTCAGTTTGTAGATTGACACATACCAAATGGTACATATGATGTAAAAGTGGCTCTGTTGACTCAAGTTGTTTTTGAATTTGATGGATTGGATGTAAAGCTTAAAAAAGGAATGTCAGCTTGGCATACAACAGTTGATGAGTTTGTGTATTACCAAGAAGCTCAGCTATGCCTTCCATTTTCTCTGATTTTTGAGATGCAGGTGAGTCAATGAACATCAGCAGATGTCGCCATAATGATTTTGTTACTAAAGCACTCTCATAAAAAGAGTACCAACGATTTGGTACAACAGCAGGGGGTTTACAAACCTTGTCTTCAGTTAAGCCATTACTTACACACAAACTTCTAAATAACCTCTCAAGCTTTGCTACATGCTTGAATAAAGCACCAAATTTAATAATTACTTTCCTGACATCATTCATAAATTGTGACCGTAAGGCAACATCATTGAAATGTAGCAGCTTTGGGTTGTATGCTTCCTTCACATCTATACTGAATTTCTTCATGCATGCTGCTGAATCTGTCGAAAGTCCTATTACATCATTCCAATCTTTATCAATATCTTTTAACAATTTTGACTGAAGAAGAGCTAGTGTGTTGTGCTATTACAAGATTTCATTAGGGATGTATCAATTAATAACACGCATTTATTCTTTGTAGACGAATTGTAGAAGGATATCAACGTGTTAACTATTGGTCGTCCAATAATGTCTGAAGATTGATCCAAAATTAAGCAAACTTTCTGGTCTACTATATTCTGCTTTACGACACTTTCAGCTTCTGCTTGTTTCGCTTTCACATGTACCTCACTTTCATATAAAGTCAGCTGCTTTCCTGCTTTCATCCTTTCTTCATCATAGTTACTTTTCATTAACTTATGACGCTTGGTACATCCCATGGTTTCTTTCCAGATGTTCAAACATCAATCTCTACAGAACAGTATTCAGAGGTAAGTACTTCCACTGATTTTCAATCTTCAGTAGGCTTTTCTCTTGATTCAAGATCATCAGGATGGTCCTTAGCCCAGTCTTTAGGTGTTTTTCTTTTCCTCCCTGATCGATTCCAACAATTCGCCATATTCATACACGAGTATATGTTTGTAAGGGTTAAAAAAAGGTTTAACCCTGAAATTAAATTTTCTTTGCAGGGTGTTTATTTCTGGTAAAATTGGGTTAAACCTGATAAATTCCAGCCCTAATCATGAACTTTTAATGTATTTTTCCATATATTTCTGTTACCAGAAATCATAATGTAATAAAATAATTTTTATAAGATATTTTTAAATTTAAAAAAAATCCAATTATAGTGTTTACAAATAGCCCAAAAAATTATGTATGGAGTTTTTGATACAGCACTTCATTGACTTTTAAACTTTTATTGAACTTTCATAAATTTATAATTAGTCATTACAGATTTCTCTGAAAAAAGCATACAGAATTTTTAAGAGGTGATACTATTGTACACAATCTGAAGTTTCATACTTGGGAATTATTTCAGTTAAAATGAAGTTGATGCACTTTTTCTTTTCTAAAGAAAAACTAATCAATTTCTATAATAATTTGAATGTACCTTTTCATGATAGTATTTTGCTTCAATTTAACAAATATGTTGTCTATTCTTGTTCATGTCCTTTGAGAGATAGATGTTTAATCATCCCTTGTCACAGAAGTTTTTTTTAATATGTGCTGAAAGAATATTACTGAAATGTAACAACTTTGGTTTTTGGTGACATACAAAACTCTGAAGTATAGAGATCTTATACAATTGATGGATTCTTTGCAAGAGAAAGGTGTCAGTATAGTCTGTGGCCAATAATGCTTAATGTTTTGAACTTTCCCTCAATATATACAGTCAAAAGCTGAATCATTATTCCTAGTTGATATTATTCCTGAATGAAAGGAGCCTAAAAACCTAGATCCATATGTAATGTCTGTGCTTACTATTGACAAAGATTTATTGTGATAATAAACAAAGACACAGACACAAACAACCTCGAGATAATAACACGAGGAACCAAAAAACTGAGCATGCTCTAACTATAATAATTTTCATACATAATTATCAGTAATACAATTAAGATCCACTACACTCCTTCCTTCTTACAAAAAAAAATGAAACAACAATACACGATAGAATGTATAATAAATGCACTAACTATTATCCATGACTACAATTGTCAAAATTATCGATCTGGTGGATGATGAACTTGTTGAGGGTAACGTCGAGTAGCGTTGGTTGCACAATCGTCTGAATTAAATGTCTTGCATGACCGATCAGGACCAAGATTGGAAAGGTAACATGACTAGGATATTCCCAGGTGTCATCAAGTTTAGTACTTTGACCTTTACCCAGTAACTTGTCCACATGATGTTTCCAAATGATCCCGTCTTCGATTCCAACCAAAAACGTAACATCGCCCTTCTTCTTCACTATTTTGCCACTAATCCATGATGGGTCATTATCACGATAACTACGAAGCATGACTTGCTGCCCTACTTCAAATTGCCTGAACTGTGAATGAGTGTTATGATTACTCTTCTGTAGACCTTGTTGATTACGAACTTTAGTTTCTGTAGTAGGTTTTTAGTAAGTCCAGTACAGTTCTTAAAGGTCTTTTTAACATTAGTTCTGCAAAAGGTTTGCCAGTTGTTGAGTGTGGAGTTGCTCGGTAAAACAAGAGAAAATTCAAGAGTATATACTGACTAGTGTGACCTTCTTTCTTTCCTTTCTTAAGATAATTTTTTAGAGTTTGGACCAATCTCTCTACAGCACCATTTGTTGACAGGTGATATGGGGCTGACTTGAAATGTTTAATGTTGTTGCTACGAAGAAAAATAGTAAACTCATTAGAGGTAAACTGCAGGCCATTATCAGACACCAGCCGTTCAGGTAGGCCAAAAACAGAGAAAATGTGTCTTAGAACTTCAATTGTTGCTGTAGTAGACATAGATGATACTTGCCAGATCTCTGGGCATTTAGAGTAACTATCAACTACAAGCAAATAAGTCTTACCAAACAGTGGTCCAGCAAAATCAACATGCACACCTTGCCATGGCTGGCTTGGCCAAGACCAAGGGTGTAATGGTGAACGAGTTGGAACATGTCGAACAGATAAACATGCATCACAAGATTTAGCTAACTGTTCAATTTCTTTATTGATTGAGGGCTACCACACAAATCCCATAGCTACTAGTTTCATCTTATTCATACCCATATGGCTGATATGCAATTCCTCAAGAACTCGAGCTCTAAGTTTCTTGGGTACAACTACACGAATGACACAATTAGACTCTATTGTTAGCTCATTTGACCGGTGGTAGTATGGTTTGAGGTCTTCTGAAATTTCGGCTGGCCATCCATATCTTGTATAATGTAGAACTTAACTCATAACAGGGTCATTACGAGTGACAGTCTGGAGCTCAGTACACATAACAGGTAAGGTACCAAATTGAGCAAGATTAAACATGGCTGATCCTCCTTCACTTAAGGAAGACTCATCTTCAGTAACTGATAATGGAAGGCGAGATAGCCCATCAGCATTTCCATGAGCATTAGTAGATCTGAAAATAATGTTGTAATGATAGGTTGACAAAAGTACAGCCCATCTCTGTAGTCGAGCAGCTGTGATAGAAGGTATACCTTTATGAGATCCAAATATGGTAGTCAGTGGTTGTGGTCAGTAATTAAGGTAAATTCCCTACCATAGAAATATTGGTTAAATTCTTTTACACCAAATATTAATGACAACCCTTCTTTCTCAATTTGAGAATAGTTCCTTTCTGACTTTGAGAGGGTCCGGGAGGCAAAAGCTATAGGCTTCTCCACCCCATCCGGTGTGACATGGGTCAAGCCCGCCCTAATGCCAGATTGGGAGGCATCAGTTGCTAATCGAATAGGGAGTAAGGGATTATAATGGATGAGAACATGAGAGGAGGTCAACTTTTTATTGGCCTCTTGTACTGCCTTTGTACATTCTTCAGACCACACCCATTTACAATTCTTTTGCAGTAGGCTGTTGAGGGGTTGTAATGTAGATGCTAAGTTTGGTATAAATTTGCCATAATAATTAACTAAGCCTAAATAGGCTCTCAATTCAGTGACATTCTGAGGTTTGGGTGCATTCACAATTGCTTCAATTTTGCCTGGGGTGACATGCAAACCTTCACTATCAACAATATGGCCAAGATACTCAACAAGATCACACATAAACTTACATTTATTTTTCTTCAACGTGATTCCATGATATTGTAAACATCAGAGTACTTCTTCAAGATTGGTGAGATGTTCTTGGTCGTCAACTCCTATTATTAGTATATCATCAATATTGCAGATAGTATGAGGTATCCCTTGTAAAATAATGTCCATAGTCTGCTGAAAAATAGCAGGAGCAGAGGCAATTCCAAAAGGCATTCTTGTATATTGATAAAGTTCACGATGAGTGTTGATGGTGACTAGGCCTTTGGATTGATCATCCAGCAACATTTGCTGATATGCCTGAGATAAATCTAGTTTTGTGAATTTCTTACCTCCTGATACAGAAGCAAATAATTCTACAGGTTTTGGTAATGGGTATTGGTCAATCTGTAACGATGGACTAAGCGTGACCTTATAGTCACCACATATATGTATAGAGCCGTCTTGTTTGGGAACAGCAAGGATAGGTGCTGCCCACTCACTAAATACAATAGGCTCAATGATTCCAGCTGACTGGACCTTGTCAAGTTCTCTCTCTATTCCATCTTTAAGTGCAAAAGGTATGGGACGAGGGTGCCAGAACTTTGGGGTAGTATTAGGTTTGAGGCGTAGTTTTGCAAAATACTGAGACATAGTTCCCAGAGTGTTACTGAATACCTTTGAGTACCAACCAATTTCATCCTAGTAGAGCTGGTCCAGCTCCTTCGACAACTACTAGATCCAGTTCGACTTCTTGATCCTGGTAATTTACATGAACAGTGATTTCTTCTACTACATTCATCATTTCTGAAGTATACGTCTTCAATATTACATCAGACTTGTGTAGTTTGTACTGAGAAAACTTGGATTCGTACTCCTGTTGTGATATAATGGAAACAGCAGCTCCAGTGTCTAATTCCATTATCAATGGGCTCTCTCCAATTTTGACTTCAACTTTGATTGGTCGACGAGATTCAGCACCTACATTAAACAGTGCCAAATCTTGATTGGGAGCCGATGACCGATTGGCGCTCTTATCTTCTATTTCTTCTATATACTTTGTTCTTTGTGATCTAGAGCGTAGTTTTGACTGTTTGGACGTCTCACTCAGGTGAAGATTACTAACCGGAGGTCGGCCTCTCATAGGTCCTTTACTGCAACAGACAGCTTTCAAGTGACCCCTTTTGCCACATTTCAAACAATCGACATCTTTATAGTGACACTGACTGGCAGTATGATTTGATTTACCACACCTGTAACATGTTGTACTTAAAGAAGAGACTTGATTAGTGATACCACTTGGGACTGTAGCAGCATTCTTTATTGCTAGCGTCTGTTTGTCAACCAACTCGATATTTTGAGCCATCTCCACGGCTTTCGTGAATCTCAGTTTATCTTCTAATAGTAGTTGCTTCTGAGTCGATTCTTTCCGAAGTCCACACACCAAGCAATCTCATAAGGCATCATCGAGGTATGCCACAAACTGACAGTGAGTCGATAACCGCTTTAATTCGGCTACATACTTAGCAACACTTTCCCCTCTTTTTGGGTCCTCTTATGAAATTGAAATCGCTCAGCAATCACTGACAGAGCAGGTTGGTAATGCTTCTTGAGTATTTCCGTTATGTCTTCAAACGTTTTGTCCTTAGGTAAGCTAGGCTGCAACAAGTTCCTGAGTAATGCATAGGTACTTTTCCTACGATGGTTAGAAACACAGGAACTCTCTTCTCCTCTGGCACTTCGTTTGCAGTGAAGAACAGATTAACTCGCTCCACATAAACTGAAAATGACTCTACCAATGGCTCAAACTCTAGCATTTGATCATATGCGGGTTTAAATGCCATCCTTGTCGCCTCTGTAATGTCTGTGCTTACTATTGACAAAGATTTATTGTGATAATAAACAAAGACACAGAAACAAACAACCTCGAGATAATAACATGAGGAACCAAACAACTGAGCATGCTCTAACTATAATAATATTCATACATAATTATCAGTAATACAATTAAGATCCACTACACCATACTTCAAAGCTTTCGTTGAAGAACTCAAGAACATATGTGGCCAATTCTCCTTACTAATACTGAATTGACATTAATTTTTTGTTTATTAGGAGCAGGAGCATATGCAGGCTGTATTTATTGTAAATTAAAAGGGGAGTATTGAAAAATGGTACACTTAGGACATAGAAGGTTAATCACACCATTCCATTCCCTACATGATGACACCACATCCTTTCCTTATAAACATTATCCTCCCACTGAAAAGAGCATGTAATACATTGACCACTACTATGAAAAGGCTTCCGGGTGTGAAATGAAAACAATTATCAGAAAAGACTGGATGCAAGAGTAACTATGTTTCGAGAACACTACCTTATCACAACAGAATTACAAGCCCCCTCAGCTGAACCAATGCACTTAATAAAGAATATAGCAGAACATCTAATGCACTTACTTTGTGGTGTCAAATATTCTAAACAGGTTTGTTAAGAGGAAAGACTAGAAAATCCCTTTGAGTCATCCTTGGTAACAGCATGTGATCAGTTATCACCTACTCCACTCGTTTTTGAGGGATCAAATTATATTGCCAATGACAGAGCAAGGTCTATTTATGTGTCCCTGCTCCACTCTTTTTCAAGGAATCAAATTATGCTTAACAATGACAGAGCAAGGTCCATTATGTGTCCCTTTCATGTTTGATTGGTGACTTTGAGATATTTTACAAGTTCCGGAATAGAAAGAAATCATATGCAGTGGAATATTGAAATTTTGCTTCGAGACCTATTAGGACCATGACAACAATCAACCCTCTACTTATTTTGTGATAACTCAACTTTGCTCACATGATGTGGACATTGAGTTAATAGTTAATAGAGAGCATACAAGCTGACATACATGATCTCCTTGCTCTTTTTGAAAGAGACTTTGCTATATATCTCAATGTAATTGTTTTTCACCTTTTGCCTTTCTATATACATAAATGTGCACCAGTTGCAGGTTATGGATGTACCCTTTTCAAATGTTTTAATTCATGGATAGCGAGGAGGGTAGAAACTTACCATTTTTGGAGTGGTTTAATCATCTCAATATGGTAAGAAAGGTACTTATTAGTTTCATATCGATCTTTGATTGGTCTGAGTAAGAAAACCATGATAATTTAGGGAGGAATTAGGTCATATTCAGCATTTTTACAGATTATGATAGTTTGTGCCATCGATAAGGTGAGGAAAGAGACAAGGCAATGAAAAGACATAAACTCTAATGTTTTCCACCTATGGATAAATGGACTCCTTCAAGTGGGTACCCTGTGTAATATTACCCGTAACTCAAATCAACTCTTCACACATTAGAATAACCACACAATATGAATAACAATAAGATACATACACAAATCCAATCCATTACACCCTGTATCTGAAATGGAGATGTTGATCTGTTTAGAACCATCAAGACACATACGATATTGTTAATTATGAAGTTTCAAAAGAGAGAATGATCAAACTTACATCTGAAAGAATCATTCAAATGTTCATCTGTAGTTTCAATTGATTCATCTAGTGGGCCGCATTTAGGCAATTATTTTTTCTCACAACCTTTTTGTGGTATCTCCCAAATTTGCTTACATCAAATGGTGTAGTAATTTATACTTCAATAAAATATTCTGTTTACACCAATACATCATTAAACATTAATCCAGTTGTTCCTGTTTGTAATGTCCTGATCACTTTAGTAACTGACTAGAATTTATTATCATGAACAACTAAGAAAGTGAACAACTTAAATACAAGTAGAGCAAATGAGAACTAATTTACACATGAACAAAAGCTACACAAGAAAGGAACAATGTAACAATGACCTAGCATAAAAGATATTAACACAAAGTAATCAACACAAACCATAATTGTATAATCCTAAATTTACACTAATTAACACACTTAGGTTAGTTCACAACATTCCTCCATCCTTAGCCAATACCAGGTATGAATCTTTTTGGTGAATGACGAATCCGAGTTGAACGACGAAGTTCGACTGGCGGTATTACTGAAGGTACTTCTTGAGTTTCGGTTAGATCTGATTCGGGAGAAGGGTCAATGGGTAAATCATCTTGTATATCACTAGGTGAATCACATGAACGAATTCTTATATGATCAAAGTGTCTTCTGGTAATACGACCATCATTCAATTTAATCACAGCAGTTAGTGAACCTTCAAATCCAGTAATAAAACCAGGTATCCATCTACGATGATGAATAAAATCTTTAACAAAAACTTGGTCATGTAACTTAAACGTACGATCCTTAGTTTTCTTATCATGTTGTTTCTTTTGTGTCATTTGTTTGTCCAATACCCGAGAAGATGTGTCCGATTGTAACAAGTCTAGATGACATCTGAGCTTTCTACCCATTAAAAGTTCAGCTGGTGATACACCAGTGGTAGAGTGGGGAGTTATCCTGTAATGATACAATAGTCAAGCAAGTCTTGTTTCAATATCTCTTTGTAATCTTTTTCAATCCTTCCTTCAAAATTTGTACTCCCCGTTCAGCTAAACCATTGCTGGATGGGTGATACGGTGCAGACCTTAAATGTTGTATACCATTCTTCTTCAAGAATTCTTGGAACTCGCCACTCGTGAAGGCTGTTCCATTGTCTGAGACAACTACTTCTGGTAGTCCATGGGTAGCAAACATAGTCCTAAGAACTCTGATGGTATTAATGGATGAAGTTGAAGGTACAACAACTACCTCTAACCATTTTGAATGTGCATCAATAACAACTAAAAATATTTTACCTTGAAATGGTCCCGGCGTGGTCAATATGGATACTAGCCCAAGGTCTTTTTGGCCATTCCCAAGGATGCATTGGAACTGCTGCTAGAGATTTTTGATTACTCTGACATTGTTGACAGCTCTTCACCTTCTCTTCTATTTGCTTGTCAATTCCTGGCCACCAGACAGTGCTTCTTGCCAGACTCTTCATCCTGACAATACCAGGGTGAGTTTCGTGTAATTGATCAAGCAACTTCTCTCTTCCTACTTTTGGAATTACTACTCGGCAACCCAAAAGTATGCAACCATCTTGGACACTTAACTCCTCTTTTCGTTGGGAGAATGGGCGTAAATCTTCAGCACTTGTTTTAGTCTGCCCCTTTAGTGTACAATTTCGTACGCGAGCTAATATAGGGTCTTTATCTGTCCAAGACTTGACTTTTGTGCTCGTTATGGGTGACGATTGTAAGGTTTTCATGAGCAGTATCAATTCACCAGGGATAGGAACATCTGCAATAGTTTCTGGTAAGGGAAGTCTGCTAAGTAGGTCAGCGTTTGCGTTTGAATTTCCTGATTTATAGACGCCAGTGCCCAACGTTGAATTCTTGCTGACGCTAAAGATGGAATGAGACGATTTTCATTAAATAGATGCTGGAGTGGCTTGTGATCCGAACAAATGGTAAAATGTCGACCAAACAAATAGTGGTGAAACTTCTTCACTCCAAATATAATTGCTAATGCTTCTTTATCAAGCTGAGAATACCTCTTCTCAGCTGGAGCAAGAGAACGTGATGCAAATGCTACTGGCTTTTCCGAACCATCCTCCATGATATGAGACAGCACAGCTCCTATTCCATAAGGAGAGGCATCGCATGAGAGCATTAACTTTTTCTGAGGATCATAATGGACCAACAACTTTGGAGAAGTTAATATTTCTTTGATATCTGAGAAGGCTTTCTTCTGATCTGTTCCCCAAAACCATTTCTTATTCTTTTGTAACAGAGTGTATGTAAAGTGGTGCTAACAAGGTAGATAATTGATGAAGGAATTTTCCATAATAATTCACCAGACCGAGAAATGAACGTAATTGTGCCACATTATGAGGAGCTGGAGCTTTTAAAATAGCTCGAATTTTATCTTCAGCTGGGTGTAGTCCTTTAGCTGTTATAACATGCCCCAGGTATTCAACCTTTGGGAGCATAAAGGCACATTTGTCTCGCTTCAGACGCATCCCCTCTGCCTTTAGTCGACTCAACACCTTGTCCAGCGTTTGCAAGTGCTCTTCTTCAGACACACCTGTAATGAGATTGTCATCAATAGAGACAGCAACGTTCTTGACACCTCTCAAAATGCCTTCTATTGTTCGTTGGAAGATTGCTGGTGCTGAGTGGACTCCAAAGGGAAGACGAGTGTATTGATATAATCCTTTGTGAGTATTGATGGTTAAGTACTGCTTGGAGTCAGGTTCTAGAGCGATCTGTTGGTATGCATGTGCAAGGTCAAGTTTTGTAAACTTTTTCCCTCCAGCCAGTTGAGAGAAGAGATCGTCAATCTTGGGAAGTGGGTAAGTATCTAACTTAGCGGCTTGGTTTACGGTGAGCTTGTAGTCACCACAAATTCTGACAGTTCCATCCCGTTTGATGACTGGGACAACAGGTGCAGCCCATTCTGAAAATTCTACGGGCTCTATGATGCCAACTTTCTCCAGTCTTTCTAGTTCTTGTTCCACTTTACCTCGTAGAGCATATGGAATTGGTCTTGGTCTGAAGTATTTGGGTTGACTTTGTGGGTCAACATGTAGTTTTGCTTGTGTGCTTTGTACTAGACCTAGTTCATCCTTGAACAGGACGTTGTGACGATTTAGAACATCCTCTAATTTCAAGGCTTTAGGTTGTAAATAATTTAAATGCAGTTTTTCCCAGTTGAGTTTTATCTTGAGTAACCAATCTCTTCCAAGGAGACATGGTCCAGATCCTTTCACAACTGTAAGCTGCAAAGAGTGACATTGGTTTTCATATTTAACTGTGACATTTATAACCCCCTTTATAGATAATTGTTAACCTGTATAAGTTTTCAGATTGGTACTGGATGGTACAATAGGCGGTGCTTGGCCTTTTTCCCAGTACTTGCGATATGTAGACTCGCTGATTATTGAAACCGAGGCTCCAGTGTCTACTTCCATGGTGATGTCCACACCGTTAACATTCACGGTCACCTGCATGGGTTTTACACGATTGATATTCATGTTAAACAATGTATACGTTGATTCGTTGGGGGAGTGGTCAGCTTCCGAGTCAGTGATTTGATGTGCTCAATTCGGCGTATCTCTCAGGTTTTTCCTACGCGTAGTGTGAGTACTTTTGTGAGTGTCCTTTTGTACAGGACCCCTTTTAGAACGACAGGCCCTTGCAATGTGCCCTGTTTTCTTACAGAATGAACAGGCAACGTCTTTGAATCTGCAAAGAGCTGGGGAATGGGCCCCTAGACACCGATAGCATTCGATGCTAACAGCACGATCTCTTGAGAAATTAGGATCTCGTCGTCCTTTCAGTGAGTTAACCTGAGATGAGTCCGGCCTTAGTAGATCTTTGGCACTTCGTTCAGCCGATTCGTGGGCTTGTGCAATTGTAAATGCTTTGTCAAACGTTAGATGTGGTGGTTTTGCCAGCAGTAGACGTTGCAGGCGCTCATTATTACATCCACAGATAAGGCGATCTCTCAGCATATCGTTGAGTGTGTCACCAAACTGGCAATGTTCCGAAAGTTCTCGAAGGTGAGCAACGAAGTTGGCAATAGATTCTCCCTCCTTACGCGTACGGGAGTGAAAGGCGAATCGTTGAACTGTAACAGACGGCGGCGACTGATAGTGTTCCTGTACTAGCTTCACCAGCTCGTCGAAGGTCTTCTCTGATGGTTTCTGTGGAGATACTAAGTTACGAATTAGTTGGTACGTCGATGCACCACAAACACTTAAGAGGATAGCTCTTTTCTTTTCCTGAGCTTGTACATCGTTTGCCAGGAAATATTGCTCAAGCCTCTCTGCATAAGATAACCAGGTCTCTTTGCCCGGAGCAAATTCTCCCACAGAACCATGAGTTGCCATCAAAGTTTACCCTCGTCGCCAATTGTAATGTCCTGATCACTTTAGTAACTGACTAGAATTTATTATCATGAACAACTAAGAAAGTGAACAACTTAAATACAAGTAGAGCAAATGAGAACTAATTTACACACTTAGGTTAGTTCACAACACTGTTTCAACACCTTTTGGTCCATTTGTGATAGCTCTTGACTTAATTGATGCTAATCAACAGTGGATTCTTAAATACAATCACTTTTTGCATAACTTAACTTGATTTAACTTAGTTTGTAGATGAATCTACTCATTGGTTAATGATAAGAGTATTTTAGTCATTGTCTTGGAACAGCTGCTTTTTTGAAGTGGTGCTGGAGCAAGTAGAATCCAACCACCTTTTTCCAGCCTGGTGGGGTATAAGATACACCCCTCTCATTAGCATATGGCTGTCATTTTGAGGAGTATTAGTATCTTTAGTCTGTACTTCCTTACACTCTTTCTTGAGATCAGTGGTCTGAGTTTCTTTAAAATTCCACCCTTACCCTTTCAGCTATTGTTTCTATCAGATAATGATCAAATACCACTCAATTTACTCCAGATACAGGAACTAAGAAAAAACGAGGAGACAAAACGTCAACATATATAGATTAAAGATAAAGATCAGTCAGATCAATTTTGACTGAACTCATGATATTTGAAATCTATTCAGGTTTAGTCATATATAGAAAACTCAATTGCAATATCAATGAATAACTAATATACAATGAACAGTAAATAATGACAACGGCTCAAAGTCTGAGAAACGACTGACACAAGATGACAATGATCGAGGCTGATAATACTTTTAAGTAGAACATGAGACAGAGTATCGTTACCTGGGAAATACGGCCATTTTAACTAGAAGTGCGTGGGTGTACCACTACAGTACTCCCCCCAGTGAGAACAGGAATGATCACATGTCCAGTCTGTTGGGGAACCTAACGTGGCGCCCAGCGCGAGTAACCCTAGAGGAGGAGGGAGGAGTAGGTATAGAGGGTTTGGCAAAATCTATTGGTCGACTGTCATCGAGATTTGTATGATAAATTTATGCCGGTTTCAATCGATCAATGGAGACAACTTCACTCTTTCCATTGACTGCAATGGTGAAATGTTTGTCAGTGCGCTTGAGAACCTTGTATGGCCCATCGTAAGGTGGTTGCAACAGCTTGCGTACAGCATCATGATGTAGAAAGACATGACTTGATGTCTTTATGGACAAACACTCTGGTTGTGTGGACGAGGTGAATTTGCTTTGAGATCTCGGAAAATGTCTTTGAGTTTGACAACATAGTTGGCAGGGTTGTCTGTGATGGGAGTGTTTGTTAAAGAAGCAAAAACTGCTCCTGGAATGTGAAGGGTCATTCCATACACCAGTTCTGCTGTACAGGCCCCAATGTCTTCCTTGAGGGCAGTACGCACACTGAGTAAAATGAGAAGTAGCGAGTCAACCCAGTTAGCAGACAATCTGTACGGAGGGATGATTTCATTTGTCGATGAAACCGCTATACCAAGCCATTTGCACATGGATGATAGGCAATAGTTCGAATACGAGTGGATCCTAACACTTGCATCAATTCTTTCCATAACATGGATTCAAACTGTCTACCACAATCTGTGGTGACCTTAGAAGGAATGCCAAAGCGGGAAATCCAGTGTGTGACAAAAGCTCTGGCAACAGTATCTGTAAGCATGTCTGGCAGTGGAACTGCCTCGGGCCAATGTGTGAAACCATCTACCATGGCCAATAAATATGAGTATTCTTTGCAAGTGGGTAGTGGACCGACAACATCAATATGATGAACATGGTCAAAGCGGATGTCTGGAGGGAGGAAAGACTGTCTGTTGATGAATTTTTGATCGTTCACAATGTAATGAGGCTCGTGTCCATGTATGGACATCTGAGTTGATGTTAGGCCAGATATATTAAGCAGTAATGAGGCGTTGAGTTGCCTGAATTCCGGAGTGAGATAAAGAATGAAGAATGTTGAATATGTTACGTTGAAATGGAAACGGAAGAAATGGGCGGGGTACTCCACTTGAAATGTCACAAATGATGGAAATGTTGGATGAAGGTATCGGAATTGGTTCGAGTTTCAAAGAGGAATCTAATGCTTGATATTTTGCCAGTGTAGGGTCACTCCTTTGAAATCAATATTAGGGAGCTGAAAGAGAGAAGTGGCATTTATGTCAATCCGTGAAAGAGCATCTGCTACGCTGTTGTAGGACCCTTTTATATAGTGGATGTCAGTAGTTAAAAAATTGTGAAATGAATCTGAGGTGACAAATCTGGCATGGTGAGTGACGATCAGAAACAGATGGTAGGGCATATGTTAATGGTTTGTGATCTGTGAGAATATGGAAGGTTTGACCTTCCACAAAATGGCAAAAATGTTTGATGGCTAAGTAGATAGACAAAGTTCTCGATCGAAAGTGCTGTACTTTTGCTCAGCTGGTTGGATCTTTTTGGAGAAATAGGCGATGGATTTTCTGTTGCAACACTGCTCCAACTGCTGTGTCTGAGGCATCAGTGATAATACAGGTAGGAGCTCCAGATTTAGGGTGAAAAAGGAGAGTGGTCTTAATAGTCTGGAATGCTTTGGTAGTCTGTTCACTCCATTGTAGTTCATTGTGTGCACTGGAAATGGTTGATAGTAAGTCATTGAGAGGTTGGAGTAGTTGGGCACAACCAGGACTAAACCTATGATAGAAATTAATGAGGCCTAAGATTTCTCTTAACTGTTGGATTACTTCGACCTTCTCTTGTAATGGGTGAACTCCATTAACATCAATGAGGTGGCCAAGAAATTTCAATTGATGCACACCAAATTTACACTTGGTTGGGTTGACAATGATGCCGTACTCCTTGAAACGTTCAAGTACTAATCGGAGATGGGACAAATGTTCTGTGGGCGTAGCACTTGCAATGAAGACATCATCAATGTCGGCATAACAGAATGGGAAACCATGGAGTACTTTATTGATAAAGCGTTGAAATGTCTGAATGGCATACGAACAAACTCAAAAAGGCCAAATGGAGTAGTAATAGCAGTTTTTGGAATATCGGATGGTTCCACTGGTATTTGATGGTAAGCCCTGACCAGGTCAATTTTAGAGAAAATAGTAGAGCCCCATAGAGATGTTGAGAAATTCTGTATATGGGGAATGGGGTAACGGTCAGGAGTGATAACTGAGTTCAGAGCCCGATAATCTCCACACGGTCTCAAATCTCCAGATTTCTTTGGGACCATGTGTAATGAAAGACAACCAGGGACTTGATGACGAACGTATGATGCCGAGGTCCATCATATGATCAATTCGGATCATACAACCTTCAGACGCTCAGGCGAGAGACGCCGAGTACGGGGATGTACTGGTGGTCCAGTTGTAACATTATGATGCATTACGTCATGTTTCAGGATTTTTTGGTGAGTGAATGGCTGAACCACAGCTGGAAAATCATGGAGAATTTTGTCATACAATGAAGTGGGTGTTTTGGGGAGAAGAGTGGGGCTAATGGAGGGTTCGTTTGACGCAATTCCTGTTGTTAAATAATTATTACCATTAACGAACTACTTAATTTTGTTAATAATTGCAAAATATGATACATAAGATATCATTCTAAATAATTGAATATGCCTTGTCATAATAAACCATCTCTGTTATTAGATAATGCATGCAAATTTACATACAGGTGTGTGTCTGCAATCTGACGATCCTTAAAGTCTGGACGTATCCTCTTGTTTCTCGAGTATTCAGTACATAACTGTATTAACCTTATTGTAATGCGACCTTGAGCAGTATTATACATTCTGGCTGCATTCTACCTCATAGATCATTGTCCATTATCTATTGTCATTGTTTATATAAGTCATCATTTGCTTCGGGTTTACAAAATAGCATCCATCGTAGTGGCGTACCTGGGCACGGGCATCAAATTTCACTGATAATTATATTCATTATTAATTAATTAAAAGTTTTGTATAATAATTATATTCATAACTAAGTATCTATACTTTTAAATTGTAATAACCGTTAACCACGTTGTCATAACACATTGTAAAAGATGAGTAGGCAGCTGATATTATACAAGTTTTTACCAAAGAGAAGACATATAGAGGAAGAGGAAGACTATGAGAGAGAGACCACAAGTGATTCAGTTATGGAGACCATTAGTCTCAATAATGAGTGTGTTGAAGAGGTAGCTGAACCTGAGACTGACTACACTCATCACAGAATCCAGCCCATTGAGCCCACTAATGATATTGGTAGTGTTGATGATATTGCTTCAACTCCTGAGTGTTCCCCTTGTCAACCAGCTAGCATACAGTTTCCTGTTACATACTTTTCAGGCAAGGCACGATCATTCAACTCCGAATGGTTTCAACAAATTTCCTGGCTGGAATACTCCGTAAAGAACGATGCTGCTTATTGCTACCCCTGTCGCTTGTTTGGCTCAACGAGTATTTGTACTAGTAGGCCTGAAAAAGCTTTTACTACCTCAGGGTTTCGTGGTTGGAAGCATGCTACTGGTTCCAAGGGAATACTTCTCAGCCATAACAACTGTATTTCTCATAAGCAAGCAGTTGTAGCATGGGAACAGTTCAGAGCTACTTCTAAAACTGGGTCAGTTGCGGAACACAATAGAGCAGAGCAGATAAAGAAGAACAGGCATTACATCAAGACGGTAGCCGAGGTACTACTACTTTGTAGCAGACAAGAAATTTCTTTCCGGGGACATGATGAATCCAGTGAGTCTTTGAATAAGGGTACCTTTAAGGAGATTCTATCTCTTGTGACAAAACATGAATGACCCAGTTGTAGCAGAGAAATTTTTTCATGGTTCCAGATATGCTCTTTATACATCTCCTAGAATTCAAAATGATATCATCAGCATCATGGCCAATATGTTAAGACAACAGATATGTACCTCTGTTCAGCAAGCTGGGTATTACTCCATACTAGCTGACGAAACTAAGGATATGAGTAAACAAGAACAACTTTCCATTGTCATTCGTTACCTTGATGGTAATACTCATTCAATAGTGGAGCGTTTTCTAACTTTTGTCATAGCTTCTAATTTAACTGCTGAGCACTTGTCTAAGTATATACTGGACACTTTAACACTCTATACCTTGGATGTCAATATGATTGTCTCTCAGGGGTATGACGGCGCTCAGGGATTCATACAGGATTTTTTCTTAGGGGGGGGGGGGAAACAGTGGGTTTGGGTCATGTTAATACCTAGCATGTTGATTTTGTTATAATCAAATAGCCCAGAGCTTGGCCTTGGCACTTACTTAGTTGTGTCTTTAATACTTTAACACATTTTCAGTGACAATTAACTGAACAAAGCATTGTTAGTTTGTTGCTAAGCAGCCAAGCAGCTGAATCAACTTCTAAGCAGCTGTACTTAAGACAATTTTGAAAATTTAAAAAAAGTGACTATTGAGATGGATATTAGAAGATTTGTTACACAGAAGAGAAAACACACAATGTCTAGTGATAGTAGTGATGAAGAAGAACCTACAGTTTCACAGCCAACAGCTACAACGTCTTCAAAGGCAGCAGAGGTAGGCCCATCAAAAGCTCAAAAGAAGAAGATATACAAATCAAGGCTCAGTTACAAAAAAGAATGGGAGCAGAAGTATCCATGGGTATCCTGCACAAATTTAGAAGAAGGAATGTTCTGCACCTTCTGTCAGAAGTCAGGAAATTCACCCGCAACAGCAAGAGGAGCATGGACTAGTAGAGGAGTAAAAGACTGGAATCATGCTACTGAGCTGCTCAAGCTACACAGTCAATCAAAATGGCACAGAGATTCAGTTGTTTTTGTCCGAATGGCTGAACAAGGAGAGAAGCAGAATGTAATACAGATTCAGAGTGCAGCTGTAGCTAAGGAGCAAAAGGAAAGGAGAGCAAGGAATAGAGCTGTTCTGCTGAAACTCCTCCGTTCAGTTTATTTCTTAGCAAAAAATCGACTGCCTCTCACAACTATATATGGTGAACTAGTGGAGCTACAAGTTGAAAATGGTGATACAGTTCTTAAGCAACATCTGGAGCAGGGGCCTCACAATGCACAGTATACTTCAAATTTCTCAGTAGTCATGCTGTCGGATGCTATCGATACATGGCTTGATCAGAGACTAATACAGAGTTTGAAGTCAAGCCCCTACTTCACGGTTTTGGCTGATGAATGTGAGGATATTACCACTGCAGAAGAGCTTTCTATTTGTGGTCGGTGGGTTGTCAATGGAAAGCCTGAAGAACATTTTCTCACAGTACTCCATATCTCCGCTCAAGATGCTGAAACTATTTCAGGAGAAATCTGCTCTTACTTTGAATCGAAGAATGTAGAATATCACAAACTTGTGGGACAAGGATATGATGGCGCACCTACCTTTGCTGGCATGCATAATGGAGTTCAAAAGATAATTCAAACTCATGCTGCACATGCTCTCTACATTCACTGTGCATGCCATAGGCTTCAACTAGCCAGTATGCAGGCTGCTGATAGTGTTCCAGTAATAAAAAAGTTGTTTGGCATGATGTTAAATTTATGGAAATTTTTTTACTACTCACCCAAAAAGGCAGAATCACTCAGAGAACTACAGTCTGTCCTCAAACTCCCTGAGCTAAAAATTGTCAAGCCTAGTAGCACTAGGTGGCTCTCACATGAACGGTGTGTAAGAGCCATTTACAAAGAACTGCCTGCTCTTATTATTACACTTCAACAGCTTTATGAAAACTCTGGAGATGCAGAAGCCTTTGGTCTCTCTAAACTTCTTTCTAGTTTCTCTGGAGTTGCCAGCATTGTGCTTCTATCTAAAGTTCTGGATATTTTAGCACATATCAATGCAAATGAAAGTAGCTGATTTTAGTAAGCTACCAGTACTGCTAAAAGCCGCAACTGATCAATTAAAACATATGAAGGAAGAAAATAGTGACTGGGTGTCTCTGGTAAATGAAAAAGTTTCTGTTTTGGAGCAGGAGCATGGCATTGAAATGAGCCATACGTTTGGATCTAGCAGGTTGAGCATACGAACCATAACCGATTATCGTACTAGAATTGCTATTCCTTACATTGATAAGTTACTTGAAAACATCAAGCAGCGATTCTCTGACAATGCACTCAAAGTTGTGGTTGCCATGTCAGTCTTCAACCCTGCCCTCTTGCCCACTGCTGAAGATCCTCAACTGTCATCATATGGCATTGAAGAACTTAAAGTTCTAGCAAATTTTTATGGAAATGAAGCAAGTATTGAGCACAATGGAACACATTTCACTTCACCACCACTCTTAAACTCGGATGATTTACAGACAGAATGGAAACTTTTCAGAAGAGCAATGACAATAGAGAGGGACAGTTTGATGCATTCCAAGAATCTAGATACTGCACCAAGCCTGCAAGAGCTTCTTCAGCAAATGCATTCATCAAGTACATACTCAGGGATTTTTCCAGAAATGATGAAACTTCTAAATATCCTGTTGACTCTACCAGTAGGCACTGCTACTGTCGAAAGGTCATTTAGTCAAATGAAAATGATCAAAACGAGGCTGCGAAACCGACTGTCAGATGCTAATTTGCAACACTTAATGAGAGTGGCTATTGAAGGGCCAGAATTAAAGGAAGTAGACTTTAATGAAATCTTAGAAATATTTAAATTGAAAAGTAGAAGACTGTTATTGTAAATAACAAGACTGCATGCTTTAAGAAGAGCAATTGTTATTATTAATCAATCTCATTATTGTTATGTACAAAGTGAAACTTCTTGGGGGGGGGGGAAATCCCAGGTTTCCCCCCCCCCTGTATGAATCCCTGGCGCTTCAGTAATTAATGGTTGTTGTAGTGGTGTTCAGCAGCGCATTAGAGAGTTGATTCCACAAGCTATCTATGTTCACTGTCATGCTCATTGTCTCAATTTAGTTCTTGTCGACTGCGTCAAAAACAACTCTCATGCTTTTGAGTTCTTCTCCTTAGTACAATCTCTCTATGTCTTCATGTCATCCAGCAAAGCTCATGTCATTTACTTGGAGACGCAAAATCAGCTTCATCCAGATAAACAAACCAGACAATTGCAAAGACTATCTGATACTAGGTGGGCATGTAGATACTTGTCACTAGATGTTATTGCCAGTACCTTCAATTCCATCTTAGCCACACTTGATTCTATTGCTGAAGGCAATGATAAACCCAAAGCAATTGAGGCTACTGGTTTACTGCACCAAATTCACAGTTTTAAGTTCATCTCCTGTCTAGTCATCTTCCTACGTATAATGGGAATCATCAAATCATTATCTAATTAGCTCCAAAGTAGAGAGATAGATCTGGCTTTAGCTGCTGATTTAGTTATCTCCACATCAGATACCTTAAAGACACTAAGGATCAGACGTATAAGTACATTACAGAGGTGGCTACTATTCACAACATTGAAGTTCAGGAACCCAGACGGCATAGGAGGCCTCATAGGATAGATGATTTCATTTCTTTTGAATGTACAGCCAGTACTGGTCATAGAGAGCCTCTCAACAGCAGTGAATCTTTGAAGACTAACATTTACTTTCCTGTTTTAGATCATATACTCTCTGAGATGGATCGTAGATTCACTCAAACAAATTTGGATCTTATGAAATCCTTACAAGCTTGTCATCCGTCGTCTTCTAACTTCTTAGAATGTTACCTGTAAATACTGCTCATTGTGAGCGATCGTTTTCCGCCTTAAAAAGAATCAAAAGTTATTTAAGAACAACAGTGACTGAGAAGAGACTAACAGATATTGCTCTTTTATCAATTGAGACTGATCTAAGTGATAGTATTTCTTTAGATGATGTAGTTACAGAATTCGAAGGAAAAGACAAAAACAGAACAATTATGTTGTCTTAGTCTAATTAAATTTTAAAATGATAATTATTAATAAACTGACACGCCCACTTGCGGGGCCCTGCCATCAATTTTTAGCCAGAGGCAGAATTTTTAGGTGGTACGGCTAATGGGAGGTGCAAAGCACCTCCCCTCCCTAGGGGGGTCCGGGGGCATGCTCCCCCGTGAAATTTTGGGAAAATTGGTACTCAGAGACGCATTCTAGTGCATTTTGAACCATAAATTCATAGAAACAACATCATTCTTTATGTCATGTGTCCATAAAAATATATATATCACAGAAATGAGCCAAATACTCTTTGTCTGCCTTCACGTCCAGTAACAAACTCTTCAGCAACTTTCTCTAGCTCTAGTTTGTCCACATGGTCTTTATGGATGTGTAAAACCATCAAATAGTTCAACCTCTCCTGACTCATGGTGGTTCGCAGGTAGATTTTCACACATCTAAGTGCTGAGAATGATCTTTCTGATGTGGCTGGGAGAACAAGAAGTAGTTTCAAAAGTTTCCACACGCCAGAAAAGGCACTTCTCTCAGGGACAGAAAGCCCAGATAAGACTTCAATAGCATCTTGAATGGAGAAGTCACTGAGGGTGTCCTTATATGTGCCTGAACAGAGTGGTTTCAGTAGTGGTAACTGGGCTTCCAGCTCAAGCTTTGAAAGATCATCCTTGTAGATGTCTAACACAGCCTGCATCTCAGGCTCATATGCCTCGCCTTTGCAAGCCTTTAGAAGTAGCTCTTGTAGATTCACATACACACGATATCCAGGTTGATTGAATCTGTCAGTAACAGCCTGGACCACAAAATCCAGTGACTCATAGTAGATCTGACGATACCAATCGTGGGGACTAGAGTGAAAATCACCACTTGTTGAGCCAATTTGCAGTTGCTGTGGAGCCCTCCGTTTTCTCGGCAAAGCAGGATCATTGACTTGAAAGCTGGTCTGGTCTTTGATCACACAGGCATAAAACTTCTTAAAGTTGTCCTCTGTGCGGAGAGATTTGAGGACAGAAAGTGTAAGACTAGCCAGCCTTTGACCCTCAGCAGCTGAGAGTGTTTTATTTTGAAGGCTCTTGCTGAGGTTGTCAGTATGGTGCAGCAAAAGGCACCCAAGAGAAACTCCAAATAGAAAATCAAATGTGTGCATCTGTGCATCAACTCCAATGATCCTTGCTCTCATCTCACCATCAAGCTTCGAGCCCAAAGCATCTTCCCACACTTCAAACAGCACTTGATAATTGCCCAATACACTCTGTAGTGATGCAGCACGTACAGTCCATCGTGTTGGACAAAGTACACGGAAACCAGGTGTGTCTTGGGCAAGATCAGATTTGAGCTTCTGGAATATAGCATCTCTCTTGGGAGACTTCTTGATGAGTTTCGATATTTCAATCACAATGTCCAATGAAGACTTTATAAGCTGGCACTGCTTAACTGTGTCACCAGCTCCCAAATTTAGGGCATGCCCATAGCAGTGAGTGAAGATGGCTCGTGACTCTTTGTCAGAAATAGTCTTGGCAACACCATTCCTTGTGCCAGTCATGGCACTCGCTCCATCATAGCATTGTCCACGCAGTGTTCAAGCTTGATATTCATTCTCAAGAGAGTATCTTCAATGATGGCCACCAAGACTGCTGAAGTGATGCTGTCGATTAAATATAATCCAAAGAATTCTTCATTCGCTACCAGATCTTCGCTTACCCACCTAAACACCAACACAACTTGCTCTTTATTGGAACAGTCAGAAGTTTCATCAATCATGATGGTGTAGTACACAGCACTTTGGATTCGTACAGCAATGTCATGCAAGATTTGTTGAGCCATGATTGAAAGTAACTAGTTCTGTACTTCGTGGGCTCTGTACTTTAGCTGTTGCCTCTGTAGAAACTGATGTATAGGAGGGTAATCCTCTCCACGGAGATACAAAAGCTGGTACAGATTTGAGTCAGTCTCATCACCATCACCACGAAGAGGGAGTCCTTGGCGTGCTAGATATCTAAGTGATGACAGAAATCTTAGTAGATACTGCCTATTTTGCTGCTTCAGAGTGGCGGCTTCTTTAGATAGCATGTCTCCCACATCAACCCTACTTGCCAAAGCTGAGGCACTCATTTTGTGAAAGTCACAGCTCTCATTCCTCCCAAAAATCCTGGTGGCATCCTTCCAGTTAGTAAACCCCTTCACTAGGAAACTCTCTTCAGTGTATGAGGATAGTCTGGCCTTCTAATCCCTCACAGCTTTGCAGCACACAAAACAAAAAACACAGTCTTGTCCACTATCATAGTGGATCCATTTAAATCAGTCAAACCAGGCTGCCTGAAAACATCTGTTCACTGGATTACTTACTCCAAACTGTCTACGTGGGAAGACCATTGTTCTTGGTTGATAGACTTGATCTGGCATGTCATACACCTCCTCGCTTGATATTCTTTGCCTGGATGCTATCTTGTACAGCTTTGTCACCTGAAAAATATTGAACTCTGAGTTGAACTCCACGTGGTCTAGATTGAGGGGTGTGTCTAGTGTGCGTTTATTAGAAAATGCAAGGAAATTACATGCAGCAAGGCTAGTTAGCCATCCACAGATCCAGTGAAGCTACTGACACAGTTCTCTTGGTAAGTTGGTCCCTAGGCCCAAAACTGATACGGCCATAGCCGTACCAGCCATAGCATTGCCTCCGGCTATGGTAAGTTTCTACAAGTGTTTGCTTCACTGTGTTACTGTTTGACTGTTTTTTACTGCAGAGGATCTTTTTGACGATGTGAGTGAGATTTGATTAAAATGTCACACAATTATTGTCATCTTTCTGGCAATTTAGAACATTTTGATGGATGTTGTATAAGAAAATTCTGATACTCCCATTCCTCCGTCTGGTAATCCTCCCATTCCTCTGTCTGTTGATCCTCCCATTCTTCCTCCTTCTCCTGTTCCTCCCCCTGTACGTCAGCCATAGTCCATTGTGTTAATTTCTGCAACAAGTAATGCCTACAACATGAGCAAACACAAATGGATACACAAACATGTACATTATTATATTATTGTGTTCGTATAATTCTGCAGCGATGTATGGTGGGGGAATGTTCGAATATTGGGAGGAGGAGGAGGGGGATGAAGAGAAGTGTAAGTTCTGTAAGAAATTGTGTCATGATTGTTTCATTTCTTCTTCAACACAGATTTTATTATGCTCATGGCATTTCGAAGAGTTGACAGTAAGCACAATTACAGCTATTTGTCACCGTTGCATATGTATTTCCATTTGCATAGACATCTGAGGGGGGGAAGAGGTGGAGGGAAAGGTTTAGGCAGACCAATTGCCCTTTCTCTTTGTGCAGAGGGACAAAGAGAATAGGGCAGTTGGTCTGCCGTCAGCATGCTGCTGACCTTGGGGTGAGTATATATAATATAGCATGTCATAAGTGTTCTTCTAGATTCTCCACAGGAGAAAGCCCAAGGTCAGCAGCCGGCATTACGATAAAAACATAGGCTGAAACATTATATATAAGTCATATAGCAATGTCACTTCCTTTTAATTTAGGGACCAAAACAATCGATTATATGCAACATTAAATGTAATAATTACATACAACATTAGGACTTTTTACATAAAATTTTATTTAGGTATTTTTTATTTAGATTTCATTTTTAATTTACATTATTTTATTTACATGCACATTAATACAATATAATTTTAATATAATATAATAATATTTAAATTGTACATTTTAAAATAATATAATAGTGCTAATGATGATAATAATAATAATGATAATAATTTTAATTTTATTTATTATTAATGTCACACACAAAAGACTGCCCAGCCACCAATGGCTTATGAGTTAATAATAATAATAATAACAATAATAACTATTGAAAATAATAATAACAACAATAAACTAACAACCAAAAATAGTAGCAAGAATAATGGTTAGATATAGAAGAAATTAAGATGAAGTAAGGTTAGAAAGATAGTTGACTTTCAGCTGCCTGAAGGTCGAGAGTCCAAACTGGTCGAGAGTCCAAAACTGGTCGAAAGGGCGAGGATCTTGCTCCTCTGATACACACGATGGAGGATCTCAAAATTTTAAATTAATCTTAATTTAAAATTTTGAATTTCAAAATGTAAAATAATAATAATAGTAACATTTCATCATGATGATAATAATAATAATAATAATAATAATAGCAAAAATAATGAAAATAGTTTCTTGGTTAATATTTGTGAGTTCCAAAGAGAACAAGAGAAGTAGAATCAGTGACATGTTTAAAGTTCTGTTGCTGCACATTGGCGAGCCCCACCCAAGTTTCAAAATTAATTAAATTAATTAATTATTTCCAGGTGTGAAGGTGAATTTTATTCTGTTACTCTCAACTCGTATAGTGAATTATGGCTGACATTAAAGAAATTGTCAATTCTCTGATCGATGGTGAGTATTTCATTGTATTGTGATCATGTACGTGAGTGTATTAACTAACAATTAGTTGTATATACGTGTGTAATTTTCACCGTTTAGTTCAAGTTACTTTGTTACTGCTGATATATAGTTTAGGATTTAGCCTCCTCTAGTATCCACATTTCAATTTTAAAAATCTTCAGTCAGTCAGAGTGGTGCGTGTTGTTATATATATGTAATGTGTTCAGTGGAATATGTATTCTATGTGTACAATATTGTCAGTCAGTTAACTGCAGCTATAGTTAGGTTTTGGCCCTCGAATTGACATTAGTTCGTTTTGTTCCTGGAAAGGTATTTTGTGTTATCTATCTACATGGTTAGCCATTACTTCACTAAATGTTTTAGTTACTGGATAGGGTTTTAGTAGACAAACAGGAAAAATATATTGAATACATTCATTGTTTTTATATTGAAAATGTATTGGCATTTTTGTATAATTACAATTGTAAATATAGCTACAAAAATGTACCATGTTTTTAGGTGTCGGATATATACATGATATATTACATATTTTGTACAACAATTGTAACATTGTTGTAATATATACATTATTAATACCACTGCTGTTTATACAATGTGTCAATTAGAATTCCTTTTGTCACATGATTGTGAAGTTATCTTAAATATTTCATCCTGTCCATTAGACTTGAAACATCCTAAATATTCAGAGCCCCTTGGATGTAACTCTATGATGTATATTCATCAATATAACTTAAACATATGCATATATACTGTGGAATTAACATACCACACTATACTGCCCACCTATGGAACCATGGCAACTTACAATTTGATATTGGAATTCAATTATTGCATGCAAAAAAAAAAACCAAAATCACTTTAAGCTTACCATTAAACAATGAATATTAGTAGTAAGCTATGTGTTATCATGAGCCCCCAAGGAAAGGGAATACAAGTGTTGTATTTAAGAAATGGTCTTGCTAGGTATTTTTGGCAACAATTCACTTATAATATCATTTTTAGCTTTCTTATATTTATCCCTGACTATGTTTTAGTAGTTAGGGGCCAATTTTTCATTATTAAAGAAACATGTTTAAATAAATCACAAAGTATATGAATGTACGTGCAACCATGCCTAGGCCTATACATTCCTAAACCTAATTTGTACAGCGCGCAAGTGTACACTCAAATGAATTATATTTACAAACATAAATACATACCCATACATATAGATATATGTATATATACATACACATACATATATATGGGTGTGTGTGTGTGTGTACTTTCTATGTATCAGCATTATATATTTTGTAAAAGATATACAAATATATACATATACATAAATAAATATACATATGTGTCTGTTAGTCTTAACTGAAAGGTGATGTTAATGTATTTCTTTAACAGGTTGCTCAAGTGAAGTTGCTCTTAGGATACTTCCCAGACTGAGGGAGATACTGGAAGCAACTCAATGGATTCCTGGTGAGTCCTTAAATACATTGGGCTCCTCATTGGGTGCTAGCCTATCTAGCGTAGTTTCCTCCTGTTGCACTGGATCAGAGAGTAGTGGACATTATGCTACTCTCTCATCCAGTAGAGCAGGGTCAAAAAGACCATCAATCAACCAATGATGGTAGTTCTATAAGGGGGGGATCCAAGCGGCCAAGACGTCATGTCGGTAGCCAAGGAACTCCCAGCAGTAGTGCCAGCATTGGTGGCAATAGTGCTGATGGTGGTTTTAGTACCAGGAACACCAATACTGGTTTGACTGGTAATAGTGCCACTTCAACTGGTCTGTGTAGTACCAATTCCATAAACATGCTCACAGTCAAAGAGGCTAAGATGCCTGGATTAAGTTGTACTCAAAAAGAGCGCTGCATGTATCTCAATCACCTTGCTCAGATCTCGCGAGGTGTGACAGTCAGCGAATCCATTCCCATGGCTGTGGGAGTGAATAGCCTGCCTCCGTCTAGCAAGTTTGACCGCAATTATGGAATGGAGGTTGTTCGCCACTCTATCGATTCAGGATTTTGGCCTCCTGAAGATGTTGTAGCACAAGCTAACATGGAGATGAGCGGTCTCATTCACGCTGCTGGGAACATTTTGCTCCAACTCAACAATCTCAGCAAGCAATGTGAAACCCAATGTGCACGACATACTGGTCTGCTTTTGGATGAACTGTTGACGAGGGTAGGTCCTTTGTACATGTTGACTAACCAGTGCATTTTACAACCTGGCGACTCTGTTATTTTTCAAATGTTAGCTCGCCACCTAAATAACCAAAAAAAGCAAGAAATGGTGGATATTCTCAATCACTGTGGCTGTCAAAGGTGCCAACGTGGTTGGTCTGAGAGGTCATCATCGCTTGATGAAGATAAATTAACGATGACCTCGCCTGTGTTGCCAGTCAACATGCATTGATGGTTGTTGCCAAAAAATATTCAAACACTGGCAAAACCTCCTTGCATGATTGTCACACATTTACGAAAAAATGCCCCTCCTCTGTTTCTAAGGGCCAAGTTTGTGCTGGTCTCTCAAGGCCTCTCGTAGTTTCTGGTCTTTTCAATAACATCATTCGCCAGTCTAATCTGGGTAGCTTAATTCCACTGTACAAAGCAAACCAGTCCGTTCACTTTGTCAATGGAGGGGTGACTGCTCTTAGTGCCATTCACCTCGTCGACGGTGATGGTTGTTTTCTCGTGCTGGACAAGTTTCTGGGCCTTTTTGAAAAGTTTGGCTGCCAAGGCATTAGTGTGGGATTCGAAGGGTTAGCAGGCGTCAGACCTGGCTACCATTTCGAGATCTCCATCATGATGCCGTGGAAATGAAACATTGCTATGGCTTCCGAAGGAGCGAAGACCGTGTCACGGTTGAGTACAACCTCAGTCTCAAGGCCTTTTTTCATGCAATGGACATTTTAAACTCGTCCGTCAGAGTTGCCGTGTTGGTGGAAGAGAAAGGTCAACCATCCTTTTCCAATCCCAGAGACTGTCTCATGGTGACGTTGCTCGTTCAAAAAGTGAGCAACGGAGCCTGGCAACCTCTAGGAGTGGACATGGTCAAAAGTGGATTCTCTTTCCTAAAAAAACCCAAACATACTCCCTCAGACTACTTGGGAGCATCCAATGATGCATGACTCCACAAGAAGGGGATGTTCCAAATTCCTGAGGAACTTCTCAATGGTGCCGAATTGGGTCACCTGCCGTGGGCACTTCATGACCAGGTGGAGGAAGAGGGCACTGCTCATCAATTGGCAGAGGTTGGTGGGGGTTCCTTTTACGTGAAAGATAAGAAAAGCAATCTCCACCAATCCATGCTATTCGTCGATGACAGTCTCATTGCCAATGCAGGTCAAGGACGTTTTCTGAGACCGGACCAGCATGGCACATTTTACAGGAAGAATACCGTGATGTGTTTCTACAGCAGTAACTCTCTCTAATGAGCAGGCTCTGCAACTGCCATGCCGCGACTACTTGATGAAAGTGCGCAATGGCTATGTGGATGCGAGCAACTTCGAGAGCTTCAACTTGGGCAGGTTCGCCAGTCAAGGTGGCCTACCCCAGGCCTTGAAGCGCGCTAGTGATGGACCTGCAATTGCGGTACAACCGTTTTGATGAGGTCCTAAAAGAGGCCATTCGACATTGCCAATTGCATTTTTGCGAAATGCGTGGAGGTGAGGTAGGATTGGCCGTGAACTGTGACCGTTTAACGTGCCATCCTACTAATGCCATCGAGCTTTATGTCGATTACAACATTGTTCAATATTGGTTGAACTATTTGTCTAGCCTCGACAATAGTCTTGGCAATTCAGACAATTTAGAAAATGAATTAATTCGTATGGTTAGGTGGATTGTAGCAGAAAATAGTCGATATAACATTATTTTGAATCTTCCAAAAATAATAATCAACTGAAACCATTCTTAATTTAATTGCGTGCAGCAGCATCTACAGCTAACCTCTGCAATAGATATACAGCTGTTAATATACATGCTGTCCTCAATATGGACACGGTCTCCAATCTCCAGATTTCTTTTGGACCATGTATAATGAAGACAACCAGGGACTTGATGACAGACGTATGATGCCGAGGTCCATCATATGATGAACAGATCATACAACCTTCAGACGCTCAGGCGAGAGACGCCGAGTACGGGGATGTACTGGTGGTCCAGTTGTAACATTATGATGCATTACGTCATGTTTCGGGATTTTTTGGTGAGTGAATGGCTGAACCACAGCTGGAAAATCATGGAGAATTTTGTCATACAATAAAGTGGGTGTTTTCGGTAGAAGAGTGGGGCTGATGGAGGGTTCGTTTGATGCAATTCCTTGGACACGGAAATTGGTCACTGTGTCAATCAAACGTTTGTGTCCCATATCCACCAGGAGACCATAACGGCGTAAGAAATCTGCACCCAGAATTGGTGTTTTAACCTCCACGATGACAGACACCCAGTGGAACGTACGACGGAGTCCAAGATTGAGTGTCAATGAGCGGGTACTGAAGGTTGAAATGGGTGAATTATTGATGGCTTGGAGTGTGAGGAGGCAACAGTTGTTCTTATCGTCAGCTGTTGATGGTATAATACTCACTTCTGCACCTGTATTAATGAGAAAAAGGTAATTTATGACATGCATCTACAATGTAAAATAGGCGACTATGTTCATTAAGGTCAGTGACGCCTGTCGCCACTAGTGACTGGCCTGGATATTTCCCTTCTGAGAGCAAGGTGGTTTGCACTTTTTGGCTGCCTCTCCAAACTTCTGATGATACCAGCACAAATCTGAATTAGGGATGGAAAGAGATGAATGGGCTTGAGCTGGACTGCCTGCTTGTGTACGGGAAATACTGCGTTGAGGTTTTAGAAGTTGTTTAACTTGTGCAATTTCACTTTCAGTTCACTAATCTCAGCAACCAGTGAGTCAGAGGGTGAAACTGTAGCTACAGTGGGTGTGGCCACTTCCATCACCTTGTCTGCTAAAGTAGCTAATTCCTGAAGATTTATTGCCTTGGCAGTCGATGCCAAAACCAGCCTGACGTTTGTAGGGAGGCGTTGCAGAAATAGTTCACGCATAAATGATGGGTCAAGTGCAGTGGCTTTATCACCCAATAGCTGCTGCATGTGTTGGAGGAGTTGTGTCAGCTTGCAATCTCCCAACTCTTCCGTATTGAAGAGTTGTTGTGAACGACGCTGTTCTGATGCTGCTGTTGTCTGAACTAAGGCGTCTTTTGAAGCTTTAAAGAGGTCATCCTTGGGAGGTGAAAGGATGAGATCACGTACCTTGGTGGCGTATTCAGGGGAGAGAGTAGCTATGACGTGGTCAAACTTGGTCTTGGAGACAGTAATATTCCATGTGGCAAACTGCTCTTCAACTTGGGCAAACCAAAGAAGAAGATCGGCAGGCCAGAAAGGTGGGATCTTCAGACTGACAGCATTAGTAGCCATTGTTCTTAGATCTTAGTCGGGGTCACCAATTTAGTCATAAATAGAAAACTCATTAACAATATCAATGAATAACTAATATACAATGAACAATAAATAACGACAACGGCTCGAAGTCCGAGAAACAACTGACACAAGGTGACAACGATCGAGGATGATAATACTTCTAAGTAGAACATGAGATGGAGTATCGTTACCTAGGAAATACGGAGGCAGAGACACCACTAAAAATGTGGGGGTCTCAGTAAAAAAAAATTCTTATGTGTAGAATTAAACAATATTTTTTTAAGGAAAAAAGGATAACTTGAAACACATTTATAAAAGCACACAGTATACATCTTCATGAATCCAAAAAGTTACCAAAGTACATTTTTCGTTCATCATATTTAGAAACAAATTCTCATGCAATGGAAGGTAAATCTAATAAATCTGTGAGTTCCTTATGGATGTGCAGCAACAGGCAGTAATTTGGTTGTTTTCTGTCATCATTGATCAAACAAGTATAACGTATAAAGGTGCTTCAGAGATGAAAATGTTCTTTCAGAAGTTGCACACGTTATTGGTGAAGATAACGTTAAACGAAGGACAAGATGTACTGATATCATGAAGAAGTGGAAGTTGCCTGCTTAGCTTAAAAAAGGCAATATCTCTCAAAATTTTTGTTATTTCCTGCTTTTGTAAGTAGCTGCTCCATGGATAACACTGATGAAATGTACTGTGCTTGAAAATGACTTTCCAGCTCACCAGACAAGAGATCACAAGCTTCATGATACAATTGCTTAAAGTAGTCTTTCACATCAGAAAAAACATGGGGTTCAGCTCCACTATCATATTGCTTAGGACGCTTTGTATTCCAAATCATCATTATAAAATCATGCATATTGCTACTTTACCTCTTTCCTTAATGTATTCAAAAAACCATTGAATTATTTGCTCCTTGTGGTCTTCAAGAGATGACTAAGTTATATTGAATAATTTTACAAAAGATATGTCTAATTGTTGCACAAAGTTCTTCAGGGTAACATTTAGACAGTCTAAAATACTCTAATCCTCTTTTCATTCCTTGAGCAGACAGTGTCTCTTGTCTGTGACCTCTTTATATATTAACTGCTGAAGCAAAGTTGACTTAGTCATAATGTTTATAAAGTAATAATATGTTATATATATATAAATAGTGGACTTCACAGATTCCACTCATTAAATCCAAAATCACTGGTTGAAAAGACAGATACAACATTTTTACATACCTCTGAGGTTAAATCTATAGTGAGGACAATTGCTGCATTTTGCAATATTGATACTGAAAACAACTATGTGAACTATGAATCATGTTTCATCTGATCTTCACTAGTTTCAATTGAAGTGTAGGTACTGCAAGTTCCATGTCCTGTCTCAGAATATTCAGTTTCTCCTATATCCTAGATAAGAAAAAGTAGTCATACATAAAAATTTTGCCTCAATGGGGCAACTCTTCAAGTTGAGCTTATAGATGTCTGTTGATCAGACAGTGAACAACAGTACTAGTACTGAGATGGTGGTTGTCTGTACCTTGATGAATGATCACGATAAATGAAGCATTGTTTAAATGCCATAGCTACATTTCCTGATCACTTTGCTTGTGCTTGAATTGATGGTCATTGAAGTAACTGGCAAGAACTCTGTATAACAACATAAAAATGTAAGTAAAAAATTTTGACCCTGTACCCTCTTATGTAACAGATAAAGAGCACTAATTAGAATTGTCATACTTCACAAGACTTTCCACCTTTGATGAAGTGACCATGTATAAACCGATTAGCACATCAAACCATCAAACATTAGTAAGTTACTTAAGAGGGTACAGTTTTGAATTTGATTATTTCTAAGATGCTTTTAAAAATATTTTGTTCATTTTTTTCTGTTAAAGAAATTATCAGAAATCTGAAAGATTCAAAATCTACTAAAATCATTTTTATATCATATTTTGCAATTTTAAAAAATCCAATATAGTGTATCCAAATACCCAAAAATTATGTATGGATTTTTTGATACAGCGCTTCATTAATTTTTAATCTTTTATTGAACGTTCATAAATTAATGATTAGTGTCTTTTAATCGTTACACATTTTGTATTTTATCTGGAAAGATGCATCTCTTTCTTTTTGTGATTGAATACCCATCACAAAAATTAAAGAAAATGGTGGCTTAGTAAAGCTGTTGTTGTGAGGTATTTTTTTGAAATAACTTCATTATAAATGAATATTTCGCAAGTATGAGAATTCATGTGTGTAAAATAGTATGATCTATCTTGTTGGTCTGATACAATTCTAGGTGGACCACTTGTAGTATTCTCATTCTATTATTAATGACAGATTTGAATCCCTTCTTCATTGTCTTTTCAGAGTACTTTTTATACTTGGCAGTGTTTAGGTAGAAGGTGAGAGCATGACAGTTCCATCATACATACAACAATCTTTATTATAAGTTGTTCAGAACTCTGTAGCTGCTGTAATAAGGTACTTAAATCTTTTACTGCTAGTGGAGCATTTTTGATAGACTATGTCTACAAGAGGACTCTCATCCAGTCTTACCCTGACAGAACACTGTGATGAACTAGATTTCCCAACAAGAAATATTTTTCTAAAAGTTGACCCTGTTGAGTTGTTTTAGTAGGTTTAGAGCTACACAGAGGACAGAATAATTGCTTGTCATTTGGCAATAAACCAACCTACTAACTAGTAATGAGAGACATAGGCATCAACAAATGTCAATTTCACTTGCCCACAGGCAAAGACTTTGTATTCTGTGGCACCATTAAAACAAATATATATGAAAAGGTGAGCACAAGAAAAGTACCTCAATTCCTTTCCCAAATTTTGCAATATACCTATAAGAAAAACACAAAAGCAAGTGTCAGTGATAGCTCAGAACATTGAATTGATATTTTTTATCTTCTAACCAAGCCATAATTTCAGGTATATCGTTTGCTCTGCACTTCATTAGTTGATACGTATTTCTCTCATATGCATGTCCTCTAACAGCAATCCCTGATGAATCAAAAAAATTAACAACAAAGCTGTTTACGTAACATGTGTTATGTTTCTTGCTTATCCTTTTGTAAAGAAATGCTAGCTAAAGCTATCACTGTTGGTCCTTTTGATGCCTCATGTTTTAAGATTGCTTGCATTTCATGCTTGATAGACTCGAATACTATACCTGTACGTTCATACTTATTGTTCTTATGTTGAGTTGTCTACAACAATAAGGATTAATATATGTACAATTATATAGCATTATTTTTAAACTGTAAATGCCACTGTAAAATTGAGGGATGTTAAGCCCCCTCTGTTTAGGTTTTGTGTCTACAGCCTTCTAATATCCCCTTTCCAATCCCCATGAGTATGTATCATGATTGTCCTGGGGTAATCAAGGTAACAATACTGTCAAGTGGTACTTCAAAATTTGTGTGAACATACCACTCTCATGTCTTATGGCTATGTCAAGATCAATCTAACCTTTGCTATCACAGGATAGTTTGACATACAGGATTAGTATCATGATCATGTTTAACATGATCTTAGAGGTGGTCGAAAATATCCTATGGATAAGATAACACAGCAACATAATACATTGAGTTTGATACTGTTATATGCTGTCATAACTTTTCTACACTTTCAATCTTGTCTTAATTACATTATTTGTTGTTTTTTTCCCAATTTATTTATTTATTCCATTATTACTATTATAGCAAAATCAATAAAACTATTATTTGCAGTAAATAATGAAATTAATGATCATGTTTCTTTTGTAAACCAAAAAAAAACAAAAATGTTCATGCATTTGTTTCCTCAGTTCTAGCCTATACTCATTCACATTAAAGATCAATCCATCAAAATGTCACCAAGTGCATTTACATGTTAGCATACACCAATATTCTAAGAAAGCAAACATTTTGTCCAATACTTTAGGCTTACCACATTTTCTTATTTTATGTGGTAACTTTATTGCAGATAGATCCAGTAATCTTGCCTCTTCATTACTCACACCACTATCTTCACTTTGGCTTAGCTCAGTCCCACCACTATCCATTATCATCTCTTCTTAAACATGCATTTGCTCATCTATCGTGGTAGTTCCATCGGTACTGATGACACAGCCTTTGGACAAGGTGACTACATCTTCACTCACACCATCAATTTCTTCAACTTCATCATCCTCCCCTCCTACATCATGTATAAATTCATTATGCAATGTCTTTAGAAAACATTACTTTGCTGTCTGAGTTCTACCATGATTGGTTTTTCCAACTTCCCACAAACTCTGAAGTCTCTCAGGTTCTGCCATTTTATGATCAAAGTCATTACCATAGGATTCTGACACTATAGATGCTAGCCTCAGACATATTGATTGTGCTGCTCTGAATTTCTGATGCTGGCTCTTTGGTTTAGGGTGTGGTAGGTCAACTGAAGAAATAGAAAATGAACCAAGAGTTTCGCTGTCACTGAAGACAATATGGATAGTTTTGTAGCAAGCCATATGCCATCTTTCTTCATCAAACATAGGCATTTCAAGTCTATTTCTCAAAGTGAAAATGTGACAGCAAGGCAACTTCAATATAATAGTCTGATGAAAATAACAAGAGCACTTGACTGATGAAGTTTTAGTATCCTCGACTCTTCCATCAATAAATTGTACTTTCTCAACTTTTTCAACATGTTCCTCGGTCAACTGAATGTAACATTTACATCAGCATACACCAACTTTCCAAGAAAGAAAAAAGAACACAGCACTCTGCCAACATTGTAGTTACTTTTAACATAACATGGGTTGAAAAAAGTGATACAAATGTTCACGTTACTGGATTCCTAGAAGGTAAAGTCCTAACTCCGGACACTCTTTGCTTTTTCCTTCTGCTTTTTGGTCATAAGAGAGCATTTCGCTCCAAATTTTTTCTGCTAAAAGAGTTATCATTTATGTGCCATCATATCAAAATTTGATAAAATTCATCAAGGAATTGCAAAGATGTCATTTGATAATTATGTTCCTTACTCCAGACACTTCCGTAATTTTTACATGGCTGTTGTCAACGAGGTATCATAAGCTGATAAAATGTCAGTTAGAGTCTAAAAGTGTGTGAATACATTGTATAAAATAAAGTAAATGATTTCTGAGTTGTAAAAGGTAAGATATAATGATAAGGATACCTTGAAACTATTAAAGTGGTTACTTGTAGTGTCAGACTAGTATATAGATCAATAATTTTTATTTTTTTTGTTTACAGTACAGACATTTGTAAACTTATCTGGTTAATGGCTTTCTCTTAAAACCAGCACATTTGTAATGGTACCACTCCAGCAGAGGTCACACCCAATCCATAATTTTAATTGGTCATCTTCAGTTTCATCATTGCAGTCAAGTCCACATACTTGACAGATAAATTCATCTATTTGAAATAAGGTAAGATACAGACTGTTGTCAATCTTACCACTTTCATCATGTTCACTCTGATCATTGTTGCTACCATCTTCCTCCTCAATAACTGGCTCTTTCCTCTTGGTCTTAGTCTTCTTTTTACACTGTTGTTCTTGCATTTCCTTTTCAAGTTGTTCAATTATTTCGTCATTTGTCAATGTTTTTCCGTAGACATGTGAATTTATTCTTTTTCTCTTCTGGTTTGGTTTTTCAATTTTGTGTTGTAGCAGCTTAGAAAAGTGACCTGTAAGATGTAGTTGCATGGGAGTGTAGTCATTGCCACAGTGCTTGCATTTTCCTGGTATGGGGGAGTAGGAGACTTGTTTGGTTGTTACATCTGCACCTACTGGCACTTTTGATAAGCATAAATAACATTGAATGTGCTTTTACATAATATGTATTGATAATACCTGGTTCTTTGAATGGTATTCCTGCTTTTAGTTTTTGAAGAACTACCTCACTGTCAATTGGATATAGATAGACCACTGCCTCTGAATCCTCCTTTTATTTGAGTGAAGCGAATGAAGTATCCCAAATGAAGTTGAAAGTTTGAAAATGAAATGAACCTGAATGTTGTTTTATTAAACTAGGAACACGTCTTTCGTGACATTTGCAGCCAACGTTTTTATCTTATAGTCTTTCAGTACTATAGTCTATGCCTGTTTTACTGAGTGATAAACTCCCTCATCAAGTGGGTGCATTATGTGTGTCAGCTGTGGTGGTAGACACTGAAGTATGATCCCACTCTCTTTTGCCTTTCTAATCAGTGATATACTGATATGGGAATGATGTCCATCCACAAATAAAATAACAGGACCACTTTCTAATAGATAAGTCAGAGCAGCTTAAACATCTTACAGAACCAACTTAGGAAGTTTAGTGCCTCCATCCATCCTGACTCTGAAACACTGTAAAAACACCAGTAGGTCCATTCTTCATCTTTGTCCACACTGAATAGAGATGTTTTCCTTTAAGCAGTATGTATGGTGGTAACCTAACACCAGCTTCTGAGCCACACCCTGTAATATTGCATGATTACATAATTGAATTACTGAAGTAACTCCTAACCTAGCCTCATACCCAGGCTTTCGCGATAGAAAAGAAAGCCTAGTAACAACTGTTTGAGGATGCATTTAATTTCCACAGATTTCTTGGAAAATAGTGTACTTTAGGAATCTTGAGTCAACTATGATGTCAAAATTCCTTTTACCACAATGTCAAACTACTTGTAGTACTGATAGACTCAGGGCTGTTGCCACAAAATTTGAAGTGGTCAGGTTGATTTGATTTTGTATGAATGATGAAAATTGGGTATGAGATTTGGTTAAACAATAAAATTAAAAATAAATGATAATAGTACTGAAATGGTTGGACACTGAAAATAAAGAGTTAGTTAAATTTAGCCATTGTAGTCTCAGATTTAGAAATGTATTCATTGCCTATCTCATTTAAATCAAGATGATCACATACATGTTGGTGATAATGAAGAACCATCACGGTTCAATCTCGCTTGTGTCATCATGCATCTGAGATAGTCATAGTTGGCTTCATTGTCCATGAGTTCCATGACATCTTCTATATCTATATCTAGTGATTATAGAGTATTTATTGTCTATACAAAAATTAACAACCTGAAAGGGAGTGTACAGTGTCGTTTGATATCTCTTCACCTTCTACTTCATCATTGTTAAAAGAATGCATTCCAACCTGTAGCAAACATAGAGTGTTTTATGTCCTCACTGAACAAAGTGATTAGTCATTTTAAACTGGCTTGCCAAATCTTGTCAAATAAGTCTAGCAAACTATACTAAATTATGATACATCATGTACTCACTGGTGTGAAATAGTCTGACTCTGACATGCTTTCAATATGTTGCAACTCCATGGTATCATCAGTGTCACAACACGAAGGGATAGGATCGTCTTCAACTTCAAAGGACAACATCATAGCTCTTCTTTTATGAGCAGCACTCTCAAGGTGACGATCATATTTAGATTTATATCCAAATGTAACTTAACACAAGTCACAATGAAAACAATTGTGCTTACTTGAAGTAGCCATTAAAGTGTACAGAAAAGATGACAATAGAACACACAATTTCAAACTTGGTGCGCAAGGTGATGAAAACAACTGTGCATGCGCGAACTTACCTATTAATTAATAATAATCATGATTTTTTTAATAACTTTTTTACGTCTCACTCAGGATTCAGCCTTACCAGACTTGTAAATTTCTACGTTAGCTTTCTCTCAGTGCTTATGGAAATATCAAAGCTATCTGTATAATTAACAAGTCTGGTAGGGAGGGATATTACATGAAAATAAATATATATACGTATATGTATACATTTAAAACTGTCAGCAGCAGTTTTTAATCGTTGAGTTGCTGTTCTAAAAAAATTCAGAACACTTCTGTAAAATGTCTCAGAGTCATAGTCGAAGCTGAGGATCAACTATTGAGTTGACTTCATGAGCCAGAGAGCATGACCTTTTCCATTGTTGGACTATCTTGTTAAAACTTGTAGTGCTCAATGGAGGCAGATTGAAGCTATTGATAGAAAAGTATCTAAAGTAGATGATGAAGAGTGCTTGGTGAATTATATGACTATAAGAAGGTATGGTTGTGATGACTACTGGGAGAGGATATAATAGTATAATATACCTTCTCACATTTAGAGCATGGCCTCTTAGGCAACTTTTGTCTTGAGAGCAATTAAGTGACAAAATAAATGTTAGATTTATATATACTTTGATCTGGTCTTTGATCAGGAGATTGAAGACATATTTTGCTGTAATACGAAATAATGTAAAATAGGTTATCAACACTTCATTACACATATTATATTTATAGGAGTAACTTTTTTTAGGTGATGGTTCAGGAGCTGACACTTCTTCATCTTTGCTGGCTCTAAGTAGAAAGTTCAATATAATAATTAATTAACTATGAGAGTTAGTCTAGCTCCATAAATGCAAAAAACATTTATCTTCATTTCACAAACCTTGGTAGACTACTACTTGAACTCTCTAACTCAGTGATTCTTCTATAATATTTATCAATAGAAATGTGGACACGGAAGACAAAAAAATTAAAAACATACTTTTTAGCTCTTTTCACTTGAATTATGTGACTTGTTATTTGCCTATCTCTCTCACCATATTGCTGCCTGAGAGAGTTTATATGTTACATATACTTATTCATTCAATAAAAATGGCTCTTTTATATAAATTTATGTTATATAGCATATATAATCTCACTGTTTTTGCTGCACTTTAATTTCTGTTTTTAGACAAGCTTCACTTTTCTCCAGATCATCTATAAGCACTAGATAGCATGGTGAATAAAAGGCAATATAGGAACCTGTCATCTCTTTCTTACTAGCAAGTCTCTTTTTTAAATCTTCAGCAGCCATTATCTTTACTAAACTATCATGTGTATCAGTTCTGGAGTCACAGCTGATACAAAAAGTTGCACTACATTCTATGAACCACCTTTTATCTGCATCACACTATCTACACAACAATGTATCAGAAAGAAAAGCTGGTATGAGTCATAAATGAAGCGCCACAATAATGACGCAGTTACGATGTCAAACATGATACATACAAATTGTTTATCTGAGTTGAATCATTCAAGACAACTCTTGGCTGTGTAGTTCATTTTTTAATTAAAATCATAAATATAGAAATGATTAATCACAAGTTTCCGGAGTTACGCCCCTAGGGCCGTTTACCTTATGCAAATACAACAGGAAGTGAATTGCAATCTTCGCTCCGAAGCGTCAATGGCCACTGCTAAGCACTGGACAGTAGAACCAGATGCTGAAGCGATTATTAAGGTTAGTTTGACACGTCTTTTTTTGGCACAAAGGCATTGTATATACTTGAGCATTGCTAGATACCTTCTATTACACACGTGACCGTTTTGAAACATTGAGTTTTTGGTGTAAATTGTTGAATAGCAAACTCTGTTCATTGAGTACGCTGAGGCCAAATGTCATAGTGGTCAAAAAGTCAAGTCTTTCTAATTTAATTGTTCTAGTTAATTAGCCTGTCAATGTTGTTGTCTTAGGTTAATGAAAATCAGTAAATGAAATTGATGATGTGCTACAAGTTGTTGTTTCTATGTTTGTGGTTTTGTCTTTGAAATTAATAATACCAACTACAACGAAAGGTTTTCATAAGATAATTTATCTTCTTTGTTTTCCTACATTGTATGTGGTTTCCGTATCTCACAGGTATCATTAACTGGTCCTGCTTCTATTCCTCCTGTGACTGTTATTGAAGCCTTTAAACAAACTGTTTCAAAGTTTGGACATCGTCCTGCTCTCAAAGTGAAGCGTAATGATATATGGGTAACCTGGACGTATAATCAGTATTTTAATGATGTGGAAAAGGCAGCAAAGTCTATGATCAAGCTTGGCTTAGAAGCTCATCATGGAGTCCCTATTTTAGGTTTCAATTCTCCTGAGTGGTTTATCACTTTTCTGGGATCTATAATGGTATGACTGTATTCATTCATCACAGAATATCATTGAAAATATTTAGTCTGTTATCAAACCCTGTGACTGTTTTGTTGATATAATTATTTAATTTATAGAATAACTTATCTTTTGTAGGCTGGTGGTATTGCTGCTGGTATCTACTCTACTAGCAACAAAGGTATGGGAGTTTTATTATATTAATAGGAAGATATTATACTATTATATTGGAGTAATTTGGTATCAGAATACATGTAATCGTAAATTAAAAAAAAAAAGTTAACCCAAGCAGGCTTTTGTCTTTTACCACAGATTGTTTTAGATATAACTGGTTTATTTATGGCATGGCTATTGTGACCTTTGTAGTTTTAATGAAAATGAATATCTGTTAATAGAAAAGTATCTTCACTATTGTCACAATGATCTACCTTTTTTTCAGAGATTTGCTGTTATAAATCTAAAAGTTGTCAGGCTCAACTGTTTTTTTGTGAGAATGATGAACAACTTAATAAAATATTAGAGGTATTGACATTAATATAAATTATACAATCCTATGCTTTAATTGACTAATCTGAATGCTCCATTTCAGATCATTTAATAACTTATACACTTTCCTGAGAGGTGTACAAGTTTTTATAAACTCTTTTGAGGCAATGATTTCCAAGGTTATTGTAATCAATTTGGTTAAAATTGTTGTCTTATATTTTAAATCAGTAGAATTGTTATGACAAAAATTGTAAAAATTTAGGTTAGTAATAAAAATTTATTACTAACATATTTAATAGATCAGTAATATTGTTCACTCAGTTCAAGATTGTTTTATATGAAAAACAATGTTCTTGAAAGTGTGAAAAAAGCAAAGACTGAGACTTAAAGAACGAACATGATGAATGCTGAGTGGGCTGATGACAAATCTCAGTGGCAGTCTCACGAACCCTTTAAGTGGAGGTGGACTGACGTTGTGAGACTATTTTGATGGTTCAATTTTTCTGTTCATAGAGTATAAAATGAAAGTTTTTTCCTTAAAGTAAAGCAAAGAAGTTGTTGTTGGTGTTTGATTTTGTTTATCTCTTACATCCATGCCTTTTCACAGTGTGATGTTTGGTGATATTTTTTGGTGATGTCATAAATAAATATGTCATTTGCTTGTAATACAGTATTAACCATAATGCTAAGGAAAGTAGTTTACTTGTGTCTTTTTGTCTATGTTAAGACATGTCTGACACATAAATATGATATTTCATGCTTCTTTATGATTGAATAGAAAACTGCTTTTTCTAGTGTTTTTAAGTTCATCAGCAGCCAGGCTAAGCATATTAATCAAATTTTTTCGTTGAAATTGCTGCCTTATATTTTAAATCAGTATAATTGTTATCACAAAAATTGTAAGAATTTAGGTTAATAATAAAATTTACTAACATATTTAATAGATCAGTAATATTATTCACCCAGATCAAGATTGTTTTATATGGAAGACAATATTCTTGAAAATGTGAAACAAGCAAAGACTGAGATTTAAAGAATGAACTTGATAAATGCTGAGTGGGATGATGACAAATTTCAGTGGCAGTTCCATGAAGCATTTCTCTCTTAAGCAAATGGGGGCTGACTTGATGAGACTTTTGATGGTTTAATTTTCCTGTCCATAAACAGATTTTCCATTAAGTAAACTGAAGACGCCGTTGCTGTTTAATTTTGTTTATCTCTTACACATACATGGCTTTTCAAACTCTCCCATAATGAAAAAAAAACATTGATTGACAGAATCTACAAAACAATAACACTAAACCTCTTCTGAACTATCAACAACATAAAAACAATTTTAAGGGAAAACTTATTTTAAAAAATTGGAATTTTTCTAAAGAGATTAGGTTAACATCGACATCAGTCAGTATCAGTACAGCTTCCTACTTTCTATCAGGAAGTGTCTGCATCATGTTTACCTTTAATATCATTGTTAGTATTCTACATTGAGTAGTTGCAATACTGCTGTGTTTTTTAATTTTTGATTAAAAGTGTTATTTTAAGACCAAACAGTAATGACCAAAACCTTAACACTAACTTGCTTAAAATTTCACTTAGAAAAAAAGTGAAAAATGCAGGGATCATCATCCCTACATAATATAACAATCAAAAGAAATGCGCCATTATGTCACAATTTATCCAGTAGATATTATTGGGTATATGTTTCAAGTGTAGTATGCCTACGTTGTACCTGTGCTATTATATGGGGATGATGCAACTATCATCAGTACCATTTCTGCTATCTTGTTTCCATTCATTATAAAGTACTGATGTTAGCTATCCCTACATTTCTTTCTTTTTTTCTTGTTATAATATTAGGTGAAGGATCGCTTACCTCATCTCAAAGCTATTATACAGTATCTTCCTGGACCTGTTACACCATGTATGAAAGAAGCTGGTGTTATATCTTGGGAAGAATTTTTAGACCTGGGAAAGGTAACAATATACAGTAACTGCTATAGTTAACTTTGTTAGTATTAACAACTTATGAAAGATATGTATATGTATTTAAAAAAGTTGGCTGTTAGAATAAGTGTAGTTAGTGATATCATAATAATATGGGTAGTTGGAAGCTATCTCTTTGTTGCAAGTGTTATCATAATAATATGGGTAGTTGGAAGCTATCTGTTTGTTGCAAGTGTTAGTGGATGTATTACTGGGTACACTGATTTGTGTGGGGTGTGAATGAAGGAGGTAACATGTACAATTAGTTATACATGAGCTACTACATACTGTATCTTTTTGATCATGTTGTCTAGGGTTCTAAAGTTAGTGTTTATTCCAATTTATGTAGGATGTGCCTCTTTTTGAGTTGTCTTGGAGAATTGATGCTCAAAAGCCAGGTCATTGTGCTTCACTTATTTATACATCAGGAACAACTGGCCCTCCTAAAGTAAGGATTTCTGTAATGAGGTGGAGGATGATTCTGACATTTTTACTAAAGGTCATCTTATTTTATTTTAACTTACTTTTAATGGGGGTTATAAATACCATAGTGACAGTGGAGGTCCATATCTTGACATTTGTATACCTACATCAGGAGCTGTTGTGTTTATAGTTAACAGTAATAACATAACAAAATATGATAGTGAATTGTAAAGCTTAAAAATCAGAGTATCCTTTAATGTCAAAGCGTAATGTAGTACTTTTCAGTGTTACATAGAAGTATATAAAAGGTTTAACCTCTAAAGCTACCCTATAATTTGTTAATTGACAACATGGATTATGACATATATTTTTAATTTTTACAGAGATTGTTTGAAATTTAGCACTGTTATAAAGTTTTTGTTATGTTTATCAGCCTTTAACCATTTGTTCTTTACAGAAGTGTAACCTGATTTGGTGCAAGTTAAAAATTAGACAATCTATAGCTTAATTGTTTTAAAACCTGCTACCTTTGTTTTAGTGGAGGCAAATAATAGATTTCCACTAATGAAATTGATGATGTATTCTGTCAATATGGATTTCTTCATGTTTCTAGTCTTTTACTGTTTCTTTTTGTATAGGGAGTGATGTTGAGTCATGACAACTTAATATGGACTGCAGTTACTGGGTCCCGTGCTTACAACCTCAATGAAGTAAGCTTTTAGCACATCTCTTTGAATTAGCTTTTTTGATAGACAATACTATGTATAGTACTGTGCTATCCCTTTGTTGACCTATCACCATTTCAGTTCAATAAACAATATCTTCCCAGAGAGGTGTGTAAGATCTTATCCACTTTTTCCAAGGCAATGTTTTTTAATGTTATAGCAAAAGAAATGGCTGGAATTACTGCCTTATTCTATTTTCTACAAATCAGAAGACGTATTATAACAAATGTTATGAAAGTTTTAAATGATTAATAATAAATAATCAGGATATCAAAATTTACACAGCTCAAGACTGTTTTTATAGAAAATATAATGTTCCTGAAAGTATGAAGCAAGCAAAGTATGAGATTAAAAGAACGAGTGCAATATATGCTGAGTAGTCTGATGGCAAATTTCTGTGGTAGTTTCTTTTCCTCTTTAAGCAATGTTAGCTGGCCTTTTGAGACTGTTTTAATGGTTCAATTTTCCTGTTGATAGAGTCTAATTCTAAGTTAAAACTTTTTCATAAGTTTAAACACATTTGTTCATTTTGGAGTGTAAATGTCTGTTTAGAAGCAACAACTATTGCTGCTAAACCAAGTCAGAATCTATAGCTAATTGGTATAACGCTTGGCTGCACATCAAAGTGGGGAGTTATACTAAGGAAAGTGTAGAGCTCTAGCAGAATAGTCATGTCAAGTATTATAAACAATAGTCAAAAGTCCATTTCTTCTACTTCAAGATGGGTATGATGCTCAGCTGAACATCAAAGTAGGGGATGGGGGTAATGATATATAACACTAGTGGAATAGTCTTGTCATGTATTGTAAACAAACTATAAATAAAAAGGCCATTTCTTCTGCTTTAAGTAAAATGGTAAGTGTTCTTATGACATCTGAAGTTAATAAGTATATCTTGACACACATGTATCCAAAGCAGCAGCACAGTGTATCTAATTCAATAACTGATTTGTGAACATGGTATAAATCAGTTATACACCCACGTCTTCTTAAATGTGACTTATGCACTTCAGGCCTGTGGGCAATTGTGTAAAAATTACATATCTACCTTGACCTTTGGTGTATAACCTGTACATGTACTAATATTCTAGTGAGAGTTTATACAATAAACTATATAATTATTAATAATAATGTGACTTAAAATAGTGCATAATAAAAATGTATTGTTTTCACAATCTCTAGGAATTTCGTATTGTCAGTTTCCTATCATTGAGTCATATTAATGCTCAGATGGTGGACATTATGTCTCCTATTGTCATTGGTCATTGTGTTTACTTTGCTAAACCTGATGCATTTAAAGGCAGTCTTAAAGAGACTCTACTGGTATAATATGTACAATGAAATTACCTTATTTCCTTGTTACTTTGTAGGATGTTCGACCCAATTTGTTTGTATGTGTACCTCGTGTTTGGGAAAAGTTTAAAGAAGCTATTGAGATTCAGACAGCTGAAGTAAAAGGAATTAAAGCATTTATCTTGGAAAAATCAAAAGTAATGTTTATTAGTCATCATTATATTGACCTAATATTAATGTAATTATCTCAATATCATGTTGCTATAATGAACCAGCTGTGTTGTTGTTGACATAAATGTTTGTGAACATTGAACATTTTTGTCCCTCTATAATGTTTAGTTATCTCATGTTAGGATATTGGAAGGAAGACTTATAACAATCGGTTATCTGGAGGAGGTGCTGCATGGGGTTACTGGCTAGCTAATAGGTAATCATCACTGAAAGGAAGTGTACCTACATGTTTCATCTATATATGCATTAATTGTGATGTTTGCAGGCCTAAATTTTTTTATTTAGTTATTATTCTATATTCACTCTGTGTGCCATATCTGTTATACATATAATAGGAATTGATTGATGTATTATTGGTTGTAAATATACCACTCAAACATAGCTGAGTTGTTTCCTTTTAAAAGCTAAACAATTCATTAATAGACCAACAATTACAGAGTAAATGAATGATATAATTCTATATATTTGTGATGAGCATATGTTTGTTTTTCTTTCACTAAACTGAAGTAAGTATTTTGTTGTTACTTGTAGCTTTGTATTCAAGGGTCTTCGTGAAAAACTAGGATTGAATCAGTGTCATATAACTGTAAGTATTAGACATCATAACTATAATTTGTTTAAAGAGACTTTATATAGTCATTGTTCTATATCCTATTCCAAACTCATTTTCTAACTTTCTTAAAAAGATTATTATTGTTCTACTTGGATTGTTGAATTGCTTCTAAAGTGGCATTTTATGATTTTTGAAAAGTAGCATCATAATTTAAGAAGCATTTAATTGTTTTTGAGATAGGTTAATACTGTCTATGGACAGAGTATTTTGAAGTGATGATTAAGTAACATTGCAGTTACTTACAGTAGGCATTTATGTACTGACTTACTTAGTGATACAATGTCTACTGTCATTATGAAAATATAAATTTGTTTGGTGTGACGTTTCTAGGCTTCTGGAGCTGCTCCTTTGCCTACTGCAGTGAGTGACTTCTTTGCTAACTTCAATATTCCTCTATATCAGTTATATGGTTTGTCTGAAACAACAGGAATAGGTTGTCTAAATACACTAGGTAAAGAATATATATTGTTTTTGCAGGGTTATCTCTTCAAAGTATACCAGATTGACAGTTGACACAATTTGCTTATGTCGTACTCTATACTGCTTCTTACTTGTGGACTTAAAATGCTTGTACATGAAATTGGACTTGCTCTATCATTATATTAATAAATTGATTGACTATTCTCATCAAAATTATTACAAGCAGCTTTCCATCTTCCAGTGTTGATAGGATGACAAGATAAACATGTCTGTGTTGAATGTTTTATAGCAATTGGATTATAGCAGCTGTGATGATTTTTACTGATTATGATTTTTTCTATATCTGTTAATCTGTTAATTGTAATACTGGACATGTTGTAGAAGTGAATTTTAAAATGTCAAAAAATCTCAACATTGTCATTGCTGTTTTAGAGCTAATAAAACCACAGTATTGCTTTTGATGCTTGCAGTAAGATTTGTTGATTGCAATATTTATTGATTGTTAACAGTATTTGATATTTGATAAATGTAGTTGGTTAATTTCAAAAGTTACTTATGACAATAGAATAAAGTAATGCAAGAACTATACATACATTTATATGAAGTATGTTTCCTCAGAATAAAATAATACAAGAACTAGACATAAGTTGATATAAAGTATGTTTCCTCAGAATAACAAAAACTAGACATACACCTGTATGAAGTATGTTAGCTCTAGTGTAAACAATTATTGGATTTACTGACATGTGATCAATCAGCAGCAAGTTGTATGAAGCCCTGGATTAATAGTTGACTATTGTTACTGACACATTTATACCTCGTTCATGTTGTGAAAAAAAATTAGTATATAGGTAAATATTATTTGTTTACTTTCTCCTTAGATAAATTCAAACAGACTTCTATTGGATATCCATTTATGGGTAGTGAGGTTAGAATTGATAGTCCTGGACCTAATGGTGATGGAGAAATTTGTCTTCGTGGACGTCATGTGTTTATGGGATATCTTAATGATGAAGAGAAATCCAAAGCTTGTATTGATGAAGATGGTTGGTTTCACACAGGAGACATTGGAAGTATGGATGATGATGGTATGTTCAATAAAGTTACTATGATTTGTTTATCAAAATAATGACAGAGAATAGCTAACATTCACATCATTCAATATGTCAAATGAATAGATTACAGATGAAATGAACATTAGTGGTTACCCAAAAATGCCAGTATGATACATAATTGTCAGGAATGGTATTATAGGATTTTTGAGAGTTTTACTCTACTAAGTATTACTGAACAATGAAATAATTGAATTACACGGTTTTTTATTAGCTTAGAAGTTAGTTTGCATTGTTGCTTTAGTAGTCCTAAATCCTTGAGAAAAAAGCAAAAACTTAATGGACATTAGAATTAGAGTGACGTTTATCCATGACACACATTTATGGATCATTGTGACTTGTAATTGACCAAGTATATAGCAAAATTCAAATCATTTGCGACTAAATTATATGTTATGTTACACTATAATAGAAAATTCAAGTGTTCAGTAGTTTTTATGATTCATTTCATGATACTACATTACATAGGGTTTTTTCATATCACTGGACGATCTAAGGAACTGATAATTACTAAAGCAGGAGAAAATATTGCACCAGTACCTATTGAAAATGTAAGTACAATAGAAGGTACTATATGTTTATTGCAATACTATAATACTCATCCACCCTATGAATACAATGTTAACTATATTATTGTTGTCTTCTTCCAGCGTATGTTAAAGTTGATGCGACTTCTAAGTAATGTGATGGTTATAGGAGATGATCAATATTACCTCACTATGTTTGTAACCATCAGATGTAAGGTAATGTTGTTCTATAATAATAGTACACTAAGTCTTGTACATTTGTGATTATTATTGTTTTAATCTTTTATAGTTTGATGACCTTGGCAATCCTACTGAAGAATTAGATTCTCTTGCTAAAATTGTGTTGAATGAAATTGGCTCCACTGCCACAACAGGTAATAATCATCTTTAATTAAAACAACATAATTAGAAAATCCATATAATTATGTTCTTTGCATTCTACCATGATTTATTACAATGAGTGTACTCAGTCTATACTCACTATAAGAATTTATATTGTATGAATTGTGTCAAGTTGATATATGTAAGTAATATACTACTTTCTGAAATATGACAATTAGGTTTGTATATATGTCTTCATAATCCATACATGTCCTTCTCATTAAGTAATACATCACTTAATGTATGTTATCCTAGTCATGGTTTATATAATAATCAAATTTTGATTTAAAGTTAGAGAATGTTTTATCTTTAAGTTTCTGAGACTAGAACTGATGATCGTGTGAAGGATTATATTCAACAAGGCATGGAACAAGTTAATGAAGATGCTATTAGCAGACCAGCACGAGTTCAAGTAAGTGAAGTATATAGTTGCTCATTCCTCTAGTTTTGTTTGTACAATTCATGTACTGTAATGTCTATACAAACTACAAGTCTTTGAAGCTTTGGATGATTCTATTGCTTCTATTTAAGATATTTCTGTAATGGTCCTTGAAATAGTATGATTACTCTACTTTTGGTAGAAATTTTTAACTCTACCTTGTGACTTCAGTGTTAATGGTGGTGAACTTACTCCTACGCTTAAAGTCAAGCGAAAGGTAGTTGTGGAGAAATATCATAATTATGTCTCTCAGATGTATGCCGAATGATTTGTCTAAGTCTATTCTCATAGCTAGACACTTTGGTAATATTTAATACTATGAATTTTTGCTGGAATTTTAAAATATTAAAAACAGTAGGCTAATAGATGAACTGCATTATGTCTTTACTGATTTGACCTCATTTTCATGCTAAAGTTAATGTATATTCTCTTTATTTTAAATATTGTTAAACAGGATACAATATTATTATTTTTGTTTATATAAAAGATATAATAAATAAAGAAAAACAACGAAACAGCTTCAAATATAAGCAATAATATGATCAATGTATAAGAAGTGACATTATGTCCATTTGTCTTAACAGTTTTCCTTGTCAATGTCTTTGCTTTCATCACTTGATGTATCAACAAGACCTTCATGTGAAACGTCAGGCATTGCTTGAAATTGTACTCTGAAAGTATGACATCTATGAACTGTTAGTGATGGTGGTCAACTGACTTCTTGTTCCTGTAGATTGTCATCTTCATTTTCTGTAGACAAGAAAGACGATTGTTCATGATCTTGTTCAAGGATGGGGTTATTTTGAATATCTTTTCAAAGGAAGATTACTTATATTGGAGAGATTTAGGTCAGCTGACCCAAAAGATGTAATAGACAAGTCACAATCTAACAATGGTTGTGGTTTACATGGCCTAGCAGGCATAAGTGTGGTGTCCGAGCAGTAGGAATTTCTGATTGCTGATGACCAAGTTGTTGTTTATGAAACAACTGACCTAATTGCTGTTGTGAGTATGCGTTTGTTAGTTGCTGCGAGTTGATACTTTGCTGATAGTGATAAGGACCAGGTATATTATGACTAGGCCGTGATCTTAATTCTGGGGCTTGCAGTAATTGTATCAATGGCCTGTTTCAGGCTCTTGTGTATGTGACTGGAATTGCTGCTTTAATTCTTGATATTGTCCCCTCGTTAAGCTTCACTTTTGATTTAACAAAAGGTGACTGCTCATATGTTTTGGTGCCTTTCTTTCACACGTTCCTGCCTTGTATCAAATTTCAAAATTTACAGAATTAATGACTACCTACAGTTACATGACATTCTCAATGACAACTATTACTCTTTAATATTTTTCTCTTATTATCATTTCCAACAACAGTACTATCATTTCACTATATTTACTCAATTCGAAATGACAATGGTGAATTCACTTACGATACGATAGAGTAGATGATGATTATACTCAAATGATAAAAATTCTGTTTTAATGGCACCAAACAGTTTCGCTGTGAGGCCTATAGAAAGTTAACATAAAACCATTATCATATAAAAGGACAAATACTTGAAAAACCAAATGGTTCATCAAGAGACAAATAACATTATTTCACTCTTTGCTATATAACAAAAATATCAAGTTTAACAGTTATGCTTTAAACTTCAAATGTTTATAAAAGCAGGTTAGTTTTGGTCTTATTGATATTTTAGAGATCCTGGTGAGCTGGATTTCCCAACGAGAAATCTTTATTAATATTTTTCTAAATATGACCCTGTTTAGTTGTTTTAGTAGGTTTAGAGCTACATAGAGGACAGAACAATTGCTTGTCATTTGGCAATAAACCAACCTACTAACTAGTAACGAGAGACATAGGCATCAACAAATGTTAATTTTACTTACCCACAGACAAAGACTTTGTATTCTCTGCCTCCATTAAAACAAATATATATCAAAAGGTGCTTATTTTGAGCAGAAGAGAAGTACTACAATTCCTTTCCCAAATGTTGGAATATACCTATAAGAAAAAACACAAGAGCAAGTGTCAGTGATAGCTCAGAAGAATCTTACTATGAACTGAAGAAAGCTTTGGAAAAATAGATTAGTCATCTCTAAACACAACAACAGTATTTGTAAAATTTAAACTTTATTTTTGTTTTAGGCCATGGATTTAGCTCTATAAGAAATTCTCTTAGCTCACCATTGTCGGTGTTATTATTTGGCATAACACTAGTAAAAGTATTACTTCACTTACTAATGCTATGCTTCTCTTTTACCATTGTATTGTTTTTTACATCTTGTAACCACAAATTCACTTAATATACACTGCACAATGAATAAAAAAGATCACTTAGTTGTTCTTACTTGATTTTTGTAGCTACTTCATTCAAATGTCCTCTGATATTTACTGCTCATCATATGTTTGTTCAACCTTTTGTATCAGTTAGATCAACTTGAGCTAAGCCAATTGGATCTTCAATAACTTCATAACATTTCTTATCTTAGAGATAACACTACCTGCTACATGCCATTAAGATCTCTTGTTTAATCAACAATCAATGGATAAAAATGATCTACTTTGATATCATCAAGCAATGACCCTAGTACAATTTTTGATGCCAGCTCAATTTGTTCATCAACAATTTCTGGACATTGATTATTGATATTACCTGTCTTCTAACCAAGCTTAAATTGTGGTATATTGTTTGCACTTCATTAGTTAATATAAATTTCTCTCTTAGGCATATCCTCTAACGGCCAATCCTTGATGCATCAAAAACCTTACATAACATATGTTGTCTTTCTTGCTGATCCTTTTGTAAAGAAATGCTAGCTAAGCTATCACTGTTGGTCCTCATGTTTTAAGATTGTTTGCATTTCATGCTTGATAGACTCAATAACTATACCTGTACATTCATACTTATTGTGCCAATGTTGAGCTGTTTACAACAATAATAATTAATACATATACAATTACGTAGCATTATTTTTAAACAGTAAATTCCATTGTAAAAATTGAGGGGTGTTAAGCCCCCCTATTTTTTAAGTTTTGAGTGTGTAGCCCCTAGCCTCCCCTTTCCTATACCCCTATGAGTATATCTCATAATTGTCCTGGGATGTAATAATCAAGGTAACAATACCATCCTGGGATACTTCAAAAAATTTGGGTGAACATACCACTGTAATGTTTTAAGACTATGTCAAGATCATAAATCTAACCATGCTATCGTCAGATAGTTTGTCATACAGGGTGAGTACCATGATCATGTTTAAGACTGTCTCAGAAATGGTCAATGAAACCATACAGTTCTGGGATACTTTGACTAATGACTATGGCCATAGTAAACTCAAGAATATCATTAGTGATAATATACACAGCAATGTCTATTGAGTTTGATAATATGCTGTCATAACTTTTCTACGCTTTCGTTCTTATCTTAATTACATTTTTGTTGTCTTTTATCCCACCTTAGTTATTTTCATTATAATTAATTGCATTTATTATTAACAGAATCAATAAAACAATTATCTGCAGTAAATGATTGAATTAATGATCATGTTTTATTTGTGAATTTCAATTAGTTATACCAAAAATGTTCATGCATTTGTTTCCTCAGTTCTAGCCTATAGTAATACTGCTACTCATCTACATTAAAAGTCAATGGGATCAAAATGTCATCAAGTACATGTTCACGTGACCCGGATTCAATTGCGAGAGGAGGGTGGTTCTTGGTATAACTTCACTCTGATGACATCATCATTAAATGACACCTAGTGATGTCATCATATATGATGACATCATCTAAATCCATCACCTACACCCTAAACCAAACCTTATGACACATAGTGATGTCATCATCATAGTACAAGTTACATCATCATAGAAGTTAGACCCCGAGAGGAAGTGAATCCCAATTTTCAGGATCAATGGCTACTGCTAAGCACTGGACAGTAGAGCCAGATGCTGAAGCGACTGTTAAGGTTAGTTTGATACATCTCTTTTTGGCAATATCATCGTTTTAGGTGCACAAGGGCATTGTAATACTTATGCATTGCTAGATACCTTCTATTATACACGTGACCATTTGAAATACTGACTTTTTAGTATAAATTGTTGAATAGCAAACTCTGTTCATTGAGTACGCTGAGGCCAAATGTCATAGTGGTCAAAAAGTGAAGTCATTCTAATTTAATTGGTCTGGTTAATTAGTCTGTGAATGTTGTTGTCTTAGGTAAATGAAAATCAGTAAATGAAATTGATGATGTGCTACAAGTTGTTGTTTCCATGTTTATGGTTTTATTTTTGAAATCAAAAATACCAACTACAACGAAAGGTTTTCATAAGATAATCTCTCTTCTTTGTTTTCCTACATTGTATGTGGGTTTTCCATATCTCACAGGTATCATTAACTGGTCCTGCGTCTATTCCTCCTGTGACTGTTAATGAAGCATTTAAACAAACTGTTTCAAAGTTTGGACATTGTCCTGCTCTCAAAGTGAAGCGTAATGATATATGGGTAACCTGGACGTATAATCAGTATTTTAATGATGTGGAAAAGGCAGCAAAGTCTATGATCAAGCTTGGGTTGGAAGCTCATCATGGAGTACCTATTTTAGGTTTCAATTCCCCTGAGTGGTTTATCACTTTCATGGGATCTATAATGGTATGACTGTATTCATTCATCACAGAATATCATTTAAGATATTTAATCTGTTATCAAACCCTGTGACTGTTTTGTTGATATAATTATTTAATTTATAGAATAACTTATCTTTTGTAGGCTGGTGGTATTGCTGCTGGTATCTACTCTAATAGCAACAAAGGTATGGATGAGACTTGGAATGGATGGAAGTATTGTACGTACTATTGGAGTAATTTAGTATCAGAATATATGTACTTGTAAATTGAACAATAAAAAGTTAATGCAATTGGAAACAGGTTTTTGTCTCTTACCACACATCTTTTTAGATATAACAGTGGTTTATTTATGGCATGGCTATTGTGTTCTTTTGAATGAAAGTGATTATCTATTAATAGAAAAGCACCTATACTGTTGTCACAGTGATCTACCTTCTTTTCAGATTCTTGCCACTATAAAGCTGAAAGTTGTCATGCTCAACTGTTTTTTTGTGAGAATGATAAACAACTTAATAAGATATTAGAGGTATTAACATTAATGTGAATTATACCATGCTATGCTTTAATTGACCAATCAGATTGCTCCATTTCAGATCATTTAACACTTCTCTGAGACATGTACTAGTATTCTAACTCAATTTGGTTGAAATTGCTACTTTATATTTTAAATGACATGACATAATGACAAAATATATCTCTACTTTCATTGATAGATTCTACAAACAGTAGCACTAAATTTATTCTAAACTATTAACGGTGTAAAAACAAATTCAAGTGTTTACTTTAAACAAAAAAAATATTTCTCTAAAGAGATTAGGTTAATCAGTCAGTATCAGTACAGGAGCTGCTTACTTTCAATCAGGAAGTGTCTGTATCCATGTTTGTTTTTAATATCATTGTTAATATTCTACATTAAGTAGGTGCAATACTGCTGTGTTTTATATTTATGTTTAAAAGTGTTATTTTAAGACCAAGTAGTAATGACTAAACCATAACGCTCATTTTGAAAAATGCAGGCACCATCATTTCTACATAATATAACATAATCAAAAGAAATACACCAATATATCATAATTTAACCAGTAGATATTATTGTGTATATGTTTTAAGTGTAGTATATCATAGAATTGTGCCTGTGCTATTATGTTGGAATGATATAACTACTATGAGTACCATTCCTACTTTTGTTTGTATTCTTTATAAATACTGATACTACATTTCTACTGTTTTTCTTGTTATAATATTAGGTGAAGGATCGCTTACCTCATCTCAAGGCTATTATACAATATCTTCCTGGACCTGTTACACCACATATGAAAGAAGCTGGTGTTATATCTTGGAAAGAATTTTTAGACCTGGGAAAGGTAACAATATATAGTAATTGCTACTTGACTTTGTTAATGTTAACAACTTATACAAGACATGTATATATATTTAAAAGAGTTGGCTGTTAGAGTAAGTGTAGTTAGTCACAATCAGTATAATATGAGTAGTTGGAAGCTATCTGTTTGTTGCAAGTGTTAGTGGATGTATTACTGTGTACACTGATTTGTGTATGTACAAAAAGGTGTGAAGGGAGGAGGTAACACATAAAACTAATCATACCTGAGCTGCTATCTTTTGATCATGTTGTCTTAGGGTTCTAAAGTTAGTCAATTTTATGTAGGATGTGCCTGATTTTGAGTTGTCTTTGAGAATTGATGCTCAGAAGCCAGGTCATTGTGCTTCACTTATTTATACATCAGGAACAACTGGCCCTCCAAAAGTAAGGATATATATAATGAGGTGGAGGATGGTTCTGACATTTTTACTAAAGGTCAACTTATTTAATTTTAACTTACTTTTAATGTGTGCTATAAATACCATAGAGACAGTGGAAGTCCATGCTTTGACAATTGTATACCTACATCTGGAGCTGTTGTATACTTAACATTAAACAATGACATAAAATATTACAGTGAATTGTGAAGCTTGAACAATCAGACTATCCTAAAACGTCAAAATTGTACCTTGTACCTGGACCTGTTGTGTTTATAATTAACATTAAATAATGCATAAAAATGTTATAGTGAATTGTAAATCTTGAACAATCAGAGTATCCTGAAAAATCAAAGCATAATGTTGTCTTTTGTAGTTCTCTTGTGTGTTACATCGAGGTATATAAGAGATTTGACCTTGAAAGCTACCCTTTAATTTGTTAATTAATAACATATGTATTACAATATATTTTTTGAGTCTTTATGCAGTTTATTTTGAAATTAACTTTGTTATAAGCTTGTTGTTATGTTTAACATCCTTTATCTATCTGTACTTTGCAAATATATAGCCTGGTATGGTACAAGTTAATAACCAGACAAATCATAGATTGATTCGTTTAAAGACCTGCTTTCTTTGGTTCAGTGGAGCCAAATTATAAAATTTCCACCAATGAAATTGATAGGGTATTTTGTCAGTATGGATTGCTTCATGTTTTTAGTCTTTTACTGTTTCTTTTTGTATAGGGAGTGATGTTGAGTCATGACAACTTAATATGGACTGCTGTTATTGTGTCCCATGCTTACAACCTCAATGAAGTGAGCTTTTAAGCACATCTCTTGAATTGACCTTTTTGACAGACAACACTAGATACTAGTACTGTGCTATGCCTTAATTGACCAATCACCATTTCAGGTCAATAAATAATTTCTTCCCAGAGAGGTGTCTAAAATTTTATACACTCTTTTTGGAGGCAATGGTTTTTAAAGTTGTAGCAAATAGAGTGGCTGAAAATACTGGATTATTCTATATACAAATTAGTAGATTTATTACAACAAACATGGTGAACATTTTAAATGATAAGTAATAAGTAGTCAGCACATTAAAGTTTACCCAGCTCAAGACTGCTTGTATAGAAAATATAATGTTCCTAAAAGTGTGAAACAAGGAGTGTCTGGGGTTTAAACAATGAACTTAATAAATGCTGAGTAGGCAGATGGTAAATTTCTGTGGTAGTGTTGCAAGGCCTTCCTCTCTAAACAATGGGGCTGGCCATGTGACACTGTTTCATTGGTTTAATTTTCCTGTTGATGGAGTCAAATACCAACCAAAACTTTTCTTGAGCTTAAACATCGTCATTGATTTTGGAATCTCTAGCTAATGGGTATGATGCTCGAGCTCAAATGAACATCAAAGTAGGGGGTGGGGCTAATGATGGTATAACACTGGTAGAATAGTCTTGTCATGTATTGTAAACAAAATATAAATAAGAAAATCCATATTTTCTACCTCAAGTAAAATGGTAAGTGTTCCTTTGTTATCTAAAGCTAATAAGTATATCTTGACACACATCTAGCTAAAGCTGTAGCACAGTGTATCTAATATAACAATTGTAATGAAGAAAGTTAATACTTGGTACAAGTCAGTTATACACCTCAGTTTCATAAGCTACATGATTTATACACCTCTTGTCTGCAGCCATTGGTGTATAAATCATGTATCTCCCTTGACTTCTATGTATATCCTATACCATACTAACACTAATGAGTTTTCATACAATAATAATAATAATATGACACATAATAGTATACAATAAACATGTACTGTCATTTGTGATTTGTAGGAACATCGTATTGTCAGTTTTCTACCATTGAGTCATATTGCTGCTCAGATGGTGGACATTATGTCTTCTGTTGTCACTGGTCACTGTGTTTACTTTGCTAAACCTGATGCACTTAAAGGCAGTCTTAAAGAGACTCTACTGGTATAATATGCATTATAAAATTGCCTTATTTCCTTCTTACTTTGTAGGATGTTCAACCCAATTTGTTTGTATGTGTACCTCGTGTTTGGGAAAAGCTTAAAGAAGCTATTGAGATTCAGACAGCTGAAGTAAAAGGAATTAAAGCATTTATCTTGGAAAAATCAAGGGTAATATTTATTTGTCATCATTATATTGACCTAATATTAATGTATAATCTCAATATTATGTTGCTATAATGAACCTAGCTGTTTTGTTGTTGACATAAATGTTTGAAAACATTGAACATTTTTGCTTCTCTTTGATATCTATAATGTTAGTTATCTCATGTTAGAATATTGGAAGGAAGACTTATAACAATCGGTTATCTGGAGGAGCTGCTGCATGGGGTTACTGGCTAGCTAATAGGTAAACATCACTGAAAGGAAATGTACCTTCATATTATCTATATATGCATTAATTGTGATGTTTGCATGCTTATTTATTTTTATTTAGTTATTATGCTATATTCATTGTATGTGTCATAATCTGTTACATATAGAATAGAAATTGATTGATGTATTATTGGTTGTAAATATACCACTCAAACACAGCTGAGTTGTTTCCTTTTAAAGACTATAAAATTCGTTATAGACCAATAAACTGAATTACAAATGTTTGGTAAAGGAATGTTATAGCTCTATATATTTGTGATGAGGACATGTTTTTTTCTTCTTTCACTAAAGTAAGAATTACTTTGTTTCTTGTAGCCTTGTATTCAAGGGTCTTCGTGAAAATCTAGGATTGGATCAGTGTCATGTAACTGTAAGTATTAGACATAATAAATTTAATTTGTTTAAGGAGAATTTATATAGTCATTAATCTATATTCTATTCCAAACTCATTTTCTAACTTTCCTAAAAAGTGTATAATTGTTCTACTTGCATTTGTTGAATTGCTGGCACTTTATGATTTTTGAAAAGTATTGTCATAGTTTAAGAATCATTTAATTGTTTTTGAGATAGGTTAATATTGTCGATTGGCCATATTTTAAGTGAATTTTGAAGAGATGATCGAGGAACACTGCAGTCATTTGCAATAAGCATTTGCGTACTGACTGACTTAGTGTCTATTTGTCACAATGAAATATAAGTTTGTTGTGTATGACTTTTCTAGGCTTCTGGAGGTGCTTATTTACCCACTGCAGTGAGTGACTTCTTTGCTGACTTCAATATTCCTCTATATCAGTTATATGGTTTGTCTGAAACAACAGCAGCAGGTTGTCTAAATACATTAGGTAAACTATATATATCATTTTATTGGAGGGTTATCTCACCAAAACTGAGTTAGTTAGGTACTAGTTTGCTAACCAAAACTGTTAGCTAAGAAGGGAGTAGTCCAAAGTATACTAAATTGACAATTGATACAATTTGCTTGTGTCTCACTCCACTGTTTCTTAATTTGGTGAACTTAAGATGTTCATGCAACAAATAAGATTTGTTATACTTTCATATTAATAATTTCATTTACTATATCTCATCTTAATTTTTTTACAAGCAGCTTTCCATCTTCCAGTGTTGATAGGATGACAGGATAAACTTGTCTATGTTGAGTGTTTTATAGCAAATGGTTTGTAGTAGCTATGATGATTTTTACTATATCTGTCAATTGTAACACTGGACATGTTGTAGAATTTTTTACAAGCAGCTTTCCATCTTCCAGTGTTGATGACAAGATTAACATGTCTGTGTTGAGTGTTTTATAAAAGATAGATTACAGCAGTTGTGATGCTTTTTTGTATGTCTGTTGTTTGTTATAATAGACATGTTATAAAAGTGAATTTCCCCAACAACTCTCTAAGCAAAATGTCAAAATATCTCAACAATGTCATTGCTGTTTTAGAGCTAATAAAACCACAGTATTGCTTGTAGTAAGATTTGTTGATTACATTATTTGTTACCAGTTACAGTATTTGGTAAATGTAGTTTGTTGATTTCAAAAGTTGAATATGACAATAGAATGAAGTAATACAAGAACTACTAGACATAAATCTATATGAAGTATGTTACCTCTAGTGTAAACAATCATTGGATTGCCTAACATGTAAATCAATCAGCAGCAAGTTGAATGAAGCTCTGAAGTAATAGTTGACTATTGTTGCTGACACATTTATACTCTGTTCATGTTGAGATATGCATTTAGTATATTTTCCTCAGAATAACAAGAACTAGACATACATCTGTATGAAGTATGTTAGGTCTAGTGTAAACAATTATTGGATTTACTGACATGTGATCAATCAGCAGCAAGTTGTATGAAGCCCTGGATTAATAGTTGACTATTGTTACTAACACATTTATACCTGGTTCATGTTGTGAAAAAAAATTAGTATGTAGGTAAATATTATTTGTTTACTTTCTCCCTAGATAAATTTAAACAGACTTCTATTGGATATCCTCTTATGGGTAGTGAGGTTAGAATTGATAGTCCTGGACCAAATGGTGACGGAGAAATATGTCTTCGTGGACGTCATGTGTTTATGGGATATCTTAATGATGAAGAGAAATCCAAAGCTTGTATTGATGAAGATGGTTGGTTTCACACAGGAGATATTGGAAGTATGGATGATGATGGTATGTTCAATAAAGTTACTATGATTTGCTTATCAAAAAATATTAATCTACCAAATGTGATGTTGCCCTAGTGGCAGGGAGGGTATTACAGGAATTTTGAGATTTTCATCCTTCTGAGCGTTACTGAGCAATGAAATAGCCAAATGCAAGGTTTTAACTATCTTAGAAACTAGTTTTTATTGTGTCTCCAGTAGTCTCTAACCCTTGAGATCAAAAGCACAAATCCAGTGGACATTAGAATTAGGGTGATCTGTATCCATGATACACTTTTATGGATGATCGTGACTATAACTGACCGATTAGATAGCAAAATTCAATTCATTTTTTGTGACTTGCTAATTTGCATGTAGTGCTACACTATAATAGAAAACTTTAAGTATTCATTAGTTTTTATGACTCATTTCATGATACTACATTACATAGGATTTTTTCATATCACTGGACGATCTAAGGATCTGATAATTACTAAAGCAGGAGAAAATATTGCACCAGTACCTATTGAAAATGTAAGTATAATAGAAGATACTGTATGTTTATTGCAACATGAAGACAATTATCCACCCCACGAATACAATGTTATATTATTGTTGTCTTCTATTATATTATTGTTGTCTTCTATTGTATTATTATTGTCTTTTTCCAGCATATGTTAAAGATGATGCGACTTCTAAGTAATGTGTTGGTTATAGGAGATGATCAACGTTACCTCACTATGTTTGTAACCATCAAATGTAAGGTAATTGTTGCTCTCTAATTATAGTACATATGTCTTTATGTCTTGTTCATTTGTGATTATCATTGTTTTAATCTTTTATAGTTTGATGACCTTGGCAATCCTACTGAAGAATTAGATTCCCTTGCTGAAGGTGTGTTGAATGAAATTGGATCCAATGCCACAACAGGTAATTATCAGGTTTAATTAAAACATCATAATTATTGAGATATCAATGCATTAGCTACCTATGTCGTTTTGGTTCAGATTGCTGTACTCTGTTCACATTGAAAATGACCACTAACTCAGAGTTATAAGTCTGTTTAGAAATGAGCTAGTGAGTACACCATTCAAAATACTTTTTATGTCTAGATCTCCCAATTTTTTGAAAAACTAGAATGCTAGCTATTTAGGAAAGGTCTAATTCAAAAAATCCCATATATGTTATTTGCATTCTATTGTGATTTATTATAATGAGTGTGGATGGTATACTTAACCTATACTCACTATGAGAATTTATGTAGTATGAATTTTGTCAAGTTAGTATATGTAAGTAATGTACCACTATCTGAGATATGACAATTAGATGTGTATATATAATGTCTTCATAGTCCGTATGTGTCCTCCTCATTAAGTAATACATCACTCATAGATTGAACATTTTCCTAGTCCTGGTTTATATAATAAAGAAATTATGATTAAGAAGGTTAGAGAATGTTTTCTCTTTCAGTTTCTGAAGCTAGAACTGATGACCTTGTAAAGGACTACATTAAACAACGCATGGAACAAGTTAATGAAGATGCTATTAGCAGATCAGCACAAGTTCAGGTAAGAGAGTATATAGTTGCTCATTTCTCTACTTTTGTTTGTACAATTCATGTACTGTTGTGCTGTCTATAAAAACTACAAGTCTTTGAAGCTTTGGATGATTCTATTGCTTCTATTTAAGATATTTCTGTAATGATGTTTGAAATAGTATGATCACTCTATGTTTTGTAGAAATTTCATATTCTACCATGTGACTTCAGTGTTAATGGTGGTGAACTTACTCCTACACTCAAAGTCAAGCGAAAGTTAGTTGTAGAGAAATATCATGATTATATCACCCAGATGTACGCTGAATGATTTGTATAAGTCTATCCTCATAGCTGGACACTGTGCTAATATTTAATACTATGAATGTCTGCTGGAATATTAAAACATTTAAAACAGTAGGCTAATAGATGAACTGCATCAAGTCTACTCATTTGAGTTTATTTTCATGCTAAATTCAATACATATTCTTTTTATTTTAAATATTGTTAAAACAGTATACAATATTATTATAATATATTTACATAACAAGATATATTAAATGCACAAAAACAACTAAACAGCTTCAAATAAAGCAATAATATGATGACTATATAAAAAGTGGCATCATGTCCATTATGTCTTAACTGTTTTCTTTGTCAATGTCTTCACTTTCATCACTTGATGTATCAACAAGACTTTCATGTGAAACTCTTGTATTTGTTGAGATTGTACTTTGAAAGAATGACATCTATGTACTGTTAGTGATGGTGGTCAACTGACCTTTTGTTCCTGTACATTGTCATCTTCACTTGCTGTAGACAAGAAAGACAATTGTTCGTGATCTTGTTCAAGGATGGAGCCATTTCGAATATCTTTTACTTTTTAAAGGAAGACTACTCATATTGGAGAGGTTTGTTCCAATGGATGTAATGAACAAATCACAATGTAATGGTTGAGATGGCTAGCAGGCATGAAGTATGGTGTCTGTGTAGTTGACTGCTGATGACCAAGTTCTTACTTATGAAATGACTGACCTAACTACTGTTATATGTATTTGCTAGCTGCAGCGGGTTGATACTTTGCTGATACTGATAAGGAACAGGTATATTCTGCATTGGGTAGCATCCTAAAGTATTCAAAAGAAGAAAGACTAGGCTGTGATCTTAATTCTGAAGCTTGCAGTAATTGTATTAATGGCTTGATTTAGGGTCTTGTATATGTGATTTGAATTGCTGTTTTACTTCATGATACTGTTCTTTAGTTACAGGATCTCTTTCGTCAGTTAGTGGTGGTAGTGGCTGTACTGGCTGTACTATCACACATTCTTTGCACTTAGAGTAGTGGAAACTCTGGTTGGACTATCTGTTTACTAAGAAACAATAATCTGAACAATAAGGCAGACATTGGACAGGAAACAGGAAGTCTGAATGAAACTTGTTGGACAGGAAACAGAATATAAACTGTTGCTGCAATACAAGTAAATAATATAATTATATGTTATCATATGTAGATTTACTGAAACTTGGAAAATAAGTGAGATAAGACCATTAAAAGCTCTCTATAAAAAGACGGCATCTGAAAGGTTACCAAAAACTCCTCTAAAAGATTTAAAAGTGCAGATAAAATTTTATATAAATGCTCACAAAAACAAAAAAGATTTGTTCAAAGATTGGCAGAAAAGTATCTTTTCTCTTTCCACCGTTTCTTTATCTAACAGGCTATATAATTCTATTGGCATATTGATCCATTTATGTCCTTGTCTTTTTATGTCAACAGGAATGTCTCCATAGTTATGTTGTGATAATATAATAATGAATAATTTAGGCCTGCCTGCAATAGATATGACCATTGTGGTTTATGAAAACTGTTGATGTACAACCTCTCCAATCTGATATATTTTGATTAGTGGCTATATGCACTGTGTGTTTGTCTATTGTAACATTTATATCTTGACATACTTTAACAGGTGGGGTATACATTACATGACAGTGTGTCTAAGGGCTAGGTCAGTATAACTATTCCATCCAGGGATACTCTTGCAAATGGGGTAAGTAGGACAGTCATGTTTTAAGACTGTTCCAGGATAGTCAATGTATCAAAGTGTCCAAGGATGATGACATTATACCAGTATATCTTATGACTATCCCAAGGTAATCATGGTAACACCATCCAGGGACACTTAAAAAATTGGTGAACACACCACTGTCATGTCTTAAGATCATGTCAATATCATCAATTTAACAATGTTATCCTGGGATAATTTGACTTACAGGGTAAGTATGATGATGATGATAATGTTTAAGACTGTCTCAATTTGATTTTTGTCAATTTCTTTTTAATGGTATAAGTGAGTAATTTATTTGATTATTTGTTTAGTTCTTAGTTATTTGTCTTATTATATTGTTATTTGTGTATCTATATTTGCATTTTCTTTTCATTATATTGTCAACTTTTCTATAATTTCAGTTATATCTCTTACTACTATTTTATTTCTACCTAACCTCCAGTGGAACCAAGTTTGGTAAGCCTACACTACAATTTATCTTAATTCACAAACACATTGTTGACTATTATTATAGTCAACATAGTGCTTATATGACTAATTGTAGCCAACACAGTGCTTCTATGACTAATTATAGTCAACATATTGCTCTATGACTAATTATAGTCAATACAGTGTTTCTATGACAAATCATAGACAACATAGTGCTTATATGACTACTTACAGTCAACAAGTGCTTATATGACTAATTTAAATGAAATATGATCATTACTCCATCATTTACTGCAAATGATTATTTTATTGATTCTTCTACAATAGAGTTTGTGGACTAAAATTAATCTCTACTAATTACTGTTTCTTGGTCTGCATGTTTCTACTGTTATTACGGATGAATTTACTTCTTATTAGGGATTAGTTTTCTTCTTCAAGGTTAAGTGAGTGATTTTATTATTGTTCACCTGTAGGTATTTCTGGTATCATAATTTTATTTCAATTGAAAAAATCAACCCAGGACCTAGTCACACAAGACCTTCCTCTATACTCTAAAATAAGCAAGGTGGCTAGTCTTCTGAGATTAAAAGCAACCTTCCTTACTTTAAAAAAACCTTCACAAGTCCAGTACATGATGTACAACATAGTTGCAATGTGCTAATTTTGCCAAAATTTTATTGCAGTTGATCTATAAGGTAACCATGGATCACCTTACAGTTCGTTTCATGTTTAAGGTTTAGAGTAATTTATGAAATTGACAAAAAAGCTATATTAGAATCTATGAGTGATCACAGTGGCAGTTGTTGTCTTTTTTTGCTTTGGAATGGGAATTAATATTTCAAATATATTTACTTAGGACCAACTAGTAATATTGAAAATTATCTTCAAGAGATTGGAAGGGTTGGAAAACTTTCTCATGTTCACTTGTGTCTAAATAGTAGATTCATGCGTCATTTATTCTCTAATGAAATGAAGTTAAAAAGTAACAATAATGAGCAGTGCAGAGGTGTAGCACTATTGAAAGATTTCTCTATCTATTTCCTGATCAGGGAGTACTTTCACTACTTCATAACTGTTGTGATATCTGCTCTCAATCTTGTGTTCATGATTCTTGCACAAATTGTAGAGTTACATTGTTGTTGAAAAAGGAAAAGGTCAACATATCAGAGTTACTAGAACTCAAAGGAAATCATTAGAAGATTGTGATTTTAATTATGCTTGTTTTCAACAGTAAGTTGATCCTCTCATCCAAACAAAACTCTATATTGATTTTTTCATCCATAATAGGCACATATTGATGTACATGTTCTACAACATCAATCCTTTTATCTCCTTTAGTCTGTTGTTTCCTGATGACTCCAGTAGAACCTTAATGGTGAAAAAATGGTTGGTTATGATTTATAATAAAGAAAAGTTGTCCTCACAATTTCAAACTTGTAAAGTCATCAAAGAAAGGACAACCCTTGCTCAGTACAAGAACACAAAGTAATGAGATAGGAACAGAGTTAAGACAGCCAATGAATATGAACAGTTACTATATTGTTCAATGGCAAATCATTAGAAAATGTGAACCCGAAATTCTGTTTTTTAATGACATATTTGTAAAATTTAAACTTTATTTTTATAGTTTAGGTCATGAATTTAGCTCTGTAAGAAATTCTCTTAGTTCACTATTGTTTGTGTTATTATTTGGCTTAACATTAGTAAATAAAGTATTTTTTCATTTACTAATGCTTTGCTTCTCATTTATCATTGCATTGTCTCCTACATTCTTGCAAACACAAATTCGTTGAATAGACATTACACAATGAATACCGTATTTTTGAAGCCACTCCATTCAAATGTCCTCCAATATTTGCTGTCCCATCATATGCTTGTCTAACTTTTTGCATCAGTTAGATCAACTTGAACTAAGCCAATTGAATCTTCATTAAATTTCTTAACTTATCTTAGAGATAACACTACCTGCTCCATGCCACTAAGATCGCTTGTTTCATCAACAATCAATGGAGGTCTAATTTGATATCATCAAGCAATGATCTAGTACCATTTTTGATGCCAGCTCAATTTGTTCATCAGCAATTTCTGGACATTGATTCGATATTACTTGTCTTCTAACCTAGCTTATATTTGAGGTATATTGTTTGCTCTGGACTTCATTGGTTGGTATAAATTTCTCTCTTATGCACGTCCTCTAACAGCCAATCCCTGATGTATCAAAAACCTTACATAACATGTGTGTCTTTCTTGCTGATCCTTTTGTAAAGAAATGCTAGCTAAGCTATCACTGTTGGTCCTCATGTTTTAAGATTGTTTGCATTTCATGCTTGATATACTTGATAACTACATTCGTACTTATTGTGCCCATGTTGAGCTATTTACAACAATAATGATTAATACATATACAATTACATAGAATTATTTTTAAAAATTGAGGGGTGTTAAGGCCCCTATGCTTTAAGTTTTGAGTCTATAGCCCCTAGCTTCCCCTTTCCTCTATAAGTATATCTCATGATTGTCCTGGGATGTAATAATCAAGGTAACAATACCATCCAGGGATATGTAAAAAATTTGGGGAACATACCACTGTAATGTTTTAAGACTATGTCAACATCATCAATTTAACCATGCTATCCTGAGATAGTTTGTCATACAGGGTGAGTACCATGATCATGTTTAAGACTGTCTCAGAAATGGTTGATGTAACCATACAATTTTGGGACACTTTGACTAATGTCTATGGCCATAGTTAGGGATAATATACACAGCAATGTTTATTGAGTTTGATACTGTTATATGCTGTCATAACTTTTCTACACTTTCAATCTTATCTTAATTACATTTTTTGTTGTCTTTTATCCCACCTTCATTATAATTAATTGCATTTATTATTAACAGAATTAATAAAACAATTATCTGAAATAAATGATTAAATTAATGATCATGTTTTATTTGTGAATTTCAATTAGTTATACCAAAAATGTTCATACATTTGTTTCTCAGTTCTAGCCTATAGTAATAGTGCTACTCATCTACATTAAAAGTCAATGGATCAAAATGTCATCAAGTACATTTACATGTTAGCATACACCAATATTCTAAGAAGGAGTATGGTTACTAAGATGAAGTCTTGGTTAGCCAAACATGTTCTTCAGTCAAATGAATGCAATGTTTACATCAGCATACACCAACTTTCCAAGAGAGAATACGGTACTGTCAATATTATAGCTGTAGTTACTTTTATCCAAAGTATAACAATCTTTTAAACGAAACTTGGAATGTACATACGTAGGTTGAAGAGAGAGAGAGAGAGAGAGAGAGAGAGAGAGAGAGAGAGAGAGAGAGAGAGAGAGAGAGAGAGAGAGAGAGAGAGAGAGAGAGAGAGAGAGAGAGAGAGAGAGAGAGAGCGATGCACATATTCACGTGACCGGATTCCTATATACATATGCCGACAGGAAGTAAACTCAATTTTCGCTCCGATGGCTACTGCTAAGCACTGGACAGTAGAGCCAGATGTTGAAGCGACTATTAAGGTTAGTTTGATACATCTCCTTTTGGCAATATCATTGTTTTATGTACACAAGGGTATTGTACATGCTTGTGCATTACTAGTTATCTTCTATTATACATGTGACCCTTTTAAAATACTGAACTTTTGGTATAAATTGTTGAATAGTAAACTCTGTTCGTTGAGCTGAGGCCAAGTGTCATAGTGGTCAAAAAGTCAGATCTTTTTAATTTACTTGTTCTGGTTAATTAGTCTGTGAATGTTGTTGTCTTAGGTTAATGAAAATCAGTAAATGAAATTGATGATGAGTTGTTGTTTTCATGTTTATGGCTTTGTTTTTTAAAATCAAAGATATCAGCTACAAAAAAAGGTCTTGCTAGAATAATCTCACTTCTATATTTTCCCACATTGTGTGTGCATGGTTTCCATATCTCATAGGTATCATTAACTGGTCCTGCTTCTATTCCTCCTGTGACTGTTAATGAAGCATTTAAACAAACTGTCTCAAAGTTTGGACATCGTCCTGCTCTCAAAGTGAAACGTAATGATATATGGGTAACCTGGACGTATAATCAGTATTTTAATGATGTGGAAAAGGCAGCAAAGTCTATGATCAAGCTTGGGTTGGAAGCTCATCATGGAGTCCCTATTTTAGGTTTCAATTCCCCTGAGTGGTTTATCACTTTTATGGGATCTATAATGGTATGACTGTACTCACTCATCACAGAATATCATTTAAGATATTTAGTGTGTTATCATACCCTGTGATTGATATAATTATTTAATATATAGAATAAGTTATCTTTTATAGGCTGGTGGTATTGCTGCTGGTGTCTACTCTACTAACAACAATGGTATGGGACTTGTGCTGTATTAACAGGAAGTATTTGTACTTTTGGAGTAATTTGGTATCAGGATACATGTAATTGTAAATTGAACAATAAAAAATTAACACAAACAAGCTTTTGTCTCTTACCACACATCATTTTAGGTAAAACAAGTAGCTATTGTGTACCACTATAGTTTGAATGAAAATAAACACTTGTTAAATAGAAAATCACTTATACTGTTGTCACAGTGATCTACCTTTTTTCAGAGGCTTGCCATTATAAAGCTGAAAGTTGTCGTGCTCAGCTGTTTTTTTGCGAGAATGATGAACAACTTGATAAGATATTAGAGGTATTAACATTAATGTGAATTATACCATGCTATGCCTTAATTGACTAATCAGATTGCTCCATTTCTTGTCATTTAATAACTTATACACTCTCTGAGAGGTGTATAAGTTTTATAAACTCTTTTGAGGCAATAATTTCCAAGGTTATTGCAATCAATTTTGGTTGAAATTGTTACCTTATGTTTTAAATGAGTAGAATTGTTATGACAAAAATTGTACAAATTTAGGTTAGTAATAAAATTTATTACTAACATATTTAATAGTTCAGCAATATTATCTACACAGCTCAAGATTGTTTATGTATGGAAGACAATACTCTTGAAAGTGTGAAACAAGCAAAGACTGAGACTTAAAGAATGAACTTGATGAATGCTGAGTGGGCTGATGATCTCAGTGGCAGTCTGATGAAGCCTTTTTCTCTAAACAAAGGGGACTGACCTTATGAGACTATTTTAATATTTCCTATCCATAGAGTATAAGTGGCAATTTTTCCATAAAGTAAAGTAAAGTTGTTGTTGCTGTTTGATTATGTTTATCTCTTGCACATACATGCCTTTTCAAGCTCCCCATAATGAAAAAAACATATCTCTTTTATAATTGATAGAATCTACAAAACAGTAACATACTTATGTTGAAAACTTTATTTAGTGTAAGTTTGTTTTTGCAAAACAATAACACTAAACCTATTCTGAACTATTAACAAGATAAAAACAAATTCAAGTAATAATAACACTTACTTTAAGCAGAAAAATGCTATTTTTCTAAAGAGATTAGGTTAATATGGACATCAGTCAGAATCAGTACAGGAGCTTCTTACCTTCAATCATGAAGCGCCATCTGCATCCATGTTTATCTTTAATATCATTGTTAGTATTCTACATTAAGTAGTTGCAGTACTGCAGTGTTTTTTAATTTTTGTTTAAAAGTGTTATTTTAAGACCAAGCAGTAATGACTAAACCATAGCACTAAATTGCTTAAAAGCTCATTTAGAAAAAAGTGAAAAATGTAGGGACCATTGTCCCTACATAATATAACATAACCAAAGAAATTTGCAATATTATATCATAATTTATTCAATAGATATTATTAGGTCTGTGTCTCAAGTATAGTCTGCCTACATTGTGCCTGTGCTATTATGTGAGAAATAATGCAACTACCATGAGTACCATTCCCGCTATCTTGTTTGCACTTGTTGTAAAGTGCTGATGCTAGCCATTCCTACATTTTCTTTCTTTTTTTCTTGTTATAATATTAGGTGAAGGATCGCTTACCTTATCTCAAGGCTATTATCCAATATCTTCCTGGACCTGTTACACCATGTATGAAAGAAGCTGGTGTCATTTCTTGGGAAGAATTTTTAGACTTGGGAAAGGTAACAATATACAGTAACTGCTACTTAGCTTTGTTGGTGTTAACAACTGATGTAAGACATGTGTATATATGTGACTTGATTTGCAATAAGGGACCACTTCTGCCAAAACATTTGTAACATGATTTAAGAATAGGATTCACTGTTAAAACATATCTAAAAAGGTTTTGTATACAGTTGTAATAAGTAATAGCTATATATAAACAAAACTGTTATTGAGATGTTTTAACAGTTGTGCTTTTTTCATAAATTGTATCACAAATGTTTTGTCAAGAGTGATCCCTTATTGCAAATCTGGTCACATATTTTAAAATGTTGGCTATGAGAATAAGTGTAGTTTGTCATGTCACTATAATATGGGTAGTTGGGAGCTATCTGTTTGTTGCAAGTGTTAGTGGATGTATTACTGGGTACACTGATTTGTGTGTTTACAGAAGGGTGTATTTTTGAAGGAAGGAGATCATTTGATCATGTTGACTAATGGTTCTAAAGTTATTATTTATTTTAATTTTATGTAGGATGTACCTGATTTTGAGTTATCTTGGAGAATTGATGCTCAGAAGCCAGGTCATTGTGCTTCACTTATTTATACATCAGGAACAACTGGCCCTCCTAAAGTAAGGATATATATTGAGGTTGATGATAGTTCTGACATTTTTACTAAAGGCCAACTTATTTTATTTTAATTTACTTTTATTGGGGGTTATAAATACCATAGAGACTGTGGAGGTCCACATCTTGACAATTGTAAACTTGTACCTGGAGCTGTTGTGTCTATAATTAACATTAAATAATGCATAAAAATGTTAAAGCGAATTGTAAATCTTAAACAATCAGAGTATCCTAAAAAATCAAAGCATATTGTTGTCTTTTGTAGTTCACCTGGTTTGGTACAAATTAATAACCAGACAATTCATAGATTGATTCGTTTAAAGACCTGCTTTCTTTGGTTCAGTGGAGCCTAATTATAAATTTTCCACCAATGACATTGATAGGATATTTTGTCAGTATGGATTCCTTCATGTTTTCATTCATTTACTGTTTCTTTTGGTATAGGGAGTGATGTTGAGTCATGACAACTTAATATGGACTGCTGTTACTGTGTCCCATGCTTACAACCTCAATGAAGTGAGCTTTTAAGCACATCTCTTGAATTGACCTTTTTGATAGACAATACTAGATTTTAGATACTAATTGAGCAATCACAATTTCAGGTCAATAAATAATTTCTTCCCAGTGTGGTGTATAACTTCTTGTACACTCTTTTCTGAGGCAATGTTTTGTAAGGTTTTAGCAAATAGAAAGGCTGAAATTGCTACCTTATTCTATTTTCTACAAATTAATAGATTTATTATGAGAAACATTATGAAAGTTTTAAATGATTAGTAATAAATAGTCAGCATATTAAAATTTACACAGCTGAAGACTGTTTGTATATCGAATACAATGTTATTGAATGTGTGAAACAAGCAGAGTCTGAGATTAAAGAAAGAACTTGATAAATGCTGAGTAGGCTGATGGTAAATTTTATGGTACTTTTGCAAGCCCTTCCTCTCCAAACAAAGGGGTTGACCATGTGAGATTGTTTGAGTGGTTTAATTTTCCTGTTGATAGAGTCTAATACCAAACAAAATTTTTCCTCATCTAAAACCATTATTGATTTTGGAATCTCTAGCTGATGGGTATGATGGTGATGGGTATGATGATATATAACATAGGTAGAATAGTTTTGTCATTTATTGTAAAAAATAGTGTAAATAAAAAGTTCATTTCTTCTATTGCGAGTAAAATGATAAGTGTTCTTATGTTATCTAAAGCTAATAAGTATATTTTGACACACATATATCAAAAGCAATAGACACGGTGTATCTAACACAGTAACTGATTTGTCAACATGGTACAAATCAGTTATATACCAAGGTCTTGTTAGCTATGTGGTATATGCACCTCTGGCCTGTGGCCATTGGTGTATAAATTACATATCTACCTTAACCTTGGTATATAACCTATACATGTGATAACATTCTAATAAGATTTTATACAATACACTACATATTCATAATAATAATAATATGACTTATAAATAGTACATAATAAACATGTATTGTTATTTACAATTTGTAGAAATTTCGTATTGTCAGTTTTCTACCATTGAGTCATATTGTTGCTCAGATGGTGGACATTATGTCTCCTGTTGTCACTGGTCACTGTGTTTACTTTGCTAAACCTGATGCACTTAAAGGCAGTCTTAAAGAGACTCTACTGGTAATATATGTGTGATAAAATTGCCTTATATCCTTGTGAATTTGTAGGATGTTCAACCCAATTTGTTTGTATGTGTACCTCGTGTTTGGGAAAAGTTTAAAGAAGCTATTGAGATTCAGACAGCTGAAGTTAAAGGAGTTAAAGCATTTATCTTGGAAAAATCAAAAGTAATGTTTATTTGTCATCATTATATTTATTGATCTAATATTAATGTAATTATCTCAATATTATGTTGCTATTATGAACCTAACTGTGTTGTTGACATATTCTTTGTAAAGATATGAATATTTTTGATCCTCTTTAATATCTATAATGTTAGTTATTTTATGTTAGGATATTGGAAGGAAAACTTATAACAATCGGTTATCTGGAGGAGGTGCTGCATGGGGTTACTGGCTAGCTAATAGGTAATCATCACTGAAAGGAAGTTTACTTACATGTTCTATCTGTATATGCATTAATTATGATGTTTGAATTGTCTATTTATTTTTATTTAGTTATCATGTGCTATATATTTATTGTATGTATCATATCTGTTACACATAAAATGGAAATATATTAATATATTATTGGTTGTAAATATACCACTCAAACACAGTTGAGTTGCTTCCTTTTAAAGGCTATACAGTAATTTATAGACCAATAAACTGAATTAGATATATTTGGTTTGTATAACATATAGTATCTACACTTTTGTGATGAGGACATGATTGTTTTTTCTTTCACTAAAGTAAGTATTACTTTGTTTCTTGTAGCTTTGTATTCAAAGGTCTTCGTGAAAAACTAGGATTGGATCAGTGTCATATAACTGTAAGGATTACCATAGATATCATAATTATAATTTGTTTAAAGAGAATTTATATAGTCATTAATCTATATCATGTTCCAAACTCCTTTTCTAACTTTTCTAAAAAGAGTATTATTGTTCTACTTTCATTTGTTAAATTGCTTCTTTAGTGGTACTTTATGATTTTTGAAAAGTAGTATCATAATTAATTGTTTTTGAGATAGGTTAATATTGTCTATGGGCCGTATTATAAGTGTATTTTGAAGTGATGCTTGAGGAACACTGCATTCACTTGCAATAAGCATTTGTGTACTGACTGACCTAGTGATTTGATGTCTATTTGTCACAATGAAAATATAAGTTTGTTGGGTGTGACTTTTCTAGGCTTCTGGAGCTGCTTATTTGTCCACTGCAGTGAGTGATTTCTTTGCTGACTTCAATACTCCTCTATATCAGGCATATGGTTTGTCTGAAACAACAGGAACAGGTTGTCTAAATACACTAGGTAAACAATATATATCATTTTTTGGAAGGTTGTTTCACCAAAAACAGTCATAGTTAAGTTAAACAAAACTGTTACCTAAAAAGAGGGTAGTACAAAGGTAGTATACTAGATACTAGATTGACAATTGACACAATTTGCTTATATCTCACTCCACTGTTTCTTAAATTTGTGAACTTAAAATGCTTGTGCAACAAATGGGATTTGCTTTACTGTCATGTTAATAATTTGATTGACTGTATCTCATCAAATGTTTTACAAGCACCTTTTTATTTTTAGTGTTGATAGGATGACGGGATAGACATGTCTATGTTGAGTGTTTTATTGCAAATGGATTGTAGCAGCTGTAATGATTTTTTACTATATCTGTCATTTGTAATACTGGACATGTTGTAGAAGTGAATTTCTCTAGCAATAGTCCATACATAATGTCAAAATATCTCAACATTGTCATTTCTTTTTTAGAGCTATATTATTATTAGCAGGGTTGCTTTTGATGCTTGCAGTAAGATTTGGTGATTGCAATATTTATTGACTATTACAGTATTTGGTAAATGTAGTTTGTTGATTTCAAAAGTTGAATATAACAATAGAATACAAGTAATACAAGAACTAGACATAGATCTGTATGGAGTATGTTACCTCTAGTGTAAACAGTTGTATGATTACCTGACTTGTAAATCAGTCAACAGCAAGTTGATTGAAGCTCTGGAGTAACAGTTGACTATTTTTGCTGACACATTTATACTCTGTTCATTTTGAGATATACATTTAGTATATAGCTAACTATTATTTGTTTTCTTCTCCTTAGACAAATTCAAACAGACTTCTATTGGATATCCACTTATGGGTAGTGAGGTTAGAATTGATAGTCCTGGACCAAATAGTGATGGAGAAATATGTCTTCGTGGACGTCATGTGTTTATGGGATATCTTAATGATGAAGAGAAATCCAAAGCCTGTATTGATGAAGATGGCTGGTTTCACACAGGAGATGTTGGAAATATGGATGATGATGGTATGTTCAATAAAGTTACTATGATTTGTTTACCCAAAAATATTAATCTGTGAAATAAGCCAGTAAGATGTTGCCCTAGTGGCAAGGTGGGTATTACAGGAATTTTGAGATTTCACCCTTCTGAGCATTACTGAGCAATGAAATAGCCAAATGCAAGGTTTTAATTGTCTTAGAAATTAGTTTTTATTGTGTCTCCAGTAGTCTCTAACCCTTGAGATCAAAAGCACAAACTCAGCAGACATTAGAATAGAGTGACCTGACCGATTAGATAGCAAAATTCAATTCTTTTTTGACTTGCTAATTTGCATGTAGTGCTACACTATAATAGAAAACTTTAAGTATTCATTAGTTTTATTATGACTTATTTTATGATACTACATTACATAGGGTTTTTTCATATCACTGGACGATCTAAGGAACTGATAATTACTAAAGCAGGAGAAAATATTGCACCAGTACCTATTGAAAATGTAAGTACAATAGAAGGTACTATATGTTTATTGCAATACTATAATACTCATTCATCCTATGAATACAATGTTAAATATATTATTGTTGTCTTCTTCCAGCGTATGTTAAAGATGATGCGACTTCTAAGTAATGTGATGGTTATAGGAGATGATCAATGTTACCTCACTATGTTTGTGACCATCAAATGTAAGGTAATGTTGCTCTATAATTATAGTACACTAAGTCTTGCTCATTTGTGATTGTCATTGTTTTAATCTTTTATAGGTTGATGACCTTGGCAATCCTACTGAAGAATTAGATTCTCTTGCTAAACTTGTGTTGAATGAAATTGGCTCCATTGCCACAACAGGTAACAATCATCTTTAATTAAAATATCATAATTATTGTGATGTCATTGCTTTAGCTACCTATGTCATTTTGGTTTACATTGAGGATGACCACTAACTCAAGAGTTATAACATAAGTCTGTCTAGAAATGAGCCAGAGAGAAATGATTTGGATAGTTTAAAATGCCTTGAAATAATAGAGTGCTAGCTATTTAGGAAAGTTGCAAACTGGAAAATCCTGTATATGTTCTTTGCATTCCACTGTGATTTATTTTAATGAGTGTGGATCGTATACTCAGCCTATACTCACTATGAGAATTTATATTGTATGAATTGTGTCAAATTGGTATATGTAAATGATATACTACTTTCTGAGATATAACAATTAGCTGTGTATAATTTCTTCATAGCCCATACATGTCCTCCTCATTAATGTAATACATCACTTAATATTAGACAATATTTTCTCTTTCAGTTTCTGAAGCTAGAACTGATGATCTTGTGAAGGATTACATTCAACAAGGCATGGAACGAGCTAATGAAGATGCTATTAGCAGGCCAGCACAAGTTCAGGTAAGTGAAGTATATAGTTGCTCATTTCTCTAGTTTTGTTTGTACAATTCATGTACTGTAATGTCTATACAAACTACAAGTCTTTGAAGCTTGGATGATTCTATTGCTTCTATTTAAGACATTTCTGTAATGATGTTTGAAATAGTATGGTCGCTCTACTTTTTTGTAGAAATTTCATATTCTACCTTGTGACTTCAGTGTTAATGGTGGTGAACTTACTCCTACTTTCAAAGTCAAGCGAAAGTCAATTGTGGAGAAATATCATGATTACGTCACTGAGATGTATGCTTAATGATTTATTACCTATCTTAACAACTGGACACTTAGCTACTATTTGGTGCTATGAATATCTCTTGTAATATTAAAGTATTAAAAAAGTAGACTAATAGTTACGAACCAAATCTTTACTCATTTAATTGTTTGACCTTATTTTCATGCTAAAGCTAATACATATTCTGTTTATTTTAAATATTGTTAAAACAGTATACAATATCATTATTTGTTTATATAAAAGATATAATAAATACACAGAAACAAGTAAAAAGCTTTGCAATAATATGATCAATATAATATATAAAAGTGACATTATGCCCATTATGTCTTAACTGTTTTCTTTTTCAACATCTTCACTTTCATCCCTTGACGTATTAACAAGATGTTCATGTGAAATTTCAGGCATTGCTTGAGATTGTCCTCTGGAAGAATGACGTCTATGTACTGTGTATGCTAGTGAGGGTGGTCGACTGACTTAATGTTTGTGTAGATCCATCTTTACTCTATGTAAATGAGGAAGATAATGATTCGTGGTCTTGTTCAAGGATGGGCTCATTTTGAACATCCTTTTTCAAAAGAAAGAATACTCATATTGAAAAGGTTTAGGTCAGCTGACCCAATGGATGTAATGGACAAGTCACAATGTAATGATGGTTGTGACCTAGCAGGTGTGAAATATAATGTCTGAGCAGTACAAATTTGTGATTGCTGATGACCAAGCTCTTACTTGTGAAACAACCGACCTTGCTGTTATATGTTTTTGCTAGTTGCTGCTGGTTTATACTTTGCTGATACTGATGAGGACCGGGTATATTTTGCATTTGGTAGTATCTTCAGTATTCAAGTTAAGGGGAAAGACTAGTCTGTGATCCTAATTCTGGGACTTGGAATAATTGCATAAATGGCCTGATTTAGGCTCTTGTATATGTGACTTAAATTGCTGTTTTAATTCTTGATAATATTCTTTAGTCACAGGATCTCTTTCACCAGTTAGTGGTGGTAGTGGCTGTACTGTCACACCTTCTTGCAATGGAAACTCTCTGGTTGGAGTATCTGTAATATGTATAATAATGTTCAATAAGAAGTCAACTAAAACAATAATCTGAAACAATAAGGCTCAAACTCAAATTGACTAGACATTGGACAGGAAACATGAAGTAAGAATGAAACTGTTGGACAGGAAACAGGAAATAAGAATGAAACTGTTGCTACAATAAAGGTAAATAATATAATTGTATGTTTTCATATGTAGATTACTGAAACTTGGAAAAATAAGTGAGATAAGGGCAAAGAAATGCCCCCTATAAAAAGATGGCATCTGAAAGATTACTGAAAATTCCTCTAAAAAGATCTAAAAGTCCAGATGAAATAATGTATAAATGCTCAGGAAAACAAAGATAGTTTTGTTCTAAGATTAACAGAGAAGCATTATTTCTCTTCCCACACTTAAATTTTTTGCCACTATAACACTTGACCAAAATTGTATTCAATGAACACAGCTTGTTATACTACAATTTATATCAAAAAGGTCAGTATTTCATAAGGGTCATATGTATAATAGACTGTACATAGTAATACACAAGCATATACAATGCCCTTGTGCATATATAGTGTAGAAATTGGATGATATTGCCAAAAGAGATCTGCATAAAACCAACCTTAATAGCCGCTTCTGCATCTGGCTCTATATATACAGTCCAGTGCTAAACAATGGCCATTGGCAGTTTGGAGCAATTGCAATAAAAATAATTATGCTGGGAATCATTTCCTTTCGCAATATACATCCAGTCACATTGTACTTGCTTTTTCCACGTATGTACGTTTTTGTGTAAAAATTCATTATAGAGTTTTGATTGGAGAGGATCAACTTACTGTTGAAAACAAACCTAATTAAAATCACAAAATTTTAGTGATTTTCTTTGAGTTCTAGTAACTCTGACATGTTCACTTTTTCTTTTTCAACAACAATGTAACTCTACAATTTGTGCAAGAATCATGAACACAGGATTGAGTGCAGATATCACAACAGTTATGAAGTAGTGAAAGTACTCCCTGATCAGGAAATAGTTGGAGAAATGTTTCAATAGTGCCACACCTTTGCACTGCTCATTATTGTCACTTTTCAACTTTTTCCATGTATGTACATGTACGTTTTTGTGTAATTCATTATTTATTAAATAACTCTTGTTTTACTTCTTATTTATTTAGTAAATCATACATTATTTATTAAATCATATATTTAATAAATCATACATCAGTATAATTATTGCTAAAGATAAATAATATTCAAGTAAACTACATGTATAGCTGTTATTTATGGAAATAACAATTCGATGGCATGTCATCAATTTCATTTACACGATTGTTTTTTAATCAATTGAACTTATGTTAAAAAATGCTTAACATCAATTAATAATACTTAGGACCTAGAGGGGTGAAACTCCTGAAAATTAAAGATGAAGTCAATTTCTATAATTTTACGGATGGATTCTTTCTATGCTAATATCTGACACTTTTACAGAGCTATAAAAGCTTGTTTGCTTGAAAGGTGACAGTCACCATCTTGATAATGAATTGTTCAGTGTCTAAAGTATTGCAGACATTAAGGAATCAGGATAAATTTCTGCAAAGTACTTGATACAAAAGCATGATTAATCATTACAGCAAGTATCTTCACATGATTATGTCAAAAAAAGCTGAAAAATTTCTTATACTCTGACTTTACATACTAGCAATGGTCCCAAAATCTACAAAATATTAAAGTAAAATGAAATTGTTGGAAAACTGTTGTTAACTCCCCATCAGAGTGATACTTAATTTCTATTAATTGTACCAAAGTAATTCATACCCATTGTCATATCTTCTCTAAAACTGCTCCAGTTCTTCAGCTGAATACTGTGTCAAATAACATATTCAAACCCATGTCCTCATGAGTTGGGCACTGCAAAATGTCAGTTAGCTATACCTTTGTGGTAGTAGTTGCATAACACTGAATGATGGTGAGGTAGAACAATTGGGTGGTAGTGAACAGGAAGGACTCTGTAAAAACAAAGAGGTAGTGAACATAATGAACTCTTTGGTAGTGAAAATAAAAGCTGAATTTCCATGATCATAGAGAGGCTTCTATATCCTTTTGACAAACAAGACTTCACTCCTACTCAAGCATTATAGCAGATTTTGAATTTGATACAAGAACAGTTGGATCTAATGGATAAATGCCTGTAACTTTAAATCCAAGACTGTTTTGTTTCTGGGAAACCTAATCATGGATGAGACTTGCATGCTATATATTTGAAGCAAATTATCCAAGGAGGGATTTTACTGTTGGAGAAAAGGCACATACAATATTCTCCTCTGGAAATGAAGGGAAGTCACAGTTTTTGGATGTGTTAATACTGCTATATACTGGATACCACCAATGATCCTTTTGGATAGAAAAATATTTGTATCATCTATAACAACAGGTGAGATTCCTGCACGGTATATGGTCTGTCATAATCAAGGTAGATACATCAAAAGCTTTCTTACTTATGGGTTTCGAAACTATTTTTTGAAGTATGTTCCAATATGTAGACCAATTCTTTTGGAGCACATTTCTATCAAGTTTCCTTAATATGCCTTCACCAGCTCTTAATTATGGAATGTTAATAATATTATAATTGATTCTAATTTACTGAGCTGAAGTGACTTACTAAAGTAGATAGTTAAGGAAAGTTTGAGTTTCTTAGAAAAGAGAATGTATGCTTAAATCTTATACACATGCACAAAAGTTGTGGCAGTGCTAGCAGTTTTTGTCTTTTCCCCAACCCACACTTTGGAGTTGATCTAGGTATGGCTTATGTAGTCTAGTGAGCTAGATCCTCCTCCATTTAGATAAGTATATGGGTGGAGGATGACAAATGTATGACATATGTTGTCTAACAAGCTAGATCCTCTTCCATTTTAATAAGTTATCAGGTGGATGATGGTCTAGAAGTGAGCTAGACTTACTGCAGTATTGGAATGTATGTAATGTAGGCCAGTAGTGCAATATTTACACAGTGGTTATAATAATTGCCACATGAACCTGTGATTTTTTTCTGTGCTTGTTGTCCTTCCAAAGTGGAAACTCAGATACCATGCTGTCCACTCTATAGCCATGAAGAGAATGGAATGTCATCATCTGTTGTCTCCAACACTCCAAGCTCATTTTAGCATCCAAATGACTGCTCTGCTGCAAGAGAGCTATTTCCTTAAGACATTCACCCAACTACCACAAAACAAAACTTGATTCTTTCTGTCAAGATCATGATCCAAAAGTTCTGGAGTGGATGGATGAACAATCAATTGGTCAAGAAATCAGTTCATTGGAGAAATACACAGGATTTCAAATTATTGAGATGAAAAATTTATTTTTCCATTGTCAGTATAAGTAGTGACATAGTGGTACTGTCGTTGGAAGAGCTTTAGATGTGGTAAATAAGAAAAACATTGAAGAGTAATAGTCCTCATTGAGTAAGTCATGTAACTGATGTAGGTAGTCAAAACTCTGTAAAGTTTGAAATTTGATACAAGGCTGAAATATGTGAAAGAAAGGCACCAAAAAAGAAGCAATCACCTTTTATTAAATCAAAAGAGAGGCTTGAAGCATCACCCTCTCAACATCCACCCAAGCAATTGTTCCAAGCCATTTTTGAAAGACCCTCAGACACTTGTATCTTTTAACGATGATGTGGATATCCGTGATATAGGTAATTTCCTGATAATGGAGAGATGTGGAAGAAAACAGGTCTTATGATGAGGACTCAAATTCCTCTTTTTATGTTGATCACCCCTTCCCGTTCTAATTTTGAAGTGTGTCTGACATTGATAGACATTATGATTCTTCTCAATACATACTAGTATTAAGCATTATGCTTAGAAATTCAGAACATTTTATGTATTATGCAGGGTATTATACGGAAACAGCATGGATTACAATGCAAAGATGTGAAGAAAAAGCATGAACTACTGGATCATATTATCATGTATTGCCAAAATATTGATCATTGTATGCTTTTATTTACTTTATTATTCATTTCTTGATTCTTCAAGTTATTCACCTTAAATAACTTGAAATAACCACATCAAATGCAATGTACTATTCAAGAGTTTATGAATTTGACAAAAAAGCTATATTAGAATCTATGAGTGATCACAGCGGCAGTTGTTGTCTTTTTTGCTTTGGAATGGGAATTAATATTTCAAATAATATATTTACTTAGGACCAACTAGTGATATTGACAATTATCTTCAAGAGATTGGAAGGGTTGGAAAACTTTCTCATGTTCACTTGTGTCTAAATAGTAGACTCATGCGTCATTTATTCTCTAATGAAATTAAGTTGAAAAGTGACAATAATGAGCAGTGCGGAGGTGTAGCACTATTGAAACATTTCTCCAACTATTTCCTGATCAGGGAATACTTTCACTACTTCATAACTGTTGTGATATCTGCGCTCAATCCTGTGTTCATGATTCTTGCACAAATTGTAGAGTTACATTGTTGCTGAAAAAGAAAAAGTCAACATGTCAGAGTTACTAGAACTCAAAGGAAATCACTAAAAGATTGTGATTTTAATTAGGTTTGTTTTCAACAGTAAGTTGATCCTCTCCAATCAACACTCTATAATGAATTTTTCATCATTAATAGGCACATATTGATGTACATGTTCTACAACATCAATCCTTTCATGTCCTTTAGTCTCTCGTTTCCTGGTGACTCCAGTAGAACCTTAATGGTGAAAAAATGGTTGGTTATGATTTATAATAAATGAAAAATTGTCCTCACAATTTCAAATGACTTAGACACCTCAGCAGAATAGTTGTGAATAATCTGTTTTTCAATACAGCTTGTAAAGTTATCAAAGAAAGGACAACCTTGCTCAGTATACAGAACACAAAGTAATGAGATGGGAACAGAGTTAAAGACAGTCAATAAATATAAACAGTTACTATATTGTTCAATGGCAAATCATTAGAAAATCTGAACCCGAAATTCTGTTTTTTTAATGACATATTTGTAAAATTTAAACTATATTCTTTTATTTTAGGCTGTGAATTTAGCTCTGTAAGAAATACTCTTAGCTCACTATTGTCTGTGTTATTATTTGGCGTAGCACTAGTAAAAGTATTACTTCACTTACTAATGCTATGCTTCTCTTATAGCATTGTATTATCTCCTACATCTTGCAAACACAAATTTACTTAATACACACTACACAATGAATAAAAAGATCGCTTGGTTGTTCTTACTGGATTTTTGTAGCCACTTCATTCAAATGTCTTCTGATCTTTACTGCCCTGTCATATGTTTGTCCTATCAGTTAGATCAACTTGAGCTAAGCCAATTTTATCTTTATTAACTTCATAACATTTCTTATCTTAGAGATAACACTACCTGCTACATGCCACTAAGATATCAACAATCAATGGATAAAAATGGTCTACTTTGATATCATCAAGCAATGACCCTAGTACAATTTTTAACAGCTCTTCTACAATAATATTTGACATTTTTACAAAGCTATAAACCTTCCCTACTTTAATCACTATTATTATTACGTGTTATACAAATCGTACAAAGAAATGCATCCGTAAAAGTACTAAAAATTGATCATTTTCGTTCTTGAACTTGTCAGCAGGTTGTTACATTATCCATAGAATCAAAAATCACAACAACAGTATCTAACAGTGCAAAAGTCGCCATCTTGATAATGAATAATCGATTTTCATTAATTAAAGGCAATGAATACACTTAGTGTCAGGTTATTGATAAGTGACTTTCGCAGGGTTAGAATAGTTAAATATATTATTACTATTTTTATTGTTGTAGTTATTATTGTTATTAAAGCATGGTCTGCTTTGAGATGAAGGCACATAAAACTACGAACAATAATAATAATAATAATAATAATAATAGCAATAATAATTAATACATTTTATTTAACTATTTTAACCCCGTGAAAGTCACTTATCAATAACCTGACACTAAGTGTATTCATTGCCTTTAATTAATGAAAATCGATTATTCATTATCAAGATGGCGACTTTTGTACTGTTAGATACTGTTGTTGTGATTTTTGATTCTATGGATAATGTAACAACCTGCTGACAAGTTCAAGAACGAAAATGATCAATTTTTAGTACTTTTACGGATGCATTTCTTTGTACGATTTGTATAACACGTAATAATAATAGTGATTAAAGTCGGGAAGGTTTATAGCTTTGTAAAAATGTCAAATATTATTGTAGAAATAAATCCATCCGTATAATTGTAGTAATTGACTTCATCTTTAATTTTCAAAAGTTTCAGCTCTCTGGGTTCTTTAATATTATTATTTGACGTCTCCAAAGCATTGCAGATATTAAGGAATCAAACTACATTTCTGCAAAGTACTAGGGTTAAAAAAATTTTTTTAAAGCATGATTAATTATTAGAACAAGTATCTTTACATGATTGCATCAAAAAAAGCTGAAAAAAAAATTCAGATATTTTTACCTTAATTACATTTTATGTTGTCACACCTTAGTTATTTAGCATACACCAATATTCTAAGAGTATGGTTACTACGATTAAGTCTTGGTTAGCCAAATATGTTCTTCGGTCAAATGAATGCAAGCAACATTTACTTCAGTAAACACCAACTTTCCAAGAGAGAATACCATACTTGCAATATTATAGCTGTAGTTACTTTAAAACAAAATTTGGAATGTAGTAGGTTGAAATAAAAACAAATGTTCACGTGACCCGGATTCCTATATACATTTGCCGACAGGAAGTGAATCTCAATTTTCGCTCCGAAGCATCAATCAATGGCTACTGCTAAACACTGGACAGTAGAACCAGATGCCGAAGCGACTATTAAGGTTAGTTTGATACATCTCTTTTTGGCAATATCATCGTATTATGTGAACAGGGGCATTGTACATGCTTATGCATTACTAGGTACCTTCTATTATACATGTGACCCTTTTGAAATACTGACCTTTTTGATATAAATTGTTGAATAGCAAACTCTGAGGCCAAGTGTCATAGTGGTCAAAAAGTCAAGTCTTTCTAATTTAATTATTGTTGTTAATTAGTTTGTGAATGTTGTTGTCTTAGGTTAATGAAAATCAGTGAATGAAATTGATGATGTGTGCTACAAGTTGTTGTTTTCATGTTTATGGCATTGTTTTTAAAATTAATAATACCAACTACAACAAAAAGTTTTGCTAAAAAAATCTCTTTTCTTTTGTTTTCCTACATTGTATATTTTTTCCATATCTCACAGGTATCATTAACTGGTCCTGCTTCTGATCCTCCTGTGACTGTTATTGAAGCCTTTAAACGAACTGTTTCAAAGTTTGGACATCGTCCTGCTCTCAAAGTGAAGCGTAATGATATATGGGTAACCTGGACGTATAATCAGTATTTTAATGATGTTGAAAAGGCAGCAAAGTCTATGATCAAGCTTGGCTTAGAAGCTCATCATGGAGTCCCTATTTTAGGTTTCAATTCTCCTGAGTGGTTTATCACTTTCATGGGATCTATAATGGTATGACTGCACTCATTCATCACAGAATATCATTGAAAATATTTAGTCTGTTATCAAACCCTGTGACTGTTTTGTTGATATAATTATTTAATTTATAGAGTAACTTATCTTTTGTAGGCTGGTGGTATTGCTGCTGGTATCTACTCTACTAGCAACAAAGGTATGGGACTTGTCCTGTATTAACAGGACATATTGTACTATTGGAGTAATTTGGTATCAGAATACATGTAATTGTAAATTGAGTAATGAAATGTTAACGCAAACAGGCTTTTGTCTCTTACTAAAGATCATTCAGCTGGTTTATTTATGACATTGGCTATTGTGTCTTATTGTAGTTTAAATGAAAACGAATATCTGTTAATAGAAAAGCACCTATACTGTTGTCACAGTGATCTACCTTTTTTTCAGATTCTTGCCACTATAAAGCTGAAAGTTGTTGTGCTCAGCTGTTTTTTTGTGAGAATGATAAACAACTTAATAAGATATTAGAGGTATTGACATTAATATGAATTATACCATGCTATGCCTTAGTTGACCAATCAGAATGCTCCATTTCTGATCATTTAATAACTTATACACTTTCCTGACAGGTGTACAAGTTTTATAAACTCTTTTGAGGCAACGATTTCCAAGGTTATTGTAATCAATTTGGTTGAAATTGCTGCCTTATATTTTAAATCAGTATAATTGTTTTGACGAAAATTGTAAAAACTTAGGTTAGTAATAAAATATATTGCGAACATATTTAATAGATCAGTAATATTATTCACTTAGTTCAAGATTGTTTTATATGAAAGACAATGTTCTTGAAAGTGTGAAACAAGCCAAGACTGAGACTTAAAGAATGAACATGATGAATGCTGAGTGGGCTGATGACACATCTCAGTGGCAGTTTCACAAAGCCTTTAAGTGGAGGTGGACTGACGTTGTGAGACTATTTTGATAGTTCAATTTTTCTGTTCATAGAGTATAAGTGAAAGTTTTTTCCTTAAAGTAAAGCAAAGAAGTTGTTGATGGTGTTTGATTTTGTTTATCTCTTACATCCATGCCTTTTCACAGTGTGATGTTTGGTGATATTTATTGGTGATGTCATAAATAAATATGTCATTTGCTTGTATACAGTATTAACCATAAGGCTAAGGAAAGTAGTTTACTTTTGTCTTTTTGTCTATGTTAAGACATGTCTGACACATAAATATGATATTTTCATGCTTCTTTATGATTGAATAGAGAACTGCTTTTTCTAGTGTCTTTAAGTTCATCAGCAGCCAGGCTATGCATATTAATTAAATTTTGTTAAAGATGGATTAAAAATATATTACACATGCAGTTTTAGTTGCAAATTTATGTTGATAACTTTATTTATTGTAAGTTTGCTTTCTCCCATAATGACAAAATATATCTCTACTTTCATTGATATATTCTACAAACAATAACACTAAATTTATTCTGAATTATTAACAGTGTAAAAACAAATTCAATGAAAATAATGTTTACTTTAAACCAAAAAATATTTTTCTAAAGAGATTAGGTTAACATGGACATCAGTCAGTATCAGTACAGGAGCTTCTTATTTTCAATCAGGAAGTGTCTGCATCCAATATTTGTCTTTAATATATATTTGTCTTTAATATCATTGTTAGTATTCTACATTAAGTAGTTGCAATACTGTTGTATTTTAAATTTATGATCATTGTAAGACCAAGTAGTAATGACTAAATGATAACACCAACTTGCTTAAAAGCTCATTTAGAAAAAAAAAGAAAAATACAGGGACCATCATCCCTACATAATATAACATAATCAAAAGAAATACACCAATATATCATAATTTATCCAAAAGATATTAGGACTATGTTTCAAATGTAGTATGCCAACATTTGTGTCTGTGCTATTATGTGGAGATGATGCAACTATCATGAGTACCATTCCTACTATCTTCTTTGCATTCTTTGTAAAGTACTGATACTAACTTGTTATAATATTAGGTGAAGGATCACTTACCTCATCTCAAGACTATTATACAATATCTTCCTGGACCTGTTACACCACGTATAAAAGAAGCTGGTGTTATATCTTGGGAAGAATTTTTAGACCTGGGAAAGGTAACAATATATAGTAATTGCTACTTGACTTTGTTAATGTTAACAAATGATATAAGATATGTATATATATTAAAAATGTTGGCTGTGAGAATAAGTGTAGTTAGTCATGTCACTATAATATGGGTAGTTGGAAGCTATCTGTTTGTTGCAAGTGTTAGTGGATGTATTACTGGGTATACTGATTTGTGTGTGTACAAAAAGGTGTGAAGGAAGGAGGTAACATGTACAATTAATCATACCTGAGCTACTATCTTTGTGTTGTCTAAAATTCTCATGTTACAGTATGTGCATGTTTGTTCTAATTTTATGTAGGATGTGCCTGATTTGGATTTGTCTTGGAGAATTGATGCTCAGAAGCCAGGTCATTGTGCTTCGCTTATTTATACATCAGGAACAACAGGCCCTCCTAAAGTAAGGATATCTGTATTGAGATGGAGGATGGTTCTGACATTCTTTCTAAAGGCCAACTTTTTTTATTTTAATTTACTTTTAATGGAGATTATAAATACCATAGAGACTGAGGAGGTCTACATCTGGAGCTGTTGTGTTTATAGTTAACACTAAATGATGGCATTCAAATGTTACAATGAATTGTAAAGCTTGATCAATCAGAGAAACCTGAAAAGTCAAAGCATAATGTTGTCTTTTTGCAGTTGTCTTGCAGTGTTAAACAGAGGTATATAAGAAATTTAACCTTTGAAGCTATTCTCTAATTTGTTAACTGGCAACATGGATTGTTTTTAATTTTTACAGAGTCTGTTTTGAAATTTAGCACTGTTATAAGGTTGTTGTTATGTTTGTCATCCCTTACCCATTTGTTCTTTACAGAAGTATGATCTGATTTGGTGCAAGTTAAAAATTAGACAATCTATACCTTAATTGGTTTAAAAACCTGCTACCTTTGTTTTAGTGGAGCCAAATTATAGATTTTTACTAATTTTTTTTTCAATATGGATTTCTTCATGTTTTTAGTCTTACTGTTTCTTTTTGTATAGGGAGTGATGTTGAGTCATGACAACTTAATATGGACTGCTGGTATTATGTCTCATGCTTACAATTTCAATGAAGTGAGCTTTTAGAACATCTCTTTGAATTGGTCTTTTTAATAGACAGTACTAGATATTAGTACTATGCTATGCTTTAATTGACAAATCACTATTTCAGGTCTATGAATAATATCTTCCCAAAGATGTGTGTAATATCATTATATACGCTCTTTTCTGAGGGAATGTTTTTTAATGTTGTAGCAAATGGAATAGCTGAATTTACTGTCTTATTCTATTTTCTTTAAGTCAGTGATTAGTAATAAATAATCAGGATATTAAAATTTACCTGGCTCAAGACTGTTTATATAGAGAATACAATGTTTCTGAAAGTGTGAAGCAAGCAAAGTCTAAGAATGAACTTAATAAATGCTGAGTAGGCTGATGGTAAATTCCTGTGGTAGTTTTGCATGGCTGGCTATGTGAGACTGTTTCAGTGGTTTAATTTTCCTGTTGATGGAGTCTAATACCAAGCAAAAATTTTTCCTCAGTTTAAACACTATTTTTGATTTTGGAATCTCGAGTGGATGGGTTTGATGCTCAATTGAACAACAGTAGGAAGTGGGGCTAATGATGGTGCAACATTGGTAGAATAGTCTTGTCATGTATTGTTAATGAAGTATCAATAAAAAAGTCTATTTCTTCTACTTTAAGATGGGTATGATAAGTTCTTATGCTATTTAAAGCTATTAAGTAGGTGTTGACACACATGTATCCGAAGCAGCAGACACAGTGTATCTAATATAACATTTGAAATGAAACAAGTTGATACTTGGTACAAGTCAGTTATATACCTCAGTTTCATTAGATACATGATTTATACACCTCTAGTCTGTGCCCATCAGTGTATAAATCATGTATCTCCTTTGATTTCTATGTATATCCTATACCATACTAACACTAATGAGTTTTCATACAATAATAATAATAATATGGCACATAATAGTATAAAATAAACATGTACTGTCATTTGTGATTTGTAGGAACATCGTATTGTCAGTTTTCTACCATTGAGTCATATTGCTGCTCTGATGGCGGATATTATGTCTCCTATTGTCATTGGTCATTGTGTTTACTTTGCTAAACCTAATGCTATTAAAGGCAGTCTTAAAGAGACTCTACTGGTATAATATGCATTATAAAATTGCCTTATTTTCTTGTTGCTTTGTAGGAAGTTCGACCCAATTTGTTTTTATGTGTACCTTATGTTTGGGAAAAGCTTAAAGAAGCTATTGAGATTCAGACAGCTGAAGTAAAAGGAGTTAAAGCATTTATCTTGGAAAAATCAAAAGTAATGTTTATTTGTCATCATTATAATTATTGACCTAATACTAATGTGATAATCTCAATACTGTGTTGCTATAATAACCTAGCTGTGTTGTTGTTGACATAAATGTTTGTAAACATTGAACATTTTTGTCCCTCTTTGATATCTGTAATGTTTAGTTATCTCGTGTTAGGATATTGGAAGGAAGACTTATAACAATCGGTTATCTGGAGGAGGTGCTGCATGGGGTTACTGGCTAGCTAATAGGTAAACATCACTGAAAGGAAGTGTACCTACATGTTCCATCTGTATATGCATTAATTATGATGTTTGAATTGCCTATTTATTTTTATTTAGTTATTATGCTATATTTACTCTTAGTGTCATATCTGTTATCCATAGAATAGAATAGAAATTGATTGATGTATAATTGGTTGTAAATACACCACTCAAACATAGCTGAGTTGTTTCCTTTTAAAGGCTATACAATTTTTTATAGACCAGTAAACTGAATTACATATATTTGATTTGTATATCACATAATAAATGGATGGTATAGCTCTATATATTTGTTATGAGAACATGTTTGTTTTTTCTTTCACTAAAGTAAGTATTTTGTTGTTTCTTGTAGCTTTGTATTTAAGGGTCTTCGTGAAATACTAGGACTCGATCAGTGTCATATAACTGTAAGTATTACCAATTTGTTTAAAGAGAATTTATATAGTCATTAATCTATATCCTATTCCAAACTCATTTTCTAACTTTCCTAAAAGGAGTATTATTGTTTTACTGGCATTTGTTGAATTGCTTCTAAAGTGGCATTTTCACATTTTTGAAAAGTAGTATCATAATTTAAGAATCATTTAATTGCTTTGAGATAGGTTAATATCGTCCATTCGCCATATTGTAAGTGAATTTTGAAGAGATGATTGAGTAACACTGCATTGACTTGCCATTGGCATTCTGTACTGACTGACTTAGTGATATGATGTCTATTTGTCACTATGAAATGTAAGTTTTTAAGTGTGACTTTTCTAGTTTTCAGGAGGTGCTTATTTGCCCACTGCAGTGAGTGACTTCTTTGCTGACTTCAATATTCCTCTATATCAGTTATATGGTTTGTCTGAAACAGCAGCAGCGGGTTGTCAAAACACACTAGGTAAACAATATATATCGTTTTTATGGAAGGTTGTCTCATAAAAAACATAGTTAAGTTAGCCAAACCTGTTATCTAAGAAGAGGGTAGTCCAAAGTATACAAGATTGAGAATTGACTCAGTTTGGTTATGTCTCACTCCACTTCTTAATTTTGTGGACTTGAAATGTTCGTACAACAAAAGGGACTTTCTGTACTGTCATTTAATAATTTGATTGACTATATCTCATCAAACATTTTGCAAGCAGCTTTTTCATTTTCCAGTGTTGATGGATGACTGTGTTGAGTGTTTTATGTCAAACAGTTTGTAGCAGCTGTAATAATTTTTACTATATCTGTCAATTGTAATACTGGACAAGTTGTAGAAGTGAATTTCCCCAACAACTTTCTAAGCAAAATGTCTCAACATTGTCATTACTGTTTTAGAGCTATTAAACCACAGTATTGCTTTTAATGCTTGCAGTAATATTTGGTGATTGCAATATTTATTGACTTTTAACAGTATTTGGTATTTAGTTTGTTGCTTATGACAACAGAATAAAGTAATACAAGAGCTAGACATAGATCTGTATGAAATATGTCACCTCTTGTGTAAACAATCGATGGATTGCCTAACATGTAAATCAATAATCAATAATCAGCAGCAAGTTGAATGAAGTAATAATAGTTGACTGTTGTTGGCTGACACATTTATACTTTGTTCATGTTGTGAAAAAAAAATTAGAATATAGCTAACTATTGTTTGTTTACTTTCTCCTTAGATAAATTCAAACAGACTTCTATTGGACATCCATTTATGGGTGGTGAGGTTAGAATTGATAGTCCTGGACCAAATGGTGATGGAGAAATATGTCTTCGTGGACGTCATGTGTTTATGGGATATCTTAATGATGAAGAGAAATCCAAAGCTTGTATTGATGAAGATGGTTGGTTTCACACAGGAGATATTGGAAATATGGATGATGATGGTATGTTCAATAAAGTTAATATAATTTGTTTCTCAAAATAGTGTCAAAGAATAATTTTCACATCATTCAATAATTATGTGAAATGAATAGATTACAGATGAATATGGACATCGCTAGTTACCCAAAGAAGCCAGTATAATGCCCAAATGTCAGGAACTGGGTATTATAAGGCCTTTGAGAATTTTACCGTTTTGTGTGTTACTGTATAATAAAATAATTGAATGTTAAGGTTTTTAGCCAGCTTAAAAGTTAGTTTGGAATGTTGCTTTGGTAGTCTTGAACCCTTGAGAAAAAAGCACAAACTTAGTGGACATTAGAATTGAAGTGACATACATCCATAGCACACATTCATGGATAATTGCGACATGTAATTATCAATTAGATAGCAAAATTCAAATTATTTGTGACTTGCTAATTTGCATGTTATCTGTCATGAGATGTCTAGAAATTGGTTTTCAAACTTTTAATAATAGTGAAAGCAGTATAAACAACAACAACCACAAATGATTATTGGTTCTTTTTTATAGTCTTGGTATGGATCTCTTAGTGAAGCTGGAACGCTTCAGATTTCCATTGCAGTTGCTTCCTGTAATTTAATTGGTTGGCTTCATTCTTGATCCGGTTAAGTGATCCGCTTGCTCTCGTCTGTTGTATCCTGGTTCCTTCACTCTGTATTTCCGGGTGCACGTCTTGCTTTGTCACATTTCCTTCCTCCTTCTTTAGTGCAAAGCTCAGTTCTTCTTGTGGAATTTGTGACATGGCGTCTGCGTTAGCATTTTCACGTCTCTTATGGTGCATCACGGTAAAAGTATAAGGTTGATGACCTAGACTCCATTGTGTGAGCTGTACGTTCTTATCCTTGAATAATTGAAGCCATTGTAAAGCCCGGTAATCTGTCTTAATCATGAAGTGCTTCCCCAACAGATATGTTTCAAAGGCTTTAATACTGAGCACCACAGCAAGCGTTCTGCACTCTCCTGTTTCTTCCACTTTTGTACCTCCGGGTCAGCCTGTTTCTCCTAGATAAGCCTCTCTGTGGCTGTCTTTTTCTTTCCCTTCAGATGATGTTTTTTGTGAGCCTGTCTTTCTTCAATGGTCATGTTCTTGTGTGATGTTCCGGGCATATTGATTACATCTCTGGTAAATGGAAACAATTGAGCCAAATCACTTGACTCCTCTTCGCTTAGGCCGTATGCCTCTTTTCACCCTATCTTTGTCGTGAGCCTCTCACTTCGTCTCCAATGTAGTAGCATCATTCTCCTTAGGTTCACAGCATGTCTTTGCTTCTTCTGTAGAATCTCTTGGCTGAGTTGCTTGTTCTTGGGCTAGCCTCTGAGTTTGAGCTCTCATAGTTACAGCATATGTCTGACCCAACTCCAACAGGTCGTCTGGTCGTGTTGTTCAGTCTGCTGTGGTCCTGTTTGATCAACTAGTGTCTGATCCAGCACTGTCAAGTCCATCTGATCAGGCTGTCTAGTCCACTGCTGAATGGTTGACTGTAGTGTCTTGACCGCTTCCTGCAGTTCCTCTTCACTAAGTCATGGGAGGATATGTCACACCAAAGGCACATCCACTCTGAGTAATACATCCTCAAGTAGATCAGCTGCAACTGCTACCTCTCTATCGCACTCTTCTCCATCCAACACAATCCTTACTCTTGCCACTGGATTTACAGTCTTCTGTCCATTGGCACTCCAGAGTTTATGTAGTCTCCGGTCTTCATTGCTTTGGACACAAATTTTGAGTGTACTGACATCTTTGTACTGCCAGTATCCAACTGAATCCCGTTGGTAGTAATAATGTTCACTGTCTCAGAATACTGGTACGCATGAATTCCTTTGTCCATAGCTCCTCCTCATATGAGGGCTTTGTCTGGGCACTGTTGAGCATAGTGTCCCAGCTTGCCACACTTGTAACAAGTTGCATTCCTTCCAGAGTCTCTTTCGGCCAACCTTTCCTTCTTGCCTTCGTTTCTTCCAGGTGTTGAATTGTATTGTCATTCCAAATAATTGCTACCTTCACTCCTAATAGCATTCACACTTCATTGGAATCAGTTGTTTTCAGTTCGTTTGGTAGCTGGATTTTCTCATGTCTTCTCCGACACTAAGTACACCTGCATTAATTTTGCCATTGCATATGGATCTTGTGGCTGTTCTCTGATAATCACTGTTTCATTCCTTGGACCATTAGTTCTATAGCTACTTCCGTCACATCTGTTCCTCTCCCTCATCAGGTGTCAACCATCGACTGGTCAGTCTCATAGTTTGTATCACATATCTTCAGGTGTCATGTTGTTGTTAAACTTGAGGTTCCTCAGACTTTGCCTGCTGCCTTATTCAGTTACATTGAACTGCTTCAGTAGTACTTCCTTGACTTCCATGTACGTTTCTGTGTAAGTAAGGCCTGCACAAGCATCTCTTGCTTTACTTTGAAGCTTAGGTATCAGATTTGCCTCCCATTTATCTCGTGGAATTTGATGTAACCGCATCATACCTTCAAATGTTTCCAAAAGGCTGTCAATATCCTCCCCTTCTTGATAGATGGCCATGTCTACGCGTGTTCTTTGTAATGTGTTCTGCTGCAACATCTGTTGCTGAGCTTGAGCTAACTGAGCCATAGCTGCTGCTAACTGATCCATCTTTTGCTGTTCCTCACTGATTTTATGGTCTTTCTTTCCTTTTCCTCTCTTAGCTCTACTATCTCCTCAAAGCCGATCTGCTAATTGTTGGTTTCCTTGTTCTTGGCACTGTACAATTTCTGGCTCAAGCCTATAGATAACTGTCTGCTGTGGTTGTTATCCTCTTCTCAATTCGATTATGGTTTCTCTTTCAGTCGATTCCAGACTAGGGTCGTTGTTTATTTTTGCTATAGTAGTGCTTTCTGCCGTTGTCCTGGTAGGTTGCTCACAACTGTTCTTGCAGATCCCACCATTACCACCAAATAGATCACGAGATGTCTAGAAATTGGTTTTTGAAACTTTTAATAATAGTGAAAACAGTATAAACACAACAACCATGTGTGATCATTGGTTCTTTTTTTAGTCTTAATAAGGACCACTTAGTGTAGCTGGACCGGTTCGGATTTCTATTGCAGTTGTTTCCTGTAATTTAATTGGCTGGGTTCATTCTTGAACCGGTTAAGTGATCCACTGGTTCTGGCCTCATGTATCCTTGTTCCTTCACTCTGTACTTCCTGGTGCATGTCTTGCACTGTCACATTATCTTATACTATAATAGAAAATTCAAGTATTATGACTCTTTTTATGATACTACATTGTGTAGGGTTTTATTATATCACTGGACGATCTAAGGAACTGATAATTACTAAAGCCGGAGAAAATATTGCACCAGTACCTATTGAAAATGTGAGTACAACAGAATTTGTTTAAGGTACTATATGTTTATTGCAACTCTAAAATAAACCCTATGTATACAATGTGAGTCAAATATTGTCCTCTTCCAGCATATGCTAGAGATGATGCGACTTTTAAGTAATGTGATGGTTATAGGAGATGATCAACGTTACCTCACTATGTTTGTGACCATCAAATGTAAGGTAATGTTGTTCTATAATAATAGTACACTATGTCTTGCTTATTTGTGATTGTCATTGTTTTGATCTTTTATAGGTTGATGACCTTGGCAATCCTACTGAAGAATTAGATTCCCTTGCTGAAGGTGTGTTGAATGAAATTGGATCCAATGCCACAACAGGTAACAATCATTTTTAATTTAAATATCATAGTTATTGTGATGTCATTGCATTAGCTACCATTTTTGTTCAGATTGTTATACTCTGTTCACATTAAGAATGACCACTAACTCAGAGTTATAAGCCTGTCTAGAAATGTGCTAGATAGAAATGGTTTACATCATTTAAAATACCTTGCAGGTCTGCGCCTTTTATCAAAACTAGAACACTAGCTATTTAGGAAATTTCTAAATCAGAAAATCCCATTAATTCTCTTTGCATTCCACTGATTTATTTTAATTAGTATGGATGGTATACTCAACCTATACTCACTATGAGAATTTATATTGTATGAATTTGTCAAGTTGGTTTTTGTAAGTGATATACCACTTTCTTCATAATCCTTCCATGTCATTCTCATTAAGGTAATAATACATCACTTAATGTATATTTTCCTAGTCATGATTTATAAAATAAAAAAATTGATTAAAAGTTAGAGAATGTTTTCTCTTTTAGTTTCTGAAGCTAGAACTGATGATCTTGTGAAGGACTACATTCAACAACGCATGGAACGAGTTAATGAAGATGCTATTAGTAGACCAGCACGAGTTCAGGTAAGTAAAGTATATAGTTCCTTATTTCTCTAGTTTTGTTTGTACAATTCATGTACTGTAATGTTTATACAAACTACAAGTCTTTGAAGCTTTGGATGATTCTATTGCTTCTATTTAAGACATTTCTGTAACAATGCTTGAAATTGTATGATCGCTCTACTTTTTTGTAGAAATTTCGTATTCTACCTTGTGACTTCAGTGTTAATGGTGGTGAACTTACTCCTACTTTCAAAGTCAAGCGAAAGACAGTTGTAGAGAAATATCATGATTATATTACCCAGATGTATGCTGAATGATTTGTATAATCATAGTTCGACATTGTGCTAATATTTGATACTATGAATGTCTTCTGGAATTTTAAATATTTAAAACAGTAGGCTAATAGATGAACTGCATCAGTCTACTCATTTGAGTTTATTTTCCTGCTAAATTCACAACATATTTTCTTTATGTTAAATATTGTTAAAACAGGATACATTATTATTATTTGTTTATAAAACAAAATATAAATAAATGCACAAAAATAAGTAAAAACCTTCAAATAAAAGCAATAATATGATCACTATATAAAAAGTGATGTTATGTCCATTATGTCTTAACTGTTTTCTTTGTCAATGCCTTCACTTTCATCACTTGATGTATCCACAAGACTATCAATCTTAGGTATTGCTTGAGATTGTACGCTGGAAGAATGACCTCTACATACTGCTAGTGAGGGTGGTCAACTGACTTGATGTTCTTGTGCATCATCTTCACTCTGTATAGATGAGGAAGAGGATGATTCATGGTAATGTTCAAGGATGGCCTCATTTTGAACATCTTTTCTGGAACAAAATGTCTTGCCTGAATATCTCTTCTATACTTTCCTACATTATATGTGGTTTACAGAGCGTACAAAATAAAGACATAAAAGGAATCACTGAAAGCATTTTTAACATAAGTTCAATTGATAAAAACATTGGTGTATGTGAAATTAATGATGTGCCACTGAATTGTTGTTTCCATAAATAGCAGTTATACATATAGTTTACTTTAATACATTAATCTTTAACAATAATGATGCTGATCTTTCTTAACCAAAACCTAATTAGAAACATTTAACTTTTTGATTTTTACCACTATGACTATAAAAGGTAAGTTATTCTATACTTTAGGTATTTATAAATATTTTCAATGATATTATGTGATGAATGAGTACAGTCATACCATTATAGATCCCATGAAAGTGATAAACCACTCAGGAGAATTGAAACCTAAAATAGGTACTCCATGATGAGCTTCCAACCCAAGCTTGATCATAGACTTTGCTGCCTTTTCCACATCATTAAGATATTGATTATATGTCCAGGTTACCCATATATCATTACGCTTCACTTTGAGAGCAGGACGATGTCCAAACTTTGAAACAGTTTGTTTAAAGGCTTCATTAACAGTCACAGGAGGAACAGAAGCAGGACCAGTTAATGATATCTGTGAGATATGGAAATAAATAATACCTGCTGGAACAAAATGTCTTACCTGAATATCTCTTCTATACTTTCCTACATTATATGTGGTTTATAGAGTGTACAAAATAAAGGCACAAAAGGAATCATTGAAAGCATTTTTAACATAAGTTCAATTGATAAAAACATTGGTGTATGTGAAATTAATGATGTGCCACTGAATTGTTGTTTCCATAAATAGTAGTTATACATATAGTTTACTTTAATACATTTATCTTTAACAATAATTATGCCGATCTTTCTTGACCAAAGACTAATTAGAAACATTTAACTTTTTGATTTTTAATCAGTATTTTAATGATGTTGAAAAGGTAGCAAAGTCTGTGATCAAGCTTGGCTTGGAAGCTCATCATGGAGTCCCTATTTTAGGTTTCCCCTGTGACATAAGTGACATAGAACAACTGGTCCTAGAGGAAGACTGGTAAGTATTTTAATGTATAACTATTATACTCTATTTCTTAGGAACTGAGCCACTGGAGTTAAGTGATGTAGAACCAGTACTAACTGTTCCACTTACTAGAGGAAGACCCAAGAAGAAGGCTGGTATGTTTAGTTTTTGCACACAATCTGCCTTTTTTCCCTTTTTTTGATTTACAATTTTATCTGAAGATGAGTGGTGTTAAAAGACTTGGATTTGATGATGATTGATCATCACTGTCTTTGTGATGAGCTTCAACTGACAGATATTATGATAAACACTGCTCAAAAAATCATGCAGCGACAATTTCCCCATATAAATGGACTTCAAAATACACTGTTGGGACAAAAATTATGCCTTTCTTCTCTTCCTTCTACTACTCATGCTGTACTGATTTTGCACACAGGTATGTTGTTTCTAATTGTACTGTATGTACTTACCATATAATGGGATTATTAATATTATAATATTCCAAAATGTTTTAATGTAGTCAATCTGCCATATTGTTCATCCCTAGAAACAATTATTCTCACAAGCTTTAAGCAGGGCTATTGAGACATTACAGGTGGCCCAGGGAAATTAATGGAGGGTCCCTTTGTATGCAGTGAGCAGATTTTTTGGGGTTTATGAATTATCCATAGTGTGGTCATTAATTAACACATCCAATCTACTGTTATCAGAACCACTTGTTAGGATATTAATTCATCCTCAGTGGTAGTACTTGACATCAACAATTGGGAATAAGAGACTCTGGTTTATTTGCTATTGCATATGCTCTTGAAGCATGCCTGGAAAATACTTCAGATTATGTTAACTTTAAACAGAATAAGATGCACCATCACTTGCTTATTTACCTAGAAGGTACATTAACTCAGTTCCCAAAATTGACAGAAGTTAACAATGCTTTGTATTGTCCTGAAAAAGTGTTTTATTTATGTAGAATGCCAGAGTTTTTTGATACAATATGATCTTTGTAAACAATGGTACAAATGTGTTAATGTAGAGTTGATAAATTTTGTTCATATAATAATGAAAAGACTAAGTCATCTGCCTGTGTGGAGTCTTCTTGAAGTTCTCTTTGTAGAGCTTCATAAAGTAAGGAAGTAACAATCAATTCTCATGAAAATACATTTGTATTTTGAATGACAAACTGGACATTTTGTATCTAGGTCAGTTAGTACTGGCTCTATGTCACTTAACTCCAGTGGTTCAGCTATGAAGCAATAGAGTATAATAGTTAGTTATTAAAACACTTACCAGACTTCTTTTTGGGTTTTCCTCTAGCAGGAGGAACAGTTATTACTGGCACAACTACTAAGCAATAGAGTAAAATAGTTATACATTAAACTACTTACCAGTTTTCTTCTTGGATCTTCCTCTAGTAGGAGGGACAGTTATTACTGGTTCTATGTCACTTAAATCCAGTGGCTCAGCTACTAAGCAATAGAGTACAATACTTATACATTAAAATACTTACCAGAGTTCTTCTTGGATCTTCCTCTAGTAGGAGGAACAGTTATTACTGGTTCTATGTCACTTAAATCCAGTGGCTCAGCTACTAAGTAATAGAGTAAAATAGTTATACATTACAGTACTTACCAGTTGTCTTCTTGGGTCTTTCTCTAGTAGGAGGAACAGTCAGTACTGGTTCTATGTCACTTAAATCCAGTGGCTCAGCTACTAAGCAATAGAGTACAATACTTATACATTAAAATACTTACCAGTGTTCTTTTTGGATCTTCCTCTAGTAGGAGGAACAGTTATTACTGGTTCTATGTCACTTAAATCCAGTGGCTCAGCTACTAAGTAATAGAGTAAAATAGTTATACATTACAGTACTTACCAGCCGTCTTCTTCTTGGGACTTCCTCTACTAGGGGGAGCAGTCAGTACTGGTTCTGTCACTTAAATCCAGTGGATCAGGTCTATATCCTCTCCTCTCCAGCCGCCTTATCGCTCTTGACAAAAATCCTGGAGTTCGCCCCATAGGTGTGAGGGAGAGTACACGTTGCCTCCTAGGAAAAGCTATCCTATATGTTATAGGCCCTGATGTTCTAGAAGTAGCTGGCTCCTCATAACTCTGTGCAGGTCAACTTTGTGGGTCTGAGGCAGCAGTCCATGCCATTAGGGACCTTTTTTCCTCTACTGACTGTGAAGCTGTTCTACTCGTTGATGTGAGTAATGCATTCAATTCCATTAATTGTCAGAATGCCCTTTGTAACATTCATTCACAATGTCCTGCTCTGGCCACAGCAGTCATCAATTGTTATCGCCTTAACTTACCACTCTTCATTGATGGTGATGTCATCTTCTCAGCTGAAGGGACCACACAAGGTGAGCCCCTAGCTATGATCTTTTATGCCATTGGTATTCTACCCCTCATTCATCATCTTGACGAGAAATCATGTTCACAGATTTGGTATGCTGATGATGTGGCTGCCTGTGGAAGAATCTCCACTTTGCGTGGATGGTGGGATGGACTGTGTCTGAAGGGTCTTGGTTACAGGTATTTTCCTAATGCATCTAAGTCATGGTTGATTGTAAAGCCTGCCTTTTGGGACCTTGCTTCTTCCACATTTGCTGTAACGGATGTTAACATTACAACTGAAGGACACCGCTATCTGGGTAGTGCCATTGGTTCTCCTGCCTTTGTCTCTAATTTTATCTTTGAAAAGGTATCTGAGTGGGTTTCACAACTGGACCTTCTGACATCTATAGCCCAGTCTCATCCTCATGCAGCATACTCTGCCTTTGTTAGGGGCCTCTTCAGTAAATGGACCTATTTTCTCCGAACAACACCTAATATGGAAGACTATCTTGCTCCCTTGGAGTCTTGTTTGTGCCACCAATTTCTGCCAAATCTAACTGGCCAGTCTGCTTTTAACGGAAACCTGAGGTCTATTATGTCTCTACCTACCTGGTTAGGGGGACTGGGTATTGTCAATCCATTCTCAACTGCAAAGTTTCAATACAAATCATCCCTGTTCACTACGTCTCCCTTAGTATCTTTGTTGCTACATCAATTTGGTCAATCCACCATCACTCAGGAAAAATATGGCCAGATCAGAACTTCATTAATCTCAGTCAGCTCTAGCTTTGGAGCTTCAGTCATCTCTGTCTACTTCTCTGAAACAATGTATGGAAGTAGCCAGCGAGAAAGGTGCTTCCATATGGTTGACTGTACTTCCCCTCAAATGTCATGGATTTGCTCTCCACAAAGGTGCCTCCGTGATGAATTATGCTTACAGTATGGCTAGACACCATCTTATCTGCCATCACACTGTACCTGTGGAGTTGAATTTACAGTACAGCATTTGTTCCAATGTTAGTGTGGAGGATTTCCTTTAATGTGACACAATGAGATCCATAACATCATTGCTCACCTCCTCACTGAAACATGTCATGAGCCACCCCTCCAGGAGTTATCAGGTGAAACAATGTCCTATCGGTCTGCCAACACTGAAGACAATGCTCGTGTAGATATTGCTGTTCGTGGTTTCTGGAGCCCACTTCAACGGACTTTCCTAGATGTCAGTCTTTAGTCCATTTGCCTCCACTTACACCCATGTTCCAGTGCGCTCCGCTCACAGACGAAATGAAGCGGAGAAGAGACGCTGTTTGTACAAGAACAAGTTCGTACTGTGGAGCTTGGTTTCTTTACACCTTGTTTTCACTACAGCTGGAGGTATGGGACCTTCTGTTACTACTTTTTACAAGCGCCTTGCATCACTTATATCTGACTGCAATGAACAGCTGTACTCTCGAGTCCTCCACTGGATCAGATGCTGATTGGGTTTTTCTGTTACGATCATGTATCATCTGTATTAGAGGAGCCAGGTAATCACATCACAAACTAATTAGATTTAAAGTAGACTCTGGTCACATTGATCTTGCACTTTCAGAAGGAAGGCTCTCATAATCTATCTTCTTTATGTTATCATATTGTTCCATAATTGGATATATTGTATTCTTCCTCATTTTTAGAACACTATTTTTTTGAGTTTAGACTGTCTAACTTATCTACCAGCTCTGGTAGCTGGATTATTGTATTTATGTATTATATTCATTGTATAACATTGTGGGTAATAACTATTATACTATAGGAATCATTTGTACTCTAACATCAACAGTAGGAGGACCAGTTATTCTATGTCACTCCAGCGGCACAGCTACTAAGCAATAGAGTATAATAGTTATACATTAAAATACTTACCAGTCGTCTTCTTCTTGGGTCTTCCTCTAGTAGGAGGAACAGTCGGTACTGGTTCTTTGTCACTTAACTCCAGTGGCTCAGCTAGTAAGCAATAGAGTATAATAGTTATATATTAAAGTACTTACCAGTCTTTTTATGTCTTCCTCTAGTAGGAGGACCAGTTAGTACTGGTTATATGTCACTTAACTCCAGTGGCTTAACTACTAAGCAATAGAGTAAAATAGTTATACATTAAAGTACTTACCAGTCTTCTTCTTGGGTCTTTCTCTAGTGGGAGGACCAGTTAGTACTGGTTCTATGTCACTTAAATCCAGTGGCTCAGCTACTAAGGAATAAAGTATAATAGTTATACATTAAAATACTTACAAGTCTTCTTGGGTCTTCGTCTAGTAGGAGCAACAGATAGTATTACCTCTACGTCACTTTGGCTCAGCTACTAAGTAATAGAAAAGAACTGGAAAATTCATACTTAGATACACATCTTACTGGATTCTTAACAGTAAAATAGTGACACACCTCTCTCCAAGCTAACTCAAGTGATGAAAAGGCTCCCTTATCAAGTAGTTGAGTAAGGTGAGTAGTGTTAGGAGGTAATGCAAATATAATAATCTGATGCTGCTTGAATAACATATGGGCAGTAATGACTGGAGTGGCCATCTAAAATAAGTAATGATGGACGTGACAATGGACCATAAATAAAAAAAATCTGATTGGTTGAAGAACCAATCTGAAAACAGACCTTTGTCGATCCGCCTGTTTGCTGACAAACTATACAGTGTGCTTGGCACTTCACCAACAGTCAATTGAGGATTCAGTGTCTTTATCCAAAATAACAAAAGGTGGAAGAGAATAGCCTGAGGCACTAGTGCAAACAAGCACAGTAATCTGGGATTTGGTGTCACTTAAGAAACAGCTTTTGTTCCTGCAGTGCAAACAACTTTAGGAGTTTTAGGAGCAAGAGCAAAACCAATCTCATCACAGTTGAAGATGTTATCAAAGATGTTATTAGCTTCAAGTGTCTCTTCAAGCTTATCAAAGTAGCACTCTATCATATGTGCATCAGTGGCAATGGCTCTTGCTATTGACAATGGTACAGCTGTTCTCAATGTCAGTGAAGGGTGTCGTCTAAGAAAGGCTTCCTGCCACCAATTGGAAACTTGGGCCTTGATACCCTTTGAATCAACGACTTGAACAATACTCAGCACATGCTTTTGAGTATATGGGTAACCTATTCTACAATGAACATCAAGGAAACTCACTAGCTCCTCCTCCTCTCCAATAGTTAAGTTAGGCTTAGGGCCATACTTTGAATCATGTTGAGATTTTTCTATACAGTGATCATGCAAAGTTGAACATGGCACTCCATACATCTCAGCAGCTCGTTTATAATATTCACCTTGTTCAACAGCTGCAATAACCCTCTCTAGCCCAACTTTGTCATAGCTTTAGTATGTTCCTCTACCAATCACTGCTGAATACGTAGGTGTTGATGTAGGTGATTGACATGAGTTGCCACAAATTATACACTGATGGAAGCAAGGATATTGTAACATGAAGATCTAATATAAAGTACAAAGATATGTAATTTAGTATAGACAACCATACATAGGAAAAAATGACAATTATGTGCACTATATAGCCTTGTCCTTGTAAACTAGCTACTGTGACTGTCAGCAACGAGGGCACATCTCTTCTAATGCCTGAAAAGTGATTGTCAGTAGCAGAACCTGCACATAGTGATTGGTGTAGGTGCTAACCATGAGAGATCTGAGTGAGAAGTGCAAGAGAAAGTGATAATGACCTATAATGAACATTATCGTTAGAAACATGACGATTTCTGTACCTGACAAAGACAGACAAGCAGAGACAGAGCTATCTGAGCAAAGCACATGGCATAACCAGAACCGGATATGTCTGTATTATTGATCGCCTCTCCTCCTTTAGTAATTATAATTTTTTCATGTTGGAAGTGATGCTGCGCCTTTTCTCAAATAGCAAGTGTAGTTTGGAAGATACAAGCGTCCGAAGATTGATCCCTCACTCTAGGTAAGAAGCTGGGCAAATTAAAGGCCAAGCTTCATAGTTTATTTAGAAGTTTAGCATGTGATATACTTTCAGAGGCTTTCTATAATTGAGGAAGATAGCACAAACATCAACTCCTACCTTCAGATACTTTAATTGTTCATATACAGTAGATATAAAGGCTGTCACAGTAGAGGATAAGGGGAATTAATCCCTCATTGATTTGTGTTTCTCATCAGTGTCAATAGCCACTTCAATGTTAACAATGAAAATTGGAATGTACATTTTCCACAAATACACATAGTATCTGTAGTTAGGACTGGTGCTGTTGTTATTCAATAATTTATTCAAAAAGATATTGCCCATGCAAATGAAATGGTTAATAACAATGGATGAGGTAGACCACTATAATGTATATTAAAAGTGATTAGTCAGTTGGCTAAAGCAAAGATCATAAACAATACACTGATTAAATCCAAGTTCCAGTACTGTAATGGTACTTACTTGTCACAATTATTCCTGTAGTGTCATTTCATAAAGGAGTTTTTTTGCATGCAACAGACATCATCTTGAATAATACTCAATAGAAGAGGTTGGTGGACATTTTGTTGTGTTTGTTAATATATTTTATGATAAGTCTACATACACTGGTAATAAAACTTACTGCTACATTTTTCTTCACAGATAGATAGTGAGTTAAAATTGTTTTCCAAGGTTTCTTATATGGAGGTAGATTACAGAGATATGGCTCTGAATGAAAACAAATGAATTTGGATTATTAGTAATTATTTTACACATAATAGTGTTAATAATTATCAATTAAATTTGCTTTCTAACCATTTCTCACTTGGATAGTCTCATGGATATCCCTTCTCCTCATCAATAACCTGTCCATAAAGACAATAACAACCAGGAACATTGTCAATAGTACAATGAAAGTGAAATGTCGTACATGTACTAGAAATTCTACTTGTTTTATAAATCTGGCCTTCAATAGAGCAATCTAAAATTTAAATGTATTGATTATGATTATTTAATAATAATTTAAAAAGTGGGATCAGTTAAACCAGCAGTTATTCCTGTATTATAAGTGTCTATTTTATAATATGTAAAACAGTCAATAAACAAATTAGTCTAACCTTGGTGTACTATCTCAGGAAATGGTTTTGAGACTTGTTCTATGTCATTCTCAGTTAATGGAGAGGATTCAAGATCCTGTATATGATATAGGTAGAGTAATAAAGTAAGTTTAGTATTAAAATGTAATGTAACACATTACGTCAATGTTTGACAATCTTAGATCAAACAGTGTTTTGTCACTAAAGGAACAATTTGAAAAATGGATCTTTACTACTTGTATATATTTGACATTAATTTGATCATTATTAATTCCTTTAATATCAATTTTAGTAAGAGCACTAATAGCAACATCTACTATGAAATAAAGTGTGCTTGAAATACATCAAAATAATGGATATTCTCATAAGGTTTATACACTAATGTTAAGAGCATTATTAATGGTCACCTCCCGCTATAGGACTGTAGCCATTACTTTGTAATATTAACTTTTATTGCTTAGACAGACATATCAATAGTCAGATGAGTACTTTTTGTGATGGAAATAGAAACATTGTTAGTTATGACATTTGAGTAATGAGATCTATGTTTTTGATGTTTTGTCACTAAAGGAACAATTTGAGAAATGGATCTATTATTGCTATACTATTAAAAATGCATTGACTTTTTGATTTTTTAAAAATGTAACATTTCATAATACGGTGTAGTTTATATATATATTGTCATTTATATATTACATTATTCTTATCATTACCTATAGCCATCTTGATCAATTCTATCAATTATGAATACATCTGTCTTACTTATATCATAACAGAATAACTCTGTCACATCACATTGTGTGGTTGTAACACAGACATGGACTGTAAATGAGGATATTACTTATAACCACACATAGGGTCTTAGTAATAAATTATGTAATCCTAAAACTGCAGCTACATTCAGAAATTACACTGTAGATGGTAATGATATTTATCCTATGAGGCAGCAAAATAGGTTTGCTTTGCCCTGGAACATAATTTTAATAACTTAAAAGTTATTTTTGGATGATTTAATTCAATTGTATCTCTCATCATATTAATGTATTAATATTATATATGTTCAATGCTTCACTTGATCTTTAAAAATTTACTGAGTTTAAATTGAGAGATTGATTATCATCAAAGAAACTATTTGCTTTTCAGAATCAACTCACAGACTAGCCACAAGCATAGAGAGAAGAAACATATTTATTTATAACATCATAGAAAATATTCCTTCACACTTTGGGAGATATGGAACCAAACAAATTATATAAAGGGAAGGTATATTTTCAAGAAGTCATCATGTAATTGAGTTTGTATAATACAATTAAAGTGGATGGAGTTTGTAGCACACCAGCCAAAACCAACAATTATTAATCTTGTAGTTGTACATCTTCCCTGCTGTAAATGTTCAGTTTTAAATAACATATTTCATTTAAACAAAGTGGCAAAATTATTAATAAAATTATCTAGAAATTAAGGGGGCAGCAATGTAACAAAGCATCAAATAATAATATTCTAAGTTATTGTATGTGTAAACAGGTCAAATACTTGGATTTATCAAAGCTAGTTCATTGACTGGAGATTTTCTAACAACCTCAAGAAATAATACTTTAGTTAGCTGTTGGTTCTTCTTTGTGAGACACTACAAAATCATAAAAATAAAAAATTAAATAATAAAAATTCAAAAAATATGAACTACAAATCTTGTTTATACATGAAATTTTAGTGATTAAAGATATAGTGTAGTGTCATTAAATTACTTCTAACAATCAATCATTTAAGATTATGGCTAAGAACAAGAATAAGTAAACAATGTCTACATACTTACTATTTGGGTCTATTATATGTAAATTAGTTACATCCTTTGTATATTCTTGAGTGAATTCATTTTCTGCTTCCTGTACAAAATGATTTACATTCTTAACTACAAATATCAGTGATATTAGTTATTTGTAGATTTTTACAATAATATTATTAATTCCATAATTCATTAATCATAACAAAAAAATACCATAATAACTTATAAGCACAAATGTACAGAAGGAACCTTTGTCACAGTAGTTGCTAAATTACACTAAGTGATTTTATTACCAGGCTACCACTGTATAGAATAAAATAGGCAACAGGATTATCTGAGTGAAGACAATCCTATATAATAATCACATATTTAATTTGTGCAAATAAAAAGATGGTGTTAAAACCACAGGTATGACAAGGTAAAATTATGTTAACTATTATAAAAAACAAACCAGAAATCTCTTTAAATAATCTTCGTATTGACATCCCACATTATTCTGTCTTATAGCTCTTAAAGCAATTAACAAATTCCTTCTAGTTGCATCTTTAGCTTTTTGTTGAATCCATAATTGATACATGCGTGCTAGGTCAGTACATCCATCCAGATCCACAACATCCAGTCCTAGTTTTACACCCAAATGATACCACTCAGCAGTTCGAGCAAACTCAGTTATTTCCTTCAATTTTGGTTGTTGATTTAAAAGCATCTCTAGTGAAGGAGATACATATTTCTCAACCATTTTATCTGACATTTTAATATTAGAGTAATAATCTTAGAAATATAGACAATCACATAAATATAATATTCTAAATACCAACATCATAATACAAATGCAATAGCACACAAGTACTGTTAATCATGTTACCAAGCAACTCTTCATTTGACCAATCAAATTGTACTCAATGGCATATTCTATGTATGGCTTCAATATACAAACCACTTTCACCATGGATAGGGAAATGACATCAGTTAGCCGTAATGGTGTGGATTTGACAGTAATGTTTTGCAAGTGACACTTCTTTAAGGCTACTAAGAATGGACATTTAGAGTTGTCTAGGATTTAGGGTTTGATACACATCTACTATGTGTAATGCATATGCTCAGTAATAATTTTAATGACAATATATGTTAACGAATAATGATTATAGAAAATTTGTACAGATGAACAAACAGTTGAGGTTTGACATTTATAAGGAACAACTATTCTGTGAACTTTGTAGCTCAGTACTCAAAACTCAAGACTCATTAATAGTAAGTAGGTACCTAAATAAGTCTATCAAGTGACTGTAATAGTTATTTGAAAGCAATATAGTAGGAAAGCAATGGACAGTTTTTCAGACCTGTCCCCATAGCTTAATAATAAGATATTATATTGAAATTAATATTGAATTTCACTACTTAAGTAAGAAATCTCACCCAACTTATTCTCTACTACAGTAGTAGTGTCACTAACAGTTAGTTCTGAATTTTCAGACCCTATGAGATAATGCATAATAAAATAATACAATTTAAGACCAACTTTGGTATGCTTTGTTAGAGGGTGACTTACTGGCTTGCTCTATGTCACCAAGGATTGGCTGGAGATCAATTTTTCTTGGTTCATTCCCTGAATAAAGTACATAATATAATTAACATGATATCTTAATAACAAATAGGGAAGTGAAAATTATAGTTCTCTTTTAAGTATAATGTAAATTAATAGTATATTCATAAAATTAGTCCTAATAATGATAATGAAGATTGTGGACACAAAAACTCTTGCATATAAAGATATCACTTAGCAGTTTATCATAGAGTTATGACATCATTCCACTACATCAAACAAACCTTCTATAAATGAGACAATGAGACAAAATATATGAATATATTTCAATGTTTGACAGTTTACCAATAGCTATCTGTTGTTTATAACAAACATGTCAAACATAATTAAGGTCTCACCTAATATACCTCCTACTGTTAAAGTAGGACATGATGAACCAGCAGTGTCAGGTGTAATTCCTTTATAAATAAAATATATCAGTAATACAATTTATTGATAATGATTATTTTATTACTTAAAGAAACAGGATCAGTTGAGCTAGCAGCTGTGTTATCAGATCCTATTTTAATAATATGTAAAATGATTAATAAACAAATTAGACAAACCTTGGTGTATTTTCTGAAGAAGTGGTTTTGAGGCTTGTTTTATGAGATTCTCAGTTAAAGATGGGGGGGCAAGATCCTATACATGATATAAAAGGGGATTAATATAGTATCTTCAAAACTAAATGACTTGTACATTGTTACAGGCACACTAAAAGTAATAAAAACTCACTTACCAAAGGGTTGCGTCCAGCAAATATGCTGAACTGGCTACAGTGCTCCCTTACAGATGCGTAGGTACATTCAACAGAAGATAAAAAAGATACACCACACATGTCTTCAATGTGTTGTAGATAATCTTGTTGGACTGGTAACTCAGCATTACTTGGGTTGAATAGTGCTTTGGTCACTAAGGAAGCAATTTGAAAAAATGGATCTTTACTGCCTACTATATCTTCAATGTGAACATTGTTAGGTTCTTTGATGTCAACTTTAGTAAGAATACCCACAGCAACATCTTCCATGGAATAAAGTGTGCATTGACATACATCACGAGTATGAGCGTTAGCTACTTCATTAGGTGCAATCATGTACTCGTCACTTGTACATGAACATAGTTGGTCCTTAAGACTCAGAATGGTATTAATAACTGAATTAAAAACTTTGTGGCTTTCAGTCATCTCTTTATTTAAAGCAAGTACTGTAACACATCGATTGTGCTCAGATACTTCAACAAAAAACTTAACTTTAACTTCATTCTCCCAATATACACCATTAGTCCATACATTACAACGACGAGCTAATCATTCAACAATTGGATTAGCTTTGTAAACTTTACCTGGTATTCTTCGAGGTGGGAGGGGGAGGCAATAGGTATAGGCAAGGCTAAGAAGAAGCATATGAAGAAATCGAATCGACAGGAACTCATAAGGATCAGGACACCATAGACACCATCCCAATCCATTCGCTATATTGATATCATCAGGTGGTTCAGCATCGATGAGTGCAGGAAAAAATAGAAGCTCATCAAATGGCATAGGTATTGATGTTGATATGTTAGTTTCGAGGCAATCAAGTGCACTTGATTGAATAATGTGACAGAATTGTAGGCTTCTAAGAAATCCTACTAACATATCAATATCATGATGAGGAAAAACTTCCTTAAGAACTGATAGAGGTACAATGCGGTATTACTAGCAATATTACGATAAACATGCTGGATTGCCTGTGGGGCAAATAGGACACCGTTAACTTCTTTGAGAAGAGCTGTTTTGTCAATTACTATCCAACTTTGACTTTCCTTATTTCTGAGGAATAATATAAGACCCTTGTCACTTAAAGTGGTCAGAAATTCTAATAACACTGACATTTCTGATGGAAGAAAAGGGTCATTGCGCTCTTTTAACAATGCACATAGCTCTTCTAAACTTATAGCCACTTTTTTAAGAAGCTGTAAAAAGGAGTACTGGACATGGCAATAAAAGCTGATTTTGTTGGATCGATCAAGAACAGCTTTACAGCTCTCAGAAAGCATAGAAATAAACTTTTTTACTCCTTTACCTCCTGGACGATGACATTCCATAGGTAGAAACCCATGGTATTCTTGTGAATGTATAGCCTTCTTAGCAATTCCATCAACCAATCTCTGGATTGGTTCAATACTAGTAGTCAGCTCATCCAGTCGACTACCAACAATGATGATTTATGATTTCATTGAGCTCTTCATTCCTTTACAAATCTCCTCAATAAACTTAAACCAGTAATGAAGATACTTTATGAGAATCTCATCGTTTAAGATCAGCTGGAAAAGAACCAAAAATACACCAGAAGAGCTCAACATGAGGTTTTCAAGGACAGCAGCATGACTACTATAATATTCCCTACGACCACCAAGATCATAGAGGACAACATTTCCTACTTCATGGCTTGTGAAGGTATGTGTATCAATACCAGCTGTTAGTGGTTCTACTGTGACACATTTGGATGTATCAAAATTGTGATTGGCTGGTTTGTTAGCTCGTTCCATGATAACTGCAGCAAGAGAACTTTTCCCAACAGAAGTGTCACCACAGACGACTACCTTGCTGTAGGATTCCACAGGGAAGTCAGCTTGACACTGTTTAAATGGCACAAACATTTTTAAAATCTCAAAACGATTGGTATTGTGGTGAGGAACAAGTTCCATTGGTGCTTGTCCATTGTTGTTCTTAGACATTGGATCAACTTTTCCAGAAGATAAAAGAAATTTGATGACACCAGTGGAGCCTTCGGAGCAAGCATTGTGTAGTGGTGTATTACCACTCTAAGGAAGATAGAATAGCAACAAAGGTCTACAGTATTTACATTATATTGTAGTAAATAACATAATTATAGGCTGTTGTGATGAATAAATGGCTACATTTTGTTAAGGAGATAGGAATAAGAGACTTTTGAAAATGATATGCAAGATCACATGTCATCAATTCATCATTCTACCTTTAAAAAATGAATATCAATATCTCTAAAACTATGTTTACATATGTGTAGCATAATTCAGTTAGTTAATGTCAGTCTTATTTTCAAAACAAAAGTAAAAAAATTAAATTTATGCAGAATTAGTCATCACAGGATAGATGAGCTCCCAGTGTTTCATGTATGAACACATGTATATAGTGAGGCATAATTTAATATTATAATTATAATCTATTACAGCTTTTTTATTTATAAATGTATTCCATAACAAATTTAGAGAGAATCAAAACATTCCAATTCAATTAACATAAACCTGAAAAATAAATACTCAAATGTTTAAAACCTTCAGGACACATTAGCTAGATGTATGTTTATAATGGAATAGTCTTTATTAAGTTATATGAAATTGAGTTGGCCACATGGCTACTTTCCAAATATACAGTCTTAGAGAATGCAAAGTGTATTTAAACTTATGGCATCACCACAGCTGTTAATTCAAGCTTCTCTTTAGCATTTTGAACTTCTGTTCCAAATTTTTAAATTTTTAAACTGGTCATGCTCATTTTAATCCATTATCTTCCAATGAAAAAGACCCAGTTTGAAAATAGACCTTAACATACACAGTAGATAGAACTCAATCACATATAAATAAATACTTTAATTTACAGAAGAAAGCAATCTATTGGCATAATATAACAGATAATAATGTTAAAAAATTTTTACTTATTTTCAATATTCATTTTTATTTCACCAAACAAAAAATGTATTAACACCAATTTATACAATATAAACCTAATTTATAACATACTCAATTATGTACAAATAGCAGTTGTCAATATATAACTTATATTTATACTCACCTTGTTCTTCACATCAATGTGAACAGTACAATTAAAAATAGCAGCAACAATATCAACATTGTTATGAAGAGCAGCAAAATGCAAAGCTGTGTCATTGTTCTGAGAACACAAAGACAATATGACAAGTAAAATGTGACAATTACCTTTAATGTAGCAACAATGTAACTACATTATTTATTTATATAATGACATTGAATATCAGTGTACTTTAATGATGAAGTACATAGTATCTAACTTGTAATATTTGTAATGTTGAATGTGACAAATGGATATGTATACCAATTTTAGCATTTTTATAAATATTATATCTACACTAAGCCCTATCCTAATGGTTGTTAGTAATTCTGATATAGCAATTTGTATATGTAGCATATAGGTACTTAGTTATTAATTTTAAACATTAACAAAACTTTTACGCTTTATTCCAAAGAGTTGGTGTACAAACTTTATTACTGTATATACAACACCACACTTACATAACATTTAGTCACACTGAATGCAAGTTTAGAAAAGTGTGCCAATGTAAAACATAGCATCAACTTTTTTCAATGGCCAGAATTTCCTGAACAACTTATACTTTAATCTCAAATTTCCTGTTGAAGTTGTTCTTTTTATCTCATGTTGACTAATTACTTGTAATTTACATGTCATCAAGTTGTAGTAAGTGAAGCTCTTTTAATAGTTCATTACAGAAGGTAAAATATCACAAACTACTTTGTGAAGTAGTGTTACAACTTACATTATCTACAATGTCAACAGAACAGCCACTCTTAATCAGAAAAAGTGCAACATCTGTACAGTTGTTGCTAACAGCAATTATGAGTGCTGTCTTCCCTTCCTATAATATAATATGTAATGAAAATAAAAGATAAATACATAAATGATACTACTTTTGTAATTTTTTGGTTTTGTTAATTATGAAATAGATCTTAATCTCAAAAAGAATGTTTAGTTTACATACAACATAGATTTAGAATACATTTTATTACAAATGACTTATTATAATCTTAATTAGTAGTTTATAACCAATGGTATAAGTAATAAAAAAGTTTAAAAATGGGTGTGGTTGCCAAAAAGCTACACTGTAGTATAATCTACAAGTACAGATAGTCACACTCAATATTGTGGCATATTAAAACTCATTAGTTACAATGCATGCAGGTAGTCAAAGCATGCAGATCAATTTTTGGGTTAATCTCATGAAACAATACAATAAAACAATGAAGGCAAATATACTCATACAGAAAACATGTACTCCAAAAAGTCTTAGTTAGCACATGTACCTTGCCAACATTACTAACTCAATCTCAAACCAATGCTAATATATATATGAATACATAGTACATTTGGTTGTTGTTAGTTTAGTATGTAAGAATAAATTATAATTTATTCACTTCAATCACATACTTTAAATTTTACATGATAATATAAATTGGTCGGTACAAACCTCATAACTTTAATTTCGTAATGGAAATTAAAGTTAGCTGAACCTTTATTTTAATAGTATAAAGAATAGAACACTATCATTTAAACTTGCAAGGACATCCCAAAACAATGAGCCATAGAATCAGAACTTAATATTTTGTAAAAAGCATAAACTTTTCACTAAATGTTGTAAGCTGTGATTTTAAATACAATTGCTGTCAAAGAACATGCTACTTTTCACATTAATATTACCATCAAGTTCTTTGGACTATTTTGGTTATAAAAGAGAGAGTGTTTATTGTAGCAGTAGAAACTATTCACAATAACACATGGTCCATAATGTATATAGGACTACTTGGTAACATAGATATTGGAAAAGTCATATGTATAAGTATACGCATATAACCGCGAGAGGATGAAGTTAGAACCATAATGGTCCATAATGTATATAGGACTACCTAGCAACATAGATATTGGAGTAGCTGTGCGTGCCAGGCAATAAAAATAACTTTATATGTAAAAGTAATCATCAATAGCCTTGTTGGTTAAAGAATAAAATATGCATATTCAGTGGAACCACCTTTAATACAGTCATTTTAATATTATATTATTATTAAATTAGCAGCAACATCTGAACATGTATTTATAAATGTAGGTACTAATGCTAATACAAATTAAATGGTCCATGATCAACTATACATAGCTAGCTAGGTGTGTAACTACTTTCTAAACAAATCTTAGTACATTGTATATATACTACTTCAATATAAACTATGTATGTATATAATGATCAACATAACTGAATACATGTGTATTATAGTGAAATCTATGGTGTGAAATAAAGTCTATAGACAATCAACAGATTATTTTCTAAACAATCATGTGTGCTGTCTATATATTATAGCAATTAACTTTTATTTATTTAATTTTGTGGATGACTCTATACTGCCATAATTAACTACTGTAGATCGGGAAAGTTTCATTGTTAAAAAAATTCGAACATTACGAAAATAAATTACACGAACGTTATTACACATTGAAATATTTAATGCACGTTTACGTCGTGGTGTTACAGTTTTTAAAGTGAATATGGCTTCTTTGAGATATCTGAAAAAACAGCAATTGCTCGGGCTAATGAAAAAGTTAGGGTAGCAGGGTTAATAAATTTCATACACGTCTCTTGTGTTCGAAATTTTTTTAACACAATTTTTTTACATGAAACTTTTGTAATGCAAAAGTTTCCCGATCTACGGAATGACATTACAGCAATGAATTATTCAATTATAACAATGATAATATATTAATATAAATTCAAATCTACAAACTATTTCAGTAATAAACCAGTAACTAACTCAGCTTGATTGGTTAGGTTGCAAGAAAACAAAATATGTAAACAAAAACTAACATTTGGTATATTTCAAGAAAATTCATTTAGACTAACTGCTTTATTTATTAAGTGTAAAATTAAGTAATAAAAATAACTTACATCATCTGTAGCATTTACATTTGCACCTTTTGAGATGGCATCAATTACTTCTGATAAGTTTCCTTCTTTGGCAGAATTAATTAGTTTGCTATTTACTAAAGTAAAAACAAAATACTAAATGCATTACATAATGATTCCTCTAAACAAAGATAATTTAAATAAATGTTATTATTTGTTGGTCAATTTATTCTGTTTTTCAGCAAGGATTATCAATTTGCACTAGTAATATATTTTACTGTAAATAATGTAACAAATAATAAATAAGAAAACTCGAAAAAAATGTACTTGATTTTTGACTCTGTTAAAGCTTGTTCAAGTATAGTTTGATCCAGATTCAATGATTATATTTCAGGATAAAAACATACTAACAAATGGTTGGTGCCACTAAATAGCCTTGTAAATGAAAGGGCTTAAAAGAAACATACCTTAGTAGTAATAATCTACTTAAAAGCTAACAATATTCTATTGTTACTTGACGTATTTTTTAGTTTGAATATCATTATCACCTATAATTTAACAAACTGTGAGATTAATAATGGAGAATCTTATAAGGAAAGAAAACAATAAGTAAAACAACAATGAAAAAGAATCACAAAAAGCTTTAAAAACAAATTATATAATGCTGAATATAAGAGGTCACTGATATATTGTCATGATAATGCAACTTATTTACCAGTATAATTCTACAAACCACCTATCAAACACAGTATAAGATGTAATGACATAAAACATGCAGTAGTTTTAATTAATAATAATCATATTAGAGCTTTCTCAGGCTACTCAAACTAGACCTAGTAAGGTATTCTTGCAAGTACAGTTGCGTTAACTTGTCATCTACTTCTGAATTGTTTACAAATATCTACCAGAGTTAAAAACCTAAAAATATGGACTACCACAAGAGAAGTAATTACTTTCATTAGTCTACATATACAACAGTAATGCACTGTACGGTCTAGATACACTTGGTAGAACAGATTTAAGTGGAAGACTTATATAGTTAAATGGAACATTATAGACACTGCCTCTCTGAAGGAAACACAAGAAGGGGCTGATTACACTTAAATAGTACTCAGTCCTGTCATTTTACTTACAGCAAAGTGTGGTACTCTCACTATTTTCCATGGCAACCACTATTGGCACAAACAGGATCCAACAAGAGTTTAGAAAGAAAGAAAAGACTAGCGACGGGAACACTGCCAGTGGATGCACAATGGTCCTGATGAATGTTTTAGCTTAATTAATATCCTTTCTTGCCTTTGTCAACCATTTCATTAATTCAAAGTTAATTACAGAAATTGTGTTAAAGATTTCTTTTCTCTTTACAAAGCTGATACCTGTATAGCTTTCATGTAACTGCTCTAACACTTTCTTGCTGAGTTTGTGAATAACAACTCTATCAACCTATATAGTATACAGTTTGGTTCAAGAGATAACTTATTACATCTTTAAAATACAGTTGTAACTCATAAAATGTCATTTGCTCATCGTATTAAGTATAATGTAAGACTTTGATAAGAATAGAATCATAATGGGAAACATTTTCTAACTAAGATAATGTCACAGGTAGGCTACCTGAGTCATATTAAATTGCAAGATGCTCCTACACAGCTTGTATGCTCTAATTCAGTTTCTAAATAATGGCATCACTACATAAACAATACTAGAATCTGCTTAATATACTAAGAACAGCTAGTTTATCAGCAGTTCTATTTTGAATGTTTTTAAGCACTTTGTTTCCATAGTGTTTATTAAGACCATTAGTTTATGTTAGGAGAATGCAAACCACAATTAGGAATGGTCATATGAGGCATTTATTTATAAATAAAAGTTCAGATTCAGTTACTATGTTCCGTTTTTCTGTTGTTGTTTTTTTATTTACTAAGAATGAGACTAAGATTTTCTAAAGAACACATGTGACTGCAATTTTTTAATATATTCTGATATTACATCGTAGAAATTTGCATTAACTTAAGAAAAACTTAGATACCTGTACAGTGTGATTAACTGAAACATAACTTATACTTTGTATTTGTTTGTACTATTATTTCTTTTGTTCGCTATCAAGTTTTACATGGTGAATCCATATAAGTGTGGCTACAAGGTTGTTTTCATCCTATTTCCTCAGTCACTACATTGGCTACCAGGTTACCTGGAGCTACTATTCAAGATGTTAGTACAAGAAAAGATCTCAGGTTTCAACCTTGGTCATGAATCTTGGAGAGCCTGTGGGAAATTGGACTCATAGCAAAGTGTCATAGTAAACCTATAGCCACAAGTCAGACCCCTCAGTCAACCTTAGATCCCTATCTACTGTCTGATGGGCTGGATGATGCCTACACCCCAGTTTACCTTGCCTGGGAAAGTCAAACCAATTGCATGACAGTCTAAGTAAATGGGTGTTAGATCTTCCTATGGAATTAGACATAGGGTATCTTTGTCAATTGTAAGTGAACAAACTTATGATTCTATTTCTCATCCTGCATCTCAAATGCAACCTATCAATATTACTTTCAGTATCTATACTGGAGAAACCCTCGTGATCCTTGGCATTTGTGATGTACACGTAGATTACCAATCACAGTCTCAGATTCTCCCACTTCTAGTCATGCATGGACACAGACTATACAGCTTCTATATGTTATCATTGTGAAGGCAACCATGTTGCCAGCACTTGCAGTTTACTTAAAGGTGAATGCTGAGTCTGTGGGAAATTGGACTCACAGTAAAAGTGTCATAGTAAACTGATAGCCACAAGTCAGTCCCCTCGGCCAACCTAAGATCTCTATCAACTGTCTGATGGGCTGGATGATGCCTACACCCTGTTTACCTTGCCTGGGAAAGTCAAACTTATTGCTATGACATTCAAAGTAAATAAGTGTTAAATTTTCCTATGGAACTAGGCATAGGGTATATTTGTCAATTTAAGTGAACAAACTTATGATTCTATTTCTCATTCCACAACTCAATTGCAACCTACCAATATTACTCTAAGTACCTACACTTGAGAAAACCTCATGATCTTTGGCATTTATGATGTACGTGTAGATTACAAATCACAGTCTCAGATTCTCCCACTCCTAGTCATGCATAGACACGGACCAAGGCTTTTGGTAGAAATTGACTTGAAACAATTGAATTAGACTGGAACAGTATTCATTCCCTTGACAAACTCTATCACTCTCAACACTTCTTGACAAGTATACTGACCTATTTTGAATAAACTGGGTACACCTCAAAGTACCACACCTTAACTATTTGTGTATCCTTAGCTTGTCTCAAAATACTTCAAAGCCAGACCTGTAGCATATAACCTTAAAGAGAAAGTAGAAAAAGAGAACTCTTGACTACAAGAATTTGGTATCATTACCCAGTTCATCATGTTGTTTGGACCAGCCCCAATTGTTCCTATTGTAAAAAAGACAACAAAGACACCTTGAAGAAATTACAAAGTTACTGTCAAATGATTTCTAACTACTGATAGCCATTCATCACTTTGCATTGAAAACATTTTTGCAGCATTAAAAGGTGCGCGTTCTTCTCAAAACTTCATTTGAGCCATGCCAACCAGCAGATACTTTTCCATAAACACTCTAAGCAGTATTGAAACTCATAAAGGGTTGCTTCCATATCAATGTCTACTGTTTAGGATTTCAACAACTATGGGGAGGTTATTTTATGTGACTTACCTAATGTATATGATGATTTGTCTCTGGTATCAATGAAGAGAATCATCTACACAATCTCACCTGTGTACTTTCTAGACTGTCCTCTGCAGTTACAAGTTATTTATCTTGCAAACCATCCTGGTCCCATTATATGCCCTTCTATATGAAAAGGTGGCCATTGGTTATGGACAAAGACACAAGAAAGTGCTTTCCAACAGGTCAAAGATATCCTTCAATCATCATCATTACTCGTACATTTTGACAGTCAAAAAAATCTTATTGTTATCATGTGATGCCTCACTGTATGGCATTGGAACTGTTCTGACCCATCAAATGTCAGATGACACGGAAACCAACAGCAGACCTCACTCCCTATCACTAGCATCAAATGGAACTCAGTGTTTTAAAAAGTTGTTTATTATCGGGTTCTCATGTGAATGTACCTGCTGCTAGACATAATGCAGTTCTCAATTAACTTCATGAAACACATCCAGGAATTGGAAAAATGAAAATGTTAGCTCATTCATGTGGTCTTGTATTGATTGTGATATCAAAACAAAAGTGCAAGCTTGCAATACTTCCTAATCTACCACTTCTTGCCAGAGCACCCTTACACTTTTGAGACTTCCTTGATAACCTTGGACTAAAGTTCATGTCAATCATGCTGGATTGTTTTTCAGCAAAATTTCTTCCTTTTAATAGACATGCATTCAAAATGGATCAAAGTTAACATTGTAAATTCTACCTCTTTGGAACTTGCCATCAAGAAACTGAAGCAAATTTTCTTAATGCATGGTTTACCAAAACAACTAGTTTCTGATAACAGAACTGCCTTCACCAGTCATTACTTCCAGTCTTTTATGAAGTAATGCAGTATCAAGCACATTCACACCTCTCCTTATCATCTCAGTTCTAATTGCCTTGCTGAACGGGCAGTACAGACATTTAAACATGATTAAAGAAACTAGAAGAGAATGTTGAAGGTCTTCTTAAATATTTATAACGTTATCATGTTACACCACACTCAACCAAAAATGGTCCCCAGTAGAACTTCTAACAGGTAGACATTTATGAACTCAATTACATTTTATTCACCCAGACCTTTATCGTAAGGTATGAAATAAACAGAACCAATAAATTCCAATAAAAAGGTATGTTCACATGTAATTATTATGGACCACCTCAGTGGATTCAAACAGAAGTTATTCAAATTATTGACCCAGTCTCATATAAGGATAAAACCACAGCTGGCATTTTTTGCGTTGTCATGTCGAACAATAGTCAGGATTCTGTCCCATTCAAAGTTGATAATTTGGATGACTGGCCTTTCTCAAATTCAATAACAAACATTAATACCCCTTCCTCTTCTACATTGAATTCTAACTCATCACTTCAACTGTCATCATATGTTTTAGTTCTATCAACTCTCCATCATTCCACTCATGTTTGTAAACCAGTTACTTGGTTCAGCCCCTTCATATTCTAGCTAGATGGGGGAGAGTGTGATAAACTGAAACACAACTTATACTTTGTATTTTGTGTATTATTATTATTATTATTATTATTGTTATTATTATTATTATTATTATTATTATTATTATAATTATAACAATTATCAACAAGGTCAAGAAGGAGCATGGAAAAAACTGTCAAATGTCATGGCAAAAATAGTTAACAATAAATTAAATTAAACATTGTCAATAGTTGATGGTCGACAGGCCAATTGAAGCTCCATCCACAATACCCAGGCTTCTCCACTTTGATCTAGAACCCCACAGACATAAAATTGATGCTCGTAGAATTCCATAGTTTATTCTTGCTCGTAACCAGCCCATAACTGTGCTATAATTACTGTCCCATTTCAAAGCCAAACTGTCGCCAAGTTGTTTTAGGAATGTTTTTCCTTCTCTACCAATCATTCCATCAATTGAACAGCAAAATGGTGTAAATAATGCTCTCCTCTCTTCACAAGCCTGACCATATTTCACTTTTTTCTCTTTTTCGGCATTCAACAGAACCTCACTAGGTGATTGACTCAAATAGGACTGGGCGTCAGTATCTGATACACGTACGTCAAACAACGCCTCAGCCTGAGGAAGCCAAACACCTCGTACCGACAAGTCAGCCACCAAAGCAGAATCATCACCACTGGCTTATCTTATCACTGGTTCCCGAATCACATTACCCCATACTAAACTGGCCATATCACTGATGATATCTCGAATTTCATTATGCCTGGCCACAACCAATCCTCCTTTTCTGCTAGACAGAGCATGTTCAAGAGTAAAGGGTAGCCCACATCCGTCACATAGATCCGGGACATTCAATAATGGTTTTTTGTACCTGATGGCCATGGCATCCCAAAACTCTTGCGAGGACAAATCAAATTGACATTTTGTTAAAGGAAGTGCTGTTAGCCAACCAGACACCTTCTCACTTTTAGCCCTCAATATTGCTGGTTGATGTATAGTATCATATTGTTGAAGTAATATCTCAAACATATTCAGGTGTAAGGCCTTATTTTGCTGCAGGTACTTATCATGAACTTGAGCACACCAAGAGTTATGAAAGTCCACCTCAAACACGATCTCACCATTCTTAATACATTGTACCATCACATCAGTTGCCTTCCTGGAATGAGAAGAGAACAACTCAGCTGTAGCAGTAGGATTACAAACCCCCAAACCCCAATATCTCACTGGCAAAGAATACAGTTCTCTATCCACATTCGAGACTTCAAAACCAAGGATGGTTGGCAGAAAATGATCCTTAATAACTGCCTCCAATTCATCAAACAGTGAACTACAAAATGCAGATGTTACACGCTGAATATATGACCACTTAAACTGTAAAGCCTTCGTAAAGGCGACATATGCACACTGTGGTTGTGTTTCTGCTATTTTAATCAACTTGTTGACCTGTGATATCCATCCATTAACTGACTGTTTAATGAATGCATTCTTGCCCTCCTGATCTCCAATAATACCGCCAAGAAAGCGTCTACTGGTGACAACATTAACTTCAGTATCGTCAAATACCTCTTTTGCGCTTTGTAAGAACTCTGAATCCACAACCAAATAGGTTTTTTGAGGCTGAGGGAAATAACCGAAAGGAGGACCTAAAACTTGTAGCTTATCAAACCACAATCTTAGTTTACTAACATCACCACATGCGGAGGCATCATCTGCATACCAAACTTGATTCCAATGTGAGCTGCACAAGGCATCTATTAATGGAAGTGTCCCAACTGCATAGAAAAACATAGAGAGTGGATCTCTCTCGTGGAATTTGATGTAACCGCATCATACCTTCAAATGTTTCCAAATCAATATCCTCACCTTTTTGATAGATGGCCATGTCTACCTGTGTTCTTTGTAATGTGTTCTGCTGCAACATCTGTTGCTGAGCTTGAGCTAACTGAGCCATAGCTGCTGCTAACTGATCCATCTTTTGCTGTTCCTCCCTGATTTTATGGTTTTTCTTTCCTTTTCCTCTCTTAGCTCTACTGTCTCCTCGAAGCCGATCTGCTAATTGTTGGTCTCCTTGTTCTTGGCACTGTCCAATTTCTGGCTCAAGCCTATAGATCACTGTCTGCTGTGGTTGTTATCCTCTTCTCAATTCGATTATGGTTTCTCTTTCAATTGATTCCAGACTAGGGTCGTCGTTTATTTGTGCTATAGTAGTGCTTTCTGCCATTGTCCTGGTAGGTTGCTCACAAATGTTCTTGCAGTTCCCACCATTACCACCAAATATAATTATCACGAGATGTCTAGAAATTGGTTTTTGAAACTTTTAATAATAGTGAAAACAGTATAAACACAACAACCATGTGTGATCATTGGTTCTTTTTTTAGTCTTGGTAAGGATCACTTAGTGTAGCTGGACCCGTTCAGATTTCTATTGCAGATGTTTCCTCGTAATTTAATTGGTTGGGTTCATTCTTGATCCGGTTAAGTGATCCACTGGTTCTGGCCTCATGTATCCTTGTTCCTTCACTCTGTACTTCTGGATGCATGTCTTGCACCATCACATTATCTTATAATATAATAGAAAATTCAAGTATTATAACTCTTTTTATGATACTACATTGCGTAGGGTTTTATTATATCACTGGACGATCTAAGGAACTGATAATTACTAAAGCAGGTTTGTGATGGTTATAGGAGATGATCAACGTTACCTCACTATTTTTGTGACCATCAAATGTAAAATAATGTTGTTCTATAATTATAGTACACTAAGTCTTGTTCATTTACGATTATCATTGCTTTGATCTTTTATAGGTTGATGACCTTGGCAATCCTACTAAAGAATTAGATTCTCTTGCTGAAGGTGTGTTGAATGAAATTGGATCCAATGCCACAACAGGTAACAATCGTCTTTAATTTAAATATCATAGTTATTGTGATGTCATTGCATTAGCTACCATTTTTGTTCAGATTGTTATACTCTGTTCACATTAAGAATGACCACTAACTCAGAGTTATAAGCCTGTATAGAAATGTGCTAATAGAAATGGTTTACACCATTTAAAATACCTTGCAGGCCTGTGCCTAACTAGAATGCTAGCTATATGCACTGTGTGTTTGTCTATTGTAACATTTATATTTTGACATACTTCAACAGCTGGGGTATACATTACATGACAGTGTGTCTAAGGGCTAGGTCAGTATAACTATTCCATCCAGGGATACTCTTGCAAATGGGATAAGTAGGAAAGTCATGTTTTAAGACTGTTCCAGGATAGTCAATGTATCAAAATATCCAGGGATGATGACATTACTTAATGTGATCATCCCTGGATACTTTGATGAATAGTATGACTATATCACCAGTGTATCTTATGACTATCCCAATATGATCATAGTAACAACATCATCCAGGGACACTTGATAAAATGGGTGAACATACCACTGTCATGTCTTAAAATTATGTCAATATCATCAATGTAACAATGTTATCCTGGGATAGTTTGACTTACAGGGTAAGTATGATGATGATGATGATCTTTAAGACTGCCTCAATTAGATTTTTGTCAATTTATTTTTAATGGTATAAGTGAGTAATTTATTTGATTATTTGTTTAGTTCTTAATTATTTGTCTTATTATACTGTTATTTGTGTATCTATATTTGCATTTTCTTTTCTTTATGTTGTCATAACTTTTTTATGATTTCAGTCATATCTCTTACTACTATTTTATTTCTACATAACCTCCATTATTTGTTGTCTTTTATCCCACTTTACTTATTTTCATTATAACTAATTGTATTTATTATAGAAGAATCAATAAAACAATTATTTGCAGTAAAAGATGAAATAATGATCATGTTTCATTTAAATTAGTCATATAAGCACATGTTGAGTGTAGATTGTCATAGAAACACTATGTTGACTATAACTAGTCATAGAAGCAGTATGTTGTCTATAATTAGTCATACAAGAACTATATTGACTATAATTAGTTATATAACCACTATGTTGACTATAATTATGGTCAAAAAAATGTTTGTGAATTAAGATAAATTGTAGTCTTGGCTTACCTAACTTGGTTCCACTCATTTATAAAATTTTTACTACAGTCTACCATAGAATTTGTAGACTAGAATAATCTCTGGTAATTGCTGTTTCTTGGGCTGCATGTTATTATTTAAACACATTCTACTGTTGTTGTGGATGAATTTTCTTCTTATTGAGGATTAGTTTTCTTCTTCAAGCTTAAGTGAGTGATTTTATTATTGTTCACCTGTAGGTATTCCTGGTATCATAATTTTATTAAATTTAAAACCCAGGACTAAGTCATACAAGACCTTCCTCTATACTCTAAAATAAGCAAGGTGACTACTCTTCTGAGATTAAAAGCAACCTTCCTTACTTTAAAAAAACTTGACAAGTCCATTACATGATGTACAACATAGTTGGAATGTGCTAATTTTGCCAAAATTTTACTGCAGTCCATCTATAGGTAACTATAAATTATACTGAAAGGACAACCTTAGAGTTTGTTTCATGTTTAAGGTTTGAGTTTAGATTTTATGGCTTAAAGTCTAAATCCTAAACGTTGAACATTAAAAAACATAAGACTGTCCTTTCAGTATGATGGATATCCATGGCTGCTGGTACATACACCTTGTAGTTGTTATGAGGTCAATAAAACTTAAATTAAGGTTTAGTGACCACTTGACTTACTCAGTATATCATGCAAATGTTTATCTCATCAGTTCATGCATGGTTCCCAACTACATTATTGCCTACTTAATAAAGTGAAAAATATAAAAATGCCTACTGCTTAATAAAAGCACAAATAAGTGTAAGTTTTAGGTTGATGCGAGCTTCATAAACTAAACTATCAATAATTCAATTCAAGTATTATAACTCTTTTTATGATACTACATTGTGTAGGGTTTTATTATATCACTGGACGATCTAAGGAACTGATAATTACTAAAGCAGGAGAAAATATTGCACCAGTACCTATTGAAAATGTGAGTACAACAGAATTTGTTTAAGGTACAATATGTTTATTGCAACTCTAAAATAAACCCTATGTATACAATGTGAGTCAAATATTGTCCTCTTCCAGCATATGCTAAAGATGATGCGACTTCTAAGTAACGTGATGGTTATAGGAGATGATCAACGTTACCTCACTATGTTTGTGACCATCAAATGTAAGGTAATGTTGTTCTATAATAATAGTACACTATGTCGTGCTCATTTGTGATTGTCATTGTTTTGATCTTTTATAGGTTGATGACCTTGGCAATCCTACTGAAGAATTAGATTCCCTTGCTGAAGGTGTGTTGAATGAAATTGGATCCAATGCCACAACAGGTAACAATCATTTTTAATTTAAATATCATAGTTATTGTGATGTCTTTAAATTAGCTACCTATGTCATTTTGGTTCAGATTGTTATACTCTGTTCACATTAAGAACGGCCACTAACTCAGAGTCATAAGCCTGTCTAGAAATGTGCTAGATAGAAATGGTTTACATCATTTAAAATACCTTGCAGGTCTGCGCCTTTTATCAAAACTAGAACACTAGCTATTTAGGAAATTTCTAAATCAGAAAATCCCATTAATTCTCTTTGCATTCCACTGATTTATTTTAATTAGTATGGATGGTATACTCAACCTATACTCACTATGAGAATTTATATTGTATGAATTTGTCAAGTTGGTTTTTGTAAGTGATATACCACTTTCTTCATAATCCTTCCATGTCATTCTCATTAAGGTAATAATACATCACTTAATGTATATTTTCCTAGTCATGATTTATAAAATAAAATAAAATTGATTTAAAGTTAGAGAATGTTTTCTCTTTTAGTTTCTGAAGCTAGAACTGATGATCTTGTGAAGGACTACATTCAACAACGCATGGAACGAATTAATGAAGATGCTATTAGCAGACCAGCACGAGTTCAGGTAAGTAAAGTATATAGTTCCTTATTTCTCTAGTTTTTTTTGTACAATTCATGTACTGTAACGTCTATACAAACTACAAGTCTTTGAAGCTTTGGATGATTCTATTGCTTCTATTTAAGACATTTCTGTAACGATGCTTTAAATTGTATGATTGCTCTACTTTTTTGTAGAAATTTCGTATTTTACCTTGTGACTTCAGTGTTAATGGTGGTGAACTTACTCCTACTTTCAAAGTCAAGCGAAAGACAGTTGTGGAGAAATATCATGATTATATTACCCAGATGTATGCTGAATGATTTGTATAATCATAGCTGGACACTGTGCTAATATTTGATACTATGAATGTCTGCTGGAATTTTAAAGTATTTAAAACAGTAGGCTAATAGATGAACTGCATCAAGTCTACTCATTTGAGTTTATTTTCCTGCTAAATTCACAACATATTTTCTTTATGTTAAATATTGACAAAAGAGGATACATTATTATTACTTGTTTATAAAACAAAATATAAATAAATGCACAAAAACTAGTAAAAACCTTCAAATAAAAGCAATAATATGATCACTATATAAAAAGTGATGTTATATCCATTATGTCTTAATTGTTTTCTTTGTCAATGCCTTCACTTTCATCACTTGATGTATCCACAAGACTATCAATCTTAGGTATTGCTTGAGATTGTACTCTGGAAGAATGACCTCTACATACTGCTAGTGAGGGTGGTCGACTGACTTGATGTTCTTGTGGATCATCTTCACTCTGTATAGATGAGGAAGAGGATGATTCATGGTCTTGTACAAGGACGGCCTCATTTTGAACATCTTTTCTGGAACAAAATGTCTTGCCTGAACATCTCTTCTATACTTTCCTACATTATATGTGGTTTACAGAGTGTACAAAATAAAGCCATAAAAGGAATCATTGAAAGCATTTTTAACATAAGTTCAATTGATAAAAACATTGGTGTATGTGAAATTAATGATGTGCCACTGAATTGTTGTTTCCATAAATAGTAGTTATACATATAGTTTACTTTAGTACATTTATCTTCAACAATAATTATACTGATCTTTCTTGACCAAAGACTAATTAGAAACATTTAACTTTTTGATTTTTAATCAGTATTTTAATGATGTTGAAAAGGTAGCAAAGTCTGTGATCAAGCTTGGCTTGGAAGCTCATCATGGAGTCCCTATTTTAGGTTTCCCTTGTGACATAAGTGACATAGAACAACTGGTCCTCCCACTAGAGGAAGACTGGTAAGTATTTTAATGTATAACTATTATACTCTATTTCTTAGTAACTGAGCCACTGGAGTTAAGTGATGTAGAACCAGTACTAACTGTTCCACTTACTAGAGGGAGACCCAAGAAGAAGGCTGGTATGTTTAGTTTTTGTGATTATCACTGTCTTTGTGATGAGCTTCAACTGACAGATATTATCATAAACACTGCTCAAAAAATCATGCAGCGACAATTTCCCCATATAAATGGACTTCAAAATACACTGTTGGGACAAAAATTATGCTTTTCCTCTCTTTCTTCTACTACTCATGCTGTACTGATTTTGCACACAGGTATGTTGTTTCTAATTGTACTGTATGTACTTACCATATAACGGGATTATTAATATTATAATATTCCAAAATGTTTTAATGTAGTCAATCTGCCATATTGTTCATCCCTAGAAACAATTATTCTCACAAGCTTTAAGCAGGGCTATTGAGACATTACAGGTGGCCCAGGGAAATTAATGGAGGGTCCCTTTGTATGCAGTGAGCAGATTTTTTGGGGTTTATGAATTATCCATAGTGTGGTCATTAATTAACACATCTAATCTACTGTTATCAGAACCACTTGTTAGGATATTAATTCATCCTCAGTGGTAGTACTTGAAATCAACAATTGGGAATAAGAGACTGTGGTTTATTTGCTATTGCATATGCTCTTGAAGCATGCCTGGAAAATACTTCAGATTTTGTTAACTTTGAACAGAATAAGATGCACCATCACTTGCTTATTTACCTAGAAGGTACATTAACTCAGTTCCCAAAATTGACAGAAGTTAACAATGCTTTGTATTGTCCTGAAAGTGTTTTATTTATGTAGAATGCCAGAGTTTTTTGATACAATTAGATCTTTGTAAACAATGGTACAAATGTGTTAATGTAGAGTTGATAAATTTTGTTCATATAATAATGAAAAGACTAAGTCATCTGCCTGTGTGGAGTCTTCTTAAAGTTTTCTTTGTAGAGCTTCATAAAGTAAGGAAGTAACAATCAATTCTCATGAAAATACATTTGTATTTTGAATGACAAACTGGACATTTTGTATCTAGGTCAGTTAGTACTGGCTCTATGTCACTTAACTCCAGTGGCTCAGTTACAAAGCAATAGAGTATAATAGCTATAGATTAAATACTTACCTGTCTTCTTCTTGCGTCTTTGTCTAGCAGGAGGAACAGTTATTACTGGCTCAGCTACTAAGCAATAGAGTATAATAGTTATACATTACAGTACTTACCAGTCTTCTTAATGAGTCTTCCTCTAGTAAGAGGACCAGTTAGTACTGGTTCTATGTCACTTAGCTCCAGTGGTTCAGCTACAAAGCAATAGAGTATAATAGTTATACATTAAAATACTACCAGTCTTCTTGGGTCTCCCTTTAGTAGGAGGACCAGTTAGTACTGGCTCTATGTCACTTAACTTCAGTGGCTCAGCTACGAAGCAATAGAGTATAATAGTTAGTTATGCATTAAAACACTTACTAGACTTCTTTTTGGGTCTTCCTCTAGCAGGAGGAACAGTTATTACTGGCACAGCTACTAAGCAATAGAGTAAAATAGTTATACATTAAACTACTTACCAGTTTTCTTCTTGGATCTTCCTCTAGTAGGAGGGACAGTTATTACTGGTTCTATGTCACTTAAATCCAGTAGCTCAGCTACAAAGCAATAGAATACAATACTTATACATTAAAATACTTACCAGTGTTCTTCTTGGATCTTCCTCTAGTAGTAGGAACAGTTATTACTGGTTCTATGTCACTTAAATCCAGTGGCTCAGCTACTAAGTAATAGAGTAAAATAGTTATACATTACAGTACTTACCAGTCATCTTCTTCTTGGGTCTTTCTCTAGTAGGAGGAACAGTCAGTACTGGTTCTATGTCTCTTAAATCCAGTGGCTCAGCTACTAAGCAATAGAGTACAATACTTATACATTAAAATACTTACCAGTGTTCTTCTTGGATCTTCCTCTAGTAGGAGGAACAGTTATTACTGGTTCTATGTCACTTAAATCCAGTGGCTCAGCTACTAAGTAATAGAGTAAAATAGTTATACATTACAGTACTTACAAGTCGTCTTCTTCTTGGGACTTCCTCTACTAGGAGGAACAGTCAGTACTGGTTCTATGTCACTTAAATCCAGTGGATCAGGTCTATATCCTCTCCTCTCCAGCCGCCTTATCGCTCTTGACAAAAATCCTGGAGTTCGCCCCATAGGTGTGAGGGAGACTATACGTCGCCTCCTAGGAAAAGCTATCCTATATGTTATAGGCCCTGATGTTCTAGAAGTAGCTGGCTCCTCATAACTCTGTGCAGGTTAACTTTGTGGGTCTGAGGCAGCAGTCCATGCCATTAGGGACTTTTTTTCCTCTACTGACTGTGAAGCTGTTCTACTCGTTGATGTGAGTAATGTGTTCAATCCATTAATCGTCAGAATGCCCTTTGTAACATTCATTCACAATGTCCCGCTCTGGCCACAGTAGTCATCAGTTGTTATCGCCTTAACGTACCACTCTTCATTGATGGTGATGTCATCTTCTCAGCTGAAGGGACCACACAAGGTGACTCCCTAGCTATGATCTTTTATGCCATTGGTATTCTACCCCTCATCCATCATCTTGACGAGAAATCATGTTCACAGATTTGGTATGCTGATGATGCGGCTGCCTGTGGAAGAATCTCCACTTTGCGTGGATGGTGGGATGGACTGTGTCTGAAGGGTCTTGGTTACAGGTATTTTCCTAATGCATCTAAGTCATGGTTGATTGTAAAGCCTGCCCTTTGGGACCTTGCTTCTTCCACATTTGCTGTAATGGATGTTAACATTACAACTGAAGGACACCACTATCTGGGTAGTGCCATTGGTTTTCCTGACTTTGTCTCTAATTTTATCTTTGAAAAGGTATCTTCTGTGTGGGTTTCACAGCTGGAGCTTCAGACATCTATAGCCTAGTCTCATCCTCATGCAGCATACTCTGCCTTTGTTAGGGGCCTCTTCAGTAAATGGACCTATTTTCTCTGAACAACACCTAATATGGAAGACTATCTTGTTCCCTTGGAGTCTTGTTTGTGCCACCAATTTCTGCCAACTCAAACTGGCCAGTCTGCTTTTAACGGAAACCTGAGGTCTATTATGTCTCTACCTACCCGTTGCTCACCTCCTCACTGAAACATGTCATGAGCCACCCCTCCAGGAGTTATCAGGTGAAACAATGTCCTATCGGTCTGCCAACACTGAAGACAATGCTCGTGTAGATATTGCTGTTCGTGGCTTCTGGAGCACATTTCAACAGACTTTCCTAGATGTCAGTCTTTAGTCCATTTGCCTCCACTTACATCAATGTTCCAGTGCGCTCTGCTCACAGACGAAATGAAGCGGAGAAGAGACGCTGTTTGTACAAGAACGAGTTCGTACTGTAGAGCTTGGTTCCTTTACACCTTGTTTTCACTACAGCCGGAGGTATGGGACCTTCTGCTACTACTTTTTACAAGCGCCTTGCATCACTTATATCTGACTGCAATGAACAGCCGTACTCTAGAGTCCTTTAGAAGAGCCAGGTAATCACATCACAGACTAATTAGATTTAAAGTACTCTGGTCACATTGATCTTGCACTTTCAGAAGGAAGGCTCTCATAATTTATCTTCTTTATGTTGTCATATTGTTCCATAATTGAACATATCGTATTCTTCCTCGTTTTTAGAACACTATTGTTTTGAGTTTAGACTGTCTAACTTACCTGGTAGCTGGATTATTGTATTTATGTATTATATTCATTGTATAACACTGTGGGTAATAACTATTATATTATAGGAATCATTTGTATTCCAACATCAACAGTAGGAGGACCAGTTATTCTATGTCATTCCAGTGGCACAGCTACTAAGCAATAGAGTATAATAGGTATACATTACAATACTTACCAGTCTTCTTGTGTTTTTGTCTAGCAGGAGGAAGGGTTATTACTGGCTCAGCTACTAAGCAATAGAGTATAATAGCTATCCATTAAAACACTTACCAGTCTTCTTCTTGGGTCTTCCTCTAGCAGGAGGATTAGTTATTACTGGCTTAGCTACTAACCAACAGAGTATAATAGTTATATATTAAAGTACTTACCAGTCTTCTTGTGTCTTCCTCTAGTAGGAGGACCAGTTAGTACTGGTTCTATGTCACTTAACTCTAGTGGCTCAACTACTAAGCAATAGAGTATAATAGTTATCCATTAAAACACTTACCAGTCTTCTTCTTGGGTCTTCCTCTAGCAGGAGGAACAGTTATTACTGGCTCAACTACTAACCAATAGAGTATAATAGTTATACATTAAAATACTTACCAGTCTTCTTGGGTCTTCGTCTAGTAGGAGCAACAGATAGTATTACCTCTACGTCACTTTGGCTTAGCTACTAAGCAATAGAAAAGAACTGGAAAATTCATACTTAGATAGACATCTTGCTGGATTCTTAACAGTAAAATAGTGACACACCTCTCTCCAAGCTAACTTAAGTGATGAAAAGGCTCCCTTATCAAGCAGTTGAGTAAGGTGAGTAGTGTTAGGAGGTAATGCAAATATAATAATCTGATACTGCTCGAATAACGTATGGGCAGTAATTACTGGAGTGGCCATCTAAAATAAGTAATGATGGACATGACGATGGACCATAAATAAAAAAAATCTGATTGGCTGAAGAACCAATCTGAAAACAGACCTCTGTCAATCCACCCATTTGCTGACAAACTATACAGTGTGCTTGGTACTTCACCAACAGGATTCAGTGTCTTTCTATCAAAAATAACAAAAGGTAGAAGAGCATAGCCTGAGGCACTAGTGGAAACAAGCACGGTAATCTGGGATTTGGTGTCACTTGTCAAATGAGAAACAGCTTTTGTTCCTGCAGTGCAAACAACTTTAGGAGCTTTAGGAGCAAGAGCAAAGCCAATCTCGTCACAGTTGAAGATGTTGCTAGCCTTATCAAAGATGTTAAGTGTCTCTTCAAGCTTATCAAAGTAGCACTCTATTATATGTGCATCAGTGGAAATAGCTCTTGCTATTGACAATGGTACAGCTGTTCTCAATGTCAGTGAAGTGTGTGTCTAAGAAAGGCTTCCCGCCACCCATTGGAAACTTGGGCCTTGATACCCTATAATCAACAACTTGAACAATACTCAGCACATGCTTTCGAGTATATGGGTAACCTATTCTACAATGAACATCAAGGAAACTCACTAGCTCCTCCTCCTCTCCAATAGTTAAGTAAGGCTTAGGGCCATACTTCGAATCATGTTGAGATTTGTCTACAAAGTGATCATGAAAAGTTGAATGTGGCACTCCATACATCTCAGCAGCTCGTCTATAATATTCACCTAGTTCAATAGCAGCAATACCCCTCTCCGGCCCAACTTTGTCATAGCTTTGGTAAGTTCCTCTACCAATCACTGCTGAATACGTAGGTGTTGGTGTAGATGATTAACATGAGTTGCCACAAATTATACACTGATGGAAGCAAGGATATTGTAACATGAAGATCTAATATAAAGTACAAAGATATGTAATTTAGTATAGACAACCATACATAGGAAAAAATGACAATTATGTGCACTATATAGCCTTGTGCTTGTAAACTAACTATTGTGACTGTCAGCAATGAGAGCACACCTCTTCTAATGCCTGAAAAGTGATTGTCAGTAGCAGAACCTGCACATAGTGAATGGTGTAGGTGCTAACCATGAGAGATCTGAGTGAGAAGTGCAAGACAAAGTGATAATGACCTATATGAACATTATCGTTAGAAACATGACGATTTCTGTACCTGACAAAGACAGACAAGCAGAGACAGAGCTATCCGAGCAAAGCACATGACATAACCAGAACCGGATATGTCTGTATTATTGATCGCCTCTCCTCCTTTTTTAAGTTGAAAGTAATGTATACTGTACATAATGTCGTGTAGATATGAAGCATTTAACTCTCTAATAAGGACTAAGAACATATATGGCCATAGACACTCACCCAGTAAAGACATTGCATATAATTTTGCTGTATTGGAGCACTTACGATTTATTTGTAGTGGTGGATATTATGATGAGACAAAGTGAGTGAATAAATGTATAAACTAAATATGATGTTATATATAAATAACAAGGAGGTGTGGACAAGGACTTGAAGACCTTTACAAAAGTCCTCAAGTACAAACATACTTAAATTCCGTTCCTCTGAGACATCTTTATCAAGATAAACCAATTTATGCCAATGGATCTTTAAGAAAGGTACAAAAAGGCAATGGTTATTTATTTACCTTACATCCTAATGTATAGCTGAAACATGGAACTGTTCCATGTAAATTGCTCGATGTTCCTACCTCAACACTGTTCAATGCTTCATCTTCAGTGTCTCTTAAAGCATATCTCCGTGATTTCAATTGTAGCATATATCTTCATAGCTCCCTGACTTTTGACTCTACTGTCCTCAGCTATCAAGCTGTTATATCACAGCAAAAAGCCATAGTCAACAGAGGGGACTTTGTCGAAGTTAACAGTGCAAATGTAAAGACATACCTTTGTAGCAATTCTCTTTATTACTAGTTATTATTCTTTAGGTGTCTTATGGAATTTTGTTAGCTATTTTCACTGATCTGGAAACATCCAATGGTGTTTGTATTGTGAGGGAGTTGAAAATGCAAACCACAATAAATGGATTACCTCTACTCACAGAGTTTGATTGTCCACTTCTTGAACTCACAACTAGTTTGTTTGTTTTATCCTCTTCCTCTATTGTGTCTTCTGTGTCAGTAGTTCATATGTGTAGTAGTTTGTGTCAGATGGTAGACAAATGCTTTGTACATGACTATTCAAATAATTTGTTTTGCTTAAACATTTATTGTATTGCATAATTATATTTTGGAAAGAAATGAATACTATTAAAATGTTATGAATATTCATTAAAAGTGCGTGACGTCATTGCCCACGTTCTGATTCAAGAATGTAATCATACCGTATCAATTCTGATTGTTCAAGCTGGATCAGGACACTGCCCCAAGTTGCCGAATCATATGTAACTGATACGATTTGAATCGTCACTGACATCAGACCTGACACAAAATTTAGTTCTTGGCTGTGTAATTATATATTGGAAGTGATGCTGCGCCTTTTCTCAAATAGCAAGTGTAGTTTGGAAGATACAAGCGTCCGAAGATTGATCCCTCACTCTAGGTAAGAAGCTGGGCAAATTAAAGGCCAAGCTTCATAGCTTATTTAGAAGTTTAGCGTGCGATATACTTTCAGAGGCTTTCTATAATTGAGGAAGATAGCACAAACATCAACTCCTACCTTCAGATACTTTAATTGTTCATATACAGTAAATATAAAGGCTGTCACTGTAGAGGATAAGGGGAACTAATCCTTCATTGACTTGTGCTTCTCATCAGTGTCAATAGCCACTTCAATGTTAACAATGAAAATTGGAATGTACATGTTCCAGGAAGATATTGCCTATGCAAATGAAATGGTTACTAGTATTGATAACAATGCATGAGGTAGACCACTATAATGTATATTAAAAGTGATTAGTCAGTTGGCTAAAGCAAAGATCATAAACAATACACTGATTAAATCCAAGTTCCAGTACTGTAATGGTACTTACTTGTCACAATTATTCCTGTAGTATCATTTCATAAAGGAATTTTGTTGCATGCAACAGACATCATCTTGAATAATACTCAATAGAAGAGGTTGGTGGACATTTTGTTGTGTTTGTTAATATATTTTATGATAAGTCTACATACACTGGTAATAAAACTTACTGCTACATTTTTCTTCACAGATAGATAGTGAGTTAAAATTGTTTTCCAAGGTTTCTTATATGGAGGTAGATTACAGAGATATGGCTCTGAATGAAAACAAATGAATTTTGATTATTATAGTAATTATTTTACACATAATAGTGTTAATAATTATCAATTAAATTTGCTTTCTAACCATTTCTCACTTGGACAGTCTCATGGATATACACAATGTCCCTTCTCCTCATCAATAACCTGTCCATAAAGACAACAACAACCAGGAACATTGTCAATAGCACAATGCAAGTGAAGTGTCGTACATGTACTAGAAATTCTACTTGTTTTATAAATCTGGCCTTCAATAGAGCAATCTAAAATTTAAATGTATTGATTATGATTATTTAATAATATTTTAAAAAGTGGGATCAGTTAAACTAGCAGTTATTCCTGTATTATCAGTGTCTATTTTATAATATGTAAAACAGTCAATAAACAAATTAGTCTAACCTTGGTGTACTATCTCAGAAGTGGTTTTGAGACTTGTTCTATGTCATTCTCAGTTAATGGAGAGGATGCAAGATCCTGTATATGATATAGGTAGAGTAATATAGTAAGTTTAGTATTAAAATGTAATGTAACACATTACGTTAATGTGTTGACAATCTTGGATCAAACAATGTTTTGTCACTAAAGGAAAAATTTGAAAAATGGATCTTTACTACTTGTATATATTTGACATTAATTTGATCATTATTAATTCCTTTAATATCAATTTTAGTAAGAGCACTAATAGCAACATCTAGTATGTAATAAATGTATTGCTTAGACAGACATATCAATAGTCAGATGAGTACTTTTTGTGATGGAAATAGAAACAATGTTAGTTATGACATTTGAGTAATGAGATCTATGTTTTTGATGCTAAGTATGCACTTTTCCTGAAAGGTTCTTAACTATTAAAAACGCATTGACTTTTGATTTTTAAAAATGTAACATTTCATAATACAGTGTAGTTTATATATATTGTCATTTATATATTACATTATTCTTATCATTATCAATAGCCATCTTGATCAATTCTATCAATTATGAATACATCTGTCTTACTTATATCATAACAGAATAACTCTGTCACATCACATTGTGTGGTTGTAATACAGACATGGACTGTAAATGAGGATATTACTTATAACCACGCATTTAGGGTCTTAGTAATAAATTATGTAATCCTAAAACTGCAGCTACATTCAGAATTACACTGTAGATGGTAATGATATTTATCCTATGAGGCAGCAAAATAGGTTTGCTTTGCCCCTGAGAACATAATTTTAATAACTTAAAAGTTATTTTTAGATGATTTAACTCGTTTGTATCTCTCATCATAGTAATGTATTATATGTGTTCAATGCTTCACTTGATCTTTAAAAATTTACTGAGTTTAAATTTGAGAGATTGATTATCATCAAAGAAACTATTTGCTTTTCAGAATCAGTTGTCTAACTCTAAAACATATAAAGCTCTTTGATTTGTCTTTATGATCTATTTATCTGCTAAAGAAACCACCATCTCACAGACTAGCCACAAGCATACAGAGAAGAAACATATTTATTTATAACATCATAGAAAATTATTCATTCACACTTTGTGAAGTAAGGAACCAAACAAATTATATAAAGGAAAGGTATATTTTCAAGAAGTCATCATGTAATTAAGTTTCTATAATACAATTAAAGTGGATGAAGTATGTAGCACACCAGCCAAAACTAACAATTATTAATCTTGTAGTTGTACATCTTCCCTGCTGTAAATGTTCAGTTTTAAATAACATATTTCATTTAAACAAAGTGGCAAAATTATTAATAAAATTATCTAGAAATTAAGGGGGCAGCAATGTAACAAAGCATCAAATAATAATATTCTAAGTTATTCTATGTGTAAAGAGGTCAAATATTAGGATTTAACAAAGCTAGTTCATTGACTGGAGATTTTCTAACAACTTCAGGAAATAATACTTTAGTTAGCAGTTGCTTCTTCTTTGTGAGACACTACAAAATCGTAAAATAAAAAATTATATAATAAAAATTCAAAAAATATGAACTACAAATCTTGTTTATAAGATGAAATTTTAGTGATTAAAGATATTGTATAGTGTCATTAAAGTACTTCTAACGGTCAATCGTTTAAGATTATGGCCAAAGAACAAGAATAAGTAAATAATGTCTACATACTTACTATTTGGTTCTGTTATATGTAAATTAGTTACATCTTCTATATGCTCTTGAGTGCCTTCGTTTTCTGCTTCCTGTACAAAATGATTTACATTCTTAACTACAAATATCAGTGATATTAGCTATTTGTAGATTTTTACAATAATTATTATTAATTCCATAATTCATTAATCATAACAAAAAGAATACTATAATAACTGATAAGCACTAATGTACAGAAGGAACCTTTGTCACAGTAGTTGCTAAATTACACTAAGTGATTTTATTACCAGGCTACCACTGCATAGAATAAAATAGGCAACAGGATTATCTGAGTGAAGACGATCCTATATAATAATCACATATTTAATTTGTGCAAATAAAGAGATGGTGTTAAAACCACAGGCATGGCAAGGTAAAATTATGTTAACTATTATAAAAAACTAACCCGAAATCTCTTTAAATAATCTTCGTATTGACATGCCACATTATTCTGTCTTATAGCTCTTAAAGCAATTAACAAATTCCTCCTAGTTGCATCTTTAGCTTTTTGTTGAATCCATAATTGATACATACGTGCTAGGTCAGTACATCCATCTAGATCCACAACATCCAGTCCTAGTTGTATGCCCAATTGATACCACTTAGCAGTTTGAGCAAACTTAGTTATTTCTTTCAAGTCTGGTTGTTGATTTAAAAGTATATCTAATGAAGGAGATACATATTTCTCAACCATTTTATCTGACATTTTAATATTAGAGTAATAATCTTATAAATATAGACATACATATAATATTCTAAATACCAACATCATAATACAAATACAATAGCACACAAGTACTGTTAATCATGTTACCAAGCAACTCTTCATTTGACCAATCAAATTGTACTCAATGGCATATTCTATGTATGGCTTCTATGATACAAACCACTTTTACCATGGATAGGGAAATGACATCAGTTAGCCATAATGGTGTGGATTTGACAGTAATGTTTTGCAAGTGACACTTCTTTAAGGCTACTAAGAATGGACAATTAGAGTTGTCTAGGATTTAGGGTTTAATACATATCCACTATGTGTAATGCGCATGCTCAGTTATAATTTTAATGACAATATATGTTAACGAATAATGATTATAGAAAATGTGTACAGAAGAACAAACAGTTGAGGTTTGACATTTATAAGAAACAACTATTCTGTGAACTTTGTAGCTTAATACTCAACACTCAAGACTCATTAATAGTAAGTAGGTACCTAAATAAATCTCTCAAGTGAATTTAATGGTTATTTGAAAGCAATATAGTAGGAAGGCAATGGACAGTTTTTTAGACCTGTCCCATACATTAAACTTAATAATAAGACAATATACTTAAATTAATATTGAATTTCACAACTTAAGTAAGAAATCTCACCCAACTTATTCTTTACTACAGTAGTAGTCTCACTAACAGTTAATTCTGAATTTTCAGACCCTATGAGATAATGCATAATAAAATTATACAATTTAAGACCAACTTTGTTATGCTTTGTTAGGGGGTGACTTACTGGCTTGTTCTATGTCACCAAGGATGGGCTGGAGATCAAATTTTCTTGGTTCTTTCCCTAAATAAAGTACATAATATAATTAACATAATATCTTAATAACAAATAGGGAAGTGAAAATTATAGTTCTATTTTAAGTATAATGTAAATTAATAGTATATTCATAAAATTAGTCCTAATAATGATAATGAAGATTGTGGACATAAAAACTCTTGCATATAAAGATAGCACTTAGCAGTTTATCATAGAGCTATGACATCATTCCACTACATTAAACAAACCTTCTATAAATGAGACAAAATATACGAATATATTTCAATGTTTGACAGTTTACCAATAGCTATCTGTTGTTTATAACAAACATGTCAAACATAATTAAGGTCTCACCTAATATACCTCCTACTGTTAAAGTAGGACATGATGAACCAGCAGTGTCAGGTGTAATTCCTTTATAAATAAAATATATCAGTAATATAATTTATTGATAATGATTATTTTATTACTTAAAGAAACAGGATCAGTTGAGCTAGCAGTTTCTCCTGTGTTATCAGATTCTATTTTAATAATATGTAAAACAATCAATAAACAAATTAGACAAACCTTGGTGTACTTTCTCAAGAAGTGGTTTTGAGGCTTGTTCTATGACATTCTCAGTTAAAGATGGGGGGGCAAGATCCTATACATGATATAAAAGGGGATTAATATAGTATCTTCAAAACTAAATGACTTGTACATTGTTACAGGCACACTAAAAGTAATAAAAACTCACTTACCAAAGGGTTGCGTCCAGCAAATATGCTATACTGGCTACAGTGCTCCCTTATAGATGCGTAGGTACATTCAACAGAAGATAAAAAGGATACACCACACATGTCTTCAATGTGTTGTAGATAATCTTGTTGGACTGGTAACTCAGCATTACTTGGGTTGAATAGTGCTTTGGTCACTAAGGGAGCAATTCGAAAAAATGGATCTTTACTCCCTACTATATCTTCAATGTGAACATTGTTAGGTTCTTTAATGTCAACTTTAGTAAGAATACCCACAGCAACATCTTCCATGGAATAAAGTGTGTGTTGACATACATCAAAAGTATGAGCGCTAGCTACTTCATTAGGTGCAATCATGTATTCATCACTTGTACACGAACATAGTTGGTTCTTAAGGCTCAGAATGGTCTTAATAACTGAGTTAAAAACTTTGTGACTTTCAGTCATTTCTTTCTTCGAAGCAAGTACTGTAACACATCGATTGTGCTCAGATACTTCAACAAAAAACTTAACATTAACTTTATTCTCCCAATATACACCATTAGTCCATACATTACAACGACGAGCTAATGCTTCAACAATTGGATTAGCTTTGTAAACTTTACCTGGTGTTCTTGAAGGTGGGAGGGGGAGGCAATAGGTATAGGCAAGGCTAAGAAGAAGCGTATGAAGAAATCGAGTCGACAGGAACTCATTAGGATCAGGACACCATAGACACCATCCTAACCCATTCTCTATATTGATATCAGTCGGTGGTTCAGCATCGATGAGTGCAGGAAAAAATAGAAGCTCATCTAATGGCATAGGTATTGATGTTGATATGTTAGTTTCAAGGCAATCAAGTGCACTTGATTCAATAATGTGACAGAATTGTAGGCTTCTAAGAAATCCTACTAACATATCAATATCATGATGAGGAAAAACTTCCTTAAGAACTGATAGAGGTACAATGCCGGTATTACTAGCAATATTACGATAAACATGCTGGATTGCCTGTGGGGCAAATAGGACACCGTTAACTTCTTTTAGAAGAGTTGTTTTGTCGATTACTATCCAACTTTTACTTTCCTTATTTCTGAGGAATAATATAAGACCCTTGTCACTTAAAGTGGTCAGAAATTCTAATAACACTGACATTTCTGATGGAAGGGAAGGCTCATTACGCTCTTTCAACAATGCACATAGCTCTTCTAAACTAATAGCCACTTTTTTAAGAAGCCGTAAGAAGGAGTACTGGACATGGCAATAAAAGCTGATTTTGTTGGGTAGATCAAGAACAGCTTTACAGCTCTCAGAAAGCATAGAAATAAACTCTTTTACTCCTTTACCTTCTGGACGATGACATTCCATAGGTAGAAACCCACGGTATTCTTGTGAATGTATAGCCTTCTTAGCAATTCCATCAACCAATCTATGGATTGGGTCAATACTAGTAGTCAGCTCATCCAGTCGACTACCAACAACGATGATTTGTGATTTCATTGAGCTCTTCATTCCTTTACAAATCTCTTCAATAAACTTAAACCAGTAATAAAGATACTTTATCAGAATCTCCTCGTTTAAGATCAGCTGGAAAAGAACCAAAAATACAGCAGGAGAGCTCAACATGAGGTTTTCAAAGACAGCAGCATGACTACTATAATATTCCCTACGACCACCAAGATCATAGAGGACAACATTTCCTACTTCATGGCTTGTGAAGATATGTGTATCAATACCAGCTGTTAGTGGTTCTACTGTGACACATTCGGATGTATCAAAATTGTGATTGGCTGGTTTGTTAGCACGTTCCATGATAACTGCAGCAAGAGAACTTTTCCCAACAGAAGTGTCACCACAGACAACTACCTTGCTGTAGGATTCCACAGGGAAGTCAGCTTGACACTGTTGAAATGGCACGAACATTTTTAAAATTTTGAAACGATTAATATTGTGGTGAGGAACAAGTTCCATTGGTGCTTGTCCATCATTGTTCGTAGACATTGGATCAACTTTTCCAGAGGATAAGAGAAATTTGATGACCCCTGTGGAGCCTTCGGAGCAAGCATTGTGTAGTGGTGTATTACCACTCTATGGAAGATAGAATAGTAATAAAGGTCTACAGTATTTACATTATAGTGTAGTAAATAACTTAATAATAGACTTTTGTGATGAAATAAATGGCCAAATTTTGCTAAGGAAATAGAAATAAAAGACTTTTGAAAATGATATGCCAGATCACATGCCATCAATTCATCATTCTACTTTTAAAAAATGAATATCAATATATATCTCTAAAACCATGTTTACATATGTGTAGCATAATTCAGTTAGTTAATGTCAGTCTTATTTTAAAAACGAAAGTAAAAAAAATAAATTTATACAGAATTAGTCATCACAGGATAGATAAGCTCCCAGTGTTTCATGTATGAACACATGTATATAGTGAGACATAATTTAATATTATAATTATGATCTATTACAGCTTTTTTATTTATAAATGTATTCCATAACAAATTTAGAGAGAGTCTCAACATTCCAATTCAATTAACATAAACCTGAAAAATAAATATTCAAATATTTAAAGCCTTCAGGACACATTAGCTAGATGTATGTTTATAATGGAATAGTCTTTATTAAGTTATATGAAATTGAGTTGGTCACATGGCTACTTTTCAAATATATAGTCTTAGAGAATGCAAAGTGTATTTAAACTTATGGCATCACCACAGCCACTAATTCAAGCTTCTCTTTAGCATTTTGAACTTCTGTTTCAAATTTTGAAATTATTAAACTGGTCATGCTCATTTTAATCCGTTATCTTCCAATGAAAAAGACCCAGTTTGAAAATAGACCTTAACATACACAGTAGATAGAACTCAATCACATATAAATAAATACTTTAATCCACAGAAGAAAGCAATCTATTGGCATAATATAACAGATAATAATGTTAAAAATTTTTAAATTATTTTCAATACTCATTTTTATTTTACCAAACAAAAAATGTATTAACGCCAATTTATACAATATAAACCTAATTTATGACATACTCAATTATGTATAAAGAGCAGTTGTCAATATATAACTTATATTTATACTCACCCTGTTCTTCATATCAATGTGAACAGTACAATTAAAAATAGCAGCAACAATATTAACATTGTCATGAAGAGCAGCAAAATGCAAAGCTACGTCATTGTTCTGAGAACACAAAGACAATATAACAGAAAAGATATAAAAGATATTTTATTTACACAATGAACTTGAATATCAGTGTACTTTTATGATACAGTACATAGTATCTAACTTGTAATATTTGTAATGTTGAATGTGACAGATATGTATACCAATTTTAGCATTTTTATTTATATATATTAACCCTTAACCCTATCCTAATGGTTGTTAGTAATTCTAATATAGCAATTTGTATGCATAGCATGTAGGTACTCAGTTATTAATTTTAAACATTAACAAAACTTTTACACAATATTCCAAAGAGTTGGTGTACAAACTTTATTACTGTATATACAACACCACACTTACATAACATTTGGTCACACTGAATGCAAGTTCAGAAAACTGTGCCAATGTAAAACATAGCTTTTTCAATGGCCACAACTTGCTTAAAATAGAATAACTTATACTTTAATCTCAAATTTCCTGTTGAAGTTGTTCTTTTTATCTCATGTTGACTAATTACTCGTAATTTACATGTCATCAAGTTGTAGTAAGTGAAGTTTTTTTAATAGTTTATTAAAGAAGGTAAAATATCACAAACTACTTTGTGAAGTAGTACTACAACTTACATTATCTACAATGTCAACAGAACACCCACTCTTAATCAGAAAAAGTGCAACATCTGTACAGTTGTTACTAACAGCAATTATGAGTGCTGTCTTCCCTTCCTATAACATAATATGTAATGAAAATAAAAAGATAAATACATAAATGATACTACTTTTGTAATTTTTTGGTTTTGTTAATTATGAAATAGATCTTAATATCAACAAGAATGTTTAGTTTACATACAACATAGATTTAGAATATATTTTATTACAAATGACTCATTATAACCTTAATTAGTAGTTTATAACCTATAGTGTAAGCAATAAAAACAGTTTTAAAAATGGGTGTGGTTGCCAAGAAAGCTACACTGTAGTATAATCTACAAGTACAGATAGTTATGCTCGATATTGTAGCATATTAAAACTCATTGCTTACAATGCATGCATGCAGATCATTTTTTTGGCAAGTCTCATGAAACAATATAATAAAACAATGAAAGCAAATATATTCATAGGTAGTCCAAAAAATCTTAGAACTAGTTAGCACATGTACCTTGCCAAGATTACCAACTCAATATCAAACCAATGCTAATATATACATGAATACATAGTAAATTTGGTTGTTGTTAGTTTAGTATGTAATAATAAATTATAGTTTATTACTTCAATCACATACTTTGAATTTTACATGGTAATATAAATTGGTTGGCAATATGAAATTTTTAGCAGGGAAATTAAATTTAGCTGAACCTTTATTTTAATAGTATAAACAATAGAACACTAACATTTAAACTTGCAAGGACATCCCAAAACAATGAGCCATAGAATCAGAACTTAATATTTTGTAAAAAGCATAAACTTTTCACTAAATGTTGTAGGCTGTGATTTTAAATACAATTGCTGTCAAAGAACATGCTACTTTTCACATTAATATTACCATCAAGTTCTTTGGACTATTTTGGTTATAAAAGAGAGATTGTTTATTGTAGCAGTAGAAACTATTCACAATAACACATGGTCCATAATGTATATAGGACTACCTGGTAACATAGATATTGGAAAAGTCATATGTATAAGTATACGCATATAACCGCGAGAGGATGAAGTTAGAACCATAATGGTCCATAATGTATATAGGACTACCTAGCAACATAGATATTGGAGTAGCTGTGCGTGCCAGGCAATAAAAATAACTTTATATGTAAAAGTAATCATCAATAGCCTTGTTGGTTAAAGAATAAAATATGCATATTCAGTGGAACCACCTTTAATACAGTCATTTTAATATTATATTATTATTAAAATTATCACCAAAATCTGAACATGTATTTATAAATGTAGGTACTAATACTTATACTAATTAAATGATCCATGATCAACTATACATAGCTAGCTAGGTGTGTAACTACTTTCTAAACAAATCTTAGTACACTGTATATATACTACTTCAATGTAAGCTATGTATGTATATAGTGATCAACATAACTGAATACATGTGTATTATAGTGAAATCTATGGTGTGAAATAAAGTCTATAGACAATCAACAGATTATTTTCTAAACAATCATGTGTGCTGTCTATATATTATAGCAATTAACTTTTATTTATTTAATTTTGTGGATGACTCTATACTGCCATAATTAACTACTGTAGATCGGGAAAGTTTCATTGTTAAAAAAATTCGAACATTACGAAAATAAATTACACGAACGTTATTACACATTGAAATATTTAATACACGTTTACGTCGTGGTGTTACAGTGTTTAAAGTGAATATGACTTCTTTGAGATATCTGAAAAAACAGCAATTGCTCCGGCAAATGAAGAAGTTAGGGTAGCAGGGTTAATAAATTTCATACACGCCTCTTGTGTTCGAAATTTTTTTAACACAATTTTTTTACATGAAACTTTTGTAATGCGAAAGTTTCCCGATCTACAGTATGACATTACAGCCATGAATTATTTAATTATAACAATGATAATATATCAATATAAATTCAAATCTACAAACTACTTCAGCAATAGACCAGTAACTAACTCAGCTTGATTGGTTAGGTTGCAAGAAAAAAAAATGTCAACAAAAATTAACATTTGTTATATTTCAAGAAAATTCACTTAGACTAACTGTTTTATTTCTTAAGTGTAAAATTAAATAATAAAAATAACTTACATCATCTGTAGCATTTACATTTGCACCTTTTGAGATGGCATCAATTACTTCTGATAAGTTTCCTTCTTTGGCAGAATTAATTAGTTTGCTATTTACTAAAGTAAAAACAAAATACTAAATGCATTACATAATGATTCCTCTAAACAAAGATAATTTAAATAAATGTTATTATTTGTTGGTCAATTTATTCTGTTTTTCAGCAATGTTATCAATTTGCACTAGTAATATATTTTACTGTAAATAATGTAACAAATAATTAATAAAAAAACTCGAAAGAAATGTACTTGATTTTTAACTCTGTTAAAGCTTGTTCAAGTATAGTTTGATCCAGATTCAATGATTATATTTCAGGATAAAAACATACTAACAAATGGTTGGTGCCACTAAATAGCCTTGTAAATAAAAGGGTTTAAAAGAAAATACCTTAGTAGTAATAATCTACTTAAAAGCTAACAATATTCTATTGTTACTTGACATATTTTTTTTAGTTTGAATATTATTATCACCTATAATTTAACCAACTCTGAGATTAATAATGGAGAATCTTATAAGGAAAGAAAACAATAAGTAAAACAACAATGAAAGAGAATCACAAAAAGCTTTAAAAACAATTTAAATAATGCTGAATATAAGAGGTCACTGATATATTGTCACGATAATGTAACTTATTTACCAGTATAATTCTACAAACCACCTATCAAACACAGTATAGGATGTAATGACATCAAAACATGCAGTAGTTTTAATTAATAATAATTATATTAGAACTTTCTCAGGCTACTCAAACTAGACCTAGTAAGGTATTCTTGCAAGTACAGTTGTGTTAACTTGTCATCTACACAATTGTACAAACATCTGTATTTTCTACAAGAGTTAAAAACCTAAAAAATATGGACTACCACAAGAGAAGTGATTACTTTCATTAGTCTACATATACAACAGTAATGCACAGCAATGTACGGTCTAGATACACTTGGTAGAACAGATTTAAGTGGAAGACTTAGATAGTTAAATGGGAACATTATAGACACTGCCTCTCTGAAGGAAACACAAGAAGGGCTGATTACACTTAAATACTACTCAGTCCTGTCATTTTACTTACAGGTGAGTGTGGTACTCTCACTATTTTCCATGGCAACCACTATTGGCACAAACAGGATCCAACAGGAGTTTAGAAAGAAAAGACTAGAGACAGGAACGTTGCAAATTAAATGAATGGATGCACAATGGTCCTGATGAATGTTTTAGCTTAATTAATATCCTTTCTCGCCTTTGTCAACCATTTCATTAATTCAAAGTTAATTACAGAAGTTGTGTTAAAGATTTCTTTTCTCTTTACAAAAACTGATACCTGTATAGCTTTCATGTAACTGCTCTAACACTTTCTTGCTGAGCTTGTGAATAACAACTCTATCAACCTATAGTATACAGTTTGGTTCAAGAGATAACTTATTACATCTTTAAAATACAGTTGTAACTCATCAGATGTTATTCGCTCATCATATTAAGTATAATGTAAGACTTTGATAAGAATAGAATCATAATGGGAAACATTTTCTAACTGAGATAATGTCACAGGTAGGCTACCTGAGTCATATTAAATTGCAAGATGCTCCTACACAGCTTGTATGCTCTAATTCAGTTTCTAAATAATGGCATCACTACATAAACAATACTAGAATCTGCTTAATATACTAAGAACAGCTAGTTTATCAGCAGTTCTATTTTGAATGTTTTTAAGCACTTTGTTTCCATAGTGTTTATTAAGACCATTAGTTTATGTTAGGAGAATGCAAACCACAATTAGGAATGGTCATATGAGGCATTTATTTATAAATAAAAGTTCAGATTCAGTTACTATGTTCCGTTTTTCTGTTGTTGTTTTTTTATTTACTAAGAATGAGACTAAGATTTTCTAAAGAACACATGTGACTGTAATTTTTTAATATATTCTGATATTACATCCTAGAAATTTGCATTAACTTAAGAAAAACTTAGATACCTGTATAGTGTGATTAACTGAAACATAACTTATACTTTGTATTTGTTTGTATTATTATTATTATTTTTGTTTGTTATCAAAGTTTTACACGGTGAATCCATATAAGTGTGGGTACAAGGTTGTTTTCATCCTATTTCCTCAGTCACTACATTGGCTACCAGGTTACCTGGAGCTACTATTCAATATGTTAGTACATGGAAAGATCTCAGGTTTCAACCTTGGTCATGAATTTTGGAGAGCCTGTGGGAAATTGGACTCATAGCAAAGTGTCATAGTAAACCAATAGCCACAAGTCAGACCCCTCAGCCAATCTTAGATCCCTATCTACTGTCTGATGGGCTGGATGATGTCTACACCCCAGTTTACCTTGCCTGGGAAAGTCAAACCAATTGTATGACAGTCTAAGTAAATCTGTGTTAGATCTTCCTATGGAATTAGACATAGGGTGTCTTTGTCAATTGTAAGTGAACAAACTTATGATTCTATTTCTCATCTTGCATCTCAAATGCAACCTATCAATATTACTCTCAGTACCTATACTGGAGAAAACCTTGTGATCCTTGGCATTTGTGATGTACATGTAGATTACCAATCACAGTCTCAGATTCTCCCACTTCTAGTTATGCATGGACACAGACTATACAGCTTCTACATATTATCATTGTGAAGGCAACCATGTTGCCAGCACTTGCAGTTTACCTAAAGGTGAATGCTGAGCCTGTGGGAAATTGGACTCATAGTAAAAGTGTCATAGTAAACTGATAGCCACAAGTCAGTCCCTTCGGCCACCTCAGATCCCTATCAACTGTCTGATGGGCTGGATGATGCGTACACCCTGTTTACCTTGCCTGGGAAAGTCAAACCTATTGCTATGACATTCAAAGTAAATAAGTGTTAAATTTTCCAATGGAACTAGGCATTGGGTATATTTGTCAATTTAAGTGTACAAACTTATGTATGATTCTATTTCTCATTCCACAACTCAATTGCAACCTACCAATATCACTCTAAGTACCTACACTTGAGAAAACCTCATGATCTTTGGCATTTATGATGTACATGTAGATTACCAATCACAGTCTCAGATTCTCCTACTCCTAGTCATGCATGTGCATGGACCAAGTCTTTTTGTTAGAAACTGAATCGAAAGAATTAAACTAGATTGCAACAGTATTCATTCCCTTCACAAACTCTTTATCACTCTCAACACTAGAATACTGACCTATTTTGAATAAACTAGGTACACCTCAAAGTACCACACCTTAACTATTTGTGTATCCTTAGGTTGTCCCAAAATATTTCAAAGCCAGACCTGTAGCATATAACCTTAAAGAGAAAGTAGAAACAGAGATCTCTCAACTACAAGAATTGGGTATCATTACCCAGTTCATCATGTTGTTTGGGCCAGCCCCAATTGTTCCTATTGTAAAAAAAGACAGCAATATACACCTTTGCAGAGATTACAAAGTTACAGTCAACTGGGTTCTAACTACTGAAAAGCATTCATTACTTTGCATTGAAAACATTTTTGCAGTACTAGAAGGTGGCCGTTCTTCTTGAAACTTCATTTCGGGCATGCCAACCAGCAGATACTTTTAAATAAACATTCTAAGCAGTATACAACCATTGAAACTCATAAAGAGTTGTTTCCATATTAACGTCTACTGTTTAGTATTTCAACAACTCCAAGTCCTTTTCAACAGGCTATAAAGAATGTTTTGTGTGACTTACCTAATGTCTATGTATATATCAATATCTTACTTCCATATCAATGTCTACTGTTTAGCATTTCAACAACTATGGGAAGGATATTTTATGTGACTTATCTAATGTACATGATAATTTGTCTCTGGTATCAATGAAGAGAATCATCTACACAATCTCACCTGTGTACTTTCTAGACTGTCCTCTGCAGTTACAAGTTATTTATCTTGCAAACCATCCTGGTCCCATTATATGCCCTTCTATATGAAAAGGTGGCCATTGGTTATGGACAAAGACACAAGAAAGTGCTTTCCAACAGGTCAAAGTAAACCTTCAATCATCATCATTACTCGTACATTTTGACAGTCAAAAAAATCTTATTGTTATCATGTGATGCCTCACTGTATGGCATTGGAACTGTTCTGACCCATCAAATGCCAGATGACACAGAAACCAACAGCAGACCTCATTCCCTATCACCAGCATCAAATGGAACTCAGTGTTTTAAAAAGTTGTTTATTATTGGGTTCTCATGTGAATGTACCTGCTGCTAGACATAATACAGTTCTCAATTAACTTCATGAAACACATCCAGGAATTGGAAAAATGAAAATGTTAGCTCATTCATGTGGTCTTGTATTGATTCTGATATCAAAACAAAAGTGCAAGCTTGATACTTCCTAATCTACTACTTCTTGCCAGAGCACCCTTACACTTTTGGGACTTCCTTGATAACCTTGGACTAAAGTTCATGTCAATCATGCTGGATTGTTTTTCAGCAAAATTTCTTCCTTTTAATAGACACGCATTCAAAATGGATCAAAGTTAACATTGTAAATTCTACCTCTTTGGAACTTGCCATCAAGAAACTGAAGCAAATTTTCTTAATGCATGGTTTACCAAAACAACTAGTTTCTGATAACAGAACTGCCTTCACCAGTCATTACTTTCAGTTTTTTATGAAGTAATGCAGTATCAAGCACATTCACACCTCTCCTTATCATCTCAGTTCTAATTGCCTTGCTGAATGGGCAGTACAGACATTTAAACATGTTTAAAGAAACTAGAAGAGAATGTCGAAGGTCTTCTTAAATATTTATAACGTTATCATGTTACACCACACTCAACCAAAAATGGTCCCCAGTAGAACTTCTAACAGGTAGACATTTATGAACTCAATTACATTTTATCCACCCAGACCTTTCTCGTAAGGAATGAAATAAACAGAACCAATATATTCCAATAAAAAGGTATGTTCACATGTAATTATTATGGACCACCTCAGTGGATTCAAACATAAGTTATTCAAATTATTGACCCAGTCTCATATAAGGATAAAATCACAGCTGGCATTTTTTGCGTTGTCATGTCGACCAATAGTCAGGATTCTGTCCCATTCAAAGTTGATAATTTGGATGACTGGCCTTTCTCAAATTCATTAACAAACATTAATACCCCTTCCTCTTCTACATTGAATTCTAACTCATCACTTCAACCGTCATCATATGTTTTAGTTCTATCAACTCTCCATCATTCCACTCATGTTTGTAAACCAGTTACTTGGTTCAGCCCCTTCATATTCTAGCTAGATGGGGGAGAGTGTGATAAACTGAAACACAACTTATACTTTGTATTTTGTGTATTATTATTATTATTATTATTGTTATTATTATTATTATTATTATTATTATTATTATTATTATTATTATTATTATTATTATTATTATTGTTATTATTACTATTTTGAATAGTTATCTAATTATTGCTTGGTGAATCCATATGAGTATTGTGTATTTAACTTGTTTTGTTCAAAACCGTCAGTTGATAGTGGTCTTGTTGTTAAGTTGTTCTGAAAATATAGTTGTTTGTTTGTTGTTTTCATCCATTTTCCTATGTCACTACATACACACCTTACAATATTCTTTTAAAATTGCTATAACAATAACCATTGTTACTTACTGGAAAATGTAATGGCGTTCTGATAGACTTTTCCAATTTAACAATGATGTATGTGTTTGCTTTTTATGCTCTTCTCTCAAGGATGAAGAAAATGACATGAAAATGACTTCTATAGAAAAATGTACAGTGATACATTAACAGCTGCTTCAGATAACAATAAAGCATGAACTCAAAAAGTCCATATTGATGCCTGATCATGTCAATTCCACTGGCTTCATAGCTATTAAGTATTCATCTTTTGTCAAGTGCATGAAGCAGATTCTATCAGCATGTAAATTGTGGTTCCACCTTAATTAGTCTTTATTGAAAAGAGCTACATAATCAATTAGGTATAGATCTCAATAATCTTGATGATTGAAGTACATTTATATATAAGTTTTTCATCTTTGTAAGTAGGATTGTTAAAAAATTTGAGGTGATACAAAATGTGAACCTGTAGAGATGAGGAACTAGCAAAAGAGTAGTATCTGAGGGAGACCAAGATTACAGGAGGGGAGTGCCAAATGTAGGCTTCAATGTGAGTGAAGGAACATAAAACTGGGCCAAGATATTATGTATAATGATAAAACTCATAGAGAACTCCTTGTAATAATAATAGGACTCAGTTCTTCCTAATACTAGTCATTATAGGAATGATAAGGAGATAAAGGTGATACATCTTACTTAAAGAAAGAAATTGAACATATCTCACTATCTTTGTGAGAACAATGAAGCATTAAGAAGAATTGGGCCTACATGTTACCACCCCAACAGAGTAGATAGATGAGTGTTTTACGTAACTCAAAATGACATTACCACAGGATTGTCCTAAAACAACCAAAGTAACATCAACATCCTGGAATACTCAGACACAAATCAGGTGACCAACCTGGGAGTGTCAAGGTATACTGGTATACTCTGATGTGAGGGATATGGGTCAGATGACCAGTACAGGATAGTCCTAGTATCATCACAATAACACAAATATAGATATAAAATGGTCACTAACAAGGCTTAGATTGGTTTCTCTCTTTCTTAACATCAATACTTTGTTTTGATATCCCTCTATATTACTGCTATCATGACAGGAGTAGATCATTCCTAATAATAATCATAATAAACACAATAATGTATAATAATCATTACATGTAGGTATATATCATAACAGTTGTATATTATCTATATTAGATGCACACATTGCTATACATGAATTATACTAGAAACGTTATATAGCTAAAGAATAAGAACAAACTAAATACATGTCACAGATGTAAATATACTAAGGATCATATGGTTAAAACATATATTGTATATATTGGGACACAATCTTAGGGCTAGCTAGCAACCAAAAAACTAGTACTTTTTGTTCATATGATAGTAATAGCTTGTATCAGGTTACTAGTATATTAGTTTATTTTGTAGTTAAACACATCTTTGTATGAGTATTAGTTTTTGATTTAGTTTTCAAGACAAGAAACTGAACGTATCTAACTTTTAATGTTATCATATTACAAGTTAATAGATTACCATAGTTAATACCACACTCATCATGCTTTGTATACATTTAAACAAAGCTTATTACCTTTAGTGCAATTTTTGATGTTGAGTTATTACAAGTACATTGAAATCACTATTACCATATAATTTATGGACCATGAAAAACTAACAGACAACATAATATGGGTAGTTGGAAGCTATCTGTTTGTTGCAAGTGTTAGTGGATGTATTACTGGGTACACTGATTTGTGTGTGTACAAAAAGGTGTGTTTTTGAGGTAACATGTACAATTAATTATACCTGAGCTATTATTAATTATACCTGAGCTACCACATACTGTATCTTTGTGTTGCCTAAGATTCTCATGTTACAGTATGTGCATCTTTGTTCCAATTTTATGTAGGATGTGCCTGATTTTGAGTTGTATTGGAGAATTGATGCTCAGAAGCCAGGTCATTGTGCTTCACTTATTTATACATCAGGAACAACTGGCTTCCCAAAGTAAACAGGTGTGACATTTGACAGAAGACATGACTATATATAAATAAAAAGAGTATAATTGTTTTATCGGCATTTGTTGAATTGCTTCTAAAATGGCACTTTTAGATTTTTGAAAAGTAGTATCATAAATTAAGAATCATTTAATTGCTTTGAGATAGGTTAATATTGTCCATTCGCCATATTGTAAGTGAATTTTGAAGAGATGATTGAGTAACACTGGATTCACTTGCAATAGGCACTTCTGAACTGACTAACTGACTTAGGAATATAATGTCTATTTGTCACAATGAAATATACGTTTTGGGTGTGACTTTTCTAGTTTTCTGGAGGTGCTTATTTGCCAACTGCAGTGAGTGACTTCTTTGCTGACTTCAATATTCCTCTATATCAGTTATATGGTTTGTCTGAAACAACAGCAGCAGGTTGTTAAAACACACTAGGTAAACAATATATATCGTTTTTATGGAAGGTTGTCTGTTAAGTTAGCCAAACCTGTTATTTAAGAAGAGGGTAGTCCAAAGTATACAAGATTGAAAATTGACACAGTTTGGTTATGTCTCAGTCCACTTCTTCTTAATTTTGTGGACTTGAAATGTTCGTACAACAAAAGGGACCTGCTTTACTGTCATTTAATAATTTAATTGACTATATCTCATCAAACATTTTATGTTTGATGGATGACGGGATAAACATGTCTGTGTTGAGTGTTTTATGACAAACAGATTGTAGTAGCTGTAATGATTGTTACTATAATTATTTGTCAATTGTAATACTGGACATGTTGTAGAAGTGAATTTCCCCAACAACTTCTCTATTACTGTTTTAGAGCCATTACAACCACAGGATTGCTTTTGATGCTTGCTGTAAGATTTGGTGATTGCAATATTTATTGACAGTTAACAGTACTTGGTAAATTTAGTTTGTTGCTTACGACAACAGAATAAAGTAATACAAGAGCTAGACATAGATCTGTATGAAGTATGTCACCTCTTATGTAAACAATCAATTTATTGTCTGACGTGTAAATCAATACTCAGCAGCAAGTTGAATGAAGTAATAGTTGACTATTGTTGCTGACACATTTATACTTTTTTCATGTTGTGAAAAACAATTAGTATATAGTTAACTGATTTTTGTTTACTTTCTCCTTAGATAAATTCAAACAGACTTCTATTGGACATCCACTTATGGGTGGTGAGGTTAGAATTGATAGTCCTGGCCCTCATGGTGATGAGAAATTTGTCAACGCGGACGTCATGTGTTTATAGGATATCTTAATGATGAAGAGAAATCCAAAGCTTGTATTGATGAAGATGGTTGGTTTCATACTGGAGATATTGGAAGTATGGATGATGATGGTATGTTCAATAAAGTTAATATAATTTGTTTCTCAAAATAGTGTCAAAGAATAATTTTAACATCAATATGAATATGGACATTATTAGTTACCCAAAGAAGCCAGTATTATGCCCAAATGTCAGGAATTGTATTATAAGACTTTTGAGACTTTTACCCTTCTGTGTGTTACTGTAAATGAAATAATTGAATGTCAAGGTTTTTAACCGGCTTAAAAGTTAGTTTGGAGTGTTGCTTTGGTAGTCTTGAAGCCTTGAGAAAAAAGGACAAACTTAGTGGACATTAGAATTGAAGTGACATACATCCATAGCACACATTCATGGATAATTGCGACATGTAATTATCAATTAGATAGCAAAATTCAAATTATTTGTGACTTGCTAATTTGCATGTTATCTGTCATGAGATGTTGGAATTGGAGTGACATGTATCCATAAAACACATTTGTGAATAATTGTGACCTGTAATTACCAATTAGATAGCAAAATTCAAATCATGCTAATTTGCATGTTATCTGTCATGAGATGTTGGAATTGGAGTGACATGTATCCATAAAACACATTTGTGAATAATTGTGACCTGTAATTACCAATTAGATAGCAAAATTCAAATCATGCTAATTTGCATGTTATCTGTCATGAGATGTCTAGAAATTAGTTTTTGAAACTTTTAATAATAGTGAAAACAGTATAAACAACAACAACCATGCATGATTATTGGTTCTTTTTTATAGTCTTGGTATGGATCTCTTAGTATAGCTGGACTGCTTCAGATTATCATTGCATTTGCTTCCTGTAATTTAATTGGTCGGCCTCGTTCTTGATCCGGTTAAGTGGTCCGCTTGCTCCTGTCTCTTGTATCCTGGTTCCTTCACTCTGTACTTTTGGATGCACATCTTGCTTTGTCACATTTCGCTCCTCCTTCTTTAGTGTGAAGCATGGTACTTCTTGTGAAATTCGTCACAGGGCATCTGTGTAAACTTTTTTACGTCCCTTACGGTGTGTAACAGTAAAAGTATAAGGTTGAAGAGCTAGACTGCATCATGTGAGTTGTGCGTTCTTATCCATGAGTTGTTGAAGCCATTATAAAGCCTGTTTATCTGTCTGAATCACAAAGAGCTTCCCCAACAGATATGTTTCAAAGGGTTTAATACCGAGTACCACAGCAAAACACTGTTGTTCCACCACAGAGTATTTTCATTCCCTTGGAAGTAGCTTCCGGCTGAAATATGTGATTGGTCATCTTTCAGACATTGAAATGCACAGTCAGTATCCTACGGCCCAGGTAGGTACATTCCTTTGCTCCAAAAGTGCACTTCTTGAGTTTGACTGTTAGCCCCGCCTATTGTAGACATTAGAACACTTCTGTTATGTGGTATAGGTTTTCTGTCCAGTTGCTACAACAGATCACTACGTCGTCTAGGTACACACCAATGAATTACTCTGTCTCTCATAGTACTTTGTCCATCAATCTCTGGAACATCGCAGGTGCTTCGCTTAGCCCAAAAAGCATCACAATGAACTGGTATAACCCATTAGGTGTGGTAAAGGCTGTCTTTGCTTTGTCCTCCTCCATCATAGGCACCTGCCAGTAGCCTTTTGCTAGATCATGGGTGGTTATAAACGCTACTCCTCCAATTGTGTCTAACAGCTCGTCCACTCTTGGCATTGGGTAAGCATCAAACACCATAACTTGGTTCAATCTCTTGTAGTCCACACAGATTTGCAGACTACTGTCCTTTTTGGTTACTACTACATTAAGAGAAGCCCATTTGCTGGAGGACTTCTTTATGATGCCATCACACTCCATCTCTCATAATTCTGTGTTCAACTTTGTCTTGGTATGCTATTATAATACAATAGGGTTTGAATTGGGTAGGTCGTGCTTTTCCCATGGGTATACTGTGCGTCAGTAGATGGGTCTGTCCCGGTTGATTCTTAGTGACGTTCAGGAAGTGTTCCAGCAGTTCCCTTAGCTGGTTTCATTGTTTGGCTCCAAGATGTTCCCCGACTCGGAGAGAGTCTCCTTCTTTTGTCCAGCAGTCTCGGGGTCTTCCTTAATTACATTAGCATATGGAATCTCCTCTGATGTCATCTCTTCAACAGATTGATGTGAACAACTTTGCTACTCCCCCGTTCAGGCATCATGATCTCATAATTGACTTTCCCCAGCTTCTTTTTGACTTTGCATAGTCCTCGCCATTTTGCTTGAAATTTCTTGGTACTGTCTGGAAAGAGTAGCAACATTTGATCCCCTTCTTTCAACTCCATTTCTCTGGCTTTCCTGTTGTACCACTCTTTGTGTTTCTGCTGTGTCATCCTCAAATTCTTGTGAGCTAGTCGACTGGCTAGCCCCATTCTTTTTCGGGTCTTCATCACATAGGTGAGGATGTCATCCATCTCTTTCTCACCACTACTCCAACTCTCCTTGAGCAAATCTAGAAAACTTCTCACATCTCTAGAGTAGATTAGCTCAAAGGGCGAGAATCCTGTTGACTGTTACGCCACTTACCTGTATGCAAATAGCACATATGGTACCATTAGATCCTAGGTGTGGCTTTCTCCAGCTAACACTCATTTAAGCATTGACTTTAGTGTCTGGTTGAAGCGTTCAACTAATCCATCTGTCTATGGATGGTACAGATTTGTCTTGATTGCTTTTACTTCCAGCAATTTGTAGAGCTTCTGCAACAGCATCTATTATTGGTGTTAGTATCAGGGGTAGTTTTTTCTTGCCTCTTTGCCACTCTCTGACAAGTGTTACAGGACTCACAATATTTCCTGATGTCCTGGAACACTCCTGGCAATAAGAATCGCTTCAGAATTTGTTTGGCTGTATGTTCCCATCCCAGGTGACCAACCATAGGCACATTGTGTATCAACTGTAATATGTCTAAACGGTAGGAAAGAGGTAATACTACATGATCAATTACCTCCTCAGGTCTGTCCCTAGGATGCCATCGTCAACATAGCTGTCCTTGATGCTCAATTATTTGCTCTGCACTCTCCTGTTTCTTCCACTTTGTACCTTTGAGTCAGCCTGTCACTCCTAGATGAGCCTCTCTGTGGCTGTCTTTTTCTTTCCCTTCAGATTATGTTTGTTGTGAGCCTGTCTTTCTTCAATGGTCATCTTCTTGTGTGATTTTCCGGGCATTTTGATTACATCTCGGGTAAATGGAAACAATTGAGCCAAATCACTTGACTCCCATTCTTCACTTAGATGGTCTGCCTCTCGCCGACTATCTTTGTAGTGAGCCTCTCGCTCCATCTCCAATGTAGGAGCATTGTTCTCCTTAGCTTCACAATATGTCTACACTTCTTCAGTAGAATCTCTGAGTTGCTTGCTCTTGGGCTAGCCTCTGAGTTAGAGCAAACGTCTGATCCAACTCGAACAGGTTGTTTGGTCGAGTTGTCCAGTCTGGTGTGGTTCTGTTTGATCAGCTAGTGTCTGACCCAGCACTCACGTCCGTCTGATCGGGGTGTCTGGTCCGCTGCTGAATGGTTGACTGTAGTGTCTTGAGCGCTTCCTGCTGCTCCTCTTCACTAAGCCGTTGGAGGATATGCCGCACCAAAGGCACGTCCACTCTGAGTAATACATTCTCAAGTAGGTCAGCTGCATCAGCTACCTCTCTATCGCACTCTTATTTGTCCAATACAATCCTTACTCTTGTCACTGAATTCACAGTCTTCTGTCCATTGGCACTCCAGAGCTCTATCTAGTCTCTGGTCTTCATAGCTTTGTACATAAATTTTTGAGTGTACTGACGTCTTTGTACTGCCAGTATCCAACTGAATCCCATTGGTAGTAATACTGTTCACTGTCCCAGTACATGGTATGCATAAATTCCTTTGTTCATAGCTTCTCCTCATACGAGGGCTTGTCTGGGCACTGTCAACCATAGTGTCTCAGCTTGCTACATTTGTAACAAGATGCATTCCTTCCAGAGTCCCTTTTGGCCAACCTCTTCTTCTTGCTTTCATTTCTTCCAGGTGTTGAATTATATCGTTGTTCCGAATGATTGCTACCTTCACTCCTAATAGCATTCACACTTCATTGGAATCAGTTATTTTTAGTTCGTTTGGTAGCTGGATTCTCTCATGTCTTCTCTCACACAAAGTACAACTGCATCAATTCTGCCATTGCAAATGGATCTTGTGGCTGTTCTCTGATAATCCACTGTTTCATTCCTTGGACCATTAATTCCATAGCTACCTTCTGTTGCATCTGTTCCTCTCCCTCATCAGGTGTCAACCATTGACTGGTCAGTCTCATAGCTTGTATCATGTATCTTCAGGTGTCATCTTGTTGTTAAACTTGAGGTTCCTCAGACTCTGCCTGCTGCCTTATTCAGTTACATTGAACTGCTTCTGTAGTACTTCCTTGACTTCCATGTACGTTTCTGTGTAAGTAAGGCCTGCACAAGCATCTCTTGCTTTATTTTGAAGCTTAGGTATCAGATTTGCCTCCCATTCATCTCATGGAATTTGATGTAACCGCATCATACCTTCAAATGTTTCCAAAAAGCTGTCAATATCCTCCCCTTCTTGATAGATGGCCATGTCTACGCGTGTTCTTTGTAATGTGTTCTGCTGCAACATCTGTTGCTGAGCTTGAGCTAACTGAGCCATAGCTGCTGCTAACTGATCCATCTTTTGCTGTTTCTTACTGATTTTATGGTCTTTCTTTCCTTTTCCTCTCTTAGCTCTACTGTCTCCTTGAAGCCGATCTGCTAATTGTTGGTCTCCTTGTTCTTGGCACTGTCCAATTTCTGGCTCGAGCCTATAGATCACTGTCTGCTGTGGTTGTTATCCTCTTCTCAATTCGATTATGGTTTCTCTTTCAATCGATTCCAGACTAGGATTGTCGTTTATTTTTGCTATAGTAGTGCTTTCTGCCATTGTCCTGGTAGGTTGCTCACAACTGTTCTTGCATATCCCACCATTACCACCAAATATATCACGAGATGTCTAGAAATTGGTTTTTGAAACTTTTAATAACAGTGAAAACAGTATAAACACAACAACCATGTGTGATCATTGGTTCTTTTTTTAGTCTTAATAAGGACCACTTAGTGTAGCTGGACCGGTTCGGATTTCTATTGCAGTTGTTTCCTGTAATTTAATTGGTTGGGTCATTCTTGAACCGGTTAAGTGCTCCACTGGTTCTCGCCTCATGTATCCTTGTTCCTTCACTCTGTACTTCTGCGTGCATGTTTTGCACCATCACATTATCTTATACTATAATCGAAAATTCAAGTATTATGACTCTTTTTATGATACTACATTGCGTAGGGTTTTATTATATCACTAGACTATCTAAGGAACTGATAATTACTAAAGCAGGAGAAAATATTGCACCAGTACCTATTGAAAATGTGAGTACAACAGAATTTGTTTAAGGTACAATATGTTTATTGCAACCCTAAAATTGACCCTATGAATACAAAGTTATAAATTGTTGTCTTCTTCCAGCATATGTTAAAGATGATGCGACTTTTAAGTAATGTGATGGTTATAGGAGATGATCAACGTTACCTCACTATGTTTGTGACCATCAAATGTAAAATAATGTTGTTCTATAATTATAGTAAACTATGTCTTGTTCATTTACGATTATCATTGCTTTGATCTTTTATAGGTTGATGACCTTGGCAATCCTACTGAAGAATTAGATTCTCTTGCTGAAGGTGTGTTGAATGAAATTGGCTCCAATGCCACAACAGGTAAAAATCATCTTTAATTTAAATATCATAGTTATTGTGATGTCATTGCATAAGCTACCATTTTTGTTCAGATTGTTATACTCTGTTCACATTAAGAATGACCACTAACTCAGAGTTATAAGCCTGTCTAGAAATGTGCTAATAGAAATGGTTTACACCATTTAAAATACCTTGCAGGTCTGCGCCTTACTAGAATGCTAGCTATATGCACTGTGTGTTTGTCTATTGTAACATTTATATCTTGACATACTTCAACAGGTGGGGTATACATAACATGACAGTGTGTCTAAGGGCTAGGTCAGTATAACTATTCCATCCAGGGATACTCTTGCAAATGGGATAAGTAGGAAAGTCATGTTTTAAGACTGTTCCAGGATAGTCAATGTATCAAGGTATCCAGGGATGATGACATTACTTAATGTGATCATCCCTGGATACTTTGATGAATAGTATAACTATATCACCAGTGTATCTTATGACTATCTCAATATGATCATAGTAACAACATCATCCAGGGACACTTGATAAAATGGGTGAACATACCACTGTCAAGTCTTAAGATTATGTCAATATCATCAATGTAACAATGTTATCCTGGGATAGTTTGACTTACAGGGTAAGTATGATGATGATGATGATGTTTAAGACTGTCTCAATTAGATTTTTGTCAATTTATTTTTAATGTATATAAGTGAGTAATTTATTTGATTATTTGTTTAGTTCTTAATTATTTGTCTTATTATACTGTTATTTGTGTATTTATATTTGCATTTTCTTTTCTTTATGTTGTCATAACTTTTTTTATGATTTCAGTCATATCTCTTACTACTATTTTATTTCTACATAACCTCCATTATTTTTTGTCTTTTATCCCACCTTATTTATTTTCATTAAAACTAATTGTATTTATTATAGAAGAATCAATAAAACAATTATTTGCAGTAAAAGGTGGAATAATGATCATGTTTCATTTAAATTAGTCATATAAGCACATGTTGACTGTAGATTGTCATAGAAACACTATGTTGACTATAACTAGTCATAGAAGCAGTATGTTATCTATAATTAGTCATACAAGAACTATATTGACTATAATTAGTTATATAACCACTATGTTGACTATAATTATGGTCAAAAAAATGTTTGTGAATTAAGATAAATTGTAGTCTTGGCTTACCTAACTTGGTTCCACTCATTTATAAAATTTTTACTACAGTCTACCATAGAGTTTGTAGACTAGAATAATCTCTGGTAATTGCTGTTTCTTGGGCTGCATGTTATTATTTAAACACTTTCTACTGTTGTTGTGTATAAATTTTCTTCTTATTGAGGATTAGTTTTCTTCTTCAAGCTTAAGTGAGTGATTTTATTATTGTTTACCTGTATGTATTCCTGGTATCATAATTTTATTAAATTTAAAACCCATGACTAAGTCATACAAGACCTTCCTCTATACTCTAAAATAAGCAAGGTGACTACTCTTCTGAGATTAAAAGCAACCTTCTTTACTTTAAAAAACTTGACAAGTCCATTACATGATGTACAACATAGTTGGAATGTGCTAATTTTCCCAAAATTTTACTGCAGTCCATCTATAGGTAACTATAGATTATACTGAAAGGACAACCTTAGAGTTCGTTTCATGTTTAAGGTTTGAATTTAGATTTTATGGCTTAAAATCTAAATCCTAAACGTTGAACATTAAAAAACATAAGACTGTCCTTTCAGTATGATGGATATCCATGGTTACTGGTACATACACCTTGTAGTTGTTATGAGGTCAATAAAAATAAGAAGAGTTATAAATTATTTAATAAATAATGACTTATTTAATGATTATTTTCCAATTTTGATACAAACAGTGACCAATACTAGAAAGATAGGAACCAATTCAATAATACACATTCTGGTGACTATATTATATTTGTGCATTGTTAGTTTCATTTAAAGATTGTTAGACTTTGGTTATATTAAGAGTAAGTACAACTATAACATTGCCAGGATATGTAATCTAGGTAGACTCTACCTTTCATAGAACTATGCTGATGTAATTGTTGTACTTAGCTGAGGAACCATGTTTGACTTAGCAAGACTTTATCTTACACTTTTCTTAGAATGTTGATATATATGCTGATGTAAATGTTGTACTTAGTTGTCTGAAGAACAATGTTTGACTAGCCAAAGCTTTATTCTTAATATCCATACTCTTTCTTAGAATGTTAATGTATACTGACAATCCTGACAGGATATAAATGCACTTGGTGACATTTTGATACATTAAAATTTTGACAGATATATATGCATTGATTCCTAGTGCAGATGAGTAGAATAAAGCAAGGAAACGGAAATATGAACATTTTGGTAAAGCTCTATACATTTATAATAAACAAAATTTGATGTTGATGCCTTTGTCCAAAGTCACTTTTATCCTCCTTTGTGTGAAGTACCAGAAACTATGTGAGGATATGGTCAGATGAAGGATAATTTATACTAATGATGTGTGTAACTCAAGCAATTATAACGGCATCGTTTGCTAGTCAAAATTAGTATACATGACTAGAGTCCACACAAATACATATATGAGCAATTCCTCATGTGACCGGATATAAATTACGAAGATTCTCAGCACAACAACTGTTTTTATTGCATTTGTTCTGATGGCCACTGCTAATCACTGGACAGTAAAACCAGATGCAGAAGCGGCTATTAAGGTTAGTTTTATGCATTTCTTTAGGTAATATCATCCAATTTTCACAGCATATATGCACAAGGGCATCGTACATGCTTGTGAATTACTGGGTACCTTCTATTATACATATAACTCTTATGAAATACTGATATTTTCGATATAAATTATTGCATCACAAGCAGAATTCATTGAGTACAATTTTGGCCAAGAGTCATAGTGGTAAAAATCAAAAAGTTAAATGTTTCTAATTAGGTTTTGGTTAAGAAAGATCAGCATCATTATTCTTAAAGATAAATGTATTAAAGTAAACTATATGTATAACTACTATTTATGGAAACAACAATTCAGTGGCACATCATTAATTTCACATACACCAATGTTTTTTTATCAATTGAACTTATGATAAAAAATGCTTTCAATGATTCCTTTTGTGCCTTTATTTTGTACACTCTATAAACCACATATAATGTAGGAAAGTATAGAAGAGATATTCAGGCAAGACATTTTGTTCCAGCAGGTATTATTTATTTCCATATCTCACAGATATCATTAACTGGTCCTGCTTCTGTTCCTCCTGTGACTGTTAATGAAGCCTTTAAACAAACTGTTTCAAAGTTTGGACATCGTCCTGCTCTCAAAGTGAAGCGTAATGATATATGGGTAACCTGGACATATAATCAATATCTTAATGATGTGGAAAAGGCAGCAAAGTCGATGATCAAGCTTGGGTTGGAAGCTCATCATGGAGTACCTATTTTAGGTTTCAATTCTCCTGAGTGGTTTATCACTTTCATGGGATCTATAATGGTATGACTGTACTCATTCATCACATAATATCATTGAAAATATTTATAAATACCTAAAGTATAGAATAACTTACCTTTTATAGGCTGGTGGTATTGCTGCTGGTGTCTACTCTACTAACAACAATGGTATGGCACATCATTTCTTACATGTAATATGAACCTTCTTAGATGTATAAAATCTGATAACTACTGGTTTCCTAACTTGATAAATATTAATACACAGTACAAAGAAAACAATAGTGTTATAATGTATTGAAGTGTTATTAAAGTCTAATCATATTTACTTTGATATTATAAATCAGTTTAATGTCTTAATTGTTTTCTTGTCATTATTGTCATTGGATAATACAGATATATAGTATTGTAGTATTGATTATAGACTTGTGCTGTATTAACAGGAAGTATTGTGATTAATTTGGTGTCATAATACATGTAATTGTGAATTGAATGAACAGGCTTTTGTCTCTTAGCACATATCAATTTAGGTATAACAATGGTTTATTTATGGCATAGTTATTGTGTACTACTGTAGTATGAATGAAATGATCACCTGTTAATTGACATTAAGATAAACACTTATACTGATGTCACAGTGATCTTCCTTTCTTTCAGAAACTTGCCAATATATAGCTGAGAGTTGTCGTGCTCAAATGTTTTTTTGTGAGAACGATATACAACTGGATAAGATATTGGAGGTATTAACATTAATGTGAATTATACCATGCTATGTCTTAATTGACCAATCAGATTGCTATATATCAGGTCAATTAATAATTTATTCACCTCTTGGAATGAGGCTTTATTATTTTTTATGTACTCTTTTCTGAAGTTATGATATCTATGTTTTTAACAAATCAGTATGACCACTAGTCTGTGATCAATTTTTTATAATCACATATCTACCTCAAACTCAGTGTATAACATATTTAAGAGTCTTTGCACATCGTATGAATTCTTGCCAAGGCTTACAAGATTTTACAAAATCTTGCTGGGATTTTTCATAGGGCTAAGTACAGACAAATTCAATAGTGAATGACAGAACCATGCTTCCATTGTTTGTTATATAGCTTTTAATTTGTAAGCAAACATTTGTACAAAATAAACAACATTCATTATTAATTAAAAAGCCAATGAACTACATGTTTGGCAGAACTCCAAGCTTGTTGGTAATTGTAAGTTAAATAGTCTAGCATACCAGGAGCGCATGAGCGTCGCGAAGCGACGCGAAGGAGCGTCAAACTGCTATTATATTTGTATTCTAACCATTGTCGAAACACAGTCATGGATTATTCCATATAAGGAAAATACACTTAAGTAGCATAAGTACTGTTAAGTACGTGACGGAGCAATGAATATTATTACAACTATCATGGTGAAAAAAACTAAAAAAGAAAGAAGTTATGTACATCGAGAAACGTTTAAAAGAATTAGACTGATAGGTTATGGAGGCTTTTGTCATTAAAGAGGTGGAAACAGTTGAACAACATATATCTTTATTTACTGGTGTTATTAAAACCTCCTTTTTGCTATGATGGATAATATTTTATGATTTTATAACATTATTAATAGAATGAACATTTACTACTTGTATGGTTTACGTTTCAAATCATGTTTTTATATAAAGAGTGGTGCATTTCTATAGTCTCCACGGTGACGCTTCAGCTTGTCATGAACACTCCCTCTAATTATTACTGCACCTCTGGCAATAGCATAGTTCAGTGATGATAATTGGCCTGAGGTGGCATGCTTGACCTGGCTAAAAAAAGTCTCAACTGCAATACCATTGAGATGTACTGGATATATTGTGTACCCAGGGTGAGCAGAAGTGAAATCAGCACATGAGTTCTTAAAGCCATAATACATGAGCCTGAGTAAGTCCCAGGTTTGCCAACAGTAAGCCTGAAATGTCGCATTTGTTCAGCCATTCTTGGGTCCATTGACAGAGTAAGCCGCTGTTTTCGTATAGCAGGGACTTCCATGTCTTCAGAAAGTCGCTTCTTGACTTCTCTTAAATTTTATCTATTTAAAGCACACCTAACTAAGAGGTTACAGCCCAGAAGCTATTAAAATGCAAAACACTTTGCAGTTATGTCCATATATGGACATATGTTTTAAGCCTTGATTCGACAACAGTTGGTTAAGGGAGTTTGACGCTCCTTCTCGTCGCTTTGCGACGCTCATGCGCTCCTGAGCATACTGATCTGAAGAATCAACAATTATTACTCAGTTGCTTTATAATATTCCTGAGAGCCATAGCTATGACTAAATGCCATTGTATGGGGTAAAGTACATCTAAAGTATTCTTTATGATGTTGTTAGTTGGTGTGTTCTCTACATATGTTAATTCATCTATATGGACTGTACTTATTATAAATTGTAATGCTTGAAGTGTAAAATCATTTGATATGTCTTAACACATAATATGCAAATTTAGTTTACAAGAAGTCATATTGTGATAATGTGCTAAAGTATGGGTGGAATTTGTGGTTTAGACAATCTATTCTTAATTGAGTTAGGTCACGGTCACTCTTTGAGCTTCAGTTCTAATCTTTATAGTTTTTTTAGGTAATGATGGCAATGTAGAGATAGTCTGAGTTGTTCATTGAGTGTATTGACTAGAAACACCAAATATCTCATCAATAGGTGATCAGAAGTTATCAGTAGCATGCAATGTTTTTGACACAACAGTACCTAAGTAACAACACTTTGCTAGCTAAACATTTAATTTTTTTCCTCTGTCACTTTCTTGTATTACATGATAACAGAAAACTAAAAAGATTTTAGCTATCATTTTCATTGAGGTGACGTAGTTTAATATCAAACCTATTTTGAACTATTAATGAAATAATAACAAACAAATTTAATTTAAAAATAACAGTTACTTTGAATAAAAGCAAATAAGTGTTGTTTTAAAAGTAATGACTAAATTTTGACACTAATATGTTTAAATGTTCATTTAGAAAAAAACAAGTGAAAAATACAGGGACCATCATTCCTACACAATATAACATAATCAAAAGAAATGCACAATTATATCACAATTTATCCAAAAGATATTAATAGGACTATGTTTCAAATGTAGTTGTGCCTGTGCTATTATGTGGAGATGATCCAACTATCATGAATACCATTCCTACTATCTTGTTTGCATTCTTTGTAAAGTACTGATGCTAGCTATTTCTAATTTTCATCCTTTTTTTTCTTGTTATAATATTAGGTGAAGGATCGTTTACCTCATCTCAAGACTATTATACAATATCTTCCTGGACCTGTTATACCACGTATGAAAGAAGTTGGTGTTATATCTTGGGAAGAATTCTTAGACCTGGGAAAGGTAACAATATATAGTAATTGCTACTTGACTTTTTAATGTTAACAACTGATATAAGATATGTATATATATTAAAAATGTTGGCTGTGAGAATAAGTGTAGTTAGTCATGTCACTATAATATGGGTAGTTGGAAGCTATCTGTTTGTTGCAAGTGTTAGTGGATGTATTACTGGGTACACTGATTTGTGTGTGTACAAAAGGTGTGTTTTTGAAGGAAGGATGCATCGTACAATAAATTATACCTGAGCTACTACATACTGTATCTTTGTGTTGTCTAAAGTTCTCATGTCACAGTATGTGCATGTTTGTTCCAATTTTATGTAGGATATGCCTGATTTTGAGTTGTCTAGGAGAATTGATGCTCAGAAGCCAGGTCATTGTGCTTCACTTATTTATACGTCAGGAACAACTGGCCCTCCCAAAGTAAGCAGCTGTGACATTTGACAGAAGACATGACTATAGGAAATATATAATTATATTGAAGTAGAGGATGGTTCTGAGATTTTTACTAAAGGCCAACATTTATGTACTTTTGAAATAGGTGTTTGTAAATACCATAGTGTCTGAAGAGGTCTATACTTTGACAAATGTATACCTACACCTGGGGCTGTTGTGTTTATAATTAACATTAATTAATGACATTAAAATGTGTTAGTGAATTATAAAGCTTGAACAATAGAGTATCCTGAAATGTCAAAGCATAATATAGTACTTTTGCAGTGTTACATAGAGGTATATAAGAGATTTAACATCTAAAGCTACTCTCTGATTTGTCAATTGATAACATGTGTATTATGACATATATTGTCTTAATCTTTATATAGTTTATTTTGAAATTAACTTTGTTATAAGCTTGTTAGTATGTTTAGCATCCTTTATCTATTTGTACTTTGCAAATGTATAGCCTGATTTGGTACAAGTTATCAATCAGCCAATTAATAGGTTAATTGGCTTAAAGACCTGCTACTACCTTTGTTTTTAGTGAAGCCTAATTATAAATTTCCACCAATGAAATTGATGGTGTAATTTTTGTCAATATAGATTCCTTCATGTTTTTATCCATTTACTGTTTCTTTTTGTATAGGGAGTGATGTTGAGTCATGACAACTTAATATGGACTGCTGTTGCAATGTCCCATGCTTACAGCGTCAGTGAAGTGAGCTTTTAAACACATCTTTTTGAATTAGCCCTTTTGATAGATATTATTAGATACTTGTACTATTTTATGCCATACTTGATCAATCATTAGTTCAGTTCAATAGGTAACTTATGTTCTTTCCAGAGAGGTATATAAGTTCTTATACACTCTTTTCTGAGGCAATGATCTCCAATGTTATTGCAAATAGTTGCCTTATTTTTTAAATAAAAATTATTAAAATTTAAAGTGATTAGTAATAAATATATTACCAATATTAAAATTTACCCAGCTCAAGAATGTTTGTATATAGAATACAGTGTTCCTCAAGGATGAAGCAAGCAAAGTGTTAGATTTAAAGAATGAACTTGATAAATGCTGAATAGGCTGATGGTAAATTTCTGTGATAGTTTTGCAAGGTCTTCCTAAAGGTGGCTGGCCTTTTGAGACTGTTTTAGCGGTTCAATTTTCCAGTTGATGGAATCCATTTTAAGTAAAAACTTTTCTATGAGCTTAAACACCTTTGTTGATTTTGGTGTGTAAATGTCTGTTCAGAAGTAACAATTATTGCTACTAAATCAAGTTGGAATCTATAGCTAATTGGTATAATGCTTGGGTGAATATGAAAGTAAGGAGTTAGGCTAAGGAAGGTGTGGCACTCTAGCTGAATAGTCTCTGTATGGAGGATTTTAGAACATTTTGGATCACCTGTAAGTTTCAGATATCTCAAAAGAGTCATCTTTGTTGCATCCACGCTCTCTACACTTTAAGCTCTTCAACACCACGATGTAACACATACATTACATACTGTAAATATTTCAATCTGTAATAATGTTAGTGTGTTTAATTTTTATACATGGTTCAGTGTTCAAACTTTTTTTAACATTGAAACTTTCCCAATCTATGGTATCTTGACCCATCCAAAGCAACAGATGCAATGTATCTAACACAGTAACTGATTAGTCAACATAGTACAAGTCAGTTACATATCTAGATCTTGTTAGCTATGTGATTTATGTACCTCTAGCCTGTGCTCATTGATGTATTAATTACATATCTACCTTGACCTTTGGTGTATAACTTGTACATGTATGAACATTCTAATGAGATTTTTAAATAGTACATAATAAACATGTATTGTTATTTAGGAATTTCGTATTGTCAGTTTTCTACCATTGAGTCATATTGCTGCTCAGATAGTGGACATTATGTCTTCTGTTGTCACTGGTCTTTGTGTTTACTTTGCTAAACCTGATGCACTTAAAGGCAGTCTTAAAGAGACTCTACTGGTATAATATGCATTATAAAATTGCCTTATTTCCTTGTTACTTTACAGGAAGTTCGACCCAATTTGGTTGTATTTGTACCTCGTGTTTGGGAAAAGTTTAAAGAAGCTATTGAGATTCAGACAGCTGAAGTAAAAGGAGTTAAAGCATTTATCTTGGAAAAATCAAAAGTAATGTTTATTTGTCATCATTATAATTATTGACCTAATATTAATGTATAATCTCAATGTTATGTTGCTATTATGAACCTATCTGTTTTGTTGTTGACATAAATGTTTGTTAACATTGAACATTTTTGTCCCTCTATAATGTTTAGTTATCTCATGTTAGGATATTGGAAGGAAGAGTTATAACAATCGGTTATCTGGGGGAGGTGCTGCATGGGGTTACTGGCTAGCTAATAGGTAATCATCATTGAAAGGAAGTGTACCTTCATATCATCTATATATACATTAATTATGACGTTTGCAGGCCTAAATTTTTTTATTTAGTTATTATTCTATATTCACTCTGTGTGCCATATCTGTTATACATATAATAGGAATTGATTGATGTATTATTGGTTGTAAATATACCACTCAAACATAGCTGAGTTGTTTCCTTTTAAAAGCTATACAATTCTTTATAGACAAGTAAACAGAATTACATATATACGGTTTGTATAAAACATAGTAAATGGAAGATATATTTCTATACTTTTGTAATGAGAATGTTTGTTTTTTCTTTCGCTAAATTAAGTGTTATTTTGTTGTTTCTTGTAGCTTTGTATTCAAGGGTCTTCGTGAAAAACTAGGATTGGATCAGTGTCATATAACTGTAAGTATTAGACATCATAACTATAATTTGTTTAAAGAGGATTTGTACAGTCATTAATTTATATCCTATTCAAAAACTCCTCCTCTAATCTTCCTAAAAGGAGTATTATTGTTCAACTAGCATTTGTTGAATTGCTTCTTAACTGGCACTTTCTGATGTTTGAGAAGTCGTACATAATTTAAGAATCATTTTATTGTTTTTGAGATAAGTTTGTACTGTCCATTGCCCTTATTGTAAGTGAATTTGAAGTGATGATTGAGTAACATTGCAGTTACTTACAGTAGGCATTTATGTACTGACTTACTTAGTGATACAATGTCTACTGTCATTATGAAAATATAAATTTGTTTGGTGTGACGTTTCTAGGGTTCTGGAGCTGCTCCTTTGGCTACTCCAGTGAGTGACTTCTTTGCTAACTTTGATATTCCTATATATCAGGCATATGGTTTGTCTGAAACAACAGCAACAGGTTGTCAAAATACACTAGGTAAACAATACATATTTCATCTGTACTTTGGAGGGTTGTCTAACCAAAAACTAAGTACTAGTTTGCTAACCAAAACTGTTAGCTAAGAAGGGAGTAGCCCAAGGTATACAAGATTGACAGTTGACACAAGTGTCTCACTCCACTTTTTTTTAATTTGATGGACTTACATTTTTGTACAATAAATGGGACTAACTTCAGCGTCATATTTATAATTTCATTGACTATGTCTCCTCTTAAATTCTTACAAGCATCTTTGCAACTTCCTGTGTTGATAGGATGACAGGATAAGCATATCTGTGTGGAGTGTTTATAAAAGATGATTATAGTAGTTGTGATGCTTTTACTATGACTGTTGTTTGTAATAATGGACATGTTATAAAAGTGAATTTCCCCAACAACTCTCAAAATCAAAATGTCAAAATGTCTCAACATTGTTTTGATGGTATTTTCATTGCTGTTTTAGAGCTAATAAAAACGACAATATTGCTTTTGATACTTGCACTAAGATTTGTGGATTGCAATATTTATTGACTGTTACAGTATTTGGTAAATTTAGTTTATTGCTTTGTTGCTTATGACAAAGTAATACAAGAACTAGACATAGATCTGTATGGAGTATGTTACCTCTAGTGTAAACAGTTGTAGGATTACCTGACATGTAGATCAATCAACAGCAAGTTGAATGAAGTTCTGAAGTAATAGTTGAGTATTGTTGCTGACACATTTATACTCTGTTCATGTTGAGATATACATTTAGTATATAACTAATTATTATTTGTTTACTTTCTCTTTAGATAAATTCAAACAGACTTCTATTGGGCATCCACTTATGGGTAGTGAGGTTAGAATTGATAGTCCTGGACCTAATGGTGACGGAGAAATATGTCTTCGTGGACGTCATGTGTTTATGGGATATCTTAATGATGAAGAGAAATCCAAAGCTTGTATTGATGAAGATGGTTGGTTTCACACAGGAGATATTGGAAATATGGATGATGATGGTATGTTCAATAAAGTATGTTCAATAAAGTTACTATGATTTGTTTATCAAAATAATGTCACAGAATAATATTCACAACATTTAATATGTAAAAGGAATAGATTACAGATTAAAAATAGACATTACTATTTACCCAAAAAGCCAGTATGATACCCAAATGTCAGGGAGAGTATTATAGAACTTGTGATAATTTACTCTTCTAAGTATTACTGAGCAATGAAATAATTGAATTTCAAGGTTTTTAACTGGCTTAGAAGTTAATTTGCAATGTTGCTACAATAGTCTCTAACTGTTGAAAAGAAAGCACAGGTATTGTGAAAGTTAGACTAATTGTGACCTATGTCCATGACACACATTTATGTATTATTGTGACTTATAACTGACCAATTATTTATAAATTGTAATTTACATGTAGTGCTACACTATAATAGAAAATTCAAGTATTCATTATTTTTTATGACTCATTTCATGATACTACATTACATAGGGTTTTATTATATCACTGGACGTTCTAAGGATCTGATAATTACTAAAGCAGGAGAAAATATTGCACCAGTACCTGTTGAAAATGTAAGTACAATAGAAGGTACTATATGTTTATTGTAATACTAGAACACTTATCCATCCTATGAATACAATGTTAGTTATTTTGATTTTATTATATTATTGTTTTCTTCTTCCAGCGTATGTTAAAGATGATGCAACTTCTAAGTCATGTGATGGTTATAGGAGATGAGCAACGTTACCTCACTATGTTTGTAACCATCAAATGTAAGGTAATGTTGTTCTATAATTATAGTACACTATGTCTTGTTCATTTGTAATTATCATTGTTTTAATCTTTTATAGTTTGATGACCTTGGCAATCCTACTGAAGAATTAGATTCTCTTGCTAAATTTGTTTTGAATGAAATTGGCTCCAATGCCACAACAGGTAATAATCATCTCTAGTTTTATAGTTATTATGATGTCATTACATTAGCTACATATGTCATTTTGGTTCAGATTGCTATACTCTGTTCACATTAACAATGACAATGTAAGGTAATGTTGTTCTATAATTATAGTACACTATGTCTTGTTCATTTGTAATTATCATTGTTTTAATCTTTTATAGTTTGATGACCTTGGCAATCCTACTGAAGAATTAGATTCTCTTGCTAAATTTGTTTTGAATGAAATTGGCTCCAATGCCACAACAGGTAATAATCATCTCTAGTTTTATAGTTATTATGATGTCATTACATTAGCTACATATGTCATTTTGGTTCAGATTGCTATACTCTGTTCACATTAACAATGACCGCTAACTCAAAAGTTATAATAATATAACTCTGGCTAGAAACGAGCTAATGAAAAATGGTTTGCATCATTCAAAAGGCCTTGTAGGTCTGCGCCTTTTATCAAAACTAGAACACTAGCTATTTAGGAAGGTCTAAACCACCCAAATATGTTCTCACATTCCAATGTGATTTATTATGAGTACAAATGGTATACTCACTATCAGAATTTATATTGTATGAATTGTGTCAAGTTGGTATAAGTAAGTGATATACTACTTTCTGAGATATGACAATTAGGTGTGTATAATTTCTTCACAATCCTTTCATGTCATTCTCATTCAGGTAATAGATCACTTAATGTACATTATCCTAGTGGTGGTTTATATAATAAAAAAATTTGATTTAAAGTAAGAGAATATTTTCTCTTTCAGTTTCTGAGGCTAGGACTGATAATCTTGTGAAGGATTACATTCAACAAGGCATGGAACGAGCTAATAAAGATGCTATTAGCAGACCAGCACGAGTTCAGGTAAGTAAAGTATATATAGTTGCTCATTTCTCTACTTTTGTTTGTACAATTCATGTACTGTAATGTCTATACAAATTACAAGCTTTGGATGATTCTATTGCTTCTATTTAAGAAATTTCTCTAATGATGCATGAAATAGTATGATCAATTGATCACTCTACTTTTTGTAGAAATTTCGTATTCTACCTTGTGACTTCAGTGTTAATGGTGGTGAGCTCACTCCTACTTTCAAAGTCAAGCGAAAGGTAGTTGTGGAGAAATATCATGATTTTATTACCCAGATGTATGCTGAATGATTTGTATAATCATAGCTGGACACTGTGCTAATATTTGATACTATGAATGTCTTCTGGAATTTTAAAGTATTTAAAACAGTAGGCTAATAGATGAACTGCATCAAGTCTACTCATTTAAGTTTATTTTCCTGCTAAATTCACAACATATTTTCTTTATGTTAAATATTGTTAAAACAGGATACATTATTATTATTTGTTTATAAAACAAAATATAAATAAATGCACAAAAACAAGTAAAAACTTTCAAATAAAAGCAATAATATGATCACTATATAAAAAGTGATGTTATGTCCATTATGTCTTAACTGTTTTCTTTGTCTGTCTTCACTTTCATCACTTGATGTATCCACAAGACCTTCATGTGAAATTTCAGGTATTATTGCTTGAGATCATACTCTGGAAGAATGACCTCTACGTACTGCTAGTGATGGTGGTCGACTGACTTGATGTTCCTGTACATTATCTTCACTCTGTGTAGATGAGGAAGAGGATGATTCATGATCTTGTTGAAGGACGGCCTCATTTTGAACATCTTTTCTCAACGAAAGATTACTCAGAGATTTAGGTCAGCTGATCCAATGGATGTAATGGACAAGTAACAATGTAACAATAGTGGTGATTGATATGGCCTAGCAAATATGAAGTAGAATGTCAGAGCAGTAGGAATTTGTGATTGCTGATGACCAAGCTGATATTTGTGAAACAACTGACCTAATTGCTGTTATATGTATTTGCTAGTTGCTGCGGGTTGATACTTTGCTAATACTAATGAGGACTGGGTATATTCTGCATTGGGTAGTATCTTCAGTATTCAAATTAAGTAGAAAGACTAGGCTGTGATCTTAGTTGTGAAGCTTGCAATAATTGTATCAATGGATTGATTTAGGCTCTTGTATATGTGACTTGAATTGCTGTTTAATTTTCAATACTGTTCTTTAGTTACAGGATCTCTTTCACCAGTTAGTGGTGGTAGTGGCTGTACTGTCATACATTCTTTGTACTGGAGAAATGTTTTAATCTTTTGACTTTATTTTTTGACTTGGAGAAAAGTTGGTACAAGTACCACTTTCTGAGATATGACAATTAGGTGTGTATAATTTCTTCACAATCCTTCCATGTCATTCTCATTCAGGTAATAGATCACTTAATGTACATTATCCTAGTGGTGGTTTATATAATAAAAAAATTTGATTTAAAGTAAGAGAATATTTTCTCTTTCAGTTTCTGAGGCTAGGACTGATAATCTTGTGAAGGATTACATTCAACATGGCATGGAACGAGCTAATGAAGATGCTATTAGCAGACCAGCACGAGTTCAGGTAAGTAAAGTATATATAGATGCTCATTTCTCTACTTTTGTTTGTACAATTCATGTACTGTAATGTCTATACAAATTACAAGCTTTGAATGATTCTATTGCTTCTATTTAAGAAATTTCTCTAATGATGCATGAAATAGTATGATCAATTGATCACTCTCCTTTTTGTAGAAATTTCGTATTCTACCTTGTGACTTCAGTGTTAATGGTGGTGAACTTACTCCTACTTTCAAAGTTAAGCGAAAGATAGTTGTGGAGAAATATCATGATTATGTCACTGAGATGTATGCTGAATGATTCATTACCTATCTTAATAACTGGACACTTTGCTAATATTTGATGCTATGAATGTCAATTGTAATATTAAGTCTGTAGTGAGCTGTTAATAACCTTATTATTATTATTCATTAACATTATTATTTCATTATTCATTATAATTTTAATTATGCTTCTGGAAGTATCCACATAAAAAGCACATGTTGTCATTGTTATAAAAACATCTACTTTATTCAGTCATCTAGTCAGTTTTATTTCAGAAAGAAAGAAAAGTTGTCTTTAGAAATTACACTAAATCGGTGACCCCGACGCTACTCAGTAGAGCACAATTACTGATTCAGAACTTAATATTTTCTCAACGCCTTCTCTAGCTGCCGTCAGCATCAAACTGCCACCATTCTGGCCTGCTGACCCAGATGTTTGGTTCGCTCAAATAGAGGCGCAGTTCACTACGAGAGGAATTACTTCTCAAAAGACTCGTTTCGATTACATTGTCAGTTCCCTCAGCCCTGAATTTGCTGTCGAAGTTAGAGATGTTCTCCTTAGACAACCAGACGAAGCTCCGTACGACACCCTTAAAGCTGAACTCGTCAAACGCACAGCTGCCTCGGAGCAACGTAAGCTGCAATAACTCATCAGTGGCGAAGAACTAAGAGACCATAAACTGACTCAGCTATTGCATCGAATGCAGCAACTTTTGGTGACAAACTTGGGACCTCAGCAGATGCTAACTCCTTTCTTCATGAACTGTTTTTACAAAGGTTGCCTCCCAACGTCCGTATGGTACTCGCATCAGCTGACACCTCCTTGGACCTGTGCAAGCTGGCAGACATGGCAGACAAAGTCATGGAAGTGGTAACACCTACAGTCGCTTCAATCTCCACCCAGCAAACAAACTCTGAAGTTACTCTATTGTGTGAAGAAGTTGCTCGCCTGGCTGACCTAATTACATCACTGACCCACGACAGACCCAGATTCCGACACCGAAACTCCTTTCGCACCTGTCGACAACGGAGTCCTGCTCCAAAAACTCCTCCACCTGATGACACCCTCTGCTGGTACCATGCTAAGTTTTGGGAAGCTTCATGGAAATGCAAGGAGCCCTGTAGTTTGGGAAACACCCAGGCTGGACGTTCGCGGCGACAGGCGTTTCTGGCCAACATTTCAGTCGCCTTTTTCATGTAAGTGATACTAACATGCACACACAATTTCTTGTGGATACAGGTTCAGAAGTGAGCGTGATATCTCCTACGCCAGCCGATCGCCATTGCCAGCTGGATAAACTCACCCTTACAGCAGTGAATAACACTCCTATTTGTACTTATGGGAAGCGGTTCCTGAATCTTAACCTTGGCCTCAGACATCCACTACCTTGGATTTTTGTCATTGCTGAGGTGCAAAAGGCCATTATAGGTGCTGATTTTCTTCAACACTTCGGACTGCTGGTAAACATGAGAAAGCAACAATTGACTGATGGTCATACACATGTTCATGTTCACGGTATCCTCTCTATGGACTCTTCACCTAGTCCATCTCTTTTCCCCAAGAACCATGACAATCCATATCTCAGACTATTGTCTGAATTTCCCACTCTTACACAAATCTCTTTGCTAGACATCCCTATTAGGCATGACGTCACCCACCACATCCAGACTGTTGGCCCACCTGTGTCTGCCCATCCAAGACAACTGGCTCCCAATCGTCTGCATGTTGCAAAGCAGGAGTTTAAGCACATGCTTAACCTGGGTATCTCAGACCATCGTCAGTCCCATGGGCGTCGCCCCTACACATGGTGGCCAAGAAGACTAGTGGTGATTGGCGTCCTTGTGGAGATTATCGCGCCTTGAACAAATGTACCGTTCCCATCCATTATCCAATACCACACATCCACGATTTCACTTCAGCGTTACAAGGTGCCACCATATTTTCAAGACTAGATCTCGCACGTGCATATCATCAAATCCCTATGGATCTAGCAGATGTTCCAAAAACAGCAATAACGACACCATTCGGCCTATTTGAGTATGTTCACATGCCTTTTCGCCTAAGGAATGCTGCACAGACTTTTCAACGTTTAATGGATCAGGTTTTACGTGGCATTTCCAACACATATGTCTATATTGATGACATACTGATTGCTAGCATTACTCCGAAAGAACACCTACGAGATTTGAAGTCTGTTTTCGAACGTCTTGCTTCTCATGGGATTGTTATTAATTCAAGCAAATGTATTTTTGGTGTTGACCAACTAGATTTCCTAGGACATCAGGTTACCTCTCAAAGTGTTGCCCCACTTCAAGACAAAGTTGCAATCATTCGTGATTTCCCTCAGGCTACATCTCCATGTCAGCTACGTCGGTTCATTGGAATGGTCAATTTTTACCATCATTTCCTTCCCCATTGCACTGACCTGATGCAGGCCCTACATGACCTACTTATTTAAGGCTACAAAACCAAAGTCCCATACTCTCACTTGAAATGATGATGCAATAGCTGCCTTCAGAAATACCAAGGAAACTTTGGCTGCCGCCTTCTTTCTATCCTACCCTGCCCCTGATGTACCCACATGTCTTATGACCGATGCATCTGACACAGCAATAGGTGATGTCCTACAACAACACATCAAAGTCTCATGGCATCCAATTTCCTTTTTCTCCAAAAAGATGACTTCTAAAGAAAAACGTTATAGCACTTTTGACGGAGAGCTACTGGCTGTTTATTTAGCCATTAAACATTTCAGACATTTTCTAGAAGGCAGAGAATTCCATGTTTTCACTGATCACAAACAGTTAACCTTTGCTTTAAATATTCGCTCCGATCGTCACTCACCTCGTCAAGCACGGCAACTAGATTATATCTCACAGTTCACTTCCAATATACGACATATCCAGGGATCTGATAATCCTGTAGCAGATGCACTCTCCCACATTGAGATAAATGCTCTTTTGTCAGGACAACCCCCCACAGTAGATTACACTGCTATGGCCAAGACTCAGTCCATAGATCCTTAAATTTGAGCACTTCAATTGTCCCCACAGTCCCCATTAGTAGTTAAAGCCATGCCACTCCCTAACTTGTCCCATCCACTTTACTGTGATACCTCTACTGGCACACAACGTCCCCTAGTTTCAAAAGCGTGGTGACGAGTTATGTTTGATTCTATCCACCGTTTATCACACCCAGGGATACGAGTGAGCCAGAAGCTCATCACTATTTGCTACGTATGGTCTGGCATCAATTCCGATGTTCGCTGTTGGACATGCTCTTGTGTCTAGTGCCAACACATGAAGATACAACATCATATACGATCTCCACTGTCATCCTTTCTTACTCCCAAAGCTTGTTTCCAAACAGTTCATGTTGACCTGATTGCATTGCTGCCATCATCACGAGGTTTTTCTTACCTCCTCACCTGCATTGACCATTTCACTAGGTGGCCTGAAGCTATTTCCATCACTAATACTACCGCAGAGACAGTGGTACAAGCATTTATTAATGGAAGGGTATCCCAGTTCGGTGTTCCCTCGACTATTGTTACCGACTGTGGCCGTCAATTTGAATCTCATCTATGGAAAAATCTAATGTAGGTGCAAATGGGCACGTAGAACAGCTTACCACCCGCAATCAAATAGAATGGTGGAGCATTTCCATAGACAGCTGAAGTGTGCTTTGAAAGCACAAACCAATACAAACTCGTGGATGGATCTCCTTCCACTTGTTTTGCTGGGAATTCGAACTTCCAGGACATTTCCTCCACAGCAACTGAATTGGTGTATGGTACAGCTCTCTGCTTACCTGGAGAATACTTCACTCCTACAACTACCGAATCACTCCCGGATCCATCCAACTATGTGAGACAATTAAAAGCTCTTATGCAGCATATCCACTTATCACCACCTCAGCAACTCACTAATAATGACAGTAACATTCTGAAAGGCTTAGCCACTGCCACCCACGTCTTTATCCGCCAAGACGTAGTACGTAAAACACTTCAGCCACTGTATGATAGTCCATTTCTAGTTGTAAAAAGAACGGATAAACACTACACCATCGATATCAATGGTCGAAAAGATACAGTTTCCATCAACCGGTTCAAGCCAGCACACCTTGATGACAACCGTCCACCTACCACCCATGAGTCAACCACTCAACCTCCCACCTGTACAACTCACTCTGGGCGACGTATTCATTTTCTAAACCGTGTCATAGACACTGGAGGGGGAGTGATGTAGTGAGCTTTTAAATCATTAATAACCTTATTATTATTCATTAACGTTATCATTATTCATTATTCATTATAATTTTAATTATGCTTCTGGAAGTATCCACATAAAAAGCACGTGTTGTCATTGTTATAAAAGCATCTACTTTATTCAGTCATCTAGTCAGTTTTATTTCAAAAAGAAAGAAAGGTTTTTAGAAATTACACTAAAAGTCCAATACATGATGAACAACATAGTTGCAATGTGGTAATTTGGTAAAAAATTTACTGCAGTCTATCTATAGGTAACCATGGATCATACTGAAAGGACAACCTTAGAGTTCGTTTCATGTTTGAGGTTTAAGTTTTAGATTTTATGGCTTAAAATCTAAATCCTAAACATTGAACATTAAAAAATATGGTTGTTCTTTCAATATGATCTATGGTTAATGGTAAATACAGCTTATAGTTGTAATGAGGTCACTAAAACTTAAATTAAGGTTTAGTAACCACTTGACTTACTCAGTATGTCACATGAATGTTTATCTCATCAGTTCATACAGGGTTCATTTAACTCCAGCTACATTATTGCCTACTTAATAAAATGAAACATACAAAAATGCCTACTACTTAAGAATAGTAGAAATAAGTGAGTTGGTGTGAGCTTCATAAACTAAACTATCAATAATTTTTGATTTGGAATTAGTACTAGTATGTCAATTCTCTAGTTGATGACTCTCTCTAGTGCTCATTATTTGTTAAATAAATTTGTGATTTACTAAAATTAATAATGCATAATTTATTAAATAAATAAGAAGTAAATCAAGAGTTATTTAATAAATAATGACTTATTAAAAATGATGATGATTTTCCAATATTGGTACAAATGGTGCCCCATACTAGAATGATAGGAACCAATTCAATAATGCATGTCTGACTTACCAAGAGTTTATCTTACACTTTCTTAGAATGTTGATATATGCTGATGTAAATGTTGTACTTGAAGAACAATGTTTGACTGTTTGACTAGCCAAAATTATATCTTACTATCCACACTCTTTCTTAGAATGTTGATGTATGCTGACATCAGGGTTATTACAATTGAACTTTGAAGCTAATCGTTACAATTACTATTATTACCTACTAGGGTGTTTTAAGTCTTTACATTTACAATTAAATTAGAAAAACTGAGAGCATTAATGATTACAATTAGAATTACATAGCACAAACTTTAGTTAAATTAGTACCGTAAGGGTACAAATTTTCGAGGGTTTAAATTTTCGTGTTTTTTAAATTTTACTTTATTATTTAAATTTCGTGGGTATTAATTTTCGTGTTTAGTGGGTGTGAAGTATTAATTAATGGGTGTGGTGTCAGACACGTGTTGTGAACACAAGGGTGATTTTTGCGAAGTATGGCTAGCAATTCCTATGAATCCATAGGGGTAGGAAGATAGTAGGGATTAGGGGGGCTAAAATATTATCAGTAGTAATAACTGTTCCACGAGCATGGGGTTGCATTCCCAGAAGTTTTTAGTTTGAAATCCTTGTAAAATTATGTTAAATGATAACAGATGATTATGACTAAATTAAAGAAATGACATATATACACATGACCTAATAAAATATGTTAATAATGTCCAAAATAGTTTGCACGTCTCTCGTTGCTGGTTACAAAATCCTTTGCGATACTTAATAAATTAACCTTATCAGTACGCTCCTTGTGTGTGTGCATTAGTACTACATTATTAAGTCTCTTCTGAGTCATTGTGGACCTTAAATAATTCTTCAGTCTTCGAAGTGATGAGAATGTTCATTCTGCTGTAGCAGATGTCATTGGCACAGTCAAGTAAATGATTAAAAGCTTGTGTACCTCAGTGAACATTGATTTTCCTAAGTTGCTACTGTTCATTACTTCGCAAATGGTGCTGACCTTGGTAATTTCTTTTATCCCTTGCTGTACTTACTTGGACAAAATCTTGAAGCATTAAAAGCTGATTCACCAGCTTGTCAAAGTTGATGACAGATGAATATATTTCCATGATTTTTTCAGATGGCTGTTTCAAAGTTCCATTACTGGCACTGATGAGAATGTCTTCCATTTCACTTAAAATACTCAAACTGGTTTGGTTTAATCGCTGCTGTATTTCACTAAGTAATATATCTAGTACCTCAAAGTATTGTTGCCTATAATAATCTCTAGGTGTTATGTGTTGATAGTTATCCACACCATCATTTATTCGTTTAGGAATTCTTTTTGGTCGTGGCAACTTTGGTTCATCAGTTTTATCACTTGCCTCTTGAACAACAGAATCGTAAAAAGAGTTGAAAGCTTCCACACATCTTTGTCTCCGTAAGTAAGCCATTGTAGCATCTCTGGCTTGAATGGAAACTTCAGCAGTAATCGTCTTAACTTGTAGAGTGGTAGTTAGCTGTTCAGTAGCACTAAATACTAGATGACACATTTTTAGTCCAAAGTAGGTACGAAACTGCTCCAAACATGTAGCCAGACCAGCAGCTTTAGCCCTTACATCACTAGTGCAAGCATCTTCACTGATCTTTTCCAATGCCTCCATTAACACTAAATAATTCCTCAACACTGAATCAACTGCAGATGTTCTAACAGTCCATCTGGTAGGACACAATGGCTTAATTGACGGTAAACTTGGAGAACTTGATTCTTTCTGCAAATGCTGAAAAATGGCTAAACGCTTTGGAGACAGTTTGATCAAGTTGTGAAGCTCATTTGCTGCAGAAAGTCCTTCCTGAATTGATTTGGATTGAGCTGCACAGTCTTGTAAGCAAAGGTTCAATGAATGAGCTAAGCAGTGTATGGAAATAGCTTTTGGTTCCATTCTCAGAATTTGTACTGCTACTCCTGTCAAATGGCCAGCCATAACAGCTGCCCCATCATAGGCTTGCCCACAACAGCCACTTAAGGTCAAATTACAGCGTATAAGGCAATCCAGAATGACCGACTTGAGACTGGATGCATTAGTACATTCAATGCTTACAATGCCTATGAAATCTTCATAAATCTCATAACTCTGGTCCACCCATCTAAGTGATAATGCTAATTGTTCAAGTCCACTGATATCCCTAGTTTCATCTGCTATTATTGCAAAAAAGGGTTGATCACACTGATTGGCTTTTATGTCATCAAGTAGGGATCGTAAAAGCTGATTTGCCATTAATGCAATCTGTTCATTTATGATTTCAGGAGACAGATATTTTTTGGCTCGTAAATAAGCATCTAAATCAGGAACATCATCTTTTCTTAGTAGAAGTAACTGATCTAGATTACCTTCATCATTGTTGCTATGTCCTCTGATGGCCAAGCCATGACGTAGCAAATATTTTAGAGATTCAAGTTGTTTAAGAAGCATCTTCCGCCTTTTTTCCTGGTCTTTTTGTTCTGCTGAGCTAACCATTGAAATCACAGTAGGTCTCAATGACACCTCGTGTGAAAATATTGCTTCTTTATGGGCATGGCTTTTTTCGTACTCTTTGAATTTCTGACGTCCTTTTTTCCAGTTATTGAAACCTGTTGTAACAAAAGCATCCTTGATTATTTAGTTAAAGGTTTGCTTATTTAGTTAAAGGTTTAGCTTGTGCTGAAAAGCAGCTGACTACAAACAAGCTTTGCATGCATGCATGATTAATTTTTTTAAAATAGAGTAACTTTACTTTGTTAACAATATTAGGGGGGCTAAGCCCCCCTTTAATCAACATTAGGGGGGCTAAAGCCCCCTAGCCCCCCTGGTTCCTACCCCTATGTATGAATCCATAGTGAGAGGGTACCATATATACAAGAAAATCTGGGAGGCAGTTGACGGAGAAGTACTTCAGTGTAAAATAGAAAGAAGTAACCCTTTACAGTAGCCGTTATTTACACGCTTTATTGAGATTACGTGATTATGCGTGGGTGGAATAAAAGTTAAATTTCGTGTTAAAACAACAACCCACGAATATAGCGAAATTAAATCCCCCACGAAAATTTATACCCTTACGGTAATTTCTTAGTCAAATTAATTAGACTGCTACCCACAATAAACTCAGTGTCAGATTGTATTAATAAGAACTCAAGCATAACAGATCAATGCCTAAGACCAACCTTTGAAATGTACTATTGATAAATCAGTATTAACTGTTCACAGAATCACAGTGCATCTTATCCAATATAAATAGTCAATGATTAGCAAGTTTTGAATCAGTTAGAATTGTAATTAGAATTACCCTGAGGTAAAACATTTAATTAGAATTAGCATTACAATTAGTTTGAAATCTCTAATCATTACCAATTAATTACAATTAGAATTAGAATTACAACAAGTAATTATATCCTGTCACATGAGCAATTGCATCGTACTTGTACATATATATTTGTGTGAACTCAGTCAGTCATATATACGAATTTTTAACTAGCAAATGGTGCCATTATAATTGCTTGTCACATCATTAGTATAAGTGAATTATCCTTCATCTAACCATATCCTCACTATTTTTCTGGTACTTCACACAAAAGATGAATTTGGACAAAGGTATCAACATCAAATTTGGTTTATTATAAATGTATAGAGCTTTACCAAATGTTTATATGTCTGTTTCCTCAGTTTTATTCTACAGTAATAGTACCACTCATCTGAATTAGGAGTCAATGTATATGTGTCAAAATTTTTAATGTATATAAATGTCACCAAGTGGATCCCTTTGCTAGTTAAAAATTCGTATATATGACTGACTGAGTTCACACAAATATAAGTACGATGCGATTGCTCATGTGACAGGATATAATTACGAAAGGAAATGATTCTCAGGACAATTATTTTATTGCAATTGCTCTGAAGTGTTAATGGCGACTGCTAATCACTGGACTGTAAAACCAGATGCAGAAGCGGCTATTAAGGTTAGTTTTATACTTCTCATTTGACAATATCATTCAATTTCCACGCTATATATGCACAAGAGCATTGTATATGCTTGTGCATTACTAGGTTACCTTCTATTATACATATGACCCTTATGAAATACTGACCTTGTTGATATAAATTGTTGCATAACGAGCTGATACAATGTTGGCCAAGTGTCATAGTAACAGAATCAAGAAGTTATATGTTCTTAATTAGTCTGTGGTTAAGAAAGATCAGTATAATTATTGTTAAAGATAAATATATACAAGTAAATTACATATATAGCTATTATTTATGGAAACAACAACTGTGTGGGACATCATCAATTTCATTTACAACAATGTTTTTTATCAATTGAACTTATGTTAAAAAATACTTTCTTTTGTGGCTTTATTTTGTACACTGTAAACCACATATAATGTAGGAAAGTATAGAAGAGATATTCAGGCAAGACATTTTGTTCCAGCTGGTATTATTTATTTCCATATCTCACAGATATCATTAACTGGCCCTGCTTCTATTCCTCCTGTGACTGTTAATGAAGTGTTTAAACAAACTGTCTCAAAGTTTGGACATCGTCCTGCTCTCAAAGTGAAGCGTAATGATATATGGGTAACCTGGACGTATAATCAGTATCTTGATGATGTGGAAAAAGCAGCAAAGTCTATGATCAAGCTTGGGTTGGAAGCTCATCATGGAGTCCCTATTTTAGGTTTCAATTCTCCTGAGTGGTTTATCACTTTCATGGGATCTATAATGGTATGACTGTATTCATTCATCACATAATATCATTGAAAATATTTATAAATACCTAAAGTATAGAATAACTTACCTTTTATAGGCTGGTGGTATTGCTGCTGGTGTCTATTCTACTAACAACAATGGTAAGGCACATCATTTCTGACATATGATATGAACCTTCTTAGATGTATAAAATCTGATAACTAGTGGTTTCCTAACTTGTTATAAGATAAATATTAATGCACAGTACAAAAGAAAACAATAGTGTGATACTGTGTTAAAGTGTTATTAAAGTCTAGTCACATTTACTTTGATATTATAAATCATTTTAATGGCTTTATCATTTTCTTGTCCTTATTGTCATTGGATAATACAGCTAGTATTGTAGTATTGATTATAGACTTGTGCTGTATTAACAGGAAGTATTGTGATTAATTTGGTGTCATAATACATGTAATTGTGAATTGAATGAACAGGCTTTTGTCTCTTAGCACATATCATTTTGGGTATAACAGTGGTTTATTTATGGCATAGCTATTGTGTACTACTGTAGTATGAATGAAATGATCACCTGTTAATTGACATTAAGATAAACACTTATACTGATGTCACAGTGATCTTCCTTTCTTTCAGAAACTTGCCAATATATAGCTGAAAGTTGTCGTGCTCAAATGTTTTTTTGTGAGAACGATATACAACTGGATAAGATATTGGAGGTATTAACATTAATGAGAATTATACCATGCTATGTCTTAATTGACCAATCAGATTGCTATGTATCAGGTCAATTAATATCTTATACATCTCTTGGAGGGTTGTATTATTTTTATGTACTTTTTCTGAAGTTATGATATCTACGTTTTTAGCAATCATTATGGATAAAATAGCTGCCTTATATTTCTATTTTCTATAAATAAGTAAATTTGTTGTAACTGAAGTTGTGAAAATTTAGATTAGTAATAATAATATTACTAACCTTTTTAATAGGTTAGCAAAATATTTACGCAGCTCAAGATTGTTTTTAGCTAAACATTTAATTTTTTCCACTGCCACTTTCTTGTATTACATGATAACAGAAAAACTAAAAAGATTTTAGCTATCATTTTCATTGAGGTGATATGGATTAATACCAAACCTAGTTTGAACTATTAACAAAATAATGACAAACAAATTTAATTTAAAAATAACAGTTACTTTGAATAAAAGCAAATAGTGTTATTTTAGAAGTAACAACAAAACTATGACACTAACTTGCTTAATAGTTCATTTAGAAAAAAAGCAGGGACCATCATTCCTACATAATATAACATAATCAAAAGAAATACACCATTTTATCATAATTTATCCAGTAGATATTATTGTGTATATGTTTCAAGTGTAGTATACCTACATTGTGTCTGGGCTATTATGTGGAGATGACACAACTACCATCTTGTTTCCATTCTTTGTAAAATACTGATACTAGTTATCCTTATGTTTCTGCTGTTTTTCTTGCTATAATAGGTGAAGGATCACTTACCTCATCTCAAGACTATTATACAATATCTTCCTGGACCTGTTACACCACGTATGAAAGAAGCTGGTGTTATATCTTGGGAAGAATTTTTAGACCTGGGAAAGGTAACAATATATAGTAACTTCTACATGACTTTGTTAGTGTTAATAGCTGATATAAGACATGTATATATATTTAAAAATGTTGGCTACGAGAATAAGTGTAGTTAGTCATGTCACTATAATATGGGTAGTTGGAAGCTATCTGTTTGTTGCAAGTGTTAGTGGATGTATTACTGTGTACACTGATTTGTGTGTGTACAAAAAGGTGTGAAGGAAGGAGGTAACATGTACAATTGATCATACCTGAGCTACTATCTTTGTGTTGTCTAAAATTCTCATGTCACAGTATGTGCATGTTTGTTCCAATTTTATGTAGGATGTGCCTGATTTTGAGTTGTCTTGGAGAATTGATGCTCAGAAGCCAGGTCATTGTGCTTCGCTTATTTATACATCAGGAACAACAGGCCCTCCTAAAGTAAGGATATCTGTATTGAGATGGAGGATGGTTCTGACATTCTTTTTAAAGGCCAACTTTTTTTATTTTAATTTACTTTTAATGGGGATTAAAAATACCATAGAGACTGAGGAGGTCTATACCTTGGCACCTACATCTGGAGCTGTTGTGTTTATAGTTAACACTAAATGATGGCATAAAAATGTTACAGTGAATTGTAAAGCTTGAACAATCAGAATATTCTGAAACGTCAAAGCATATGTTGTCTTTTTGTAGTTGTCTTGCAGTGTTATATAGAGTTATACAAGAGATTTAACCTCTAAAGCTGCTGTCTGATTTGTTAATCGACAACATGGATTGTGACATATATTTTTATTTTTTATTGAGATTTTGAAATTTAGCAATGTTGTAAGGTTGTTGTTATGTTTAGCATCCTTTACCCATTTGTACTTTTATTGCAGAGAAGTTAGCAATCAGACAATTTATAGCTTGATTGTTTTAAAGACATGGTTCTTTTGTTTTTAGTGAAGCCAAATTATAAATTTCCACTAGTAAATTGATTTTGTCAATATGGATTCCTTCATGTTTGTAGTCTTTTACTGTTTCTTTTTGTATAGGGAGTGATGTTGAGTCATGACAACTTAATATGGACTGCTGTTACTATGTCCCGTGCTTTCGAAGTCAATGAAGTGAGCTTTTAGAACATTTCTTTGAATTGACCTTTTTGATAGACAGTACTAGATACTAGTACTGTATTATGCCTTAATTGACCAATCACCATTTCAGGTCAATAAATAATTTCTTCCCAGAGAGGTGTATAAGATTTTATGCACTCTTTTCTGAGGCAATGATTTTCAAGGTTATAGCAAATAGTATGGTCAAAATTATTGCCTTATATTTCTAAAATATTATAAAAAATTAAAGTGATTAGTAATAAATAATTAGCATATTAAAATTTACACAGCTGAAAGTGTGAAACAAGCAAAGTCTGAGAAAGAATGAATGGTGAGTAGGCCGATGGTAAGTATCTGTGGCAGTGTTGTGAGGCCTTCATCTCTAAGCAAAGGGGCTGGCCTGTTTCAGTGGTTCAATTTTCCTGTTGAAAGAGTCTAATGCTAAATAAAAACTTTTCCATGAGCTTAAACACCTTTGTTGATTTTGGAATGTAAATGTGTGTTTAGAAGTAACAACTATCACTACTAGACCAAGTCAGAATCTATAGCTAAATGGTATAATGCTTGGCTGATCATCAAAGTAGTGAGTTAGACTAAGGAAGGTGTAACGCTCTAGCTGAATAGTCTTGTCATGTATTGTAAACAAAATATAAATAAGAAAATCCATTTCTTCTACTTCAAGTAAAATGGTAAGTATTCCTTTGTTATCTAATGCTAATAAGTATATCTTGACACACACCTATCTAAAGCTGTAGCACAGTGTATCTAATATAACAATTGTAATGAAGCAAGTTGATACTTGGCACAAGTCAGTTATACACCTCAGTTTCATAAGCTACATGATTTATATATCTTTGGTCTGCGGCCATTGGTGTATAAATCATGTATCTCCCTTGACTTCTATGTATATCCTATACCATACTAACACTAATGAGTTTTCATACAATAATAATAATAATATGGCACATAATAGTATACAATAAACATGTACTGTCATCTGTGATTTGTAGGAACATCGTATTGTCAGTTTTCTACCATTGAGTCATATTGCTGCTCAGATGGTGGACGTTATGTCTCCTGTTGTTAATGGTTACTGTGTTTACTTTGCTAAACCTGATGCTCTTAAAGGCAGTCTTAAAGAGACTCTACTGGTATAATATTTATAATAAAATTGTCTTTTTTCCTTGTTACTTTGTAGGATGTTCGACCAAATGTGTTTGTATGTGTACCTCGTGTTTGGGAAAAGCTTAAAGAAGCTATTGAGATTCAGACAGCTGAAGTAAAAGGAGTTAAAGCATTTATCTTGGAAAAATCAAAAGTAATGTTTATTTGTCATCGTTATAATTATTGACCTAATATTAATGTGATAATCTCAATACTGTGTTGCAATAATAACCTATCTGTTTTGTTGTTGACATAAATGTTTGTTAACATTGAACATTTTTGTCCCTCTATAATGTTTAGTTATCTCATGTTAGGATATTGGAAGGAAGAGTTATAACAATCGGTTATCTGGAGGAGGTGCTGCATGGGGTTACTGGCTAGCTAATAGGTAATCATCATTGAAAGGAAGTGTACCTTCATATTATCTATATATGCATTAATTATAATGTTCACATGCTTATTTATTTTTATTTAGTTATTATTCTATATTCACTCTGTGTGCCATATCTGCTATACATATAATAGGAATTGATTGATGTATTATTGGTTGTAAATATACCACTCAAACATAGCTGAGTTGTTTCCTTTTAAAAGCTAAACAATTCTTTATAGACAAGTAAACAGAATTACATATATACGGTTTGTATAAAACATAGTAAATGGAAGATATATTTCTATACTTTTGTAATGAGAATGTTTGTTTTTTCTTTCGCTAAATTAAGTGTTATTTTGTTGTTTCTTGTAGCTTTGTATTCAAGGGTCTTCGTGAAAAACTAGGATTGGATCAGTGTCATATAACTGTAAGTATTAGACATCATAACTATAATTTGTTTAAAGAGGATTTATATAGTCATTAATCTATATCCTATTCCAAACTCCTTTTCTAACTTTCCTAAAAGGAGTGTTATTGTTCTACTTTCATTGTTAAATTGCTTCTTTATTGGCACATTATCATTTTTGAAAAGTAGTATCACAATTTAAGAATCATTTAATTGTTTTTGAGATAGGTTAATATTGTGTATTGGCCATATTGTAAGTGTATTTTGAAGTGATGATTGAGTAACACTGCATTCACTTGCAATAGGCATTTGTGTACTGATTGACTTTAGTGATATAATGTCTATTTGTGACAATGAAATATACGTTTGTTGGGCGTGACCTTTCTAGGGTTCTGGAGGTGCTCCTTTGCCTACTGCAGTGAGTGACTTCTTTGCTGACTTCAATATTCCTATATATCAGTTTTATGGTTTGTCTGAAACAACAGGAACAGGTTGTCAAAATACACTAGGTAAAGATTATATTTCATGTGTTCTTTGGAGAGTTGTCTAACCAAAAACAGAGTTACTTAAGTAGTAGTTTGCTAACCAGAGCTGTTAGCTGAGAAGGGAGTAGTCCAAGGTATACAAGATTGACAGTTGACACAATTTCTTGTGTCTCACTCCATGTTTTTTTTTAATTTGGTGGAATTAAAATGTTTATACAACAAATGGGACTTGCTTTACTATCATATTAATAACTTGTTTGACTATATCTCATCAAAATGTTTTTACAAGCAGCTTTCCATCTTCCAGTGTTGATAGGATAAACATGTCTGTGTTGAGTGTTTTATAGCAAATGGTTTGTAGTAGCTATGATGATTTTTACTATATCTGTCAATTGTAACACTGGACATGTTGTAGAAGTGAATTTCCCTAACAAGCAAAATGCCAAAATGTCTCAACTTTGTTTTGATGGTACTTCATGGCTATTTTAGAGCTACTAAAATCACTGTATTGCCTTTGATATTTGCAGTAACACTGTTGATTGCAATCTTTATTACCTGTTACAGTATTTGGTAAATGTAGTTTGTTGATTTCAAAAGTTGCGTATGACAATAGAATAAAGTAATACAAGAACTAGACATAGATCTATATGAAGTATGTTACCTCTAGTGTAAACAGTTGTAGGATTACCTGACAGTCAACAGCAAGTTGAATGAAGGTCTGAAGTAATAGTTGACTATTGTTGCTGACACATTTATACTCTATTCATATTGAAATATGCATTTAGTATATAGGTAATTATTATTTGTTTACTTTCTCTTTAGATAAATTCAAACAGACTTCTATTGGATATCCACTTATGGGTAGTGAGGTTAGGATTGATAGTCCTGGACCTAATGGTGACGGAGAAATATGTCTTCGTGGACGTCATGTGTTTATGGGATATCTTAATGATGAAGAGAAATCCAAAGCTTGTATTGACGAAGATGGTTGGTTTCACACAGGAGATATTGGAAATATGGATGATGATGGTATGTTCAATAAAGTTACTATGATTTGTTTATCAAAAAATATTAATCTACCAAATATGATGTTGCCCAAGTGGCAGGGAGAGTATTACAGGAATTTTGAGATTTTCACCCTTCTGAGCGTTACTGAGCAATGAAATAGCCAAACGCAAGGTTTTAACTGTCTTAGAAATTACTTTTTATTGTGTCTCCAGTAGTATCTAACCCTTGAGATCAAAAGCACAAATCCAGTGGACATTAGAATTAGGGTGACTTGTATCCATGATACACTTTTATGGATGATCGTGACTATAACTGACCGATTAGATAGCAAAATTCAATTCATTTGTGACTTGCTAATTTGCATGTAGTGCTACACTATGATAGAAAACTTTAAGTATTCATTAGTTTTTATGACTCATTTCATGATACTACATTACATAGGGTTTTATTATATCACTGGACGATCTAAGGATCTGATAATTACTAAAGCAGGAGAAAATATTGCACCAGTACCTATTGAAAATGTAAGTATAATAGAAGATACTATATGTTTATTGTAATACTAGAACACTTATCCACCCTATGAATACAATGTTAGTTATATTATTGTTGTCTTTTATTATATTATTGTTGTCTTCTTCCAGCGTATGTTAAAGTTGATGCGACTTCTAAGTAATGTGATGGTTATAGGAGATGAGCAACGTTACCTCACTATGTTTGTGACCATCAAATGTAAGGTAATATTGTTCTATAATTGTAGTACACTATGTCTTGTTCAATTGTGATTGTCATTGTTTTGATCTTTTATAGGTTGATGACCTTGGCAATCCTACTGAAGAATTAGATTCTCTTGCTAAACTTGTGTTGAATGAAATTGGATCCAATGCCACAACTGGTAATTATCATCTGTGTTTAAAACATCATAGTTATTGTGATGTTATTGCTTTAGCTACCTATGTCATTTGGTTCAGGTTGAGGATGACCACTAACTCAAGAGTTATAATATAAGTCTGTCTAGAAATGAGCTAGAGAGAAATGTTTTACACCATTTAAAATGCCTTGTAGGTCTGCAAATTTCCTGAAAAAACTTGAACACAAGCTATTTAGGAAAGTCTAAACAAAAATCCCATATATGTTCTTTGTATTCCACCTTGATTTATTGTAATGAGTGCGGATGGTGTACTCAGCCTATACTCACTATGAGAATTTATATTGTATGAATTGTGTCAAGTTGGTATAAGTAAGTGATATACTACTTTCTGAGATGTAACAATTAGGTGTATATAATTTCTTCATAATCCTTCCATGTCATTCTCATTTGGGTAATAGATCACTTAATGTACATTATCCTAGTCGATATCCACCCTATTAATGCAATGTTATAATAAAGAAAGTTTGATTTCATATAAGAGAATATTTTATCTTTCAGTTTCTGAAGCTAGAACTGATGATCTTGTGAAGGATTACATTCAACAAGGCATGGAACGAGCTAATGAAGATGCTATTAGCAGACCAGCACGAGTTCAGGTAAGTGAAGTATGTAATTTCTCTAGTTTTGTTTATACAATTCATGTACTGTAATATCTATACAAATTACAAGTCTTTGAAGCTTTGGATGATTCTATTGCTTTTATTTAAGACATTTCTGTAACGATGATTGAAATTGTATGATCGCTCTACTTTTTTGTAGAAATTTCGTATTCTACCTTGTGACTTCAGTGTTAATGGTGGTGAACTTACTCCTACTTTCAAAGTCAAGCGAAAAACAATAATGGAGAAATATCATGATTACGTCACTGAGATGTATGCTGAATGATTTATTACCTATCTTAGCAACTGGACACTTTGCTACTATTTGGTGCTATGAATATCAGTTGTAATATTATAGTATTAAAAAAGTATATTAATAGTTACAAACCAAATCTTTACTCATTTAATCGTTTGATCTCATTTTCATGCAAAAGTTGATATTTATTTTAAATATTGTTTAAACAGTATACAATATTATTATTAGTTTATATAAAAGATATAATAAATACACAAAAACAAGTAAAAAGCTTCAAATAAAGCAATAATATGATCACTATATAAAAAGTGATGTTATGTCCATTATGTCTTAACTGTTTTCTTTGTCAATGCCTTCACTTTCATCACTTGATGTATCAACAAGACCTTCATGTGAAACTTCAGGTATTGCTTGAGATTGTATTCTGGAAGAATGACGTCTACGTACTGCTAGTGATGGTGGTCGACTGACTTGATGTTCTTGTACATCATCATCTTCACTCTCTGTAGATGAGGAAGAGGATGATTCATGGTCTTGTTCAAGGATAGGCTCATTTCGAACATCTTTTTTCAAAGGAAGATTACTCATATTGGAGAGGTTTAGGTCAGCTGACTCAACAGATGTAATGGACAAGTCACGATGCAACGATGGTTGTGGTTGAGATGGCCTAGCAGGCATGAAGTATGGTGTCTGAGCAGTAGGATTTTGTGACAGCTGATGACCAAACTCTTGTCTATTAAACAACTGACCTAGCTGCTGTTGTGAATATGTGTTTGTTAGTTGCTGCGAGTTGATACTTTGCTGATACTGATAAGGACCAGGTATATTCTGCATTGGGTGGTATCCTTCAATGTTCAAAGGAGAAAGACTAGGCTGTGATCTTAATTCTGGGGCTTGCAAAGATTGTGTTCTACTTTTGAAAGAAGCTGGTGGAAGAGAAGATCGTCCAGGTCTGGGTAATTGTAATGGTGTTTGTGAAGCTAGTCTTCCTATAGTAGTTACCTGTCCAGTTGATGCTAGACGTGGTAATTTTTGTTGCATTGATACTTGTGATTGTGGCTGCAATATACTGTCTGAGTGAGGTTCTTGTACATATGACTTGAATTGTTGTTTCAATTCTTGATATTGTTCCTTATTTACAGGGCCTCTTTGGCCTGTTAGTGGTGGTAGTGGCTGTACTGTCACACTGGTTCTTGGAGAAATTGGAGGAGAGGAATATCGTTTTGAATCTGAAAGAAAGCTTTTCCAGTTGGTTGGTGTGCTCACTGATGGTTTTTGCTGTGATGACTCTTCTGTTCCTTCTTGAATTGAAGACAGAAGGAGATTAGTTGGTGTTTGTTGTCGAAGAAGGATATCTGTACGTTGTCTCTTCTCACTAACACGTTGACATTCTTTTTGATGGCCATCTTCCCAATGTTTTAGCTGACACTCCTGACTACAGTAACCCCTAGCACAACCAGTACATTCAAACTGTGCTGCAGCACCACATACGCAAAACTCTTTTTTTGTTTTTTCTGTTACTGCTGTAATTTCTCTGATGTACACAATACTACCATAAACAATGCTCACAAACTGCTGTTGTTCAGAAGAGGGATCAATATCACACAACTCCTTTGTGCATAAATAGAATGGCTTATTTTGGAGAGAGTCAAATACTTCTGTTAATTGTGTTCTTAACTCACGAAGTCTCATAGAAGGTAAGGCATTAACACTCCCTAATGCCAACCTTTCTCCATCTGCTAACAATTGAATTACTCCAAGTGAAATTTTGCCATCATCCTTAGCTGGTGGAGCTGGTTCTTCCTCTAGAAGAACTTTGTTTTCTTCACTAGGTGTTACTGCTACTATTCTTAGTTTCTTATGATGTTTCTTTCTCCAAACAATGAATGCAATTACAATGAGAATTGACGTGAGAATGATCATAAAGATAACAGTAACTACTACTCCAGCAATCACTGGACCGGGGTTATTAACAATGGGAAGAAAAGAGACAGCTGGTGAAGATGACATTATCACATGTGATGAAGTTGGGCTTGGTGATGATGTAGGACTTGAAGATTCCATCACAGAAGGAGTTGAGGAAGATATAATGACTGGAGGTGGTAATAACCCAATTGCAAATTCAGAGAGGTGGTTATACTCACAGGAGTAGTGTTCTCTACCATTAATAGATATAACAGGTGGTGGTGCTAAAGTATCAAGTTCCCATTGAGTATTACTTTCAACTGTAGTGTTTCTGAACATGCAAATAGGTTGACTTTTGTCATTTGAGATACTTCGAACAGGTATGTACACATGTATTGGAGAAGGAAGGTTTTGTACTGACAAGATAGTCTGCTGTAGTGCAGTAGCTAAATCAACACTTATTATATCAGAATGTAGTTGAATTGCTTGAGGATCAACTCCCTCAATGCCTGACTTTATGGCATCTTGTGATTTAGTACTAATAGTTACAATTTGACTAGTATTAGAGAAATAGTCTTTTGTTGTAGTTATGAAGTTAAGACAGATTTCAGAACAGGCAATGCTGGCATGTGAACAAGCTTGCTTAATATAAAATTGATGGAGTTTGTTGGAGAAGTCAATTGTTGCTTCTTTGATAAAGAATGTACCAAATGGGAATTGCTTTTCAAAGGAATAACTCAGTATATTTGTATTTATTGTTATTCTTTGTTGACCTATGACATGTTGTCTACATAGAACACTTGATAGTTTTGTCATAGTTTGTCGCAGTTGTCTAGCAAGAGTTAAGTCCCAATTAGATGCGTACAAGTTAGTAATAATATTAACAACTGTATCTATTGCTCTATCGTCAATACCATAATTAAAATCTTGAAGGCTATATCGATCACTTGTTAGAAGCAAGGGGAGACCACTGTTATCTGTCAAGGAGATGATATTGCTTTGTTGGAAATTTCCATCTACTGTTTTTATGAAAGCATCAAGAATAGAATTCAATTGATTTAATATGGTAATTTTGTCATTTATTTCTGTAAAAGACAGTGTTGTAGTCATCAATTCCATTGTTGTTAACATAAGCATATGGTGCTCTTTTGTTGATGGCATGTAATTGCTCAAAATATTTGAATAAAGATTTAGAACAGACTTTGATTGAGCATTGTTTAATGTATTGCTTACTGAGAGAAGAGTAGTGACAAGTCCCGAGATTACTGTAGGCCATTCCTTAGTATTTTGCAGATCATTAGCTAAATTGTCAATGGTTGAGTGGTAGTTAATAGAAGGATTTGAAGATACAGACACATCAATTTGATATTCATTGTATTCTACTGATAAGCTATCATATACTCTCGCAATTACTACTAGGTCACCAGGTGGTAGGTTCACTGTAATAGATTTTTCTGTGCTGGGTCCTGTAAGCCAATATTTGGCTTGAGACAATACAACACCAAACTGATAGTAGAGTGGATGGTCTTTTACATTATCTGTAGTCCAGTTCACAGACAACTTAAAGGGTGTGTTCAATGCTAATCCACTGTGTGGAGTGACAAAAAAGTTACGAATTACTGGAGAGTGCTCAGGAATGACAGTTATCTTGGAATACACAATAATTTGGTCATGTTGTGCACTGAGTTGAAAGGTGTATTTCCAACCTGGCTGAAGTGAGTGTGGTTTTATAACCAAATTAACCCGGTTTGTTTGTCTAGTCACAGCCTTATTCACAAACTCAGTTAAGGGACTAACATTGATAGTTGAGGTAGACATGTAGTAAGTTGGAGATATCGTGTAGTTGCCAGTATTAAAATCAATATAACCTTGACCAGGCAGATCAAGACAAGACCATGACACGTTTACAAGATAGTTAGGATAAACTAGTCCTTCTAAGGTTAGATATTGTGATGAGACAACTCGAGATGTTGTTGTTAATATCTGAACAACAGCTATTGGGTCAACAAATGAGGGGTAAGTGCTAATAATGACTGTGGATGTTGAGATACATGCACCATGACTAAGTATTAAGGTGAAGTTGTATTGTAATCCAGACTGTAGATTGGATGTTGGAAAAAACACATTCGGTGATTTTGGTAGGTAGATTGGTACAAAAACAGGTTTCGTGGTATTATAACATGGACCTCCATTACCTACGACTGAGCATGCCCATGTATATGTTGGTGATGATTTTAATTCTTCAATAATTGTTGAAGAGGAAGCATTTAAGAGAACTGTCTCACTATTGGAGATATTACGATCACCACCGTGTATACGAGAAATACACAATGGTGGCAATATTGTAATATTAATGGTTTCATTGGAAGTGATTGCATCATTGTTAGCTGTAACTGTTAGTTGTAATTGATATTTGGAATCTGACATAAAAACGGATGATGGTATATATAAAATTGGATTATTGGACACTATATTTGACAGAGGTTGATGTTGAAGTATATTTTGAAGTTGATCAATGATACGATAAAGACGCCACTGATATATAAATGGACCATTTGGTAACGAGCACTCATTATTGATCACATAACCTTCAACTAAAAGATTCTCTCCAGTATTAATGACCTTTTCTTTTGGTCCTGTAATTTCCACTTCAAGAATTGAAGACATTGTTTTACTAATAGTTCTGCTAACTGAAGCTGACAGTCCAAGTGAATTAGTTACTTCTACTTTAAGTGTATATGGCACTGATAGTTGGAAGAGATTTGATGGTAGTGAGATCTCTCCTGCTGTTGAAGGCAAGTTATTCAAAGTACTAACTACCTCACTGAAACCAGAGATAGATGAGTTATGTGTATAAATTGACCATTGATAACGAAATCCTTTGTATCCTTGATAAAGAGAACCAGTTGCAGTATATTGTATATACCCACAATTTGGTATGAAGTGTGGTCCTAAGATGACTGGAACTGGGTAGATAGCATTTGTGACATTGGAGATGTAAGTTATTATGTTTTGTATTTTGAGGCTGAACTGAGGTCCCATTGTACCAATAACATTGTCTTTAAATGCAATAGGTGAGTTAACTGCTATATTGGCCTGATATGGCAAGGTAACCAATATTTCTTGATGGTAGTCATTAGCCCAAAAGCACTGAGCATTATTACCTCCAAGAAGAGACACTGTTGATTCAGTAAATATGGCATCACATGATATGTCCTGGTTATTTGAGAATATACTGGATCTATCCAATAATACAACAAGTGATGAGATATTGTCTGTAAAATGAATTGAGTTCACTATAGGAGCAGAGAATGAGTATGTGAAGACTGAATCGAAGGAATCAGGTGTCACTGTTCCAGATACTTGTCCATCAAGAGTAAGATCAACTTTAATCTGACAAGGATAGCTTTTGGATGGTAGAATACAGTAATAGGTGGATGGATTAATGAATACAGCTGGAACAGATAAGTAGTTGTTTGTGTATTCTGGAATACAATTGTCATATCCATACACTAAACAAGCTGCTAGAGAGCTATTCATGAAGTTTTGTCCAGTGTGAATGAGAGTAATTTTTGTGTTAATAAGATCTTCTTTTGGACTTATATCAGTCACAGTTATCTGGTTGTAATTGTCGTAATAGAAAGGTACTGAATTAGAGAAAGGTCCATTATCAATTCTAATGCTAAGATCAAATTGCTCTCTAAAAATCTGGTCATCAGTTAAAGCTGGTGTTTGACATATTACAGTACTTTGATCAACTATATAAGCTGAGCCTGGTATAGTTTCTTCATCATTGCTAATAAATTGGCAAGTCACAGGAATAGATTTGCCAAGAGAGTCAGTCAAAGAACTCCCACAGAGTGGTAAGGTGTTATTATAAAGTGTTCCATTTTTGAAAAATCCAGCGCCTTTAATAGTTATCTGAGTACTTCCTGTACGCGGACCCATTTGAGGTGATATGGTAGTGATATGAAAACAGCCGCAGTCATTACCTCCACATATTTGACAGCTATCAACAGCATGCTCACTGTTAATAACTCCATCACAACCATAACATGTTGAATTATCTCCACCACAAATACCACAGATATCCATGGTAGAGTTGGCTGTTTCATCAGTGTTTCCACCATAACATTCTCCACAATAATCAACCTTTGCTGTTCCAAAACAGTCCCCATTGCAATCAGCATATTCAGTTATGGTACCATCACTCTCAGGCAATTGACATATACCACAGGAATCTGCTCTAAATGGTCCATTACAGACTCCAGTGCAATCTAAATATTCGTTGAATGATATATCTGTCTCAGGTCCTGTACAGTAGCCACAGTTATCAACAGTATTATTACCAAAACAAACTCCATGACAATCCCTAAAGAAGAAAAGTATCATTGTAGTAGATACCAACAAACTATACGTAGATTTGTGTATATGCATATTATAGCAATGTATAGATGCAATTTTTTTCTTTCTTTTCTCACAAATAAAGCCCTTAGTAGCATATGCTAATAGATAGAATGCATACAATATGTTGACACAAAAATGTGAATAGATATATCTATATAGTACACAACAATTGAAAGGTACATATTAATTACGATTGATGTGATACGTGTACCACATGAATCATATTATGCATTCCACTTACTTGTCTTCATTATAGCTATGAGAAGTCCCACCACCAGAGCACACTCCACAATCATCATTTACGGCCATACCAAAGCATGTTCCAGAACAATCTTGAAATGTTGTAGAAGGATATAATGTAGCTTGAAGATTATTACTATCACTTGGAACAGACATGGTACTGATACATTCAGAACAAATTCCAAAAGAAGCAAATGAGAATGGTATATAATCACAACCAAGACAAGTATTTTCACTGCCCCCGCATATGTCACAACCATCTATCTTTACATTGGACCCTTGTACATTGTCACACCCAGCACAGGTAGCTCCATTACCTCCACATATACAACATGCATCATGGACAACTTGTGAGTTCACTACTCCATCGCAGCCAAATCTTGTAGCCACTATTGTTGCTGTTGATGAACTAAAGAGACCTAGTCTGTTTGACAGTGATTGTGTAGTATTACTGAATGAATCCGTGTTAATATTCATCCATGATGATTCCAGTGAACCTAATTCTCCCTGTGTAGTGTCCCAAGCTTTGACAGTTATTTTAGGTGCATCAGTTGATAGCCAGTAGTATAGAGGTTTAGGTAAGAAACGAAGGGTGTCATTACCATGAAGAAGAAGAGCATTTGTGTTGGTAATATTGGGAGGAAAGTTGATCCACAAACCTATTTCAACAAAAAAGTGTAACGTATTTTGATAGCATAATGGCATGTAATAGATGCATGAATAGATAATTGTGTATCAAACTTACTGGAGATAATGTCATCAGAATAATTCTGGTGCTTGCTTCTTAAATATTGCCATACCCCCTGTCCATATCCATCATTAACATTGACAACAGCTAGACCTAGAAAGTCATTGTCATTGTCATTAGCTAGCTGAGATGCTAAAACATGGACATTCCTACTAGTTGGAGCACCGGTAACAGGAGTGTTATCGGAATAGCATGGACTTCCTGGTCCATAGTGGCTATCTGTAAGATAAATGAAATTTGTAAATGTCTGAGACACAAATTATTTAGAAATAACATGATCCATTATTGCCTACCACAGATTCATTCAACTACATTTTAATGAGAGATCCATATTGGGTTGTAGTTGTGTAGACATTCAAATAGAACATTACTTACCTTGTGAAATACTTATAATGGGAATAACAGAGTCAACAATATCCTTAGATGTGATTTTATCATTAATTTCAGATAGAGTGAGTTCATTATTGTCAACAGTAAAGCTTAAGTAAGTGCTAAAAAATGAAAGCAGTAATTAACATATCTTCTAAATTTATAATACAAATATATACCTGTTTCCAGATGCTGGATAAAGTCGATGTACAGAAATTATTTCATCTAATATAAGAGAAAGTAGACCACCTAATGCTTCTTGAATGGATCGAAGTGAATCAACACTCTGACCAACTAAGACAGTGAAGAGTCGCTCATGATGATATTCCAATATGTAAGGTAATGGTGGTAATGTTGTAGTGGTTTGAATTATTGTAGGGACATCAGGGATACTATTGACACTGACTTTGACATATTGTTGAGTGTTTGCATGATATAAGCCCAAAGCATCTAAACTAGATACATATGTCAATGAATTGTGCACTGTCAATTGTGCAGATGAATCTGGAATGACTCCATCCCAGGCCCTAACTCCAAGCCTCTCTGTGCCATGAAAATTTGAAGATGGCAAAAACCGAATGAGGGAAGATGTATTAAGTAGTAATAATTGGTCAGTGGAAGAGAGGATGTCATTTATGTAAACAAAGAGTTGTGGATCACCATTAACTGAGACTTGCCAAGGGCTGTTTAAGGAAAGTAACGAAACAGCTACTCCAGTCCCTTGTCCACTGCTTAAGGTTTGTAGACGCTGCTTTCTAATTACATTAGTTTTTGTAGCATTGTTATAATATTCATCTTTGATAAATGTGGGTATCAATTCTTCATAAGACAACCCGATATTACTGTCAGGAAGTCCTTGTATTTTAGACTCTGAAAGTTGTAGTAGATAGTCAGTGGAGACTGACAAGACCAATTTGTCAATCCTGTCACCAAGGTTGTGTTCAAGTGGAACGTCTTCATCTATAGCTGTTAGTGTCAAAGGAGCATCTGAACTGAGAGTGGGTGGCTCAGTGAGTGGAAGTAACAGGGAAAGTAATAATGTGGAGTTTTGACTGATTGGTCCATTGGTACTATAAGTCAATGTAGTGTTATGGTATGGTTGTTGATATCTCACGAGAGTTGTGGAATTGCTTAAGTATCCATTAGTATTACCATCCCAAAGTTTACCACTTAACCAAACAGCTCCTTCAACTTCTATTGATTTTCTCCAGAAACGTAAACAAGCAGTGTTAGGAAGATAGAGTGCATTGTCATCAGATACATTAGTTATTTTTATCCAAGGTGTTGATAAATGTAAGCAAGTTGTACAAACAGAGAAAGAGCTATGACAAAGAGCATATTGCCATTCACCCAAATCCTGTGATGTATTTGAAATGTCTGTTATTGCTATGCTAATTTCTTCATTTTGTTCATCGACAGCAATACTGTTATTACCAAGTATAATACCGACCATATGTCCTTTGTAGGGTGGCTGAGCAGAATTATACTGATCTATACTGTCGATATAAATTAGAGGAGAAGGAATTATTGGAGCAATGTTTGGTAATTGACATATTTCATCAGTAGGTAAACATTTACTTAATAATTGGCAAAAGTCAGCATCATAGCCACAACAAAGCTGAGAATCTGTGACACATTCCTTTGTATCAGAGCAAGCAATTAAACCATCAGGACAGGCCTGGCATAAATGAGGGGCTGTCAAATTAGAGCAGACATTTAATTCTTCACAGTAAATTACATCACTTGTATTGCATATTTGACCTTGGATGGGAAGACTCGATGATGGTACACAATATCGTGTTCCATTTGATCTTTGAATCAGTGTTTGACCATTGAGGCAAGTGTTGACATCACATGGTTGTTCATTACTTAGAGCATAACATATATTAGTAGTAGGACAAACAGATTTTCCTATAGGACAAATTCCAGCACATGCCATTTCTTGTGGAAGACATTCTTTGTTAATGACACATGGTAACTAAAGTGTAGGAAAGAAGTTACTACAATAACTGAATGTTCATGTAATAATTAAAACTTAACATGATTAAATTTATGGGAAATAAGTGGTAAGTTCATTTACCTGCTCGCTATTGAGACAGGAGTATGACAGACACAGCCATGTCTTTTGAGATAGTTCCTGTTGAAACAATTGAAACATTTTGAAACCTGACCATTGTTATCTGAGCTAACTATATTAGTTCATACTAGATAGTGTATAACATTATTGGTCATAATTGACATTTCATATACTATAAAGTATGTACCGAAAATGCTAAGAGTTAAAATCACAACAATACTTACTTTATCATTGGTGCAGTAAGGTTTACATATTGGATTTGAAGGTATAATGTAGTTGCATTGTAACAACCTTGGTGCTACAATAGTACAAAATTCACCTGTCAATAAAAAAGATTCTTTGACACAACTGAATAAAGATAACAATGTATTGTCAAAAGTAAACCATACCTTCACAGAATGTTCCATCATCAACAGCATTGACGTTAACAATTACAGTTGATGTCTGAACACCATCATGTACTGTTACACTGATGTTAGTGGAATTCAACACATCTTCTGGCACAGTGTATGCAGTTGTAATTACTCCAGTAGTAGCATCAATGGTAAACAATCCAGGTATTGACTGAAATGATATGTTATATATTAACGTATCACTCAATATGTCTGTGTCATATGCATATACAGCGATAACCTGTTGACCAGGTGGCAGGAGACGAATAATGTCAACATTGTATTCTGATTGGTTGAAAATAGGAGTCTCATCATTGATGTCATTAACATCAATAATTACAGGAACACTTGTAGATCGCTGTATTGAATAACCAGTGTCAATGGCTGATATTAATAGCTCTATAGTAGGAGACACTTCTCTATTAATTGGTGTAGCAATAACTATCTCTCCTGTTGTTTCATTGATATTGAATGCATTAATACCATTTAGCAGATGATTAACTGTGATTTTATATAGTATACTAGCAGCATCAACATCAGTAGCATGTACTTGTAACACGGGTATCCCACTTGGTACATTTTCAGTAATATTAATAAAATAGGTAATAGCATCAAAGACAGGGCTATGGTTGTTAATGTCAATAATTGTGATATTAAGTTGAGTTGTTGTGGATTTAGGTGGGTTGCCAAAGTCTGTTGCAGAAAGGGAGATAGAGTAAAAGTTGTTAGTGTTGTAATTGAGTTTCTTTAATATTGTTATGACACCAGATGTAGGAGAAATAGTGAATGGCAGTAATAAGTTGGACTGCATTGAGTAGTATACAGCACTGGTGTTATATTCTGGATCTAAAGCAGATACTTGTAAAACAGAACTACCAACAGGCTGAGTCTCATCAATAGAGAGAGCATAGCCATCAGGTTGACTAAACACAGGTGCCTCTAAGTTATCTTTGAAGACTGTCACAAACAAAATTGTTGTATCTACACGAGGAATAGGAGATCCGTGATCAGCCACCATGATTGATACTGTAAATAAAGATCCTTCCATGCCATCAAAGCTTGTTTTACTGTAGACACTACCATTGTTATGATTAATATCAAATGCTCCAGGAGAGCTCTGGTATGTAATAGAATACACCAACTTTGCATTACTGCCTTCATCAATATCTGTAGCTTCTGTGACAGCAACTTCAGTGTCTATAGGAGTTGTTTCAAAGACATTTGTAGAATAAAATATCTCACTGAAGTGAGGATCATTGTCATTCTCATCTGCCACTGTAATATGAATTGTTACCATACTATATAGCAAAGGTGAAGCAAGGTAGTTTGTAGCATTAACAGTAACTATAAGTGTGTCTTCTAATTCTCTATCTAGAGGTTGTGTCAATGAGACAACCTTAGTGTACTCATTTAACGAGAATGTTTCATTTCCTTCTACTAACTGTATTCTTGTGTCACTATTGATTCCTGGAGAATCAAGGTCATAGGTTTGTAATGTAATGATAGATGTGCCAGGAGGGGTAAGCTCTGAAAGAAATATGGTAAATTCAGAGCTGGAAAACAATGGTGGATGATCATTATAGTCAATAACCAAGATTGTTATGATTGTATACACTGTCTGACCTAAAGAGGATGTTGCTTGAAGATTGAGTACATAATATGGTGAGGTCTCAAAATCTAGTTGATCGATGAGGATAATGGACCCATTGTTATTAATTTTGAAGTGATCAGCTGCAATGTTAGAATGGTTCTGATCAGGTGTAACAAATGCAAGTAGGTCAACCTTAGAAGACAGTGAGACTGATCCAACAGTTGCATTGATGTGGGTAGCTTCTGATATTTCATAGTAATAGGTTGGATACTGAAATAGTGGTCCTGTATAAGATTGTGAATGTACTGTAATGTCAACTGTGATTTGTCTTGTGAAAACACTATCACTTGCATTGATAGTGAGATGAAAACTACCAACATTTAATATCTGATAGACATACAGAGTACCTGCTTCAGTGATTGCAAAATTGTTTGTATTAGAAGTAGAAATCGTGTATAACACAGACTCATCATTGTTATTGTCCAAATCCATAGCTATCAGGTAAGCAATGGGAGTACCAATAGCAGTTTCCTCTGTTATGTTTAAGGTGTAGCTATGTATGAAGTATTGTGGAGAATGTTCGTTGATATCTTGTAACAAAATAGTAAGAACTGCTGTATCATATCGTCTGATATCACCATTATCATGAACAAAGAGAGAGAGTGAGTATATTGGTACAGATTCTATATCAAGACTTCCATTGACAACAACATGTCCAGTAAAGTTTTCAACATAAAATGGATAACGATCACTATCGCCATCAATAATTTCATAAGACAATTTGGCGTTTGATCCTATATCATCATCTGTGGCCTGTAATTCAAAAATGATAGTGCCATGAGGTGTATTTTCTGGTATTGAAACTGACAGTATGTTATCAGAGAAGTGAGGACTGTGATCATTGATGTCTATAACATTAATATTGAGGGTAGTGGTAGCTGTATACTGAGGTATTCCTAAATCAACTACTCTAACTGTTAAGAAAAAGTCAGTAGTCAATTCTCTATCAATATAATCACTGACAGATAGTACTCCAGTGGTTTCTTCAAGGTCAAATTTGAACCCAATGTTACCACTTAAAATAGTGTAACGTAATTCACTATTAACTGTGTCATCAATATCAATACCTGGAACTGTAAAAATAGGTAAATTTAAGATGGAATTCTCTTCTACAAACAGTTGGTATAACTCTTGTTCAAAGTATGGTGAGTTATCATTTAAGTCCAGTACAGTTATCAATATGTTTGCTGTTGATGACAGAGGTGGATTACCATGGTCTGTGACCGTGACATCAAAGGAATAGTTGTGAGTCTTCTCATAGTCTAAATCACCAACTAGCATCAAAAGACCAGTACTAGCATTGATTGTGAATATGTTATAAACTTCTTCTGAGATTGAGAATGACAGCTGTGCATTTTCATCAATATCGTTATCACTTGCATACACAGTCAATATTTCAGTTCCATGGTTACTATTTTCAAATAATGCTGCTTTATAAATGGACTGGTTGAAAACAGGAGTGTTATCGTTAATATCTAAAATTTGTATTATCACTTCAGCACTGCTATTAAGTACTGGAATACCATCATCGGTAGCAATGATTGTAATTGTAAACATATCTTGAGACTCTCGGTCAAATTCTTGTTCTAGAGCCAGTAATCCTGATGTTGCATTGATACTGAAAAATGCAGAGTCAATGGTAGGGCTTAGAGAGAATACTACTGTGCTGTTGTTGCCAACATCATAGTCTGACACATTGGGTAAAAACAACTCAGAACTTATTGTTGTGTTCTCTAACAAGGATATATGGTAGATATCCTGCGAAAATTCAGGATGGTTATCATTTTCATCAAGAATTTCAACTGTAACATCCACTTCTGAACTTGTGCCGAGTAAAAAATCATCAATAGCTTGTATTGTGAGGGTATAAATAGACTCAAGTTCTCTATCAAAGCTGATATTGGAATAAAGTTCACCAGATATAGAGTCAATCTGAAAGTATGTGCTATTTATTGTATCGTCCGAGATTTGGTAAGTGATGTTGTCAAGGTCTGCATCAGTTGCAAAAACTTGTCCAAAGTATGTTCCATCTGGCTGATTTTCAACAATAGTAAATGAATAATTAAAATGTTGAAAGACTGGACGGTTGTCGTTAGCATTTTGAAGTATGACAGTAACAGTAACTGTAGTATTCAAAGAAGGAACACCACTGTCTATGACTAGGACTTCTAGCAAGTGCACAGGCATGTCTTCACTGTCTAATAAGCCATCGACAAAGATGAGACCAGTTGTTTCATTAATGGCAAATGATGTGTTGTCAGAGATGATTGAATATGTAAGAACAGTGTTTGCAACAGTAATATCACTGTCAGTTGCATTTAACTGAATAACATGGCTACCATTGCTGGCTAATTCTGATATTGGTACTACGTACTCAGAGAACTCAAACTGTGGTGCATTGTCATTTACATCTAAAACTTGCACAAAAATGGTAGTATTAGTGTATTGGTAAGGACTTGCTTCTCCATTGTCAGCTTGAACAACAATAGTCAGTGTTGATGTTAATTCAGCATCAAGTTCTCTATTCAAATATAACTCTCCATTTGTAGTATTAACAGTAAATCCTTCTAATGAAGGATTAATGCTTACTATGTTGTAGTATATATCTGCATTTGTTCCAATGTCAATGTCATTTGCTTCAACAACAACAAGTGCACTTTCTAGTATCAAATTTTCAAATATGGACATATTGTATATATCTTGTGTAAAGAGCGGTGGGTTATCATTTATATCTGTCACATTGATAGTCAGTAATGCAGTGGAGTTCAGAGGGTTTATACCATTGTCTTCAGCCATTATTATGAGATTATATATTTCTATAGCTTCTCTGTCTAGCATTTGATAATTAAATATGTCTCCTGTTGTCGAATTGATTGTGAAGTGTGGTTGTGGTAATACAGAAATAAGTTTGTATATTACTTTGCTGTTGATTCCAATATCAGCATCAAAAGCTGTAACTGTGGTAACTAATGAGTTAACCAAAGCATTCTCTGGTATCGAAGTGGTATAGTGTGACAGGTCAAAAGTAGGCGGAACGTCATTTTCATCTGTTATTGTAACCACTACAGTAGTGGTTCCGGTATTCATTGGACTACCACCATCTCTTGCTAAGACTGTGATGTTGTATGTATCTTGATTCTCTCTATCAAAAGAAGTTAATGCTCTGATCTCTCCATAATTAGGATGAATTGTGAAATAACCAGAGCCATCAGTAAGTGAGTATGTTAGGACTTTATTCTCTCCTTCATCACGATCGTAAGCTTGGATAGTTGTTACTAAATAATTACTAGCAGCATTTTCAGGTACTGTTACTTGGTAGAGAGTGTCATTAAAAACAGGGATTTCATCGTTAGTATCAGTGATATTTATAAAGACACAAGTGGAAGCAGAGAGTGGGGGGATACCATTGTCTGTTGCAGTCACTAATAAAACGTATGTTTGAACCAACTCTCGATCTAATGACACAGAAGACAGTAAAAGTCCAGTGGAAATATCAATTTCAAATGACTCATTCAATAATTGATTGAAACTGCCTCGATTGTCTTCTGAGTTGAAAAAAATAGAACAAAGAGAAAAACCATTGATACAATGTGACTGACATTGAGACAAATTTAATACTAAAGGATTAATGGAGTATTGTATAATTCCATTTGTGCCAATGTCAGCATCTGTTGCTTCAATAGTCACAATACTTTGACCAGGTGGAAGATTCTCAACTACACTGCCTTCAAAGAAAAGTGAAGTAAAAACTGGAGCATTATCATTTGTATCTTCAATAATAACTATTAATTCCACTGACGATTTCATTGGTGGACTGCCATTATCTGTAGCATTGACATAGAGAGTAAAATTTCTCTTCAGTTCTCGATCCAATGATGGTGTCGATGATAAACTAACAGACCCAAATGTACTGTTAATTATGAAACTAGTCTCTGCATCAATGTCACCATTGTAAAATAAGGAGTATGATATTTCAGCATTGCTTCCAGAGTCAATATCAGATGCATTAATTGAAATAATGACATCACCAGGTTGTCCATCTTCAAACACAGTAGCCACATAACTCTCTTGAGAAAAAAGAGGAGCATTATCGTTTCTATCCAAGATGGATATTGTAATGTTAACTGTATTTGAAAGTCTTGTGTCAATATGACTGCTGTCAGAGGCTTCTACTATTAGAATTTGGTATTTGACAATTTCAAAATCAATATCTTCTGCTACCGTTATCAATCCTGTTTCACTTTCAATCTCAAAAAGTCCCATATCATTTCCAGAAATTATTGAATACAAAACTGTACCATTTTCTTTATAGTCTCGATCAGTAGCATTTATTTGAAGTATATCGACACCAATTAACTGATTTTCAAATACATCAGCTGTGTATGAATTCTTGTCAAACGTTGGGGTATGGTCATTAATGTCTAGGACATTAATCAAAAGTGTACTAAAGCCAGTAAGTGATATAAGACCATTATCAACTGCTTCAATTGTGAGATTGTAGTAGCTCTGTTCTTCTCTGTCTATTAAATTGTTCAAGAAGAGTTCACCTGTTGTTGTATTAATGAAGAAAGTGTCATTGAGATTTCCTGAGACTATGCTATAAATGATCTCTGAATACGGCAAGGGGTCTTCATCTGTGGCCAAAACTTTAATAATAAATGTACCATTTTCTGCATCTTCTGGAATTGTAGCAGCTGGCGCTGAAATAATGTGAGGTATTACATCATTGATATCTAATACCTTAATAAATAGAATAGCATTTGCATAGAGTCCACCACCATCTGTAGCATTGAGGAGTAGAGTGTAATTACTGTAACGTTCTCGGTCAAGAGAAGCTTGTACAGAAATGAAACCACTCTCGGGATGGATATAAAACTGTGATAATGGATCCCCATCTGTTATGGAGTATGTTATGTAGCCATTTTTGTTGCTTAACATTTTATTGCCTTCACCATCATCTGTAAAAGTGACTGGATCCAAGTCTGTTGCTTCTACTTGTATGATCTCAGTACCAATAGTGATATTCTCCATCACAGTTACATTATAGTAGTTTGCTTCCCATATTGGACTGTTATCATTTATATCAATAACTGTTACACTGATTACAGCAGTAGCAGATCGTTGTGGAACACCACCATCGCTAGCAACAGCTCGTAAGGTATAGAGAGCATGCCGTTCATAATCAAGACCACCTGGACCTACAGTGATGTTCCCAGTAATAGGATTAATTTCAAAGTCATAGTTTCTGTGATCTCCTAGCAACCCATAAATAATGGTGCCATCAGATCCAAAATCATCATCGAAAGCAGTGACAACCACATCAATGGGTGTTCCAATAGCTGTATCTTCATATAATATTGCATTATAAAAGAATGAACTGAAGGATGGTGTATGGCCATTACCATCCATTAGCTCTACATTGACAATTGTTGATGAGGAGTAATAAGGTGAGGAAAGTGAATTAGCAGCTGTTATATTAAGAGTGTAGTTGTGGTTGTCTGTATTGTAGTTTAAGACTCTTTCAAGACTTAATTCTCCAGAGATAGAATCAAGATAAAAGATATTGGCTTCATTGCCTGAAGCAATAGAATATCGAATTGTATTTGCTGGAGAAAGTCTGTCATCATCTGTAGCAATGAGTCTGAAGAATTGTTGCCTTCGTGGGGTGGTTTCAGAGACAGGAGCATAATACAAAGTCAATGGAAAAATTGGTATAAACTCATTGACATCAGTCACTAATACATTTAAAATAGTATATGCAGTAATATTAGACTCTGTCACTGATATAGACAGTTGATAGTGTGCTTTTGATTCATAATCTAACTTGGAAGTCACAACAAATAGCTTTCCATTAGCTAATAAAGTAAAAGCATTATCATCATTGCCACCAACTAACATGAACACATTGGTAGACTTAGCAGGACTTGCATTTGAATATAAGTCAACAACACTTACACTTGCATCATGATCTTCAGGTATAGACACTGTGTAGGATTTCTTTGTAAACACTGGAACTGTTGATCCTCTGATGTGAACAGACACTGTAGCAATACCATTGTGTTCTCCATCTGTTGCCTGTACTGTTAAATTGAGTAACATACCTTGATAACTAGTAAGTGATTGATCAGTGAAAATAGATCCTGTTGAACTTGATATGGAAAACAGACCGCTAAATTCACTTGGTACTATGCTATATTGAATAGCATCATTTGCACTGGTATCACGGTCGCTAGCTGATAGACTTAATATCTTTGTTCCAATGTCTTCTGTGTAGCTGATGGTGACAAAATAAGATGATGCAGCTAATTCTGGTGAATGATCATTGCTATCAATTACTTCAAATATAAGTGATGTATAGTTGGAAAGTGGTACTTCTCCCATATCTGTAGCATTAATAGTTAAGTAGTAATATCTCTGTCCTTCATAGTTAAGTGGTGTTAATAACTTAATCATTCCAGTAGTGCTATTCAAGTCAAACTCATCTACATCACCATTTATAACTTGGTATGTTATAGTACCATTGAGTCCTTCATCACCATCTTTAGGTAACAATGTATATACAACAGATCCTACCGAAGTATTTTCAGGAACATTGACTGTAATTGTCGAGTTAAAAGTTGGTGCTTGGTCATTTAGGTCCAGAATATTGATAAAGACAGGAACAGTTGTATATTGTTCTTTGTCAGAATTAGAGTTATTAGCTATAATTGTGAGATTTATGCTATCACCGGCGTCTTCTCTATCTATAAAAGCAATTGTAAAAATGACACCAGTATCATTATCGATTCCAAAATAACTGCTACCATCACTTTCAACTAGTATGTACTCAATTCTTGAGTTATCTCCTTGATCAACATCAGATGCATTTACTTTCAATAGTACTGTTCCAACAGCTATATTCTCAACAAATGTAATGGAATATTCAGTCGATTCAAACACTGGATTGTTATCATTGTAGTCAATGAGAGTGATATAGACAGTACTTGTTGATTCCCTTGACAACACACCACTATCGTTAACTCTAACAGTGAATTCATAATATGGTGTAGTTTCAAAGTCAAGTTGAGACTTTACATACACAACTCCAGTAGTGACATTGATGTAGAACGGTAACTCTGTTGTAGATATTGAATATATCAGATCACCATTACTACCAATATCTTCATCATCAGCATACACCTGTAAAACAGACGTTCCAATGTCAGCATTTTCTGAAATGCTACCACTAAATGTAGAATGAAGGAAATAAGGGTCATGGTCATTGTCATCTAAGATCTCAATATAAACAATTGCAGATGATGAAAGTGGATTGTAGCCATGGTCTGTAGCCACAACAACAAAATCATACAGATCTCTAGCCTCTCTGTTGAATGTTTTTAATGTTGTAACTTCACCTGTAGTTGAGTTTAACGCAAAATGTTTGTCACTGAAGTCCATTACAATACTATATACAACAAGAGAGCTATTACCTTCACTGTCAGGATCGATAGCTTGTATACGACCAGCAGAAGCACCTGGAGGAAGGTTTTCATGAACTGAGATATTAAGTGATGTAATGTTCCATTCTGGAGCTCTGTCATTAATGTCATCAATATAGACAGTTAAATTAACTTGTGATGATAAAGAAGGCTCTCCCAGATCACTGACAACGACAGCAATTGTAAATTCAGATCCTTCTTCCCAATCTACAGTACCATTAACATATATTAGACCAGATTCTGAATTAACAGCTAAAGCATCACTCCTGTTACCAAACAATGAAAACACTACTTTATTGTTAGGGTATGTAGCATCATCATCTGTACCATATACATATCCTAATGGAGTGCCGACTATCTCATTTTCTGTGACATTAAAGAAATACGAGTCGTTGGCAAATAAGGGTATATTATCATTAACATCTTCAATATTGACTATGATAGTGGCTGTTGAAGTGAGTGATATAGGAACCATTCCCATATCAATAGCTATAATTGTTAATTCATATGATTCTTCAATCTCCCTGTCAAACACGTCTTCGATTCTTAGAGCACCTGTTGAACTGTTTAAGGAAAATCTTGTGATAGTTGTGTTTGTTAAGTTATCAAAATAAGTGAAATTGGTTGTTGTATTTGGAGCAAAGAAATAGGCAATATATGAGTTAGTACCTTCGTCAGAATCAGTGACATTTAATGTATAAAATATGGAGCCAATACTAGAGTCTTCTCTGAGTGTGGTAGTGAGTGGCTCAATGAATACTGGTGCATTATCATTTGCATCTAGTACTGTAATATGTACTTGACCATATCCATATAATGGTATTATACCACTATCCATTGCCATGATAGTTAAGTTGTAATAGCGTTCTTCTGTTTTATTCAATACTTTAGCTGTAGTAATTGTACCTGTACTACTGTCAATAGTAAATCTGTTCTCAATATTGCCATCGGTAATAGCATAGACTAACAAAGCATTTGTTCCAATGTCATGATCAACGGCAGTGTAGTTTTGTAGTACCACTTGACCAGCTGGTACAAATTCATAAGCTTCAGCTATTCCAACTTCTTCAAAGAATGGTGTGTTGTCATTCTCATCACCAATAGCAACTGTCACATTATTAGTACGAGACTGAGTGGGACTACCAAAATCAGTTGTTACAACCAATAAAATAAAGCCTTCTGGTCGAGCTTCTCGATCAAATATTTTGAGTGCTGTTAACATTCCTGTTGATGTAAGGTTAAATGATGAGTTTGAGGGATCATCATCAAAAATTTGGAGCAACGAAAAGTTAAATAGACCACCGTCACCAGGATCTGGATCTATAGTAAAGTCAGACAGGTTAGCAAAATCAACACCAGGATTCATGTTTTCCGGTATGGTTGGTAGGTTTGGAAAAACTGTAACAATCATTGGTGACTCATCATTTGTGTTAAGCAAGAATATAGTAATATTGGTTCTAGCTGTTAGTGGCTCTGGAAAACCACCATCATATGCTTCAACTTCAAAGAAAATGGAATTGTCATCACCACTGTGAATAAAGAAAAAAGACATCATTTGAAATAAGATACATTGTATACATGATTAGATTAGTTAATGATAGTTTCTAGAAACTTAAATACATAAATCATTTACTTACTAAGTAATTATTGATGCTGTACGTCTAAAAGATGTGACTTACCTGTAATCATAATCCAATGTGTCATTGACAAATATTGCACCAGTGTCAGCATCTACGTCAAATGATCCAGCACCACCAAACTGCCATTCCACTGGAATTCGATAATGTAATTCTCCTATTAGTCCTGGATCATTGTCTATAGCAGTAACATTTAAAACTATAGTACCAATGGAAGTAGTTTCTTTAATAGTTTCATTATATGCCTTGATCTTGAACTTAGGAGCCTTTATATTTGGAGTGTGTATTGTAATCAATAATTGAGTTGTAGCATCCAAAATAATAATACCATTATCAAAAGTACGCACAGTATAAGTATATGATGACTTGGTACTAAAGTCTAGTACTTTGTTGACTGTAACATTCCCTGTTATAGGATCAATAGCAAAAGTTGAGTCAGTTGACTGGAAAAACTCATATCGAAGTTCTGCATTAGTACCAATGTCTGCATCTGTTGCTTGAAGATTTGTGAGAATATATCCAATGGATTCAGTTTCTAAAATACCAACAGAGTATTCACTTTGAGCCCACATAGGTGGGTTATCGTTGACATCATTGACTGTGATGTTAACAAGAGCAGTACTGGTAAAAGTAAGTGTAACATTAGCAGGATTATCAATAGCTTGGATGAGAAGTAAGTAGAATGCAATAGTTTCTCTGTCTAATGTTGCAGCTGTTACTATATCTCCTGTTACATTGTTAATCTCAAAATCGTGAGTATTATTAATAATGCTATAAAATACAGTACCATTTTGTCCTGCATCAAGATCAATAGCTTCAACTTGTCCAACAGTAACACCAATATTTGCACTCTCATCAACAAGAAATTCATAGACATTTTCTGTGAATACTGGTGGACTATCGTTTATATCAAGTAAGGTGATAGTAACAGTTATGGTGTCTGATAATGGTGGTATGCCTTGGTCTATAGCAGCTAAAGTCAGTATGATAGGGTTACCAGCTTCACGATCGAGGTTGTCTGTCATGATAACTTGTCCTGTAGAAGAGTTAATAAAGAAACTGTTTGTAACATCACCACTGACAATAGCAAATGTTATTGCTGCATTTAAACCCGAGTCATCATCAGTTGCATTCATTGATTCTACGATGACCAACTCAGGTGATATGTCTTCATAAAAAGTAAGACTAAAACTCGAAGGATAATGGATAGCAGGTGAATTATCATTAGAGTCAATTATCATAATTAGAACAAGTGACGTGTCATTCAATCCACCACCATCTTCTGCTTTGATAGTCAAGTTGTAAAAGTTGATTGTATCAACATCTAAATTTGCAGACATTGCTATGGACAGTGTACCATCATCAGGATGAATGGTGAAGTGTCCCTGTTCATTACCAGCAATAATGGAATAAATAACACGACCATTACTAATAGTATAGATAATTACCAGGTTTTCATCGACAACCTGTTGCTGTGATTGTACTTGATCACTGTCATTTGCAAGAACATGATAAAATGATGAACCAGGTGGTTGGTTTTCAGGGACAGTAACACTATACAAAGACTGAGTGAAAATAGGTTCATTATCATTGATGTCAAGTAAAGTTATTTGAATTACTTGAATACCAAAAATTGTAGAGTCTGCGTTGCTAGTAAACTTAATTTGTATTGTAAATTGTGTTGTGGCATTATCAGCATCTCTGTCTAGTAAAACAGCATTCCTAATTTCACCAGTATTAAAATTAAGTGTGAAGTATGACTCATCAAAGCCTGATACAAACGAATAAAGACCAGTGCTTTCATCTTGAGGAATACCAAAACTATTGTCATATTGTACGTCCAAATCTATTACGAGTGTTCCAACTGGTTGTTCTTCGTTAATTTCTGAGTAAGAATCGCCCACTGCGTAAATAAATTCGACTTGCCCCAAACATTGATGTATGCCAACGAAAAGCAGGTACGTGAGAATAAACAAGTGAACGCCCATCTTGTCCACCCACACAATGTAGATTCTCCAGAAAACGAAGTGCTCTCAAGATTCAGCAATTTAATGCAACTGGTATGCAAAGGTATACAGTTATATGGCAATCTAAAATGCCTTGTCTCGCTCTCCCAATGCTAGAAATAGTTTCTAACTTGCACTACATCTGCAGCCACACCTCCATTCGTAGTAATCTTGTAATATTTGTTTTGTTGCCAATAGAAACCAATTATTATGAATAATAATAATAATAATACATTATGAATATTATTAATATAAAGCAATAACAATAGAATTAATAATTTTAATTTATATTAGTAATATTACTGTATTATCTGGACATCACTCTGTCCAGCAGTAAGTAGAAAATGAAGAATAGAAGGAGAAGAAGCAAAACAAAATATACTAATAGTTTACAGTTACCAACTCGTGTTGATCGCATTAATTTGACCCGATTAAAACTACCACTTAAAAGAGTAGATGCTGTTTCAAAAACTCCACCCTATAAGAGTCATACAATAGATGTTCATACTAAATTTCATAATGATGGAACAAGAGATGATGTTATTAGTAAGATAGTACTTACAGATTCATCAATCATTTTAACTTGACTATTTGCTTCTTGTTTTAAGTCCAATGCAACCTAAAAATACAAAATGTGTAGTAAATTGGTAATATATATTATAATATACTGTCATTAACATTAGTAAAAAAAATTGATGCTATCTTTTCATGTTAATTGTAGACAGGAAGACATACTTATCTGTGAATACAATGGTATTTCAGTTACTTCATTTATTGTAATATATTATACTACATGTCCATCTAAAAACAATGGCCATTTTTTTGATGATTGATATATAATAATACACTATTAATACTATTAGTATCTTTACATAAAGAGCAAGGATATTGATTTCCTTCCTGTGGATGTACAGGTTATACACAGAGACCAATGTGTAAATAGTGGACAGTTATATCATGTTGAGTTGATCAATCAGATTATATGATTTCAATCTCTGCATTACTTGCATTGTGTGACTTTGTGTCTACATGTATTAGATATGGATGTGTTGAGATTTGCTTGTAAGCCTCAGGTAACAATACTTTTACTCAGAGTAGAAGAAAGAGACTTTTTCAATGTTCAAAAAGCTTTACTTTGTTTGCTTTTTGAAGAACATTGCCTTATATATTCACTTTTGAGTTGTGTAACATCTACAATGCAGACTTACTAATAACCTACTCATTTAAATATTTTTTGTTATAATTACTTTACTCATTTATAGAGAATAGAAACTCAAGGTAGTAATTTCAGCCAAACTAATAAACATTTGCTAACATCTTCTAGTAGTGTGGGTAAATAAATTGTTTATAATAAAGTATTTATAACGTAATACAGTCATTACTTACATGTCTTAGTGTCGAGACTTTAGTAGAAAGTCCATCTATTAGTCGATTATTTTCAGTTTCCATTAACTCTTCTGAAAACTTACTGTCATCTGAAGAGAAATAGAGTTTGTATATAAAAGGAACTTTTTTTAGAGTAGACAATTTGTATTAACGCAACATTCTCGACGCTAACCTCGTAGTCCGTGATTGTTTGTTCTGGACATCACTCCGTTTTGTTCCACAATCCTCTTTCTTCTATCCACGTCAACAAGGATGTTGTGGGCATTTATTAGAATTAAACTTGTAGGCGACTAGATAGGCGGGGCCTCACCTTTAAAGTGAACACATGGTGATTAGTTTACAAGATGAGTGGCGGCGTTTATGGAGGAGGTAAGATAAAAACAAGAGTCACAATTTATATTATTGATTGAATTGTATTTCAGATGAAGTAGGTGCTCTAGTTTTTGATATTGGCAGCTGTACTGCTAGGGCTGGATATGCGGGAGAAGACACTCCTAAGGTGACTAGCTTGTACCATAGATATTAGAGTAGTCTAATATCTCTACTTGTACTGATACAATCAGTGTTAATCTGGCTCTCTGAAAGAGTGTCCTTGTAGTTGTGATACTAAACCCCAACCTTCAATCATGTATTTTATACAATACATGTTACAAACCTATCGTACAATTTATTTGTGTATTGTATATTTTTTGCTAGTTCAGCACAGGTAAGAAGGTAGAGAGAAAGGTTTTAGAAATGGAAGTAAATTATCCATATTAATCCTTCTCCCTTTATTTTTGTCATTGTTCTGATTGTATGATGGAAATTATAGGATTCACTGTAGCTATTTTGTGCAGAGATTTTAAATTATTACAAGGAAGTTGTATATGGCAAGCAACAATGCTATACATTTATCATAAGTGTATTGATACATGTAGTTATGTAGTTACTATGTAATCCAAAAATAATCACTGGACTCACTCACGCAAAGTGCTCCAAAGCTTGTGTGGTCATTGTTAAATATGACTGAACTGACTCTAAGAGTATGTGTTATTGTAGATAATGGTTAAATTAAGAGAGTGTCTAACGTAATCATATAGATAAAATTAAGATAGCAGTATTCTGTTTTCTCACTCTAGGCAGATATTCCAACTGTTATAGGTATTGGGCCCAATGAAGATGTTGCCATGGAAACTGACAAATCCAACTCTCCTTCTAAATATTCTGACAAGAAATATTATATAGACAGTACAGTTATTGGTAGACCTAGAGTTGATGTTGAGATGAAGAGCCCACTAAAAGATGGATTGAGTAAGTACATAATATTAGTTACAAGTGTAATAGATCCTTAGTGACTTTGTATGTTTAGAATGTATATTGTCCAGTATCCATCTTGTTATTATGTTAATACTTTGTCCAATTTGATTTTGATGGTAGTTTTGTTGAATTTTGATAATGAAAAACATCATCAAATTATGTTGGGTGTGGCCTCATAGCTTATTTTTTTGCATTTTTATATATAAAATTTTGGTTCTCTAGTTCTAATGAGTGATAAAGTAACAAACTATCTATAAAACTCCATAAATTTTCAATAGCATACCTTTGACACACTTCAAATTTTGCACCTTCGATGATTTAACAAATAACAATTTTTGCCTTGAGAAGTTAGCCATTTGTCACTTGGCAATTCAAAATTACAGTTCTAATTATATTAACAGATGTTCTATTATAACAATTATTATTAAAATAATAACCAGGTATTGTCTTTTGTGTGATTAAGGCAGGCTTAAAGCCACAAAGGTTCTGAAAAAACCTTTTAGCGAAGAAGAGAATGCCTAGAACTATTCGTTATTAGAACTATCAGCTGTAGCCTCTTGATTCTGGTACATGAAAGTCCTGTGGTACCAGAGGTTTGTTTCAGAGACCCCTGAGTCCGTTTATGCCTGCTGAGTTCCTAAAAATAGTCATAGACATTTGGAACAATCTCCTTTGTTTGTGACTTCAGTCTCTTTCACTTTGGCATCTTCACTAATATGAGAGAAAACATGGTTTGTTTGTATGACATTCATGTGAACAAATAATGAAAAAATTAAAATGTACTGCAGTGCTAATTGCATATAATAGGAGAGAAAATACCTCACCTTACATTCCATGCATAAAAGACCTTTTTTAATAAGTGGCTCTTCTCAACTCTGACAGAGTATAGTGAGCTAGCATCTTAAATATCCAAATATGGAATGTGAAGAATGCCTAGCCCAATGTTCATGTATTTTAAGTGGAGTTACAAGATCTATTGAAATGCATAAACCTGTTCTCTCTAACTTATTCCTAACCTGAGATATAACATTCAGTTAGGGGTCAAACTCAAATTGGACAGACTGTACATATAGCTGTAAAGTGATTGAGTGAGATAGTGTTTACAGTTTTACTAAATTGTCATCATACAACAATACTCACTAACTACAGTATAACATATATTACTAGTTTATGTAAATAGAATTGTATTTCTGATTTTTTCTTTAGTTAATGATTGGGACTTGTATCAACAGTTACTAGATCATTTATATAAAAGACACATCAAAACTGAACCAGAGTTACATCCTGTGCTAATATCTGAGCCATCAGTGAGTACCATATTATAATTTAAGTAACAAACATACAATTACTACCTAAGTTATGTACATTTACAGGCTGAGTTTTTTCTTGTGCAAGGCCACTTGTTGCATTGTTTTATTCTATTATTGTCTACGTTAATTATTGTGTGTTGTTTTAGTTAAGCTTTTTATAATTTAGTTAATTATAGTTAGTTTTTCTGCCAGTGGAATAATTTTAGTTACCGTAAGGGTACAAATTTTCGAGGATTTAAATTTTCGTGTTTTTAAAATTTTGCTTTATTATTTAAATTTCGTGGGTATTAACTTTCATGTTTAGTGGGTGTGAAGTATTAATTAATGAGTGTGGTATCAGACACATGTTGTAAACACAAGCGTGATTTTCGCGAAGTATGGCTAGTTATTCCTATGAATCCATAGTGAGAGGGTACCATATATACAAGAAAATCTGGGAGGCAGTTGACAGAGAAGTACTTCAGTGTAAAATAGAAAGAAGTAACCATTTACAGTAGTCGTTATTTACACGCTTTATTGAGATCACGTAATTATGCGTGAGTGGAATAAAAGTTAAATTTCGTGATAAAACAACAACCCACGAATACAGCGAAATTAAATCCCCCACGAAAATTTATACCCTTACGGTAGTTAAATTTAATGGACATAGTATTTGACTAAAGGTATCGTTTGTTTGTCTTAAGCAGTATTTCATTCTCTAAGTTTCTTCTACCACTTGATGCATACCCAGCTTTGGAAAAACTCTTTCAACTGGTGTTGATAATGAGGCAGGTATAACAAGAGTATCCTGAGCCACATGTGCTAAACTTGTATATAACTTTTCATTTTCTACCCAAAATCTAATGGGTCTAGCTTGTTCTGATCAAATAGTTGTCATCTAGAGTAAAAATACTCTTATATGCGGTAATAACACTATCATTATCAGCTGTATTGTTTTCCTCTTTTACTCTTTATGTTTTAATAAGCTCTTGGGAAATGTTGTTCTTCATATTTGTAATAATATCGGATAGCTCTGTTCCGATGATAGTTCTTCCGGGAACTACATAACAAAAATCTAGTTCCTGTAATATATCACTAAATTCATGATTTTCCACTAGACTTTTTGCAACATTTTCACTACCACTAAATGTAGCTATCTTTACTATGAGAAGATTTATGCAGCATTGAAGCAAGACTTAGTTGTCTGGCATCTGTTTTATCATTACCAGTAGCATTCTTATCCTTAAGATCATTTTCTTTCAGCAATAACTTTATATAAGTATCAGCATGATATTTGCTCAAATGCTGTTTTAAATTAGTTGGATTTTTCCCTTTCATTTTCTTCTCGCATTCAACTTTTTCTGAGTTCTCAATCTTCCAAACACTATTGTTTGATGTTTCGTCATGGTCAAATTATTCCCAAACTGGGCTTACTTTTTGTCTTTCAGTTGACATAGCAGACATAATTGTAGTTTCAACTTCTGACTTCTTATTGCTAAGTGCTCAGTGCTCACTGATGGATATTGTTTCATTGTGATAGCTTATTATAGAGCCAATGTGAAAGGTACATGTGTGAATAGTGCTATCTTTAGTTATCAATTAAAGTATTGCTTGCAAGTTATCATCTCCTACCTTGGTTTATCTTTTGTAAAATTGTAACAATTATTTACTGAGTAAAAATTAACCTGTATTAAGTGATGTCTGACACATATAGCAATTAATTATTTTACTTCAAATTGTGTGTGACTGATTGGAATTTTAAAGTTCTATAATCGAGCGAAGTTTTTTAAACAGCTCCTTGGTTTTCTTATGTGTCAACTCTTGTATTTTCAAATAGCAACTATCCAATCCATTAAAATAAATAATGTTAGGATGATGTATGTCTTGTTTACCTATTAATTACTCTTAATACCCTTTTTGGTCAAGTGATTTATTTGTGTGTATATATATTATATATATATATATATTATATATATATTATATTTATATATATATTATATTTATATATATATATATATATATATATATATATGTAATATGGTTTATAAATGTGAAGTACTGATAACACAGCCCAATCTTTGTTTTTTTAAATTAGTGTGAAGTCAAAGCTATTATTGGATGATTTTTTCAATTTTCATTTTTTTCTGATGTAAACAAATAGCTACCATAGGTGTGGTTTTTAGTAAACACAACAATTTGCATTAGAAGTTGATGTGTGATTTAGTTTTCACAATTCTTTCTGTCCATCATTTTAAATTAATCAAAGTTGATTTTTGAATTTCATTTTTCATATCATTCTCTGAGAAAATGAAATCATGCGAAAATGAAACTGTGTATATGATATATGATATATTATATAGTATATATGATATATGATATATTATATATTATATATGGTATATTATATATGATATATTATATAGTATATATGATATATGATATATTATATATTATATATGGTATATGATATATTATATATTATATATTATATAGTATATATGGTATATTATATATTATATATGATATATATGATGTATGGTATATGGTATATGGTGTATTATATAGTATATATGGTATATGGTGTATTATATAGTATATATGGTATATGGTATATGATATATGGTATATTATATATTATATGGTATATATGGTATATGGTATATGATGTATGATATATAGTATTTGGTATACTGAAGTATCTAAGTCTGTTGAAGAGTGCTCGATGTCGTTTAGACAGAGCGGGTTAGAATAGAATTAAAGGACAAAAGAACAGAGCTCTCGCTGTGTTGCTGTTACTTCGAGTTTCACGCGTTATGCGATCATCAGACAGCAACACAGCGAGAGCATTGTTCTTTTGTCCTTTAATTCTGTTCTAGTATTTGGTATATAATATTATTGCTATAGACTTAAGCATTGTATCATATTTTGCTGCTTCTTTTCTTTAGTGGAATCTCAAACCTAATAGGGAGAAGTTAACTGAACTAATGTTTGAAAAATACAATGTGCCTGCTTTTTTTACATCAAAGACTGCAGTACTATCAGCGTGAGTATTCATTATAACATGCTCTAAACTATATAATAATATATTGACATGTGTAGATTATGTGCCAGTTTATTATATTAGACTCAATTCATATTTTGTTGGTCATGAATATATTTTATATGAACAAGATTGTATTTATGACAAGACTATATTTACTAAAATGATCCTGTGTGAGTAGTAGTTAACACATTATAATTGGAGTACATTGTGGTGTAATTTTCAATTTGATTTAAATTCTAAGTATTTATTAAATAGTCTATTAAATTGATGTGTCTTGTTTTTAATTGTTAATTAATTATATATTTTTGTTATTTAAACAAATTGGTTTCTATGTACCTGTAAATTATTTTCAGAGGACAGACCTTTTTTTTCCCTTTTTTATCTAGGTTTGCCAATGGTCGTTCCTCTGCTCTAGTAATAGACTCAGGAGCTAATCAAACTGCTGCTGTACCAGTACATGAAGGCTATGCTCTAGCTGCAGGTGATATTGGTCATTGTTGTTGATATTTATTTAATGAATGTCATATCATGTTGTTATATATCATTTATGTTATCTTTGTTAATGTATTGTTATATTTTGTAGTTATATTATCATATATTGTTATAATTTTATAGCTACTGTTAGAACACCATTAGCTGGAGATTTTATTACTGCTCAATGTCGGTATGTTCCCTAATTTCATAGGAAATTATTGCTAATTTATCAACACATTAAATTAAAATAATTCTGAGATGTTATGACTTGTTTTATGATATTTGTTTTAATACTGTATAGCTAGTATTTTTGGAATTTAATATCACAAAGCCTCCAGTTAAATTATGTGAAAAAATAGCTTTACAATAATTAAACAAAGTAGCAATTGTGGAAATAGATTTACTTAAATTGTTATAATAAAATCTATTGCTCCCAAAATAGCTGGCTGTATAGTAATTGTTGAAGTAAGAGTTAAAAAGTTTAACATTTTAAAGATTATTTTTGTGACACCTTTCATAATGATGAATTGAGAAGTGTCTGACTTTTAAATGAAATATTATATTTGTTTCAGTGCCTATCTTGAAGATCATAAAATTGAAATAGTTCCATCATATTTAGTAGCTTCTAAAGAACCTGTAAAAGAGAGAGCCCCTGCTAATTATACTAAAAAGAAGGTTCCAGAAGTCACCACTTCTTTTCATGACTATATGGTTAAGGTAATGTACAATACATGTTTAACAGATGTATATTACATGTACAACACATGTATAATGCATGTATGATACATGTATAACACATGTGTTATACATGTATAATGCATGTATGATACATGTATAACACATGTGTTATACATGTATAATGCATGTATGATACATGTATAACACATGTGTTATACATGTATAATGTATGTATGATACATGTATCAAAAATGTATATTAATTTATTGATACACTCATATACTCTGTTTGTATTGAGAATGAACTCTAACTCAAGTGGCTAGGAATGAATTAGAGAGAAATAGTTTGGACTATTCAAAATGTCTTCCAAGTCTACCAATTTATCAATAAATAGTGCTAGCTATCTAGGAAGTTGCAAACCATAAATCCCATATAAAGTGAATGATTCACGCATAGTTTTGCAAATTATTATTGAACACTCGTGCAAGTTTGAGCAAGAAAGTTCAGAAACCATTGAAAATACATTTAATAGTAAAAACAAGATAGATGATATAGAGACAGCTGCAAAGAACCCACAACAAGCATCAGTATGACTCATGAAAAACTTTCCAACTACAATGCTCTGCTCAAGTTAGGTTCATGACGTTGTCATAATTGAAATTCATACTAAATCTTCAGTCATTCTCAATGCAAACAGAATATATATAATTAGCACAATGGTCCTAGAAATATGCTTTAATTAATTTTTGTAGTGTGTAGTTCAAGATTTTCAAAGTTGTGTTTGTCAGGTATCAACATCATCACTTCAAGATGAGTAAGTACACAAGTCTATAAATTAATATGATGCACATGTTCTGTTCTTAATAGAATAGAAACTAGTACTAGTATACCATCAACATTATATGAATTTCCCAATGGCTACAATTTAAACTTAACAATTGAAAAGTTCAAACTTACTGAGGGACTGTTTGATTCATCAAGTGATCACATTAAGGTTTGTAAGAGACTTCTTTGTCACGTTCTATACACACATCAGGCAATGATAGTATGTTATTAAACTGTTCTCTCATAGTAATTAAGACCGCATACAGTAAATATTTTGGTTTATTGTATGGAAGCACAGTGGAACAGTCTGAACCTTGGATAACATACTTTAACACTTCATGTTTAGGTTTAGGGGGTAGGGGATGAGTAGTAAAGATATCCTGATCTCAGCTTGTCCTACTAGACTTCTGTATTAAAGAAAAGGGTTTTCCTTTTGTCAATATGGTGAAAAGTTTGCCACCATGTCTACTCTGTTTTCATAACACCATCACTAACAATATCATAAATATTATGACAAACATCTTTTTTGTGCCTGGCACTTTCAGTGTGATAGGTACATGTTAATGTATGTGACAACCTATTAAGCCTTAACTACAGTAATCAGTGTGGCTGATGGAATTTCAAAGCTTTCTCTAGGCTAGTTGGCTTGCTTTCTTCTTCCTAACTTCTGCAGCATTCTCTTTTGTTACCTCTTCATTTCCTAAATGTCAAGTGTTCATCTGAAATTAGTATCATCAAAACAATTATAATATGATTTTTAACTTGTAGACTTGTAAAAATTCACAGTACCCTCTTCCACTATACGTTCAAGCTATTGTGTTCTTACTGGTGTTGTAATTTTATAGGGTCTTAGTGGAGGTAATCTGTTATCAATACCTAATGTTGCCATCCATTCAGCATCAGTATGTGATGTGGATATTAGACCTGTAAGTGATTGGTATGTAAGACTAGTACTAATATAATTGACTTTATTAATGTTCCATTATGTAGACAAATTCAACAGATTGATTGATATATTGATTGTTGCTTCATGTTATATTGTCTTGTTAGGCACTCTATGGTAGTGTTATAGCTGTTGGAGGTAATACGTTATTGCCTGGGTTTACTGATAGACTTAATAAAGAGTTAACTACTAAGACACCACCAGTAAGACATCTATAGTACAGTCGGTAAATTTGGAGGGAGAAAATATTAGTGAATTTGGTGAATTGCACTAAAGATTATCTTTCAGTACTTGATTGGGGTGTGGTAATAGTAGGCGGAGCATGTAATGCTTGTGTATCTTGTATTGTATTCTCTGTGTTATTATGATGCTAAAAAGCCTAACAAAGTTTCCAATGTAGATGATCCTTTGAAGAGCCATCTTTTTGAAGTTATAACAAAGAAAGAAATTACTTATCCAATTTAATTTCACCAACATATACTTTATAGTGTGATTCACCAATATATACTTTATAGTGTGATTCACCAATATATACTTTATAGTGTGATTCACCAATATATACTTTATAGTGTGATTCACCAATATATACTTTATAGTGTGATTCACCAATATATACTTTATAGTGTGATTCACCAATATATACTTTATAGTGTGATTCACCAATATATACTTTATAGTGTGATTCACCAATATATACTTTATAGTGTGATTCACCAATATATACTTTATAGTGTGATTCACCAATATATACTTTATAGTGTGATTCACCAATATATACTTTATAGTGTGATTCATCAATATTTTCTCCCACCAAAAATTGTTGTAATTGCACAATGTGTTATCTGATATACTCTTCTGTTTAGAGTGTACGAATTAAGATGGTACAAAATGTCTCTAATATGGAACGTAAATTTAGTTCTTGGATAGGAGGATCTATCTTAGCATCTTTGGTAAGGGAGGAATAACAATATTATATATACATGATATTGGTGCTTGAATAATGGACTTTGATATAACTTTATATTATATCTACAAGTTCATTAAAGACAATAATTATCTAATGTCTATCAAAATACCATTTCCTTTTTCAATTCTGGGGAGCTGTTGTGATTTATTTTTTAATTTAGGGAACTTTTCAACAAATGTGGATTTCTAAACAAGAGTATGATGAAACAGGAAAATCTATAGTTCATAAAAAATGCCCATAATTGTTAACTTTTGGTATTTATCCAAAGACTTTTTTCATATCATTCTTTAATAAAATAGTCTTAAATAATACTCACAGTCTTATGTACATGTTTGGTACAGATGTTACTCACTTTGCCTATTATCTTGGTTGTATACGTAAATGAGAGTAGGTGAAATGAGATGTAGGAAAAGTGAAATCAATTAAGAGGTTCCATACATCTGGTAATAACACAATAATTATCACGTGTAAACATTGATTATCGTTACGATCGAATATCGTAACGCCCCTTGCGAAGGACATCATGGTTGAATATAAGCATCTTGGGGTAATACTGGTCATTATTTCAATTGCTGCTGGGTTGATAGCATTTGTCAGTCAACAGCCTGGTGGTTACATTACGACAAAAGGTGGTTCAGTATGCTCGTGGCGGGTAGAAGGAGATGCAACAACCGAGAGAGCTGTGTCATTTGAGTGTACATCTGGTGCAATCAAGTACTCGTGTAAATATCAAGCTAGACCAGATGTTGACTGCCCACCTTTTTGGAGAGATATATTTGGTTATTTCAAGCAATTGCGAGAACGTGTGAAAAGTAAGTTGTTTTATTGATCTCGTGGTATGAATATCATGTGTATTTTTATCAAATAGCCTTTTTCATTTGTCTTGAACAGATTGTAGATATAAAGAAATTATATATGGGTATCAAATCATAGTAATGGATTATGTAGATCTGATTAATGTAGGAGGGGCTATAATATAATAAGGTGGTATTGCATCTGATTAATGTGGGAGGGGCTATAATATAATAAGGTGCTATACATGGGGAGTTTGTTAAGTATTGTTATTACACAATGTATTCTTAGAGGTATTATGTGGCCTTTATGGTTGTTTACTGGGAGAGTGTATAACTGTTGGAGTGGACTGACCTTTAACTATTAAAGTGGGTGCTACCAACTAAAATAGACATTAACAACTCTTGTGGGACTATGTATTGGTAGTTTGAGTTCAATCTGCAACTCTACTTAAAACTTAATGCTAACTTGTTGCTGGAAGCTTTTGTCTCTTGGTATATTCCTTACTCATCAAAGATTGCATATGAACTCTGACCTTTTGTGCTTGATCAATATTTATTATTTATGTTGATCACAAACACTTAAAAGACATATTTATCATAATTAAGTTAAATAACCTTTTTCATTATAATGATGCTAATATTATTAATCTTAAACCCAACCATAAATAGTCTTAGTGTTATTAACTTTTAAGGTGAATGGTTGAAACTGGTTATTAACAGTGAAGAATGGATATAATTCTGATGAATGGTCATTTCACAAATCAAAAGACATCATTTAATTTAATCTTATATTGTTGACTTGTATAATACTATAGTCTGTATCACAGCTTGATTTTGAACTTACTCTTTGAATAATATTCATTTATGATTGATTAAAAGGTCATTTTGTGTCATGACACACCACCATATATAATGTTTGATTAATTGTTATTTGTGATAACAACCTACACCCACGTGAATAATTAAAGGTTAGTCCAGTAATTCTATCTACTGGTATTATTTTTGTGTCTGTTTATTTTATGGACATAAAGCACTAAGGAATTAGTTAATGACAATAAAATCAACAGAGAAGCATAGTTACAAGTGCCAGATGGTATATGTATATACAGCTGTGCAATAAATTGTTATGATTATCCTGCCGTTCCTGTATAGATCATACATAAGCAATATACTACAATTGGATTGGTCAATTTCTACATCCCATAGGAAACCTCTATGAACTACTTAGAAATCTCAGAATTAATTTTGGTATAATTTTGTTACTAAACATTTCTTTTTAATAACAAAATATAAAGACAAGTTAGCCTTTGAGTCACAAACATAAACTGTGAAATCGACCTTGTACTTTAGATTACCAGTTGAATTTAGAGTCTTGACTTTCAATGTTCTTTGGAGCACTTAAGACATGGTTGTCTATGCACAATACAAGTACCACAGGCTCTGCTATTGGTAATTAAATTTTTTAATGGTAGCTCTCTTATATGTATAAATAAACACTGAATATAGAGTATAAACTATAGTTAGAGCATGTGCTTTCTTGGCTGACCCATTATGCTAGAAAAACAAAATATCATAAGATACAAGTACACTTTGCTAGAACCATAACCTGTGTCTTAAGGTCATGGGTGTACTTTGTTAGAATCATAACCTGTGTCTTAAGGTCATGAGTGTACTTTGCTAGGATTATCGTAAGGTCAAGAGTGTACTTTGCTAGGATTATAACTTGTGTCTTAAGGTCAAGAGTGTACTTTGCTAGGATCATAACTTGTGTCTTAAGGTCACAAGTGTACTTTGCTAGGATTATAACTTGTGTCTTAAGGTCACGAGTGTACTTTGCTAGGATCATAACTAGTGTCTTAAAGTCACAAGTGTACTTTGCTAGGACCATAACCTGTGTATTAAGGTCACGAGTGTACTTTGCTAGGATCATAACCTGTGTCTTAAGGTCACAAGTGTACTTTGCTAGGATCATAACCTGTGTCTTAAGGTCACGAGTGTACTTTGCTAGGATCATAACTAGTGTCTTAAGGTCACGGGTGTACTTTGTTAGGATCATAACTAGTGTCTTAAGGTCACGAGTGTACTTTGCTAGGATCATAACTAGTGTCTTAAGGTCACGGGTGTACTTTGTTAGGATCATAACCTGTGTCTTAAGGTCACGAGTGTACTTTGCTAGGATTATAACTTGTGTCTTAAGGTTACAAGTGTACTTTGCTAGGATCATAACTAGCGTCATAAGGTCATGGGTGTACTTTGTTAGGATCATAACCTGTGTCTTAATGTAACGCGTGTACTTTGCTAGGACCATAACTAGTGTCTTGAGGTCACGAGTGTACTTTGCTAGGATTATAACTTGTGTCCTAAGGTCACGAGTGTAATTTGCTAGGACCATAACTAGTGTCTTGAGGTCACGAGTGTACTTTGCTAGGACCATAACTAGTGTCTTAAGGTCACAAGTGTACTTTGCTAGGATTATAACTTGTGTCCTAAGGTCACAAGTGTACTTTGCTAGGACCATAACTAGTGTCTTAAGGTCACAAGTGTACTTTGCTAGGATTATAACTTGTGTCCTAAGGTCACGAGTGTACTTTGCTAGGACCGTAACTAGAGTCTTAAGGTCATGAGTGTACTTTGCTAGGATTATAACTTGTGTCCTAAGGTCACGAGTGTACTTTGCTAGGACCATAACTAGAGTCTTAAGGTCACGAGTGTACTTTGCTAGGATTATCACTTGTGTCCTAAGGTCACAAGTGTACTTTGCTAGGACCATAACTAGTGTCTTAAGGTCACAAGTGTACTTTGCTAGGATTATAACTTGTGTCCTAACGTTACGAGTGTACTTTGCTAGGACCATAACTAGAGTCTTAAGGTCATGAGTGTACTTTGCTAGGATTATAACTTGTGTCCTAAGGTCACGAGTGTACTTTGCTAGGACCATAACTAGAGTCCTAAAGTCACAAGTGTACTTTGCTAGGATTATCATAAGGTCAAGTGTGTACTTTGCTAGGATTATAACTTGTGTCTTAAAGTCACGAGTGTACTTTGCTAGGACCATAACTTGTGTCCTAAGGTCACAAGTGTACTTTGCTAGGACCATAACTAGTGTCTTAAGGTCACAAGTGTACTTTGCTAGGACCATAACTAGTGTCTTATATATCTAATAATTCCAATACTTCAATGATTATAAATATAGTTATGTATAATTCATTTGTCATGTTGTGTTAATGAAAATATTTTTGATCTCATATATTATAGGTGACAAACATGCTTGTGATTCTTCACAATTCACTATCCCACTTTGTGAGAAGCATGAAGATTTTAAAATCAAAAGGATTGGAGACCCCACACCTAGTGATCTTCAATAAGACCATTAACTTAGTTAATTCAAATTATTAGGTATCATAATTACTTAATTCTTTATATCGTTTTTTTTTAATTTGTAGGCACTTAAAAATATTGTTTATCTGATTAAGTGAATTTAAAAATTATTAAGTCATTAATATTACGAAATATGATATGCACAAATAATTATATTGTATAATACTGCACTGGTTAATCTGACAAATTTTTGGTCATTTACGTTGTATAACAATACAGGATAAGATGTATTGAACATCACACTGCTGTCATTAAACTATACTGATCAACAATAAATATAGGTTATATACTGTTTACGAGGTTTGTATTGCGTATTTATAAATTCGAGGAAACCAATATAGCAACCGAGCGCGAAGCGCGAGGTTGCTATGGGTTTCCAAAGGTTTATAAATACCATATAAACCGAATAAACAGTATCTAAGGTATTTATTAAATAAAAAAAAACTCACAATAGCAACTAGCCTAGAAACATTGCGTCTCCAGAATTAAGTATTTCAGGAGAATCATTTCTTTGACGACATTTTCTCAGATTTGAACACGTGTTGCCCCCTCCCCACGACTACTACTACAAGATACGACCCTGACGAAGATGTTGTCCGTGCAAGAGAAAGTTCTGTGCCAGCGTCTACGAAACACGACACCAACTACTGCTTAAAAACATATTTTATATTTTATTTCATATTTTATCATTATTTGAATAATATTATCTCCCGGACTACCCAGTATGTATCATAAGTGAGCCCGGACTGCTCGGTAGGTATTATGAGTAAAATAATGAACCCGTAATTCTGCCATTTGATTGGTCTATTCCAATTATGTATATAATAATATAGTTTACTGTCTAAGCAATGATGACTCTGTAATAACATCTCTAGCATTAGTTAGACAAACAGCAGTGGATTAACTTCACTGTGTAATCTGTGGAAAATTTGCTGTGTCATTGTGGGTAAGCTTAAGGGCCATCACTGTTGAAGTTATAATCAGGACACACCTACATTCCCTTCATTGTTTAAGTACAAAAAGCTGTGGAGTGCCATATGCAATTAATAGGAAAAAATTGTTGTGAAGCTTGTCAGTATGTTTTTGGGATTGTATGCAATGTAAATGACTATGTGTGAAAATGATATCACCATTATAATTACATGTTATACATTGACAGACAAACAAGCTGACTTGGGATATGCTATAATTGGTTTCTTGTCCTCATCAGAGTAATAATAAACTGGCTTGGGTTCTGTTATAATTGGTTTCTTGTCAAGAGTTTCATCAGCAGAACGATAACCTGACATGTGCTCTATTATAATTGGTTTCTTGTCATCAAATATAGAATCATCTGGTACATCATATTCCCTGTCTTTAGGAAAACAAAGACCACAACAACAGCAACAGCAACAACAACCACAGAAACAACAGCCAGTCATCGGACAAGAAAATACTAGACAACACTGAAAGGAGAAGGCAATAAATGATCATATTTGGTTGTCAGTATATGAATCACAATACTTAATTAATTTTATTGATATAATTATTTTAGTCTTTAGACAATTCAAATTATATTGTTATATGATAATATAGTTACACATATATTTACCTTAAAATCTACAAATATTTGAGTGACATTTATTGTTTTGTCACTAAGGTAATGTGAATGAGTTATGTTTAGTTATAAAGTATAACCTTATTGTGAGAGTTATAAATATCACATCCTACTATATATGCAACATATATTCCTATGATTTGTTATGATAGCTATATAACTAGCCATTGTCATCATCTCACTAACCTCTTCACAAAATTGTTCTGCTATCATAGATTTTATGCTTTCTCTCATCCATTAATATAGCATTAGCATTATTAAGCTCTTTAAACTACAAAGTTAAAATATATATACTTAATATACATAATGCAGTGACCTTAGGTCACGAGTTATCTGTCAAGTTGTCTGTCAACATTGACAGACAACTTGACAGATAACTTGTGTCCTAAGGTCACGAGAGTACTTTGCTAGGACCATAACTTGTGTCTTAAGGTCACGAGTGAACTATGCTAGGACCATAACTAGTGTCTTAAGGTCACGAGTGTACTTTGCTAGGATTATAACTTGTGTCTTAAGGTCACGAGTGTACTTTGCTAGGATTATAACTTGTGTCCTAAGGTAACGAGTGTACTTTGCTAGGATCATAACTAGTGTCTTAAGGTAACGAGTGTACTTTGCTAGAATCATAACCTGTGTCTTAAGGTCACGAGTGTACTTTGCTAGGATTATCATAAGGTCAAGAGTGTACTTTGCTAGGATTATAACTTGTGTCTTAAGGTCACGAGTGTACTTTGCTAGGACCATAACTTGTGTCTTAAGGTAACGAGTGTACTTTGCTAGAATCATAACTAGTGTTTTAAGGTCACGAGTGTACTTTGCTAGGATTATCATAAGGTCAAGAGTGTACTTTGCTAGGATTATAACTTGTGTCTTAAGGTCAGGAGTGTACTTTGCTAGGATCATAACTAGTGTCTTAAGGTCACAAGTGTACTTTGCTAGGACCATAAATTGTGTCTTAAGGTCACAAGTGTACTTTGCTAGGACCATAACTAGTGTCTTAAGGTCACAAGTGTACTTTGCTAGGATTATAACTTGTGTCTTAAGGTCACAAGTGTACTTTGCTAGGATTATAACTTGTGTCCTAAGGTCACGAGTGTACTTTGCTAGGACCATAACTAGAGTCTTAAGGTCATGAGTGTACTTTGCTAGGACCATAACTTGTATCTTAAGGTCATGAGTGTACTTTGCTAGGACCATAACTAGTGTCTTAAGGTCACGAGTGTACTTTGCTAGGATTATAACTTGTGTCCTAAGGTAACAAGTGTACTTTGCTAGGATCATAACTAGTGTCTTAAGGTCACGGGTGTACTTTGTTAGGATCATAACCTGTGTCTTAAGGTAATGAGTGTACTTTGCTAGAATCATAACTAGTGTCTTAAGGTCACGAGTGTACTTTGCTAGGATTATCATAAGGTCAAGAGTGTACTTTGCTAGGATTATAACTTGTGTCTTAAGGTCAGGAGTGTACTTTGCTAGGATCATAACTAGTGTCTTAAGGTCACGAGTGTACTTTGCTAGGACCATAACTAGTGTCTTAAGGTCACAAGTGTACTTTGCTAGGACCATAACTTGTGTCTTAAGGTCACAAATGTACTTTGCTAGGATTATAACTTGTGTCTTAAGGTAACGAGTGTACTTTGCTAGGATTATAACTTGTGTCCTAAGGTAACGAGTGTACTTTGCTAGGATCATAACTAGTGTCTTAAGGTCACGAGTGTACTTTACTAGGATTATCATAAGGTCAAGAGTGTACTTTGCTAGGATTATAACTTGTGTCTTAAGGTCACGAGTGTACTTTGCTAGGATCATAACTTGTGTCTTAAGGTCACGAGTGTACTTTGCTAGGACCATAACTTGTGTCTTAAGGTCACAAGTGTACTTTGCTAGGAATATAACTTGTGTCTTAAGGTCACGCGTGTACTTTGCTAGGATTATAACTTGTGTCCTAAGGTCACGAGTGTACTTTTCTAGGACCATAACTTGTATCTTAAGGTCATGAGTGTACTTTGCTAGGACCATAACTAGTGTCTTAAGGTCACGAGTGTACTTTGCTAGGATTATAACTTGTGTGCTAAGGTAACGAGTGTACTTTGCTAGGATTATAACTTGTGTCTTAAGGTTACAAGTGTACTTTGCTAGGATCATAACCTGTATCTTAAGGTAATGAGTGTACTTTGCTAGAATCATAACCTGTGTCTTAAGGTCACGAGTGTACTTTACTAGGATTATCATAAGGTCAAGAGTGTACTTTGCTAGGATTATAACTTGTGTACTAAGGTCACGAGTGTACTTTGCTAGGACCATAACTAGTGTCTTAAGGTCACGAGTGTACTTTGCTAGGACCATAACTAGTGTCTTATATATCTAATAATTCCAATACTTCAATGATTATAAATATAGTTATGTATAATTCATTTGTCATGTTGTGTTAATGAAAATATTTTTGATCTCATATATTATAGGTGACAAACATGCTTGTGATTCTTCACAATTCACTATCCCACTTTGTGAGAAGCATGAAGATTTTAAAATCAAAAGGATTGGAGACCCCACACCTAGTGATCTTCAATAAGACCATTAACTTAGTTAATTCAAATTATTAGGTATCATAATTACTTAATTCTTTATATCGTTTTTTTTTTAATTTGTAGGCACTTAAAAATATTGTTTATCTGATTAAGTGAATTTAAAGATATAAAGTCATTACTATTATGAAATATGATATGCAAATAATTATATAATAATTATATTGTATAATACTGTAAAAATACACTGGTTGATCTGACAAATTTGTGGTCATTTACGTTGCATAACATTATAGGATAAGATGTTGTAAAGTAGCGAGAATCATACTGCTGTTATTATTGAACTGTACTGATCAACAGTAATGTAGTTTACTATCAAAGCAATGATGACTTTAACAATGTCTATCTCGTTAGTTAGACAAACAGCAATAGATTATCTTCATGATATAATATGTGGTAAATTTGCTATGTCATTGGGTATAAGGGCTGTCACAGTTGAAGTTATAAATAGGACACACCCACATGCCCTTTTTGAAGTCAGCAGTGCCATACATAGTTAGTAGTAAAAAAAATTGTTGTGAGAGTTGTCAGTGTATTTTGGGATTGTATGCAATGTAAGTGACCAATGCATGAATCAACTTATTTTAACAGTGAACATCAAATACATCATTGTTTCCAGGTAGTATATTGAAAATGATATCACCATTTAATTACAAGTTATACATTTACAAACATACAAGCTGACTTGGGCTACGCTATAATTGGTTTCTTGTCATCAACAGATTTAACAGAGTGATAATAAACTGACTCGGGTTCTGTTATAATTGGTTTCTTGTCAAGAGTTTCATCAGCAGAACGATAACCTGACTTGGGCTCTATTATAATTGGTTTCTTGTCATCATTACTATCTTCAAATATAAAATCATCTGGTACATCATACTCCTTGTCTTTAGGAAGACAAAGACCACAACAACAGCCAAAGCAAAAAAAGCAGCAACAACAACCACAGAAACAACAGCCAGTTATCAGACAAGAAAATACTAGACAACACTGAAAGGAGAAGGCAATAAATGATCATATTTGGTTGTCTGGATATGAATCACAATACTTAATTTATTTATTGATATAATTATTTTAGTCTTTAGACAATTCAAATTATATTGTTATATAATAATATAGTTACATAGCTTGCTATTCATGCAAGCATACAAAGCCATATTCTAGAAGATGAGAACTCAATAAATTTTAAATCTACAAATATTTGAGTGACATTTATTATTTTGTCACCAAGGTAATGTGAACATGTTTTAGTTAACTTTATTGTGAGAGGCATATCCTATTATGTATGCAACATTGTTATTACTTCCTATGATTTGTTATGATAGCCATATAACTAGCCTGTCGTCATCTCACTAACCTCTTCACCAAATTGTTCTGCTATCTTTAATCCCGTTGGTCCATAGTCATCATAGATCTTACGCTTTCTCTCATCCATTAATATAGCATTAGCATTGTTAAGCTCTTTAAACTACAAAGTTAAAATATATATACTTAATATACATAAACTATTATATTAAACCATGTACCATTTCTTCAGCTTCAGGATTATCAGGATTTTTGTCAGGATGGTATTTGAGAGCCTTTGTGCGATATGCCTTTTTGATTTCATCTGGGGTAGCAGACTTACTTACTCCAAGTACATCATAATAATTAGCACCCCCTTTGATACTGAAAAGGAGAATAGTTGTCTCATACCTATACTATACTAATAACTTTAAATCCAGACATTCACCGATGAAGGAATTAAAGAAAGTTTTTCTAATAGTGCAATGATAAGATCAAAACCAACTTAGTAAAGACATCTCTATAATGCAGATGTGTACTATACTATTACAAATTAATTTGTAGTGTACAAATTATATATGCATGTACAGTTAGGAACACTTAAATTTGCATTAATTTATATTATGGTGGCTCCAGACTCTTTGCATATCAGAAACTAATTCAATTGCTTTTTAAGCTGTGAACCTACTACCACATGGAAAATTAAAGTCAAATCCTAGGCTCAATTGCCTGTCTTAAAGTTAATTCACACTGAACAATAGTTTCCTATACATGATCTATTTAATATTAAGTAGTCCCTATTGGTCTGGCAGGAAGTCCTACTTTGCTGTGTATAGTTAAAGAATAGGGTTTAGGAGGTGGAGATCATTTTAATACACAACAGAGTAAGCACTTCCTGTAGACCAAATAGGCACTCCCTATATAATTATTAATATTGTTGTTCATCGTACAATTTAGTAGAGGGTAGGATTTCCTGCCAGATCTAGGTATAATATCATAGTTATTATGGACACTATCAATATGATCAAATTAGATATCATTAATGATAGAACACATTCGAGTCAATGTTATCTTAAGGGAAAGCTAATTAATTAATAAATATTCATTAATTAACTAGTTGGTTCTCCAAAAGTCTTACATAAAACTATTTAAGGGTAACAAGACAGTAGTATCAAACAGAAAGAGAAGTATCTTACTTGTTACGCAATCGTTGGTGTGATGCCATCTAGCTGGACTGGTGAGTAAATGGGAGGGTCTCTGCAGTCATGTTAATAATTATGTCTGTCTATAATCTCGCGATCGCGACAAGCAAGACTAGATTTGCTAATATTATTAAAAATAATTTATTTTTGTACCGATCAAGTTAGACATTAAACTGCTGTATTATCAAAGAATTTGAGTTATAATTGGTTATTTAACTTCCTTTTTTATCAAATAGTTCATTGAACTTTCTTGTCATCATCATGATCAGCTTTGGAAGATGATTGATAATCTGATGTTCTTATTGACTCATTGTCATATCATAGTCAACAATCAATATCTTCAGGTATATCATATTGTCTGTCACTTGGAAGACAGAGACCACAACAACAACCAAAGCAAAATAAACAACAACAACAAACAACAACAAACAACAACAACAGAAACAACTCCCAGGTACTAGACATGTATAAAACATTAAAAAAGAGAGCATTTGATTAATATAGTGTATATATAAAGTCATATCTTTTTATAAATGTTCTACTATATATGAAGTACTAGTACATAATAAATGTCATAGGAGTACTGGAGTAGTCTATCTGATATGGATAGGTATTCTTTCCCTTCACACAACATATTTCAAACAGGTTTTTTTTTAAGTATTCACCTACTATAATTACACTTTATATTATATATATATGATTGTTCTTACAAAATTTCTAATTGTTTCTCATCTTTTAGAATATATGTGACTTGATGGTCATTCATGATGTTGTGGTGAATTTTGTAGTATATAAGACTGCAAAGGATTAAGAAGTTGTGGTACTTCTAAGAAGTGCAGTTATATATAGAGTTTGCTAATAGAGCTTATTAGAACTTGTATTAAATATTTGCTTGCCATCATAGATACTATATTATAGTATCTTAGTATCTATCTATCTATATATATTATGTACAATAATATTATAATAGTATGTAAATATTTATTGTGATACTTATAGTTAGTCAAAGAAGATTGGGACACAATGGTTTGCAATCTCATTGGTCAATTACAGGATTCGATATCCTGTAAGAACTTATACAAGCTACTTAGAAAATTATTAATTTAGAAAACATTGTCCATAAACATTTCTTTTTGATATCAAACATAAATTTAAATCAAATGCATTGGAGACCCCCAAACGTAGTGAACTTCAATAGGTTAAGTGAATTTGTAAAAATTTAAAGATATAAATTTATTACTATAATATAAATATATATATATATATATATGAAATAAGATATTCATATATAATAATACTATATGAATGCAAATATATCATAATATCTAGTAGTACATGACAAAAATTATATTACCAATTAATCATTAATTTTTAATCATAAGTTAATTAGATATCAGCAGAATGATAAGCTGACTTGGGCTCTGTTATAATTGGTTTCTTGTCATCTTCAAATATAAAATCATCTGGTACATCATACTCCTTGTCTTCAGGAAGACAAAGACCACAACAACAGCCAAAGCAAAAAAAGCAGCAACAACAACCACAGAAACAACAGCCAGTTATCAGACAAGAAAATACTAGACAACACTGAAAGGAGAAGGCAATAAATGATCATATTTGGTTGTCAGTATATGAATCACAATACTTAATTTATTTATTGATATAATTATTTTAGTCTTTAGACAATTCAAATTATATTGTTATATAATAATATAGTTACATACCTTGAATAGCTTGCTATTCATGCAAGCATACAAAGCCATATTCTAGAAGATGAGAACTCAATAAATTTTAAATCTACAAATATTTGAGTGACATTTATTATTTTGTCACCAAGGTAATGTGAACATGTTTTAGTTAACTTTATTGTGAGAGGCATATCCTATTATGTATGCAACATTGTTATTACTTCCTATGATTTGTTATGATAGCCATATAACTAGCCTGTCGTCATCTCACTAACCTCTTCACCAAATTGTTCTGCTATCTTTAATCCCGTTGGTCCATAGTCATCATAGATCTTACGCTTTCTCTCATCCATTAATATAGCATTAGCATTGTTAAGCTCTTTAAACTACAAAGTTAAAATATATATACTTAATATACATAAACTATTATATTAAACCATGTACCATTTCTTCAGCTTCAGGATTATCAGGATTTTTGTCAGGATGGTATTTGAGAGCCTTTGTGCGATATGCCTTTTTGATTTCATCTGGGGTAGCAGTCTTATTTACTCCAAGTACATCATAATAATTAGCACCCCCTTTGATACTGAAAAGAAGAATAGTTGTCTCATACCTATACTATACTAATAACTTTAAATCCAGACATTCACCGATGAAGGAATTAAAGAAAGTTTTTCTAATAGTGCAATGATAAGATCAAAACCAACTTAGTAAAGCAATCTCTATAATGCTAACATCCTCCCATTTAGTATAGCTTTCTTCAGTTATTACCATGAAGTTGTAGGAAGTCTACACCTGTTGGTTTAACGTTATAATATATAGCAAAGTATAGAAGGAGTGGTGTGCTATACAAGATCAAATTAATTTTTGCCACTTGCAGTTTGAAAACCACACAGCAAGGAATTTACTTTTTTATTATGGTAGACTCTATGCATATCAGAAACTAGGGTGTTTTGTAAACTTAAAATTCAGTAGCTGTGAATCTAATACTACAATGAAAATCCTACACTCAATTGACTGACTGCTTTAATGATAATTCACATTGAACATTATGATATATAATATTATTGATCTAACAATAGAGGGCAGCATTGACTGCCAGACCTATAATCATAGATATTATACATATTTATGGACATTATTAATATGATCAAACTAGATATGATCAAATTAGATATATAACAGAACCTGTATATCAAGGGGCTAAATGCTCGGTAAAACAAAAGCATTTATTAACTGGTTGGTTCTTCAAACGTCTTACATAAATCTACATATAGTAGTAGATGCATCTTATAGTACAGTTACAGGACAATAGCATTACAGATATCTTACCTGCCACTACGCAATCGTCGCTCCGAGGCCATCTAGACAGACCAGTTAGACACCGCCCTGATTGAGAGGAAAGTAGGGCGTATCTTTGCACAATAATTAGAAATAAATTTTAGACATTCATTTCATGATTTACTAATAATTATTAAAATAGTGATTAAGTTAGACATTAGACTGTATCATTAGTTGTAGTACCATCGACACTAGGAGAGGGTTGAGTTGTAATTGGTTCTTTAGCTTCCTTTTCATCATCATCAACTTTAGAAGATGGTTGATCTGAAGTGGGTTGAACTACAATTGGTTTCTTGTCATCCTCATGATCAGATTGATCTGATGTTGGTTGAACTACAATTGGTTTCTTGTCATCCTCATGATCAGATTGATCTGATGTTGGTTGAGCTACAATTGGTTTCTTGACATCATCACGATCAGTGCTGGAAGATGATTGATAATCTGATCTTGGTTGATCTATGATCGGTTCCTTGTCATCATAGTCAGTAAATACAAAATCTTCAGGCATATCGTATTGTCGTTCACTTGGAAGACAGAGACCACAACAACAACCAAAACAAAATAAACAGCAACAACAACAACAAAAACAACAGCCAGTTGCTAGACATGCAAACACTAGACAACACTGAAGAAAAGAGAGTATTTAATTAAATACAGTACATAAAGTCAATTGTTTTTGTAAATATCATAGAGGTCACATGTTAAATAAATGTTATAGTAGTTTATTTAGTATATAATTTTGTCATATGAATACTTTATAACAATACTATACTATATACTATACTATGTATTGTAGTATATGTGTATACAATATATAACAATACTATACTATATACTATACTATGTATTGTAATATGTGTATACAATATATAACAATACTATACAGTATATACTATACTATGTATTGTAGTATGTGTATACAATATATAACAATACTATACAGTATATACTATACTATGTATTGTAGTATGTGTATACAATATATAACAATACTATACAGTATATACTATACTATGTATTGTAGTATGTGTATACAATATATAACAATACTATACTATATACTATACTATGTATTGTAATATGTGTATACAATATATAACAATACTATACAGTATATACTATACTATGTATTGTAGTATGTGTATACAATATATAACAATACTATACAGTATATACTATACTATGTATTGTAGTATGTGTATACAATATATAACAATACTATACAGTATATACTATACTATGTATTGTAGTATGTGTATAAATGATACTAAATATACCTTGAAAAGTTTGCTATCCAGACAAGCATACAAAGCCATATTCTAGAAGATGAGAAATAATTAGAAATTTTGTAAGAACAATCTTATATATAATATAAAGTGTAATTATAGTAGGTGAAATGGTTTATAAAACCTCAGTTTGAAATGTTGTCTGAAGGGAAAGTGTACATATTCATATTAAATTGACTACTATGATATATTGTATTATACAGAGGAAATTTTTTGTTAGGGCTAGACTTGTAATAATGTAAACTAAATTTAACTTCAGGAAATTCTAAGGGATATGATGTGATAAGATAGTACAAAAATCATAATTGAAAAAATGTCCCAAGATTCTTGATGGTCATGATATTGTTGTGTATTGAAGACTGGAAAACTTTCAAAAGCTGTGCTACTTGATCAGAAGTGTTTTCTAGAATTACAATATGCTAAAGCTTTGATTAGTCGCTCCTAATACAGTAGAGCTTGTGATAAGCTAAATTAAATGTGTTGATGGTCAAAGTGAGTGGGTTAATATAACAAACATACAAATAGAAACATACTACATGGTCTAAAACAATCCATAAAGCATGCCCACACAGGCCTAAGATAGTTGTCCAACTATAAAGCAGCTTACAAAAGAGTGTGTTATTAACATCAACTGCTTCTTCTTACACCTGTTACCAAATACATCCAAAGCAGCATGTATCATGTGAACACAAACAAGTCTCAGTGTACTAGACTACCTCACATTTACTGAAGACTTATATAGTACATCCTGTTAGTGATATGTAGAGTGGAGTGTATGACTAACCTCTTCACCAAATTGTTCTGCTATCTTTAATCCTGTTGTTCCATAGTCATCATAGATCTTACGCTTTCTCTCATCCATTAATATAGCGTTAGCATTGTTGATCTCTTTAAACTAGAAAATTATATATCACAATAATTTAACATATACTAGTATACAACTCACTATATCTTCAGCTTCAGGATTGTCGGGATTTTTATCAGGATGGTATTTGAGGGCTAATTTACGATATGCCTTTTTGATTTCATCTGGGGTAGCTGTCTTGCTAACTCCAAGTACATCATAAAGACTACCTCCTTTAGTACTAGAAATAAAACAATTACGTTATTTATATACATTATATCATAGACACTAACAACCACTAAAATAGATGTGATAGGTAATGACACATCCTTTAATTTAGATCCCAAAATTATTTTATATCATTGATATCCTTGGAGCAGTCAAGAACATGATTGATGTGGATGTACTTAGTTAATGAACCAAGGCAAATGATATAAAATTACTTCATGGATATGACACAAAGAGAAGTGGTATATCTATGTGCTTCAAAATGTCACTATATATCAAGTGGTTCATTTTAATTGAAATAGTCTTCTGTGAATTGAGTTTCTAACACCTAACAAAGACAATATGAATGTACAATACTCCTTTTGTTGGTCCAACTCCATAGAAACAAACAATTAAACACATAATTATATAATCAATGGACACTCATGTCATTTTGTCTAATCCTGTTTTGTCTTGTTGTCCCATTTTGTCAAAAATTATAAAGGGCTTAACATAATTAAACAGAGATCAGTGAGGGTATATATTATGTAACTCACTAGCTGGAGTTTTTTGATGTCAACTAAAGGTGTAGCACACTTTGGAATGTTTATGCTCAAGAGGGCCCTCAAACTAATAGCAATGCTGAAAGATGGCACTGCAAAAGAATGAAGCTAGCTGGAAAAGCTTATCCTAACATTTTTGAAGTCTACCTTTAAAAGTAACAGAACTAGCAGTAACAAAAGTCACTTTAATGCAATTAGCTGCAGGAGGGCTTCCAAAAAGGAGGAGAAAGTAGAGAACAGACTTTCAAATATAAAAGAAAAATACAAAGCAGAGAGAGGACTATACATTACCTGAACTTCTTACGACATACAGTCATTGGATTTCATTGTAATTGGTGTTAATTTAAAACTTCATTGAAATCTGGATCATTTCAATTTTAGACAAAATAGTACAATAGTTAACTTTATTAGACAAAATGGAATTAGATGAAATGGCTATAAATTGAAATCCAAACCACAAATGAAATTTGGATATAGTCTGACATAGAGAGAGGGACTGTCTATACGAGACTAATGTGGGTATTTATCTGACTGTACTTTAAATTTTCTTTACCAATATGAACTCGTGACTTGATAAGTGAATATTTCTATCTATTTTGTATCATACAGATAAAAAAAAATGTTACTTTAAGTAGTAAGACCTTTGTAAGAAAAACCACAAAGGAAGCCTCACTGAGTACAACATGGAACAGAATCCTTCAGTGCATTTACAGATAGACAAACTATTCTAATAGTAAGACATATGGGCCTTACCTGCCACTACGTGGTCTTCCTTGCTCTGAATCAGCCATCAATCGTGAGAAACACAACACTCAAGGACACTTAATTAAAGTGAACGCCCACTTCGAATACTGGGCGTGCCAAGAGCAATAATCTATTGTTCTAGGGCGGAGTGTACCTCGTGGTCTAACGTTAGGGGCGAGAAGCCGTGAACGTTCAACGAGTGAGATGGCCACTTTCGTAGAGGACATATTTTCCGAGGGTTATCTCGATGAATTCTACAAAGCTCATGTTGCTTCCCGAAGATCATCTTTAGACGAAGACATAGCTGCAATTGAAGCTGAAATATCCAAGTAAATTCGCCGCGCTATTCTAGAAAATAACAATTAGGATATACAGTATTGTGTGAGGTCAAGAGTTTAAGTGGTATAATAGCACAATACCCTCAAGGAAATAAGGGTTATATGGGCTTACAAATTTCCTGTTGTATTTATATATAATTGTTTTAGAAATTCAAATTCAACAAAGTATAGTAGAATTCTACTATTTACAATAGAAGTAGTAAAATGTTGTGTTGTCATTATTAATGACTAACCCACTGGCCCTTCAATGATATAACCTGATACATAACAATTGGTGAATTTGTCTGGGGGAATGATTGTGCCATTTTGTAATTGAAACTGAAAACCACTAGCACTTCTATTGTTGTTTATATTCCATCTTCATGTTAGCATTGCCTTTATTGTAAAAGGATATTTATTGTATCTTAATCATTTAATTATAAAAGCACAACACACACACTACGTAAGTAATTCGTATCCATGACTACGAGTACGCATTCACTTTTATTGTCTGGATATATTTGTTATTCTATCTTTATTTTTAAGGGTTCATCAATATCGAAGGAAATTTAGAAGATATCGTGTTGAAGAACAACATCTTAATTCATGTGGAAACTCTGAATGTTCTGACGATGAAGATGACGTAGGATCCTCTATGGTAATTTACCTCTTCCAACAAGTATTATGAAACCATTGAACTTTATTATTATTATTATTATTATTATTGGGGTAGAATACCTATGGCTGCTTCAGTAGTGGTATGTTTTGTGTGGAATGTCTGCCTCTAAAATGTTTAATTTCTATGTCTTGAATCAAGGAAATAGCATGAAATGAAGGAAGTATTGTCAGTATATTATAAACTGTTGTATAATATAGCAAAATCTTTCATGTGTGCTTTTAATATAGTCCAACATGTTATAATAATGATAATTCGGCTTGTATATTATCAGGTACATGTGGTCATTCATCTTCATTTTCTTTTAGGAGATGTTGCCAACATCTGTTTTTAGAGTGTATAATAGCACTCATCCTTATCACTCCAGCTCTAATAATAACAGTTCCTTTGGTGGTAATGTTTTTACATGGGCCATGTTTCAGTTAGTATCACATGATCATAATTATTCCTCGAAATCTGAAACTGATCAAACAGTTCACCTACTTCATGATGGTATTAATCTACATCATGTCCCATGGTTAGTGTGTGTGTGTGTGTGAATATGCATGTGTTTGTGTGTGTGTGTGTGTGTACTGAAACCAATGAATAGTACTTGTTTGATAATATGTTCATCAATGTCATCATTGTCATGATGCCTAGCTTACTGTCCTTTTGAGTCTATCATAAAATCAAGTCCTATTTGTCTCCCTGTCACATCAGACCTGTCTACTATTATGAAGTGTCAAATGTTTTTGACAATCCTTTTTATTTTAAAGATAATTTATTCGACAACAGATCATATACTCTATTATTATTTTCAGGTGTCAATTGACCGTAGCTAAGAGAGCCCTAGCTCTTAAACGATTGTCATCGATTCTTCAATATTCTCCTTCTTCTCACCATTTCTCATCTCTTACACCTTCTCTTGCTCTTCTACCACATTCTTTAGCCGACACACTTCGATCAAATGGAGGAGTAGGTAAATGAATGCTATTATTATAACAACATTTCATGTTTAGTCATGTTTACAATGAGTATTGTGTTGTTGTGTTGAGTATCATGTTGTCTGTGATGTCTTAAGTATGTACAGCTATGACTTTGCTTAGTGATGATTAAGTTACTTAACTGAAAGAGAAGTCAATATTCCTCAATACAATGATTTCTAGTACGTGTTAATTTAGAGAGACATGTCTATATATAATTATTAAATTCTTGAATCTTTGATCTCTTAAGTATATGAGTTTGCTTAGTGATGAAAGAGAAGTCAATATTCCTCAATACAATGATTTCTAGTACATGTTAATTTAGAGAGACATGTCTATACATAATTATTAAATTCTTGAATCTTTGATCTCTTAAGTATATGAGTTTGCTTAGTGATGAAAGAGAAGTCAATATTCCTCAATACAATGATTTCTAGTACATGTTAATTTAGAGAGACATGTCTATACATAATTATTAAATTCTTGAGTCTTTGATCTCTTAAGTATATGAGTTTGCTTAGTGATGAAAGAGAAGTCAATATTCTTCAATACAATGGTTTCTAGTATGTGTTAATTTAGAGAGACATATCTATATATAATTATTAAGTTCTTGAGTCTTTGATGTCATAAATGTCACATACTTGCTGTGTCTGTTTGTAAGTTATGTCTATATGATAGCTCTGTTGTATTCCTGTAGTCTTTTGAATGAATGAATGAATGATATTAATGGCTTGCATATATTTATGTCTTGTTGTGACTGTGTGATTAGTTTTGGATTTCAGGTGTTATTTTTAGTTATTTGAATATTGTCTAGTACACTGTATTTTAACAACTGGTGTATATAAATTTGACCACAGTGTGATCGGTTCAATTACAAACACTTGTTTGTCAATAGTCTTTTGAACTGATCCAAACAACTACTTTAAATAGAATGTTGTAATTGAAAATTGTTAATCACATTTAAGTTTCTATTGTTAGTTTTCTATTGTTTTTTGTAGTACCAAGTAACAAGACTGCTACTAATAAGACAGATGAAAATCTAGTAGTGCTGAATCAAAATGGTGCTACCAAATCACTTGTGAGTTCATTTGTTGTACAGGAAGAACTACATTGAACTAAAGTACTGAAATATGTACTATAGTGTAATATTAGTACGACAATAAGGTTTTGTGTATTTACATAAAAAGCAAGATTTACAATTTCCTAGACCCTCCTCTGTCCATCGTTCAAAGAAAATAGGTATATTAGTGGCAAGAGGGAATGAGAGAGATAACTACATAGTCGAGGGAAGTGATCAAAGCAAGAATGAGTTGTTATCAGTTCAGAAATTGTGTTATATTAAACTCAACTCTTTAGTATTTTGCTCACTAACACAATGAATAAACAGCAAATGTAGTATTGAACTTTGATATCTTGTAATATAATGTCAGCGTAGGAATATATTGCTATTTTCTGTGATATTGACAATAGAATCTTTATATAGAAATCTACACTAGTGTCACCTACTGGTTCATCAACATCAAGGAATAGAAGAAAGACTAGACCTATTCCTTATGAAAGAAAATCTAAATCAATTGAGGTACATATTAGTATCATAAGTTGTACTATTGTAGTAAATGATTTAAGTTTCAAGTTTCAAACTTCTCAATTAGAAGCCCAAAGACTGTGAAGCCAGAGAGTGTATATCTAAAGGTTTTATTGTTTACACTGTAGACTATTTGATGTACTCAATGTTGTGGACAAGTGTTATGGAGTAGTGTTAGAGTGTGTGAAATAAACTATTTAATTATGCTAAGAGATTTATGGGGGAAATTTTTATAGTAAGGACATTGGAAAATATTTTTAGTGTAGAGGTATCCTTGCACTAAAGGATTAGCATAGAAGTGTCTTTTATAGAGTGTGTTATTGTCTGTTTATAGTGTAGATATTGTGATCAAAGTGTAACTAATAGTAAACAAGAACCCATAAGAAGTAAGGGTAGACCTTGTGTATTTATGGGGTCCTGGTTTAATAATGGAACAGGTTTTGTTTTCTTGGTGTTTACCACCTATTACATTAAAAATAATTTTCTTTTTTTGTAGGTGACCAGAATTCGAAATTCTAGTACCTGTTCAGAGAATGATGGTCCACTGGAAGTGGATTAAATTTGATTGACTTTATTGGACAGATCTTTGTTAATTTTGACATTTTGTTATAAAGTATAAAAAATAATGTTTGTTTGGCTACTATTTTCTTTTGATTTCATAATAATAATAATAACACAAAATTAATATCAATTATGGTTAATTAAATATTATTGGCCACGCCCTTGTGCCTCGCCCTTCAAGTTGCAAAATTTACTGTTTCGCTGTTTTGTCGATTTTTGAAATATTGACATACATTTGAAAGGGCTTGCATTGAAATTTTACGCAAATGGCGAGTACGACGATCTTCTGTATATTTTTGATTGCAACTATCAATATTGGATTCTCAGCTGGTAAGTATATAATTGATATTGTTACTTTGATGTTGCAATACCTCCATAGCTCAAGGTCAGTGTTCAATAGATAAAGGTGGTTGCCAACAAATTTGTACAGAAGTTAATGGTGCAGTTAAATGCTCTTGTTACTCTGGATATGTTCTTGATACAGATGGGTTTGGGTGCATAGGTAAGTAGTATTATTATAATTAAGGATATCATACAATTTTGATGAAAAATTTAAGAAATGATAATAATTCTACTAACTTGTTTTGGAAGGTATCTAAATTGTCATTGTTTTCTTAAATTTTTAGTTGGTGATGATATTGGGAAATGTTTTGTTAGCAATAAATAGCCAATGGAATATTAAATAATTGTTAAATATGGAACAACTACAGAATGACAAAATCTAGAATATTTGATTTGCAACATCTTCCTAACTGATGATAAAAGACAAAATATGAATTATATTATTCTGTTGATGCAGCTAAAGCACTATAGTAGCTGAATTATGCTTTGTTTGGTTTAAATTGCTTTTTAACCATAACTTTGCTATACTGCTTGTTATAGAGTGATTTTTGACTTCATTGGATTTCTCTCATTTGTACAGTAGTACTCACAAAGTGATTGGCATCTTCTAAACATTTTATTGATACCCTCTGTGTTAATTTATGCATTTAATCGCTTGTATATATTAGAATTTTTTTCCTCTGCAAGGTCAAAATGAATGAAGTGTAGTTGTCATGACAATTAAAAGAGTAAACAAATATAATTAATGAATTTGCTTGAAATAGTTTACTTAAATCTATGTTCATGAATAAAATGCCCACACATGTAGACACATATTCATATGATAACTTATTATTCAAAGCTCACACAAATTAGACAATATATAATATATAACATGATAACATGTGTTGTTATTTTAATATTTCATTTTTAGATTATAATGAATGCACCAATGATGCAGATAATAACTGTACTCAGATTTGTTCCAATGAAGGCAGTGGATATATATGTTCTTGTCATGATGGATGCAGTTTGACTGGTGATGGATACACATGTATAGGTAAATGACCTTGCATGTAATCACTTTTCTGATAATCTATATATTAAATGATTTTGTTGACAAGATATATCTTGGTTAACTTATAGATAACATTTTAGATATATATAATAACTAGACTGTGAGATTATGTAATGTTCTGGAACCAAGTTTAAATTAGGTTTCAGATATGGCAATTGGAAGAGAAATGTAATTTGTTAATTAAACTAATTCATTTTTAATAATACTACTTTTTAATAATTGTATACATTTTTTGTAGATATCGATGAATGTGAAGATAACAATAGTAATGATTGTGATCAAAACTGTGTTAACTTGTACTGTGAAAGTGGAAAATATAATTGTACTTGTAATTCAGGATGGTCATTGGGGATAGATGGACATACTTGCATTGGTAAGGATTACTATAAAAAAGTCTGTTTTATTAGATAGTAATACCATAACAACCCTGTAATGGCATATCTATAGCAGGGCTTATAGTGGTACAGGCCTGGTTAAGTGCGTTAAGTGTCTCGATAGACATAATTATTTTTGTAATTATGGTCAATGATAATAAAATGTAAAGTCTTTTCAAGTATGCAGTGAAAAATACATTCTCGACCTTTAACAGCTCTCTGGCTATTCCACTGGCGACAGCACACGTATGGGTACGAAAATCGAGGGTTTAAATTTTTGCCTTTTCGAGATTTGTAGTAGGGACTACGAGGAGGCGTTAATATTGCGATATTTTTATGTTTACCACACGGCATTCAAGAAAAATTGTTGATTTTTCCGCCTTAAAAGTTTAATTGCCACTGGAACCATTCTAGGAAAGTGTTTCACCGAGTTTGGAAAAGGTATGTGCACACAAACCTTTGTGTCTAGTTTTTGTCATCGAGTACAAGATACGACAGTTACCGTTTGCCTCGGTAGAACAAACTTGCTTTGACTTTAAAACTTTGCTGAAGCTGTAAGTAAACTGTTATACCAAGTCTGAGAGACATAGATACAACATTCGTGTTCCTAACAGCAAAATTTTTTCCTAGTCTGGCGAAACTAAACCTTCGTTGAAAACACTTCGAGGATTGTAGCCAATCAGATTGCAGTATTCAAGTCACACCCTTGCAAGACCCGCCTTGCGTTATTAGCACTATGCACTAATTAGCACATGCAGCCAGCTTCTATCCTCTGCACAACAACGTCGTATAAAAACATATTCTAATTATACTTAAATTTGAAACCTTGCTAGTGACAATATTGCTTAATTACATTCATATTATAATTCCATGCCTTTAGTTGTTAATTGCAGAACACCAGCTATATGTTTGCTTACACATACTCAACATTCATTTAACATGTAGCAAATGTACTACCTTTTCACCATATCCATATGCCTCTTGTACAAGTACTATATTGGCTTGTCCCCAGACACTTCCTCACTAAGCAAAGAGTTGGTAATGTCAGACTAGTTTTTCTTGCATTTTTGCTAAGGGTGTTTTATGTCATGGATTAGGAAAGACCCAGAAATTAATTTCCCTGAAAAAATTATTTAAAGAAGCTAGAAGAGTATAGGGACGAGTCCACACTATCAAATTGCTCGACACAATGTTAAAATGTATTACTGGTTTTGTTTATTGTTCCTCAGATGTTGATGAATGTGAAAGCAATGTTTGTAACCAAACATGCACAAATTCTATTGGATCATATACTTGTTCTTGTGCTATTGGGTGTACTCTTGGTAGTGACAATAGCTCTTGTATTGGTAAGTAATGTATCAGTATGTCCTAGTATTCTAATATTTATCACACACTATAGATATTGATGAGTGTACTAATGGTGCACACCTGTGTGATCTAAGTTTTAGTATTTGTGTGAATAGGCATTGTCTAAATGAAGGAGGATATGAATGCATATGTCATCCAGGATATACACTAGCTAGTGATAAACATACTTGTGTTGGTAAGTTAACAATGTCTTTAAAAAGTGGAATGAAAGAAACAGCTATTATCAATATACTGAGTGATACATTGAATTGCTCATCATTTTGAATTTTGAAAATGAAAGTAATATTAAACAAAATCTATTGATTCAAATCATCTCAGATTGCATCATAATAGAGATCACATAAACTGATTGTAATAAAATACAATGCTTTTTTTTTAATATTTGATTTTCTTTAACAGATAATAACGAGTGTTCTCTTGGAACTGATAATTGTGAACAAATATGTACTAATACCTTTGGGTCTTATGAATGCCAATGTGAACCAGGCTGTACACTGAATAGTGACAATGCTTCTTGCACAGGTTAGTATACTAAACAAACAAGTAGTCAGTTAGTAGTATAGGTTAGTAGACTTATTATAGAACTATTCTAAATGACCTCCAATTGTTAGATAAAATGAACTATGGTAGTTCAAAATATTGAACTATATTATCAAGTGAAGTAATGTGTGATTTAAGTTTTCTTATTAAATAAACATTAAATGTAAACAATATGATGTAATACTATCATTACTTAATTATAATATTACACTACAGATGTCGATGAGTGTCACATAAACAATGGAGGATGTTCTCAGATTTGTAACAATTATCACTGTCTGATGGGACGTTATAATTGCTCATGTAATACTGGCTATCAACTTGGACATGATGATCACACATGTATTGGTAAGTTATATAGATTTATGTTATGAATTAACTTGCCTCAACATTTGTAGATATCAATGAGTGTGATGAAGGACTTCATAATTGTGAACAAATTTGTATTAATAATATTGGTTCATATACTTGCCAATGCTATCCTGGCTGTGAACTTAATTCTAACAATCGTTCTTGTACTGGTAAGTTACCTTAATCACACAACATACAGGACTATGATTTGCTATACAAATTATATTTGTTAATATTATGTAATTTTAATTTAATAGATATTGATGAATGTGCTGAAGGTACTGATGGATGTGCTCAAAACTGTGCTAACAAACATTGTGACGATACTCGTTATGAATGTTTCTGTGATGTTGGCTACTTAATTGATAGCGATGAGCACAGCTGTAATGGTCAGTTCTATTATAACTGATTTGTTTGTTATACGTTATGACTTTATTAATTGTTTTTGTTGTAGATATTAATGAGTGTCTTACTAACAATGGTGACTGTCAACATTATTGTGTAAACACTATGGGTAGTTACCACTGTGAATGTATGGAAGGCTATGTTCTAGAAAATGATGACCATTCTTGTAAAGGTATTAATTTCATTTAATTTGATTCTTTATCAAGTCTATTCTAAATTGATGTTATTTGTTTTAATTTTTATCATTTTAATCACCTCATCATTATTATATATGTTAATATTTTCAGTACAATTAACAAAAGTAGTGATTACTATACCTTGATGTCTTTATCTGTAGCTTTACCATGTCCTACACTTGTGGCTCCTTTGGATGGTTCCATAAGTTGTAGTGGCTTACAAGTGACCAATGAAACATGCTCCTTTTCTTGTGATCATGGTTATTATTTAAAAGGCTCTGATATAAGACTGTGTCAGCCCAACAATACATGGAGTGGATATCTGGCTACGTGTCCAGAACAAGAGTGTCCAGAACTTCAACCGACTACATCAAATTTTATTACAATACCTTGTTATGATGAATTCAATTCCACATGCAGAATAGTTTGTCCTGATGGTTTCTCTCTTAATGATCAGAGTACATTCTATGATCAGACCTGTATTCTAAAAGGTGATGGTACTGTTGACTGGACACCTGCTCAATCATGTTATAGTAAGTTCATAAGTGTAGCTGTATTATAATGATTCTCCTACAAATACTATGTATAATATTTCATTAACTATTGTCATTGTTTAGACAATAGTTACATTACCTAGCAACAATAATCTAATTGATAGTCATAAAACATATATATATAAAGTACCTAACTATTTGCTAATGCCTGGTTTTTTGCTCTTTTTGATTCTTCTATGTATATTAGGAATCTCAACTCATTTATAATATCATAACCATTAAAATAATGCTATATAATAGATAAAAAATATCTTAGCAAGACAAAATATCCATTACTTTATGCTCTATAGCATTATAATTACCATAACACTTGTAGACAAGCTATGACGTGTGTTTTGAGGTATACACTTATATAGATACATATATATACAATATGCACACCTACATTCATAATATATACATACATATATATGTATATATAATTATACATACATACATATATACATACATACATACATACATACATATATACATATATACATATACATATATATATATATATATATATATATATATATATATATATATATATATATATATATATATATATATATATATATATATATATATATATATATATATATTTATTTATATAATATATATATAATATAATTATATATTATATATTATATATTATATATATTATGTATATATGTAAATTATCTTTTGAAGTAAAAATAGTGTTCATTGGTTCAAATGTTTGTCATTTTTGTTTTCTGTGTTGTTGACCAGTTGGCTTATATAATTTATATAGGTATTCCTGCCTGTTCACCTGATCCATGTCTGAATGGTGGTTTCTGTTTAGATAATGGTAATGGACAACCTCGTTGTACATGTTCAATATATTTTGATGGACTTTTCTGTGAGACTTGGATTTTGTTGACACCATCTCTTCCCTCACTTTCTCTTGGTGTCCAGTCTGATGTTCTGACCATTTTCACAGCACGTTCAGACAGTGAAATCATTATTTCTGTTATTACTGACGATTCTATTCAAGTATGGCCACAACGTTCATTAGTGATTCCACCTAACCAAGAATCTGTTATGTTCAAGCTTACTGGCTATTCAAAAGGAATACATCAAGTAGCTTATGACGTCCTTAGTAAAAATAATTTTAGGGAGATTAAACCTGATTTTGTTATTGTTTATGACACACCAACATCTACTTATTTTGAGAATAGTAATTCAAGTGAAGGTGTTTTAGTGCCTGGTTGTTGTGCAGAGTCAAGTCGTTTAAATCTTGATTATTGTACATCTTCATTTCAAGAAATAATGTTCTCTTCATCATGTTCCTGGACGTCATCCGAAGACAAGTCATGGCTTCAATCTAAAGGAATCACATTTGTTCACAGTGGTGGTATAAGTTTACCATTATCAATTGTTGGAGTTGATGCTAGTCTTTCGTCCAGATCTTTGAACATAGCTCCATTAGCTGATAACAGAGACATCTGTGGTAATTGTCCAACCTCTAGCAACCTGTCAGATACTTGCATTAACTGGGATTTATCAACTGAGGATGCAGTGATGATGGCACAATTTCAGAGCTTACTTAGAACTTTCCTTCGTAACATTGATCCTATCATTCCATCACAAGTATCCATATCTCAGACAGCAAATAGTGACATTTCAGGTGATCTATTTAATTACCTTGCATCTTTAAAAAGAATGAGTGACATCTCTACAATTGAAGGATGTGAACAAATACAAAGTGACTCTAACTCTTTAGGTTATGTTCTAAAAGTTAATGCAGACATTGATGTGAATATTAACAATGATTCATTATCATATCGAACATCAAATACATCAAAAATAGAACCATTATGTTTTGCACTAGATCTCTGTCGTACTCCTCAATCACCTTTGTATATATCAGTACCTTCAGAAGCTGGAAATCTTTTAACATCACTTTCTGCCATTCAACGATACATTAATGCAGGTTGGAGTTTTGATTTTCATTCAATTTTTTTGTCATCCTATGGAATCAATAGCCATGTTGATGAATGGTTTTGGGATGGAAGCAATAGGGTTGTAGTGACTTTACCTCAGTTTGATACTGGTTTGAGTGTATCAGGAAGTATTGTAAAGTTTAATGGATTATCTGCAGTACATATCAAATTTTCAGGGATATTTTTAACGTCACTACAGTCAGAGGTAAGCTGATCCTTTATTATTGTAGTATAATTATTAAGGATACTATTACAGATTTTGTCAAAGGTCAGTGGTTCTGTATCAATTGATCTCAGAACAATGATAGAAGGTGCTGAGGAGGTAATTCAACTTGAATCTACCAAGGCCGAAGGATTTTTAATTAACCAAGGTTAGGGATTTGCTACTCATTTGTCTTTTAATTGATATAATTATAACAACTTTATTGAAATTTGGTTTCTCTTTGATAGATGAAGATAACAGTGGTCGATCTAAACGTGATATCCACAACACTCCTCACTATAGGAAGGGTTATAGCATTGATGCTGAGTTTTCTCAAGCTGCTGGTGGTATCCTTGGTGATCTTGTTCTCAATGAAAATGATGGTTTATGCCCTGTTTCAGTATTTATACGAGTTGATGATACTTTCAATCCACAATGGACAAGTCTTTATACTGACTGCCTTACTATTAATATTTTCAATCTGAAAATATCAGGTTTGACAAGCACAATAACGCTTCCTGCTTCAACAACATACTGGCCCACAAATCCTAACACTACTATAAGGATCATAGCTCGTAATGAGTTAAATAGTAGTATTCTACTTGGTCATTACTTGAGCTTCCCAACTTACAATACCAGTCAGAGTTACATGCAAATTGATATTAATACTAATGGTGAAATTACTGCTACTATTTACAAAGCATTGCTCAACTTCTTTGACACCATTGTTGAAACAGATATTGTAATTCACAATGGAGTGTCCTTTACAGCTCAGGCCACTATTTACAATCATTTTAGCCTTACAATTAATGGACAAATTAATTCTTTTATCTCATTGGATAGCTCTGTGATTGACATCAATGGTGATTTCAACAGAGGACTTAATACCTTTTTCTCAGAGCTTCAAGATTGGATGCATCGCACTCTGACATACTTGGCTGACTTTACTGATGATAGACTCAACAATTCACGTTCTAACCGGGACAGTTTATCATCAAAAGTACAGGAACTTACCGACCAGCATAGCTCCCTTGAAGAGATGTATGATAATAGTGTTGTGAATTATCAGGATGCACTTTTAAACTACAACAATCTTGTTGAATTAAGGAATAATAAAGGTCAAGTTCTTGATGCACGTATTAATGCTCATGTTACTCAAGAAGAAAGGAACTCCATCAATAACATGTGTCAAGTAATGGATTGTGGCATGAATTGTCAATTTCAATATGATCAAATCATTTGTGAGAGAGAAGTTGTTTTGCCAGTTGATGGTACCTGTCAAAACAGCAGTAATTTTACCAGTACAACAAGATATGAGACAACAAGACTAGTTGAACAATGCCAACAGGTTGGTAGATGTGAAGACATTTCAGGAATCAAATGGTTGGTTTTAGATAGTTCCTCTTCACCATCATTGTTACCATATCATGGTTTGGATTGTTTTAGTGTCTGTGACAACTTCCAACGAAATGAGTCTACATATTCTGACACCATCAAAGTCAATAGCAGAATGTTGTCGTTTGCATGCACTAAAAGTCAATACACAGATCAAAGGTTTTACACATGTTCAATACCTGATAATTGTACACTTAAAGTGGATGTAGAACCCTGTACTACAGCCAATGAGGAATGTGATCACTTAATAAAGTTTACATTAATTAATACTGCTTCATCAAGAGTGTCTGGTTTATCCTTACAAAACTTGCTGTCTCTCTATAATGAGTATACAAATTTGGCTAGTAACGTGAGTGCTGCTAGGGCAGATGTAAATTTAAAAGCTTTTCAGATGGAGTTAATTGAACAACAACTAAATCTTACGATTAAGGCTATTGAGAGTGCCTCATTTGTACATCAAGTTGCTGTAAATGCTTACGATACTATTCAAAATGACTTGGTAGATGATGTACGTTTACGAGATTGGGTCCAAAGTCACATTTCAGCACAGAATGTTTTACAATTAGAATCCATGAACTATTCTACATCTTTAGAACAGGGTAGTCCACCAATACTACAAGTCACAGTTCGTTACCAAATCCCATATTTGTTCCAAACACATGAAATTATCCTGTCTCTTAACTTGAATACTCCAGTTCATTTTTTAATGGACTATATTTCCTATGCAGTCATAAATGATGCATTGGAAGTTACATTCGCTACTAAGAAAAGATCAGTTTCAAAACGAAACTTTGATTTCACCTTACCAGACTCCTTTGAAGTGGAGTGTGTATTGTTAAACCAATTTCTGAATTACTTGGCTAAAATTAATACAACTTTATCTGCTACCAATGAAGACATGGTACAATCTTTTATTAATCTTACCACATTAGTTAATAATGTTGAGCAATCTGTGAATGACATCATAACTGCCAGTGCAAGTATCTCTAAAGAATACCGAGACCCACTTCAACAGAGACAGATGCAATATCTTACTGAAGCGAAAGCACATCTCAATTCATTATTACAAATTAGTACCAATTCTAGCATCTTACACTGGTTGAAACCAATAGAACAATATCATCAAACAAATTTGATGATTGGTGACGAGAATTGCTACAGCTTTAGTGACTGTCTACACATCATATCAGAATACACTTTCCTTCATTTAGTCAATATTCCCAATGGCCAATCTACTACCTTGCATGCTATGTTACCAACTATACGTAATGCCATCATGTCTATTGCAGGAGACAAGAGCTTACTAGCTCATGATATACAAACTAGGGTATTATTGATATATGATATTCTATCAACTGTTAAAAATTCTGGTTACTGGTGCTCATATGAGCCTGACATCACAACTCATCCAGTTCCTGAAGTTTATATAGGTATTGGAGATACTGCTACTCTAGAATGTCGTGCAACATCTAGTCTTCCTCTGACTTATGAATGGCTGAAGGATGGTGTTATAGTACCAAATGCTACTGACCCTGTATTCATCATTACTAACTTTAAAGAGTCTGACAGTGGATTGTATGTTTGCTATGCTATTAACGACATCAAAGTAATTAGGTCTTTGATATCTCACGTGAAGCTTTATCAAGCTCCTTTGTTGACTTATGTGACAACTCAGGTTGGGACACATCTTGGTGATAATGCAGGTGTTAGAATGTGGTGTGATGCATCATCCTTACCTTTCTCTCCTGTTTGGACTTGGTACTTCAAAGCACTCAATAGTACAACATGGACACAAATAGTAGGAGAAACAAGCAATAATTTATTTATTAATAAACCAATGCAATCAGCAATGGGATGGTATCGATGTAAAGCAAGAACTGATTTTGGTAACGCATCTTCAGAACCATTGGAGTTAAATCTGTGGCTTGCAACAGTGGCAGTATATCAGTATAACCTACAGTTCATAATTTACGATACCTCAATTGGGTCTGGTTCATATCCTTCAAATAATTTTGGATCTGGGTCTGAAACGCCATATACTGCCATCGAGGCAATTAAATCTTTGTTGATGAGAGAATTTCAATGGCGCCTTTACCTTAACATATCTATGGTACAAAATATGAATGTTTGGCAGATGAAGGATAGACATGGATACTATAAAGTTTCATTTGATCTTGTTGGTTCAAACATTACATCAGAGTATAACTACAATGAACCTGTTAATATTATTACATCATTAGTAGGTACACAACTCTCCAATATAGAATATGCCAAGCTTGTGACCACACAATATATCAACGAGATTAATGGACAAGTTTCATTAAATGGAACATATGATATTGTCAACAACTCTTTAGTACTTGGACTAAGAGAATATTTATGTCCACCTGGCCATAAACTTCATACCGACTACATTCTATGTGGTTAGTTTATATGTATTATGATACAAGCATATGTAAGTAGTCAATGTAAACATTCTATGTGGTTAGTTCATATTATGTATTATGATACAAGCATATGTAAGTAGTCAATGTGAAAAATCAGTATTATAATAATTATTATCTACATCAGTCTCATATTGTTTTAGTACATGATATACCAGCCTATTAAACTAGACCCTCCTCTTTTTTGATGTGATATATATTAGCAAAGAGAAGGATCTAGTTTAATTATTTTTAAGTACCTAACACATAAAATTTCATGTTCTATTATTAATATAATTATTGTCTTTGTATATAGTTCCTTGTCTTTCTGGACAATACTGGAATGGTTCTACAACAAAGTATCGTTCTATTGAACCTGGTTTGTATATGAGTGAATTAGTACCCACATGTACAGTTTGCCCAATTGGTCATTATCAATCCAACATGGCAGCAACAGAATGCTTGTCATGTCCAATTTATTATACTACTGAAAACGAGGGGGCTACTTCTAGAGAGGAATGTCAAGGTATGATATTTATGTTTAAATGTATTTCACGATACAATGAAAACGATATGAATTGTATTGAAGTGAGTTATATAGTCATATATACAGTTATATAGTCATATGTATAGTAAAATAGTTTGTAGGTATACCTCATTGAAGTGTGTCCATCTTAGTAAGCAGATATAATACCTAAGTATATAATATAAAGTAGATATAATACTGAAGTATATAATATAATGTATACTTACATCAATTCTTTTAACAGAATTGTGTGATCCTGGTACATATTCAACTAATGGTCTAAAGCCTTGTCAATCTTGTCCATCTGGTTATTACCAACCACTGTATGGAGCTGTAAGGTGTATCAATTGCACTGAAGATGTTGAAGAATGTCAAGGTCAGTAATACTAATACTACAACTTAATGTACAATATCTTTATAATTGTAGCATCTCCAATACCTACTGATGAAGCTCCTGGTGGGGTAAGATTTTTAAAATACACTAAATTTTAACTAAACAATTTGTGCATGATAAGTTGTATATATCATGATGTTGTCAAAAATATATATTGTTAATTTTCTTGATTTTATTCTTCTATTTTGATAGGGCACTTCTGTAGCTGTGATTGTGGCATCAGTTGTAGGATCATTTATTATATTATTAGGTATGTTAATATTGACAAATACAAAATAATGTCCTCATCACTAACATATAAAGTTCACTTTGTTCTATTACATACTCTTATAATAACTAAATAAAAAGAAGAACACAATGCCTTCATACTCTCATATAAATTCTTACTACTCTTTGTATGGAGTGTATAAAATATAAACTTATCAATATCAGCCTATATATAACCTTTTGTCACCATTAGAATCTCCTGATATCTTTATGCATCACTGTACGATCGTAGTTGTAATAGTTATTGTATATTTTCCTACCAAACAGTATCAATGTATGAGTATATGAGAGTGGTTTATAGTTGTTTACCTGATTATATTCATGATATTATATATATATATTTATTATTGTAATTATACTCCCTTATGTAGCATGTATCATTATTGTCATACTAATAATGGTGGGTGTGTTACGTCACAGAAAGAAGAAATCAAAAAAATCAAAAGAAAAGGATAACAACGTTTACTTTTTCATGCCAAGACGTATAAGAAGACGAAGTAATCACTCCACTGATGCTTTTATTTCCAAAGAAATGGACAAAAGTAAAATGCCATCATCTGGTAAATACACTGATAATCCGGTATACGTTGATAATCATCAAGCTCAAGAAATGTTTATTATCAAATCAACAAGTGAACGTTCATTTTCAAAGACAGAGACAACTGCTGTGAGTAATATTGATGATCTCTCTGAAATTGAAAGGGCCATTGACGATGAAGAACTAATTGAAGTGAGTAGCACTGCTCCACTTATTGTGAAAGAAAGCAATTTAGGAGATGAAACAAAGACTGAAAAGAAAGTAAAATTTGAAGATGAAGCCAAACCAGTAGTTGAAGAGAATATTGAGGAAGAAGACTTACATACTTTCATTAATCCTGCATACGGAACAGTTGCATCATCAGACAATGACCAGCTAGAGGAAGCTGTTGAGGCTTTTCTTGAAAATCCTGTAGATGATAGCAAACAGGAGTCTCTGGATGAAGATGTCACTGTAACATTAATAGATGAGGAGGATGACGTGGAAACTGTCACACCTACTTTGGATGTGCCAGCTGTGTCAGATGTTGAGAAAGAGCCAACTCAAGACATTTCAATCAAAGAGGAGGAACCACTCATTGAGTACCAAGACATGCCATCTACTGTAGATACCAAAGAACAACTTATCCAAGATCAAGATATGGTATCCAACGCCCCAGAGTACCAAGGTGTGGAAGAAGAACCAGTTGTCAAAGTTCCTGCAACTGAGAAAGAAACCAATATTGATGATGATGAAATTTCTCTGACTGAGTACCAGGTTATGCCCCCTAACAATGAAGAACCATTAGATGATATTTCTTCAACTGAGAAAGAAAAACTTGTTGATGTGCCACCTACTGAGAAAGTTCCTGCAACTGAGTACCAAAATATACCAGCTACTGAAGAAAAACCAGTTGCTGATATTCCATCACCTACAGTTATTGATGTGCCACCTACTGAGAAAGTTCCTACAACTGAGTACCAAAATATACCAGCTACTGAAGAAAAACCAGTTGCTGATATTCCATCACCTACAGTTATTGATGTGCCGCCTACTGAGAAAGTTCCTACAACTGAGTACCAAAATATACCAGCTACTGAAGAAAAACCAGTTGCTGATATTCCATCACCTACAGTTATTGATGTGCCACCTACTGAGAAAGTTCCTACAACTGAGTACCAAAATATACCAGCTACTGAAGAAAAACCAGTTGCTGATATTCCATCACCTACAGTTATTGATGTGCCACCTACTGAGAAAGTTCCTACAACTGAGTACCAAGATAGACCAGCTACTGAAGAAGAACCAGTTCCTGATATTCTGTCACCTACTGAGAAAGTTCCTACAACTGAGTACCAAGATATGCCTGCCACTGAAGAAGAAACAGTTGTTGCTATTCCTTCAACTGAAAAAACAGTGCTTACTGATAAGGCTGCTATTGAGAAACCTATGGTTGAGTACCAAGATATACCGGCTACTAAAGATGAACCAGTTGCTGATATTTTATCTACTGAGAAAGAAACAATTGTTGATATGCCGCCTAACGAACAAGTTTCTACTATTGAATACCAAGATATGCCCCCTGCTTCAAATATGAAGAAAGAAGATGAAGATCCCATGTTAAATCGCAATAACTTAGTTGACATACCTACTAGTGAATACATAGATGCATTAGTGAAGGATATACTTCCTCCATCTTTTGTTACACCATCTCTTCCTCTGAGTTCAAGTATAACCCAAGATCAGGATAGAGAAAGCTCCAGTACTCCATTGCTACACATGCATAATGATGAAGCAGACATTACCAGTGTATCTACATCACATCTTGACAAGAAAAAGTAACATATTATGACTATTTAAAAAGTTGTTTCTAATGTCAATAGATACCTACCCACTTTTTTCACTCACACATGTACATGCAAGTATACTTATATAACAATGTTATTGGTATGTTTTTGACCTATCTAACTCAGTATAAGCAGTCTCCAATACTTTTGTTACTTTTTGTTTATTTATTATTAAAACATAACAACATAACAGACAATAAATCTACAACTATTGACACATACATTTTTACATGTAATTGAGGTAACAGAAATCCCTTAATATTATATATATATATATATAATATAGCTTATGTGCTGTATTTTCTCTTGCCAAGAGTAACTGATCTATATTTCTGTATATACTTTTGCACTGATTAAAATTATTTTAAACAAAACAATCATAAGACAATTTGACATTTTATATCAGTAAACAACTGTATTAAGTTTGTTTAGTAGTATATAGTCATAACACTTCTACAAATGAACTATTATATTCAACAGTAATGTGTAACAAAAATGTAAGCATGAGTTTTTATCAAATAAATGGTAAAGATGGAGTAAGTGGACTATACATATTAGCACCAAAGTTTCCTAAAGCAGCATTAGCCATCATCTGCTGACGTCGCCGTTCAGCCATCAGTAGTTGCTGGCGTTGCTGTTCAGCTAGTAAATCATTGGTTATTTGCTGCCTCATCTGTCCTGCTAGAAGCTGTTGTTGCATTAACATTTGAACCCCAGCACTGGAGGTAAGTGGGTCATACATAGGTTGAGCTGGGTAGGAAGGTTGCATTTGGGATGGGTACTGAGGTTGAGGCTGATAATGAGTAGGAGGTTGGTATTGAGGCTGAAGCTGAGGCATTGTACTACTAGATATTTTTCTTGTATCTTGATTAATGCTGCCACTTGATATACTATGAGGCATCCGTTGTGTTACATGTTCAAGTTGACTTTCTACATCTGGCAACCCATGGCTCAAAGATTCTTGTATTTCTAGAAGATGTTCAGATAACAGCATTTGTTGTCCTACTAGTTGCATTTGAAATTCTCGATTGCCTGGTGCTGCTTTGAGGCGAGACTGTATTGCCTGAAGTTTGCTTAAATCAGCCTGCAACACTTTCTGCTGTAAAGAAGGCAATGTTTTCATACCTAATTCACGTTGTAAGCGAGAAAGGTTTGTAAGCTCTCGTTGTATGTCTAGCTGTTGTACACGAATACGCTCATCCAAATTCTCTAAGTCGTCTCCTTCCCCTAATGCCCATGATGCTCCAGGAATAAGTGCTGCCTCAGAGCTCGACATTTTCCTTTTTGGTTCTTCATTGGAGGACTCAGACTCAGACTCAGATCTACTTGGATCAGAATCAGAATAGCTATCAGAGTTGCTAGAATTTGACTCATCATAGTCGTCAATATTTGTAGGACCTTTCTTTCGTCCTTTATTGTCTCTGCTTTTACTCTTTCCTTTCTTTTCAAGGGTTTCATCTTGAACCCTAGACCGGCTACTTTTATGTTTGCCTTTGTCAAAACTTTTCCGATTTTTTGATTTTCCTTTACTTTCTTCTTGATCTTTCTTATCTTTTCTTTTTCCTTTTCGATGTCGTCTTTTAGTTTGACTGTTTTCCTCTTCTTCTTCTTCCTCAGTGTCACTATGATGTCTGTGTCCTTTATGTTTTGATTTTCTCTTGTCTTTGTGATCATCGTCTGAATCATAATCTCGTGTTTTGTTGTTGTCCTTTCTTTGGCCTCTTCGTCTTTCTGGTGGAGACTCATCACTGTCATCCCTCCTGCGTCTCTGCTTTTTAATCAACTCTCTTTTCCATTGTGGCATATCATTAAGGTCCTATAAAAACAAAGTAGTCACATTTTGTTCACACACAGTAATCACATATAACTTTAATACCCACCCATTTGGATCTCACTCACATTGTTTTCTTCCTTATCTTTTGCTCTTTTCCCAGCAGATTTAAATCTGTCAGCTGCTTTTAACACAGCATCTGTCTTAGCTTTCCTTTGTCCCAATCTTTTCTATATAAAGTAAACCTCATTGAATATGCTTAGAGTATAAACTTATCAAGGTAATATACTATTAAGATATAATGTGACATGCCACTGTTACCAAAATCACCAACAACCAATGAAACAATCATAGAAATAAATCAAAGTAACAACTCACTTGTAGTTCACTTTGATTATCTGAAGATCCAGCTTCTTTAGCAGCCTATAGAGATATTCATTTATAATTCAACAAATACATGACAACTTTTTAAAAAAGATTAAAAAAATAAAGAGAATGAAAAATTAATGAAACACCATATGTAGACTGATAATTGTTGGATATTAAAATGTAGTAATGTTATTTCAAAAATATGGTTGATGTCAAGGCCTAATTATTAGGTACACTTTGTGACGTCCATATTTAGAGTCAGTCTACATTTGCTTATGTCAATGTTATACCTGTGCTCTGTCTTTCTGTAAGTGACTGAAGAGACGCACACTTTCTTTTGTTCCACAAATGTCTCTCAAGTCATCTCGGTCCATTTTATATAAAGCCTTTCCACTATTGGCAAACAATATCCCAACCAGACTAAAAAAGAAAAAAAAACCATTAGTACACTTGTAAAATTTATATTCTAAGATTTTCAGTATCACTATCCTCAGAAATAATGTATAGATAGAGGCCATTACTTTACCTGTCATAGCCATGATGATATAACCACCTGTCGATTTCATCCTGATCAGCATACCAAGAGAGAAGAAAATAGTCTGCAGTTGAATCACCTAATGACATTTAGTGATGTAATGAATAGAGTCAGTTTCTTTTTTAACCTTTTTGCATTGTATTTTGTCTATTAGATAGTATCTTTTGTAATTCAGTGTCAGGTACATTAGCAGCATCTTTGTCTTTTTGTACTATAAAAGTAATTCAATATGACTAATAATTTAATAGCATAAATTTAACAAAATTATACAGCTATTTAATTTGTAAATGTTTGAATACCTCTCATATAAGTACATGCACATCAAGTTAATTGGCTTTAATTAAAAGGGGTCTCCTCGTTACAAATTTAATGTAGTTGTAGTATGATGATCTTACTTTGTACTGACACAGTAGTAGATGTTTTGCGAAGTGGTTTTCGTTGTTTGAAAGCTGTAACAATATCCACTGGTTCATCAACTTTAGAAGTTTGACCAGTATTTGTTTTTTTAGCAACTAAAAAAGTAATAAATTTTTGTGCTATTATAGAGTATAATTCATTTAATTTGTAATTTAACACTTTATATTGTCTGTAGTAGAGACATAATATTATGATATAAAGTTTTATGCAATAGACATTGCTAATATAAAACCTCTTAATATCAAACAGTCACTGTACAAGCTAAAGACCAGCTCTTGTATAATTGTATTACATATATTGTTAGTAATACAATCATGTATTATATAGAGTTAGTGATACAATCATGTATTATATAGAGTTAGTAATACAATCATGTATCACATCAACTTACCTTTGTCTTCAACATCTTGTTTTTGTTTTGCTATCATTTCTCTAAATGACACTGGTTTTTGTGAAGATGGTGCTGGAACACCTATAACAATTAAAATATATATTGGAACTCATTTTTAATTTTATAGCAAGTGTACCTCCTGGTGGAGGTGGTGGCGGAGGAGGAGGAGGTGCTCCTCCAGGTGGTGGTGGAGGTGGAGGAGGTGCAGGAGGAGCTACAACCAAAAAAAAACATTTTAACAATGACTCTATGCTTTTGATGTGAAAACTATGAGTACCTTGTGGTGGAGGGGGAGAACCAGGAGGTGGAGTTGGTAGAGGCAGAGACTGTGTAACAAAGGACATACAGTTATTTGATAATAATAGAGTTAGTATATGATATATATTGTAAGTAGAACTATAGTGTAGAGTATCATAACATGATAAGTCATTAAGTCATTGCTTCCTTGAAAACTATATATAGGAAGTGATATCATTGATGAAAATATAATGGTTGTTGGTAAGGACTAAATATTTGAATGGTTGTTGGTAAGAACTAAATATATGAATGGTTGTTGGTAAGGACTAAATATTTGAATGGTTGTTGGTAGGACTAAATATTTGAATGGCTGTTGGTAAGAACTAAATATTTGAATGGTTGTTGGTAAGAACTAAATATTTGAATGGTTGTTGATAAGGACTAAATATTTGAATGGTTGTTGGTAAGAACTAAATATTTGAATGGTTGTTGGTAGAACTAAATATTTGAATGGTTGTTGGTAAGGACTAAATATTTGAATGGTTGTTGGTAAGGACTAAATATTTGAATGGCTGTTGGTAAGGACTAAATATTTGAATGGTTGTTGGTAAGGACTAAATATTTGAATGGTTGTTGGTAAGAACTAAATATTTGAATGGTTGTTGGTAAGAACTAAATATTTGAATGGTTGTTGGTAGGACTAAATATTTGAATGGCCGTTGGTAAGGACTAAATATTTGAATGGTTGTTGGTAAGAACTAAATATTTGAATGGTTGTTGGTAAGGACTAAATATTTGAATGGTTGTTGGTAAGAACTAAATATTTGAATGGTTGTTGGTAAGAACTAAATATTTGAATGGTTGTTGGTAAGAACTAAATATTTGAATGGTTGTTGGTAAGAACTAAATATTTGAATGGTTGTTGGTAAGGACTAAATATTTGAATGGTTGTTGCTAAGGACTAAATATTTGAATGGTTGTTGGTAAGGACTAAATATTTGAATGGTTGTTGGTAAGGACTAAATATTTGAATGGTTGTTGGTAAGAACTAAATATTTGAATGGTTGTTGGTAAGGACTAAATATTTGAATGGTTGTTGGTAAGAACTAAATATTTGAATGGTTGTTGGTAAGAACTAAATATTTGAATGGTTGTTGGTAAGGACTAAATATTTGAATGGTTGTTGGTAAGGACTAAATATTTGAATGGTTGTTGGTAAGAACTAAATATTTGAATGATTGTTCTGTTGTATATTTACTTGGTTTTCTTTAATATTGATTGTTCAGACAAAAATAAAGTCTTTCTCAACTACTACTCTTCTAATTAAGGCTAATTACAAAATAGAAGTAGAGTAATACTCTCATCAGTACTTTCATTAATCTGGTATCTATTGACATTATATAATGACATGAAGTTACTGAGTGTTTATTTTACTAAAGATATCAATACTCACAGAAGATGGCGGTGGTAATGATGATGGTGGAGAGGGTGGTTGTCTACCAAGGGTAGATGTTCGTGACTCTGATACTTCCATTACAGTCTCAAGACGCTGACCAGGTTGAGGTAGATGAAGATTTGGAGGAGAATCATTGAGAAATGTCTATTTAATTGAAAATCATTAAGCTATATGCAGTACAGAGACAATACACATGTTGGACATTTTATATACAATGTCTGTATCTATATTGTTTGCTATAGAGAAAGTACTTACCTCTCTGTCCCATGCTTCTCGTGGAAAACCAGCTGAAGTAGATTGAGGTATACTTGATGGTGATTGTGCTCTATTCATAGCAGGTTGAGATGAATGATGTTGATCTGTACAATACAAGGAATAAATTCACTAAATATCACTAATCTTTTAAAGCACATGTAAAATACATGATGACTTTTCCAGCCTTACCATTTGAAATGGGCGTCAATGGTTCAATATGGCTTGCAGGTACATAACCTTGTTCTCCCATTCTATTTTTCACACACCATCGACTAGAGCTATCATCTAGAATTTCAACTTTTTCACTCCTTTTCACTGACAGTTCATCAATTGAGGTTTTCTCATAGTTATAGAGCACTTTGGCAAATTTTCTATTGCCAGAACCAGTTGATGCCAGACTGTGTGTTGATGAATGTAATGGTTGAGCAAATGGAGGAGGAGACTATAATATAAAAAATATATAATTAATAATCAGTTGTGAACTTTGAACTGATAAAAATTAAAGAGAATACATATTTAGGCTATGTCTATAATTTGCATCAGTAATGACAATTCTTTATATAACCAGTAAGCTTACCGTAGGGTGCTGAGCTTCCCATGTGGTTGCTAATTTAGGAGGTACAAATTGTGAATGTACCATTGATGCTGTGTTAGCAACAGCTGCTTCAACCATAGGATTGACTCGCAAATTTGATGTATTTTCCTCATTGCTACCGTCATATGCATCTGAGTAATCAAGTGGTCTTCTATCACGAGGTAGAGTGTCTAGAGTAGGAAAATTGGATGGTCGATCACTGATGTTATGAAGACTGGAAGGGACACATCCATCAGCAAAGATAATTTCATAGTTTGGAAGTGGATTACTTGCTGGCCATTGCTCACTAAAGAGTAATGTTAGATGACAAAATACTAATAATTTTGTTTCCTTATTATACCTTGGTATTTTCCAGTTTGCACCCATTTCTCCCCAAAGAGCTTGATCTCTGGGAGATAATGATCTAAGTAAAAGTTCAATTGCCCTCCTGTCAAGTAAAGGAACTTGTACTGATGAAGCAACATGATATCTGTAGAGGTTTAAATAAGTATACCAATTTCCATGATATGTAGCATGCACTGACCCTTTATTTCTACGAGTAAATTCACGTATATAAGTGAAAAGCCCTTCTAAAAGTTTGTCAGATGATGGGTTTTGGAGATGATGTCCCAGTTTAGCAATTAAATTGATACCATACTTACATTTCTGATAAATGATAACAAACTCTGCTTCATGTGGTTCCTGAGCTTTTTGTGTTAGAGCAACAATAATGGCTAACGAAAATAGTTAGTAGCAATCTTTAAAATATACCTAAACTGCTTACGATCATTCTGTTTCTTGCGAGCTGATTTCTTCGTCCTTTTATCTAATTCCTTTCTGGCTGCTGCCATTTCATATAGTACCCTCATGAAACCTTCCAGATCATCAATGACATGGTTTAGAATGTCCTATAGAACAATTTAAATTATATTAACTGTTCTTTGCATGAGATGTGGCTATACTATTCTGGTTGTTGTTGATCATACATATATTTTCAATATTCATGGCATGTAGCTGTGTGTGTGTGTGTGTCCTTTACTAAACAATAACAACATTATTCATTGTGCCTAAATCCTCAGAAGATAGTTTAGATTACATCAATGAATTTTATTTGACATAGCAGTAAACAGCAAGGTCAATAATGTTCATGAAGGATTAAGGAATTGACCAATGTGATAAGTGTTGTATCTTTTTTTTTAAATGTGTGTTTATATATATAGTTTGCACTTTATGTTCCAATAGTGCAGTATTTATTGCCAAGTAAGTAATGGTAATTACTATTTTAATGGAAAGTATATTGTCATGCATTGATGCTGAACTGACCACATCACGTTGAATCTTTGCAGCTTTCATTGTTTTATGTATATCACTGGAACTGCCATTTGTTCTTGAATGAGAAAGCACTTCTTCTGTGTACTGGTTAGTGGTCCTAGTCACAAATTCACCTCTACGACGAGCTGTCCTTGGTGTGTCAGCATCATTTCCTCCAGATACACTATAATGAAAATCTTGCGTTCGTGGATGATGTATTGACTGAACCAAAGGGGAGGTCTGTGGAGCAGTATTTGTGACTAAAAAAGGAAGTATAATAGTATAAATACAATCAAGCTAATTGTCAGGTGGTCATATAATATGTGTAATGCAGTGCAACGAGTACCATAATAATTATAAATCTACTAACCAGAGTTATTTCCCGCTGATGAAGGTCTCATTTGAGCTATTTCTGACATAGCTGGGCTGCTGGTAATTTCTCTTCGAGCTAACTGATCTGTGCTTGATGATAAATGGGAACCAGGGCTCTGATAAGTGGGTATTGAGCCACTATTGTGTGCAGGCATATTAGATGGGTTGTTAATAAAGGCATTAGGATGTGGTTGATTGGGTGAAGTGGGTGTGCCTTGTGTACCAAGAACCCAGTTTTCATCATCAATCATTTCCCTTGTCATGGCTTGAGGTGGAGAACTGTTGAAATCTTGTGCTCTTGAGCTCTGGGTGTTAAAATAAACCAAATTGAATTACCATAATAGTATATGATAGGCTTACTTTATGTTGATTTGGGTTTTTATTTCGACTGACAGCATCAGAAATCAGTTCACCAATTGCAGGAGCCTATGTTAATATAGAATTTGATAGTGAACAAAAGTAGCTTAAAAGTTTAACAATCTTTTAAATTTGTTGGAAAATTAGGAATTTTAGAAATCTCCCATTTAATTTTTTGCCAAGTGGAAAAAATGCACATTCAACTTACAGGTGTTCTTCCACATTTAAAGAAGTGCATTTGAGGTTTCCCAGCACCAGTTGGATTTTGAGTGCAAAGACACAGAACATTCTGGAATGTCTCAGCATGATGTAGATGATTGATTGACATAACATTTGCTAGAGGAAATACTTGAAGTTGGCGCTAAAATACAGATCATACTAAATTATGACATTTGTCCAGTAATTATTACTCACAGTAGTATGTATATCTTTGATGACGATATCAGTGTCAGTTAGAACCAAGAAGACAGGTTGGTTCATGATATAGCCATCTGACTGCAATTTGGACAATTTTTTGAGCCACTCTCCAGATGATAATTTATACTTGCTAACAGTTATTGTTGCGAGATGCTATAGAATAGAAATATAAATAAAATAATGCAACCAAGAAGTTGTTCTAAGATAAGATAGCAAACATATGCAAGCTAGATGTATCTCTTTCTATATATATTTTACCTCAACTGGGAAGTTCCTAGTTACAGAAGGGAACATTTCCCTTAAACTGTGTTGTCGATGCACTCCTAATTGTACAGTAGAGAGGTCATCTCTGTATTCTCTAGATGGTTTTCCTACAAGATAATAGTTTTTTGTAACTGCATATGTAACACATATGCCAAGATGTCACATACTATCTTTCTTTTTCTTCCTCTTCTTAACTTTTCCAGGAGGGTTATCATGTACCTGTATAAAATTAATTGTGTAAGCTTTGCAAAGAATTAATAGTATGAGTTACTATATACCTCCTCCAAACTGTGTGGTAATGGACGATCTGGTAGGCCACCTACGAGATCTGTGTCACTGAATTCATGTAAATCATGAAGACCCTAAAACAATAATAATAAAATTAAACTACTAGAAATATTAGAGTGAATACAAAGAAAAGAAAGAGAGAGTGAACATTTTTTCCATCAAATGCTATACTACAATTAATGCAGTATTTTTTCAAGCATTCATTGTAGTTTGAACTCACCTCTTTGATAATTCGTAGTTAAACAAAAATCACATATAAAAGAAAAATGTAATGAGTTAATCAATCGTTAGAAATTAGTCAATTACCTGGCTCTCTTGTCCATCCTGGAAGATCAGGATTTGAACGAGCTAAGGGATTTGTTTTACTGGAGAAAATAGCGAAGTAAAATAATACAATAGCAAATTTATTGTAGTTTATTTAAACTTACTCTTTCTTTTTAAATTTTGGCATAACAGTGTAGGGAAAACTACAAGGTCTTTGCAAAGAAGTAGAAAAGCAAAGTTTGAGACACGCCCTTTTCTGCAAATTTGAGCATGCGCGACATGCTCTGTTTGTTCCAGCCCACCGGAAGATCCTGGCTGGCTGACTACCGGAAGTGAGACCAAGAAAGCACATTACAGGGCTCGATCCTCTGTACAGTGAAATTTGGTGTTTTTTTGCAGAACTGCGACGAATTCTCAGCTCAACTTTGTGCTGTTCCGATTGAAAGATGGCATCTTTGACGCCTGAGCAGAGAGAAGAGATTCGTCTCCAGTTTGACCAGGTAATTTTATTTTATAAAATATTTCCATTTTTATAACATTGATACACAACACTGTCTATTATGTTGAGTTATTATTTACGATGCAGTTAACAAAATTATTGTCACGTTTTTATACTTGCATGTTTTAATCAAATTTTACTCTCTGTTCTAGTTTGATGCTGATAGAAATGGTCACATCACATGCGCCGAAATTGCCGATGTTTTGAAGGCACTTGGAGAGAGTGTTCCTGGCTACAAGATTCGTGACATGATTCGAGAGGTGGATATGGATGAAAATGGGACTATTGAATTTGATGAATTTATTGAGGTAAAATATGAATATATTTAGGCATTGATATTATGTTATATACTTCAATGGGATAAATCATCTTGTTGTAAAAAAATTATTTACTACATAGTATCCTATGTGATTTAGTTTGTGGCTACAGTTAATTGGAAGTGTCCCTTATCCTGATTGATCTTGGCAGCTGCCTAGTCTTGTTTTAATGTATACATTGCAATGTTATCTTGTATATTTGTAACTACATAATCAATGTGATGTCATAATCTGCTGTATCCATATAGTATAAAATCTTAAGTATATTATCATATGTTGTCATTCAACATGCCACACTTTCAGCATAATCCTGTTTTTTGGGTTGTTAGTGACTTGTAGTAATAACTACCTAGTTGATTGTAGACACCTTTGTGCATCTAAACTATTATATCCTCCCATTTTAAAAACATTGCCTTAATGGTAGACTTCCTTGTGACACTACTTTTCACCTAATATGGTCAATAACAAGTTAGCTCTGTCCCTGTTGATGTTAACACGTAGTAGATACTTAACAGAGATATAGTTATTGTGTAGTCTGACAATAGTTATAAGATTTGAAGGTCTGGATAACACAGCACTATTCTCTATTGTTAGAACTTAGAACTATAAATAGTATAGGAATTATATAATTTGCTAATATTTAGTACAATACCACTGTGGTGTTATCACTTTGTACTGTGATCTTGTAATGATTTGGCTCTTACTTTATTGCTTTCATTGTTGTCATGAAGTCTTAAAATAACAGAGAATTTGTGTATTTGTTTGTGTTGATCCACACATATCCTTACTGTTAGTTATACACATTAATATAAGAAAACACTAATTAATCTTGTACTTTAATTTATTTCAGTGTTTGATGATAGTTATAATAAATTCAGTAAATGTCTCCATACATGAGATAGTTTGATCGTATACAAATATACTGTGTAAATATGGAGATAAGACAAACTGTTTATAAGAAAGCTTCTCCTTTTTAGGATAGTTTCATGATCAGTTAGTTATGAATTATATTAATAGTACTGATACTGTTATTATTTTGGACTGTATATGATAATTCTATAATTAATTACATTGTACAAACATTTTGTGTATTTATTAAATATTGTGATATATTGATAATCAACGGTAATCTTTGTTATAATCACCAGCTGTTTCAATTTCCTTGCTTTCACCACAAACATTTGGGTATGTATAAGCACAGGTGTCTGACCACATGACTGTGATTTAATTTTTAAGACAATAGCAATCAATCTGTTGTTATAATTGTTATAATTAAAGTGTTTGTCAACTTCAATTTTAGCTCTTATCAGAGAAGATTCTATCTCTGTGTAGATATGTGTGGACTATGTTATCTAGTCTTCTTTAATTAGTTGTAATTTATTTAGATAGTTTAATCTTAGACAACTTGCTACAACTTATAATTAATGTAATATGCAATCTTAACCTGGAGTGTTTTTTTCTACAAATTCTTATTACTATTGAGTTGTGAAATGTACTATAATATTTATTCTATTTATACATGTACCTATAAATACAATCCTTGGAAGGTAATGAGTTCTGAGTATGTTGACACTTATCAATATAGTCATTTTGGTTAGTTTTGACCACAACTTCATTATTGTATGTAAATAAAGTTAATATGTCATAATGGTCTCATTTTTCCCTTATTTGGTCAAAACAAATAAAAGCCACTACACAGCCATATGTAGGCAACCTGTAATATGTATTCATAAGTTCTATAGGAAATAGTTAATTAATGTACTGTAGTAACACTATATCTTTGATTTCTTTGTTCCATCACTATTTGTATATACATATATATTAAATGATGGTTATCATATTGTGTTAGTACATGAATTATTCTCTAGTTAGTATAGTCTGTTAGTAGATGTTGTTCATCTATGAATGAACTTTCTTACTTAGATGTACTCTAAAGTGAAATCTGAGAAGAAAACTTATGGTCTCCAGAAGACAGCTGACAAGGCCAAAAAACTTGTAACAGTGGGCGGATTATCAGAAGCATCAGCTGAAGGTACTCTTTGCATGTAACATATTTGTACATGTACATGTTGTACATGTAACAGTGGATTCATGATGTTTGTAGTAGATTGTAATTTTCAGCTTTGAAGATCTGGAGATGGTAATGTGCTCGTTTTGTATTTTTAGGAACAACTCATAGTTTTGCTGAAGAAGAGAAACTTGCTTTTGTTGACTGGATAAATTTCCAGCTAGAAAATGATCAAGACCTGAAATCTCTATTGCCTATATCTGAGGATGGTGGTGCCTTGTTTGAAGCTGTTAAAGATGGCCTGATTCTATGGTTAGTTGTTGTGATCCTTTAATAGGAATCACTAATATACCAGCACTAACTTTTGTACATGTAATGTTTGCCCTATAGTTCCACTTACATTATTGGTGCTGTCCTAATCAAGTATACTTTCACTTACATTTATTAGTGTTGCCTTATAGTTCCACTTATATTTATTGGTGTATCATAAACCTAATTTATAATAACTTCACACAGTACCTTGTCACATAGGAGTATTACTTTACTCATATTCAAACACATTGTACTAACAGCATTAACCCCATATATACTAGTGATAGTTTATTCAGAGATAGTAGCATATAGTTATTATACTGTAACTAGTAATATCGTACTTGCTCTTTACATGGAGTAAAAGACATTCAGGAACCTCAGGCATTATCAAACGAACTAGGAAACTGCTTACATTGATCATGTAATTTACTGAGGAGTTGTATTATATGACATATTTGTTAGATTGTGATAACATTTAATGTGTACTGGTAGTCATATGGATGCCTTGTCACTTGAGTGATGTCGTCTTATGAATTAAGTATATCTTTGTTTGTTGTTCTATAGTAAACTGATCAACTCATCTGTTCCTAATACTGTGGATGAGAGAGCTATCAATAAAGGAAGACTGAATACCTTCACAATGCATGAAAACCAAACTTTGGCCATTAATTCAGCTTCTTCTATTGGTTGCAGTGTGGTTAATATTGGTCCACAGGATCTTATTGAAGGACGACCTCATTTAGTGTTGGGTCTATTGTGGCAGATTATAAAGGTTTGTGTTAGAATATGTGGTTACGTGTGTGTGTGTGTGTGTGTGTGTGTGTGTGTGTGTGTGTGTGTGTGTGTGTGTGTGTGTGTGTGTGTGTGTGTGTGTGTGTGTGTGTGTGTGTGTGTGTGTGTGTGTGTGTGTGTGTGTGTGGTACACTGACTGATGTGCCTTGTCTCCAAATAATGTAGAGATTTTTTCTTCTGTTAAAGGTTTTGTGGATTATCTAGTATCTAGTACTTGTTACTATACATTTGTTTATAATCACAAATGTAATATGTAAAGTAAACAATACATTCTGCTATTTCTAGTTATATATAACAACATGCTTCAACTAGAACTGTTTATATTGTTTGCATAGTATAAACAGTCTCTCTGTGTATATATTATGACATTGTATTCCCTAATGGAGTACATGTTTATATCATGTAATTTATAAACAGTGTGTGATTTTATTACTGATGTAGAACTTATACCATTCATTAGAAGATTGTCTTTTTATTTATCATGGCACATAGATGGTGCTACTAAATGCTATTAATTGGTTTTCTCACTAGCTTTAAAAGATTTCTCTCAAGCCAGTCTATGACAGATTTTCAATCATCCATGATCTTATTAGTTTGATATTTTTTGCACTTTTATACTGACAGATTGAAATTTGTTACCTTTAATGACCCAAACAAAGATTGTTATTGTATATGATGTTATCCCATTATGACCTAGTATATATTTAATGGTTTGTTACTTCTTGGTACATAGTTTTTAACCCACAAATATAGTGACAGCTGTCTCATAATCTATATACCCTGAAGTATTTCAAATAATATGGTCAGGTAATTATAAGTGGAGTACAAAATGTAGCTGGTACCTAATGTGTCTGTACTGTATAACATTGTGTAGGTATGTACTCTCTGTCTCTCTCTATCTCTCTCTGTCTCTGTCTCTCTGTCTCTTTCTCTGTCTCTCTGTCTCTCTGTCTCTCTGCAGATTGGTCTTTTTGCCAAGATATCTCTACAGAATTGTCCTGGTCTTGCACGTCTTTTAAAAGATGGTGAGGACCTGAAAGATTTGTTGGCTCTCTCTCCAGAGGAAATTTTACTACGATGGTTTAACTACCATTTAGAAGAGGCTGGTTCAAGTCGACGAGTCAATAACTTCACTAAAGACATCATGGTAATTGATAATCGGTGTACAAATGTTATTGATAGATCACTGTCTTACAAGGGCAAGATGATCAATTTAGCATGTCATGAATTTGATCTAATTAATTGACTACAGAAGTAATTGCAATGTTTTCTAGAGAATATATTTTTTTTGAAAGTTTCAAACATTTGTGTCAAAAAGTGTTTTAATAATTTCATTAGTAAGGTACATGTATTTGCAAATTACAATTTTATTTGATACTCTTGTGTAAATTGATGCTTATATCTTTTCCTTTTATTTCAGTTTACAATAGTTATAATGTTTAGTGGTTTATAATTTGTGTCTTTTTACATTTTTCTTATTAGGATTCAGAGTGTTACACAATTTTGTTGGATCAAATTGCACCTGAGGATGCTGGAGTTGGTCTTTCTCCATTACAGGTAATATTACAAAGATAGACAGTCAAATGGCTGTACTTAAAAGTACCAATTGTAATGTTATGTCATTCTCTCTCTTTAGGAGAAAGACCCTGAGAAGCGAGCTACTCTGATGTTAAAAGAGGCCGACAAAATTGGCTGTAGAAAGTTTGTTCGTCCAAAGGTACAGATAACACTTGATAGTAATTTACTAATTTAATGGATAATTTGTTGCATTAAGTTATAATAATTTTGTTGTTTTTTTAAAGGATGTTGTCAAGGGTAACCAACGATTGAACCTAGCTTTTGTGGCTAATCTATTCAATACCTATCCTGCTCTGAAGCCTGTTGAGGAAGGACTGCCAGATTTTGATCTAGGAGATTTTGGAGAGACTAGAGAGGAGAAGAGTAAGTGACTTCATTCTTTTATTTTATTCTAACTTGTTTGTTTAACAGCATTTAGGAATTGGATGAACAGTTTGGGTGTGACACCTTTTGTTAACAATCTCTATCAAGACCTTAAGGATGGACAAGCTCTCTTACAGGTGAATGTTATTTGTAAGCTTGAATGACCTCTATAAGGAATTTTAATCAAATTCATTGTCTTAATTAATAGCTTAGACAAAAATTGATTAATACTGTTAAGCTAGAACAGAGTTCTCTCTTATTTAAGAACTGCTGACACTAATTTCTTGATATATATCTACTATTTTTAACACACTACCTTTACAATGTGTATCAAATCCATCAAAAGTAACCTTTATTATACTCTCTTCTTTTATGGCATCTTCATAGGGAATACACAAAATGAGTCATGAGAGAGTACAATTTGTATTTATTAAATGTATTAGACGGAAGCAATCTCAAAAATTACTTGTAACTTTTAATTGTATCTATGAAATATCTACTTAAATTATATTTTGACTGTCTGTAACATACTATTAATGTATTTCCCATTTTACACACTCTCCTTTTCTTTTATATAGCTTTTTGATAAAGTGAAGCCTGGTATTGTCAAGTGGGAGAAGGTTAACAAACCACCATATAAGGCAATGGGTGGAAATATGAAGAAATTGGAGAATTGTAACTATGCTGTTGAGCTGGCTCAACAGATGCGCTTTTCTGTTGTGGGTATTGGTGGCAAAGACATTTTTGATGGAAGTAAACTCACTTTGGGTAAGCTGATCTTTTAAGTAAATGTATTGTAGAGAACCCACTCATATCTAAGTACTTAAGGACTAATCAATGTTTTATGTGTGAGTAAATGAAATTTTCCTGCTAATGTACAAAATATTGCACTGACTGTGTAGAGTTAGTTCCTATATTGATACATAAAATGAACTCTTTCAGGGAACAGGTCTACCAAACCACTTGTATTGAGCTTAAATTCTAACCAAAATTCTTTTGTAGGAGCAAGAAATGTGTGGATATGATTTCATTTAAAGGTTAATTTAGCACACTTTAATTTTTCTACTAAAGGGTTAATAATAGAAGACTTTGTTTGGATGATCTAAGTGTTGGATAAAAGTGGTTTGAATATGTCAGGGTTTATTTTGTGGTTTGAATTTGTCTAAATTATTGAGTTACTCTATGACTTAATTTGTTGATGTTTATTATAGTTTATTTTTGTAGACAGGTTTGTTAATACACTTTATGGAAATTATACATTGCTTATTAAAAATGAGAAATTTGCCAATGTGTAGTTAAAATAGCTATAATTTTGGTTGAACCTCTCCTCCACACATTCCTCTTATACCAACATACATTATGTGATTTAATATTATTGTTTTATTTTATAGCTATTGTGTGGCAGTTAATGAGGTCATACACATTGGCTATGTTACAGAAATTGTCTGGATCTGACAAACCTATTGAAGAAGATGCTATCATTTTGTGGACTAACACCACTGTTAGTAACTTTATATATCACACCCACTAAATACCACACCCTTTCAAGCTTTTTCATGGTAGCTCAATCAGCCTGTAGACTAATGTTAGAAGTAACTTACATATATTTAAACCAGTACTTAGCAATATAGATGTACATTTTTTGTTTGTTACTTCATGTAATGACTTTGTTTTGATGTTATACTTATAGTTAGAGGAAGCTGAGAAATCCAGTAGAATTGCTAACTTCAAAGACCCTTCTATTGGTACTAGTCTACCTGTTATTGATCTTATTGATGCTCTCCGACCTGGAAAGGTCAACTATGAAATTGTACTTACATCACCATCATCAGATGAGGTCAGTGGATATATATCTATTTTTATTATCTCTTTCAAAATCACATATTTCTCTTGTTTCTATTTTCATCTCTGTTTATTCCCCTCTGTCAATAATGTATTATTATTGCTGTAGCATCTCTGGTTCTCTCATATCATTTTTATATTTATTACTTTCAACTTTCCCTTCCTTTTCTGTTGTTAAGTAGAAGATAATATATCAACTTTTTTTATTTTAGGATCTTCTTTCAAATGCTAAATATGCCATCTCCATGGCTCGTAAGATTGGTGCTCGGGTTTATGCTCTTCCTGAAGATTTGGTGGAGGTCAATCACAAAATGGTGATGACTGTTTTTGCTTGTCTGATGACTCGAGGCAAAGGCAAAAAACAAGAAGGAGCCTCTGCTCAGTAACAATTTTTGCTTTTTTGTTGACATTAGCTTATATTATTGAAACGTGTGCTAATTGTCTTTTGTATCATATATTCTAGTATAGTTTGATTTTTTTCTTTCTTATTATTAGTAAATGAACTTATACTGGGATAATGTTATGTTTTTTTTAATGATAATACACTTTATAGAGTAGGGTATTAATTAGAGTAGGGTATGATACTTAGGAATTAACTACTCTTGTCTAGTTGTGTTATAAAATGATACCATTTTTGATACTCTCCACCTGATTTTGTGATCATTTCTTTGAAAATAAATATCTACACACATTAATATACATAATATGGAGTGCTGAGTGCTTAATGGCAAAGTGGCTACTTAATCTTTAATTTCAATCTGCATGGACTACACAAACCAGTGTCATCAACCTCTCTCATGTGTTCACATTCCATACAAATCTGTCGTAGACGTCTACTGGATCTATGTACACTAGAATCCCCTCCCCTCTGTAAAGGACTAGGATCACTGTTACTTGTAGGAGTTAGGCCAAGATGACTAGAACTGTTATTATTCGCTGGAGAAGGGGTCCTTTGTTTAGGAGGAAGACTGGGGCCACTATTATTTACTGGAGAAGGTGTCCGTTTAGGAGGAAGACTGGGGCCACTATTATTCACTGGAGAAGGTGACCGTTTAGGAGGAAGACTGGGGCCACTATTATTCACTGGAGAAGGTGACCGTTTAGGAGGAAGACTGGGGCCACTTATATTCACTGGAGAAGGTGTCCGTTTAGGAGGAAGGAGACCAGGAACATTGGGACTGTTTGCTGGAAGTGGTCTTTGCTTGGGAGGAAGACCATGGTGAATGCTATCCATCGGAGAAGGTGTCCTTTGCTTTGGTGGGAGATAGGTCGCACTGCTATATACCAGAGATTTCCCATGGAGAACAGGGCGAGGTTGCTGCTTATCAGTTGGAAAGGATGGCCTAATTTAAGTGAAATTTGAATGGGAGTACAATGTATTATGTACTATGTGACTGACCTCTTAACATTTGTGTTTGTAGACAATAAAACACCTAGACGATTAATATCTAATGGAGGTAATGGTATGTCCATTTTTAGTTGACGTTGACTCCTCTCTATTTCATGAACTCTTGTCACAAGAGATTGATGAAGTACTGGATGTGCAGTAACTGAAGGATGCCCAATAATAGAGTGCAGCTGGTCTGAAACAAAGCAATAATACATGTATTGCCACTATATTTGTCCTTCCATTTCTCCTCTAGATTCACTTACTAGCAATATAGCTAAGCAATATATTAACAAGGACTGGATCTTTATCAAAATAACACTCTACTTTTTCAATACACACACCAACAGATTGTAAAGTGTCTTGTACGTCTCTGGGAAGACCTGACAAACAACAACAGTTGCTTTAATGGAACATGCACATAATAACTGAACACAACATTACCTTGAAAGTATTCTTGAAACAATGGAGAACCAACAGTACTTACATTACCAGTTAATTGTGATGGTTGACTAACTTGCTGGACAGTGTTAAAAGAATTGTAAGTAGCTCCTCTACTATTACCAGAAGAAGTTAAAACTGGATATTGTCTGTGTGTTTGAAGATGAGCAGCTGTAGAACTTGATTCTTGTCCTGAACTAACACTGGAAGTACCAGAATTAAGTTTAGGATATAATCTAGTAGCTACACAGAGAAAGATATGAAAACATATTGTATAGCAAACTAATGACTATTGTACAGTTCTCCTAAGACAATATTTCTCATATCAAATGTATTTACAATGAGACAAACATATTACTATAAATTCAAAGTCATTTGATACTATTAAAATAACACAAATTGTACACATCTATTATATGTTAGTAAATGACAATTCATCATAAATAATTTAAATTTTTCAATGAGCCTTTACTTTCATTGGCTCATCCATAATATTAAGTTAACTGTAGTGACATATGTATCAAATATAGATCAAAGACTGAAGCTGAAATTACTTTATCAGTGATCATAAGATATTTAACTGTCAGATAGGATGTACTGTTGTGTGTAGTTCTTACCTGATAGAGCTGGTGGCTGGTTATTGACATAAGCTGGTGGTGATTTGCTCTTGTATAGCTCGTTAATCTGAGTTTCTAGTGGAGGTTGTGAATTCAAATTGATCGTGTCAGTGATAACATCACTAGATGGTCTAGGACGAACATTTTTTGTAAAAGGAATACCTTCTGGGTAGCCAGCTATAGTTGTCCTAGTGACGTCCATGTTATTAAGAACATTAGTTGCTGATGTAACAGATATAGGAGATTGTGTGGAACTTAAAAGATGAGAAGGAGTGATGCTAAATTGAATCAGATCACCAATGTCTTCTTGTGGGGCAATATTAGAGTCAGGTAATATGTTTGAGCCAATTTGTGGATAAGCTGATGATGACTGATTTACCAGTCCTGTTGGTTTTGGTGCAAGAGGTGGTTTATTACTGGGAGTGGAGACAGTGTCAGCAGTTGGTGTGTTGGATGGTTGATGTGATGATGGAGCTAGTGAAGCCATTTTGACATCCTTTGGTGCCTAGTAACAAATAATTCCTATTACATAAACTGTATACATATTATTATAATGTCAAGTAGCAGCATTAGCAATGATAATAATTATGCTTTAATCTTAATATAATAATTATTAAATAATAACCAGTAAATGTGATCTAATTGAGCTATCACATGATAAAGTGATTAGCATTGTGTATTTCCCGTCATAATGTTTGGGAGTCCTATGTTTATTAGATAAACTAACTGTAGCTTATATTATGAAAATAACACTTATCACTAACATTGGGATTAAATTTATCAATAACTGCTTAATAATAACTTTCATTTTGACATCTTAGATCATAGATTTAGTAAACTTCAGTCTAATTCCCATAATTTCTACTCTTACCTTAGAAGTATCTACAACAGTTGAATTAGGGTTAGTATACACCAGTAGAAGGGGTTGAAAATGAGATTTACGACATTCCTCTATGACATTAGACCATTGATGACCAACCTATATGTAATAGAATTTATGTAAAGGACAATCAAGTGTAGCACTATGAAGATATATTTAATATATTTATAAAGATTACTACTTATTATAGGCATAAATCAGAATAGTTACTTAAACCTCAGGTGATACAAGAAATAGAGGATTTAAAAACACAATTATATATGATACAAGATAACAAACCTCAATAGATTTAATCTCTATAAACAAAATACAGTGGTTATGTATTTATTGTAATTACCAACAGTTTTATATAGTACATACATGATTTAATATAGTATAGATTAGCTCACATCTCTAAACCTGGCATCATCAAAATAGATCCATGTTCGTTTGTGTGAATGATAACAGAATGTAGAGTAATGTAGACCATAGTAAGTGATTAGAGCTGTTAAACGATACTCAGTATTTCTGATAGTATCTGATGTTACATTATCAAATACCTAGAATACAACAATAATAGTTATTGTATGATAATATATATATATGAAATAATTGTGTGAATAATGCCAGTATTATCATTTACTGCCAATACAATAGAATATATTTGTAGAGAATGATACAAGAGAGTATCCACACAAAATCAATGGGGTCTAGCAGTAGAACACATTAAGTACTATTGTGTAAGGATTAAAGGTTTGATGTCCACAAATACTGTCATACAACTACATATTAATACTGTATTTCTTTGAGTAGTCACTAATCTGAATAGTAACCTCCTTTTTCTCTTCATGGCATTGAAATTAATGCTGCCCTTGAATTGATGCTGCTTAATGTGTCTACTGTTCTCCAGTCTAAAAGAGGCTTACTACTTTATTAACAACACAAATAGGCATTCTATTACTACAAAAACTTTTATTAGTAGTACATGTGTATGTATATCATCAACTTCCTGCTTCCTTATAAAAGTGGAATCAAGGCTTCTGGCAGGAACCTAACCAAGTAGACTGTTATGTTTCAGGGGAACAAACTTCATACAACATGGCAGCAAGCACGACATCTCTGGTTTTACAAGTGTAGTGGGTGAATGAATATGGGGATAGCACATGCTTTAAACATATGATATACACACTTACAACATTGAGATGTAATGTCAGACCAATACTTTGAATAACATCCATTATGTAAGAAATAGGAGGACTATCACTGTCCCATATCAGACCAATACACACTATAGGAGGAAGTATGTGTGTGTTAATTATATTGTGACTATAATGAAACATAGGCTATACGGATGTTGTTGCTGTGCGTAGTCATAGCATTTTGCTGACTAAAATTCTGACATTACAAACACTTATATTATATACATGTGTAATGTGTGTATTATTGTATGATATATTCAATATTTAACCTCTAATAGTATTTAGATCATTAACTAGTCTTCCCTCAAAAAACTACATAACACATACAATATAAAGCTCACCAACTTATTTTGAACTATTAAATTGCACAATACCTACCAACATCAGGAGAATTTAGTAACGCTCTCTTGAGCTGAACCATTCTGTTACATTTGGGCTAAAAAAGAAAAAGAAGATATAATCATGTTTCCATTACAACAACAGATTATTAAAATAACATATTATGTTGACCTGACTCACATGATTGGGACAAGGTCTCACTCCATCTATAGCACCAGCTGTATGTATACATTTATCAAAGATGAAATTTGGTGAAACTTTACGCTCGTTTCTGAGTCGCTCCGATTCAGACCTATTGAAAGTGTACAATCAATATTATTATAATTAATTTGTAAGTAAGTTAAGTTAAAGTTGAAATTATCTAATACTAAATCAAATGCCATTATGGTCACAAAAACAAATATGTCAGATACAAGTTGTAATTGATCATAAATATTCTACATGGAAGAATGGAATATTGGATCAAGTCCTGATTTTTATTTTAATTGTAATATATAGAGATTGACTTACTTCATAACTGATGCTGCTACATAGTGCACAAACTCAACAAATGATAAAGGTTCTGATGTGTAAGTACAGTCACAAGTTGACTATATAATAAAAACAAAATTAATTATTAAAAATTAATAACTACAAATTAACTGATTTCCTATTTATAATTGCCTTAATCTATTCTAAAGGTACTAAGGGACTACTAGCAGTGAAGAGTGAAATATTAGTAGAAGCTCTGGTTATTAAACTTTAAAGCACAATCAGTTATTTCCATCATTGTATTAGTTGTGGTAAAGGCAAGTGTTTTCATTGGTTACAGTGAGCAACAGTAGTTAACAAGTGTAGCTTAATCTAATGTAGTAAGCTAAAGTCACATACTGTACAATAATAGAAAATAACGACAAATCAACATATTCATAAGACACGTGGTCAGTCTAACTCAAGAGTAAAGTATTCTAGTTTGTGGATGACCTGAGAACATAGGATATAGTATAATATAATATTGTAGCTGTTGTTGTGTGCTATAGTATCTTCCTTTTAAGAAGTAATAGGTTCTATTTACTAACAAGATGAGACTGTTTTATGACTCTATATGTCCATACTTATTAGTTATAAAGTGTATTTGTCTTTAAACAAATCCAACACGTACTGAAAGGTGAGATCATTGGTTGCTGATGGTTGTATGACTTCCTCATTTTTATTTATTGAAATTAATTAAACACCTTCACTATCACACATCAATACATACTATATTAGTACAGTAATATGTTTGGTATAGTAAAGAGAACAGTCTAGTTTGATAGATTGCATACTGACCTGTTCAACAGTAGTGAGAGCAAATTTAACATGAGATAAACACCAAGGTGTAGAGCATTTTTCAAGATCAGCATGTCCTGTTAAATGAAAGTGCATTTGTTCCAACATTTTCTCCTACAGAGGAGACCAAGATAAGAATAAAAATGGCAAACACATTACATTTACAATATTTATATAATTATGTACTCACAAAGAACTGACTTTATAGGTGTTTATTATTTTAAGGTGTATTTCTAGTTATACAGTAGTCTTGTATTCCATCTTGTACATACTGATGACTGGAAACAGACACATGCAAAATATGTACATTTATAAGGAGATTAACTTTACTATGGAAACATGAAATGTGTTCTGGCAGGAGCACACGAGCATTGCAAAGAATGCAAAGGAGCGTCCAACCCCCCCCCCCCTTAACTAACTGTTGTTGAATCAAGGCCTAGAACATATGTCCATAGATAAATATAAATGCTAAGTGTTTTTCATTTTAAGAGCTTGTAGGCCGTAACCTTCTTAGGTAGGTGTGCTTTAAATAGATAAAAATTAAGAGAAGTCAAGAACATGGCCAAATGATCTTGTGAAGACATAGAAGTTCCTGCTACACAAAAATGGCGGCTGACACTGTCAATAGACCCACAAAGTTCTTTTAAACATTTCTTGATGTACATAACTACTTTGTTTCTTAGTTTTACTTGCCATTGATGATTGTAATAATATTCATTGCTCCGTCACATACTTACCAGTACTTACGCTACGTAAGTATATATTCCTTATATGGAATAATCACCGACTGTCAATGGTTAGAATACAAATATAATGGATACTCATGTGCTCCTGGTTCTGGCTATGTAATGCCAAGGATATTAATCACGAGCTTTGTTTGGTACAACAAGGTCAGACAATGATTTGTTTACTTACAAAACATTCTGCAGCATCATCCATTAAACCAAGTTGAAAGCGTTCTTGACCTTTGTAACAGTTGGCCATGGCATTGCGCAGGATATCTGGTGGTAAAGAGGTTTGTTCACCATATTGATACTGAGTAAACAGCACCTATGTGTATTAAGAGTATAGCTATGAATGAAAATGTAATGTTCTTTACCTTCAGAGCACAGAATATACATGTTTCTCCAACACAGGTGTGTCCTTCAAATTCTCTGAAACTTCTTCTGAATACATCAGTATGCCATAATACCTAAATATGAGCAAATGAATATTCTTTTATGATACTAGTACAGTTTTTTTATCATATTACGTGTACATAGGAATAAACAGTACTTCAATAAATTAGTTAGCATTTGGGTAGAGCTTAGGGTGTGGCATTCATTATTTAGTACACTAGTATGATCTCATACTAGTCTCACATACTTGTACTGCTGCATTTAAGAAGCAGTTGTTTTCTCCAGGTCTGTTAACGAGTCCTTTATCAATTAAGCTAATAGAAGCTCTTGGATCTAAAGACGGTAGTTTTCTATTTGTAGCTATTGAGGTTTGCTTAGCGATTGTAGGTCTTCTTGCCGCAGCTGCTCCAGTACCTCGATAACTTGGAGCTGGTGGTTCTGGAGGTCTTTGAGTTGGAGAAAAAAAAGAGAAAGGGTTTTGAAGAAACGATGTAACCTGGTCCATAGTTCATAGACCTAGGGTGTGGTCTATCACTGTTCCGTCGAGGAGACACCACGCCTATAGATCGGCAAAATAATTAATTCATGACTTTTGTGTTGCAGCAATAATTATTTCAGAAATTAACCAATTCATAATTTTATAACATATACAGACACAAATGAGAAATCACAATAGAAATAGTAGCCATTATACAGTACTACTTTACCTCCACAAATTTATATGGGTCAGTCCCTTTGGACTCAGGATCATGATAACGACTCACAATTGTTGTTTTTCCCATTTCTCTAGCCATAGCATTGGTCAACATTCCTGAGTTACCACAGCATATACCAATGAATTTTAGGCCAAGGTCAAGACAATGACGAGTAAATTTCTTTATTTCAACAGGAGAGACACCAAATGCCTCTAATCCATGAGGAAATGGCTTGTAGTTGTCGGGACATTTGTCATCTCTCAGTGCATGAAATGTAGGATATTCTTTTGTTGTACGATATCCAAGAGGGAGGGCACAGACTTTCTCTGGTGGACAAAACTTAACAATGTGCTCTATAACTTCAATCATTTGTTCAGGACCACGTGTACAATTTGCACCAACTAAATATGCTCCTTTGTCAAGCAATGTTTTGCATGCTTCTCCTACTGGTATAGAATCTAACAAATTAAATTCACTACCATCAGTAGGTACAAGGACCCCAAAATTTATGATGGCAGGGAGATCATAAGATTTAATGACTTCAAGAGCTATCTCTGCTTCTTCTAACCAATGATATGTTTCTCCTATAATGAATTCTGCTCCTTCCTCTTTTGCCCAGCGAACTTGTTCATCAAACATTGCTCTAACTTCTTGCTTACTGGCATCATCATTTGGTTTATAGATTTCAGTGTTACAAATACTACCAGCAAAGAGTGTGCCAGTTTTATCAGCAACTTCTTTGGCTAAACGTAGAGCAACTCGATTAATCTTCTCTAAGTTTTCTTCATGTCCAATTTCACGCATTTTCTCCCGATGAAGATAATACTATAAGCAAACAAGACATCATTATACATTAACGAGTCCATGTTGTGATCACATATTCAGCAAATAGGAAATTATAATAATCACTTACAGTAACCTAAATGTTTTCTGTATTAGCCACATAGTTACGTGTGTGTGTAATAAACTTTTCTTATATCATGGATATTGTTATCAGATGCATTACCTGCAGAGCCTGGACAACATCACTTCCACAATGTACAAATTCATAGTGCATACTGGTTAAGACATCAGGATAATCTAACATAAACTGACCAGTCCAGACACCAGTACCAATATATCCTCGACGTGCTAATCCCATAACATATCCTTCTGCACATAGAATTGTTTCACCAGCATCTAATCGCTCTTGCAAGGAATGTTGTGGTTCTATAAGGGCTATAAGTAAATTATATACAGTAGTTATATAGTTGGTCCTTCACATATCTGACAAGCCAGCAAAAATCCACATTAAATAGAGATATAGGTATCTGAACAAATATCCACTTCATATCATTATTGAGTTTAGTATTGATTTTGCTGTTATGTATTATTATATATTTTACTATCCTAGTTATTTGAATATTTACAGGATATATATGTCACATATCCACATAATATATAACCATGCAGGTTTATGCAATTTATTCTTAATAGGTAAAAATAATAAACTATAAACAAACTGTTCAATGGGACAGACTTCTTTATTTGAATGCAAAATGCTCTTAGAAACCAAGTCACAAAAATGTATTAGAAAATTAACTGTCAATGAGAATCTTTGCATAGTTAGGGCGTTTGACAGTATCATGGAGACTAGAAGCTTACTCATTCTGTTTTCAAATTATCACAATTCTTAAACACCAAACTATGACTCAATCTGTGAATATAAACACTGCTTATCATTCTTGGAGATATATATTATATAGTACATCAGATACTAAAGAGCATAACGTAAATTAAGAACCAACACAGCTATATAGAGTACCAACTATAATGAACATACTGGCTATATAAATAGTGAACACTTGCATAAAATAAAAAGACTGTGATTTTCTGCAGAGCCAAAGTAAAAGCACTACAGGATACTACCATAGAGTATAAAACACTTATTGTGTACAAGAGAAAATAATGTATATACTAGGAAAATGGTACTGAGTACACGAGTTGAACATGATGTTAAAAAAAGCAAATAATTATATATAATACTACATCTAGTAACAGACTTATAAATACCAAGAAACGTTACAACAGTATTAACTGAAAGAGGTTTTAACTGACCAGCCATTTTGGAGTCTTCTAGACGGCAATGGTAATACCGTAATCCCTGTAAATATCAATTAACAGGAAAGTCACATTCGCAAAATGACGTAAATTATTAATAGATACAGCGTGACCACACCGGTATGTTACGTAGCAATTGATATTACAAACAAAAAGTTAGCAAAGAAAATTTCATAAAATATTATTAGCATAGGTTTTATAAGACAATAATTTATAACTGGTTTGACTGGTTTTATTAGATGTATTCAAATCTTGATATTGAGGATTTTATAAAAATTTAAAACATGGTATTTAAAATACAATGGTATATAATTATTTAAAAAATTATGAGTACCTTCTGTATTTCCTTATATGGTTATGAGTATGCTGACAGATTCCAACATATAACTAATTCATATATACATAATAAAAGGAGCAAAATCATGTACAGCAAAATGTATCTTCTTATCAATTAATAAAAAATTATGCTTGTAACTTTAGTTATTATAAATATAGGCTTTAAAAACTCTGAAAATTGTAGAAAAAGAATAAAGAACAACACAACACAATTTGTACATCCTCTGCATAGTTCACATTTCTTATACAGAATTATTCAATTAATAGTCATACAGTAGACAAGGAGGTGTGTAGTCTATGTAGTTTATGGGCATGTAGTTGAGAGCCAAATTCAACATTAATTTTTATCTTCTAAATTAAAACATTTAGTGCTTTCATCTTTGAATTTCCATAAAGATTCAATTTTCAAAACTGTGATTATAAATTATCTCCTGAAATTAAAATTTTAAAATATTTTCATTTTAAGTAAAATGTAAATTCTTTATAAATTTGAAGTTTGGTTGGCCAAAAAGTACACTAACCATACTGCTTCATGCCATCATAATATATTATCACTGCATTTTCACTTTTATTTAAATAGTTATAACTGACAAAAAAAGATTCATAGCAATTCAAAAAACAAGCCAATTACAAATAAATTAATGTTTCCATGATTCAGTAATCTGATCACAAAAACAATAACTATAAACACTTACAACAAAATTGAAAACAAACACTATGAAACTTAAAAACAAGATGGAGAAGTAACAAATAACCACGAAAGATGGATTTTATAATTTTAGTATGAACTATAGCAATGTGGAAAATGTTTCTATATGTGGACAGCTATCAGAAATCACCAATTCTTTTAGGTTTGTATTTTGAGATATTAGATCTTTATCAATATGTAATTCACAGTGATTATTGCTATATTTGATTGCAGAATAACAAAGTAGTTTTAGCTTTTCAGTGATGAAGGATACAACAGCATATGAATGGGTGGACAATCATTGTACACCATCAATGTGAGTCTTAAATGTCTAAGTGGTCTACCTACTTGAATAATAAGTTGCACAATAGAAGATATATCCTGGTATGTTCCATTTATTGTAATACCCAAGCTCCTCCAAATAAATTTTGGAAAGTTATTAGATCATGATGTAGACTACTATTAGCAGCAATTGTCATTAATAATTTGTTATTATAGTGGTAGGTCATTATGGATCTCAGCTTGCTTGTGTTAGCTATACCAAGTGATGAGATGATAATATTCCAATATGGACAATTAACTGGAAGCTCTAATTCTTTCAAATTTGTATTTTGTGATAGGATATGTTTGTTAAAATTGGCTTCACAATTAGAATAGGTTATATATATCTAGAGTACTAGTGAACCAAAATAGTTCCAGTTTTTCCGAAGATGAAGGATTAAATAAATAGGTGGACAATTACTACTTTGTGATACTTCCTATGATAGATGTAATCAAAGATGTCTGAGTGGTCTTCCTTGTCAAATAGGTTGTACAAATTGAAAGATGACAAATCACTAGATGTTCCATTTAATGCTATAACAAGCTCTTTTGAATACTTAAAAAATTTAGAAATATTCAGACCTTGTTAGTTGTTACGCAGATGAAAAATAATCTGTCTGAGTATATATAATAACTCCATATAAAAGTACTTCCCACTCTAATAGATCTCACCTGACTAGCACTACCTAATGACAAAATTGTCATGGGACATGCATTATCAATCATTAATTTTTAGAGTTATATTCTGAGATGTTAGATGTTGTTGAAAATGTTTTTCATAATCACTTTGACAAAGTGTGAAGTGGAGTGGCAACTGAGGTCTATTCTTTCCAGAGATGAATATTAACAAATAGCATAAGAAGAGGAGGGCAGTGATCATGTGTCAATAATAATTAATTGTAAATGTTTAATTGGTCTCCCTGAGTGACTCAAATGGTAACAACTCTTCATAAGTTCTATTTAATTGGATAGCAGGTTCTTTCAAGTGACTCAAACTTTGTAGGTGAACACAGATCTCAATACATTAGAGACTACAATCAAAGTTGATATTATGATATGGCTACTGTGTTCCAACCTCCAACAAGAGCTCAGCATTAAAATTGACTGTATATATGTGTGTGTAGCTATATTAGTGTGCATTATTAGCATGAAATATTAATATATATAACTATACTATTAATTTAACAATGAGTTTCCTTTTAATTTGTCATATTTTACTTCAATGTATACTACTCTAATCTAATGCTTTTTTCTTGATAATTTAATTTCAAAAAATAACAACCTTTTTTATATTTCCATGTACAACATTACATGTACCAATAGTAACAAGAAATAATAATAGAAATAGTATTGCAATAAAGTACTATTTAGCGGGAACAGTTCCATTGATCTCCACAAATTTATATGGGTCAGTCCCTTTGGACTCAGGATCATGATAACGACTCACAATTGTTGTTTTTCCCATTTCTCTAGCCATAGCATTGGTCAACATTCCTGAGTTACCACAGCATATACCAATGAATTTTAGGCCAAGGTCAAGACATCGACGAGTAAATTTCTTTATTTCAACAGGAGAGACACCAAATGCCTCTAATCCATGAGGATATGGCTTGTAGTTTTCAGGACATTTATCATCTCTTAATGCAAATAATGTAGGATATTCTTTTGTTGTGCGATATCCAAGAGGGAGGGCACAGACTTTCTCCGGTGGACAAAACTTAACAATGTGTTCTATAACTTCAACCATTTGTTCAGGACCACGTGTACAATTTGCACCAACTAAATATGCTCCTTTGTCAAGCAACATTTTGCATGCTTCTCCTACTGGTATAGAATCTAGCAGGTTAAATTCACTACCATCAGTAGGTACAATGACCCCAAAATTTATGATGGCAGGGAGATCATAAGATTTAATGACTTCAAGAGCTATCTCTGCTTCTTCAAACCAATAATATGTTTCTGCTATAATGAATTCTGCTCCTTCCTCTTTTGCCCAGCGAACTTGTTCATCAAACATTACTCTAACTTCTTGCTTAATGACATCATCATTTTGCTTATAGATGTTGGTGTTACAAATATTACCAGCAAAGAGTGTGCCAGTTTTATTAGCAACTTCTTTGGCTAAACATAGAGCAACTCGATTGATCTTCTCTAAGTTGTCTTCATGTCCAATTTCACGCATTTTCTCTCGATGAAGATAATACTGGAAGTAATAAAATAGAACGTAAATAACACATATGCTATTATAGAATGATGAGTTTCCTTGTCTTTTACACAAAATTTATCTTAAATGCAAATGTGTACTTGTCTAGATTGAAAAAATGTGTGTTACATGTACAGATAATCTCCAATATTGTGTAACCTGTGCTATTTATGTAAGGTGAGTTAACGTTGGCTACAAAAGAACAATGATAATATAAGAAACATGAACAATATTAGCATTTGGCCAATTTGTACTGTGATGCTTAGAAACCTTACAGTAACCTGTAATCAGCTATCACTTGAAATGATACTAAGTATTAAGAGATTCTAATTTGTCTTGGCTGAGATATTCAATGGACAATATCTGGGCCATCCCTACATATATAGACACTGCTACTTCATGTCTGGTACTTGAACTGTTACATGAACAACACAATTTGATTAAAATTACCTGTAGAGCCTGGACAACATCACTTCCACAGTGTACAAATTCATAGTGCATACTAGTTAAGACATCAGGATAATCTAACATAAACTGACCAGTCCAGACACCAGTACCAATATATCCTCGACGTGCTAATCCTAAAACATATCCTTCTGCACATAAAATTGTTTCACCAGCATCTAATCGCTCTTGCAAGGATCGTCGTGCAATAGTACCTAGAATACGAGGTTTGGAGATTATAAATAAATATATGTACATACATCTAACCAGCCATTAGCCTGTGATGAGGAAGCCTTTATTAACGTGAAATGGTTAATACGGTATATTCAATAATAATATTGAAATTTAATTAGAAAGGTGAGTTTATTCCAAGCATCGAGTGTTTTGCATCTCGACAAGATGACTGAGGAAGATGGTAAAGATGCAGTACCTTCTCAAACGTTTCGTAGTGACAGTACTGTGTCTGAGTGGGAATTGATACCTGATCCTCCAACACCTACCGAGGAACACAAGCATCTCATACCACCTACTCCAACAGTAAGTCAGAGTTAAGCTTGTTTTAAGCACGAGTGAGCATATTAAATACAAGCATTTACGTTTGATTTGCCTGATTTAATATAAATAACAATGATTAGTGCAAGCTAATATATTATATTCACTTTTATATCATGTTATATCTATATAATAATAATTTGTTTAATTTCTTTTATCACATTCCTCTTTGGTTGCTTTCATAAAGGAACAACCAAAGTTACTTTGTGGTTATTTGAGAAAGGAAACAACTCACAGTTTAATCAAAACATGGAGACAGAGATGGTATGTCTAATAGTATGTAACAGTATCCAGATATCCTTAATATTGTATGTAGTTTGAAGGTAGAATTATAATAAATTATGATGTTTTTTTAGATAAATAAGTCTTTTTTGTATTGTGTTTCTATACAAATTTGAGGAATCTACATTTATTTAATGATCATTAAATTTATAATCTAGTAGAAAGTTTTATCTTTAAATTAAAATACTATTTTGTTTCATAGGGTAGTATTTGATGATGAACGATGTTGTCTTTATTACTACAATGCTAAAAATGAAACAATACCTCAAGGGTATGTCAATACATGTGAAAGAGTGAAAGTGACGTTAAGTACAGAGAGAGCAAATTTATAGCATATGTTGGTCTGTAATTGCTTAATGTTGTGTTTGATTGTATTGTGTATGATCATCTGATGTTACATTATATATGAATATATTTCAATGGTTGGATTCCTTACAGGTATATTGTGTTATTTTCAATATTATTATCTTATTGATCAATAGTAATATTGAAAACAGTTATCAAGACAATGCATTGATAATATTTAGAAATTTTTATTTATATTCTTTTATTTTATTACCTACTGGTATAGAATCTATCAAATTAAATTCACCACCATCAGTAGGTACAAGGACCCCAAAATTTATGATGGCAGGGAGATTATAAGATTTAATGACTTCAAGAGCTATCTCTGGTTCTTCAAACCAATGATATGTTTCTCCTATAATGAATTCTGTTCCTTCCTCTTTTGCCTAGCGAACTTGTTCATCAAACATCGCTCTAACTTCTTGCTTAATGGCATCATCATTTGGTTTATAGATTTCAGTGTTACAAATACTACCAGCAAAGAGTGTGCCATTTTATCAGCAACTTCTTTGGCTAAACGTAGAGCAACTCGATTGACCTTCTCTAAGTTTTCTTCATGTCCAATTTCATGCATTTTCTCTTGATGAAGATAATACTATAAGCAAACAAGACATCGTTATACATTAACGAGTCAATATTATGACCACATATTCAGCAAATAGGAAATTATAATAATCACTTACAGTAACCTAAATGTTTTCTGTATTAGGCACATAGTTACGTGTGTGTGTAATAAACCTTTCTTATATCATGGATATTGTTATCAGATGCATTACCTGTAGAGCCTGGACAACATCACTTCCACAATGTACAAATTCATAGTGCATACTAGTTAAGACATCAGGATAATCTAGCATAAACTGACCAGTCCAGACACCAGGTGCTACAAGATGTGATTAGTGATACATAATAGGTGTAGTAAGTGATAACAAGTTCACAAGTTTACATAGTTGTCAATGGCACTTGCAAGATTAGTAACTATAGAAGCACATGTCCTGCACATGACATTGCCTGTTGAGACAGTGGAACGCTCTGTTATCTTTCAGGCATAGTCAGTGATAAACGTCAGGAATGGACAAGTACAAGTCGAGCTCAACAACCAGCTGTCAATGAAGTGAGCATTATTTTCAAAATATTCCTCAAGGAGATGACTCTGATGACCCACTTGATTTTTGGATTGAGTCATAAAAGCATTACCCCAAGTTAGCTCCAGTTGCAATGGACTTGCTATGCATTCCAGCATCAACCACTCCTGTAGAACGCACGTTTTCTCAACAGCAGGATATGCTTACAGTGGACGGCGTAACAGTCTTACACATGCAAACTTAGAAAGGGAAGTTATGTTTTCAAAAAAAGAAAATATATTGATATTTAGAATACTTGTGTAAACTTCAACTAAAACTAAAATATACCTAATTTAACTATAACTAATTTTTGGTTTAATTTTAGTAATTTACTAAAACTAAAACTAAAACTCCTACCAGTAAGCTAACTTTACTATATATAACTATAACTAATATGAAAATATGTAACTAAAACAACACTACTTCCTATATCTGACAAGCCAGCAAAAATCCACATTAAATACAAAAATGAGAGGTATAGGTATCTGAACAAATATCCACTTCATATCATTATCGAGTTTAGTATTGATTTTGCTGTTATGTATCATTATATATTTTACTATCCTAGTTATTTGAATATTTACAGGATATATATGTCATATGTCCACATAATATACAACCATGCAGGTTTATGCAATTTATTCTTAATAGGCAAATATAATAAACTATAAACAAACTGTTCAATTGGACAGACTTCTTTATTTGAATGCAAAATGCTCTTAGAAAGCAATTCACAAAAATGCATTAGAAAATTAACTGTCAATGAGAATCTTTGCATAGTTAGGGCGTTTGACAGTATCATGGAGACTAGTACTAGAAGCTTACTTATTCTGTTTTCAATTTATCACAATTCTTCAACACCGAACTATGACTCAATCTGTGAATATAAACACTGCTTATCATTCTTGGAGATATATATTATATAGTACATTAGATACTAAAGAGCATAACGTAAATTAAGAACCAACACAGCTATAGAGTACCAACTATAATGAACATACTGGCTATATAAATAGTGAACACTTGCATAAAATAAAAAGACTGTGATTTTCTGCAGAGCCAAAGTAAAAGCACTACAGGATACTACCATAGAGTATAAAACACTTATTGTGTACAAGAGAAAATAATGTATATACTAGGAAAATGGTACTGAATACACGAGTTGAACATGATGTTAAAAAAAGCAAATAATTATATATAATACTACATCTAGTAACAGACTTATAAATACCAAGAAACGTTACAACAGTATTAACTGAAAGAGGTTTTAACTGACCAGCCATTTTGGAGTCTTCTATACGAAAATTTCATAAAATATTATTAGCATAGGTTTTATAAGACAATAATTTATAACTGGTTTGACTGGTTTATTAGATGTATTCAAATCTTGATATTGAGGATTTTATAAAAATTTAAAACATGGTATTTAAAATACAATGGTATATAATTATTTAAAAAATTATGAGTACCTTCTGTATTTCCTTATATGGTTATGAGTATGCTGACAGATTCCAACATATAACTAATTCATATATACATAATAAAAGGAGCAAAATCATGTACAGCAAAATGTATCTTCTTATCAATTAATAAAAAATTATGCTTGTAACTTTAGTTATTATAAATATAGGCTTTAAAAACTCTGAAAATTGTAGAAAAAGAATAAAGAACAACACAACACAATTTGTACATCCTCTGCATAGTTCACATTTCTTATACAGAATTATTCAATTAATGGTCATACAGTAGACAAGGAGGTGTGTAGTCTATGTAGTTTATGGGCATGTAGTTGAGAGCCAAATTCAACATTAATTTTTATCTTCTAAATTAAAACATTTAGTGCTTTCATCTTTGAATTTCCATAAAGATTCAATTTTCAAAACTGTGATTATAAATTATCTCCTGAAATTAAAATTTTAAAATATTTTCATTTTAAGTAAAATGTAAATTCTTTATAAATTTGAAGTTTGGTTGGCCAAAAAGTACACTAACCATACTGCTTCATGCCATCATAATATATTATCACTGCATTTTCACTTTTATTTAAATAGTTATAACTGACAAAAAAAGATTCATAGCAATTCAAAAAACAAGCCAATTACAAATAAATTAATGTTTCCATGATTCAGTAATCTGATCACAAAAACAATAACTATAAACACTTACAACAAAATTGAAAACAAACACTATGAAACTTAAAAACAAGATGGAGAAGTAACAAATAACCACGAAAGATGGATTTTATAATTTTAGTATGAACTATAGCAATGTGGAAAATGTTTCTATATGTGGACAGCTATCAGAAATCACCAATTCTTTTAGGTTTGTATTTTGAGATATTAGATCTTTATCAATATGTAATTCACAGTGATTATTGCTATATTTGATTGCAGAATAACAAAGTAGTTTTAGCTTTTCAGTGATGAAGGATACAACAGCATATGAATGGGTGGACAATCATTGTACACCATCAATGTGAGTCTTAAATGTCTAAGTGGTCTACCTACTTGAATAATAAGTTGCACAATAGAAGATATATCCTGGTATGTTCCATTTATTGTAATACCCAAGCTCCTCCAAATAAATTTTGGAAAGTTATTAGATCATGATGTAGACTACTATTAGCAGCAATTGTCATTAATAATTTGTTATTATAGTGGTAGGTCATTATGGATCTCAGCTTGCTTGTGTTAGCTATACCAAGTGATGAGATGATAATATTCCAATATGGACAATTAACTGGAAGCTCTAATTCTTTCAAATTTGTATTTTGTGATAGGATATGTTTGTTAAAATTGGCTTCACAATTAGAATAGGTTATATATATCTAGAGTACTAGTGAACCAAAATAGTTCCAGTTTTTCCGAAGATGAAGGATTAAATAAATAGGTGGACAATTACTACTTTGTGATACTTCCTATGATAGATGTAATCAAAGATGTCTGAGTGGTCTTCCTTGTCAAATAGGTTGTACAAATTGAAAGATGACAAATCACTAGATGCTCCATTTAATGCTATAACAAGCTCTTTTGAATACTTAAAAAATTTAGAAATACTCAGACCTTGTTAGTTGTTACGTGGATGAAAATAATCTGTCTGAGTATATACAATAACTCCATATAAAAGTACTTCCCACTTTAATGGATCTCACCTGATTAGCATTACCTAATGACAAAATTGTCATGGGACATGTATTATCAATCATTAATTTTTAGAGTTATATTCTGAGATGTTAGATGTTGTTGAAAATATTTTTCATAATCACTTTGATAAAGTGTGTAGGGGAGTGGCAACTGAGGTCTATTCTTTCCAGAGATGAATTAACAAATAGCAAAAAGAAGAGGAGAGAAGTGATCACTTGTCAATAATTGTAAATGTTTAATTGGTCTCCCTTGTTGAATGAGTGACTCAAATGGTAACAACTCTTCATAAGTTCTATTTAATTGGATAGCAGGTTCTTTCAAGTGACTCAAACATTGTAGGTGAACACAGATCTCAATACATTAGAGAGTACAATCAAAGTTGATATTATGATATGGCTACTGTATTCCAACCTCCAACAAGAGCTCAGCATTAAAAATTGACTGTATATATGTGTGTGTAGCTATATTAGTGTACATTACTAGCAGGAAATATTAATATATATAACTATACTATTAATTTAACAATGAGTTTCCTTTTAATTTGTCATATTTTACTTCAATGTATACTACTCTAATCTAATGCTTTTTTCTTGATAATTTAATTTCAAAAAATAACAACCTTTTTTATATTTCCATGTACAACATTACATGTACCAATAGTAACAAGAAATAATAATAGAAATAGTATTGCAATATAGTTCTATTTAGTGGGAACAGTTCCATTGATCTCCACAAATTTATATGGGTCAGTCCCTTTGGACTCAGGATCATGATAACGACTCACAATTGTTGTTTTTCCCATTTCTCTAGCCATAGCATTGGTCAACATTCCTGAGTTACCACAGCATATACCAATGAATTTTAGGCCAAGGTCAAGACATTGGCGAGTAAATTTCTTTATTTCAACAGGAGAGACACCAAATGCCTCTAATCCATGAGGGTATGGCTTGTAGTTGTCGGGACATTTATCATCTCTCAATGCAAATAATGTAGGATATTCTTTTGTTGTGCGATATCCAAGAGGGAGGGCACAGACTTTCTCTGGTGGGCAAAATTTAACAATGTGTTCTATAACTTCAACCATTTGTTCAGGACCACGTGTACAATTTGCACCAACTAAATATGCTCCTTTGTCAAGCAATGTTTTGCATGCTTCTCCTACTGGTATAGAATCTAGCAGGTTAAATTCACTACCATCAGTAGGTACAAGGACCCCAAAATTTATGATGGCAGGGAGATTATAAGATTTAATGACTTCAAGAGCTATCTCTGCTTCTTCTAACCAATGATATGTTTCTCCTATAATGAATTCTGCTCCTTCTTCTTTTGCCCAGCGAACTTGTTCATCAAACATTGCTCTAACTTCTTGCTTAATGGCATCATCATTTTGCTTATAGATGTTGGTGTTACAAATATTACCAGCAAAGAGTGTGCCAGTTTTATTAGCAACTTCTTTGGCTAAACGTAGAGCAACTCGATTGATTTTCTCTAAGTTGTCTTCATGTCCAATTTCACGCATTTTCTCTCGATGAAGATAATACTGGAAGTAATAAAACAGAACATAAATAACACATATGCTATTATAGAATGATGAGTTAAAGTTTTCCTTGTCTTTTACACAAATGTATCTTAAATGCAAATGTGTACTTGTCTAGATTGTAAAAATGTGTGTTACATGAACAGATAATCTCCAATATTGTGCTATTATGTAAGGTGAGTTAATGTTGGCTACAAAAGAACAATGATAATAAGAAATATGAACAAAATTAGCATTTGGCCAATTTGTGATGCTTAGAAACCTTACAGTAACCTGTAATCAGCCATCACTTGAAATGATACTAAGTATTAAGAGAGTCTAATTTGTCTTGGCTGAGATATTCAATGGACAATATCTGGGCCATCCCTACATATATAGACACTGCTACTTCATGTCTGGTATTTCAACTGTTACATGAACAACACAATTTGATTAAAATTACCTGTAGAGCCTGGACAACATCACTTCCACAGTGTGCAAATTCATAGTGCATACTAGTTAAGACATCAGGATAATCTAACATAAACTGACCAGTCCAGACACCAGTACCAATATATCCTCGACGTGCTAATCCCAAAGCATATCCTTCTGCACATAAAATTGTTTCACCAGCATCTAATCGCTCTTGCAAGGATCGTCGTGCAATAGTACCTAGAATACGAGGTTTGGAGATTATAAATAATTATATGTACATACATCTAACCAGCCATTAGCCTGTGATGAGGAAGCCTTTATTAACGTGAAATGGTTAATACGGTATATTCAATAATAATATTGAAATTTAATTAGAAAGGTGAGTTTATTCCAAGCATCGAGTGTTTTGCATCTCGACAAGATGACTGAGGAAGATGGTAAAGATGCAGTACCTTCTCAAACGTTTCGTAGTGACAGTACTGTGTCTGAGTGGGAATTGATACCTGATCCTCCAACACCTACCGAGGAACACAAGCATCTCATACCACCTACTCCAACAGTAAGTCAGAGTTAAGCTTGTTTTAAGCACGAGAGAGCATATTAATACAAGCATTTACGTTTGATTTGCCTGATTTAATATAAATAACAATGATTAGTGCAAGCTAATATATTATATTCACTTTTATATCATGTTATATTTATATAATAATAATTTGTTTAATTTCTTTTATCACATTCCTCTTTGGTTGCTTTCATAAAGGAACAACCAAAGTTACTTTGTGGTTATTTGAGAAAGGAAACAACTCACAGTTTAATCAAAACATGGAGACAGAGATGGTATGTCTAATAGTATGTAACAGTATCCAGATATCCTTAATATTGTATGTAGTTTGAAGGTAGAATTATAATAAATTGTGATGTTTTTTTAGATAAATAGGTCTTTTTTGTATTGTGTTTCTATACAAATTTGAGGAATCTACATTTATTTAATGATCATTAAATTTATAATCTAGTAGAAAGTTTTATCTTTAAATTAAAATACTATTTTGTTTCATAGGGTAGTATTTGATGATGAACGATGTTGTCTTTATTACTACAATGCTAAAAATGAAACAATACCTCAAGGGTATGTCAATACATGTGAAAGAGTGAAAGTGACGTTAAGTACAGAGAGAGCAAATTTATAGCATATGTTGGTCTGTAATTGTTTAATGTTGTGTTTGATTGTATTGTGTATGATCATCTGATGTTACAATATATATGAATATATTGTTATTGCAGTGCAGTATATATATTTCTCATTTGTTATATCAATATCATAATTATATAGTATATACTCCCATCCCACTCTCTCTCTCTCTCTCTCTCTCTGTGTTGTAGTTCTATTGACGTTTCTAATGCCACCTTTGCCTACTCTGTTGAAAATATGTCCAAAAATCAATTTGAGATCCAAACTCCTCAGTGTACATACTCCTTTCAGGCTGCTACACAAGAAGCCATGTTTCAATGGTTGGATTCCTTACAGGTATATTGTGTTATTTTCAATATTATTATCTTATTGATCAATAGTAATATTGAAAACAGTTATCAAGATAATACATTGATAATAATTAGAAAGTTTTATTTATATTCTTTTATTTTGTGAAAAAACTTCTTCAGTTTCAATCATAGCAATATCAGTAGTTGATTACTCATAATAGATTGATAAGTAAAATTAACAGCACATATCTATTATATGAACAATAATTGATATTAATATTACATATAAACTGTACTAAGTACTTTAAAATGCTCAAATCCAATACAATTTTTCCATTTTTTAAATAGTAGCCATGAACAATGAGAATACATGACAATCAAAGAAGTATATGTGATAGAATATTAATTAATTGTTTTGATTACAGAAAAAACGACGTAAATTTGGTGATCGTAAGAAAAGAGATACTACTGATAGTGTTCCTATGACTGAGGGTATACCAGGTGGACTGGTGGGAGCTTCAAGGAGAGATCCTGTGGAAGAGGAAACTGTTAATGAAGATGGAGGTAAGTAGAGAATACTTAGACTAACTCCAAAATATATAAAAGTCCTACCCTTTTGTATTACATTTTAAGAGTTAGTCTCTGACACAGTTAAGTAGATTACTATCAAGAGTTAGTCTCTGACACAGTTAAGTAGATTGCTATCAAGGATTAGTCTCTGACACAGTTAAGTAGATTGCTATCAAGAGTTACTCCCTAGCACAGTTAATACAAACACATATGCATCAGATCTGCAATATTATTTTTACAATTTATTATATGTAAAATACATACACAATTGTTATATGTACTTGTTATTGGCTAACTTATTGATATCTCAGTAAATTTAACACTATTTGAAAGTAACTAAGAGATTGTTTTTATAAGCTTAACATCAAATATAAACCTCATTGAGAATTCGTGTATTGTAATATTATATACGCACTCTATTATTATAGTATAGATCAATGAATTGTGATATTACTGATGTGATGCCATTTACCATGATATTCATACTATCCACTCATCAAGCAATATTTCATAGACACATCAACAATGATAGAACTGATATAGTTTGTCATGAAATCCTGTCACTATGTTGTTTATGAAGAAGGAACAAACTATTTATGATATCAGGTTTTTATATAAACCTGCTATGATAGCACCCTGATTTAATTATATAGACCTATGAATCTTATTATAAGATATATGATACTTTATTATATTCTGTATTTTAATTGTCTATAGTGGTGATAGACTCTGATCAACCTATTCAGTCATCACCTTTCAATGACTCTCAGATACACAAGTTGTTGAAGAGGATACCAAGACCAAGGTATTACAATAGATAGCGGTAATGATAATATCACTTAGTTAGGAAATCAAGTCAAACTCTTTAGATGTTTCATTTTCACTGCTAATAGCAATGATTTAGATGTTTGTTACAAGTTTGGCTTTTACATTAAAGTTTAGTCACATTAACTTTGGCCTAGTAAATTCCTTCATGTTTAATACATGAATTTATTATACTGAAGTATCTAAGTCTGTTGAAGAGTGCTCGATGTCGTTTAGACAGAGCGGGTTAGAACAGAATTAAAGGACAAAAGAACAGGGCTCTCGCTGTGTTGCTGTTACTCCAAGTTTCACGCGTTATGCGATCATCAGTTTTATGACAATGCTTTATTTATGTGTAGTACATCAATATGTTAGTACTATATTGACTACAAACAAGCACTATATTAGTACATATTGGTTTATTTAATATTTTATAAATAGAATTTGAACAAGAAAGGTAAAGTTATTGTTATTTTAGATAAAAACAAATGTCAAAATTAACACAAACAGATTTTAATAAAATTGTAAGTTTTAGTGATTGTGATACAAGAGGTCACAATGTGAAGGTGGTCAGATTGAATGAGTTGATTGAGTTGTTTTAAGACTTCAGGAAATGGGTTTTGATAATGAGATATAAGTTGATTCTGATGGGATATGCTACTATACTATACTATACTATAAAAACCTATTAACTTTTTTGTCCATTGTATGTTATTGTTTATACTGACCTTTTTTACTTAATTATAAATCATTTTCTTCTTGTGTCAATTAGCGTTAGGAGATTATCATCACCAATGGGAGGTCCATCTGGAGGTACAGATACAAATAGAAGATCAAATTTTTTTGTGAATTATAACAATATTGATGAAGAACCGTAAGGAGAAAGATAATATTATATTATTATGACTTTTATAAACTTTTATATACACTAAGTGATAGTAAGATTGGACACAATTAATTGTATTTGGAGGATAGTATATGTGAATTAATTGAACTAATAGATTCACTGATCTATAGTTGATGAATAGACAGAAAGACAGATAGTTAATTGTTTCTGTATGAGTTAATAATTTTGTGATAATGTATTTCTCAAATTCTGTTCAAACAAATATTTTGAGTCTAAGAACTTGATCTTCTCTCCATATATACAATATTTTGATTTGTGGTTAAATTTTCATGAAATAAGTGCAATTTACAAAAATTGTGAAATTTTTACCACAAAATTATTCTCTCATATGAATTGATTGATAGATCATTGTTTGAAATAAAATAATAATGCTAGTTAAGTGATAGTTTATTTTAAAAAAAACAGTTTGATTTATTACTTCTTCATTCTATTTATATATTATTATCTGTGAATTATTTATAATATAATATTATAACTATGTTCTTTCGATAGAACCTCAGACACTTCAGCCTCTAATTCTCAGACAGATTTAACTACAACTAGTCCAGATATCCCAAGAGTAACTCGACTATCAAAAAAATCGTAAGTCTACATGTAATTGAGTACTAAAGTAGTTATAATTTTAACTTATATTATCCACTTGTATTGCTTTTGTGACTATTAATGTAACAGATGTATTATGTCATTATATTTTTTACACAATGTTTTTGTAATATATATGTAATACAGTATCATTACCAGTAGTTATGTATATTAGTGATGTCATAGTTTACCCACACATTGAAGCAGCTGCTGTTAGGATACTACCATTTATGGAAGTTTAATATGTTAGTTATGGTCTGTTCTTAAGATTGAGTCGGTCCATTCTCTCATATTCTTGTGATAGAAGTCAGTGCCATAACATTTGGCATAGTTGCTCAAGTATTTGACTGCACAGCAACATTTTATTAGTATTCTTTATGTTTATAGCAATAGTTATAGTGCCACAAAAAAGGCAAATGTTATGATGTTATAATCTTATTTCCATAACTTAATAATATAGGACACCTTTAATGACACATAGTACAATATCATGTTACATACACCAATCAGTATATATTACACTGTCAAAATGCTTTGTCAGCACAATTGTAAGTTACCTAATAAGGAGATATACTGATGTTAAGGTATTTGCTGAGCTTAGCTAACTGAGTATTAAAAGGCAATGTTTGATTTGTCAATAGAAACTATACTGTGGTATATTACTGATGTAAACTATATTGTGGTATATTACTGATGTAAACTATATTGTGGTATATTACTGATGTAAACTATATTGTGGTATATTACTGATGTAAACTATATTGTGGTATATTACTGATGTAAACTATATTGTGGTATATTACTGATGTAAACTATATTGTGGTATATTACTGATGTAAACTATATTGTGGTATATTACTGATGTAAACTATATTGTGGTATATTACTGATGTAAACTATACTGTGGTATACTACTGATGTAAACTTATGTGATATAGTATTTATAAAAATGAACAAAGTAGATTTTGATAAGTGTTCCTGAAATCTCTTGGGATAACCTCCAGTAAAGTTGTCGATCTTCTGTTTAGAAATCTGAAATCAAGTGATTTGATTTGTCAGTTTGATATAAGTGTTAATAGAATGATTAGTTATACAAGTTGCTATGGATTATTAACATTCTTCAGATTCCTAGAAACACTAACCTCTACACTTCACTTAATTTACTTGTTTGTTATAAATATGTACCCTGTATAAGAAATTGTATGTTTAGCCTGTATATGAAGCTAGATATATATCCTTTATATGAAGCTAGATATACCGTAGATTGGGAAAGTTTCGTTGTTAAAAAAATTTGAACATTGGAGGATCTACGAAAATACATTATGTGAACATTATTACACATTGAAATAATAGAGTTAATAAATTTCGTACACGCCTCTTATGTTCGAAATTTTTTTAACACATAAAATTTTTACATGAAACTTTTGTAACGTGAAAGTTTCCTGATCTACGGTATATCATTTATATGAAGCTAGATATGTATCCTTTATATGAAGCTAGATATGTATCCTTTATATGAAGCTAGATATGTATCCTTTATATGAACTAGATATATATCCTTTATATGAACTAGATATATATCCTTTATATGAAGTAGATATATATCCTTGATATAAACTAGATATGTATCCTTTATATAAACTAGATATGTATCCTTTTTATGAACTAGGTATGTATCCTTTATATGAACTAGATATATATCCTTTATATGAACTAGATATATATCCTTTATATGAACTAGATATATATCCTTTATATGAACTAGATATATATCCTTTATATGAACTAGATATATATCCTTTATATGAACTAGATATATATCCTTTATATGAACTAGATATATATCCTTTATATGAACTAGATATATATCCTTTATATGAAGCTAGATATATATCCTTTATATGAACTAGATATATATCCTTTATATGAACTAGATATATATCCTTTATATGAACTAGATATATATCCTTTATATGAACTAGATATATATCCTTTATATGAACTAGATATATATCCTTTATATGAACTAGATATATATCCTTTATATGAAGCTAGATATATATCCTTTATATGAAGCTAGATATATATCCTTTATATGAACTAGATATATATCCTTTATATGAACTAGATATATATCCTTTATATGAACTAGATATATATCCTTTATATGAACTAGATATGTATCTTTTATATGAACTAGATATATATCCTTTATATGAACTAGATATGTATCTTTTATATGAACTAGATATATATCCTTTATATGAACTAGATATATATCCTTTATATGATATAAACTAGATATGTATCCTTTATATAAACTAGATATGTATCCTTTTTATGAACTAGGTATGTATCCTTTATATGAACTAGATATATATCCTTTATATGAACTAGATATATATCCTTTATATGAACTAGATATATATCCTTTATATGAACTAGATATATATCCTTTATATGAACTAGATATATATCCTTTATATGAACTAGATATATATCCTTTATATGAACTAGATATATATCCTTTATATGAACTAGATATATATCCTTTATATGAAGCTAGATATATATCCTTTATATGAACTAGATATATATCCTTTATATGAACTAGATATATATCCTTTATATGAACTAGATATATATCCTTTATATGAACTAGATATATATCCTTTATATGAACTAGATATATATCCTTTATATGAACTAGATATATATCCTTTATATGAACTAGATATATATCCTTTATATGAACTAGATATATATCCTTTATATGAACTAGATATATATCCTTTATATGAACTAGATATGTATCTTTTATATGAACTAGATATATATCCTTTATATGAACTAGATATGTATCTTTTATAAGAAGCTAGATATGTATAAAAGCTGTATACATAAGCTATATAAAATATGTAACCTGCTTAAGTTGCTATCTGTATAAGATCCTAGATACATTAATATATGGTGTGTGTTTCATAATTATTACTTATTCAGTTATTGTAGAACTTCTGAACTGTTTAGAAAAACAATTTTCCATCTATATACACTGAACATTCATGTTTATATTAAAATCTGATGATATATTTAAATACTATTGATGATAGACTATTTGTTATGACTATAATATGTACTATTATCTCTCCATATAGAAATGTGCCAGATTGGCTAATAAAAAAAATGACATTGAAGTTAGTTGTTACTTTAACATGTACATGATAGATAACATTCATATTAATAATGAGTATTATTTTAATTAGATCCATCATTACACTTAACACAATACATTATACATGATAGATAACATTCATATTAATAATGAGTATTGTTTTAATTAGATCCATCATTACATCATTACATAATGCATTAACATAACATTTTATACTGAGCTTAGCAATTATCATTTGTTTAGATAATTAGTATAATATGTTTATACAGTAGGGAGATTCTCATTATATGTTTATTCTGTTGCCTACATGCTATTATGTCTAATAAGTTTGTTAATATGTCTGATTGATTGGGTATACCCTGCCTAGAGACACTAACATTCTCATGAAATTGTATAGAATAATAATGTTATTATCTTTTGTTATTAGATCTTATAGTGATAATGATATAGTCTGTCCTGAATGTCGACAGGTAATATATATATATATACATATATATGTATACACAGTATTACACGCACACACACACACACACACATACATATATATATATATATATATATATATATATATATATATATATATATATATATTAATGACTTATTTAAGTATGCGCTCATAATTATTTAAATATGAAAATGCCTGTCCTAACTCATGCTTATTAAGATACTCCCCTCTCCCTCTGAAATCAATTAATATTATGTGATAATAGACATGTTAACTTTGACCTTGTGAACAGTGCATTACAATGACTTGATCATGTTTTAATACATGAATTTATATGTAGCCTTATGACAATACTTTGTTTATGTGTAATACAACTACTGTCAAACATATTGATTGTAGACTATTGACTTATGCTACATTAAAAGGAAGTACTATTGGAGTAATTAAGTATCTTATAATTGGGTATTGAAAGGTGGAGTTATTGTAGAAAACCAAAGGTCAAAGTTAACATGGTGCACTATGTATAATAATATAATCATTACATACATTTATTAAGGATTAATTAAAGTTCTATTGTTCTTGTAGTCTGACAAAAACTGACCATTCCCAATTCCTGAGAGGAGTTAAAACAATAAATCAATTGTTTATAGTGTCCATAATTTATACTCAAATCAGATTAACTAGCTAACTTAGCTTTGTATAAAAAAAACTAGTTAGAGATATAAAATGAAATGTCATGTCATAGTAATATCTGATAGAAGTAGAGGTACATGGGAGACAAATTGGTTTAAACTAAGCATCTTCCTCTCATAGACTGGAAATGGTTGGCTATACCAGATTACTGTTCTTGTACAGTAATAATAATAATAATAATAATAATAATAATGATGATGATGATGATGATGATAATGATTAATTGAATTTTAAATTACAGCTTCAGGTAACTGTACAGTCACTTGAAGAAGAGATTTCTGTCAAGGAGCAGTGAGTGTTTTTGTTTTTTCTGTATATTAAAACTTGTTTATATTAATAGAGAAGTTAAAGATCGTGATGAAATGTTGGAGTTCTTTAGAAAGGAAATACGGTTAGTAAGTTGGTGTATAATAATAGTTGTATAATTTGTTTGTGATAATATTTTGAGTTGATTTGTGTTTTTTAATGTTCAGATTATTGGATTTGCAAGATAAAGTGAGGTATGTATGGTGTGTGTGTGTGTGTGTGTTTGTATTAAGACAATATTATATGTTAATAATTGTATTATATCACTATATATAGTGTAATACTAATGTAAATATTGCATATAGTGTAATACTAATGTAAATATTATATATAGTGTAATACTAATGTAAATATTATATAGAGTGTAATACTAATGTAAATATTATATATAGTGTAATACTAATGTAAATATTATATATAGTGTAATACTAATGTAAATATTATATATAGTGTCATACTTATACAATATTACATTTTATAGAAAGGAACTATCTGATGGTAAATCCCCTCATCTCAACGACAGTAGAGTGGATATTCTAACTCAAAGAGATCAAATCATAGCATCAGTATGTTATCAAGACAATAAACAATAATATAATATAATATGTTTGTCATTTTTAGTTACAGAAAACATTAGAGGCACTAACTGTTGAAAATGTTAAAATAGAGAATGAACTAAGGTTAGTATATGAATAGATTTATAATAATAATAGAAATAAAGGTAATAGACTTTGTTAAATTATTGTGATAATTGTTTAAAATATTATAACAGCTACAACAACATCCTATCATTTGTTAATATTTAACCCTATCATGATAGTTTAATTAAATGTAATAACAAAGCAATAAGTACATGTATTTCTGTGTTGCTATTATAATAAAATGATAATAATTTTATCGAAGAGCTTTCTTGATGTTATTTTAGGTTAAAGAAAGAAGCTATTATTGCTCTCAATGAGGAAGTTAATTTATACAAGGAGACATTATCTGCTAAAGATCATGTTGTAATGGAACTGACCAATAAGGTAGTAAAGTCATCTTATCACAATAAATAAAGTACATATAGGATTGTATGGTTGAAATAAAGTACATATAGGATTGTATGGTTGAAATAAAGTACATATAGGATTGTATGGTTGAAATAAAGTACATATAGGATTTTATGGTTGAAATAAAGTACATATAGGATTGTATTGTTGAAATAAAGTACATATAGGATTGTATGGTTGAAATAAAGTACATATAGGATTGTATGGTTGAAATAAAGTACATATAGGATGGAATTGTTGAAATAAAGTACATATAGGATTGTATGGTTGAAATAAAGTACATATAGGATTGTATGGTTGAAATAAAGTACATATAACAGCTGTTCTTGTTTTAATATTTACATATACATTTTCCAGGTGTTTAGTCTTGAAAAAGGAGGTCAAATTTTTTCAAAGTAAAAGCTATATTATATTATTGATAATAAATTAATTGTTTTTATAGTCCACAAGAAGCTATGTTGCCGACAACAACAAAAATGCTAGAACAAGAAATACAAAAATTAAAAGTATGTCTTAATTTGTAACTTAACATGTTCACTTATGCTTTTATAAAGCAGATTACAGTAGATACAGGAAAGCCTATATCAGTAACTGTACACGTATGTATATATGCATGTATGTAGAGGATAGAAATGTGGAGTGTGCATTAAATAGAATTAAGTCTACATGTAATGTATTGAATCAAGTCATAAGTAAATATACCATGAGCACTATATCTAGTTTATTGAGATAACCACTATATTACTCATATTGGGACTATACTATACCTTCTTTATAAGTGGTACATATACATGTACATATGTATATCACATGTATATCACATTTATCTTCCTGACAATTATTCAATGATAGGTTGATTTATATTCTTTTAGGAGACAGTGGATGCCTACAAAGCTCAAAATATCTTTCTATCACGGGAGATTATGGAATTAAATGATTTAAGAACAGCTGATACTGCCGGTATCAAATCTTTAAATGGGTACTACATGTCTATAATAAAATATTACTTTCAAATAATTTATGTATTCTTTAGAAAACTACATGAACTAGAAGCTGAACATGTTCGACTTCAAAGTAAACATATCATTTTATTGAAAGAGGCACAGACACCAAAACTAAGTGAGTATTTTACACATTAAGTAACATTATTTATACATATATATGTAGTATGTACAAGTATTGTTAAGTATATTATTAAGTAAATGTTGTAAGAGGAACTATATGTATGTGCATGTGTGTTGTGGTGATTTCACTTTGACATATTCTAATGGATGTTATGCAGTGATCAATAATGTGTTAATATATCAAGCAGAATAGTAATGTATGTTATACAGTGATCAATAATGTGTTAATATATCAAGCAGAATATTAGTAATGCATGTTATACAGTGGTCAATAATGTGTTAATATATCAAGCAGAATAGTAATGTATGTTATACAGTGATCAATAATGTGTTAATATATCAAGCAGAATATTAGTAATGCATGTTATACAGTGATCAATAATGTGTTAATATATCAAGCAGAATATTAGTAAGATTGTGCTTACTATCACATTACAAATCACTCACCTTCAAAGTTAAAAAATATTACAGATAGGCTTTTATATTTATTGAAAACATATTTATTGTAGGTCATGATCCTGATTTTGTTAGTCAGATGATGCAAGAAGCTATGGAACAAAACACACACACTAGGAGAAACAGAACAGAGTAAGTTTATGGAGTATTATTAAGTTATCTCATATTGTATTCATATTGTGGGAATGTGTTACAAGTAATATATGCATATATCATGACTGCTAATGGATTCGTGTGGTGTTGACCCTTTTTGAATATAGCTCTTTGTTATAAATGTGTTTGTTGAAATTAGAGCCATGAGCCCAGTGGCAAAAAACTCTTGACTATTAATTGTTATACAATATGTATATGTATTCTAGTCAAAAAATCATCAACTTATAATTGAGCATAGATAATAGAGCAAAGGATATTAAATCTAATTTGTAAGGAACTCTGTATTATTTCCATCTGGTGCATGTATTAATGCTACAGATGAGTGCTAGGTGTGAACTGTTCATTATTAAGCAATATTGTTATTATAATTATTTGAAGTCAAAACATAGGTGTTATAAAGCAGTATTGTTAGTTACTGAGTTAGTGTTGAGCATTTGAGATGGCTCTTGTTTCTTTGTCTAGTTCTGAGGCTCTCTATGATATCTATGGTTTTAAACATGAAGTCTATCTTGATGCTGAACCTGATGAAACTCTAGAATCTTATGCTAGAAGACTTGATCAACAAGCACTACAAACTGATGTTAGTTATTAAATTTTTGTGTCATTTATAAGACAGACATATTAATTTGTTGTGTAGGAAAATGCTGCTAGTCATTTAGCTAAATGGGATAATTTCATGGCACAATTTGGAGCTGGAAGAGATATTGTCTCATCTGTAAGTGACTGTAGTACATGTGCGCTGTATGATATTGTCCCATCTGTAAGTGACTGTATTACATGTGCACTGTATGATATTGTCCCATCTGTAAGTGACTGTATTACATGTGCACTGTATGATATTGTCCCATCTGTAAGTGACTGTAGTACATGTGCGCTGTATGATATTGTCCCATCTGTAAGTGACTGTAGTACATGTGCGCTGTATGATATTGTCCCATCTGTAAGTGACTGTAGTATATGTGCGCTGTATGATATTGTCCCATCTGTAAGTGACTGTAGTACATGTGCGCTGTATGATATTGTCCCATCTGTAAGTGACTGTAGTACATGTGCGCTGTATGATATTGTCCCATCTGTAAGTGACTGTATTACATGTGCGCTGTATGATATTGTCCCATCTGTAAGTGACTGTAGTACATGCATTGTATGATATTGTCCCATCTGTAAGTGACTGTAGTACATGCATTGTATGATATTGTCCCATCTGTAAGTGACTGTAGTATATGTATTATTTGATATTTACAGTACTGTATAATATTGGTATCTCAGCAGAAGATTTTGTGTTACATCCTCTTGGAACAAAAGTGGTCATAGTCTCATATTTGCATGTTGTAGTAGTCCATACTAATATACAGAGACTGTAAATAGTTTTTAATTTTAATTAAGCAATGTTAAATATCAAAGCACATCAAGCTCACAGTACACACACACGCGAACACCTTGTTTTTACTAACCTATATTACATTTTTGACCACGTAACCTATTATTCAATAACTGGGAGTAGTCCTATATTTATATCAAAACATAACATGTTACTTAGATACATTTAGCCTACTATTAAATTATGCAAGACACACTAAGTGTTGCCATGGTGATGATTGAGTATCTTAATGTATAAATGTGCGTGATAATAATCTTAACTAAACCAGGCAGACAAAACAAGGAGAATTAGGATCCTCTTCAAAGATTTTTTATCCCATTCCTTATACTAAAGACCTGACTATTTGTTAGCATTATCTTTGCAATAATGTATCCCATTCCTTATACTAAAGACCTGACTATTTGTTAGCATTATCTTTGCAATAATGTACCCCATTCCTTATACTAAAGACCTGACTATTTGTTAGCATTATCTTTGCAATAATGTATCCCATTCCTTATACTAAAGACCTGACTATTTGTTATCATTACCTTTGCAATAATGTATCCCATTCCTTATACTAAAGACCTGACTATTTGTTAGCATTATCTTTGCAATAATGTATCCCATTCCTTATACTAAAGACCTGACTATTTGTTAGCATTATCTTTGCAATAATGTATCCCATTCCTTATACTAAAGACCTGACTATTTGTTAGCATTATCTTTGCAATAATGTATCCCATTCCTTATACTAAAGACCTGACTATTTGTTAGCATTATCTTTGCAATAATGTATCCCATTCCTTATACTAAAGACCTGACTATTTGTTAACATTATCTTTGCAATGATGTCTTTTAAATGTAAATAAATTGTCAAAGTAGTTGACTTGATTTTGATGTTTGGTGGGAGGGTTATACTGGAGAATGCACAAGATCACTACCACCTCTTGGTCCATCTTGAGATGACCAGCTAAGACACACAGATCCACCTTCTTCCCCTCTCACACACTGTATGTATTGGCTATGTTGTGTGATGTTCTAATAGATGTTATGTCTTTATAAGTCATAATTACATGTTACATTTAAACACATTAGTCTTATACATTTAAATATACTTTACATTTAAACAATTAGCATTATACATTTAAACACATTAGTATTATACATTTAAACACATTAGTCTTATACATTTAAACACATTAGTATTATACATTTAAATATACTTTACATTTAAACACATTAGTCTTATACATTTAAACACATTAGTCTTATACATACATTTTAAACACATTAGTATTATACATTTAAACACATTAGTATTATACATTTAAACACATTAGTCTTATTCATTTAAACACATTAGTCTTATACATTTAAATACATTAGTCTTATACATTTAAACACATTAGTCTTATACATTTAAACACATTAGTATTATAATACTGTCTCTTGTCGATAATAATAACATATTGTATGTATTCATAATTATATTGTTTGATATTTTTTAAACAGGATGAACTAAAGTTACTTATTAGAGGAGGTATACCACGACTTTATAAGGGAAGAGTATGGAAGTTTTGTGTTAGACATCATGTTGGTTCTAATTTTGTGAGTGTTATTTGATTTGTTTATTAAGTCGTATCAAAATGTATACTATATATGTAATGTTATTATGTATTATGTAATATTAATTAGTATTGAATATAGTGTTACTCAGTATTGATTATAGCAATACTCAGTATTGATTATAGCAGTACTCAGTATTGATTATAGCAGTACTCAGTATTGATTATAGCAGTACTCGGTATTGATTATAGCAATACTCAGTATTGATTATAGCATTGCTCAGTATTGATTATAGCAGTTCTCAGTATTGATTATAGCATTGCTCAGTATTGATTATAGCAGTACCCAGTATTGATTATAGCATTACTCAGTATTGATTATAGCAGTACTCAGTATTGATTATAGCAATACTCAGTATTGATTATAGCAGTACTCAGTATTGATTATAACATTACTCAGTATTGATTATAGCAGTACTCAGTATTGATTATAGCAGTACTCAGTATTGATTATAGCAGTACTCAGTATTGATTATAGCAATACTCAGTATTGATTATAGCATTACTCAGTATTGATTATAACATTACTCAGTATTGATTATAGCAGTACTCAGTATTGATTATAGCAGTACTCAGTATTGATTATAGCAGTACTCAGTATTGATTATAGCAGTACTCAGTATTGATTATAGCAGTACTCAGTATTGATTATAGCATTACCCAGTATTGATTATAGCAGTACTCAGTATTGATTATAGCATTACTCAGTATTGATTATAATTTATGCAATGTCTATTGGTTACTATAGCTACCTGGACTATATCAACAGATCCTATCAGATCATGTAAGTGACCTTTTATTATTATTGAATAAAAAAGACTTTTAAGTATGAAATTTTCACTTCATCTCAGCAAGAGTCAGAGGATGTTTGTTATATCATTGTCATGGCTAGCCTCTTCATATACACAGTGAAAGGCTTTCAGAATGCCAAGCTATTGCTAGAACGTATCTTAATTAATAAGTATTTTATCAATTACTATATTTAGGTTATTTTTTAACTTTATTAACATATAGGAGATTACTAAATTTGTAACTAGCAGATTGATACTTGCATAAATAAACTTTGGTTCAATATAATTGTGTTTAATTAGTATTAAGATAAATGGTCACATTTACTTGTGACCATCATGTGACTTGCATATGACTTATATGAACTGTTGTAACTTTAATGTGAACTCTCTCTGTAGAATAATCTGGTTTTATAATTAAGATTTTAGAAATATTTGTCTAGTTTATTAAAGTAACATTTTAATAGATAATTATAAAACTTTCTTGTCATTTTTAATGTTGAATTTGTTCTTTCTCATTATAGGCTGGTCAAACATCTGTAGCTCTCAATCAAATTGAATTAGATTTACTTAGGACACTCCCCTCCAACAAATACTACAACAGTCCTGATGCTCCTGGTGTAAGTAATACATGAACATGTTATTGTAGTAATATCTTTTGTTCAATATTACAGTATTAAATTACTATATAGAATATTGATTTATCATATAAATATCACATACTAATGTATTGCTACCATCTCCTGTTGAATTTATATATTCCCATGCTTTTCTGCCGGTCTACCACTGGTATATTGGAGTATTCTATATCACACACACACATATAATAACTATGTATGTGATGTACATACAAGTTTTGATAAATATGCATTGTAATTTTAAAGGTGATAAACAGATTTAAATTTTATGTTATGATGATGTGCATATTATGTCATGTAGACATCATGTTCTGTATTTTATATAGATTGCTAAACTACGACGTGTGTTAGTGGCATACAGTTGGCATGATACCACTGTAGGATATTGTCAGGGTCTCAATAGATTAGCAGCCATTGCACTTCTCTTCTTAGATGAAGAAGATGCCTTCTGGTGTCTTGTTGCTGTTGTATTACATCTGCTTCCTCCTGACTATTATAATAAGACATTATTAGGATCACAAACTGATCAAGTGAGGATTATTTAGTGCATGTTAGAATTGTTATTTGAAGTGATAACAGTCTTAAAATCTATTCATGTTAACTTATAAACTACCAAATTATTTCAATAGTACTTATAGTGCTAGTCTGTAACTGATATATTGGCCAGTTTGACAGCTCTGAAGTTAGCTTTATTACCCATAAACTAAGTATTAAGGCACATATAAATTCATATATTAAATAAACATTTCACTTTATATTAGCAGTGAAGTCTGTTGATGTTAATTTTGACCTTGTAAATCACTTTAATAACTTCGTCATGTTAGCTTCTTATGCCAGCTTTTTCATATTGTCAAATATCTGCCTTGTTTTAATAGTTGTATATTCTTATAGTGTTTTAATTAACTAGCAGTTATTAATACACACGTCAATAACATGTTTTTTCTTTTAGAGAGTGTTACGAGACTTCATTGGTGAAAAAATGAGTACTTTGGGTGCACACTTGGACACTTGCGAGTAAGATACAGGACATGATCTATATATAGTGATTGTTAGCACTATATACATATATATTATATATTATATGTGTATATATTGATTGTTAGCACTATACATATATATTATATATTATATATTGATTGTTAGCACTATATACATATATATTATATATGTTATATTGATTGTTAGCACTATATACATATATATTATATATGTTATATTGATTGTTAGCACTATATACATATATATTATATATTATATATTGATTGTTAACACTATATACATATATATTATATATGTTATATTGATTGTTAGCACTATATACATATATATTATATATGTTATATTGATTGTTAGCACTATATACATATATATTATATATTATATATTGATTGTTAGCACTATATACATATATATTATATATGTTATATTGATTGTTAGCACTATATACATATATATTATATATGTTATATTGATTGTTAGCACTATATACATATATATTATATATTATATATGTTATATTGATTGTTAACACTATATACATATATATTATATATTATATATTGATTGTTAGCACTATATACATATATATTATATATGTTATATTGATTGTTAGCACTATATATTGTTTATTGCTCTTATTATTTTATACAAATTAATTTTTATTGCAGTATCGATTTCTCACTGATTACTTTCAACTGGTTTCATACTATTTTTATTGATAACTTACCAATTGAGGTAATGATAATTAATATTGTTTTGCAAACATTCCATGTTGTCAGTGGTTGTATTCTACATTATATTTTAGACTATGGTCATAATTATAACATGCTATTAAAATAAACCTGCTATGTCATAGACAATGACATAGTAGTGTAGATTAGCTGTATTGTGGTGTTAACCCTACCCTATGTTTTAGGGTTTATGGGTGGAGTTAGGAAACAGTACAATAAGTTCCTATTACATGTATACTACAACTATTTTGTCTATAAAAGGAACTTTATAAATGATGTTTTATACATGTAGCAGTGTCTATAGTCTCATTACACATCCAAAATGGTTACAGGAGTGTTAAGTAGATATTATATTATACTTACTACTTCTGTTCTTGAATTATATATTTATTAGTATTAAACTTCTACCATTGTAGTTAGTTTGGATTTCAATCATTGTATTTTTCAATATCTTGTTTATTTCTTGCAGACATCATTACGGATTTGGGACACATTTTTATACGAGGGTAGCAAAGTATTATTTCGATATGCCCTAGCCATTTTTAAATATAACGAGGAGAGTCTATTAAGTCAAGATAATTCAATACAAATATTTAACAAATTGAGAAGTATGGCACAGGATGCAGTTGATGTAACAAAGTTGACACAGGTACTTTTATATTGTGTATAAAGTATTGTTGTGTATGCATTTAGAAGCTGCTGGATAGTTCTGTGTATGTGTTTATATTAGTTCATTGAAGATTTAGTTTATGAGTTGTACTGTTAATTAAAATCAATCAATATATCTTATCATTTTGTTGTATTGAAATTGTCTTATCATTAATTTTAATAGTTGTACCGTCTGTAGCTTTGAATAGTGTTTATTTGTTGTTTTCAATCTTTATAGTTTATGTTGTCAGTTCATTCAATATTTTGTTAACATTGTTTGTTTTCTTAATATATTAGATTGCTTTCTATGATCCAATGATGAGGTGGTTCTCCAGGAAGAAGATTAATCAAAGAAGGACATACTATCGAAGTCTTGTTGAGGTTAATAACACTATTATATTATTCATTGTTTAATATATAGAGGGAGGAGAGGATCAAAGGAATGGGAAGTACAATAAATTCAATATAGACAACACAATGGTTTATGATGAGTTTATGTAATTATTGCTGTAGAGCAATTATGCAACTATATATGGTACATATATCTATGAATCTAGATAAGAATTTTAAACTCAAGTTTATATCATTTGTTAACTGTTTTAAGTTTATGTACCCACTGCGTACAGCCAATGTATTAGATATTAATGCTCAAAGTGGGATCTCAATGCTTGTAGCAATCAAACATAATCAATCAATCAATCAAATCAATCAAACATAATCAATTAATCAATCAATCATTGAGACATCAATTTTACGAAAGCACACCCATTACAGTGCTACCTGTTACACTAACAAATTATTTTAAAATGTTTACTGTAGTCTGAATTGGAGTCTGTGTCTGAGTTGCGTGTACAACATGCTGAGAAGAACGCAGACATATATCATGACATAGAGAGTGACGAAGATGAAACTATATAATTAACTTTAATTTTATGATAACTTATGTTTATCAGTTTATTGCTTTTTATTTCTATTATGAATATTGTTTTATGCTTCTCAATACATGTTATATTAATTGCTAAATTAATTAATTATTATACATGATTGTATGTTCTACAATTATTCATTAGAAAATGGTCCAGGTATACACGTGGACAGTCCCACTTCTTACAACCCTAGGGAATGTTGTCCATCACTGTTTCTGGTTAAAGTTGACTAGATATGATTATCTTCAATGGGAGAAAATGTGTTCTTGTTGATTAATGTATTAAGAACCAAACTAGTACAAGGTTATCACAATATAATTATATCAAGGTAAAAAAATAATAAAATATCTGTCTTTAAAATTATGATAAACTTTGTCATTAAATTCTTGAAGTATCTCTACCGAGAATATAAGACTTAATCCAGTCAGTTACCAGTAGTACTTTAGTACGAGATGAAGCACATTCACTAGCGTAAGCTGCTCTCCATAGCCACATTACCCACCAACCATTGAGAGCTCCTGTGACATTAAATAACAATTAATCTTAATAAAATCATCATATATCAGGGTTTCATTTATAAAAATGGACAAGGGGGGGGCAAAATAATACTTAGAGAAAATTTGGGGGGGGGGGGGGGGAAAGCGACTGCAAGTGACAGTGCGCCCTCTAGAGGGGTCTGAAGGCATGCCCCCAGAAAATTTTTGAATTTTAGACCCTCTGAGATTGCTTCTGGCACATTTTCAGACCATTTGTGCTTTTCACATGACATGATGAGATGACCATATTTCAGGTCCTGATAAGACACTTAGCACCTATACACCAAGTTACACTGGTGCTGATCAGGCACTTAGGAGTAATTTAATACTCATAGACTATTGGTTAAAACTGTACATTCTCTTTGTGTTCAGCCTAAGGTTATCTTATGCTGCATACTATTTGTGTTGAATTTCAGTTCGTATTAATCACATCCAATTACTCCTTGAAAAAAAAGGCTAACCTAATTTCCAAGGGAGGGGGGGCAAAATGCCCCCCCCCCCTAAATGAAACCCTGTATATTAATAAAATTAAACAGTGTAACTAACCCTGAATACATATACATATATTAGTATGAGTAAAAAATTATGGATAGTTTAATATACATAATTATGTTTCAAAATAATGAAATTATAAAGAAGGACAGGTTAGAATTAAATGACTTCTTACCAAAAATTGGTACTTCTAAAACAGCTTTGTTATTACCAACATAAGCAAATGATCCAAGATGTCTGTAATAAAATTCATGGAGACCCTTCATCTTTAATTCTTGTTCAGTATTAGTCAATAACTCTTTACCATTAGTCTTACTGAGCAGTTTACCTGAAATAACAATATCAATTAGTTATAAAATCATTTGTGTTATAAAAGTATAAACATCTTATTTTCTGGTATTCATAGAATATCATACAATTGATTTTGTATTTATTATGTTTCAGTTATAACAAGTTTCAGTCCTTAAGATTATCATCAGGTAAATAGGCTGGGTAAAAATATATTTTAAATTTTGCTTGCTACGTTAAAAAAGGAAGATGTTGAATATGGCGTGTCTAGAGTGATAAGACAGCCATGTACATACTTTTCTATCTTAGCAATAGGTAATGATTATGCATCACAATAAAACTTAAAATAGATACAGTCTAACGAAATCAAATAGTCTAAACAACGTATAACATAACCATGATGTCACTATGATGTAATGACTATTGGATTTATTTACAGTACAATATATTCAATTTACAATGCAATACAGCACAAGCTAACAAATGTGATGTGTAGACTTAATTTGTACAGAAACGTATTACTAAGTAACAGATTGTGAATTAAGTGAAACCTTATTATGGGATATTGGTTCTACAATACAAAGAGCAAAGTATAGCACTGTTGTTAGTAATGGTGAACATTTTACATAGTATATGCTGAATACAGGTCAAATAACTGAGATAAGACTATCATCATTATTGTAAAAGAATGAAACTTCAATCAGTCACAGGTGCATATTATTTTAGAACTCAAAGTTGGAAAATCATCTCGTTAATAGAAATAATAGATTTTTCATTACTATACTGGCACAATGAACAACAAACATGGTAGAACTAAACATTTAAACATTACAATATAATGTAATATATACAAGTACAATATAATCGTTTACCTAAGTATTTGCCTTGCTGTGAAGCGACCTGAGCTGTGGCTGGTAAATTCTTCAATTCATGATCAAGTGTTCGTAACAATTGTTTGAACTCATCAATATCCAACATCTGATCACCACTTGTATCCATTTCAGAGAAAAATCTATTATAAACCAATGAATATATTATATGCATTATGTAAAGCTTGATTAAGTTCAATTAAGAGTAACTGTGGTACAATGTTGGTATTCTATTTATTCTTATATAACTCAAAAAGTACATGGATATTAAAGATTAATTTTATGGAAAGTTATGATTTTAAAAATGATTTTTGGTATGTGTTTATAGAAGTCTTATTTCAAGCACTTCAATAATTAAAGTGGTTTTTGAAAAATTGTCCTATTAAAGATAACGATATTACAGTAAAAATTGTCCTATTAAAGATAACGATATTACAGTAAAAATTGTCCTATTAAAGATAATGATATTACAGTAAAAATTATCCTATTAAAGATAATGATATTACAGTAAAAATTGTCTTATTAGAGATAACGATATTACAGTAAAAATTGTCTTATTAAAGATAATGATATTACTGTAAAAATTGTCCTATTAAAGATAACGATATTACAGTAAAACAATTGTTTCTTTAAAAAAAATTGTCAGAGCCTGTGCAGAGCTTCAAAATATTATCAGTCACACTCATGAATGCAGTGCATGTAAGTAATGTGTGTGTTAGTGGAGTATGCAGTTTAAATAATCACTGCTTTCAATTGTCACATTCAACAACAACATACATATAGTGCAACGTAGATACATTACATGTTGCCTACATTAATGATATAAACATCTTGCTTGTTTTGTCTGTCAATCAGTAAAAGGATGTAGTAGCATGTTGTCCAGTTTATGAAATAACATTTAGTGATATCAATGATCTAAATGTTAAATTTCATTGAAGTTAAAACAATGATTATAATTAGCACTACAAACCAAGCCTAATAATAATATTCAGATCATGTTACTACTATCATATTTAGTATATATTTACAAAAACAGTTTGTTATTTCCCTAATTCCGATCATTGTCACATGTTATATACAAATTACATGTACATGTAATTTGAGGTATAGTTAATATTAGATTGTCATTACATCAACTGTAACATTTACTAGTCAATAAATAGGTGTTGTTGTTAGACAACAAATAATGAAATAAGTGCTAAAAATAATGAAAAGAACACACAAGATACTACAAATAAATTTTACATGTGTCCCCTTGGAATATTGTAACCATGACAATGAAAACTATGCCAATTATATTTTCATTTTATTTATAGCTTACTTTTTAACATTCTTTTCAGCTTTTGAAAAGAATATTTGTACTTGAGGATATTTCTGTTTTGCATCTTCTATAAGAGCTGAGAATTCCTCTAATGACAGTTTTCTATCTCCATTGACATCAGCCATTTCAAAAATTTCTTCTGCTTTTTCCATCATTTTATTTTGTTCTATTGTAGAGCAATCTCCCAAAGCAAAAATACCTTCTGCTCCTTTAACTCTTAAATATCCATCAGTAAGTAGAGCTTTGCTGTACAAAAGATAACAACATGACATTATTATTGTTTGATTTAGTTTAAATAATATCAAATAAATTATATGATTACAATTTCATATTAATTTTAAATTTCCTTAAGGGTTAGTCTTTATATCATTTGTGAGAGAGAATCAGCAACATTCTATAAAGGCATAATGATATAATTAAGATTAATTTTCTGGGGGATCAGTCACATAGTTAAGGATAAGTGATTGTAATGCTATAGTGTATAGGTACTAGAACTAAAACAAAGTTTAGTACTTTTTAATAGTAAAAATATTACATTTCATAGTGTACTAGAATTATTTTAGTACAAGGTACTAGATCTAATACTGTAATATATATTTAACTGAGTACTAGAACTAATACTAGATATCAGAACAACACTAAATTACAGCAATAGAACTAGACAATGAAAAATGTACACATATTATATAAACATAAACACAATTATTGGACTGCTTGGTAGACTGTGTGCCAAGCAATAAAAACAGTCACAATACTAACAATGTATATACATGACAATGTAAGAGCATACCCTTTTTTTTTATTCTGTATTTTCATCATCATTTTTCGTGTTAGTTCTCGAGGAGCTAGTCCAGTTGACCACACACACATTCCACAAGGAATTGTTTCTTTTTCACCTGTTGTCTTATGAAAAAGAGTTACATCTTTTGCGCCAACACCAACAACTCTGAAATAAAAGAATATTTTGTGTTTATAAGTATTGACAACAATGTGTCTATAGTAATCCTATTACTAAACTCTGTCCAAGTTGAGAAGAGCCCTTCATTAAAAAAAAGGTGTTTTATGCATGGAATGTAAGGTGAGGAATTTCCTCTCCTATTAAATACAATTAGCGCTGAAGTACATTTTAAGTTTGTTCATTGTTTGTTCACGTGTATATCATGCGAACAGACCACGTTTTCTCTCGTGTTCGTGAAGATACCTAAGAGAAAGAGACTGAGATCACATACAAAGGAAGTTGTTGCGAGTGTCTATGAATGTTCGAAGAACTCAACAGGTGTAAACAGACTCAACATATCTGAAACAATGCCTGTTAGTTGATGATTTTGATCGTGAAGTCATCAGACAAAAAATCTACTACCTCTATCGGGCATTATCAGTCTTCTTTCTTTGTTGAGTTTTCTAGTTTGCTACTTTCTCGTAGCACTAGAGAGTCAAATTTTGTATATAAAATGTGCATTTGCAAGCTGAATCGATTGTGCAAGTTCCATGTGAATAGCATGTAAAACAGCAAAGTTATTTACATGTCTGGGTGGCTCTTCTCAACTTGGACAGAGTATAATTGCTTCCAGTTCAGAGAATACCAGTGTATTAAATAGGTAAGTGATTTGGACTAGATTATCATCCCATTAAATACAATCTAATATTGCTTCAAAGATATTACACATTACCATATATGGATATATCATCTTCCCATCCCAGCCCATCTCAGTGTTGTTTTGAAATGGTCAATGTAACTATGTCATCATCTCTTAATTTCTTTTACAAACAGTTTGTTGTATTCATAATACATTCTTCTTCCTTTAGCTAATATAGTTATGTTATTTAGCACATCAATAAAATTATTTATAGATTATATATGATTTATTGATGTCTAACAATGTAATAGATTGATTTAAACTATTTAACATTATTATAAAAATTATAATGTACTTAATTACCTTGTTTCAGTAACAACGTTAATATTGTAGTCTCTTTTGCGAAAGTTTCTTTCAGTAAAATCACTTATCTGTTTATCATAATTATTAAGAACATGATCTCCACTTTGAATTAGAGTCACCTATAAATAACAAAACCTTTGTTAACAAATAAATAATATAATAACAATATACCAATTATTTTAAATTAATTAGACTCTACACCACAACAAAGAATTTAGTACATTATAATTGTAATAACAATGTCATTCAATGTAATGACACAGTATATCAATTACTGTCTATTAATTAAATATAGACTACTATAACAAACAATACAATATAGTATAATTGTAATAACAATGTCATTCAATGTAATGACACAGTATATCAATTACTGTCTATTAATTAAATATAGACTACTATAACAAACAATATAGTATAATTGTAATAACAATGTTATTATGGAATACATAAAGTTGCCATTACCTGGAAATGATCTAGAAGTATTTGATCATAAATACTAGGAACATCTTCATGCAAGAAATCCCTCAACTCTGAAGCAAATTCAACACCAGTTGGTCCACCACCAACAATAACAAAATGTAAAAGTCGTTTGACTTCATCTAGAGGTTGCCCGGGATATGATGCAGATTCCACGTAATCAATTAGAGCATCTCGAATTGTTCTAGCATCTTCTATTTCTTTTAAGAAATAACAATGTTCTTCAACACCAGGAACATTAAAGGTGTTATTGTTAGCACCAATAGCAGTAATAAGGATATCGTAATCTAATTTAAAATCACACAATAGACCTTGTATACCAGACATATCCTTGCAATGAACTTGCTTGGTATCTGGTAACACGTCAATGCATTCTGCTTCATAATATTGTACATTATGACCTTTGTGGTTCTTAAGAATGAGTTTGCGTATAGGTTCTACAATGCTTCGTGATTCCACTGTGCCCACTGTGACACTTGGTAAAATAGGAGTGAAGAGAAAATAGTTTCGTGGTGATACAATTGTTATTTCAAATTGGCCTGGATTCAAGTGATTGAGTACACTCATGGCTCCCCAACCAGTACCTAAAATTACGACTCTTTTCTTCGGCTCATTGGGAAACGTTGGCCTCGTGGCTCTCTCAAGAAATTTATACGTGTAGTAACCTACAGTGACGGCAAGTATCGTACCAAAAGTCCTCTTTAGAAACCTTCTACTTCTGGTTCCTTTCTTGTGAGAGCTAGCAAAACGAACTCCAGTCAGTTGTATTGCTTCGTTATAGTATACAACTCTACGGCGAAAAAAGCGACGAAATGGGGAAAGAAGACGTAAGTTCATGTTCATGGTTCGTCTTTTTTAATTCTAATTAATGCATATCTTTGTTGATTTGTATTAATTACATGTGGTTTTATCAATAGCATTCATTGCTACCTAATCATAATCATGAAAGGCAATGTTTTATTTTGCTCTGTATCCATGACACCCAATCCACTGCTGCTCAGCAAGGCACTCCAATTCTTTCATAAAGCTCTGATCAGGAGACTGTGAAGCTGATAAAAATGGGAGGTCGTACCTCTAAAGTAGCCCCTAGTAAAACCGGTAAGAAAACAACAAAAATGATAACAGCAATAAAATAAATTTATAAAGCTTTCGTAGAAATATTGTCTAGAGTAGACACCTGGTTACGTGTACTTTAACAAAGATTGTTTGGTTACAGTAAATCATTTTAAAATATAATATCTATATCTTTACTTGAAATGTTAGGTATAACTCCTAGCCTCGTACCCAGGCTTTCTTTTCTATTGCAAAAGCCTGGGTATGAGGCTAGTATAAATCCTTGCTTTCTAGAAACAAAAATATCTTTTGTCCACTTCTTTATAGCAATTGAAGTAGCTCCAGTTTCTGGGCCTATGGACTCCTTAGAAAACAGTCAAATCTTAAATTCTACATATGGTAGACGATCTAGTGGCAGCAGTACCTCTCCTAAAGGTCACTCACGTCCCGCAAGCCAAAGATCAAAGAGACCACTATCAAGATATAGTGGGAAGGCTGGATTTATCCAAGGTGCATGAGATTATAATTATAAAGATTATTACAATTAGATATTTACTTCAGTGTAATATCTATGTTATATAGTGTGGATTCACAATGTTCATTAAAAAAGTAAAAAACAGCCTTATATTTATGACTCTGTGGTATAAGAATTAATGGATTTTATTATCAAGAGAATACATTGTAGTTTTCATTTATTGACATAGTTTTATCTGCCTGAACTATTAAAAGAAATTAATATGTTAATTCTTTGTGCATTTAGTGAGTGTTATATAATTATGTCTTTTTATAATAGGTGCACATCCTCGAGCTATACATTTCTCTCGTCCTGGCTCACGTAGCTCATTCAGGTTAACTACCTCTTATGGTAAAGGAGATGGGTTAAAAACTATTTCCCAAACAAGTCGTATTAGTTCAGATCCATCCAACTCTTTTCGTCGCCATATGAGTCAACACCAAAACTCAATTACTGACCCTAACCCATGTGAGACAGACAGCTTAGATGAAGGCATGTCATATTTATTGAAAGTACAAGGTTATCAGGGAGATAAGCTAATAGCTACTCTCTGTCCGTCATGTAACTCTCAATTTAGCAATTTTGTTCATTTACCATTTCTATTGCTTTGTGGACACTCCTTCTGTAGTAACTGTCTTGAACGTGCATTACGGAATGATCCACCATCTTTAAAATGCGGTGTCTGTGGTATATGTACTCCTATTGAGCCTCAAAGTAGACCAGAAGATTTTGTTAAAAATGAAGCCATTTTAGATCTCATTGGAAGTGAAGATTTTGCATCAGTTATCAGCAATTCCAAGCTAGATCGATGTGCAGAGTGTGAAAAGAACTCTGCTGTAATGTACTGTAGTGAATGCTCAGCATCGTATTGTGAATCATGTAACCTTCAACAACATACTGGTTCTAAAGTTCGTTCCAAACACAAGCCAGTATCTATAACGCTTAAGCCCCGACCACAACCAACTTGTAAGAAACATCCAGGTCAGAGCTGTGTGCTTTATTGTGAAACAGAGCGTCTTCCTATGTGTGTTTTATGTAAATTTTATGGACAACATAAATTTCATAACTATCAGCTATTGAACAATTCTGCTACAGCATATCGTAATTCTCTCTCTACAAAACTGGATGACATGAAAAAACTAGAGGGATCTTTATATGAACTAGCTCAATCTCAATCGAAAATGAAACAGGAGATTCGTAATAAAGCAATGGAGTCACAAGATAAATTAGAGAAACATTTCATAGGTAAGGATTATTCTATGTCGGCCTTTTTGTGTTGTTCGTCACATACAATTGTCCTTTATCAATTCTGTAGACATATGGTAGTTTTACAATTAGTAATACAACATACAAATAAACATTAACTCTGAAATTTACATGTACATATAGAACATAGGTGACCCATAAATATTGAGAAAGGAGGGAAGGGAGCTAACTACATGATAGGAAGTGATCAAAAGGAAATGTTACAGTTGATGTGTGTTAGCTTATACAATTAAACATATGTACAAGTGATGGTGGCTCTGCTCCTGTATAAAAACATTAGGGGCTTCATCCTCCTCAGCCCCCTTCTCACCACTATGTAAAATTAGAAGCAAGTGCTTAACCACTCTATCACCAACTAGTTATTACAAGTATACTTTTGTTTCATAGACACACGTAATGAGCTAATAGCTGCATTGGAGCATCGAGAAGCTGTACTGTTATGTCTCTTAGATAAACAAGTGGAACTAAGAGAGCAAATACTACAAGAACAAAGAATGGAAGTAGCTGCTGCTCTCTCAAGGACTATTGCTGCTAAAGAAGAAGGTAAATTATCTCTACTTTATATATAACTGAACAATACCACATCAAAGACTATTGTTAAACTATTTGTGTTTATTGGTAATAACATCACATGTCACTATACAAAATAGATTAAGTGTATCATTAAAATCATGATTTCTTTCATCACAGTTACGAGACTCTTGGAGATCAATCCTATATCTGCTCTTCTCACTCGTAAACACATGGATAATGTCTTAGACAATGTATTGAAACAAACAGCTTCATTTACACCATCTCCTCACAATGAAGATAATACTCAAAAAAGCAACATGCAACTTCTACCTGTTGGCCTTCGTCCAAAAAGTGAATTGACATCAAAATTACAGCAAGTATTAAATCAACATGGAGCAGTGTTACAGCTACCAGGAAAAGTTGTCATCTCTAACATCTCAGTTCATTCTACATCAATTGTTTTACGGTGGGAGTTACCTGACCAAAATGCAGAAGTAACAGCTGATCGAACACTTATATTCTCTCTTCAATGCTATGCTGATGTACCATTCAAATTCAAAAAGGATAAGCTTGTTAATTTTAAGAAACGGTTTTTGAATATTGGCGCCAATTCTCCTGGCCTCTCTCAAGACAGTGGTTACCATCAAGATGGGAGTAGTGACTGTACCTCACAATCTAGTGACATTAAAAGTTGTAATCTTCCATCAATACCTGCCTCATTACGTACCAGCAGTAGTCACAATGTCTCCTTAATTACAATGCAAACACCTGATATGAAAGACTCCAATGGTAAGTTGGAAGACCATAAAGAAAAACTGAAAACCTCCAACTCAAATACTCCTCAAGGGCAGGTACTACAGAAAACACCAGTATTGCCACAGTCAGTGAGGTTAGCTCAAACTACTCCAGCTGCTAGAGCATCTGGTGCACTTTTGAGTTTACCTCCTCTTTTGACAAAAGATGGAGCTAGTAAAGTTAATACAAGAGATATTCAGAGTCCAAGTGACTCAGAGCACGATCCTATGTCTGGTTCTAATTTAAGTGGCATGTTAAGCGACAATGAAGACACACCCAGACCAAACAGACAACAACAGGTTTCTCAACCACCACCACCACCACAGCTTCATACACAAATGAGTTCTCAAACCACAGATGCAAGTAGTAGTAATTCAACACTGTCTGATGAGCCTACAGAGACATCCAATAATCATGCTATCAATATTGGAAGGTTTTGTAAAGGATATGCATTTGAAGAAATCTACTGTGGCCAAGATAGTCAGTTTTCATATTCTGGTATTGTTACTGGTGCAACATATTACTTTCGTGTACAATGTCGTAATGCTGTTGGTGAAGGACCATGGAGTGACACACACAAATGTTCTATCATTCCTAGTGAGTTAGATATTATATTCATAGAATTATACATTTAAGTGTTAAGAGTATTATAATCCATAGTCCACAGTGGGATATGCATTTTCCTATATCTAGTTAATATTAGTATATGTATCTGGTGTCATCTCTCTATTATGATGACACTATCCCTGCTATTACCTTGGTTGCTATGATGTTTCTTTTAGCTGGCTTCCTCTGTATGTAGATTTGTCTTTGTTTTTAAAATAACTAGTGAAATAATGATTGAATTATCTGTTAATGGATTGACTAATTGTAACTGGTGTTCATTTAATTTGTACATTAATGTGTGTATTGTTCTTTCTACATTATGTAGGTATTGTGAAAAGATGAGTGGACAATCTGTTATTGTCTTTACACTTCTTAATGTACCAATAATTTTATTATGTATTTTTCTTTGTTTTTTAAATTTTTTGCAATTAGTAATCAATGTCAACTTATTGTTATTTATGTCTATTATAAAAATCTTAACCAAAAGTTTATAAATTAACAAAAGTTGAAAATAATCAAGTTATAAAGAAAAATAAACCAGAAATATTAGTAATATGAAAATACATAGACTATTCCTTCACAATTGCTGTAATATGATCATTAAACAGATGTTGTGGATAAATGTAAGTTGGTGGTAATGATTTGTTATTGTTATCAGTGCTACATTTGAAATAAAATAATGATTTAACAAAATCATAATTTATCAGTACATATAGTTGATGAATATTATGTTTATTTTAAAAGCTTTTTATGTGTAATATTATTGGTTGATAGTAACAAAGTATCTTTGACTCACCTGCTGTCATTGGTATGATCTATGTTTGATGTATCAATTTCATCATCTCCCCAAACTAGATTAGTTTCATCATCATAGTTATTATCTTCATATGTTGTCTCTGTTGATAACTGTGCTCCCAATTTTAAGGACTTATCTCTAATATTTTTGTGGCTGTCTATATATCGTAATGTCACTTGACTTTTAGTTATAGCTGTTGAGTCTTTGTTATTATTAGATGAAAAAGAATATTTCATAGTTTTTTTCTGCTTGGACATGGTGAGGCTAAAAGTATGTAAGAATTAGTAAATCCAATCACACATAGTTGGACAAAATGTTTTAATCCTATTTGAGAAAATATTACCACTCTAGACCACTCATTCACTCTGGACAGATTAAGTGCACATATATATATATTACCTGTTGGTTCTTGTTAAAAAGAAGGCGTATCCAAGAGTAATACAAACGACAGCAACTGATAAACAAGCTATAACAATAATAACAATAAAAACTATTAGATTAGTTGTCCTGATGCCATCTAATACAAGTTCGTTTGGTGAAGGAAGCATCCATTTCGTTGCAAACAAGGGGTGTGGCTGAATAGTATGCGGAAATAATGCGGAAATAAACGGTGCTGCTACGAAAATGAAATCAATCTTATTTATTATAATATCATGTTTTCAACTTGTTGAAAAATTAAATGCAAGTGATAGGTCATCCAACAAAGGAGCTACTACTCTGATTATTATGGGAGCTAATGGTGACTTAGCAAAGAGAAAGATATGGCCTTCAGTACAAGAATTGATCTTCAGGAACTTAGTTGACACGTCTCTACTTCACATATATGCTGCTAGTCGTGAACCAACACAAACAACTGTAGATAATTTAAAGCATTACTTTAAGCATCTTTCTTGTGAGACAATAAAGGACTTTAATGAAAACTGTACTGAACTCAATCGTAAAATAGCTTCAATTGTGACACCATGTAGTCTAAAAGTTGAACAAGATTATGAGGAATTACATCACTTCATTAATTCTCGACTGATTGAAGAAAGTTTGTATGAAGCAGTGCGCATATTTTATTTGTCTGTTCCACCTTTTGCTTATACAGCAATTGCTCAAAATATTGACCATTATGCTAGACCATCATCTAATAATACCATATTGAGAGTTGCAGTTGAAAGACCATTTGGCAAAGATCTTCAATCGGCACAAACATTAGCAGGTCATCTACAGAAATATTTAAATAGCAATGAACTTTTTATCATAGATCATTATCTTCACAAACCAGGTGTAAGTCAGATCTTAGATTTCCGTTTGAATAATTTGAATAAACTTAATCCAATATGGAATGCTAAGTATATTAGTCACATTGAAGTTGTTGCTCGTGAAATTTTGAGTGTGGAAGGTAGAACATACTATGATCAGTATGGTGTTGTTCGTGATATGTTACAGAACCATCTAACTGAAATAGTGGCTCTACTGATAGCAGATCTAACAAATTTCACTTCTGTAAAGTCAGGAACTAATTTTGATTTGAACAAAGCAAAGTTAGAAGCTTTGAAGACAATGTATCCTCCATTTGTTAACAATGTTGTATTAGGACAATACTCTGATTATCAAACACACTTGTTTCAAGATATGGATAAGACAAAAACAAGATCTTGTACACCCACTTTTGCTGTTGTACTTATGAATGTACGATCTCCTCAATGGCTTGGGATACCTATCTTTTTAATATCAGGCAAATCACTTGGGAAAAAGGAAACATATGCTCGTGTTGTTTTTAAGCAGTCCTTGTTGTCTTGGTTTCCTTATGAAACAAGACAATGTACAGATACAATTGTTTTTAATATAGAAACTGGTAATTACAGAAATTATTCCATTGAGGTACCATTTGGAAAAGGTTACAATATGTACCACTTTCTCAGTCATCAACTTGACAGTACTTGCAAAACGACTGCTTTCATTCCTGATAAGCAACAACCATTACAAGCATATGCATCAATAATAAAAAACTTGATTGAAGGAAAAGAAAGTTATTTTATCCCTTTGAAAAATGCACTTCAATCATGGCATGTGTGGTCACCTCTGTTACATGAACTAGATGGAAAACAAAGCAATCTATTAATTTATTCAAATGATTTGTGGAACAACATGAAGTTATCAGTTAATGGTAGTGATTTGATCTTGTCCTTCAAACACATGGACACACAATATAGACAAAGGAGAAATGAAGAAATAGTCTTTGATAATGACAATAATTTTGTACACTACATTTCTACTAATGACATAACATCTTTTACCAGTGAAGACTTATTTGGACATCAAGTATACATGTTATCACGATCAGAATTGGCTCAAAATATGTCACATGATATATATCGTACTGCTCTTAAATCTATTAAAGAGAGGGGTGTGTATCATGTAGCTTTTCCTGGAGGCATGTCACCATTGAGTATTTATCAAGCAGTAGTTCTGAACTACAAAGACTCTTTCCCTTGGACTAAAACTCATGTATGGCAGACAGATGAAAGATGTGTAACACCCACTTCAGTTGAAAGCAATTTTAATAATCTCATGAATCATCTCCTTAATCTTCTACCTATACCATATATGAACATCCATCCATTGTTAAAAAACTGTATGACTGAAAGAACACAGTCACAGATTAATATTTCACAGGAAGTGGATGGATTATTTGATTATGTAATGTTAGGTGTGGGTGGAGATGGTCATATAGCATCTATTTTTACATCTGATATGATTGAACAGGAAATAGCAATATCTGACTCAATCCATCTCATTAACTTATTGTCTACATATCCTATTGCCATCAAAAAGCGTGTGTCCTTAACTATAAAACAGCTTATTAAAGCAAGAATCATTAGTGTACTGATCACTGGTGATGGAAAGTGTGACCTACTTATGAAAATCAAAAGACAATGTCTAGACATCAGCAACATTACTTTACCTATAGTACAATTACTTCATATGGCACTTCCTGGAACAGTGAAAGTTTGGATAGACAGAGATTTGTGTAATTGATTATAATAACATGTTTTCCCATTGTAAAGTATTACATTCAATAATAATTATTAGTTATGTAATCAAGTAACTTTCTTTAATTCATCAGGTTTATATACACCATTCTCTGTTATGATACCAGTGATAAGATCAGCAGGAGTAATATCAAATGAAGGATTCCAACAATCAATACTGTCAGGTGCTATCATTTTATTTCCAAAATAAATCATTTCTTGCTTTTTACGTTCCTCTATAACAATCTGTGAACCAGATGACAATCCAAAATCTATAGTAGTAAATGGTGCAGCAACATAGAAGGGTATGTTGTGGTATTGTGCAAGAACAGCTAGTTGATAAGTACCAATTTTATTTGCTGTATCTCCATTAGCTACAACTCGATCAGCACCAACAACAACTGCAGAGATACCTTTCTCTTTCATAAGACATCCACACATTGAGTCACAAATTAAAGTGGCAGGTATTTTCTCATGAACTAGCTCATATGCTGTCAATCTAGAGCCTTGATTATAGGGACGTGTTTCAGTACAGTAAGCATGGGACAGTTTACCATTCTCTGATAGTGCTCTTATAACACCTAATGCTGTACCATAACCTCCAGTTGCTAAAGATCCAGTATTACAATGAGTTAATATAGTGACTTGATCTCCAGTAGAATTTGCAAGAATATATTCAGCTCCATGAAACCCAATTTTTCGATTGGTTGTGACATCATCTTCAAGCATCTGTGACAATTGATTGTATAGAATATCTGTAAGCTTCTTAGTGCCTAATTCATTTTTAGAAAGTTCAGCAATGTATTTCATAAATCGAGTAGCTGCTTCAGATATATTGACAGCAGTTGGTCGAGCAGTCTTTAAATAAGAGAAAGAATCATTAACAAATGTGGCCACATCTTGTGTTGATTTAAATTCACCAGTATTTGCTTTGTGTCTGAGTTCAACTGCTATACTTAAAGCACCAACTATTGCAATTGCTGGAGCTCCTCGTGTCTAGATAATGATATTAAAATATTAAATCAATTAGTGAAATTATGTCCTAATTTATTACATGAGAATCAGAAATAAATAAATACATGTCTGATTATATGGAGACACTAGACAAGTTGGACAAGTTGACAATCACTAGATCTGACATGTGGATGGAAAATGGACAAATGCTATGACTATCTGATGTCATAAATAATAGTATATTGTACGTTGAGAGGAGGAGAAGGGAAGGGACATACTTAATGTGTGCAACAATGATACATAGTTTACAATGTATATTAATCTTCCTAATATATAAAGGCAAAGATTCAGCTAAACTTATAAAAGCAATATTTAAACAATAAAGTTGTTGCTGAATTTTTATAATAGGTCTAGGACACATACCAATGTGTTTAATGGTGGCAATGAACTACATTATATGATAAAAAGACATGGATTTATCACACATATATTATAATATGTTGTAAACTGTGCACTTTCATTGCTTATACAAATTATGTCCCCTCCCCTTCTCCTCCTTCCAATCTTGTCCCCATGACCAAACAATTGATGGGAAAGATTGTGTAAAACTTTAACATAGCACCTTGTTCTGTAATATATAATAATGGATGTGACTGAAAATTAGGTGACCTCATGTGATGTATGAAGCAACAACATGGAACTAGATAAAGTAATTAAAGTAAATAGCTATAAGTATTGGGTACTATCTATTAAAAGAATAGTAAGGTATTGTTATTAATACATAGATGAAGTCTAATGGTCATTATGCTAGGCTATTATTTAAATAATCATTATGACAATTTACATGACATTTGCAGAGAGACAGAAAACTATTTGGTAATGTTTCATATTTATGTGGCCAGCAATATTTCATGCAGGAAGAACAAGTTGTTGTATTAGTTTTCTAGACCCATCCCTGTTAATATTTCAGTCATAGGACAGAGTCTAGCTTGTGAGACTACTTCTATTTACTAACATTTGTCTTGACTATGAAATCTCAAGGAGTATTGACTATATTAACCAATTAATTCTATTAATAAAGAACTATAACTATGTAGCTCCTAATAAAATACTTACAAGCTACCATACCAGTTTACAACAACAATAACAACAACTAACAACAACCAGTAAATGATTGTACATACAATATAATATATTATTATATTAAATGATTCTTACCTTCATTTCCCTTATGACTTTCCAAGCATCTTCTACACCATTGACTGGTTCATAGACAGTATGTTCAGGTAATAGAAGCTGATTAAGAATTTGTAGACTACCTTGTACTTTATCAAAACGAATAGACTCCAGAGACATCTTCAGCACGAAGCACCTCCTACCATACTATTAGCTATTAATTCTTATTATGTATAGTAGTATAAACAGAACAAAAGAGATGATATTATACGACTTCATTTCATAATTTCTTGCTGAGAGAAAAAGGCTTGTGCCACAAAAAACTAGGAGCTATACACATACGAGTCGTGTTGTGTGTATTGGTTCCAATATTTTGTTTTCTGGGTTCCATGTTAGAGATAGTGTTTGTTGGGTTCTATAATTGTATTGTAACAGTTCCTTGTGTTCTATTAAGTTCTATTGGTTTCAGTTTTCATGATTCTCATGATTAAGCTCCAGCTCCAATGGTTTCACTGTTCTATGACTGGGTTTCTCATTGGCAAGCGTTCATTCTATTGTTGGTTTTGAACGTTTTCCACACATGTTCCATTCTTGGGATCTTTTGTATAAACCATCAAGACCATTACTGGCATGTGTAAGTATATCACATAACTTTTAAAGGAAACTGTTCAGTCTGTACTGTGTTAATAAATCATCAAGCTAAATGCTTGGAGATGTATTGTTGAACTTTCCTTAATAATAATAATTTGTTTTAACATATGTACTGATGTTTACACATTAGTACTGTACCTACTTATGATGACATGTCAAAAAGTATTTTATGATGAATATGAGTAGTTACACAATTGTACATTGATCTTCCATTAATTATAGTATGTATATTATGGAGTATTTTCTCCAAACTTTGTTGTTCAATAGCAGTTATTATTGAGACACATGTAGGAATGTGAGTGTGTTTGGAATTGGCAGCAGTCTGTATAGTGTTTGACATTCAGTAGTTAGTAATTCAAGCTTTTGAATTTTGTTTAATATTGTTTAGTTCTATCTCTCTCTCTCTCTCTCTCTCCTTGTATTTGATTGTAAATGATAATTATTAACACATTTTAATTGGATAGTCTACATGTATATATTATTAATTAATTTATTATTTTAAAGTAAGAACAATTACTTGGTATTTCTCATAATTACACAGGGCCAAAGTACTTTGTGAACAACACTGTAAACTATAATGTAAACTCCAATTTACATCATAGTTTACAATGGTTGACACTTGGCATTTCTAGACTACAGTAAATGAACTGATTTGGACAAAGCATGTACAAAGCAATGTACACTTGACATTAACTTCTTTGTAAACTTTATGTACATTAGACAAAGGTCATCATAAATTATACTGGAACAATGTTTTATAGAAAAGAATTTGAGTTTATGTATACAGTCAATAATCAATTAAGATGCAATGCTGAGTTCTATTCAGTTCAACAGCAAATTTGAGCCTCAAGCACAACTATATAAGAGATGATAATTAACAGCTATGATACATCAAATAACCTACATTGGTATTGTCAAGTGTATCATAACTATGATTGTGTAGCTACAAAGGAAAAAACTTTTTAGTAAGTATAGAAGTTCATGACATTTACCTCGTACTATGGAGTGATACATGATATATATATATAATATAGATATATTTTATATATATATATATATATATGTATGTATATATATATATATATATATATATATATATATAGAACAGAATTAAAGGACAAAAGAACAGAGCTTTCGCTCTGAAACTCGGAGTAACAGCAACACAGCGAGAGCTCTGTTCTTTTGTCCTTTAATTCTGTTCTAACCCGCTCTGTCTAAACGACATCGAGCACTCTTCAACAGACTTAGATACTTCAGTATATATATATATATATACATGTAAGTAATGATTGCCAATAGACGATAGATATTGTAATTTTCATAAATGATCACATAAGAGGTTACATTTGTACAACAACCTATAAAAGTTATCAAAAAGTATGAATCTAGTAATATACCTTAATTCATTTTAAGAGATATATGTAGTTCACACAAACAGATACAGTAAGATGTAATGATTACCATAAACATGTACCTTAATGAGTAGGAGTTACACTTCTGGCAACCTAAAAGTACAAAGTGATGATTATATAATAATTACTATGTTCACCATTATCAGTTTTTATTACCCATTTTGGTGCATCATTAGGTGGAACAATAGCAGAATGTGATCATTCCTTTATGATCTTCTTTGCAACCAATTCACTAGCGGGAGACTTAGCTTGCTTGTTACTGAATCGATCATCTAGAATTTTCATAAACTCATTAAGTCCTACAACAACATAATAACAGTGGACATAATTGATTCTTAATGCTTACTATCAGAACACAACAATAATTTGTGTTCAGTTATTCCATTAAGGTTTCAGGATTATCTGATTCTTCAGTTATGTATAACAAGTTCAATTTCAGTTGTCACTGACTCTTGTCTCTGGAATCTCTGTAAAAAAATTAATAATACTGTAGCACATAGTCTCAGGTTTTAGCATAATGTTCTAAAGTTAATTCATAATTACTATACATACATATTCATGTCGCAATCTGTATTTTCTCTGTTTTAATTGATTCTCCACAAAATCTCTCTTGCCAGACTAATGCTCAAGGAAAGCATGGTGCAGATTTTCATAACAACGTCTGCCACTAAAAACATGTTGAAAACGCTCAGATAATTTTTTCAGCCAGTCTTACTTTTATTTCTTTTTATGGAAACTTACAGCTTGGTTGACTTTGAATTTGTTCAGTAATAGAGACTTGAACAGTTTTGGTGTAATCAGATGAAATTCTAGAAATACAACTTATAATAATAATAATTATTATTTCAATTACCTACCCTTCTGATTCCTTAAATTGATTTTCAAATTTTTTATGGATGAAATACAGTTTGTTCTATCATCATTACAATTTAAATCTTCATTACTAGAACTTTCTTCTCTACTATAATCCTCTGCTATGGCTCCTAGTTTCATTCATGGGCTATATAATTGTTTACTTGTCCAGCTGGTGGACCGTTGAACGTCAATTGACAAACTCGGGATCGCTTGACAGAAGAACTTTTCTCTTGAGTACTGTCATTTCTATAAAAAGGACCAGTATAATAAGAAGAGTGTCTTGGACCACTATGAGATCTTGACGAACTTCGAGCATTAGCCATGCGCTTCCTTGGCTAGTTAAGTAGGTGGTACAACAAGTTTAATTCGGTACAGTATAATATTATTAAATGTAAATGAGTTGTAAACCTGCCTTTTGTAAACTATGAATACCTTGTAAATTTATGTAAATGCATTGTACATATGAAGTTTACACACTTCGTATACTAATGAAAACTAGCTGTGTCAGTACACTACATGTGTAAACCTCAAGTATTTTATGTGGTAAACTAAATCTATGTAAATGTAGTGTAAATTTGAAGTTTACATATTTTGTACACTGTTGTTTACTACTGTATTTGGAGCTGTGTTACTGGTGTCATTGATCTACATATTTGTTGACAGTACATTATCTACTAGGTCATTACAAGCTGGATCTGATTCTGTCTGTAATTAAAATAGAATTTTTTACTCATATTAAAAAAGGTGATATAAGATATGTTGTTGTGGTCATATTTTTATAGGATACTTATGTATGATGATAAGAAAGTGAAAGAAACAATTGATGAAAGCTGGCTACACTCAGGAGATATTTCTCAAGTTGATGAAGATGGTGAGTTGAGTATGCTACCTACTTAGTTTTTGTATTTATTATTAATGGTTTGTTTTTATTTCTGGTCATTTGTGGGAACTTATCATTAACCCTTGCTGCATACTGTGTGGATAATGCTCCATAGAGGGTTAAAATATTTGGGTGTGTGTCTTTCTGTTTGTCTAGATCTGTTAGTTGGCAATGTACTTTGAACTGTTCTAACTTGGTGACAACAATGTCTAAATTTCAGAGAAATGGCACAAGTCACATTTTTACATCCTGCCACTTTCTCTAGCAGAACATGTGTAAGGGCATTTCGACATGCAAAGACTTCTTGTCTGCTTGATGACTAAATAGAAGTCAATCGAAGGTTTGTGAAAATACATCATAGAGAGTTGATTATTAAGTAATAGTTTATTTTGAGACTTAGTCCAGAACCAGGTTAACAATATGTTAGATATTGCTCTATCACTTGCTTGTCTACATAGAATGTCAATCAGAATTCACTATTGTAAAGCAATTAATGATATGATCACTATGCAACAAGCAGGTATTAGAGGCTATAATAAATTAGCCTTTATTATTGACCTGGTTACCACCACAATAATCAGCACACACTATACACATACATATATACATAGAGTATATAATAAAGACAATAAATACATAAACATACTATACATAACTAGAGCTAAGAAGTGCTTTATACTTCAAGATCACTGATTATTTTCATGAAGTACAAGGCAGTCTGCAATTTTTTAATTAGTTTCTAACTGTTTATGAACCAGTAAATGGTGTAGAAGATGTTTGGAAAGTCATAAAAAGAGTGAAAGTTAAAATTATGTAATAGAAAAGACCATTTACTATACACTGAATAACATGATACATCAATGCATACTTTCAATTTAGAATTTTGTGCAGAATAAAAGAATTACAAAATAAACTAATATACTAGTAACCTGATGCAAGCTATTACTATCATAAAAGCAAAAAATACTAGTTTTTTGGTTGCTACTATCCCTAAGATTGGGTCCCAATATATACAGTATATTTTAACCATATGATCCTTAGTATTTTTACATCTGTGACATATATTTAGTTTGTCCTTATTCTTTAGCTATATAATGTTTCTAGTATAATTCATGTATAGCAATGTGTACTCTTTTGCTACTTCCTCATCTCTACAGATTCACATTTTGTATCACCTCAAATTTTAACAATCCTACTTACAAAGATGAAAAACTTAGTATATAAATGTACTTATCAAGCTTATTGAGATCTATACCTAATTGATTATGTAGCTCTTTAGTTCTGCTTCAATAAAGACTAATTAAGGTGGAACCACAATTTACATGATGATAGGAGCTGCTTCATGCACTTGACAAATTGACATGATCAGGCACCAATATGGACTTTTTAAGTTCATGCTTTACTGTTATCTAAAGCAGATGTTAATGTATCACTGTACTTTTTTCTATAGAAGTCATTTTCATGTCATTTTCTTCATCCTTGATAGAAAAGCATAAAAAGCAAACACATATACATCATTGTTAAATTGGAAAAGTCTATCAGAACACCATTACATTTGTCAGTAAGTAACAATGGTTATTGCCATAGCAGTTTTAAAAAAAATATTGTAAGGTGTGTATGTAATGACACAGGAAATAGGATGAAAACAACAAACAAACAACTATATTTTCAGAACAACTTAACAACAAGACCACTATCAACTGACAGTTTACAAGTTAAATACACAATACTTATATGGATTCACCAAGCAATAGTTAGATAACTATTAAAAATAGTAATAATAACAATAATAATAATAATAATAATAATAATAATAATATATTACACAAAATACAAAGTATAAGTTGTGTTTCAATTTATCACACTCTCCCCCATCTAGCTAGAATGTGAAGGGGCTGAACCAAATAACTGGTTTACGAACATGAGTGGAATGATGGAGAGTTGATAGAAGTAAAACATGTGATGACAGTTGAAGTGATGAGTTAGAATTCATTGTAGGAGGGGAAGGGATATAAATGATTGTTGTTGAATTCAGGACAGGCCAGTCATCAAAATCATCAACTTCAAACAAGTACTACTATCAGAGGAAAGATACTATAATTGGTTGAGATGACAACACAAAATAATGTCAGTTACCTTATACGAGACTGGGTCTGTAATTTGAATGATTTCTGCATGAATCCACTGTGGTGGTCCATAATAATTACGTGTGAACACTTGATCTCCTATACTGAAGGGACATACATTTTTGTTGACAGAAGTTGGTTCTATTTATTTGATACCTTGTGAGAAAAGTCTGGGTGGATAAAATCTAATTGAATTCATAAATGTCTACCTGTTAGAAGTTCTGCTGGGGTGTAACACGATAATGTTATAAAATTTAAGAAGACCCTCGACAATTAATGAGAGGTGTGAGTGTGCTTCATACTGTGTTGTTTCATAAAAAATTGAAAGATATCACTGATAAAGGCAGTATGTTATCAGAAACTAGTTGTTTTGGTAAACCATGCATTAAGAAAATTTGCTTCAGTTTCTTGATGGTAAGTTCCAAAGAGGTAGAATCTATAATGTTAACTTTGAGCCATTTTGAATGAACGTCTATCAAAAGGAAGAAATTTTGCTGAAAAACAGTCCAGCATGATTGACATGAACTCTAGTCCAAGGTTGTCAAGGAATTCCCAAATGTGTAAGGATGCTCTGGGAAGTAGTGCAAGTATTTCAAGCTTGCACTTTTGTTTTGATATCAGAATCAATACCAGACCACCATACATACAAACGAGCTAACGTTTTCATTTTTCCCATTCCTGGATATGTTTCATGATAGCTGTATTTTGTCTAACGGGAGGTACATTCACATGTGAACCCCAGAATAAACAATTGTCTAAAAGACTGAGTTCCATTCCAGTGAGGCATCACATCATAGTAATAAGAGTTTTTTGACTGTCAAAAAGTACAAGTAATGATGACGATTGAAGGATATCTTTGACCTGTTGGAAACCACTTTCTTGTGTCTTTATCCATGAATGACCAATGGCCACCTTTTTATAGAAGGGCATATAATGGGGCCAGGATTTGCCAGATTTTGTAAATAACTTGTAACAATAGTTGACAAGACCTAAAAATGATCTTAATTCTGTGACATTCAAAGGTGCTGGTGCTTCTTGAATAGCTTTAACATTGGAATGGGAAAGGTAGAGTTCTGAGTTATCAATAATGTAACCTAAATACTCAACTGATGTTGTAGCAAAGGTGCATGTAGAACATTTTAATATAAGTCCTGCAGAGGACAGTCTGAAAAGTACACAGGTGAAGTTGTGTAGGTGATCCTCTTCATTGGTACCGGAGACCAAGATATCATTGATATATACATAGACATTTTGTAAGTCACACAAAACATTCTTCATAGCCTGTTGAAAAGGACTTGGAGTCGTTGAAATGGTAAACAGTAGATGTTGATATGGAAACAACCCTTTATGAGTTTCAATGGTTGTATACTGCTTAGAGTTTTTACGTAAAAGTACTGCTGGTTGGCATGGCTCAAATGAAGTTTCAAGAACAAGCACCTTTTAATGCTGCAAAAATGTTTTCAAAGCAAAGTAATGAATGGCTATCAGTAGTTAGAAACTGTTTGACAGTAACTTTGTTTGTAATTTCTGCAAAGGTGTCTTTTTTTGCAATAGGAACAATTGGGGCTGGCCCAAACAACATGATGAATTGGGTAATGATACCCAATTCTTGTAGTCGAGAGATCTCTTTTTCTACTTTCTCTTTAAGGTTATATGTTACAGGTCTGGCTTTGAAGTATTTTGGGACAACCTAAGGATACACAAATAGTTATTCAAAATAGGTCAGTATACTTGTCAAGAAGTGTTGAGAGTGATAGAGTTTGTCAAGGGAATGAATACTGTTCCAGTCTAATTTAATTATTTCAAGTCAATTTCTACCAAAAGACTTGGTCCGCATCTATGCATAACTAGGAGTGGGAGAATCTGAGACTGTGATTGGTAATCTACGTGTATATCACAAATGCCAAGGATCATAAGGTTTTCTCTAGTATAGGTACTGAGAGTAATATTGATAAGTTGCAATTACGATGTTGATAAAGACACCCTATGTTTAGTTCCATTGGAAGATCTAACACCCATTTACTTAGACTGTGTCATACAATAGGTTTCAGGCAAGGGGTAGGTAACATCTGACCCCGTCAGAGAGGTGAGAGAGATCTGAGGTCAGCTGAGGGGTCTGACTTGTGGCTATCAGTTTACTATGACACTTTTGTATGAGTCCAATTTCCCAAAGGCTCTGTTTTAAGAAAACTGCAAGTACATGGTTGCCTTAACAATGATAACATGTAGAAGCTGTATAGTCTGTGTCAATGCATGACTAGAAGTGGGAGAATCTGAGACTGTGATTGGTAATCTACATGTACATCACAAATGCCAAGGATCATGAGGTTTTCTCCAGTATATAGGTACTGAGAGCAATATCGATAGGTTGCATTTGAGATGTGGGATGAGAAATAGAATCATAAGTTTGTTCACTTACAATTGACAAAGATGCCCTATGTCTAGTTCTATAGGAACCCATTTACTTGGAATGTCATACAATAGGTTTGACTTTCCCAGGCAAGGTAAACTGGGGTGTAGGCATCATCTGGCCCATCAGACAGGTGAGAGAGATCTGAGGTCCACTGAGGGGTCTGACTTGTGGCTATCAGTTTACTATGACACTTTTGTATGAGTCCGATTTCCCAAAGGCTCTGTATTCACCTTTAAGAAAACTGCAAGTACATGGTTACCTCAACAATGATAACATGTAGAAGCTGTATAGTCTGTGTCCATGCATGACTAGAAGTGGGAGAATCTGAGACTGTGATTGGTAATCTACATGTACATCACAAATGCCAAGGATCATGAGGTTTTCTCCAGTATATAGGTACTGAGAGCAATATTGATAGGTTGCATTTAAGATGTGGGATGAGAAATAGAATCATAAGTTTGTTCACTTACAATTGACAAAGACGCCCTATGTCTAGTTCTATAGGAACCCATTTACTTGGAATGTCATACAATAGGTTTGACTTTCCCAGGCAAGGTAAACTGGGGTGTAGGCATCATCTGGCCCATCAGACAGGTGAGAGAGATCTGAGGTCCGCTGAGGGGTCTGACTTGTGGCTATCAGTTTACTATGACACTTTTGTATGAGTCCAATTTCCCACATGCTCTGTAATCACTTTTAAGAAAACTGCAAGTGCTGGCAAACATGGTTGCCTCCACAACGATTACATATAGGTCGACAATCTTGTAGAAGCTGCATAGTGGACGAGGAAGGTAATTGCTTTAGTAGGTCTGGGATGTGAAGATCACCAAGCCCCATAGATCAAGTTGAGGTAGTTAAAAGGCTTTCTTGTATGTGAGGTGTGGTTCTTGTAGTAGACATCATTGATGTCACAGATTAATCTATCGTAAACCATTAATTTTCATTCACAAACGTTTGCTAAATCCCAAGTATATATTCTTTGACTCTCTTCAATTCTGCTACATAAGTAGCTACAGATTCGCTTTCTTTACATGCTCTAATGTTGAGTTTAAATCAGAGAAGGTGTAAGGTTATAATGACTGTTGAGGAACTGGTTAAAATCCATTACAATTTATCACCTGAGCTAATTGCTTGTAGCAACTCTTATTAAATAGCTGAAATGTTGAAGGGCCATATACAGTAAGTGCTATTAACTTTCTGTTTAGCTTCGTTCAGCACATGACCTCTAAGATTCATGACCAAGGTTGAAACTCGAGATCTTTCCACGTACTAATATGTTGAACAGCAAATCCATGTAACCTCTTAGCCAATGTAGTGACTGAGGAAATGGAATGAAAACAACCTTGTACCCACATTTATATGGATTCACCAAGCAATAGTTAGATAACTAACCAAAATAGAAATAATAATAATAGTAATAATATTAATAATAATAATAATAATAAATGATAATAGTACACACAAATACAAAGTATAAGTTATGTTTCAGTTTATCACACTGTACAGGTATCTAAATTTTTCTTAAGTTAATGCAAATTGCTAGGATATAATATCAGAATATATTAAAAATTTACAGTCACATGTGATTAAAATACAGTCCTGTTTCTTTACAATGAATTAGAGCATATAAGCTGTGTAGGACCATCCTACATATTTAATATGACTAAGGTAGCCTACCTGTGACATTAAGGGAAAAAATCTTTAACACAATTTCTGTATCCAGGGAGCTATTTTAAAATAACTTTGGAATTATAATGAATCTTTGACAAAGGATATTAATTAAGCTAAAACATTCATTTAATTTGCAACGTTCCTGTCTCTAGTCTTTCCTTTCTAAACTCCTGTTGGGTTCTGTTTGTGCTAATAGTAGTTGCCATGGGAAAAAGTAAGAGTATAATATTTTGCTATAAGTAAAATGACAGGACTGAGTAGTATTTAAGTGTAATCAGTCCTTCTTTTGTTTCCTTCAGAGAGGGAGTGTCTATAATGTTCCTATGTACCTATCTAAGTCTTCCACTTAAATTTTTTCTACCAAGTGTGTCTAGATCATACATTACTGTACATTATTGTTGTATATATAGAGCAATGAATGAGATCAGAGGTGCATTGAACTTTTACATTCCTGTGATACAACAAATGTTGATACTATGAGAATAGTCTATATAAGTTTGAGCTTTGTCAAATAACAATGAAGTAAAATAATAAGGAAGTATCATGTAATGGACCATAACACGCTGACAGGTTATATTGACTATATGTAATCAATGTGTATATTAGCACAAGTATACAAGGTGTTTTCTCTCAAGGCTGCAGCTGGAGTCATTCTTAAATCATGGTAGATATTTATTTTTAAAATATTGTGATATGCAACATTTTTATAATTACTAATTTAATTCATGACAATTTCCCTAAAAGCCTAACAAAACTGCAAAAATAGATTGATTTAAACAATCTATGGTTAGTTGGTTTGCATATAGTGCAGGATGAGTTGTTTTATATCTAATATGTAAACTAATTGATATGCAGTTGTGCAATTTAATTTACAAGGCTATTTAGTGGCACCAACCATTAGTTAGTATGTTCTTATCATGAGATATAATCATTGAATCTGGATCAAACTATACTTGAACAAGCTTTAACAAAGTCAAAAATCAAGTACACTTCTTTTAAGGTTTCTTATTAATCGTTTGCTACATTATTCACAATAAAATTTATTATTAGTGCAAATTGATAATTGTTGTTGAAAAATAGAAAAAAATTGGCCAACAAGTAATATTTATTTACATTATCTTTGTTTAGGAGAATCATTATGTAATGCATTTAGTATTTTGTTTTTACTTTAGGAAATAGCAAGCTAATTAATTCTGCCAAAGAAGGAAACTTATCAGAAGTAAATGATGCCATCTCAAAAGGTGCAAACGTAAATGCTACAGATGATGTAAGTTATTTTCATTATTTAATTTTACACTTAATAAATAAAACAGTCAGTCTAAATGAACTTTCTTGAAATATAACAAATGTTAATTTTTGTTTACATATTTTGTTTTCTTTCAACCTAACCAATCAAGCTGAGTTAGTTACTGGTCTATTGCTAAATTAGTTTGTAGATTTGAATTTATATTAATATATTATCATTGTTATAATTGAATAATTCATTGTTGTAATGTCATAGTTAATTATGGCAGTATAGAGCCATCCACAAATTAAACAAATAAAAATTAATTGCTATACAGTAATATATATACAGCACACATGGTTTTACATTCTGGATTATGACAATAATACTATAGTACAGAGCAAATATAACCTTTGTCTCAAGTAGAATGCTCTCTAATGGGCAGTGTACATGAAGCTATTTCAGTTGAATTAAAAGATAGAGTAATACTGACTATTAAAAACAGTCAATGTTGAGGACCAAGTTTGCAGCCTTTAGAAATAAATTTTGAGTTGACATTTTACATGTATTAATTAAAGATATTGAGACTTCTATTTTTACTGTGATCATTTTGAGATATATTTTACTATTATCTTTACATTACATGAATTTTTTGAGAGTATTTTATTCACTTGTATACTTCATTATCAAAGTATACATGTACTTGTATAACACTGGAACCATTTGTAGTATCTTAATTCATTTGTCTAATTAGGATAGACTGTTAGTAATATTGTTGATAGTTTGTTTATTATTGTTGTTATTGCAATAGAATGGATGGACGGCTCTTCATCATGCAGCTTTTCAAGGACACACAAACATTGTTGAAGCATTAGTTAATAATGGTGCTAATATTAATGTTGTTACTACTAAGGTAATTTGAATAAACAAATATAAAACATTTTTTTGTTGTTCACTTTGTAGTCTTTTAACAAAACCCCTACAAAATTAGTGTAAAGTAATAAAACTTATAGTATGATAGTTATATTTGGATTTTGTATGGATTTGTGTATACAAAGTAATATGACAACCTTGTTTCAGTGCTTTGTGACATTGTCATCATTACATCCATTTTCTTTGTTTAAATTGTTTTTATATCTTTTTCCACAAGTAAATAGAAGCTATACTAAACAACAAATATCTACAAACACCCACAGTGTTTAAATAGCTATTAATATTCACCATGTGGTAATATACATATTAAGATATATTTTTGGTAATAATAGTTGTTAAAGAATATTGAGTATAATAATTATCATAAATAATGTCAATTGACGGAGTTCACTTTACTAGAAAATACTACTACAAAAGTTTTAAGTTATGGAATATTTGTATAGCCTGTTTCCAAATAGTCTTAAAATGCCTTTTATAACTATTATGGGAATTATAATCAATATTGTACTAGTACAGAATGAAAGCAAGAAAAGTAGAAGCATATAGCTATTTAACTAGTTCTGGTTCTCCAATTGACAAAATTAAGTTTTAAGTCTTACTAGTCTTGAAAAGACTCAATGATGACAAATAAGTAGTTAAATAAATAATGTAAATCAAGTCTCTCATCATTTGATAACATGTAATGAAATAGATTTGATATAATGGAATTTAATAATTATTACTGTTTACTGTGTTGTATTTGTGGGGATTGTTTGTTATCTGAGTGTGTCCTTTATGATATAATGTAGTAGAATTTGTAATTGTATACAATTCAACATTTGTTATTCTGTTTACTGTATTGTTTTTGTTCCTACTTTTATGATGGTGGTATTGTATGTTATCTGAATATACCCTTCATAATATAATAGGAAGTAAGTATGATATACTGTAGTACAATTTGTAATTGTATGCAATTAAATATTCATTTCTTTGTTTACTATATTGTTTTTGTTTCTACTTTTATGATGGTGCTATTTTATGTTATCTGAGTATGTCCTTTACAATATAATAGGAAGTAAGTTTGATATAATGTAGTACAATTTGTAATTGTATGCAATTAAATATTCATTTCTTTGTTTACTATATTGTTTTTGTTTCCACTTTAATGATGGCGGGAACTTATTTTATCTGAATGTGTCCTTTATAATATAATAGTGGGTAAGTATGATATAATGTAGTAGAATTTGTAATTGTAAACAATTCAATATTTATTACTTTGTTTGCTGTATTATTTTTGTCTGAACTTTTATGATGGTGGTATTGTATGTTATGAATATATTTTTTATAATATAATAGGAAGTAAGTATGATATAATGTAGTACAATTTGTAATGTATATATATATCGATATGTTGTTGTTTCATTTTATTTTGTTGTTGTATGTGGTTTTTTAAACTGTGTATAAATTAAACTACATACATTAATTGATGAGGGACGTGGCAACCAATGAATTACATACCACTAACAGTGATAGTGTGTACAATTAATGATATTTCAGTGGTTTGAAGTTTGTTACTATCTTGCTTCTCTGCTTATATAGTCTTTGATATCCATTGCTTTATTAATTGTCCATATCTCTATCAAGTCTGTATTTTTGTAGTCAGTTTTTATCTTCCAAAACAAAATTATAGGATGATTATTGAATTATAATCTTGTTATTACTAAGACTGGTAGTTAACTATTAGAGAAAATATAGCAAAGTTATTGCTATTGTGATGTTTTATCTCTAAAGTCAAGTTGTTGATTATTTTCTTGTTATTAGATGTGTACATTATGTTTGAACATTGTGTATTTACATCATGTACTTTATTTACATCAGTTACACATATTTTGTTATTACTTTATTTTAGCTATATGATGATTCCAATATAATACATGTACTGCAGTAATTAATAATATAGATAATATACAACTGTTATGATACCTATCTATATTGATTGTTATATATTATCATGTTTATTATGATAATTATTAGGAAGGATCTAGTCCTGTCATGTTAGCAGCAATGAGGGGACACAAAGACATCGTTTTGATATTAATAGAGGGAGGAGCCAATCTAAATCTTGTTGACAATGTAAGTATCTATTTGTTTGTTATTGTAAATATTGTATTACTACTCATTTCTTAAATGTTATCAAGATTATTTGACATAGTATTGAAGGCAGAAGTAATTTTTAAAACATTTAATATAGCGAATGTCACAATCTAAATGTAGTCCATTTCATAGTGTCATATAGTTTTGTTACATCATGTACTGAAATAATATTATAATATTATGAAGTAGTTCTCAATTAAGAATGCTTTGATCATAAGATTGATTAGTAGACAAGAAAAGATGCAAAATAATGTGTACATGAATATGACCTTGTTCACCTGTTGTTTAAGAATATCAGGACAACCCACCGATATCCACCTGAATGTCTGGCTGTATTGAAAGTAACATACATATTATTAGGCTAAACGCAGGTCATTGTGGAGTAATCCTTAGCTTCTATAATGCCATGTTTCAATTAGTATCTCTATTATAATACTGGAAATTAAACATGTAAGGATGTCAGTTAACAACATGAATACTACCATGCAGGACTGAGTGTAAATATAGGAGTTACCAAAACAAAGAATATCATCATGAACAATGAAAGTCTTGTTTAGGACAATATCCTTGTAAAGAGTGCTTATATCTGCCTCCTAGTAGCCACTAACTAAATGAGTTTACATTATTTAATGTTGTGTTTGTACTTTAAACTTCAAAGCTACATATAATTATAGCAATATTGATGTCCATTAAACAGACTGTTTGTTTGTTTTATCTGTTATAATAGGATGGGTGGACGGTTCTTCACATTGCATCAAATGAAGGCCACACAGACATTGTTGAAGCATTAGTTGATAATGGTGCTGATATCAACACTGTCACTACTAAGGTAATTTAAATAATATGTTTTTTTAATGTGAAAGCTATGACTGGGAGATCACTGTTTAATAATGATTAGTATTATAATGATAAAAGATGTTTTACCTGACATTGACAAGTTTTTATGTATTATAATTGTACAAAATTCCCAATTAGGTAGTAGTCCAAAGAAGTTGATATTAGTATTAACATGTACACTATCATAGTAAAAATAATATAAATGTATCTTTAAGATAAATGTCAATTGATATTTGATAAAAGATTTACTAATGAATATTTACTGTTTTTTAATCATTTTAAAAAACAATTTTGTTATATGTCATAGTTCCATTAATGTAAAGTGATACTATGTAATTTTATAAAGTGAGGAACTGTACATGTTATGAACAATTCAAAATGTAGGTAGTACATATTAAATTAAATGATTGTTTCATTGAATAATATGTTAACAAAAGTTGTTAAATTTACAATTGTAGCTTAATATAATGTAATTTAATAATTATTACTTTGTTTACTGTATTGTTTTTTCTGTATTTTATGGTTGTGGGGATTGTATGTTATCTGAATATGTCCTTTATACTATAATAGAAAGTAAGTATAGTATTATGTAATACAATTTGTAATTGTATGCAACTTAATATTTATTACTTTGTTTACTGCATTGGTTTTGTCTGTATTTTATGGTGGTGGGAATTGTATGTTATCTGAAAATGTCCTTTATACTATAATAGAAAGTAAGTATGGTATAATGTAGTACAATTTGTAATTGTACGCAACCTAAAATTTATTATTTTGTTTATGAATTGGTTTTGTCTGTACATTTATGGTGGTGGGGACTGTATGTTATCTGAATATGTCCTTTATAATATAATAGGAAGTAAGTATGATATAATTTAGTACAATTTGTAATTGTATTCAATTCAACATTTGTTACTCTGTTTACTGTATTGTTTCCATCTGTACTTTTATGATTGTGGGTATTGAATGTTATCTGAATGTAATATAATAGAAAGTAAGTATGGTATAATGTTGTACAATTTGTAATTGTATGCAACTTAATATTTATTACTTTGTTTACTGCTTTTTTTTTGTCTGTACTTTTATGGTGGTGGGGACTGTATGTTATCTGAATATGTCCTTTATACTAAAATAGTGGGTAAGTATGATATAATGTAGTCAAATTTGTAATTGTATGCAACTTAATATTTATTACTTTGTTACTGCATTAGTAGTGCAAAGAAGTTGATATTAGTATTAACATGTACACTATCATAGTAAAAATAATATAAATGTATCTTTAAGATAAATGTCAATTGATATTTGAGAAAAGATTTACTAATGAATATTTACTGTTTTTTAATCAATTTAAAAAACAATTTTGTAATTTTATAAAGTGAGGAACTGTACATGTTATGAACAATTTAAAATGTAGGTAGTACATATTAAATTAAATGATTGTTTCATTGTATAGTATGTTAACAAACGTTGTTAAATTTACAATTGTAGCTTAATATAATGCAATTTAATAATTATTGCTTTGTTTACTGTATTGTTTTTGTCTTTACTTCTATGATGGTGGGTATTGTATGTTATCTGAATATGTCCTTTATACTATAATAGAAAGTAAGTATGGTATAATGTAGTACAATTTGTAATTGTATGCAACTTAATATTTATTACTTTGTTTACTGCATTGGTTTTGTCTGTATTTTATGGTGGTGGGAATTGTATGTTATCTGAATATGTCCTTTATACTATAATAGAAAGTAAGTATGGTATAATGTAGTACAATTTGTAATTGTATGCAACTTAATATTTATTACTTTGTTTACTGCATTGGTTTTGTCTGTATTTTATGGTGGTGGGAATTGTATGTTATCTGAATATGTCCTTTATACTATAATAGAAAGTAAGTATGGTATAATGTAGTACAATTTGTAATTGTATGCAACTTAATATTTATTACTTTGTTTACTGCATTGGTTTTGTCTGTATTTTATTATGGTGGGGATTGTATGTTATCTGAATATGTCCTTTATACTATAATAGTGGGTAAGTATGATATAGTGTAGTACAATTTGTAATTGTATGCAATTCAATATTTATTACTTTGTTTGCTGTATTGTTTTTATCTTTATTTTTATGGTGGTGTGATTGAATGTTATCTGAATGTATCTTTTATAATATAATAGTGGGTAAGTATGATATAATGTAGCACAATTTGAAATTGTAAGCAATTCAATGTTTATTACATTGTTAACTATATTGTTTTTATCTCTATTTTTATGGTGGTGTGATTGAATGTTATCTGAATGTATCTTTTATACTATAATAGGATGTAAGTATGATATAATGTAGTACAATTTATAATTGTAAGCAATTCAATGTTTATTACGTTGTTAACTGTATTGTTTTTATCTCTATTTTTATGGTGGTGTGATTGAATGTTATCTGAATGTATCTTTTATAATATAATAGGTGGTAAGTATGATATAATGTAGTACAATTTATAATTGTAAGCACTTCAATGTTTATTACATTGTTAACTATATTGTTTTTATCTCTATTTTTATGGTGGTGTGATTGAATGTTATCTGAATGTATCTTTCATACTATAATAGGATGTAAGTATGATATAATGTAGTACAATTTATAATTGTAAGCAATTCAATGTTTATTACATTGTTAATTGTATTGCTTTTATCTCTAATTTTATGTTGGTGTGATTGAATGTTATCTGAATGTACCTCTTATAATATAATAGGAAGTAAGTATGATATAATGTAGTACAATTTGTAATTTTAAGCAATTCAATGTTTATTGCATTGTTAACTGTATTTTATTATCTCTATTTTTATGTTGGTGTGATTGAATGTTATCTGAATGTATCTTTTATAATATAATAGGTGGTAAGTATGATATAATGTAGTAAAAATTCTAATTTTATACAGTTCAATATTTATTACTTTGTTATCTGTATTGTTTTTATCTCTATTTCTATGGTGGTGTGATTGAATGTTATCTGAATGTATCTTTTATCTGAATATGTCCTTTATAATATAATAGATGGTAAGTATGATATAATGTAGTACAATTTGTAATCTATATATATATCAATATTTTGATGTTTCGTTTTATTTTGTTGTTGTATTTGTTTTTTTAAACTGTGTACAAATTAAACTACATACATTAATTGGTTAGGGACATGGCAACCAATGAATTACATACCACTAACAGTGATAGTGTGTACAATTAATGATATTTCAATGGTTTGAAGTTTGTTACTATCTTGCTTCTCTGCCTATATAGTCTTTGATATCCATTGCTATGCTAATTGTCCATATCTCGATCAAGTCTGTATTTTTGTAGTCAGTTTTTTTGACTGTAAAGTTTTTATCTTCCAAAACAAAATTATAGGATGATTATTGAATTATAATCTTGTTATTACTAAGACTGGTAGTTAACTATTAGAGAAGATATAACAAAGTTATTGCTATTGTGATGTTTTATCTCTAATGTCAAGTTGTTGATTATCTTCTTGTTATTAGATGTGTACATTATATTTGAACATTGTGTATCTTTACTTTATTTACATCAGTTACACATATTTTGTTATTACTTTATTTTAGCTATATGATGATTACAATATAATACATGTACTGCAGTAATTAATAATATAGATAATATACAATTGTTATGATACCTATTTATATTGATTGTTATATATTATCATGTTTATTATGATAATTCTTAGGAAGGATCTAGTCCTGTCATGTTAGCAACAATGAATGGACACAAAGACATCGTTTTGATGTTATTAGAAAGAGAAGCCAATCTAAATCTTGTTGACAAAGTAAGTATGTATTTGTTTGTTATTGCAAATATTGTATAACTACTCATTTCTTAAATGTTATCAAGATGACCTGACATAGTATTGAAGGCAGAAGTAATTTTTAAAAGATTAAATTTAGCAAATGTCAGAATCTAAATGTAGTCCATTTTATAGTGTCATAAGGTTTTGTTACATCATGTACTGAACTAATATTATAATATTATGAAGTAGTTCTCAATTAAGAATGCTTTGATCATAAGATTGATTAGTAGACAAGAAAAGATGCAAAATAATGTGTACATGAATATGACCTTGTTCACCTGTTGTTTAAGAATATCAGGACAACCCACCGATATCCACCTGAATGTCTGGCTGTATTGAAAGTAACATACATATTATTAGGCTAAATGCAGGTCATTGTGGAGTAATCCTTAGCTCCTATAATGCCATGTTTCATTTAGTATCTCTATTATAATACTGGAAATTAAACATGTAAGGATGTCAGTTAACAACATGAATACTACCATGCAGGACTAAGTGTAAATATAGGAGTATACCAAAACAAAGAATATCATCATGAACAATGAAAGTCTTGTTTAGGACAATATCCTTGTAAAGAGTGCTTACATCTTCCTCCTAGTAGCTACCAACTAAATGACTTTACATTATTTAATGTTGTGTTTGTACTTTAAACTTCAAAGCTACATATAATCATAGCAATATTGATGTCCATTGATCAGATTGTTTGTTTGTTTTATCTGTTATAATAGGATGGGTGGACGGTTCTTCACATTGCATCAAATGAAGGCCACACAGACATTGTTGAAGCATTAGTTGATAATGGTGCTGATATCAACACTGTCACTACTAAGGTAATTTAAATAATATGTTTTTTTAAATGTGAAAGCTATGACTGGGAGATCACTGTTTAATAATGATTAGTATTATAATGATAAAAGATGTTTTACCTGACATTGACAAGTATTTATGTATTATAATTGTACAAAATTCCCAATTAGGTAGTAGTCCAAAGAAGTTGATGTTAGTATTAACATGTACACTATCATAGTAAAAATAATATAAATGTATCTTTAAGATAAATGTCAATTGATATTTGATAAAAGATTTACTAATGAATATTTACTGTTTTTTAATCATTTTAAAAAATAATTTTGTTATATGTCATAGTTCCATTAATGTAAAGTGACAGTATGTAATTTTATAAAGTGAGGAACTGTACATGTTATGAACAATCCAAAACATAGGTAGTACATATTAAATTAAATGATTCTTTCATTGAATAGTATGTTAACAAAAGTTGTTAAATTTACAATTGTAGCTTAATATAATGTAATTTAATAATTATTACTTTGTTTACTGTATTGTTTTTTCTGTATTTTATGGTTGTGGGGATTGTATGTTATCTGAATATGTCCTTTATACTATAATAGAAAGTAAGTATAGTATTATGTAGTACAATTTGTAATTGTATGCAACTTAATATTTATTACTTTGTTTACTGCATTGGTTTTGTCTGTATTTTATGGTGGTGGGAATTGTATGTTATCTGAAAATGTCCTTTATACTATAATAGAAAGTAAGTATGGTATAATGTAGTACAATTTGTAATTGTACGCAACCTAATATTTATTACTTTGTTTATGAATTGGTTTTGTCTGTACGTTTATGGTGGTGGGGACTGTATGTTATCTGAATATGTCCTTTATAATATAATAGGAAGTAAGTATGATATAATTTAGTACAATTTGTAATTGTATTCAATTCAACATTTGTTACTCTGTTTACTGTATTGTTTCCATCTGTACTTTTATGATTGTGGGTATTGAATGTTATCTGAATGTAATATAATAGAAAGTAAGTATGGTATAATGTTGTACAATTTGTAATTGTATGCAACTTAATATTTATTACTTTGTTTACTGCTTTTTTTTTGTCTGTACTTTTATGGTGGTGGGGACTGTATGTTATCTGAATATGTCCTTTATACTAAAATAGTGGGTAAGTATGATATAATGTAGTCAAATTTGTAATTGTATGCAACTTAATATTTATTACTTTGTTACTGCATTAGTAGTGCAAAGAAGTTGATATTAGTATTAACATGTACACTATCATAGTAAAAATAATATAAATGTATCTTTAAGATAAATGTCAATTGATATTTGAGAAAAGATTTACTAATGAATATTTACTGTTTTTTAATCATTTTAAAAAACAATTTTGTTATATGTCATAGTTTCATTAATGTAAAGTGATAGTATGTAATTTTATAAAGTGAAGAACTGTACATGTTATGAACAATTCAAAATGTAGGTAGTACACATTAAATTAAATGATTGTCTCATTGAATAGTATGTTATAAAGGTTGTTAAATTTACAATTGTAGCTTAATATAATGTAATTTAATATTTGTTACTTTGTTTACTGTATTGATTTTGTCTATACTTTTATTATGGTGGGTATTGTATGTTATCTGAATGTGTCCTTCATAATATAATAGGAAGTAAGTATAATAAAATGTAGTACAATTTGTAATTGTATACAATTCAACATTTGTTATTCTGTTTACTGCATTGTTTTGTATGTACTTTTATGATGGTGGGATTGTATGTTATCTGAATATGTCCTTCATAATATAATAGGAAGTAAGTATAATATAATGTAGTACAATTTGTAATTGTATACAATTCAACATTTGTTATTCTATTTACTGCATTGTTTTTGTCTGTACTTTTATGGTGGTGGGGATTGTATGTTATCTGAATATGTCCTTTATAATATAATAGTTGGTAAGTATGATATAATGTAGTACAATTTTTAATTGTAAACAATTCAATATTTATAACTTTGTTTACTGTATTGTTTTTGTGTCTACTTTTATGATGGTGGTATTTTATGTTATCTGAATGTATCCTTCATAATATAATAGAGGGTAAGTATGATATAATGTAGTACAATTTTTAATTGTAAACAATTCAATATTTGTTACTCTGTTTACTGTATTGTTTTTGTGTATACTTTTATTATGGTGGGGATTGTATGTTATCTGAATATGTCCTTTATAATATAATAGTGGGTAAGTATGATATAATGTAGTACAATTTGTAATTGTATGTAATTCAATATTTATTTACTTTGTTTACTTACTGTATTGTTTTTGTTTGTACTTTTATGATGTTGGGGATTGTATGTTATCTGAATATGTCCTTTATAATATAATAGTGGGTAAGTATGATATAATGTAGTACAATTTGTAATTGTATACAATTCAACATTTGTTATTCTGTTTACTGCATTGTTTTTGTCTGTACTTTTATGGTGGTGGGGATTGTATGTTATCTGAATATGTCCTTTATAATATAAAAGGTGGTAAGTATGACATAATGTAGTACAATTTGTAATCTATATATATATTGATATGTTGATGTTTCGTTTTATTTTGTTGTTGTATGTGGTTTTTTAAACTGTGTATAAATTAAACTACATACATTAATTGATGAGGGACGTGGCAACCAATGAATTACATACCACTAACAGTGATAGTGTGTACAATTAATGATATTTCAATAGTTTGAAGTTTGTTACTATCTTGCTTCTCTGCCTATATAGTCTTCGATATTCATTGCTATGCTAATTGTCCATATCTCTATCAAGTCTGTATTTTTGTAGTCAGTTTTTTTGACTGTAAAGTTTTTATCTTCCAAAACAAAATTATAGGATGATTATTGAATTATAATCTTGTTAATACTTTATTTACTGTTGTATAATTTGTATGTATATGTAGTTTAATTGTTATTATTTTGATTACTTTGTTTACTGTATTGTTTTTCCTTCTATTTTATGATGCTGTGATTATTTTTTACCATGATCTTGATAACTTAATAGCTGGTAAGTATTATCTAATTTAGAACAATTTTAAAGCTAAGACTGGTAGTTAACTATTAGAGAAGATATAACAAAGTCATTGCTATTGAGATGTTTTATCTCTAAAGTCAAGTTGTTGATTATCTTCTTGTTATTAGATGTGTACATTATATTTGATCATTGTGTATCTTTACTTTATTTACATCAGTTACACATATTTTGTTAGTACTTCATTTTAGCTATATCATGATTACAATATAATACATGTACAGCAATATGTGTATGTAATATAGATAATATACAACTGTTATGATACCTATCTATACTGATTGTTATATATTATCATGTTTATTATGATAATTATTAGAAAGGATCTAGTCCTGTCATGATAGCAACAATGAGGGGATACAAAGACATTGTTTTGATGTTAATAGAGAGAGGAGCCAATCTAAATCTTGTTAACAAAGTTAGTATGTATTTGTTTGTTATTGTAAATATAGATAATATACAACTGTTATGATACCTATATATACTGATTGTTATATATTATCATTTTTATTATGATAATTATTAGGAAGGATCTAGTCCTGTCATGATAGCAACAATGAGGGGACACAGAGACATTGTTTTGATGTTAATAGAGAGAGGAGCCAATCTAAATCTTGTTGACAATGTAAGTATCTATTTGTTTGTTATTGTAAATATTGTATTACTACTCATTTCTTAAATGTTATCAACATTACTTGACATAGTATTGAAGAAAGAAGTGATTTTAAAATCATGAATGTCATAATCATGAATGTCATAATCTAATGTAGTACATTTCATAGTGTCATAAGGTTTTTTTACATCATGTACAGAACTAATATTATAATATTTTGAAGTAGTTCTCAATTAAGAATGCTTTGATCATAAGATTGATTAGTAGACAAGAAAAGATGCAAAATAATTTGTACATGAATATGACCTTGTTCACCTGTTGTTTAAGAATATCAGGACAATCCACCAATATCCACCTGAATGTCTGGCTGTATTGAAAGTAACATACATATTATTAGGCTAAATGCAGTCCATTGTGGAGTAAGTCTTAGCTCCTATAATGCCATGTTTCATTTAGTATCTCTATTATAATACTGGAAATTAAACATGCATGGATGTCAGTTAACAACATAAATACAATCATGTAGGACTAAGTCTAAATATAGGAGTATACCAAAACAAAGAATATCATCATGAGCATATTAGAATTGAACAAAGTGATGTTGTGTAGTTGGGATAATTTTGTTATAACGTTTGTGTCAGGTAATATCTTCATTTGACATCTACATCTATCATTAATAATTGGTTAAAGTGTACACACATATCTAGTAATAAAGCCTATCTTATGAAACATCAGTTCCTTAAACTTTAATTTTTTGTTTGATATTTTTCAACAATGAAAGTCTTGTTTAGGACAATATCCTTGTAAAGAGTGCTTATATCTGCCTCCTAGTAGCCACTAACTAAATGAGTTTACATTGTTTAATGTTGTGTTTTACTTTAAACTTCAAAGCTACATATAATTATAGCAATATTGATGTCCATTGATCAGACTGTTTGTTTGTTTTTTCTGTTATAATAGGCTGGGTGGACGGCTCTTCATTTTGCATCATATGGAGGCCACACAGCCATTGTTGAAGCATTAGTTGATAATGGTGCTGATATCAACACTGTCACTACTAAGGTAATTTAAATAATAATAAAAATGAGTGTTTTTTTTAATGTGAAAGCTATGACTGGGAGATCACTGTTTAATAATGATTAGTATTATAATGATAAAAGATGTTTTACCTGACATTGACAAGTTTTTATGTATTATAATTGTACAAAATTCCCAATTAGGTAGTAGTCCAAAGAAGTTGATATTAGTATTAACATGTACACTAGCATAGTAAAAATAATATAAATGTATCTTTAAGATAAATGTCAATTGATATTTGATAAAAGATTTACTAAGGAATATTTACTGTTTTTTAATCATTTTAAAAAACAATTTTGTTATATGTCATAGTTCCATTAATGTAAAGTGATAGTATGTAATTTTATAAAGTGAGGAACTGTACATGTTATGAACAATTCAAAATGTAGGTAGTACATATTAAATTAAATGATTGTTTCATTGAATAATATGTTAACAAAAGTTGTTAAATTTACAATTGTAGCTTAATATAATGTAATTTAATAATTATTACTTTGTTTACTGTATTGTTTTTTCTGTATTTTATGGTTGTGGGGATTGTATGTTATCTGAATATGTCCTTTATACAATAATAGCTGGTAAGTATGATATAATGTAATACAATTTGTAATTGTATGCAACTTAATATTTATTACTTTGTTTACTGTATTGTTTTTGTTTGTACTTTTATGATGGTGTGATTGTATATTATCTGAATATGTCCTTTATAATATAATAGCTGGTAAGTATGATATAATGTAATACAATTTGTAATTGTATGCAACTTAATATTTATTACTTTATTTACTGTATTGTTTTTATTTGTACTTTTATGATGGTGTGATTGTATATTATCTAAATATGTCCTTTATAATATAATAGCTGGTAAGTATGATATAATTTAGTACAATTTGTAATTGTAAACAATTCAATATTTATAACTTTGTTTACTGTATTGTTTTTGTTTCTACTTTTATGATGGTGATATTTTATGTTATCTGAATATGTCCTTTATAATATTATAGCTGGTAAGTATGATATAATGTAGTACAATTTGTAATTGTATGCAATTCAATATTTTTATAACTTTGTTTACTGCATTGTTTTTGTCTGTACTTTTATGGTGGTGGGTATTGAATGTTATCTGAATATGTCCTTTATAATAGGAAGTAAGTATGATATAATGTAGTACAATTTGTAATTGTATGTAATTCATTATTTATTTACTTTGTTTACTGTATTGTTTTTGTTTGTACTTTTATTATGGTGTGATTATATATTATCTGGATATGTCCTTTATAATATAATAGGAAGTAAGTATGATATAATGTAATACAATTTTTAATTGTAAATAATTCAATATTTATTACTTTGTTTACTGTATTGCTTTTGTCTCAATTTTTGTGGTGGTGTGATTGTATGTTATCTAAATATGTCCTTTATAATATAATAGCTGGTAAGTATAATATAATGTAGTACAATTTGTAATTGTAAACAATTCAATATTTATTACTTTGTTTACTGTATTGCTTTTGTCTCTATTTTTATGGTGGTGTGATTGAATGTTATCTGAATATGTCCTTCATAATATAATAGGAGGTAAGTATAATATAATGTAGTACAATTTGTTATTGTATGTGATTCAATATTTATTACTTTGTTTACTGTATTGTTTTTGTTTGTACTTTTATGATGGTGTGATTATATGCTATCTGAATATGTCCTTTATAATATAATAGTGGGTAAGTATGATATAATGTAGTACAATTTGTAATTGTATGTAATTCAATATTTATTACTTTGTTTACTGTATTCTTTTTGTCTGTACTTTTATGATGGTGGGATTGTATGTTATCTGAATGTATCCTTCATAATATAATAGAGAGTAAGTCTGATATAATGTAGTGTAATTTGTAATTGTACGCAATTCAATATTTATTACTTTGTTTACTGTATTCTTTTTGTCTGTACTTTTATGATGGTGGGATTGTATGTTATCTGAATGTATCCTTCATAATATAATAGAAAGTAAGTCTGATATAATGTAGTGTAATTTGTAATTGTACGCAATTCAATATTTATTACTTTGTTTACTGTATTATTTTTGTCTGTACTTTTATGATGGAGGGATTGTATATTATCTGAATGTTTCCTTCATAATATAATAGAGAGTAAGTATGATAAAATGTATGATAAAATAATGTAGTGTAATTTATACTTGTATGAAATTCAATATTTATTACTTTGTTTACTGTATTATTTTTGTCTGTACTTTTATGATGGAGGGATTGTATATTATCTGAATGTTTCCTTCATAATATAATAGAGAGTAAGTATGATAAAATGTAGTGTAATTTGTAATTGTACGCAATTCAATATTTATTACTTTGTTTACTTTATTATTTTTGTCTGTACTTTTATGATGGTGGGGATTGTATGTTATCTGAATGTGTTCTTCATAATTTAATAGGTGGTAAGTATGATATAATGTAGTACAATTTGTAATGTATATATGCTATATATTTGCCTTTAGTCTTCCATATCTATTGGTATGCTAATTGTCGATGTGTCTATCAAACCTGTACTTTTGTAGTCAGTTTTTGACTGTAAAGTCTTTATCTTCCTAAACAAAATTATGGGATTGTTATTGAATTATACTCTTGTTATTACTTTGTTTACTGTTGTATAATTTGTATGTGTATGCAGTTTAATTGTTATTATTTTGATTACTTTGTTTACTGTATTGTTTTCCTTCTATTTTATGATGCTGTGATTATTTGTTACCATAACTTAATAGCTGGTAAGTACATCAGTTACACATATTTTGTTAGTACTTTATTTTAGCTATATGATGATTCCAATATAATACATGTACAGCAGTATGTGTATGTAATATAGATAATATACAACTGTTATGATACCTATCTATACTGATTGTTATATATTATCATGTTTATTATGATAATTCTTAGGAAGGATCTAGTCCTGTCATGATAGCAACAATGAAGGGACACAAAAACATTGTTTTGATGTTAATAGAGAGAGGAGCCAATCTAAATCTTGTTGACAATGTAAGTATCTATTTGTTTGTTATTGTAAATATTGTATTACTACTCATTTCTTAAATGTTATCAACATTACTTGACATAGTATTGAAGGAAGAAGTGATTTTAAAATCATGAAAAATAGTGAATGTCATAATCTAATGTAGTCCATTTCATAGTGTCATAAGGTTTTGTTACATCATGTACTGAACTAATGTTATAATATTTTGAAGTAGTTCTCAATTAAGAATGCTTTGATTATAAGATTCATTAGTAGACAAGAAAAGATGCAAAATAATGTGTACATGAATATGACCTTCTTCACCTGTTGTTTAAGAATATCAGGACAACCCACTGATATCCACCTGAATGTCTGGCTGTGTTGAAAGTAATATACATATTTTTAGGGTAAATGCAGTCCATTGTGGAGTAATCCTTAGCTTCTATAATGCCATGTTTCATTTAGTATCTCTATTATAATACTGGAAAATAAGCATGTCCTTGTAAAGATTACTTATATCTTCCTCCTAGTAGCCACCAAGTAAATCAGTTTACATCGTTCAATGCAATATTTGTACTGCCACACAGCCATTGTTAAAGCATTAGTTGATAATGGTGTTGATATCAACACTGTCACTACCAAGGTAATTTAAATAATAATAAAAATCAGTTTTTTTGGTAATCAGAAGCTATGACCGGAAGATCACTGTTTAATAAGCATTAGCATTGTAATGATAAAAGATGTTTTACCTGACATTGACAAGTGTGTATATTATTTTTATACTACATTCTCAATCAGGTAGTAGTCCAAAGAACTTGATGGTAATATTAACGTGAAAACTAGCTTGCTCTTTGACAGAAATTATATTTTAAATCACAGTCTATATCATTTGGTGAAAAGTTTATGCTTTTTACGAAATATTAAGTTTGATGTTATGGCTCATTGTTTTGTCATGTCCTTGCAAGTTTGAATGATAGTTTTTATTTTTTATACTATTAAAATAATGGTTCTGTTATCTTTAATTTCCATGCTAAAAATTTCACATTGAAAACATCTGTATTAAAACAAAGTCCATGTCATATTATTATGAAGTTATTATTATGACATTTGTGCTAACTAATTTATATTATCATGTAAAATTCAAAGTATGTGATTGAAGTAAATAAACTATAATTTATTCTTACATACTAAACTAACAACAGCCAAATTTACTATGTATTCATGTATACATTAGCATTGGTTTGATATTGAGTTGGTAATGTTGGCAAGGTACATGTGCTAACTAAGATTTTTTGGACTATACATGTTTTCTGTATGAGTATATTTGTTTTCATTGTTTTATTGTATTGTTTCATGAGACTTACCCAAAAAATTGATCTGCATGCTTTGACTACTAACATGCATTGTAAGCAATGAGTTTTAATATGCCACAATATTGAATGTGACTATCTGTACTTGTAGATTATATTACAGTGTAGCTTTTTGGCAACCACACCCATTTTTAAACTGTTTTTATTACTTATACCATAGATTATAAACTACTAATTAAGGTTATAATAAGTCATTTGTAACAAAATATATAATATAATAGAAAGTAAGTATAATATAATGTAGTAATTGTATGCAATTCAATATTTTTATAACTTTTATATTCTAAATCTCTATTGTATGTAAACTAAACATTCTTGTTGAGATTGAGATGTTTTCATAATTAACAAAACCAAAAAATTACAAAAGGAGTATCATTTATGTATTTATCTTTTTATTTTCATTACATATTATATTATAGGAAGGGAAGACAGCACTCGTGATTGCTGCTAGCAAGAACCATACAGATATTGCACTTTTTCTGATTAAGAGTGGCTGTTCTGTTGACATTGTAGATAATGTAAGTTGTAGCACTACTTCACAAAGTAGGTTGTGATATTTTACCTTCTGTAATGAACTATTAAAAGAGCTTCACTTACTACAACTTGATGACATGTAAATTACAAGTAATTAGTCAACATGAGATAAAAAGAACAACTTCAACAGGAAATTTGAGACTAAAGTATAAGTTGTTCTATTTTAAGGAAATTCTGGCCATTGAGTGATGCTATGTTTTACATTGGCACATTTTTCTAAACTTGCATTCAGTGTGACTAAATGTTATGTAAGTGTGGTGTTGTATATACAGTAATAAAGTTTGTACACCAACTCTTTGGAATAAAGTGTAAAAGTTTTGTTAATGTTTAAAATTAATAACTGAGTACCTACATGCTACATATACAAATTGCTATATCAGAATTACTAACAACTATTAGGATAGGGCTTACTGTAGATTTAATATTAATAAAAATGCTAAAATTGGTATACATATCCATTTGTCACATTCAACATTATAAATATTACAAGTTAGATACTATGTACTTTATCATTAAAGTACACTGATATTCAATGTCATTATATAATTAAATAATCCAGTTACATTGTTGCTACATTAAAGGTAATTTGTACATTTTACTTGTTATATTGTCTTTGTGTTCTCAGAACAACGACACAGCTTTGCATTTTGCTGCTCTTCATAACAATGTTGATATTGTTGCTGCTATTTTTAATTGTAATGTTCACATTGATGTGAAGAACAGGGTGAGTATAATATAAGTTATATATTGACAACTGCCTTTGTACATAATTGAGGATGTTATAAATTAGGTTTATATTATAGTACGTTGCTAGGTGGTTGCTATGATTATAAGGCTGTATTAAATCAACTAAAACATTCTCACCCAGCCCACAATGCATTATCACAAACCACAGTGCAATATCTGGGTAAATGCGAGAAAGATATATTAAGTGTGCAGTTCCAACCAAAGAACACGCAAGAGTCGACTATGTGGGCTGTTAAAAATTATAACGAATGGAGTAAAGCTCGAAATGCTATGTACCAGAAGAACAAGTTCCAGAGGCGTTGTTACAGAGCACTGATCCCACTATTTTGAGTAAGTGGCTAGGCCTTTTTATTGCAGAGACCAGGAAACAAGACGGCGGGCTTTATCCTCCAAAAACATTATATCTGTTGCTATCTGGTGTATATCGTTATATGAAAAGCTTGAATCCAGTCGCCTTTTCACAAACACGTGTGTCGTGCGTTGCAATTACGTCACGATGTTGCCAAGCAGCCACCTAGCAACGTACTATAAAACACTTATAACACATCCGGTCGTGTTTATAAATCAACCACAGCACTCCCGGATGTGTTATAACTAATACTTATAAACTCTTAAACGTTATTGTCTGTTATATTATGCAAATAGATTGTTTTCAGAATTACTAACGCTTAATAATAAGCATAGTGTATTTATATTATATTAATAAAAATGCTAAAATTTCTTAAATGTTATCAACATTACTTGACATAGTATTGAAGGAAGAAGTGATTTTAAAATCATGAAAAATAGTGAATGTCATAATCTAATGTAGTCCATTTCATAGTGTCATAAGGTTTTGTTACATCATGTACTGAACTAATATTATAATTTTTATAAAGTAGTTCTCAATTAAGAATGCTTTGATCATAAGATTGTTTAGTAGACAAGAAAAGATGCAAAATAATGCGTACATGAATATGTTGTTCACCTGTTGTTTAAGATTATCAGGACAACCCACTGATATCCACCTGAATGTCTGGCTGTATTGAAAGTAACATACATATTATTAGGCTAAATGCAGGCCATTGTGGATTAAGCCTTAGCTTCTATAATGCCATGTTTCATTTAGTATCTCTATTATAATACTGGAAAATAAGCATGTCCTTGTAAAGATTACTTATATCTTCTTCCTAGTAGCCACCAAGTAAATCAGTTTACATCGTTCAATGCAATATTTGTACTGCCACACAGCCATTGTTAAAGCATTAGTTGATAATGGTGTTGATATCAACCAAGGTAATTTAAATAATAATAAAAATCAGTTTTTTTGGTAATCAGAAGCTATGACCGGAAGATCACTGTTTAATAAGCATTAGCATTGTAATGATAAAAGATGTTTTACCTGACATTGACAAGTGTGTATATTATTTTTATACTACATTCTCAATCAGGTAGTAGTCCAAAGAACTTGATGGTAATATTAACATGAAAACTAGCTTGCTCTTTGACAGAAATTGTATTTTAAATCACAGCCTATATCATTTGGTGAAAAGTTTATGCTTTTACGAAATATTAAGTTTGATGTTATGGCTCATTGTTTTGTCATGTCCTTGCAAGTTTGAATGATAGTTTTTATTTTTTATACTATTAAAATAATGGTTCTGTTATCTTTAATTTCCATGCTAAAAATTTCACATTGAAAACATCTGTATTAAAACAAAGTCCATGTCATATTATTATGAAGTTATTATTATGACATTTGTGCTAACTAATTTATATTACCATATAAAATTCAAAATATGTGATTGAAGTAAATAAACTATAATTTATTATTACATACTAAACTAACAACAGCCAAATTTACTATGTATTCATGTATACATTAGCATTGGTTTGATATTGAGTTGGTAATGTTGGCAAGGTACATGTGCTAACAAAGATTTTTCAGACTATACATGTTTTCTGTATGAGTATATTTGTTTTCATTGTTTTATTGTATTGTTTCATGAGACTTACCCAAAAAATTGATCTGCATGCTTTGACTACTAACATGCATTGTAAGCAATGAGTTTTAATATGCCACAATATTGAATGTGACTATCTGTACTTGTAGATTATATTACAGTGTAGCTTTTTGGCAACCACACCCATTTTTAAACTGTTTTTATTACTTATACCATAGGTTATAAACTACTAATTAAGGTTATAATAAGTCATTTGTAACAAAATATATTCTAAATCTATGTTGTATGTAAACTAAACATTCTTGTTGAGATTAAGATCTATTTCATAATTACCAAAACCAAAAAATTACAAAACTAGTATCATTTATGTATTTATCTTTTTATTTTCATTACATATTATATTATAGGAAGGGAAGACAGCACTCATGATTGCTGTTAGCAAGAACCATACAGATATTGCACTTTTTCTGATTAAGAGTGGCTGTTCTGTTGACATTGTAGATAAGGTAAGTTGTAGTACTACTTCACAAAGTAGGTTGTGATATTTTACCTTCTGTAATGAACTATTGAAAGAGCTTCACTTGCTACTACAACTTGATGACATGTAAATTACAAGTAATTAGTCAACATGAGATAAAAAGAACAACTTCAACAGGAAATTTGAGACTAAAGTATAAGTTGTTCTATTTTAAGGAAATTTTGGCCATTGAGTGATGCTATGTTTTACATTGGCACACTTTTCTAAACTTGCATTCAGTGTGACTAAATGTTATGTAAGTGTGGTGTTGTATATACAGTAATAAAGTTTGTACACCAACTCTTTGGAATAAAGTGTAAAAGTTTTGTTAATGTTTAAAATTAATAACTGAGTACCTACATGCTACATATACAAATTGCTATATCAGAATTACTAACAACTATTAGGATAGGGCTTACTGTAGATATAATATTAATAAAAATGCTAAAATTGGTATATATATCCATTTGTCACATTCAAGATTATGAATATTACAAGTTAGATACTATGTACTTCATCATTTAATTACACTGATATTCAATGTCATTATATAAATAAATAATCCAGTTACATTGTTGCTACATTAAAGGTAATTTGCACATTTTACTTGTCATATTGTCTTTGTGTTCTCAGAACAACGACACAGCTTTGCATTTTGCTGCTCTTCATGACAATGTTGATATTGTTGCTGCTATTTTTAATTGTAATGTTCACATTGATGTGAAGAACAGGGTGAGTATAAATATAAGTTATATATTGACAACTGCTATTTGTACATAATTGAAGATGTTATAAATTAGGTTTATATTGTATAAATCTTAGATAATTAAAATTCTTTAACATTATTGTCTGTTATATTTTGCAAATAGACTGTTTTCTTCTGTGAATTAAAGTATTTATTTATATGTGATTGAGTTTTATCTACTGTGTATGTTAAGGTCTAGTTTCAAACTGGGTCTTTCTCATTAGAAGATAATAGATTAAAATGAGAATGGCCAGTTTAAAAATTTCCAAATTTGAAACAACAGTTCAAAATGCTAAGGAGAAGCTTGAATTAGTAGCTGTGGTGATGGCACAAGTTTTAAATACACTTTGCATTCTTTAAGACTATATATTTAAAAAACACCCACATGGCCACCTCAATTCCATATAACTTAATAAAGACTATTCCATTATAAACATACATCTAGCTAATGTGTCCTGAAGGTTTTAAACATTTGAATATTTATTTTTCAGGTTATGTTAATTGAATTGGAATGTTTAGATTCTCTCTAAATTTGTTACGAAATACATTTATAAATAAAAGAGCTGTAATAGATCATAATTATAATATTAAATTATTTCTCATTATATACATGTGTTCATACATGAAACACTGGAAGCTCATCTATCCTATGATGATTAATTCTGTACAAAATTAACTTTTTGCTTTTTTGGAATATATGACTGATATTAACTAATTATGCTGCATGTGTGTAAACATGGTTTTAGAGATATATATTGATATTCATTTTCTAATAGATAATAAATTCTAGCATAGACAAATAGAATTCACTGATTTATTGATTTGTAAGATGATCTTCTTATTTAAATATATATTTTTATGTATACTTATAACTGAATAGGAGGCATTAAAAGTAGAATGATGAATTGATGACATGTGATCTGGCATATCACTTTCAAAAGTCTCTTATTCCTATCTCCTTAACAGAATTTAGCCATTTATTCATCAAACAGCCTATTATTATGTTATTTACTACACTATAATGTAAATACTGTAGACCTTATTACTATTCTATCTTACTTAGAGTGGTAATACACCACTTCACAATGCTTGCTCCGAAGGCTCCACTGGTGTCATCAAATTTCTCTTATCTTCTGGAAAAGTTGATCCAATGTCTAAGAACAACAATGGACAAGCACCAATGGAACTTGTTCCTCGCCGCAATACCAATCGTTTCGAGATTTTAAAAATGTTTGCGCCATTTAAACAGTGTCAAGCTGACTTCCCTGTGGAATCCTATAGCAAGGTAGTTGTCTGTGGTGACACTTCTGTTGGAAAAAGTTCTCTTGCTGCAGTTATCATGGAACGAGCTAACAAACCAGCCAATCACAATTTTGATACATCCAAATGTGTCACAGTAGAACCACTAACAGCTGGTATTGATACACATACCTTCACAAGCCATGAAGTAGGAAATATTGTCCTCTATGATCTCGCTGGTCAGAAGGAATACTATAGTAGTCATGCTGCTGTCCTTGAAAACCTCATGTTGAACTCTCCTGCTGTATTTTTGGTTCTTTTCCAGCTGATCTTAAATGAAGAGATTCTGATAAAGTATCTTCATTACTGGTTTAAGTTTATTGAGGAGATTTGTAAAGGAATGAAGAGCTCAATGAAATCACAAATCATCGTTGTTGGTAGTCGACTGGATGAGCTGACTACTAGTATTGACCCAATCCATAGATTGGTTGATGGAATTGCTAAGAAGGTTATACATTCACAAGAATACCGTGGGTTTCTACCTATGGAATGTCATCGTCCAGGAGGTAAAGGAGTAAAAGAGTTTATTTCTATGCTTTCTGAGAGCTGTAAAGCTGTTCTTGATCGATCCAACAAAATCAGCTTTTATTGCCATGTCCAGTACTCCTTTTTACAGCTTCTTAAAGAAGTGGCTATTAGTTTAGAAGAGCTATTTGTCTTATTAAAAGAGCATAATGACCCTTCTCTTCCATCAGAAATGTCAGTGTTATTAGAATTTCTGACCACTTTGAGTGACAAGGGTCTTATATTATTCCTCAGAAATAAGGAAAATAAAAGTTGGGTAGTAATTGACAAAACAGCTCTTCTCAAAGAAGTTAACGGTGTCCTATTTGCCCCACAGGCAATCCAGCGTGTTTATCGTAATATTGCTAGTAATACTGGCATTGTACCTCTATCAGTTCTTAAGGAAGTTTTTCCTCATCATGATATTGATATGTTAGTAGGATTTCTTAGAAGCCTACAGTTCTGTCACATTATTGAATCAAGTGCACTTGATTGCCTTGAAACTAACATATCAACATCAATACCTATGCCATTTGATGAGCTTTTATTTTTTCCTGCACACATTGATGCTGAACCACCTGATGATATTAATATAGTGAATGGATTGGGATGGTGTCTGTGGTGTCCTGATCCTTATGAGTTCCTGTCGACTCGATTTCTTCATATGCTTCTTCTTAGCCTTGCCTATACCTATTGCCTCCCCCTCCCACCTCGAAGAAAACCATGTAAACTTTACAAAGCTAATCCAATTGTTGAAGCATTAGCTCGTCGTTGTAATGTATGGACTAATGGTATATATTGGGAGAATGAAGCTGGAGTTAAGTTTTTTGTTGAAGTATCTGAGCACAATCGATGTGTTACAGTACTTGCTTCAAACAAAGAGATGACTGAAAGTCACAAAGTTTTTAACTCAGTTATTAATACCATTCTGAACCTTAAGAACCGACTATGTTCATGTACAAGTGATGAGTACATGATTGCACCTAATGAAGTAGCTAATCCTCATACTCTTGAGGTATGTCAACGCACACTTTATTCCATGGAAGATGTTGCTGTGGGTATTCTTACTAAAGTTGACATTAACAACGTTCACATTGAAGATATAGTAGGGAGTAAAGATCCATTTTTTCGAATTGCTCCCTTAGTGATCAAAGCACTATTTGACCCAAGTAATGCTGAGTCACCAGTCCAACAAGATTATCTACAACATATTGAAGACATGTGTGGTGTATCCTTTTTATCGTCTGTTGAATATTCTTATGCATCTGTAATGGAGCACTGTAGCCAGTTCAGCATATTTGCTGGACGCAATCCTTTGGTAAGTGAGTTATTATTACTTTTAGTGTAACTGCAACAATGTACAAGTCATTTAGTTTTAAAGATATTATATTAATCCTTTTATATCATGTAAAGGATCTTGCCTCCCCGTTATTAACTGAGAATGTCATAAAACAAGTCTCTAAACCACTTCTTGAGAAAATACACCAAGGTTTGTCTAATTTGTTTATGGATTGTTTTACATATTATGAAAATAGAATCTGATAACACAAGAGAAACTGTTAGATCACCTGATCCTGTTTCTTTAAGTAATAAAATAATCATTATCAATAAATTGTATTACTGATATATTTTATTTATAAAGGAATTACACCTGACACTGCTGGTTCATCATGTCCTACTTTAACAGTAGGAGGTATATTAGGTGAGACCTTAATTATGTTTGACATGTTTGTTATAAACAACAGATAGCTATTGGTAAACTGTCAAACATTGAAATATATTCGTATATTTTGTCTCGTTTATAGAAAGTTTATTTAATGTAGTGGAATGATGTCATAGCTCTATGATAAACTGCTAAGTGCTATCTTTATATGCAAGAGTTTTTGTGTCCACAATCTTCATTATCATTATTAGGACTAATTTTATGAATATACTATTAATTTACATTATAGTTAAAAGAGAACTATAATTTTCACTTCCCTATTTGTTATTAAGATATCATGTTAATTATATTATATACTTTGTTCAGGGAAAGAACCAAGAAAAATTGATCTCCAGCCCATCCTTGGTGACATAGAACAAGCCAGTAAGTCACCCCCTAACAAAGCATACCAAAGTTGGTCTTAAATTGTATTATTTTATTATACATTATCTCATAGGGTCTGAAAAGTCAGAACTAACTGTTAGTGACACTACTACTGTAGTAGAGACTAAGTTGGGTGAGATTTCTTACTTAAGTAGTGAAATTCGATATTAATTTCAATATAACATGAAAAACTGTTCATTACTTTCCTACTATATTGCTTTAAAATAACTATTACAGTCACTTGATAGACTTATTTAGGTACCTACTTACTATTACTGAGTCTTGAGTGTAGAGTATTGAGCTACAAAGTTTACAGAATAGTTGTTCCTTACAAACCTTAAACATCAACTGTACAAATTATCTATAATCATTATTCATTAACAAATATTATCATTAAAATTATTACTGAGCATATGCATTAGACATAGTGGATATGTATTAAACCGTAAAGCCTAGACAACTCTAACCCTAAACTCTAAATGTCCATTCTTATTAGCCTTAAAGAAGTGTCACTTGCAAAACATTATTGTCAAATGCACACAGTTAACTGATGTCATTTCCCGTAAGTGGTTTGTATCATAGAAGCCATACATGGAATATGCCAATTTGATTGGTCTGGTAACATGATTAACAGTACTTGTGTGCTATTACATTTGTATTGTGATGTTGGTATTTAGAATATTTTATATATGTCTATATTTATAAGTTTATTACTCTAATATTAAAATGTCAGACAAAATTGTTATATCTCCTTCATTAGATCAACAACCAGCCTTAAAAGAAATAACTACCTTTGCTCGAACTGCTGAATGGCGTCTGTTGGGTGTACAGCTAGAACTGGATGGTGTGGGTCTAGCTGGATGTACTGACTTAACACAAATGTATCAATTATGGATTCAACAAAAAGCTAAAGATGCAACTAGGAGGAATTTGTTAATTGCTTTAAGAGCTATAGGACAGAATAATGTTGCATGTCAATACGAAGATTATTTAAAGAAATATCTGGTTAGTTTGTAATGATAGTTAACATGTCAGTATATACTTTATTAAAAATAATTTTACCTTGCCATGCCTGTGGTTTTAACACCATCTCTTTATTTGCACAAATTAAATATGTGATTATTATAGGATTGTCTTCACTCAGATAATCCTGTTGCCTATTTTATTCTATACAGTGGTAGCCTGGTAATAAAATCACTTAGTGTAATTCAGCAACTACTGTGACAAAGGTTCCTTTTGTACATTAGTGCTTATCAGTTATTATAGTATTTTTTTTGTTATGATTAATGAATTATGGAATTAATAATATTATTGTAAAATCTACAAATAACTAATATCACTGATATTTGTAGTTAAGAATGTAAATCATTTTGTACAGGAAGCAGAAAATGAAGGCACTCAAGAGACTACAATTGATGTAACTAATTTACATATAACAGAACCAAATAGTAAGTATGTAGACATTATTTAGTTAGTCTTGTTCTTGGCCATAATCTTAAATGATTGACTGTTAGAAGTAATTTAATGACACTATACTATATCTTTAATCACTAAAATGTCATCTTATAAACAAGATTTTTAGTTCATATTTTATACAGGGTCTGAAAATTCAGAACTAACTGTTAGTGACACTACTACAGTAGCAGAGACTAAGTTGGGTGAGATTTCTTACTTAAGTAGTGAAATTCAATATTAATTTCAATATAATGTCTTATTATTAAGCTATGGGGACAGGACTGAAAAACTGTCCATTGCTTTCCTTCTATATTGCTTTCAAATAACTATTACAGTCACTTTATAGACTTATTTAGGTACCTACTTACTATTGCTGAGTCTTGAGTGTAGAGTATTGAGCTACAAAGTTTACAGAATAGTTGTTCCTAATAAATGTCAAACCTCAACTGTTTAAAAATTATCTATTCATTGACAAAATATTATCATTAAAATTATGACCAAGTATGTGCACTACACATAGTGAATATGTATTAAACCCTAAACCCTAGACAACTCTAACCCTAAACTCTAAACATGCATGCTTAGCAGAAGAGTCACTTGCAAAACATGACTGTCAAATGTACATGATTAGGGCTAACTAATGCCATTTGCCATTCCTGTGGTTTTAATACCATCGTTTTATTTGCTTTAAATATATAAGTGTTGACAATCTTATTGCCTAAGTTATTTAGTACTCAATACTCAATGTAATTCAGCCATATATTACTGCAACAAAGGTTCTGTACTTTATTGAATTCTTTAAAATTTAGTATCAGTAACGAAAAGTACTGTGGTTACCAATAATTCATTATAAATACTATTAATTGCATCACTTTCAAATATAAATCAACAGTTACAGAATGTAGTATAATTTCATTTATCACTCTTGAAAGTCACATACAACAATATGTGATAGTGGACATATATATGTAATATTAATAAATATTTCAGTTACATAATAGATAGCCACTGTTTATTATAAATGAATGAGTGAATTATTCATATTTTTCAAAGTTTTTATTTACAAAAACTACACCAAAAAGTTATATATATTGCTATCATTACCATTTTCTGTTTGGATTATTAGTATATAAACTGTTCCCACGTGATGTCATTTTCAAAGAAAAAGTTAATATTTTTCTAGTGACGTTAAAGATAGAATATACTCATGTTTTAATACAATGTCATATAAAATATTACTTAAGCTTTTTTAAAATACTGAAGCAATAATTCAATGGTTACTGAAGATATAATATATTTGTCCCTATTTGTTTTCTACTTCAGATATTAGCCCGATTATTTCCAAAGTTCCTTCAAAGAAAGATGTTCCCTGCAAACAAGGTTAATAAATGTACTAGTACTCCTACTTGTTTGATTTATTGTTATTTAGTTTTGAAAAATGTGTCTAAATGGAATATTGAATACGTCAATGAAGAGCAAGTTTTTGAGAAACCAGAGTATGGAGTGAAGTTTGTTGTTCCACCATCATCAGTGGAAGAAGGGCAAGAAGTCAACATTGAAGTGAGCATAGTTTCACCACAGGATTCAGAGATCATCCTTCCTCCTAATGTTGAGTTTGTTAGCTGTATCTACGAAATAAAAAAAACAGGAAAATTCTCTAGACCTATTAAGCTTCACCTCCAACATAATGTTGAGCTCAAGTCACTAGAAGAAAGTGAACAGCTAGCATTTATCAGAGCTAAAGGACCACCACCTTACAAGTTTGAGCCATTACCAACTAAATATGAACAAGTGTTCAGACCTAATGACAATTTTGGTGTTGTAGGAATCCCTGAATTTTGTCTCATTGCTATTGGCATCAAAAAAGAAAAGGATCATCAATCTCAATGCAGTTATGTCATGACAGTTTTTTTCAAGGAGGTACTCAAGTTTTGTTGGGAAATACATGCAGTGGTCACAAAAAATCTTCCACCTCTTATTGAAGTATGTAGCCATAATGTAAAAAGAACTACAACACTATATTATCACTGTATACATGTTCTTTATCTATATTAGAGTGTGAACACGGAGCAACGTTTCCAAAACTGGAAAAGGAGAGACCTACGTCCTTTTATTAATCCTGACATAATTGTGGTTAAAATCACTAATGAGAAGAATTATGACATTAAGCCAAAAGTCACTCCATTAGAAGTAAAGTCCTAGTTGATATTGTGAAGTTTTAAATTATGTATTGTTTAAGCTTACTAGGGACATCATTGATCGATATAAACCAAACACTGCCCTACCTTCTTTAAACTTTGAAGTTTCCTTCAAAGATAACAAAGAACTAACTGATCTAGAGCTTACTTTTTATGGAATAAATGAGTCAAGTGAGCCAATGGGTTTGGTAATTTCTAGTCTTGAATTGCAACAAATACAGGAGACAACAAGTAAGTGACATTAAAGATAGAATATACTCATGTTTTAATATAATGTCACATAAAATATTACATAAGCTTTTCTAAAATATTGAAGTAATATATAGAAATGAGTGCCCCTTTTGTTAATATAGCTCACTCTGGCAGCAACATAGAACAAGCCAGCAAGTCACCCCCCAACAAAGCATACCATAGTTGGTCTTAAATTGTATAATTTTGTTATGTATTATCTCATAGGATCTGAAAAGTCAGAACTAACTGTTAGTGACACTACTACTGTAGTAGAGAATAAGTTGGGTGAGATTTCTTACTTAAGTAATGAAATTCAATATTATAATGTCTTATTATTAAGCTATGGGGACAGGTCTGAAAAATTGTCCATTGCATTCCTACTATATTGCTTTCAAATAACTATTACAGTCACTTCATAGACTTATTTAGGTACCTACTTACTATTACTGAGTCTTGAGTGTAGAGTATTGAGCTACAAAGTTTACAGAATAGTTGTTCCTTACAAACATTAAACATTTACTGTTTGTTCATCTGTACAAATTATCTATAATCATTATTCATCAACAAATATTATCATTAAAATTATTACTGAGCATACACATTACACATAGTGGATATGTATTAAACCCTACATCCTAGACAACTCTAACCCTAAACTCTAAATGTCCATTCTTAGTAGCCTTAAAGAAATGCCACTTGCAAAACATGACTGTCAAATGCACACCATTACAGTTAACTGATGTCATTTCCCTATCCATGGTTTGTATATTGAAGCCATACATGGAATATGCCATTGAGTACAATTTGATTGGTCAAAATGAAGAGTTGCTTAGTAACACAATTAACAGTACTTGTGTCCTATTGCATTTGTATTGTGATGTTGGTATTTAGAATATTATATATATATGTCTATATTTCTAAGATTATTACTCTAATATTAAAATGTCAGATAAAATCGTTGTATCTCCTTCATTAGAGATACTTTTAAATCAACAACCAGACTTGAATGAAGTAACTGAGTTTGCTCGAACTGCTGAGTGGTATCATTTGGGTGTAAAACTAGGACTGGATGTTGTGGATCTAGATGGATGTACTGACCTAGCACGTATGTATCGATTATGGATTCAACAAAAAGCTGAAAATGCAACTAGGAGGAATTTGTTAATTGCTTTAAGAGCTATAAGACAGAATAATGTGGCATGTCAATACAAAGATTATTTAAAGAGATTTCTGGTTAGTTTTTTATAATAGTTAACATAATTTTACCTTGTCATGCCTGTGGTTTTAACACCATCTCTTTATTTGCACAAATTAAATATGTGATTATTATATAGGATTGTCTTCACTCAGATAATCCTGTTGCCTATTTTATTCTATACAGTGGTAGCCTGGTAATAAAATCACTTAGTGTAATTCAGCAACTACTGTGACAAAGGTTCCTTTTGTACATTAGTGCTTATCAGTTATTATAGTATTCTTTTTGTTATGATTAATGAATTATGGAATTAATAATATTATTGTAAAATCTACAAATAACTAATATCACTGATATTTGTAGTTAAGAATGTAAATCATTTTGTACAGGAAGCAGAAAATGAAGGCACTCAAGAGACTACAATTGATGTTACTATAACAGAACCAAATAGTAAGTATGTAGACAATATTTACTTAGTCTTGTTCTTGGCCATAATCTTAAATGATTGATTGTTAGAAGATTACACTACACTATATCTTTAATAGTTCATAGTTTTTGAATTTTTATTATTTAATTTTTTATTTTTACAATTTTGTAGTGTCTCATAAAGAAGGAGCAACTGCTAACTAAAGTATTATTTCTTGAAGTTGTTACAAATCTCCAGTCAATGAACTAGCTTTGTTAAATCCAAATATTTGACCTCTTTACACATAGAATAACTTAGAATATTATTATTTGATGCTTTGTTACATTGCTGCCCCCTTAATTTCTAGATAATTTTATTAATAATTTTGCCACTTTGTTTAAATAAAATATGTTATTTAAAACTGAACATTTACAGCAGGGAAGATATACAACTACAAGATCATTAATTGTTGGTTTTGGCTGGTGTGCTACGTATGTCATCCACTTTAATTGTATTATACAAACTCAATTACATGATGACTTCTCAGAAATATACCTTTCCTTTATATAATTTGTTTGGTTCCTTACCTCACAAAGTATGAATGAATATTTTGTATATGATGTTATAAATAAATATTTCACCTTCTCAGTATGTTTGTGGCTAGTCTGTGAGTTGATGGTTTCTTTAGGAAATAAATAGATCATGAAGACAAATCAAAGAGCTTTATATGTTTTAGAGTTAGACAACTGATTCTGAAGAACAAGTAATTTCCTTGATAATAAATCAATCTCTCAACTTTAAACTTAGTAAATTTTTAAAGATCAAGTGAAGTATTGAACACATATAATATAATACATTACTATTTGATGAGAGATACAATTGACATCTAAAAATAACTTATAAATTATTAAAATTATGCTCTGGGGCAAAGCAAACCTATTTTGCTGCCTCATAGGATAAATATCATTACCATCTACAGTGTAATTTCTGAATGTAGCTGCAGTTTTAGGATTACATAATTTATTACTAAGACCCTAAATGTGTGGTTATAAGTAATATCCTCATTTACAGTCCATGTCTGTGTTACAACCACACAATGTGATGTGACAGAGTTATTCTGTTGTGATATAAGTAAGACAGATGTATTCATAATTGATAGAATTGATCAAGATGACTATGGATAATGATAAGAATAATGTAATATATAAATGACAATATATATAAACTACACTGTATTATGAAATGTTACATTTTTTATAAAATCAAAAAGTCAATGCATTTTTAATAGTTAAGAACCTTTCAGGAAAAGTGCATACTTAGCATCAAAAACATAGATCTCATTACTCAAATGTCATAACTAACATTGTTTCTATTTCCATCACAAATGTACTCATCTGACTATTGATATGTCTGTCTAAGCAATAAAAGTTAATATTACAAAGTAATGGCTACAGTCCTATAGTAGGAGATGACCTTTAATAATGCTCTCAACATTATAGTGTATAAACCTTATGAAAATACCCATTATTTTGATGTATTTCAAGTACACTTTATTTCATAGTAGATGTTGTTATTAGTGCTCTTACTAAAATTGATATTAAAGGAATTAATAATGATCAAATTAATGTCAAATATATACAAGTATAGTTGGAAGTAAAGATTCGTTTTTCAAATTGTTCCTTTACTGACAAAACACTGTTTGATCCAAGATTGTCAACACATTGAAGTAATGTGTAGTGTATCCTTTTTACCTGTCTATCTAATAATTACATGTTATTTTAATTTTGAACTTATTTTATTACTCTACTATATCATGTACAGGATCTTGCATCTCCTTAATTAAAGTAGAATGACATAGAACAAGTCTTAAAACCACTTCCTGAGATAGTAGACCAAGGTTAGACTAATTTGTTTATTGACTGTTTTACATATTATAAAATAGACACTGATAATACAGGAATAACTGCTGGTTTAACTGGTCCCACTTTTTAAATTATTATTAAATAATCATAATCAATACGTTTATACAGGATATGATAACTTCTATCAATGACACCTGACACTACTGGTCATCATGTCTTACTTTAATAGTAGAAGTATTCTAAGTGATACCTTGATTATACAATATGCTACAAAGAACTAATAATGAGATATATATAAACTTTAGAATTATTGTCATTTATAAAAGGCTTGTTAGAAGATTTTAATGTGTAATAGAATGATGTCATAACACTACCTAAAGTGCTAAGTAATAGCTTTGATAGTTTTCTGGCCCACAATCTAAAATAATTGAAAATATTAGAATTAATCAATTATTAGCACTTAAATCACTAAAAATAGTTAATTAATAGTTTAAAGTATAACTACATCTTTCATTGGATACATAGTGTAAATACAAATAACTCAAAATATTTCTACAAGCTTAGCATCTTCACAAGATCATCAAAAATTAATTATGTATTGATATATAATTTAATTAATATATAATGTGTGTGCATGTATGCAAACATGTGCATGTATTCACAGACTATAGCAAATAGCTATTTTTTATTTTGTGTATTTAATTAATTCTTTTGAAACATGGCCAGTAAGGCATAGTCCAAATATTTAGTTATGATCCTCAGTATTTTCATTCAACACCACATTCCACATGTGTCTATGTACTACAAGGCTTTTCATAATCATTTTTACGATAAAGAGTCATGATTATAATAAAGACTGAACTTCAAAGTTTAACTTAAAGAGTAGCTCAATAATAAAAGTAGTAAATTTTATAAAACTTACCTATCTCAGTAAAACACCATTTTATTTTAAGAGTATGCAAGAGAAACAAAATGCAGCTACATTTATGTTTTTTGAAGTTTCTTATAATTATGCTATTTAAAATTGATTAAATTAATATAATTGTCACTTTTGTTGCTACTTTGATTGTTGAAAGTAGATCAAAGGTCCTCCAAGTTAAATTACCTAATGGGAGAATTTTCAACTAAGCAAACAATTAAAGCTGTTCACACATCTTCAGTTCTCAACACCATTACACCATTGAGGCCTCATTTTCAAAGCCTCAATAAATCAAAACAGTTCTACAAGTGAAGACAAATATCCTCCAACAACTTGACAAAGCGATTTTAGAGTTAAGGATAGAGGTAAAAAAATGACTTCACTGAAGAGATGGAGTTATCAGATCAATGTTGGTAAATTTACAAATCACTATGATTGATTTAGTGATGGCCTTAACTAATGAAGGTGCCTGAATACTTAATGGTGGGGTTCTAGAAGAACCTCAGATTGGGTGTAGAATGACTTCTCCTAATTCATCTTAATCTACTACAACATCTTTAGAGAGAAGTGCTTCTCGTGCTGTCAATGATAAGCTGTCAAAACTTATTTTAAGGAAGTGCAATGGTGAACACTGACCACCTTTTTATATGCCTTTGAGTCTTTCTATCTATCAAGCATATAACATAAAATCTTAGCTGAATCATTTAATTTGTTGACAGTAGCAATACATTTAACATAGTGGATCCATTGATCACTGCTTCTTATATTGTACCATCAGTTTTATAATATTATATTAATGATTTTTGTAAATATTGATGATTTAACTCTCTCTATATATATAGTTGTATATCAGTGATTGTTGTATATTACTACAGGTACTAGATGGGACTTCTAATAGGTGTGTCTATTCTAATGAGTGTCCATGTCTTCCTTGTGAACCTATATCTCAGAACTGTTCTAACATTATTAAATCTTCTAATGACTAATGTAGTCATCCTATATGTGCAAGTATTATCACTGACATACTACAGACTATTAATTGCTGTTTTGTTAAATTTTAGAATGCTCTATTGAAGGCCAGATTTATAAAACAAGTAGAAGAATTTCTTGTACATGTACAACATTTCACTTTCATTGTACTATTGACAACGTTCCTGGTTGTTATTGTCTTTATGGACAGGTTATTGATGAGGAGAAGGGACATTGTGTATATTCATGGAGACTGTTCAAGTGAGAAATAAGCAAATTTAATTGATAATTATTAACACTATTATGTGTAAAATAATTACTAATAATAAAAATTCATTTGTTTTCATTCAGACCCATATCTCTGTAATCTACCTCCATATAAGAAACCTTGGAAAACAATTTTAACTCACTATCTGTCCATGAAGAAAAATGTAGCAGTAAGTTTTATTACCAGTGTATGTAGACTTATCATAAAATATATTAACAAAAACAACAAAATATCCACCAACCTCTTCTATTGAGTATTATTCAAGATGATGTCTGTTGCATGCAACAAAATTCCTTTATGAAATGACACTACAGGAATAATTGTGACAAGTAAATACCATTACAGTACTGGAACTTGGATTTAATCAGTGTATTGTTTATGATCTTTGCTTTAGTCAACTGACTAATCACTTTTAATATACATTATAGTGGTCTACCTCATGCATTGTTATTAACCATTTCATTTGCATGGGCAATATCTTCCTGAATAAATTATTGACTAACAGCAGGACCAGTCCTAACTACAGATACTATGTGTATTTGTGGAAAATGTACATTCCAATTTTCATTGTTAACATTGAAGTGGCTATGATGCTGATGACAAGCACAAGTCCCCTTGCTCTACAGTGATAGCCTTTATATCTACTGTATATGAACAATTAAAGTATTTTGAAGGTAGTTGATGTTTGTGCTATCTTCCTCAATTATAGAAAGCCTCTGAAAGTGTATCACATGCTAAACTTCTAAATAAGCTGAGAAGTTTGGCTTTTAATTTGTCCAGCTTCTTACCAAGAGTGACGGATCAATCTTCGGACGCTTGTATCTTCCAAACTACATTTGCTATTTGTTTCATGTTTTATCACCAAGTAAAACACATACATATGCACTATTGTACAAACAAACAGATTCCAGGTTCAACTAGAAACAAAGTTACAAGCTCACAAACGAAGCGTCAGAAGACCTGTAACATCGAACATTTTCATCGATCTTCGGACAGTGCTCACGAAATCAAGAAAATATAAAGAGCTCCAGAGATTGTTTTCTCATAACATTTGTCTATCATTCAGCTAACGTTTCTCATAGTGAGACAAGCCGCAGCATCACTTCCAACATGAAACAGTTATAATTACTGAAGTAGAACCGATCATATCCGGTTTCTGGTCATGCCATGTGCCTTGTTCGGATTGCTCTGTCTCTGCTTGTCTGTCTTTGTCAGGTATAGAAATTGTCATGTTTCTTACGATAATGTTCATTTTAGGTCATTATCACTTTCTCTTGTACTTCTCACTCAGATCTCTCCTACATCAATCACTATGTGCAGGCTCTGCCTACTACTTTAGCCTTATCATAGATCATACGTAGACCATAAAGCCTTATATTTTTTGTTTAAAGTTTCAGTAAGGCAAAGCTAGCCGCTTCTAACTTTAGTAACCAGTGATTTCATATCGTTTTAATTGAAGGGTCACGTGGCCTCTATAGTGTCCGACTACGGTGAACATTCATGTACCCTTTTGCAAAGTTGTTAATTGAGTGGTTTTGGGTGCACAGCTACCAACAAAGACAGAGAATGGACTAAGAGATGTCTCCTCCTTTTCAGGCATTAGAAGAGGTATGCCCTCACTATTGTCAGTCATTGTAGCTAGTTTACAAGCACAAGGCTATATAGTGCACATAACTGTCATTTTATGTATGGTTGTCTACACTAAATTACATATCTTTGTACTTTATATTATATCTTCATGTTACAATATCCTTGCTTCCATCAGTATATAATTTGTGGCAACTCAAGTCAATCACCTACACCAACACCTACGTATTCAGCAGTGATTGGTAGAGGAACTTACCAAAGCTATGACAAAGTTGGGCCAGAGAGGGCTATTGCTGCTGTTGAACAAGGTTCATTGTAGAATAGGTTACCCATATACTCGAAAGCATGTGCTGAGTACTGTTCAAGTTGTTGATTCAAAGGGTATCAAGACCCAAGTTTCCAATGTGTAGCCTTTCTTAGACAACACCCTTCACTGACATTGAGAACAGCTGTACCATTATCAGTAGCAAGAGCCATTGTCACTGATGCAGATACGATAGAGTGCTACTTTGATAAGCTTGAAGAGACACTTGAAGCTAATAACATCTTTGATAAGGCTAGCATCATCTTCAACTGTGACAAGATTGGCTTTGCTATTGCTCCTAAAGTTGTTTGCACTGCATGAACAAAAGCTGTTTCTCATTTGACAAGTGACACCAAATCCCAGATTACCGTGCTTGTTTGCACTAGTGCCTCAGGCTTTTGTTATTTTCGATAGAAAGACACTGAATCCTCAATTGACTGTTGTTGAAGTGCTAAGCACATTGTATGGTTTGTCAGCAAACAGGAGGATTGTCAGAGGTCTGTTTTCAGATTGGTTCTTCAACCATTTTTTGGTTTATGGTCCATTGTCACGTCCGTTATTACTTATTTTAGATGGCCACTCCAGTCATTACTGCCATACATTATTCAAGCAACATCAGATTATTATATTTGCATTACCTCCTAACACTACTCACCTTACTCAACTGCTTGATAAGGGAGCCTTTTCACCACTTAAGTTAGCTTGGAGAGAGGTGTGTTACAATTTTACTGTTAATAATCCAGTAAGATGTGTATCTAAGTATGAATTTTCCCAGCTTTTTTCTATTGCTTAGTAGATGAGCCACTGGAGATAAGGGACGTAGAACCAGTACTAACTGTTCCTCTTACTAGAGGAAGACCCAAGAAGAAGACTGGTAAGTACTTTAATATCTAACTATTTTACTCTATTGCTTAGTAGCTGAGCCACTGGAGTTAAGTGACATTGAACCAGTACTAACTGGTCCTCCTACTAGAGAAAGATTTAAGAAGAAGACTGGTAAGTACTTTAATGTATAACTATTTACTCTATTGCTTAGTAGCTGAGCCAGTAATAACTGTTCCTCCTGTTAGACGAAGACCCAAGAAGAAGACTGGTAAATACTTTAATACATAACTATTATTCTCTATTCCTTAGTAGCTGAGCCACTGTGACATAGAACTAGTACTGACTGTTCCTCCTACTAGAGTAAGACCCAAGAAGAAGACTGGTAAGTACTTTAATGTATAACTATTATACTCTATTGCTTAGTAGCTGAGCCACTGGAGTTAAGTGACATAGAACAAGTACTAACTGTTCCTCTTACTAGAGGAAGACCCAAGAAGAAGACTGGTAAGTACTTTAATATCTAACTATTTTACTCTATTGCTTAGTAGCTGAGCCACTGGAGTTAAGTGACATTGAACCAGTACTAACTGGTCCTCCTACTAGAGAAAGATTTAAGAAGAAGACTGGTAAGTACTTTAATGTATAACTATTTACTCTATTGCTTAGTAGCTGAGCCAGTAATAACTGTTCCTCCTGTTAGACGAAGACCCAAGAAGAAGACTGGTAAATACTTTAATACATAACTATTATTCTCTATTCCTTAGTAGCTGAGCCACTGTGACATAGAACTAGTACTGACTGTTCCTCCTACTAGAGTAAGACCCAAGAAGAAGACTGGTAAGTACTTTAATGTATAACTATTATACTCTATTGCTTAGTAGCTGAGCCACTGGAGTTAAGTGACATAGAACAAGTACTAACTGTTCCTCTTACTAGAGGAAGACCCAAGAAGAAGAAGACTGGTAAGTTCTTTAATGTATAACTATTATACTCTATTGGTTAGAAGAACCAGTACTAACTGTTAGAGGAAGACCCAAGAAGAAGAATGGTATGTACTAGAAGTAAGAATGGTTAAGTGACATAGAACCAGTACTAACTGTTCCTCCTGCTAGAGGAAGATCCAAGAAGAAGAATGGTAAGTACTTTAATATATAACTATTATACTCTATTGCTTAGTAGCTGAGCCACTGGACTAGAACCAGTAGTAACTGCTCCTCCTACTAGAGGAAGACCCAAGAAGAATGGTAAGTACTTTAATGTATAACTATTATACTCTATTCCTTAGTAGCTGAGCCACTGTGACATAGAACTAGTACTGACTGTTCCTCCTACTAGATAGAGTAAGACCCAAGAAGAAGACTGGTAAGTACTTTAATGTATAACTATTATACTCTATTGCTTAGTAGCTGAGCCACTGGAATTAAGTGACATAGAACCAGTAATAACTGTTCCTCCTACTAGAGGAAGACCCAAGAAGAAGAATGGTAAATACTTTAATGTATAACTATTATACTTAGTATCTGAACCACTGGACTAGAACCAGTAATAACTGTTCCTTCCACTAGAGGAAGATCCAAGAAGACTGGTAAGTATTTTAATGTATAACTATTATACTCTATAGCTTAGTAGCTGAGTCACTGGAGTTAAGTGACATAGAACCAGTACTGACTGTTCCTCCTACTAGAGGAAGACCCAAGAAGAAGACTGGTAAGTACATTAATGTATAACTATTATACTCTATTGCTTAGTAGCTGAGCCACTGGAGTTAAGTGACATAGAACAAGTACTAACTGTTCCTCTTACTAGAGGAAGACCCAAGAAGAAGAAGACTGGTAAGTACTTTAATGTATAACTATTATACTCTATTGGTTAGTAGCTGAGCCACTGGACATAGAACCAGTAACAACTGTTCCTCCTGCTAAATGAAGACCCAAGAAGAAGACTGGTAAGTGTTTTAATGTATAACTATTATACTCTATAGCTTAGTAGTTGAGCCACTGGAATTAAGTGACATAGAACCAGTAATAACTGTTCCTCCTACTAGAGGAAGACCCAAGAAGAAGAATGGTAAGTACTTTAATGTATAACTATTATACTTAGTATCTGAACCACTGGACTAGAACCAGTAATAACTGTTCCTTCCACTAGAGGAAGATCCAAGAAGACTGGTAAGTATTTTAATGTATAACTATTATACTCTATAGCTTAGTAGCTGAGTCACTGGAGTTAAGTGACATAGAACCAGTACTGACTGTTCCTCCTGCTAGAGGAAGACCCAAGAAGAAGACTGGTAAGTACTTCAATGTATAACTATTATACTCTATTGCTTAGTAGCTGAGCCACTGCACTAGAACCAGTAATAACTATTCCTCCTACTAGAGGAAGACCCAAGAAGACTGGTAAGTGTTTTAATGTATAACTATTATACTCTATAGCTTAGTAGTTGAGCCACTGGAATTAAGTGACATAGAACCAGTAATAACTGTTCCTCCTACTAGAGGAAGACCCAAGAAGAAGAATGGTAAGTACTTTAATGTATAACTATTATACTTAGTATCTGAACCACTGGACTAGAACCAGTAATAACTGTTCCTTCCACTAGAGGAAGATCCAAGAAGACTGGTAAGTATTTTAATGTATAACTATTATACTCTATAGCTTAGTAGCTGAGTCACTGGAGTTAAGTGACATAGAACCAGTACTGACTGTTCCTCCTGCTAGAGGAAGACCCAAGAAGAAGACTGGTAAGTACTTTAATGTATAACTATTATACTCTATTGCTTAGTAGCTGAGCCACTGCACTAGAACCAGTAATAACTATTCCTCTTACTAGAGGAAGACCCAAGAAGACTGGTAAGTACTTTAATGTATAACTATTATACCTTTTTGCTTAGTAGCTGAATCACTGCACTAGAACCAGTAATAACTATTCCTCCTGCTAGAGGAAGACCCAAGAAGAAGAAGACTGGTAATGCAGTAAATCATTTTAAAATATAATATCTATATCTTTACTTGAAATGTTAGGTATAACTCCTAGCCTCGTACCCAGGCTTTCTTTTCTATCACGAAAGCCTGGGTACGAGGCTAGTATAACTCCTTGCTTTCTAGAAACAAAATTGATCTTTTGTCCATTTCTTTATAGCAATTGAAGTAGCTCCAGTTTCTGGGCCTATGGACTCCTTAGAAAACAGTCAAATCTTAAATTCTACATATGGTCGACGATCTAGTGGCAGCAGTACCTCTCCTAAAGGTCACTCACGTCTCGCAAGCCAAAGATCAAAGAGACCACTATCAAGATATAGAGGGAAGGCTGGATTTATCCAAGGTGCATGAGATTATAATTATAAAGATTATTAGAATTAGATATTTACTTCAGTGTAATATCTATGTTATATAGTGTGGATTCACAATGTTCATTTAAAAAGTAAAAAAGAGCCTTATATTTATGACTCTGTGGTATAAGAATTAATGGATTTTATTATCAAGAGAATACATTGTAGTTTTCATTTATTGACATAGTTTTATCTGGCTGAACTATTAAAAGAAATTAATATGTTAATTCTTTGTGCATTTAGTGAGTGTTATATAATTGTCTTTTTATAATAGGTGCACATCCTCGAGCTATACATTTCTCTCGTCCTGGCTCACGTAGCTCATTCAGGTTAACTACCTCTTATGGTAAAGGAGATGGGTTAAAAACTATTTCCCAAACGAGTCGTATTAGTTCAGATCCGTCCAACTCTTTTCAGCGTCACATGAGTCAACACCAAAACTCAATTACTGAACCTAATCCATGTGAGACAGACAGCTTAGATGAAGGCATGTCATATTTATTGAAAGTACAAGGTTATCAGGGAGATAAGCTAATGGCTACTCTCTGTCCATCATGTAACTCTCAATTTAGCAATTTTGTTCATTTGCCATTTCTATTGCTTTGTGGGCACTCCTTCTGTAGTAACTGTCTTGAATGTGCATTATGGAATGATCCACCATCTTTAAAATGCGGTGTCTGTGGTATATGTACTCCTATTGAGCCTCAAAGTAGACCAGAAGATTTTGTTAAAAATGAAGCCATCTTAGATCTCATTGGAAGTGAAGATTTTGCATCAGTTATCAGTAATTCCAAGCTAGATCGATGTACAGAGTGTGAAAAGAACTCTGCTGTAATGTACTGTAGTGAATGCTCAGCATCGTATTGTGAATCATGTAACCTTCAACAACATACTGGTTCTAAAGTTCGTTCTAAACACAAACCAGTATCCATAACGCTTAAGCCCCGACCACAACCAACTTGTAAGAAACATCCAGGTCAGAGCTGTTTGCTTTATTGTGAAACAGAGCGTCTTCCCATGTGTGTTTTATGTAAATTTTATGGACAACATAAATTTCATAACTATCAGCTATTGAACAATTCTGCTACAGCATATCGTAATTCTCTCTCTACAAAACTGGATGACATGAAAAAACTAGAGGGATCTTTATATGAACTAGCTCAATCTCAATCGAAAATGAAACAGGAGATTCGTAATAAAGCAATGGAGTCACAAGATAAATTAGAGAAACATTTCATGGGTAAGGATTATTCTATGTCGGCCTTTTTGTGTTGTTCATCACATACAATTGTCCTTTATCAATTCTGTAGACATATGGTAGTTTTACAATTAGTAATACAACATACAAATAAACATTAACTCTGAAATTTACATGTACATATAGAACACAGGTGACCCATAAATATTGAGAAAGGAGGGAAGGGGGCTAACTACATGATAGGAAGTGATCAAATAAACATTAACTCTGAAATTTACATGTACATATAGAACATAGGTGATCCATAAATATTGAGAAAGGAGCAAAGGGGGCTAACTACATGATAGGAAGTGATCAAAAGGAAATGGTTGATGTGTGTTAGCTTATACAATTAAACATATGTACAAGTGATGGTGGCTCTGCTCCTGTATAAAAACATTAGGGGCTTCATCCTCCTCAGCCCCCTTCCTACCACTATGTAAAATTAGAAGCAATTGCTTAACCACTCTATTACTAACTAGTTATTACAATCATACTTTTGTTTCATAGACACACGTAATGAGCTAATAGCTGCATTGGAGCATCGAGAAGCTGTACTGTTATGTCTCTTAGATAAACAAGTGGAACTAAGAGAGCAAATACTACAAGAACAAAGAATGGAAGTAGCTGCTGCTCTCTCAAGGACTATTGCTGCTAAAGAAGAAGGTAAATTATCTCTATTTTATATATAACTGAACAATACCACATCAAAGACTATTGTTAAACTATTTGTGTTTATTGGTAATAACATCACATGTCACTATACAAAATAGATTAAGTGTATCATTAAAATCATGATTTCTTTCATCACAGTTACGAGACTCTTGGAGATCAATCCTATATCTGCTCTTCTCACTCGTAAACACATGGATAGTGTCTTAGATAATGTATTGAAACAAACAGCTTCATTTACACCATCTCCTCACAATGAAGATAATACTCAAAAAAGCAACATGCAACTTTTACCTGTTGGCCTTCGTCCAAAAAGTGAATTGACATCAAAATTACAGCAAGTATTAAATCAACATGGAGCAGTGTTACAGCTACCAGGAAAAGTTGTCATCTCTAACATCTCAGTTCATTCTACATTAATTGTTTTACGGTGGGAGTTACCTGACCAAAATGCAGAAGTAACAGCTGATGGAACACTTATATTCTCTCTTCAATGCTATGCTGATGTACCATTCAAATTCAAAAAGGATAAGCTCGTTAATTTTAAGAAACAGTTTTTGAATATTGGTGCCAATTCTCCTGGCCTCTCTCAAGACAGTGGTTACCATCAAGATGGGAGTAGTGACTGTACCTCACAATCTAGTGACATTAAAAGTTGTAATCTTCCATCAATACCTGCCTCATTACGTACCAGCAGTAGTCACAATGTCTCCTTAATTACAATGCAAACACCTGATATGAAAGATTCCAATGGTAAGCTGGAAGACCATAAAGAAAAACTGAAAACCTTCAACTCAAATACTCCTCAAGGGCAGGTACTACAGAAAACACCAGTATTGCCACAGTCAGTGAGGTTAGCTCAAACTACTCCAGCTGCTAGAGCATCTGGTGCACTTTTGAGTTTACCTCCTCTTTTAACAAAAGATGGAGCTAGTAAAGTTAATACAAGAGATATTCAGAGTCCAAGTGATTCAGAGCACGATCCTATGTCTGGTTCTAATTTAAGTGGCATGTTAAGTGACAATGAAGACACACCCAGACCAAACGGACAACAACAGGTTTCTCAACCACCACCACCACCACAGCTTCATACACAAATGAGTTCTCAAACCACAGATGCAAGTAGTAGTAATTCAACACTGTCTGATGAGCCTACAGAGACATCCAATAATCATGCTATCAATATTGGAAGGTTTTGTAAAGGATATGCATTTGAAGAAATCTACTGTGTCCAAGATAGTCAGTTTTCATATTCTGGTATTGTTACTGGTGCAACATATTACTTTCGTGTACAATGTCGTAATGCTGTTGGTGAAGGACCACGGAGTGACACACACAAATGTTCTATCATTCCTAGTGAGTTAGATATTATATTCATAGAACTATACATTTATGTGTTAAGAGTATTATAATCCATAGTCCACAGTGGGATATGCATTTTCCTATATCTAGTCAATATTAGTATATGTATCTGGTGTCATCTCTCTATTATGATGACACTATCCCTGCTATTACCTTGGTTGCTATGATGTTTCTTTTAGCTGGCTTCCTCTGTATGTAGATTTGTCTTTGTTTTTAAAGTAACTAGTGAAATAATGATTGAATTATCTGTTAATGAATTGACTAATTGTAACTGGTGTTCATTTAATTTGTACATTAATGTATGTCTTGTTCTTTCTACATTATGTAGGTATTGTGAAAAGATGAGTGGACAATCTGTTATTGTCTTTACACTTCTTAATGTACCAATAATTTTATTATGTATTTTCTTTGTTTTTTATATTTTTTACAATTAATAATCAATGTCAACTTATTGTTATTTATGTCTATTATAAAAAATCTTAACCAAAAGTTTATAAATTAACAAAAGTTGAAAATAATCAAGTTATAAAGAAAAAATAAACCAGAAATATTAGTAATATGAAAATACATAGACTATTCCTTCACAATTGCTGTAATATGATCATCAAACAGATATTGCGGATAAATGTAAGTTGGTGGTAATGATTCATTATTGTTATTAGTGCTACATTTGAAATAAAATAATGATTTAACAACATAATTTATCAGTACATATAGTTGATGAATATTATGTTTATTTTAAAAGCTTTTTAGGTGTAATATTATTGATTGATAGTAACAAAGTATCTTTGACTCACCTGCTGTCATTGGTATGATCTATGTTTGATGTATCAATTTCATCATCTTTCCAAACTAGATTAGTTTCATCATCATAGTTATTATCTTCATATGTTGTCTCTGTTGATAACTGTGCTCCCAATTTTAAGGACTTATCTCTAATATTTTTGTGGCTGGCTATATATCGTAATGTCACTTGACTTTTAGTTATAGCTGTTGAGTCTCTGTTGTTATTAGATGAAACAGAATATTTCATAGTTTTTTTCTGCTTGGACAAGGTGAGGCTAAAAGTATGTAAAAATTAGTAAATCCAATCACACATAGTTGGACAAAATGTTTTAATACTCTCTATTCTATTTGATTTTCGAGAAAATATTGCCACTCTAGACCACTCATTCACTCTGGACAGATTAAGTGCATATATATATATATATATATATATATATATATATATATATATATATTACCTGTTGGTTCTTGTCAAAAAGAAGGCGTATCCAAGAGTAATACAAACGACAGCAACTGATAAACAAGCTATAACAATAATAACAATAAAAACTATTAGATTAGTTGTCCTGATGCCATCTAATACAAGTTCGTTTGGTGAAGGAAGAAAAACAGCATCCATTTCGTTGCAAACAAGGGGTGTGGCTGAATAGTATGCGGAAATAAACGGTGCTGCTACGAAAATGAAATCAATCTTATTTATTATAATATCATGTTTTCAACTTGTTGAAAATGCAAATGATAGGTCATCCAACAAAGGAGCTACTACTCTAATTATTATGGGAGCTAATGGTGACTTAGCAAAGAGAAAGATATGGCCTTCAGTACAAGAATTGATCTTCAGGAACTTAGTTGACACGTCTCTACTTCACATATATGCTGCTAGTCGTGAACCAACACAAACAACTGTAGACAATTTAAAGCATTACTTTAAGCATCTTTCTTGTGAGACAATAAAGGACTTTAATGAAAACTGTACTGAACTCAATCGTAAAATAGCTTCAATTGTGACACCATGTAGTCTAAAAGTTGAACAAGATTATGAGGAATTACATCACTTCATTAATTCTCGACTGATTGAAGAAAGTTTGTATGAAGCAGTGCGCATATTTTATTTGTCTGTTCCACCTTTTGCTTATACAGCAATTGCTCAAAACATTGACCATTATGCTAGACCATCATCTAATAATACCATATTGAGAGTTGCAGTTGAAAAACCATTTGGCAAAGATCTTCAATCGGCACAAACGTTAGCAGGTCATCTACAGAAATATTTAAATAGCAATGAACTTTTTATCATAGATCATTATCTTCACAAACCAGGTGTAAGTCAGATTTTAGATTTCCGTTTGAATAATTTGAATAAACTTAATCCAATATGGAATGCTAAGTATATTAGTCACATTGAAGTTGTTGCTCGTGAAATGTTAAGTGTGGAAGGTAGAACATACTATGATCAGTATGGTGTTGTTCGTGATATGTTACAGAACCATCTAACTGAAATAGTGGCTCTACTGATAGCAGATCTAACAAATTTCACTTCTGTAAAGTCAGGAACTAATTTTGATTTAAACAAAGCAAAGTTAGAAGCTTTGAAGACAATGTATCCTCCATTTGTTAACAATGTTGTATTAGGACAATACTCTGATTATCAAACACACTTGTTTCAAGATTTGGATAAGACAAAAACAAGATCTTGTACACCCACTTTTGCTGTTGTACTTATGAATGTACAATCTCCTCAATGGTTTGGGATACCTATCTTTTTAATATCAGGCAAATCACTTGGGAAAAAGGAAACATATGCTCGTGTTGTTTTTAAGCAGTCCTTGTTGTCTTGGTTTCCTTATGAAACAAGACAATGTACAGATACAATTGTCTTTAATATAGAAACAGGTAATTACAGAAATTATTCCATTGAGGTACCATTTGGAAAAGGTTACAATATGTCCAACTTTCTCAGTCATCAACTTGACAGTACTTGCAAAATGACTGCTTTCATTCCTGATAAGCAACAACCATTACAAGCATACACGTCAATAATAAAGAACTTGATTGAAGGAAAAGAAAGTTATTTTATTCCTTTGAAAAATGCACTTCAGTCATGGCATGTGTGGTCACCTCTGTTACATGAACTAGATGGAAAACATAGCAATCTATTAATTTATTCAAATGATTTGTGGAACAACATGAAGTTATCAGTTAATGGTAGTGATTTGATCTTGTCCTTCAAACACATGGACACACAATATAGACAAAGGAGAAATGAAGAAATAGTCTTTGATAATGACAATAATTTTGTACACTACATTTCTACTACTGACATAACATCTTTTACCAGTGAAGACTTATTTGGACATCAAATATACACTTTATCACGATCAGAATTGGCTCAAAATATGTCACATGACATATACCATGCTGCTCTAAAATCTATTAAAGAGAGGGGTGTGTATCATGTAGCTTTTCCTGGAGGCATGTCACCATTGAGTATTTATCAAGCATTAGTTCTGAACTACAAAGATTCTTTCCCTTGGACTAAAACTCATGTATGGCAGACAGATGAAAGATGTGTAACACCCACTTCAGTTGAAAGCAATTTTAATAATCTCATGAATCATCTCCTTAATCTTGTACCTATACCATATATGAACATCCATCCATTGTACAAAAACTGTATGACTGAAAAAACACAGTCACAGGTTAACATTTCACAAGAAGTGGATGGATTGTTTGATTATGTAATGTTAGGTGTGGGTGGAGATGGTCATATAGCATCTATTTTTACATCAAATATGATTGAACAGGAAATAGCAATATCTGACTCAATCCATCTCATTAACTTATTGTCTACATATCCTATTGCCATCAAAAGCGTGTGTCCTTAACTATAAAACAGCTTATTAAAGCAAGAATCATTAGTGTACTGATCATTGGTGATGGAAAGTGTGACCTACTTATGAAAATCAAAAGACAATGTCTAGACACTAGCAACATTACTTTACCTATAGTACAATTACTTCATATGGCACTTCCTGGAACAGTGAAAGTTTGGATAGACAGAGATTTGTGTAATTGATTATAATAACATGTTTTCCCATTGTAAAATATTACATTCAATAATAATTATTAGTTATGTAATCAAGTAACTTTCTTTAATTCATCAGGTTTATATACACCATTCTCTGTTATGATACCAGTGATAAGATCAGCAGGAGTAACATCAAATGAAGGATTCCAACAATCAATACTGTCAGGTGCTATCATTTTATTGCCAAAATAAATCATTTCTTGCTTTTTACGTTCCTCTATAACAATCTGTGAACCAGATGACAATCCAAAATCTATAGTAGTAAATGGTGCAGCAACATAGAAGGGTATGTTGTGGTATTGTGCAAGAACAGCTAGTTGATAAGTACCAATTTTATTTGCTGTATCTCCATTAGCTACAACTCGATCAGCACCAACAACAACTGCAGAGATACCTTTCTCTTTCATAAGACATCCACACATTGAGTCACAAATTAAAGTGGCAGGTATTTTCTCATGAACCAGCTCATATGCTGTTAATCTAGAGCCTTGATTATAGGGACGTGTTTCAGTACAGTAAGCATGGGACAGTTTACCATTCTCTGATAGTGCTCTTATAACACCTAATGCTGTACCATAACCTCCAGTTGCTAAAGATCCAGTATTACAATGGGTTAATATGGTGACTTGATCTCCAGTAGAATTTGCAAGAATATATTCAGCTCCATGAAACCCAATTTTTCGATTGGTTGTGACATCATCTTTAAGCATCTGTGACAATTGATTGTATAGAATATCTGTAAACTTCTTAGTGTCTAATTCATTTTTAGAAAGTTCAGCAATGTATTTCATAAATCGAGTAGCAGCTTCAGATATATTGACAGCAGTTGGTCGAGCAGTCTTTAAATAAGAGAAAGAATCATTAACAAATGTGGCCACATCTTGTGTTGATTTAAATTCACCAGTATTTGCTTTGTGTCTGAGTTCAACTGCTATACTTAAAGCACCAACTATTGCAATTGCTGGAGCTCCTCGTGTCTAGATAATGATATTAAAATATTAAAGCAATTAGTGAAATTATGTCCTAATTTATTATACGAGAATCAGAAATAAATGAATACATGTCTGATTACATGGAGACATTAGACATGTTGACAAACACTAGATCTGACATGTGGATGGAAAATGGACAAATGTGATGATTATCTGATGTCATAAATAATAGTATATTGTAAGTTGAGAGGATGAGAAGGGAAGGGACATACTTAATGTGTAAAACAATGCTACATAGTTTACAATGTATATTAATCTTCCTAATATATAAAGGCAAAGATTCAGCTAAATTTATAAAAGCATTATTTAAACAATAAAGTTAGTTGCTGAATTATTTTAATAAGTCTAGGACACATACCAATGTGTTTAATGGTGGCAATGAACTTCATTATAGATAAAAAGACATGGATTTATTACACATATATTATAATATCAGTGGTGGAGAACTAGGGGGGGGGCAGGGGGGCTGGAGCCCCCCACTTTTGAAAGTGGGGGGGCTCTGCCCCCTTACTGTTTGATTTTTGACTGTGTGATATAGAAGTATGCATGATGAATTCCACTCCTCACTAACAAACTGGGTGAAAAATAATTTGATTAATCAAACAATCAACCAGCTGTATAAGAATCAATGACATTCACGATTTGGTATGCTAAAGTTAATTGCTCAAAGAAGCAAAGTGTGACAATTGTTAAGAGGGTATGACATTATTTAATAATTGGTCAAAGTGATCTCATGGGATGAACCATTTACACTATACATTATAGCTGTATATGAATCAATAACATTCACAATTTGGTATGCTAAAGTTAATTGCTCAAAGAAGCAAAGTGTGACAAATGTTAAGAGAGTATGACATTATTTAATAATTGGTCAAAGTGCTCTCATGGGATGAACCATTTACACTATACATCATGCTATCACATGTGGCTATTAAAAGGCAGCTGACTAAGTTAAAGAATGACATACCAATGTGTTTAATGGTGGCAATGAACTACATTATAGATAAAAAGACATGGATTTATCACACATATATTATAATTATATGTTGTAAACTGTGCACTTTCATTGCTTATACAAATTATGTCTCCTCCCCTTCTCCTCCTTCCAAACTTGCCCCCATGACCAAACAATTGATGGGAAAGATTGTGTAAAACTTTAACATGACACCTTGTTCTGTAATATATAATAATGGATGTGACTGAAAATTAGGTGACCTCATGTGATGTATGAAGCAACAACATGGAACTAGATAAAGTAATTAAAGAAAATAGCTACAAGTATTGGGTACTATCTATTAAAAGAATAACAAGGTATTGTTATTAATACATAGATGAAGTCTAATGGTCATTATGCTAGGCTATTATTTAAATAGTCATTATGACAATTTACATGACATTTGCAGAGAGACAGAAAACTATTTGGTAATGTTTCATATTTATGAGGCCAGCAATATTTCATGTAGGAAGAACAAGTTGCTGTATTAGTTTTCTAGACCCATCCCTAGTAATATTTCAGTCATAGGACAGTGTCTAGCTTGTGAGACTACTTCTATTTACTAACATTTGTCTTGTCTATGGAATCTCAAGGAGTATCGACTATATTAACCAATTAATTCTATTAATAAAGAACTATAACTATGTAGCTCCTAATAAAATACTTACAAGCTACCATACCAGTTTACAACAACAATAACAACAACTAACAACAACCAGTAAATGATTGTACATACAATATAATATATTATTATACTAAATGATTCTTACCTTCATTTCCCTTATGACTTTCCAAGCATCTTCTACACCATTGACTTGTTCATAGACAGTATGTTCAGGTAATAGAAGCTGATTAAGAATTTGAAGACTACCTTGTACTTTATCAAAACGAATAGACTCCAGAGACATCTTCAGCACGAAGCACCTCCTACTATACTATTAGCTATTAATTTTTATTATTAGAAACAGAACAAAAGAGATGATATTATACGACTTCTTTCATAATTTCTTGCTGAGAGAAAAAAGTTTGTGCCACAAAAAACTAGGAGTTATACACGTACGAGTCATGTTGTGTGTATTGGTTCCAACATTTTGTTCTCTGGGTTCCATGTTAGAGATAATGTTTGTTGGGTTCTATAATTGTATTGTAACAGTTCCTTGTGTTCTATTAAGTTCTATTGGTTTCAGTTTTCATGATTCTCATGATTAAGCTCCAGCTCCAATGGTTTCACTGTTCTATGACTGGGTTTCTCATTGGCAAGCGTTCATTCTATTGTTGGTTTTGAACGTTTTCCACACATGTTCCATTCTTGGGATCTTTTGTATAAACCATCAAGACCATTACCGGCATGTGTAAGTATATCACATAACTTTTAAAGGAAACTGTTCAGTCTGTACTGTGTTAATAAATCATCAAGCTAAATGCTTGGAGATGTATTGTTGAACTTTCCTTAATAATAATAATTTGTTTTAATGTATGTACTGATGTTTACACATTAGTACTGTACCTACTTATGATGACATGTCAAAAAGTATTTTATGATGAATATGAGTAGTTACACAATTGTACATTGATCTTTCATTAATTATAGTATGTATATTATGGAGTATTTTCTCCAAACTTTGTTGTTCAATAGCAGTTATTATTGAGACACATGTAGGAATGTGAGTGTGTTTGGAATTGGCAGCAGTCTGTATAGTGTTTGACATTCAGTAGTTAGTAATTCAAGCTTTTGAATTTGTTTAATATTCTATCTCTCTCTCTCTCTCTCTCTTTCTCTCTCTCCTTGTATTTGATCATAAATGATAATTATTAACACATTTTAATTGGATAGTCTACATGGATATATTATTAATTAATTTATTATTTTGAAGTAAGAACAATTACTTGGTATTTCTCATAATTACACAGGGCCAAAGTACTTTGTGAACAACACTGTAAACTATAATGTAAACTCTAATTTACATCATAGTTTACAATGGTTGACACTTGGCATTTCTAGACTACAGTAAATGAAATGATTTGGTCAAAGCATGTACAAAGCAATATACACTTGACATTAACTTCTTTGTAAACTTTATGTACATTAGACAAAGGTCATCATAAATTATACTGCAACAATGTTTTATTGAAAAGAATTTGAGTTTATGTATACAGTCAATAATCAATTAAGAGGCAATGTTGAGTTCTATTCAGTTCAACAGCAAATGTGAGCCTCAAGCACAACTATATAAGAGATGATAATTAACAGCTATGATACATAAAATAACCTACATTGGTGTTGTCAAGTGTATCATAACTATGATTGTGTAGCTACAAAGGAAAAAAAATTTTTAGTAAGTATAGAAGTTCATGACATTTGCCTCGTACTATGGAGTGATACATGATATATATATACATGTAAATAATGATTGCCAATAGATGATATATATTGTAATTTTCATAAATGATCACATAAGAGATTACATTTGTACAACAACCTATAAAAGTTATCAAAAAGTATGAATCAAGTAATATACCTTAATTCATTTAAGAGATATATGTAGTTCACACAAACAGATACAGTAAGATGTAAAGATTACCATAAATATAAATTACATGTACCTTAATGAGTGGGAGTTACACTTCTAGCAACATAAAAGTACAAAGTGATGATTATATAATAATTACTATGTTCACCAGTATAAGTTTTTATTGCATCCATTTTGGTGCATCATTAGGTGGAACAATAGCAGAAGGTAATCATTCCTTTATGATCTTCTTTGCAACCAATTCACTAGCGGGAGACTTAGCTTGCTTGTTACTGAATCGATCATCTAGAATTTTCATAAACTCATTAAGTCCTACAACAACATGATAACAGTGGACAAATTGATTCTTAATGCTTACTATCAGAACACAACAATAATTTGTGTTCAGTTATTCCATTAAGGTTTCAGGATTATCTAATTCTTCAGTTAAGTATAACAAGTTCCATTTCAGTTGTCACTGACTCTTGTCTCTGGAATCTCTGTAAAAAAATTAATTATACTGTAACACACAGTCTCAGCTTTTAGCATAATATTCTAAAGTTAATTCAAAATTACTATACATACATATTCATATCACGATCTGTATTTTCTCTGTTTTGATTGATTCTCCACAAAATCTCTCTTGCCAGACTAATGCTCAAGGAAAGCATGGTGCAGATTTTCACAACAACGTCTGCCACTAAAAACATGTTGAAAACGCTCAGATAATTTTTTCAGCCAGTCTTACTTTTATTTCTTTTTATGAAAACTTGCAGCTCGGTTGACTTTGAATTTGTTCAGTAATAGAGACTTGAACAGTTTTGGTGTAATCAGATGAAATTCTAGGAATACAACTTATAACAATAATTATTATTATTTCAAGTACCAACCCTTCTGATTCCTTAAATTGATTTTCAAATTTTTTATGGATGAAATACACTTTGTTCTATCATCATCACAATTTAAATCTCCATTACTCGAACTTTCTTCTCTACTATAATCCTCTGCTATGGCTCCTAGTTTCATTCCTGGGCTATATAATTGTTTACTTGTCCAGCTGGCGGACCGTTGAACGTCAATTGACAAACTCGGGATCGCTTGACAGAAGAACTTTTCTCTTGAATACTGTCATTTCTATAAACAGGACCAGTATAGTAAGAAGAGTGTCTTGGACTACTATGAGATCTAGACGAACTTCGAGCATTAGCCATGTGCTCCTTGGCTAGTTAAGTAGGTGGGACAACAAGTTTAATTCAGTACAGTAATTAAATGTAAATAAGTTGTAAACCTCTCATGTATGCCTTTTGTAAACTATGAATGTCTTGTAAATTCATATAAATGCATTGTACATATGAAGTTTACACACTTCGTATACTAATGAAAACTAGCTGTGTCAGTACACTTCATATAAATTAAATGTAAACCTCAAGTATTGTATGTGGTAAACTAAATCTATGTAAATGTAGTGTAAATTTGAAGTTTGCATATTTTGTACACTGTTGTTTACTACTGTATTTGGAGCTGTGTTACTGGTGTCATTGATCTACATATTTGTTGACAGTACATTATCTACTAGGTCATTACAAGCTGGATCTGATTCTGTCTGTAATTAAAATAGAATTTTTTACTCATATTAAAAAAGGTGACATAAGATATGTTGTTGTGGTCATATTTTTATAGGATACTTATGTATGATGATAAGAAAGTGAAAGAAACAATTGATGAAAGCTGGCTACACTCAGGAGATATTTCTCAAGTTGATGAAGATGGTGAGTTGAGTATGCTACCTACTTAGTTTTTGTATTTATTATTAATGGTTTGTTTTTATTTCTGGTCATTTGTGGGAACTTATCATTAACCCTTGCTGCATACTGTGTGGATAATGCTCCATAGAGGGTTAAAATATTTGGGTGTGTGTCTTTCTGTCTGTCTAGATCTGTTAGTTGGCAATGCACTTTGAACTGTTCTAACTTGGTGACAACAATGTCTAAATTTCAGAGAAATGGCACAAGTCACATTTTTACATCCTGCCACTTTCTCTAGCAGAACATGTGTAAGGGTATTTCGACATGCAAAGACTTCTTGTCTGCTTGATGACTAAATAGAAGTCAATCTAAGGTTTGTGAAAATACATCATAGAGAGTTGATTATTAAGTAATAGTTTATTTTGAGACTTAGTCCAGAACCATGTTAACAATATGTTAGATATTGCTCTATCACTTGTCTTATCTATATAGAATGTCAATCAGAATTCACTATTGTAAACCAATTAATGATATGATCACTATACAACAAGCAGGTATTAGAGGCTATAATAAATTAGCCTTTATTATTGACCTGGTTACGACCACAACAATCAGCACACACTATACACATACATATATACATACAGTATATAATAAAGACAATAAATACATAGACATATTATACATAACTAGAGCTAAGAAGTGCTTTATACTTCAAGATCACTGATTATTTTCATGAAGTACAAGGCAGTCTGCAATTTTTTAATTAGTTTCTAACTGTTTATGAACCAGTAAATGGTGTAGAAGATGTTTGGAAAGTCATAAAAAGAGTGAAAGTTAAAATTATGTAATAGAAAAGACCATTTACTATACACTGAATAACATGATACATCAATACATACTTTCAATTTAGAATTTTGTGCAGAATAAAAGAATTACAAAATAAACTAATATACTAGTAACCTGATGCAAGCTATTACTATCATAAAAGCAAAAAGTACTAGTTTTTTGGTTGCTACTATCCCTAAGATTGGGTCCCAATATATACAAGTATATTTTAACCATATGATCCTTAGTATTTTTACATCTGTGACATATATTTAGTTTGTCCTTATTCTTTAGCTATATAATGTTTCTAGTATAATTCATGTATAGCAATGTGTACTCTTTTGCTACTTCCTCATCTCTACAGGTTCACATTTTGTATCACCTCAAATTTTAACAATCCTATTTACAAAGATGAAAAACTTAGTATATAAATGTACTTATCAAGATTATTGAGATCTATACCTAATGGTTATGTAGCTCTTTAGTTCTGCTTCAATAAAGACTAATTAAGGTGGAACCACAATTTACATGATGATAGGAGCTGCTTCATGCACTTGACAAATTGACATGATCAGGCCCCAATATGGACTTTTTAAGTTCATGCTTTACTGTTATCTAAAGCAGATGTTAATGTATCACTGTACTTTTTTCTATAGAAGTCATTTTCATGTCATTTTCTTCATCCTTGATAGAAAAGCATAAAAAGCAAACACATATACATCATTGTTAAATTGGAAAAGTCTATCGGAACACCATTACATTTGTTGGTAAGTAACAATGGTTATTGCCATAGCAGTTTTAAAGAAAATATTGTAAGGTGTGTATGTAATGACACAGGAAATAGGATGAAAGCAACAAACAAACAACTATATTTTCAGAACAACTTAAGAATAAGACCACTATCAACTGACAGTTTACAAGTTAAATACACAATACTTATATGGATTCACCAAGCAATAGTTAGATAACTATTAAAAATAGTAATAATAATAATAATAATAATAATAATAATAATAATATATTACACAAAATACAAAGTATAAGTTGTGTTTCAATTTATCACACTCTCCCCCATCTAGCTAGAATGTGAAGGGGCTGAACCAAATAACTGATTTACGAACATGAGTGGAATGATGGAGAGTTGATAGAACTAGAACATGTGATGACAGTTGAAGTGATGAGTTAGAATTCATTGTAGGAGGGGAAGGGATATAAATGATTGTTGTTGAATTCAGGACAGGCCAGTCATCAAAATCATCAACTTCAAACAAGTACTACTGTCAGAGGAAAGATACTATAATTGGTTGAGATGACAACACAAAATAATGTCAGTTATGGTTTTAACCTTATACGAGACTGGGTCTGTAATTTGAATGATTTCCACTGAGGTGGTCCATAATAATTACGTGTGAACACTTGATCTCCTATACTGAAGGGACATACATTTTTGTTGACAGAAGTTGGTTCTATTTATTTGATACCTTGTGAGAAAAGTCTGGGTGGATAAAATCTAATTGAATTCATAAATGTCTACCTGTTAGAAGTTCTGCTGGGGTGTAACACGATAATGTTATAAAAATTTAAGAAGACCCTCGACAATTAAGGAGAGGTGTGAGTGTGCTTCATACTGCGTTGTTTCATAAAAAATTGAAAGATATCACTGATAAAGGCAGTATGTTATCAGAAACTAGTTGTTTTGGTAAACCATGCATTAAGAAAATTTGCTTCAGTTTCTTGATGGTAAGCTCCAAAGAGGTAGAATCTATAATGTTAACTTTGAGCCATTTTGAATGAATGTCTATCAAAAGGAAGAAATTTTGCTGAAAAACGGTCCAGCATGATTGAGATGAACTCTAGTCCAAGGTTGTCAAGGAATTCCCAAATGTGTAAGGATGCTCTGGGAAGTAGTGCAAGTATTTCAAGCTTGCACTTTTGTTTTGATATCAGAATCAATACCAGACCACCATACATACAAACGAGCTAACGTTTTCATTTTTCCCATTCCTGGATATGTTTCATGAGAGCTGTATTATGTCTAACGGGAGGTACATTCACATGAGAACCCCAGAATAAACAATTCTCTAAAAGACTGAGTTCCATTTGATGCTGGTGATATGGAATGAAGTTTGCTGTTGGTTATGTAAAAGTTCAGTGTCAGTTGAAGGGCCATAACAGTTCCAATGCCATACAGTGAGGCATCACATGATAGTAATAAGAGATTTTTTGACTGTTAAAATGTACAAGTAATGATGACGATTGAAGGATATCTTTGACCTGTTGGAAACCACTTTGCCAAAAACTTGCTAGATTTTGTAAATAACTTGTAACAATAGTTGACAAGACCTAAAAATGATCTTAATTCTGTAACATTCAAAGGTGCTGGTGCTTCTTGAATAGCTTTAACATTGGAGTGGGAAAGGTAGAGTTCTGAGTTATCAATAATGTAACCTAAATACTCAACTGATGTTGTAGCAAAGGTACATATAGAACATTTTAATATAAGTCCTGCAGAGGACAGTCTGAAAAGTACACAGGTGAAGTTGTGTAGGTGATCCTCTTCATTGATACTGGAGACCAAGATATCATTGATATATACATAGACATTAGGTAAGTCACACAAAACATTCTTCATAGCCTGTTGAAAAGGACTTGGAGTCGTTGAAATGCTAAACAGTAGACGTTGATATGGAAACAACCCTTTATGAGTTTCAATGGTTGTATACTGCTTAGAGTTTTTACGTAAAAGTACTGCTGGTTGGCATGGCTCAAATGAACTTTCAAGAACAAGCACCTTTTAATGCTGCAAAAATGTTTTCAAAGCAAAGTAATGAATGGCTATCAGTAGTTAGAAACTGTTTGACAGTAACTTTGTTTGTAATTTCTACAAAGGTGTCTTTTTTTGCAATAGGAACAATTGGGGCTGGCCCAAACAACATGATGAATTGGGTAATGATACCCAATTCTTGTAGTCGAGAGATCTCTTTTTCTACTTTCTCTTTAAGGCTATATGTTACAGGTCTGGCTTTGAAGTATTTTGGGACAACCTAAGGATACACAAATAGTTATTCAAAATAGGTCAGTATACTTGTCAAGAAGTGTTGAGAGTGATAGAGTTTGTCAAGGGAATGAATACTGTTCCAGTCTAATTTAATTATTTCAAGTCAATTTCTACCAAAAGACTTGGTCCGCATCTATGCATAACTAGGAGTGGGAGAATCTGAGACTGTGATTGGTAATCTACGTGTATATCACAAATGCCAAGGATCATGAGGTTTTCTCTAGTATAGGTACTGAGAGTAATATTGGTAACTTGCAATTACGATGTTGATAAAGACACCCTATGTTTAGTTCCATTGGAAGATCTAACACCCATTTACTTAGACTGTGTCATACAATAGGTTTCAGGCAAGGGGTAGGCAACATCTGACCCATCAGACAGGTGAGAGAGATCTGAGGTCAGCTGAGGGGTCTGACTTGTGGCTATCAGTTTACTATGACACTTTTGTATGAGTCCAATTTCCCAAAGGCTCTGTATTCACCTTTAAGAAAACTGCAAGTACATGGTTGCCTTAACAATGATAACATGTAGAAGCTGTATAGTCTGTGTCCATGCATGACTAGAAGTGGGAGAATCTGAGACTGTGATTGGTAATCTACATGTACATCACAAATGCCAAGGATCATGAGGTTTTCTCCAGTATATAGGTACTGAGAGCAATATTGATAGGTTGCATTTGAGATGTGGGATGAGAAATAATATAAGTTTGTTCACTTACAATTGACAAAGATGCCTTATGTCTAGTTCTATAGGAACCCATTTACTTAGAATGTCATACAATAGGTTTGACTTTCCCAGGCAAGGTAAACTGGGATGTAGGCATCATCCGGCCCATCAGACAGGTGAGAGAGATCTGAGGTCCGCTGAGGGGTCTGACTTGTGGCTATCAGTTTACTATGACACTTTTGTATGAGTCGGATTTCCCAAAGGCTCTTTATTCACTTTTAAAAAAACTGCAATTACATGGTTACCTCAACAATGATAACATGTAGAAGCTGTATAGTCTGTGTCCATGCATGACTAGAAGTGGGAGAATCTGAGACTGTGATTGGTAATCTACATGTACATCACAAATGCCAAGGATCATGAGGTTTTCTCCAGTATATAGGTACTGAGAGCAATATTGATAGGTTGCATTTAAGATGTGGGATGAGAAATAGAATCATAAGTTTGTTCACTTACAATTGACAAAGACACCCTATGTCTAGTTCTATAGGAACCCATTTACTTGGAATGTCATACAATAGGTTTGACTTTCCCAGGTAAGGTAAACTGGGGTGTAGGCATCATCCGGCCCATTAGACAGGTGAGAGAGATCTGAGGTCCGCTGAGGGGTCTGACTTGTGGCTATCAGTTTACTATGACACTTTTGTATGAGTCCGATTTCCCACATGCTCTGTAATCACTTTTAAGAAAACTGCAAGTGCTGGCAAACATGGTTGCCTCCACAATGATTACATATAGGTCGACAATCTTGTAGAAGCTGCATAGTGGACGAGGAAGGTAATTGCTTTAGTAGGTCTGGGATGTGAAGATCACCAAGCCCCATAGATCAAGTTGAGGTAGTTAAAAGGCTTTCTTGTATGTGAGGTGTGGTTCTTGTAGTAGACATCATTGATGTCACAGATTAATCTATCGTAAACCATTAATTTTCAATCACAAACGTTTGCTAAATCCCAAGTATATATTTTTTGACTCTCTTCAATTCTGCTACATAAGTAGCTACAGATTCGCTTTCTTTACATGCTCTAATGTTGAGTTTAAATCAGAGAAGGTGTAAGGTTATAATGACTGTTGAGGAACTGGTTAAAATCCATTACAATTTATCACCTGAGCTAATTGCTTGTAGCAACTCTTATTAAATAGCTGAAATGTTGAAGGGCCATATACAGTAAGTGCTATTAACTTTCTGTTTAGCTTCGTTCAGCACATGACCTCTAAGATTCATGACCAAGGTTGAAACTCGAGATCTTTCCACGTACTAATATGTTGAACAGCAAATCCATGTAACCTCATAGCCAATGTAGTGACTGAGGAAATGGAACGAAAACAACCTTGCACCCACATTTATATGGATTCACCAAGCAATAGTTAGATAACTAACCAAAATAGAAATAATAATAATAGTAATAATATTAATAATAATAATAATAATAATAAATGATAATAGTACACACAAATACAAAGTATAAGTTATGTTTCAGTTTATCACACTGTACAGGTATCTAAATTTTTCTTAAGTTAATGCAAATTGCTAGGATATAATATCAGAATATATTAAAAATTTACAGTCACATGTGATTAAAATACAGTCCTGTTTCTTTACAATGAATTAGAGCATATAAGCTGTGTAGGACCATCCTACATATTTAATATGACTAAGGTAGCCTACCTGTGACATTAAGGGAAAAAATCTCTAACACAATTTCTGTATCCAGGGAGCTATTTTAAAATAACTTTGGAATTATAATGAATCTTTGACAAAGGATATTAATTAAGCTAAAACATTCATTTAATTTGCAACGTTCCTGTCTCTAGTCTTTTCTTTCTAAACTCCTGTTGGATCCTGTTTGTGCTAATAGTGGTTGCCATGGGAAATAGTAAGAGTATAATATTTTACTATAAGTAAAATGACAGGACTGAGTAGTATTTAAGTGTAATAAGCCATTTCCTTCAGAGAGGGAGTGTCTATAATGTTCCTATGTACCTATCTAAGTCTTCCACTTAAATTTTTTCTACCAAGTGTATCTAGACCATACATTACTGTACATTATTGTTGTATATGTAGAGCAATGAATGAGATCAGAGGTGAATTGAACTTTTACAATCCTGTGATACAACAAATGCTGATACTATGTATGAGAATAGTCTATATAAATTTGAGCTTTGTCAAATAACAATGAAGTAAAATAATAAGGAAGTATCATGTAATGGACCATAACATGCTGGCAGGTTATACTTGCTATAGGTAATCAATGTGTATATTAGCACAAGTATATAAGGTGTTTTCTCTCAAGGTTGGAGTCATTCTTAAATCATGGTAGATATTTATTTTTAAAATATTGTGATATGCAACATTTTTATAATTAATAATTTAATTCATGACAATTTTCTTAGAAGACTAACTAAACTGCAAAAATAGATTGATTTAACCAATCTATGGTTAGTTGGTTTGCATATAGTGCAGGATGAGATGTTTTATATCTAATTGATATGCAGTTGTGGAATTTATTGTTATAGCAATGAAGGTTCTGTTTATTGTCTCATTAGTTAGACAAAAAAAATTATGAGGCTTAACTGTTGAATTAGGGCTATGATGATAGAAGTTATGATAGGACAACACTAGAGATAAAAAAAGCTTTTTTAGAAGTCACATTTTATTAATTAAGCTATTTGAACTATGTAATCCATTAATCAAAACATATGTTTATACAGCCATAAATCAGTTACAACTATTATGTGAATTGTATTACCCTATGATTAATGATGTCAACTGTTTGTCTGAAGAAAGATAATTACATTTCTATGTTATGTATAACTCTGGTAGAAAATATAGATGTTTGTAAATAATTGAGAAATAGATGACAATTTAACACAACTGTACTTGCAAAAATACCTTATTAGGTCTAGTTTGAGTAGCCTGAGAATGGTCTATATAAATATTATTAATTATAACTACTACATGGTTTGATGTCATTACATCCTATACTGTGTTTGATAGGTGGTTTATAGACTGGTAAATAAGTTACATTATCATGATAATATATCAGTACCTCTTATATTCAGCATTATATAAATTGTTTTAGTGTTATTAAAGCTTTTTGTGATTCTCTGTCATTGTTGCTTTACTTATTGTTTTTTTTCCTTATAAGACTCTCTGTTTTATTAATCTCACATTTTGTTAAAGTATATATAATAATGATATTCAAACTATAAAATACATCAAGCAACAATAGAATATTGTTAGCTTTCTAGTAGATTATTACTACTAAGGTATTTTTCTTTTAAGCACTTTAATTTACAAGGCTATTTAGTGGCACCAACCATTAGTTAGTATGTTCTTATCATGAGATATAATCATTGAATCTGGATCAAACTATACTTGAACAAGCTTTAACTAAGTCAAAAATCAAGTACACTTCTTTTGAGGTTTCTTATTAATCATTTGCTACATTATTCACAATAAAATTTATTATTAGTGCAAATTGATAATTGTTGCTGAAAAACAGAAAAAAAATTGACCAATATGTAATATTTATTTATATTGTCTTTGTTTAGGAGAATCATTATATAATGCATTTAATATTTTGTTTTTACTTTAGGAAATAGCAAGCTAATTAATTCTGCCAACGAAGGAAACTTATCAAAAGTAATTGATGCCATCTCAAAAGGTGCAAATGTAAATGCTACAGATGATGTAAGTTATTTTTATTATTTAATTTTACACTTAATAAATAAAACAGTCAGTCTAAATGAATTTTCTTGAAATATAACAAATGTTAATTTTTGTTTACATATTTTGTTTTCTTCCAACCTAACCAATCAAGCTGAGTTAGTTACTGGTCTATTGCTAAATTAGTTTGTAGATTTGAATTTATATTAATATATTATCATTGTTATAATTGAATAATTCATTGCTGTAATATCATAGTTAATATGGCAGTATAGAGCCATCCACAAATTAAACAAATAAAAATTAATTGTTATACAGTAATATATATATACAGCACACATGATTGTTAAAAAAATATTCTGTTGATTGTCTATAGACTTTACTTCACACCATAGTCTTCACTATAATACACATGTATTCAGTTATGTTGATCATTATATACATACATAGCTTATATTGAAGTAGTATATATACAGTGTACTAAGATTTGTTTAGAAAGTAGTTACACACCTAGCTAGCTATGTACAGTTGATGATGGACCATTTAATTAGTATTAGTATTAGTACCTACATTTATAAATACTTCTTCAGATTTTGGTGATAATTATATATAAATACAATTAGAGTACATTTCTGTTAACTGTTAATTTTGTTTGATGTAAGGAGAACCTTGAGATAAAAGCACAGGGTGATGATTGAACACACACGTGCAATAATAAACACATTTCATTTAAATTTTCTTAAAAAGCACAAACAAAAATAACTTAAATTTCAGAAAGAAGTCTTAAAATATAAGGATAGGAACAAAATCATCTTTAATAAAGTAGGATGACAGTCTGAACATGCTATATTGCAGGCACAAAATGAAGATGATACTGCTTTTTTTAGTTATAGGAGGTATTACAGTCTGGCTGTATCATAATAATTGGAAAAAAGTATTGAGTTCAATAAAAAGTTAGGATGTTTTTAGATATATGTTTACAATCTATCAATGAGGATTATGGCAATAATACTATAGTATAGAGCAAATATAACCTTTGTCTCAAGTAGAATGCTCTCTAATGGGCAGTGTGCATGAAGCTATTTCAGTTGAATTAAAAGATAGAGCAACACTGACTATTAAAAACAGTCAATGTTGAGGACCATGTTTTGCAGCCTTTAGAAATAAATTTTGAGTTGACATTTTACGTGCATTAAATAAAGATATTGAGACTTCTATTTTTACTCTGGTCATTTTGAGATATATTTTACTATTATCTTTACATTACATGAATTTTTTGAGAGTATTTTATTCACTTGTACTTTATTATCAAAGTATACATGTACTTGTATAACACTGGAACCATTTGTAGTGTCTTAATTTATTTATCTAATTAGTATAGACTGTTAGTAATGTAATTATCTTGTTGATAGTTTGTTTATTATTGTTGTTATTACAATAGGATGGATGGACGGCTCTTCATCATGCAGCTCATGAAGGACACACAAACATTGTTGAAGCATTAATTAATAATGGTGCTGATATCAATGTTGTTACTACTAAGGTAATTTGAATAAACAATTAATATAAAACATTTTTGTTGTTCACTTTGTAGTCTTTTAACAAAACTACAAAATTAGTGTAAAGTAATAAAGCTTATGGTACAATAGTTATATATGGATTTTGTATGGATTTGTGAATACAAAGTAATATGACAACCTTGTTTCAGTGCTTTGTGACATTGTCATCATTACATCCATTTTCTTTGTTTAAATTGTTTTTATATCTTTTTCCACAAGTAAATAGAAGCTGTACTAAACAACAAATATCTACAAACACCCACAGTGTTTAAATAGCTATTAATATTCACCATGTGGTAATATACATATTAAGATATAATATTGGTAGTAATAGTTGTTAAAGAATATTGAGTATAATAATTATCATGAATAATGTCAATTGACGGAGCTCACTTTACTAAAAAAACTACTACAAAAGTTTTAAGTTATAGAATATTTGTATAACCTGTTCCCAAATAGTCTTATAATGCTTTTTATAACTATTATGGGAATTATAATCAATATTGTACTAGTAGAGAATGAAAGCAAGAAAAGTAGAAGCATATAGCTATTTAACTAGTTCTGGTTCCCCACTTGACAAAAACATTCTTAAGTTTTAAGTCTTACTAGTCTTGAAAAGACTCAATGATGACAAATAAGTAGTTAAATAAATAATGTAAATCAAGTCTTTCATCAATAGACTTGATATAATGGAATTTAATAATTATTACTGTCTACTATGTTGTATTTGTCTCTACATTTATGACGGTGGGGATTGTTTTGTTATCTGAATGTGTCCTTCATAATATAATAGAAAGTAAGTATGATATAATGTAGTACAATTTTTAATTGTATACAATTCAATATTTATTACTTTTTTACTCTATTTTTATTGTCTCTACTTTTATGATGGTGGGAATTTATTTTATCTGAAATTGTCCTTTATAATATAATAGGTGGTAAGTATGATATAATGTAGTACAATTTTTAATTGTATACAATTCAATATTTATTACTTTTTTACTCTATTTTTATTGTCTCTACTTTTATGATGGTGGGAATTTATTTTATCTGAAATTGTCCTTTATAATATAATAGGTGGTAAGTATGATATAATGTAGTACAATTTGTAATTGTATACAATTCAATATTTATTATTTTATTTACTCTATTGTTACTGTCTCTACTTTTATGATGGTGGGAATTTATTTTATCTGAATATGTCTTTTATAATATAATAGTGGGTAAGTATGATATAATGTAGTACAATTTGTAATTGTAAACAATTCAATATTCATTTCTTTGTTTACTGTATTGTTTTTGTTTCTACTTTTATGATGGTGCTATTTTATGTTATCTGAATATGTCCTTTATAATATAATAGTTGGTAAGTACGATATAATGTAGTACAATTTGTAATTGTATGTAATTCAATATTTATAACTTTGTTTACTGTATTGTTTTTGTTTCTACTTTTATGTTATCTGAGTATGTCCTTTACAATATAATAGGAAGTAAGTATGATATAATGTAGTACAATTTGTAATTGTATGCAACTTAATATTTATTACTTTGTTTACTGCATTGTTTTTGTCTGTATTTTATGGTGGTGTGGATTGTATGTTATCTGAGTATGTCCTTTATAATATAATAGGTGGTAAGTATGATATAATGTAGTACAATTTGTAATGTATATATATATATCGATATGTTGATGTTTCATTTTATTTTGTTGTTGTATGTGGTTTTTTAAACTGTGTATAAATTAAACTACATACATTAATTGATTAGGGATGTGGCAACCAATATCTTGCTTCTCTGCTTATATAATCTTTGATATCCATTGCTATGCTAATTGTTCATATCTCTATCAAGTCTGTATTTTTGTAGTCAGATTTTTGACTGTAAAGTTTTTATCTTCCAAAATGAAATTATAGGATGATTATTGAATTATAATCTTGTTATTACTTTGTTTACTGTTGTACAATTTGTATGTGTATGCAGTTTAATTGTTATTAATTTGATTACTTTGTTTACTGTATTGTTTTTCCTTCTATTTTATAATGCTGTGATTATTTTTACCATGATCTTGATAACTTAATAGCTGGTAAGTATTATCTAATTTAGTGCAATTTTTAATCTAAGACTGGTAGTTAACTATTAGAGAATATATAAAAAAGTCATTGCTATTGTGATGTTTTATCTCTAAAGTCAAGTTGTTGATTATCTTCTTGTTATTAGTTGTGTACATTATATTTGAACATTGTGTATCTTTACTTTATTTACATCAGTTACACATATTTTGTTAGTACTTTATTTTAGCTATATGATGATTACAATATAATACATGTACAGCAGTATGTGTATGTAATATAGATAATATACAACTGTTATAATATCTATCTATACTGTTTGTTATATATTATCATGTTTATTATGATAATTCTTAGGAAGGATCTAGTCCTCTCATGATAGCAACAATGAGGGGACACAAAGACATTGTTTTGATGTTAATAGAGAGAGGAGCCAATCTAAATCTTGTTAACATAGTAAGTATATATTTGTTTGTTACTGTAAATGTAGATAATATACAACTGTTATGATACCTGTCTATATACTGATTGTTATATGTTATCATGTTTATTATGATAATTCTTAGGAAAGATCTAGTCCTCTCGTGATAGCAGCAACGAAGGAACACAAAGACATCATTTTGATGTTAATAAAGGGAGGAGCCAATCTAAATCTTGTTGACAAAGTAAGTATCTGTTTGTTACTATAAATATTGTATTATTACTCATTTCTTAAATGTTATCAAGATTACTTGACGTAGTATTGAAGGCAGAAGTAATTTTTAAAACATTAAATATAGCGAATGTCAGAATCTAAATGTAGTCCATTTCATAGTGTCATAAGGTTTTGTTACATCATGTACTGAACTAATATTATAATATTATGAAGTAGTTCTAAATTAAGAATACTTTGATCATAAGATTGATTAGTAGACAAAAAAAGATGCAAAATAATGTGTACATGAATATGACCTTGTTCATCTGTTGTTTAAGAATATCAGGACAATCCATCAATATCCACCTGAATGTCTGACTGTATTGAAAGTAACATGTATATTATTAGGCTAAATGCTTGCCATTGTGGAGTAATCCTTAGCTTCTATAATGCAGTTATCAGTTAACAACATAAATACTACCATGTAGGACTAAGTCTAAATATAGGAGTATGCAAAAACAAAGAATATCATCATGAACAATGAAAGTCCTGTTTAGGACAATATCCTTGTAAAGAGTGCTTATATCTGCCTCCTAGTAGCCACCAACTAAATGAGTTTACATTGTTTAATGTTGTATTTGTACTTTAAACTTCAAAGCTACATATAATTATAGCAATATTGATGTCCATTGATCAGATTGTTTGTTTGTTTTTTCTGTTATAATAGGATGGGTGGACGGCTCTTCATTTTGCATCATATGAAGGCCACACAGCCATTGTTGAAGCATTAGTTGATAATGGTGCTGATATCAACACTGTCACTACTAAGGTAATTTAAATAATATGTTTTTTGTTAATGTGAATGCTATGACTGGGAGATCATTGTTTAATAATCATTAGTATTATAATGATAAAAGATATTTTACCTGACATTAACAACTTTTTATGTATTATAATTGTACAAAATTCTCAATTAGGTAGTAGTCCAAAGTTGATATTAGTATTAACATGTACACTAGCATAGTAAAAATAATATAAATGTATCTTTAAGATAAATGTCAATTGATATTTGAGAAAAGATTTACTAATTTACAGGTTTTTTAATCATTTTAAAAATAATTTTGTTATATGTCATAGCTCCATTAATGTATAGTGATAGTATGTAATTTTATAAAATGTACATGTGATGAACAATTCAAAATGTAGGTAGTACATATTAAATTAAATGATTGTCTCATTGAATAGTATGTTAACAAAAGTTGTTAAATTTACAATTGTAGCTTAATATAATGCAATTTAACAATTGTTACTTTGTTTACTGTATTGTTTTTGTTTGTACTTTTATGATGGTGTGTTTGTATATTATCTGAATATGTCCTTTATAATATAATAGAAAGTAAGTATGATATAATGTAGTAATTGTATGCAATTCAATATTTTATAACTTTGTTTACTGTATTGTTTTTGTTTGTACTTTTACGATGGTGGTTATCTGAATATAACCTTCATAATATAATAGTGGGTAAGTATGATATAATGTAGTACAAATTGTAATTGTATACAATTCAATATTTATTACTTTGTTTACTGTATTGTTATTGTCTCTACTTTTATGATGGTGGGAATTTATTTTATCTGAATATGTCCTTTATAATTTAATAGATGGTAAGTATGATATAATGTAGTACAATTTGTTATTGTATACAATTCAATATTTATTACTTTGTTTACTGTATTGTTATTGTCTGTACTTTATGATGGTGGGGATTGTATGTTATCTGAATATGTCCTTTATAATATAATAGGGGGTAAGTATGATATAATGTAGTACAATTTGTAATTGTATGTAACTTAATATTTATTACTTTGTTTACTGCATTGTTTTTGTCTGTATTTTATGGTGGTGGGGATTGTGTGTTATCTGAATGTGTCCTTTGTAATATAATAGCTGGTAAGTATGATATAATGTAGTACAATTTGTAATTGTATGTAATTCAATATATATTTACTTGTTTACTGTATTGTTTTTGTTTATACTTTTATGATGGTGTGATTGTATGTTATCTGAATATGTCCTTTATAATATAATAGAGGGTAAGTAAGATATAATGTAGTACAATTTGTAACTGTATGTAATTCAATATTTATTACTTTGTGTATTGCATTGTTTTTGTCTATACTTTTATGATGGTGTGATTGTATGTTATCTGAATGTGTCCTTCGTAATATAATAGCTGGTTAGTATGATATAATGTAGTACAATTTGTAATTGTATGTAATTCAATATATATTTACTTTGTTTACTGTATTGTTTTTGTCTCTACTTTTATGATGGTGGGAATTTATTTTATCTGAATATGTCCTTTATAATATAATAGCTGGTAAGTATGATATAATGTAGTACAATTTGTTATTGTATACAATTCAATATTTATTTACTTTGTTTACTGTGTTCTTTTTGTCTGTACTTTTATGATGGTGGGGATTGTATGTTATCTGAACATGTCCTTTATAATATAATAGTGGGTAAGTATGATATAATGTAGTACAATTTGTAATTGTATGTAATTCAATATTTATTACTTTGTGTATTGCATTGTTTTTGTCTATACTTTTATGATGGTGGGGATTGTATGTTATCTGAATATGTCCTTTGTAATATAATAGCTGGTAAGTATGATATAATTTAGTACAATTTGTAACTGTATGTAATTCAATATTTATTACTTTGTGTATTGCATTGTTTTTGTTTATACTTTTATGATGGTGTGACTGTATGTTATCTGAATTTGTCCTTTATAATATAATAGTGGGTAAGTATGATATAATGTAGTACAATTTGTAATTGTATGTAATTCAATATTTATTACTTTGTGTATTGCATTGTTTTTGTCTTTACTTTTATGATGGTGTGGTTGTACGTTATCTGAATATGTCCTTTATAATATAATAGCTGGTAAGTATGATATGATGTAGTACAATTTGTAACTGTATGCAATTCAATATTGTTACTCTGTTTACTGTATTGTTTTTGTCTATACTTTTATGATGGTGTGATTGTACGTTATCTGAATATGTCCTTTATAATATAATAGGGGGTAAGTGTGATATAATGTAGTACAATTTGTAATTGTATGTAATTCAATATTTATTACTTTGTGTATTGCATTGTTTTTGTCTATACTTTTATGATGGTGGGGATTGTATGTTATCTGAATATGTCCTTTATAATATAATAGGGGGTAAGTGTGATATAATGTAGTACAATTTGTAATTGTATGTAATTCAATATTTATTACTTTGTGTATTGCATTGTTTTTGTCTTTACTTTTATGATGGTGTGATTGTATGTTATCTGAATTTGTCCTTTATAATATAATAGACGGTAAGTATGATATAATGTAGTACAATTTGTAACTGTATGCAATTCAATATTGTTACTCTGTTTACTGTATTGTTTTTGTCTATACTTTTATGATGGTGTGATTGTACGTTATCTGAATATGTCCTTTATAATATAATAGAGGGTAAGTGTAATATAATGTAGTACAATTTGTAATTGTATGTAATTCAATATTTATTACTTTGTGTATTGCATTGTTTTTGTCTTTACTTTTATGATGGTGGGGATTGTATGTTATCTGAATTTGTCCTTTATAATATAATAGGAGGTAAGTATGATATAATGTAGTACAATTTGTAACTGTATGCAATTCAATATTGTTACTCTGTTTACTGTATTGTCTTTGTCTATACTTTTATGATGGTGGGGATTGTATGTTATCTGAATATGTCCTTTATAATATAATAGGTGGTAAGTATGATATAATGTAGTACAATTTGTAATTGTATGCAATTCAATATTTAGTACTTTGTTTACTGTGTTGTTTTTGTCTGTACTTTTATGATGGTGGGGATTGTATGTTATCTGAATATGTACTTTATAATATAATAGGGGGTAAGTATGATATAATGTAGTACAATTTGTAATTGTATGAAATTCAATATTTATTACTTTGTGTATTGCATTGTTTTTGTCTATACTTTTATGATGGTGGGGATTGTATGTTATCTGAATGTGTCCTTCGTAATATAATAGCTGGTTAGTATGATATAATGTAGTACAATTTGTAATTGTATGTAATTCAATATATATTTACTTTGTTTACTGTATTGTTTTTGTTTATACTTTTATGATGGTGTGATTGTATGTTATCTGAATATGTCCTTTATAATATAATAGCTGGTAAGTATGATATGATGTAGTACAATTTGTAACTGTATGCAATTCAATATTGTTACTCTGTTTACTGTATTGTCTTTGTCTATACTTTTATGATGGTGTGATTGTATGTTATCTGAATATGTCCTTTATAATATAATAGGAGGTAAGCTTGATATAATGTAGTACAATTTGTAATTGTATGTAATTCAATATTTATTACTTTGTGTATTGCATTGTTTTTGTCTTTACTTTTATGATGGTGGGGATTGTATGTTATCTGAATGTGTCCTTCGTAATATAATAGCTGGTAAGTATGATATAATGTAGTACAATTTGTAATTGTATGTAATTCAATATATATTTACTTTGTTTACTGTATTGTTTTTGTCTATACTTTTATGATGGTGTGATTGTATGTTATCTGAATATGTCCTTTATAATATAATAGCTGGTAAGTATGATATGATGTAGTACAATTTGTAACTGTATGCAATTCAATATTGTTACTCTGTTTACTGTATTGTCTTTGTCTATACTTTTATGATGGTGTGATTGTGTGTTATCTGAATATGTCCTTTATAATATAATAGGGGGTAAGTGTGATATAATGTAGTACAATTTGTAATTGTATGTAATTCAATATTTATTACTTTGTGTATTGCATTGTTTTTGTCTTTACTTTTATGATGGTGGGGATTGTATGTTATCTGAATGTGTCCTTTATAATATAATAGGAGGTAAGTATAATATAATGTAGTACAATTTGTAATTGTATGTAATTCAATATATATTTACATTGTTTACTGTATTGTTTTTGTTTATACTTTTATGATGGTGTGATTGTACGTTATCTGAATATGTCCTTTATAATATTATAGCTGGTAAGAATGATATGATGTAGTACAATTTGTAACTGTATGCAATTCAATATTGTTACTCTGTTTACTGTATTGTGTTTGTCTATACTTTTATGATGGTGGGGATTGTATGTTATCTGAATATGTCCTTTATAATATAATAGGAAGTAAGTATGATATAATGTAGTACAATTTGTAACTGTATGCAATTCAATATTGTTACTCTGTTTACTGTATTGTCTTTGTCTATACTTTTATGATGGTGGGGATTGTATGTTATCTGAATATGTCCTTTATAATATAATAGGAAGTAAGTATGATATAATGTAGTACAATTTGTAACTGTATGCAATTCAATATTGTTACTCTGTTTACTGTATTATTTTTGTCTATACTTTTATGATGGTGTGATTGTATGTTATCTGAATTTGTCCTTTATAATATAATAGAGGGTAAGTATGATATAATGTAGTACAACTTGTAACTGTATGCAATTCAATATTGTTACTCTGTTTACTGTATTGTTTTTGTCTATACTTTTATGATGGTGGGGATTGTATAATATCTGAATATGTCCTTTATAATATAATAGGAAGTAAGTATGATATAATGTAGTACAATTTGTAATTGTATGCAATTCAATATTTAGTACTTCGTTTACTGTGTTGTTTTTGTCTGTACTTTTATGATGGTGTGATTGTATGTTATCTGAATATGTCCTTTATAATATAACAGCTGGTAAGTATGATATGATGTAGTACAATTTGTAACTGTATGCAATTCAATATTGTTACTCTGTTTACTGTATTGTCTTTGTCTATACTTTTATGATGGTGGGGATTGTATGTTATCTGAATATGTCCTTTATAATATAATAGCTGGTAAGTATGATATGATGTAGTACAATTTGTAACTGTATGCAATTCAATATTGTTACTCTGTTTACTGTATTGTCTTTGTCTATACTTTTATGATGGTGTGATTGTATGTTATCTGAATATGTCCTTTATAATATAATAGGAGGTAAGCTTGATATAATGTAGTACAATTTGTAATTGTATGTAATTCAATATTTATTACTTTGTGTATTGCATTGTTTTTGTCTTTACTTTTATGATGGTGGGGATTGTATGTTATCTGAATGTGTCCTTCGTAATATAATAGCTGGTAAGTATGATATAATGTAGTACAATTTGTAATTGTATGTAATTCAATATATATTTACTTTGTTTACTGTATTGTTTTTGTCTATACTTTTATGATGGTGTGATTGTATGTTATCTGAATATGTCCTTTATAATATAATAGCTGGTAAGTATGATATGATGTAGTACAATTTGTAACTGTATGCAATTCAATATTGTTACTCTGTTTACTGTATTGTCTTTGTCTATACTTTTATGATGGTGTGATTGTGTGTTATCTGAATATGTCCTTTATAATATAATAGGGGGTAAGTGTGATATAATGTAGTACAATTTGTAATTGTATGTAATTCAATATTTATTACTTTGTGTATTGCATTGTTTTTGTCTTTACTTTTATGATGGTGGGGATTGTATGTTATCTGAATGTGTCCTTTATAATATAATAGGAGGTAAGTATAATATAATGTAGTACAATTTGTAATTGTATGTAATTCAATATATATTTACATTGTTTACTGTATTGTTTTTGTTTATACTTTTATGATGGTGTGATTGTACGTTATCTGAATATGTCCTTTATAATATTATAGCTGGTAAGAATGATATGATGTAGTACAATTTGTAACTGTATGCAATTCAATATTGTTACTCTGTTTACTGTATTGTGTTTGTCTATACTTTTATGATGGTGGGGATTGTATGTTATCTGAATATGTCCTTTATAATATAATAGGAAGTAAGTATGATATAATGTAGTACAATTTGTAACTGTATGCAATTCAATATTGTTACTCTGTTTACTGTATTGTCTTTGTCTATACTTTTATGATGGTGGGGATTGTATGTTATCTGAATATGTCCTTTATAATATAATAGGAAGTAAGTATGATATAATGTAGTACAATTTGTAACTGTATGCAATTCAATATTGTTACTCTGTTTACTGTATTATTTTTGTCTATACTTTTATGATGGTGTGATTGTATGTTATCTGAATTTGTCCTTTATAATATAATAGAGGGTAAGTATGATATAATGTAGTACAACTTGTAACTGTATGCAATTCAATATTGTTACTCTGTTTACTGTATTGTTTTTGTCTATACTTTTATGATGGTGGGGATTGTATAATATCTGAATATGTCCTTTATAATATAATAGGAAGTAAGTATGATATAATGTAGTACAATTTGTAATTGTATGCAATTCAATATTTAGTACTTTGTTTACTGTGTTGTTTTTGTCTGTACTTTTATGATGGTGTGATTGTATGTTATCTGAATATGTCCTTTATAATATAATAGCTGGTAAGTATGATATGATGTAGTACAATTTGTAACTGTATGCAATTCAATATTGTTACTCTGTTTACTGTATTGTCTTTGTCTATACTTTTATGATGGTGGGGATTGTATGTTATCTGAATATGTCCTTTATAATATAATAGGAAGTAAGTATGATATAATGTAGTACAATTTGTAATTGTATGCAATTCAATATTTAGTACTTTGTTTACTGTATTGTCTTTGTCTATACTTTTATGATGGTGGGGATTGTATGTTATCTGAATATGTCCTTTATAATATAATAGAGGGTAAGTATGATATAATGTAGTACAATTTGTAATTGTATGTAATTCAATATTTATTACTTTGTGTATTGCATTGTTTTTGTCTTTACTTTTATGATGGTGTGATTGTATGTTATCTGAATTTGTCCTTTATAATATAATAGAGGGTAAGTATGATATAATGTAGTACAATTTGTAACTGTATGCAATTCAATATTGTTACTCTGTTTACTGTATTGTTTTTGTCTATACTTTTATGATGGTGTGATTGTATGTTATCTGAATATGTACTTTATAATATAATAGGAAGTAAGTATGATATAATTTAGTACAATTTGTAACTGTATGTAATTCAATATTTATTACTTTGTGTATTGCATTGTTTTTGTCTTTACTTTTATGATGGTGGGGATTGTATGTTATCTGAATTTGTCCTTTATAATATAATAGAGGGTAAGTATGATATAATGTAGTACAACTTGTAACTGTATGCAATTCAATATTGTTACTCTGTTTACTGTATTGTTTTTGTCTATACTTTTATGATGGTGGGGATTGTATGTTATCTGAATATGTACTTTATAATATGATAGGATGTAAGTATGATATAATTTAGTACAATTTGTAACTGTATGTAATTCAATATTTATTACTTTGTGTATTGCATTGTTTTTGCCTTTACTTTTATGATGGTGGGGATTGTATGTTATCTGAATGTGTCCTTCGTAATATAATAGCTGGTAAGTATGATATAATGTAGTACAATTTGTAATTGTATGTAATTCAATATATATTTACTTTGTTTACTGTATTGTTTTTGTTTATACTTTTATGATGGTGTGATTGTATGTTATCTGAATATGTCCTTTATAATACAATAGCTGGTAAGTTTGATATGATGTAGTACAATTTGTAACTGTATGCAATTCAATATTGCTACTCTGTTTACTGTATTGTCTTTGTCTATACTTTTATGATGGTGGGGATTGTATGTTATCTGAATATGTCCTTTATAATATAATAGGAAGTAAGTATTATATAATGTAGTACAACTTGTAATTGTATGTAATTCAATATTTATTACTTTGTGTATTGCATTGTTTTTGTCTTTACTTTTATGATGGTGGGGATTGTATGTTATCTGAATTTGTCCTTTATAATATAATAGAGGGTAAGTATGATATAATGTAGTACAATTTGTAACTGTATGCAATTCAATATTGTTACTCTGTTTACTGTATTGTTTTTGTCTATACTTTTATGATGGTGGGGATTGTATGTTATCTGAATATGTCCTTTATAATATAATAGAGCGTAAGTATTATATAATGTAGTACAACTTGTAATTGTATGTAATTCAATATTTATTACTTTGTGTATTGCATTGTTTTTGTCTATACTTTTATGATGGTGTGATTGTACGTTATCTGAATATGTCCTTTATAATATAATAGGAAGTAAGTATAATATAATGTAGTACAATTTGTAACTGTATGCAATTCAATATTGTTACTCTGTTTACTGTATTGTCTTTGTCTATACTTTTATGATGGTGTGATTGTATGTTATCTGAATATGTCCTTTATAATATAATAGTGGGTAAGTATGATATAATGTAGTACAATTTGTAATTGTATGTAACTTAATATTTATTACTTTGTTTACTGCATTGTTTTTGTCTGTATTTTATGGTGGTGTGGATTGTATGCTATCTGAATATGTCCTTTATAATATAATAGGTGGTAAGTATGATATAATGTAGTACAATTTGTAATGTATATATATATATCGATATGTTGATGTTTCATTTTATTTTGTTGTTGTATGTGGTTTTTTAAACTGTGTATAAATTAAACTACATATTTTAATTGATTAGGGATGTGGCAACCAATGAATTACGTACCACTAACAGTGATAGTGTGTACAATTAATGATATTTCAATGGTTTGAAGTTTGTTACTACCTTGCTTCTCTGCTTATATAATCTTTGATACCCATTGCTATGCTAATTGTTCATATCTCTATCAAGTCTGTATTTTTGTAGTCAGTTTTTTGACTGTAAAGTTTTTATCTTCCTAAACAAAATTATAGGATGATTATTGAATTATAATCTTGTTATTACTTTGTTTACTGTTGTATAATTTGTATGTATATGTAGTTTAACTGTTATTATTTTGATTACTTTGTTTACTGTATTGTTTTTCCTTCTATTTTATAATGCTGTGATTATTATTTACCATGACCTTGATAACTTAATAGCTGGTAAGCATTATCTAACTTAGTGTAATTTTTAATCTAAGATTGGTAGGAAACTATTAGAGAAGATATAACAAAGTCATTGCTATTGTGATGTTTTATCTCTAAGTCAAGTTGTTAATTATCTTCTTGTTATTAGATGTGTACATTATATTTGAACATTGTGTATCTTTACTTTATTTACATCAGTTACACATATTTTGTTATTTTATTTTAGCTATATGATGATTCCAATATAATACATGTAGAGCAGTATGTGTATGTAATATAGATAATATACAACTGTTATGATACCTATCTATACTGATTGTTATATATTATCATGTTTATTATGATAATGCTTAGGAAGGATCTAGTCCTCTCATGATAGCAACAATGAGGGGACACAAAGACATTGTTTTGATGTTAATAGAGAGAGGAGCCAATCTAAATCTTGTTAACATAGTAAGTATGTATTTGTTTGTTACTGTAAATGTAGATAATATACAACTGTTATGATACCTGTCTATATACTGATTGTTATATATTATCATGTTTATTATGATAATTCTTAGGAAAGATCTAGTCCTCTCATGATAGCAGCAACGAAGGGACACAAAGACATCATTTTGATGTTAATAAAGGGAGGAGCCAATCTAAATCTTATTGACAAAGTAAGTATCTGTTTGTTACTGTAAATATTGTATTACTACTCATTTCTTAAATGTTATCAAGATTACTTGACGTAGTATTGAAGGCAGAAGTAATTTTTAAAACATTAAATATAGCGAATGTCAGAATCTAAATGTAGTCCATTTCATAGTGTCATAAGGTTTTGTTACATCATGTACTGAACTAATATTATAATATTATGAAGTAGTTCTCAATTAAGAATAGTTTGATCATAAGATTGATTAGTAGACAAGAAAAGATGCAAAATAATGTGTACATGAATATGACCTTGTTCATCTGTTGTTTAAGAATATCAGGACAACCCATTGATATCCACCTGAATGTCTGGCTGTATTGAAAGTAACATATATATTATTAGGCTAAATGCTTGCCATTGTGGAGTAATCCTTAGCTTCTATAATGCAGTTGTCAGTTAACAACATAAATACTACCATGTAGGACTAAGTCTAAATATAGGAGTATGCAAAAACAAAGAATATCATCATGAACAATGAAAGTCCTGTTTAGGACAATATCCTTGTAAAGAGTGCTTATATCTGCCTCCTAGTAGCCACCAACTAAATGAGTTTACATTGTTTAATGTTGTATTTGTACTTTAAACTTCAAAGCTACATATAATTATAGCAATATTGATGTCCATTGATCAGATTGTTTGTTTGTTTTTTCTGTTATAATAATAGGATGGGTGGACAGCTCTTCATTTTGCATCAAGTGAAGGCCACACAGCCATTGTTGAAGTATTAGTTGATAATGGTGCTGATATCAACACTGTCACTACTAAGGTAATTTAAATAATATGTTTTTTGTTAAGTATGATATAATGTAGTACAATTTGTAATTGTATGCAATTCAATATTTGTTACTCTGTTTATTGTATTGTTTTTGTCTATACTTTTATGATGGTGGGGATTGTATGTTATCTAAATGTGTCCTTCGTAATATAATAGAGGGTAAGTATGATATAATGTAGTACAATTTGTAATTGTATGTAATTCAATATTTATTTACTTTGTTTACTGTATTGTTTTTGTTTATACTTTTATGATGGTGGGATTGTATATTATCTGAATATGTCCTTTATAATATAATAGGAAGTAAGTATGATATAATGTAGTACAACTTGTAATTGTATGCAATTCAATATTTGTTACTCTGTTTACTGTATTGTTTTTGTCTATACTTTTAATTGTGGTGTGGATTGTATGTTATCTGAATATGTCCTTTATAATATAATAGGTGGTAAGTATGATATAATGTAGTAATGTATATATATATATATCGATATGTTGATGTTTCATTTTATTTTGTTGTTGTATGTGGTTTTTTAAACTGTGTATAAATTAAACTACATATTTTAATTGATTAGGGATGTGGCAACCAATGAATTACGTACCACTAACAGTGATAGTGTGTACAATTAATGATATTTCAATGGTTTGAAGTTTGTTACTACCTTGCTTCTCTGCTTATATAATCTTTGATATCCATTGCTATGCTAATTGTTCATATCTCTATCAAGTCTGTATTTTTGTAGTCAGTTTTTTGACTGTAAAGTTTTTATCTTCCTAAACAAAATTATAGGATGATTATTGAATTATAATCTTGTTATTACTTTGTTTACTGTTGTATAATTTGTATGTATATGTAGTTTAACTGTTATTATTTTGATTACTTTGTTTACTGTATTGTTTTTCCTTCTATTTTATAATGCTGTGATTATTATTTACCATGACCTTGATAACTTAATAGCTGGTAAGCATTATCTAACTTAGTGTAATTTTTAATCTAAGACTGGTAGTTAACTATTAGAGAATATATAACAAAGTCATTGCTATTGTGATGTTTTATCTCTAAAGTCAAGTTGTTGATTATCTTCTTGTTATTAGTTGTGTACATTATATTTGAACATTGTGTATCTTTACTTTATTTACATCAGTTACACATATTTTGTTAGTACTTTATTTTAGCTATATGATGATTACAATATAATACATGTAGAGCAGTATGTGTATGTAATATAGATAATATACAACTGTTATGATACCTATCTATACTGATTGTTATATATTATCATGTTTATTATTATAATTCTTAGGAAGGACCTAGTCCTCTCATGATAGCAACAATGAGGGGACACAAAGACATTGTTTTGATGGTAATAGAGAAAGGAGCCAATCTAAATCTTGTTAACATAGTAAGTATGTATTTGTTTGTTACTGTAAATGTAGATAATATACAACTGTTATGATACCTGTCTATATACTGATTGTTATATATTATCATGTTTATTATGATAATTCTTAGGAAAGATCTAGTCCTCTCATGATAGCAGCAACGAAGGGACACAAAGACATCATTTTGATGTTAATAAAGGAAAGAGCCAATCTAAATCTTATTGACAATGTAAGTATCTGTTTGTTACTGTAAATATTGTATTACTACTCATTTCTTAAATGTTATCAAGATTACTTGACGTAGTATTGAAGGCAGAAGTAATTTTTAAAACATTAAATATAGCGAATGTCAGAATCTAAATGTAGTCCATTTCATAGTGTCATAAGGTTTTGTTACATCATGTACTGAACTAATATTATAATATTATGAAGTAGTTCTCAATTAAGAATAGTTTGATCATAAGATTGATTAGTAGACAAGAAAAGATGCAAAATAATGTGTACATGAATATGACCTTGTTCATCTGTTGTTTAAGAATATCAGGACAACCCATTGATATCCACCTGAATGTCTGGCTGTATTGAAAGTAACATATATATTATTAGGCTAAATGCTTGCCATTGTGGAGTAATCCTTAGCTTCTATAATGCAGTTGTCAGTTAACAACATAAATACTACCATGTAGGACTAAGTCTAAATATAGGAGTATGCAAAAACAAAGAATATCATCATGAACAATGAAAGTCCTGTTTAGGACAATATCCTTGTAAAGAGTGCTTATATCTGCCTCCTAGTAGCCACCAACTAAATGAGTTTACATTGTTTAATGTTGTGTTTGTACTTTAAACTTCAAAGCTACATATAATTATAGCAATATTGATGTCCATTGATCAGATTGTTTGTTTGTTTTTTCTGTTATAATAATAGGATGGGTGGACAGCTCTTCATTTTGCATCAAGTGAAGGCCACACAGCCATTGTTGAAGCATTAGTTGATAAGGGTGCTGATATCAACACTGTCACTACTAAGGTAATTTAAATAATATGTTTTTTGTTAAGTATGATATAATGTAGTACAATTTGTAATTGTATGCAATTCAATATTTGTTACTCTGTTTACTGTATTGTTTTTGTCTATACTTTTATGATGGTGGGGATTGTATGTTATCTAAATGTGTCCTTCGTAATATAATAGAGGGTAAGTATGATATAATGTAGTACAATTTGTAATTGTATGTAATTCAATATTTATTTACTTTGTTTACTGTATTGTTTTTGTTTATACTTTTATGATGGTGGGATTGTATATTATCTGAATATGTCCTTTATAATATAATAGGAAGTAAGTATGATATAATGTAGTACAACTTGTAATTGTATGCAATTCAATATTTGTTACTCTGTTTACTGTATTGTTTTTGTCTATACTTTTAATTGTGGTGTGGATTGTATGTTATCTGAATATGTCCTTTATAATATAATAGGTGGTAAGTATGATATAATGTAGTAATGTATATATATATATATCGATATGTTGATGTTTCATTTTATTTTGTTGTTGTATGTGGTTTTTTAAACTGTGTATAAATTAAACTACATATTTTAATTGATTAGGGATGTGGCAACCAATGAATTACGTACCACTAACAGTGATAGTGTGTACAATTAATGATATTTCAATGGTTTGAAGTTTGTTACTACCTTGCTTCTCTGCTTATATAATCTTTGATACCCATTGCTATGCTAATTGTTCATATCTCTATCAAGTCTGTATTTTTGTAGTCAGTTTTTTGACTGTAAAGTTTTTATCTTCCTAAACAAAATTATAGGATGATTATTGAATTATAATCTTGTTATTACTTTGTTTACTGTTGTATAATTTGTATGTATATGTAGTTTAACTGTTATTATTTTGATTACTTTGTTTACTGTATTGTTTTTCCTTCTATTTTATAATGCTGTGATTATTATTTACCATGACCTTGATAACTTAATAGCTGGTAAGCATTATCTAACTTAGTGTAATTTTTAATCTAAGACTGGTAGTTAACTATTAGAGAATATATAACAAAGTCATTGCTATTGTGATGTTTTATCTCTAAAGTCAAGTTGTTGATTATCTTCTTGTTATTAGTTGTGTACATTATATTTGAACATTGTGTATCTTTACTTTATTTACATCAGTTACACATATTTTGTTATTACTTTATTTTAGCTATATAATGATTACAATATAATACATGTACAGCAGTATGTGTATGTAATATAGATAATATACAACTGTTATGATACCTATCTATACTGATTGTTATATATTATCATGTTTATTATTATAATTCTTAGGAAGGATCTAGTCCTCTCATGATAGCAACAATGAGGGGACACAAAGACATTGTTTTGATGTTAATAGAGAGAGGAGCCAATCTAAATCTTGTTAACATAGTAAGTATGTATTTGTTTGTTACTGTAAATATTGTATTACTACTCATTTCTTAAATGTTATCAATATTACTTGACATAGTATTGAAGGCAGAAGTAATTTTTAAAACATTAAGTATATCAGAATCTAAATGTAGTCCATTTCATAGTGTCATAAGGTTTTGTTACATCATGTACTGAACTAATATTATAATATTATGAAGTAGTTCTCAATTAAGAATAGTTTGATCATAAGATTGATTAGTAGACAAGAAAAGATGCAAAATAATGTGTACATGAATATGACATTGTTCACCTGTTGTTTAAGAATATCAGGACAACCCACCAATATCCACCTGAATGTCTGGCTGTATTGAAAGTAACATACATATTTTTAGGCTAAATGCTTACCATTGTGGAGTAAGCCTTGACTTCTATAATGCCATGTTTCATTTAGTATTTCTATTATAATACTGGAAAATAAGCATGTCCTTGTAAAGATTACTTATGTCTGCCTCCTAGTAGCCACCAAGTAAATCAGTTTACATTGTTCAATGCAGTATTTGTACTGCCACACAGCCATTGTTAAAGCATTAGTTGATAATGATGTTGATATCAACACTGTCACTACCAAAGTAATTTAAATGATAATAAAAATCAGTTTTTTTGGTAATCGGAAGCTATGACTGGGAGATCACTGTTTAATAAGCATTATCATTGTAATGATAAAAGATGTTTTACGGTTTTACCTGACATTAACAAGTGTGTGTATTATTTTTATACTACATTCTCAATCAGGTAGTAGTCCAATGAACTTGATGGTAATATTAACGTGAAAACTAGCATGCTCTTTGACAGAAATTGTATTTTAAATCACAGCCTATAACATTTGGTGAAAAGTTTATGCTTTTTACAAAATATTAAGTTTGATTTTATGGCTCATTGTTTTGTCATGTCCTTGCAAGTTTGAATGATAAGTTTTATTCTTCATACAATTATAATAAAGGTTCAGTTATCTTTAATTTCCATGCTAAAAATTTCATATTGAAAAAATCTGTATTAAAACAAAGTCCATGTCATATTATTATGTTATGACATTTGTGCTAACCAATTTATATTATCATGTAAAATTCAAAGTATGTGATTGAAGTAAATAAACTATAATTTATTCTTACATACTAAACTAACAACAACCAAATTTACTAAGTATTCATATATATATCAGCATTGGTTTGATATTGAGTTTGTAATGTTGGCAAGGTACATGTGATAACTAAGATTTTTTGGACTACATGTTTTCTGTATGAGTAAATTTGTTTTCATTGTTTATTGTTTTATTGTATTGCATGCTCTGACTACTAACATACATTGTAAGTAATGAGTTTTAATATGCCACAATATTGAATGTGACTATCTGTACTTGTAGATTGTATTACAGTGTAGCTTTTTTGGCAACCACACCCATTTTCAAACTGTTTTTATTACTTATACCATAGGTTATAAGCTACTAATTAAGGTTATAATAAGTCATTTGTAATAAAATATATTCTAAATCTATGTTGTATGTAAACTAAACATTCTTGTTGAGATTAAGATCTATTTCATAATTAACAAAACCAAAAAATTACAAAAAGTAGTATCATTTATGTATTTATCTTTTTATTTTCATTACATATTATATTATAGGAAGGGAAGACAGCACTCATGATTGCTGTTAGCAAGAACCATACAGATATTGCACTTTTTCTGATTAAGAGTGGCTGTTTTGTTGACATTGTAGATAATGTAAGTTGTAGCACTACTTCACAAAGTAGTTTGTGATATTTTACCTTCTGTAATGAACTGTTAAAAGAGCTTCACTTACTACAACTTGATGACATGTAAATTACAAGTAATTAGTCAACATGAGATAAAAAGAACAACTTCAACAGGAAATTTGAGATTAAAGTATAAGTTGTTCTATTTTAAGGAAATTCTGGCCATTGAGTGATGCTATGTTTTACATTTGCACAGTTTTCTAAACTTGCATTCAGTGTGACTAAATGTTATGTAAGTGTGGTGTTGTATATACAGTAATAAAATTTGTACACCAACTCTTTGGAATAAAACGTAAAAGTTTTGTTAATGTTTAAAATTAATAACTGATTACCTACATGCTACATATACAAATTACTATATCAGAATTACTAACAACCATTAGGATAGGGCTTAGTGTAGATATAATATTTATAAAAATGCTAAAATTGGTATACATATGCATTTGTCACATTCAACATTACAAATATTACAAGTTAGATACTATGTACTTCATCATTTAAGTATACTGATATTCAATGTCATTATATAAATAAATAATCCAGTTACATTGTTACTACATTAAAGGTAATTGTCACATTTTACTTGTCATATTGTCTTTGTGTTCTCAGAACAATGACACAGCTTTGCATTTTGCTGCTCTTCATAACAATGTTGATATTGTTGCTGATATTTTTAATTGTACTGTTCACATTGATGTGAAGAACAGGGTAAGTATAAATATAAGTTATATATTGACAACTGCTCTTTGTACATAATTGAGTATGTTATAAATTAGGTTTATATTATAAACTCTTAAACGTTATTGTCTGTTATATTATGCAAATAGATTGTTTTCTTCTTGAATTAAAGTATTTATTTATATGTGATTGAGTTCTATCTACTGGGTCTTTCTCATTAGAAGATAATGGATTAAAATGAGCATGGCCAGTTTAAAAATTTCCAAATTTGAAACGACAGTTCAAAATGCTAAGGAGAAGCTTGAATTAGTAACTGTAGTGATGGCACAAGTTTTAAATATACTTTACATTCTTTAAGACTATATATTTAAAAAGCACCCACATGGCCAACTCAATTCCATATAACTTAATAAAGACTATTCCATTATAAACATACATCTAGCTAATGTGTCCTGAAGGTTTTAAACATTTGAATATTTATTTTTCAGGTTTATGTTAATTGAATTGGAATGTTAAGATTTTCTCTAAATTTGTTATGAAATATATTTATAAATAAAAGAGCTGTAATAGATCATAATTATAGTATTAAATTATGTCTCACTATATACATGTGTTCATACATGAAACACTGGGATCTCTTCTATCCTGTGCTGACTAATTTTGTATAAATTTTTTGCTTTTGTTTTGAAAATATGACTGACATTAACTAATTATGCTGCATGTGTGTAAACATGGTTTTAGAGATATATATTGATATTCATTTTCTAATAGGTAATAAATTTTAGCATAGACAAATAGAATTTACTGGTTTATTGATTTGTAGATGATCTTCTATTTAAATGTATATTTTTATGTATACTTATCAACTGAATAGGAGGCATTAAAAGTAGAATGATGAATTGATGACATGTGATCTGGCATATTATTTTCAAAAATCTCTTATTCCTATCTCCTTAACAAAACTTAGTCGTTTATTAAGTTACATACTATACTATAATATAAATACTGTAGACCTTTATTACTATTCTATCTTACTTAGAGTGGTAATACACCACTTCACAATGCTTGCTCCGAAGGCTCCACTGGTGTCATCAAATTTCTCTTATCTTCTGGAAAAGTTGATCCAATGTCTAAGAACAACAATGGACAAGCACCAATGGAACTTGTTCCTCGCCGCAATACCAATCGTTTCGAGATTTTAGAAATGTTTGCGCCATTTGAACAGTGTCAAGCTGACTTTCCTGTGGAATCCTACAGCAAGGTAGTTGTCTGTGGTGACACTTCTGTTGGAAAAAGTTCTCTTGCTGCAGTTATCATGGAACGAGCTAACAAACCAGCCAATCACAATTTTGATACATCCGAATGTGTCACAGTAGAACCACTAACAGCTGGTATTGATACACATACCTTCACAAGCCATGAAGTAGGAAATGTTGTCCTATATGATCTCGCTGGTCATAAGGAATACTATAGTAGTCATGCTGCTGTCCTTGAAAACCTCATGTTGAACTCTCCTGCTGTATTTTTGGTTCTTTTCCAGCTGATCTTAAATGAGGAGATTCTGATAAAGTATCTTCATTACTGGTTTAAGTTTATTGAGGAGATTTGTAAAGGAATGAAGAGCTCAATGAAATCACAAATCATCGTTGTTGGTAGTCGACTGGATGAGCTGACCACTAGTCTTGACCCAATCCATAGATTAGTTGATGAATTTGCTAAGAATGTTATACATTCACAAGAATACAATGGGTTTCTACCTATGGAATGTCATCATCCAGGAGGTAAAGGAGTAAAAGAGTTTATCTGTATGCTTTCTGAGAGCTGTAAAGCTGTTCTTGATCGATCCAACAAAATCAGCTTTTATTGCCATGTCCAGTACTCCTTTTTACAGCTTCTTAAAAAAGTGGCTATTAGTTTAGAAGAACTATGTGCATTGTTGAAAGAGCATAATGACCCTTCTCTTCCATCAGAAATGTCAGTGTTATTAGAATTTCTGACCACTTTAAGTGACAAGGGTCTTATATTGTTCCTCAGAAATAAGGAAAATAAAGGTTGGGTAGTAATTGACAAAACAGCGCTTCTGAAAGAAGTTAATGGTGTCCTATTTGCCCCACCGGCAATCCATCGTGTTTATCATAATATTGCTAGTAATACTGGCATTGTACCTCTATCAGTTCTTAAGGAAGTTTTTCCTCATCATGATATTGATATGTTAGTAGGATTTCTTAGAAGCCTACAGTTCTGTCACATTATTGAGTCAAGTGCACTTGATTGCCTTGAAACTAACATATCAACATCAATACCTATGCCAGTTGATGGGCTTCTATTTTTTCCTGCACTCATCAATGCTAAACGACCCACTGATATCAATGTAGTGAATGGATTGGGATGGTGTCTGTGGTGTCCTGATCCTTATGAGTTCCTGTCGATTCGATTTCTTCATATGCTTCTTCTTAGCCTTGCCTATACCTATTGCCTCCCCCTCCCACCTCGAAGAACACCAGGTAAAGTTTACAAAGCTAATCCAATAGTTGAAGCATTAGCTCGTCATTGTAATGTATGGACTAATGGTGTATATTGGGAGAATAAAGTTAAAGTTAAGTTTTTTGTTGAAGTATCTGAGCACAATCGATGTATTACAGTACTTGCTTCGAATAAAGAGATGACTGAAAGTCACAAAGTTTTTAATTCAGTTATTAAGATCATTCTGAGTCTTAAGGACCAACTATGTTCATGTACAAGTGATGAGTACATGATTGCACCTAATGAAGTAGCTAATGCTCATACTCGTGATGTATGTCAACGCACACTTTATTCCATGGAAGATGTTGCTGTGGGTATTCTTACTAAAGTTGACATTGAAGAACCTAACGATGTTCACATTGAAGATATAGTAGGCAGTAAAGATCCATTTTTTCGGATTGCTCCCTTAGTGACTAAAGCGCTATTCGACCCAAGTAATGCTGAGTTACCAGTCCAACAAGATTATCTACAACACATTGAAGACATGTGTGGTGTATCCTTTTTATCATATGTTAAATGTACCTATGCATCTATAAGGGAGCACTGTAGTCAGTTTAGCATATTTGCTGGACGCAATCCTTTGGTAAGTGAGTTATTATTACTTTTAATGTACCTGTAACAATGTACAAGTCATTTAGTTTTAAAGATATTATATTAATCTCCTTTTATATCATGTACAGGATCTTGCCTCCTCATCATTAACTGAGAATGTCATAAAACAAGTCTCTAAACCACTTCTTCAGAAAGTACACCAAAGTTTGTCTAATTTGTTTATTGATTGTTTTACATATTATTAAAATAGAATCTGATAACACAGGAGAAACTGCTAGCTCAACTGATCCTGTTTCTTTAAGTAATAAAATAATCATTATTAATACATAATATTACTGATATATTTTATTTATAAAGGAATTACACCTGACACTGCTGGTTCATCATGTCCTACTTTAACAGTAGGAGGTATATTAGGTGAGACCTTAATTATGTTTGACATGTTTATTATAAACAACAGATAGCTATTGGTAAACTGTCAAACATTGAAATATATTTGTATATTTGTCTCATTTATAGAAGGTTTATTTAATGTAGTGGAATGATGTCATAACTCTATGATAAACTGCTAAGTGATATCTTTATATGCAAGAGTTTTTGTGTCCACAATCGTCATTATCATTATTAGGACTAATTTTATGAATATGCTATTAATTTACATTATACTTAAAATAGAACTATAATTTTCACTTCCCTATTTGTTATTAAGATATCGTGTTAATTATGTCATGTACTTTATTCAGGGAAAGAACCAAGAAAAATTGATCTCCAGCCCATCCTTGGTGACATAGAACAAGCCAGTAAGTCACTCCCTAACAAAGCATACCAAAGTTAGTCTTAAATTGTATTATTTTATTATACATTATCTCATAGGGTCTGAAAATTCAGAACTAACTGTTAGTGACACTACTACAGTAGAAGAGACTAAGTTGGGTGAGATTTCTTACTTAAGTAGTGAAATTCAATATTAATTTCAATATAATGTCTTATTATTAAGCTATGGGGACAGGTCTGAAAAACTGTCCATTGCTTTCCTACTATATTGCTTTCAAATAACTATTACAGTCACTTGATAGACTTATTTAGGTACCTACTTACTATTACTGAGTATTGAGTGTAGAGTATTGAGCTACAAAGTTTACAGAATAGTTCTTCCTTACAAACCTTGAACATCAACTGTTTGTTCATCTGTACAAATTATCTATAATCATTATTCATTAACAAATATTATCAATAAAATTATTACTGAGCATATGCATTACACATAGTGGATATGTATTAAACCCTAAACCCTAGACAACTCTAACCCTAAACTCTAAACATCCATTCTTAGTAGCCTTAAAGAAATGTCACTTGCAAAACATTATTGTCAAATGCACACCATTACAGTTAACTGATGTCATTTCCCTATCCATGGTATAAGTATTTGTATATTGAAGCCATACATGGAATATGCCATTGAGTACAATTTGATTGGTCAAATGAAGAGTTGCTTAGTAACACGATTAACAGTACTTGTGTCCTATTGAATTTGTATTATGATGTTGGTATTTAGAATATTATATATATGTCTATATTTATAAGATTATTACTCTAATATTAAAATGTCAGATAAAATCGTTGAGAAATATGTATCTTCTTCACTAGAGATACTTTTAAATCAACAACCAGACTTGAATGAAGTAACTGAGTTTGCTCGAACTGCTGAGTGGTATCATTTGGGTGTAAAACTAGGACTGGATGTTGTGGATGTGGATGGATGTACTGACCTAGCACGTATGTATCGATTATGGATTCAACAAAAAGCAGAAAATGCAACTAGGAGGAATTTGTTAATTGCTTTAAGAGCTATAAGACAGAATAATGTGGCATGTCAATACGAAGATTATTTAAAGAGATTTCTGGTTAGTTTTTTATAATAGTTAATATAATTTTACCTTGCCATGCCTGTGGTTTTAACACCATGTCTTTATTTGCACAAATTAAATATGTGATTATTATATAGGATTGTCTTCACTCAGATAATCCTGTTGCCTATTTTATTCTATGCAGTGGTAGCCTGGTAATAAAATCACTTAGTGTAATTCAGTAACTACTGTAACAAAGGTTCCTTCTGTACATTAGTACTTATCAGTTATTATAGTATTCTTTTTGTTATAATTAATGAATTATGGAATTAATAATATTATTGTAAAAATCTACAAATAGCTAATATCACTGATATTTGTAGTTAAGAATGTAAATCATTTTGTACAGGAAGCAGAAAATGAAGGCACTCAAGAGACTACAATTGATGTAACTAATTTACATATAACAGAACCAAATAGTAAGTATGTAGACATTATTTACTTAGTCTTGTTCTTGGCCATAATCTTAAATGATTGATTGTTAGAAGTAATTTAATAACACTACACTATATCTTTAATCACTAAAATGTTATCTTATAACCAAGATTTTTAGTTCATAGTTTTTGAATTTTTATTATTTAATTTTTTATTTTTACAATTTTGTAGTGTCTCACAAAGAAGGAGCAACTGCTAACTAAAGTATTATTACTTGAAGTTGTTAGAAAATCTCCAATCAATGAACTAGCTTTGTTAAATCCAAATATTTGACCTGTTTACACATAATAACTTAGAATATTATTGCTGCCCCCTTAATTTTTAGATAATTTTATTGATAATTTTGCCACTTTGTTTAAATAAAATATGTTATTTAAAACTGAACATTTACAGCAGGGAAGATGTACAACTACAAGATTAATAATTGTTGGTTTTGGCTGGTGTGCTACATACTTCATCCACTTTAATTGTATTATACAAACTCAATTACATGATGACTTCTCAGAAATATACCTTTCCTTTATATAATTTGTTTGGTTCCTTACCTCACAAAGTGTGAATGAATATTTTCTATATGATGTTATAAATAAATATTTCACCTCAGTATGTGTGTGGCTAGTCTGTGAGTTGGTGGTTTCTTTAACAGATAAATAGATCGTGAAGACAACTTTGTTTGTTGAACAAGTAATTTCCTTGATGATAAATCAATCTCTCAACTTTAAACTTAGTAAATTCTTAAAGATCAAGTGAAACATTAAACACATATAATAGAAATACATTACTATGATGAGAGATACAATCGAGTTAAATCATCTAAATTAAAGATAACTTTTAAGTCATTAAAATTATGTTCTGAGGCAGAGCAAACCTATTTTGCTGCCTCATAGGATAAATATCATTACCATCTACAGTGTAATTTCTAAATGTAGCCTCAGTTTTAGGATTACATAATTTATTACTAAGACCCTAAATGTGTGGTTATAAGTAATATCCTCATTTACAGTCCATGTCTGTGTTACAACCACACAATGTGATGTGACAGAGTTATTCTGTTATGATATAAGTAAGACAGACATATTCATAATTGATAGAATTGATCAAGATGACTATGGATAATGATAAGAATAATGTAATATATAAATGACAATATATATAAACTACACTGTATTATGAAATGTTACATTTTTAAAAAATCAAAAATCAATGCATTTTTAATAATTAAGAACCACCTTTCAGGAAAAGTGAATACTTAGCATTAAAAACATAGATCTTATTACTCAAATGTCATAACTAACATTGTTTCTATTTCCATCACAAAAAGTACTCATCTGACTATTGATATGTCTTGTCTAAGCAATAAAGTTAATATTACAAAGTAATGGCTACAGTCCTATAGCAGGAGATGACCATTAATAATACTCTCAACATTATAGTGTGTAAACCTTATCAAAATATCCATTATTTTGATGTATTTCAAGTACACTTTATTTCATAGTAGATGCTGTTATTAGTGCTCTTACTAAAATTGATATTAAAGGAATTAATAATGATCAAGTTAATGTCAAATATATACAAGTATAGTTGGAAATAAAGATCCATTTTTCAAATTGTTCCTTTACTGACAAAACACTGTTTGATCCAAGATTGTCAACACATTGAAGTAATGTGTAGTGTATCCTTTTTACCTGTCTATCTAATAATTACATGTTATTTTTATTTTGAACTTATTTTATTACTCTACCTATATCATGTACAGGATCTTGCATCCTCTTCATTAACTGAGAATGACATAGAACAAGTCTCAAAACCACTTCCTGAGATAGTACACCAAGGTTAGACTAATTAGTTTATTGAGTGTTTTACATATTATAAAATAGACACTGATAATACAGGAATAACTGCTGGTTTAACTGATCCTACTTTTTAAATTATTATTAAATAATCATAATCAATACATTTATACATGATTGATAACATTTATCAATGACACCTGACACTACTGGTCATCATGTCTTACTTTAATAGTAGAAGTATTCTAAGTGATACCTTGATTATACAATATGCTACAAAGAACTAATAATGGGATATATCTAAACTTTAGAATTATTGTTAGTAGTTACATTCCTATAATTTAATGTCATTTATAAAAGACTTGTTAGAAGATTCTAATGTGTAATAGAATGATGCCATAAAACTACCTAAACTGCTAAGTAATAGCACTTTAGGTAGTGTTATCTAAAAATATTGAAAATATTAGAATTAATCAATTATTAGAACTTAAATCACTAAAAATAGTTAATTAATAGCTTAAAGTATAACTACATCTTTCATTGGATACATAGTGTAAATACAAATAACTCAAAATATTTCTACAAGCTTAGCATCTTCACAAGATTATCAAAAACTAAATATGTATTTATTATATAATTTTATTAATATATAATGTGTGTGTGCATGTATGCAAACATGTGCATGTATTCACAGAATATAGCAAATAGCTATTTTTTATTTTGTGTATTTGATTAATTCTTTTTGAAACATGGTCAGTGAGGCATAGTCCAAACATTTAATTATGAGCCTCAGTATTTTCATTCAACACCACTTTCCACATGTGTTTATGTGCTACAAGGCTTTTCATAATCATTTTTACAATATAGAGTCATGATTATAATAAAGACTGAACTTGAAAGTTTAACTTAAGAGTAGCTCAATAATAAAAGTAGTTAATTTTATAAGACTTACCTCTCTCAGTAAAACACCATTTTATTTTAAGAGTATGCAAGAGAAACAAAATGCAGCTACATTTATGTTTTTTGAAGTTTCTTATAATTATGCTATTTAAAATTGGTTAAATTAATATAATTGTCACTTTTGTTGCTACTTTGATTGTTGAAAGTAGATCAAAAGTCCTCCAAATTGGATTACCTAATGAGAGAATTTTCAACTAAGCAAACGCTGTTCACACATCAGCTCTCAAAATTACACCATTGAGGCCTCACTTTCAAAGCCTCAACAACTCAAAACAATTCTGCAAGTGAAGACAAATGTCCTCCAACAACTTGACAAAGAGATTTTAGAGTTAAGGATAGAGGTAAATGACTTTACTGAAGAGATGGAGTTATCAGATGAATGTTGGTAAAATTACAAATCACTATGATTGATTTAGTGATGGCCTTAACTAATGAAGGTACCTGAATACTTAATATTGGTTGGGTTCTAGAAGAACCTCATGTTGGATTTCCTAGGTGTAGACTTACTTCTCCTGATTCATCTGAATCCACTACAACATCTTTAGAGAGAAGTGCTTCTCATGGTGTCAATGTTAAGCTGTCAAAACTTATTTTAAGGAAGTGCAATGGTAAACACAATGACATACTACAGACTATTAACTGCTGTTTTGTTAAATTTTAGATTGCTCTATTGAATGCCAGATTTATAAACAAGTAGAAGAATTTCTTGTACATTTACAACATTTGACTTGCCTTGTGCTATTGACAATGTTCCTGGTTGTTATTGTCTTTATGGACAGGTTATTGATGAGGAGAAGGGACATTGTGTATATCCATGGAGACTGTCCAAGTGAGAAATGGTTAGAAAGCAAATTTAATTGATAATTATTAACACTATTATGTGTAAAATAATTACTAATAATCAAAATTCATTTGTTTTCATTTCAGAGCCATATCTCTACCTCCATATAAGAAACCTTGGAAAACAATTTTAACTCATTATCTATCTGTGAAGAAAAATGTAGCAGTAAGTTTTATTACCAGTGTATGTAGACTTATCATAAAATATATTAACAAACACAACAAAATGTCCACTAACCTCTTCTATTGAGTATTATTCAAGATGATGTCTGTTGCATGCAACAAAATTCCTTTATGAAATGACACTACAGGAATAATTGTGACAAGTAAGTACCATTACAGTACTGGAACTTGGATTTAATCAGTGTATTCTTTATGCAAGTATGATCTTTGCTTTAGCCAACTGACTGATCACTTTTAATATACATTATTGTGGTCTACCTAATGCATTGTTATTAATACTGGTAACCATTTCATTTGCATGGGCAATATCTTCATGAATAAATTATTGAATAACAACAGCACCAGTCCTAACTACAGATACTATGTGTATTTGTGGTAAATGTTCAATTTTCATTGTTAACATTGAAGTGGCTATCGACACTGATGAGAAGCACAAGTCAATGAGGAATTAATTCCACTTGCTCTACAGTGACAGCCTTTATATCTACTGTATATGAACAATTAAAGTATCTGAAGGTAGGAGTTGATGTTTGTGCTATCTTCCTCAATTATAGAAAGCCTTTAGAAGTGTATCACATGCTAAAATTCTAAATAAGTTGAGAAGTTTGGTTTTTAATTTGCATTGACCAGCTTCTTGCCAAGAGTGAGGGATCGATCTTCGGACGCTTGTATCTTCCAAACTACACTTGCTATTTTGTTTTACGTTTTATCATCTAGTAAAACACATACATATGCACTATTGTACAAACAAACAGATTCCAGGTTCAACTAGAAACGAAGTTATATTACGAGCTCACAAACGAAGCGTCAGAAGACCTGCAACATCGGACATTTTCATCGATCTTCAGACAGTGCTCACGAAAGCAAGAAAAGATAAAGAGCTCCAGAGATTGTTTTCTCATAACATTAGTCTATAATTCATCTAATGTTTCTCATAGTGAGAAAAGATGCAGCATCACTTCCAACATGAAACGGTTATAATTACTGAAATAGAGGCGATCAATAATACAGGCATATCCGGTTCTGGTCATGCCATTTGCTTTGCTCGGATTGCAAGTTAGCAGCACATTTCTTAAAACCCCGGTATGTGTTGCTGCAGTTAATGTGCATTCCTTATTTGAATGTGCTGCTGCAGAAGCCTAATTAATGTCTCATCACCACATGACAATGCTACAAGGAAATTTGTATTATTTTGGATATGAGACTGCACTGAAAGATCTCTGAAGGTCAGTGTTTTTGTATTGATGCCTAGGCAGCAATAGCAAATATTAGTGTAGTATACTCTTCTGCTCAAACCATTGTTGATTGTGCATCAAGTGCTTTTGTTGTAGGATATGAGACTCTTATTGACTTAAGATTGGTTTGTAACTTGTAAGTCCAATATAACTTCTGGGTTTCCAATTAATATTCAAATTTCTGACTTTCTTTCAAGCATTTCAGTACAAATTTGATCTATATGACTATCAGATTCATATTAAAATACACAGCAATATGTCATTTCTGTCGCTACAATAGAGTTCAAGTTAATAACTTAAAATCAAGAACTTTGTGTTTGGATACAGGAAAGGTGTCCTTGTACGAGGCACTTAACTGCCTTTTCATATGAAAAATGAAATTTCTCCATTATTAATAAAGTGAGAATCTATAAGTGTAATTCAATGAGGTTATAGCTTACGACTTATTATCTGGAATTACCTCTGGCCAGACGATTGATTTCATAAAATCATTTAAATAGAAAACAGTTTTTTTTAGACAATCACTTGCCAAAGCAAGTAAATAGTAATTATTTTCCATTATCTACATGAAACTGTATGAAATAATTGTTTGTTAGACTGATATTCTCACCATATCATCAAGGTCAATTGGCCAACCATCATCCACATACTTTACTTTAACAAAGTAACTATAACATTCTCCATTTAATAGTTGTCTGATTGTATGCTATTTTGTATTATAAAAACATGAAGTTTATATGATATTTGTAAACATACTTCATTTGCTTTGATTGTTGTTCTAATGAACCCTCTTGTAAATATGCAGTCACTGATACAATGATAGAATATTATCTATAGTATTCACATATATGAATAACATACTGATCTGATTTGTCACGTCTAAAGTTTGGATAACTTTTAAGGTAAAATTCCTTGCCCCATTTTTGTTCAGTACAAAATATATCATCCTTATCTATTACTGGTTCAGATGTAAATGATGGAAGTAGTATGTCATTATCCTCTAAATCTTCTACTAAATATCAACCAACATAGAATTTATAGAACAGTATGCTTACGATCCATTATATAATTAACTTCATTGTCTCCATCACAGCCTAAAGTTAACAAAGATTGAAATTATAATCACTTAGTATTTATGTAATTTATTATGTACCTGAGTTGACATAAGTTTTGATGGTTTCTATGTAATCTGGTGGAACATTTTCCATATGCACTTCTGTTACTGAACAGCTAGATATTAACAGACAATGTATTAATGTATAATGAGTGTACTCATTTGATGAACAGCATACCTAATTTTAAGGATCCATTTCTTGTAAGTTGTCAGCTATTTTATAAATAATGTCAACATGTAATAAACAGTCTCTACCTCAAAATTATCCTCATCATATGGTATTCTGAGATAACTTACCACATACTATTAAGTTTAATTGACTAATGTAAATGTTAAATCTTAGCTATGCTTTTCACATACCTTACATATATATACATTTCTGTAGATGTCAGGGCATGTGTCCTTATGATTAAATATGTTAGTGTACCCCATTTTTTATTAAACTTTTTACCAACCTTCACCACATTAATTTTCCAATTGTTATATCTTCTTGCTTCCTTCATTACTATTGCCCTCCATGTAGCAACTGCTTTCCTGTAAGTTATCTCAATCATGTGCAGTATCACATGTAAATATACCTGAAAGATTGAATATGTTCATTAACCTTATCAATTATCTTATCACAAATAGTATATACTAATATATCCTTATTATCATGTTGACTGAACTGTAATAGATAAAGTGATAATAGTGAATGTGTTTTATTAGTTTTTCACTCACTAGAATGGAATGTTTTGTGTTTAAGAACTCACAATTAGAGTTAAAGTGTACTGGTGGAAATTCATTATCATTGCTGTTGCTTTCAGACATAGTGGACAATGCTGGTTATCAATAACTCATCTAAGCATTTTGCGTGAATCACTAACTTTCTTGCTTTTGAAGAGTATTTAGCTCCAACAAGATCATTGTTCAAGCTATTTGAGCTTCACTCTATGATTTACGTAACCTACTTGTACAAGTAGACATTTTTATACTTACTTCTTTAAAATTTAGTTTTCTCTTCTCAATGAAACACTTTGCTGCCTGTAAATGTAAATGAACAGTATGCAAGTGAATGATGTCTTACCATGCAGACAAATACCCCACAATCACAGGCATTACTCTGTGTTGGACTGTTGCACATCTATGTGTATATAAGTACCATAAAAGTACATTTGCGGATGTGTAATGTACTTTGGAATCACAGTATCTCCACTTATGAATGGATAGTTTAAACTTTGACAATCTACACAAATATAGCCTGTGTTTTTTTTAATGTTATTTTATGTAATAATTTCTTACCATATGCTATTTATTAAATGAGGCCGACTATTATGATATGAATCAACTTCATATATGACCTTATCATTTACATCAACAACCTATGTAATGTATCCCAAACATATATTATGTTGATTAAGGCACTGATGATGAGAATCCAATGTTGTGGACAATGAATAGGAAATATGATCATGTCTTTCTCTAACAGATTTTTGCCCTATAATTTATTACTTTTCATACTTTGTTAAAATTGTAAAAGCCTTACATATTTTATAACACCACTAAAGCCTCTTGCTCTTAATAATGGAAGGAATGTGGAGTCGACAATGGCTATGTTTCTCTAGTTTTAACAATTTCTGTGACGTGCATGTAAAATGATTTGACTTACATCTTTTGCTAACAATATTAAGTAATTCATTATCACCTACACAAGTATATACTATTATATATACTGATTATATATATATATATATATATATATATATATATATATATATATATATATAATACAGTCTATAGTTAACAAAATAAATTACAATATGTATTATGTGATATACAATAATTGCATGCTAACCTCAGACACATCAGACTTGTATATAACTAGACATACATTTCTCTAAGAGGCAATCATAATGATGCATTGTTTTCATTATCTTTACTCACTGAAATATAATCTATATTTCTGTTGTAATCGTAGTTAGTATTTACGTTATTGTCATCATATTCAATCCATTCTCCACCTGGTGTTTTCACTAATGCAGTGTCTATTGTTGTTTGTTTTAACGTAGGTATCTTATAGCTGTATAATAACTTACAGTGACCTGTATCTACAGATATTGGATGTCCATGATGAACCTAAATGGAAGCAAGATTAAAAGGAAACTTTCATTATAATCAGTACTAACAGCTATTCCAAATAATCTGTAAGTTCTTGAGGTGTAATCATGTCTGGTAGTATTTTCAATTGTAATTGACCTATCAGATATAATATCAGATGGATTACATTGCCTGCATCTTACTCTTGTAGCAACAATGGCTTGTTTGATTTTTTACTCGAATGTGTGTTTCGAGAAATGCCTATTATCTGTACATCAGGTAATGAAACAACTTTTGTGCTAACAGTCATTAGACGTTCATTGCAAGGTATGCATCTGTAGGCTTTATTATGACATTATTGTCCACAATAAACAGCTTACAAATGATGGGATGTTTCATCTGAGTAACAAGATATTTTCTTCCACCACAATTCTGATATGCAGTCTTCTTTCTGTCCAACTACTGAAATTAATAGTATTTTTGTGTACTCTTCTCCAACATATATCTAATTGTTAATATAAACAACACAGTGATCATCACTATAACAGACCTCCTTGCAGATAGTACATTGTTTCTCAGTGATTGTATACATATTAAACAGTTTCTGTTAATTAGACAAACTTGATTACAGTTGTATATTTCTAAATCTCTATTACCTCCATTGATTGAACAGTAATGACATCAACAAGTAATTCTATTCCTTCTATTACATCATTCTGGCCACCAAAATCTATGTGTGTTGATGTCATCAATGTCTATTAAATTACATATATTATATTATATTGCCTAGAAATAAATAAGTACTATTATCATCTGTGAATTAACAACATTATCTTCTACCGCACACTCAATGTTTAAGTATTTTTTTTGTACTGGTGTTAATTCCACTTGTGGTATACCTATTAAAATAATTCATCAATGCTTCAAAGTTTAGGGTTTCTAATTACCACACAGATGTTTTGCCAGGGGGGTTACATCCAATAACTGGAGGACACAGTTTATCCAACATAGGTTGCTGGTTTGATTTTCAAAACCCTTGTTAGGTCTATAGCACAACTCCAAGTGGTGCTCCAGTCTCAAAGATCTGTCATATAAAAACATCTTGTCAAAGGTGAGTCTTTATTAACTCACAGGTCTTGATGGTAACAACCAAGGTTGAAAAGAAGTTAACGACATCTTCATCCTCATCATTGTGTTCATCACCCCTAGAGGATTTCAACTAATCATTATCATTAATGACTTCTTGTTTTTCCTGCATTAAAGTGAGTACTAAATACATTAAACACTTAATTATATCATACATTGCATTCAGACAATGTTCCATCACAGCCTTCCCTATAGGAGATTATTATATGTATTTGTGTATATATCATTAGTCATCTGATATGGGTGTGTCTTTCCCACCCAGCGATAAGGCCATTTGTTTATTTTTAGTACATTTCCTCTTATTGCTGGCTTTTGAGACTTTGAATGTGAACGACAATATGATATTGAAGTGTGTCAGGTTAGTACAAATACTATCGTCAGTTGTTTTGATATGGGAGTGTCTTTTCCACCCAGCAATAAGGCCATTTGTTCATTTTTTAGTACATTTGTTCTTATTGCTGGGTTTTGAGACTTTGAATGTGAACGACAATATGATATTCGAGTGTGTCAGGTTAGTACAAATACTATTGTCAGTTGTTTTGATGCGGGAGTGTCTTTTCCACCCAGCAATAAGGCCATTTGTTCATTTTTTAGTACATTTGTTCTTATTGCTGGGTTTTGAGACTTTGAATGTGAACGACAATATGATATTCGAATGTGTCAGGTTAGTACAAATACTATCGTCAGTTATTTTGATGTGGGAGTGTCTTTTCCACCCAGCAATAAGTCCATTTGTTCATTTTTTAGTACATTTGTTCTTATTGCTGGGCTTTGAGACTTTGAATGTGAATGCCAATATGATGTTCAAGTGTGTCAGGTTAGTACAAATCCTCACGTCAGTTGTTTTGATGTGGGAGTGTCTTTTCCACCCAGCAATAAGGCCATTTGTTCATTTTTCAGTACATTTGTTCTTATTGTTGGCTTTTGAGACTTTGAATGTGAACGACAATATGATATTGGAGTCTGTCAGGTTAGTACAAATACTATCGTCAGTTGTTTTGATAAGGGAATGTCTTTCCTGCCCAGCAATAAGGCCATTTGTTCATTTTTTAGTAGATTTCTTGTTATTGCTAGCTTTTGAGACTTTGAATGTGAACGACAATATGATATTCGAGTGTACCAGGTTAGTACAAATACTATCGTCAGTTGTTTTGCGATAGGTGTATCTTTCCCACCCAGCAATAAGGCCATTTGTTCATTTTTTAGTACATTTCTTTTTATTGCTGGCTTTTGAGACTTTGAATGCGAACGACTATATGATATTCAAGTGTGTCAGGTTAGTACAAATACTATCGTCAGTTGTTTTGATGTGGGAGTGTCTTTTCCACCCAGCAATAAGGCCATTTGTTCATTTTTTAGTACATTTCTTCTTATTGCTGGCTATTGAGACTTTGAATGTGAACGACAATGTGATATTCAAGGGTGTCAGGTTAGTACAAATACTATCGTCATAGAACCAGTAATAACTGTCCCTCCTGCTAGAGGAAGACCCAAGAAGAAGTCTGGTAAGTATTTTAATGTATAACTATTGTACTCTATTGCTTACTAGCTGAGCTACTGGAGTGAAATGACATAGAACCAGTACTAACTGACCCTCTGCTAGTGGAAGACCTAAGAAGGAGACTGGTAAGTATTTTAATGTATAACTATTATACTCTATTGCTTAGTAGCTGAGCCATTGGAGTTAAGTGACGTAGAACCAATACTAAATGTTCCACTTGCTAGAGGAAGACCCATGAAGAAGACTGGTATTTTTTATGTGAAGATGAGTGGTGTTAAAAGACTTGGATTTGAAGATGATTGATCATCACTACCTTTGTGATGAGCTTCATCTGACAGATATTATCTTCTCAAAAAATCATGCAGCGACAATTTCCTCATATAATTGGACTTCAAAATACACTTTTGGGACAAAAATTATGCTTTTCCTCTCTTTCCTCTACTACTCGTGCTGTACTGATTTTGCACACGGGTATGTTGTTTTTAATTGTACTGTATGTACTTACTATATAATGGGATTATTAATATTAAAATATTCCAAAATGTTTTAATGTGGTCAATCTGCCATATTGTTCATGCCCAGAAACAATTATTGTCACAAGCTTTAAGCAGGGCTATTGAGACATTACAGGTGGCCCAGGGAAATGAATGGAGGGTCCCTTTGCATGTGAAGCAAGCAGATTTTTTGGGGTTTATGAATTGTTCATAATGTGGTCATTAATTAATACACCCAATCTACTGTTATCACAACTATATGCCTGGAAAATACTTCGGATTATGTTAACTTTGAACAGAATAAGATGCGCCAACATTAGCTTATTTGCCTAAGAAGGTACATTAACTCAGTTCCCAAAATTGACAGAAGTTAACAGTGCTTTGTATTGGTGTTTTGTTTATGTAGAATGCCAGAGTTTTTTGATACAATGTGATCTTTGTAAACAATGGTATCATTACAAATGTGTTATTGTAGAGTTGATAAATTTTGTTCATATAATAAGGAAAAGACTAAGTCATCTGCCTGTGTGTAGTCTTCTTAAAGTTCTCTTTGTAGAGCTTCATAAAGTAAAGAAGTAACAGTCAATTCTCATGAAAATACATTTGTATTTTGAATGACAAACTGGACATTTTGTATCTAGGTCAGTTAGTGCTGGCTCTATGTCACTTAACTCCAGTGGCTCAGCTACTAAGCAATAGAGTATAATAGTTATACATTAAAATACTTATCAGTCTTCTTCTTGGGTCTTCCTCTAGTAAGAGGAACAGTTAGCACTGGTTCTATGTCACTTAACTCCAGTGACTCAGCTACTAAGCAATAGAGTATAATAGTTATACATTAAAAATTTAAAATACTTACCAGTCTTCTTCTTAGATCTTCCCTCTAGCAGGAGGAACAGATAGTACTGGCTCTACATCACTTAACTCCAGTGGCTAAGCTAGTTAGCAATAGAGTATAATAGTTATACTCAATACAAATGATTGATTTGTCATAGTTTGAACCAGTCGAACCATCTCAAACATCTGCAAAACCACATTAAATGTATGTACTCAATACAAGTGATTGATTTGTCATGGTTTCAACCAGTCAAACTACTTCAAACTTCTGTATATGCTACATTAAATATATAGACTCAATACAAATGATTGATTTGTAATGGTTCAAACCAGTCGAACCATTTTGAACTCCTGTAAAAACCACATTAATTGTACACTGTAAAAACAGTAGTCTGCACAGCACACCTAAATCAGGTGTGCTAACATTTTCTCCATATGCACACTAAGTGTGCTGCCAACACCCACTGTGAAAGGTGTGCTCACCATATTGAATAGAAGTGTGTTAAATACATTATTGCTACCAGTTAACATGTGAAAAAAAACGACAAAAAAAAAAATAAAACAATACTGAATATAAAACCTAAATGAAAAGGGGGAAAAACAAAAACAAACAATCAACTTGATCAAAGAAACAAAATCCACCAGCCAAATTGCTAGTCTTTTTATTTCAGTCCTGTGTGTGACAAGGTAGGAAGAATCTTTAACAGAGGGTGATGCTTTCTCAGAATTGTTATTCAAGACCAGAATTTCTAGCATACAATAAAAGTTACTACAGCCCCTAGGATAACAGATATTGTAAACAAAAAATGCTGCCATTAAAGCAAATGGCAGTTCAGCCATTTCCAGTATCAATGACACGTTTGTCAACAATCATGTACGCAGTGGCATCTGATTGACCTTCACCAGTAATTATAATATAGGGCTCAAGAATATTGTTGTTGGAGGCAATGGAACTTACATCAGAGGTGCATCCCTAAAAAAAAGATTACCATATTAGGAACACACACACATGTATTATAATTAACATACCAAAGCAATGAAAACAACTTTATCAGTCTCCACCTTACATCACCTCTCTGGTAGTAAAGCCACCAAAATAATGAGAGCAACTAATTTATATCTAAAAGGATATCACATATCAATTATTCAGTATGGTTAAATAAATCCTTGTACCTTTAATTGGTTCATACTTTTAAAGAGTAGTGTGCACAGCACGACTTTTTTCTCTAATTATGTCTGTGCTATAATATTAGCTGGAATGTCTGTCCATGACTTTCAAAAATTTTTTTAGAGATTTTCCTCATTATGAATTTGTTCTAAATCTGTCATTACCTAATTAAAATTAACGACAACTAAAAGTTTAATAACTCATATAATGTGTATACCTGATCCATATCCTGTAACCTTTCAAACATTGAGTCCAAATTCATAGGCTTTTCAAGAATGGTTTGTCTTCTCAAGGGAAATGACCTCTTCATCAAATCAGACACAACTGTGTCATTTCGTTTTTTCCTCTTGAACTCAGCTTTTAATAAGTTATCATGTCTTTCAAGTGACACTGCATCTTCTCCTGGAGAAAATAGTGGAGGCCTTCTTGGCGTCTGTGTGATGCCAGGGCTTTTTCTCTTTGGAGACATTTTGCTTGTAGTGACTGGAGTAGCAGAGGAATATGAACCACAAACATTATAAATTCTTTAAAGTGATTCATTAATGATTGTACAATACCACCCTAATGAGAAAAAGTTATACAGCATTATCTTTAATAACAAGAACATACTTACATATGGAGCTCCTGTTGGCTGAGCCATGAAATCATATTGTTGAATAACCAATGTCCCTACATTTATGTAGTCCTCGCGAGTAGGGTACCTCTTATATGCAAACATTGTGGAAGCAACACTTGAGAGAAAAGACTTGCTTCACTTGTCATTTCCTTATTTAGCAAACCCACTTCGACATTGGCTTGATAGTTTTTTGGAAGGAGGAAAGGGTTAGGTAGAGGAATGTGATCATCTTCTGTCTTTATTATCTTTTTCCTTTTTCTTTTAGATGAATTACCAACTTCCTCAATTGAAGGGTTAGTACCTTCCTCTTCCAAGCTGGTGGTAAAAGTGGTGCTGGCATTTGAGCAAACAGAATCTGTTCTAAGACCAGTATCAGTCAAATCACTATCAATCTCCATGTCAAGGCCCAGTTCATCTTCTTCAAGTACAGTACCACCAATTGCAGGCATTTTACTTGCTCTCTACTTATTAGAAAAATCATAATAATTATTAATAATTTTATCAATGTTCTCAAATCACATGTATCTAACCATATCCAATTGAGCATCTGATGGTGTAGCTAATTGACTAACATCAGAAAGTAGTTGAAGAACTACTGCTTTGAGCTTCTCTCTGTTCTCCAATTGACAACCTTTATCAACATCAACGTACTCTTCCCAAGCCTTATCAAATAGTTGAAAAGTGATTCCTACGTTGACATTTCCATGGAACTTAAATTCTTTCCGAAATTCTCTTTCTAAGAATGGTGAAAACTTTATTTCTCTCCAAATAATTCACCAAGACAGACTTATTACTCATCTTTCTTCTACGACCTCAGACAACCTGCGGTTCCTAAAATGAATAGGGGAGGAGATTCATGAGAAACGTGGCTGTGACCACAAAATGGCCTCTTTTGCTCAGAGTAGTCAAGATAGATGGAACTGTCCCCTTTGCACTTCATTTGCGGCCAAAAATTTGAAAGGAGTAGTAAGGTATGTTGGCAGTGTTTATGCCCATGATTCGAACTTTCGTATATGCTGTGGAGTTGATGGTTGTCACAGAACTTATATATAGGAAGTTTGTCTCTTACAAGAAGCATATTTATGAAAAACATATAAAGATAAGCCATGCTGGTGGAGCTGGGTTATTGCAGTCCGAGGATATGGAAGTTTTAAGTGATGATAGACAGGATGGTTTTGATAAAGATGACAGTATTTCTCTATCTCCCAATGATGTAGTGGCTAACAACCTAATGAAGATATCTGCTCTGTTTTTGCTGAAACTTGAAAATGAGTTTAAAGTTACATCAACAGTCCTTGATTGTATTATTGAAGATGTAACAACTCTATTGGATAATAAAATTGATTCCTTTTGTAATGAATTGGTTGCTAAGTTGTCTCAAAGGAACATCGTGTTTGATTCTGAGATTAATTCTGTTTTTGAAAATGCTGTAGTGAGAAATCCATTTGAAGGACTACATAGTGAATATTTCAGAGATAAATACTCTCAAGAGGAATTACAATTTTTGGTTAGTTAAAATAAATTGTGGGTGTTGTACCATATTAATTTTATCATTGAATAGGAGCCAGTGAAAAGAAAACTAGGTGAACAACAATTGGCTTCTGGTAAAACAATACAGGATTTTGTATACGAGATACCATTAATTTGGTCTTTGAAGTAGTTACTTTCTGATCAGTTTATACTTGATGAGGTATGTGTAAACGTAATTGCCAATATATAAATTATGAATTAATAAGTTAAGATCATTATTATTGTTAAAGATTTTTAGAGGTCATCAACGAAGAGAGAATCTTTTAAATGATTACTGTGATGGATCTGTATATAACTCTTATGAACTGTTTTCTAAAGATCACACTGCCTTGTAACTAATCATATACTATAACGATGTTGAGGTATGCAACCCATTGGGATCATAGCAAAGAAGCACAAACTAGTATTCACATGCATGTCTTATGTGTAATAACCCAATGATTTTGTGTATTCTTGTTGACAGCCATTTTTTATTACTCTCTTGGGAATATTTTCCCATTCTATGACTCAACAATGAAAGCCATTCAATTATTGGCAATTACAAAATCAAGTGTCCTTACCAAGTACTGTCCTGATGTTATTCTACACAATTTCATGGAGGACATCAAGAAACTAGAATCTGTAAGTTATTTGTTTTAGGTTTAACTTGAATCTATATTTAACAACAGGACAAAGGAGTTAAGATCAACATTAATCAGACTGACTATAAATTCAATGGAACTGTGATTCTTATTCCTGGGGATAATTTAGCCAGCCAGTATCTTGGTGGTTATAAAAGTTTGACTAGCACTCTGAGAAAGTGTAGACATTGTATGGCTGTCAATGTTCAAATGTAAACTCTGGTAAAATGATTTTAGGTTGTTTTAATTCTCCAAATTAAACTTTTTTAATAGTTCGTTGCTAAGGCATTTGAACCCAGATCAAAACAAACTCATACCTTACATTGTGCCTCTCTACATTGACCTCGTCATGATCGTTTCAGTACGACATATGGTATTCACTGAGATTTAATTGTGAACTCTTCCAGGTATAGATATTTATGATGGGGTACAAGGTCAGTCAGTGTTTTACATTGCAAAGCCTTTTTAAAGTTACATAGCCATGTTCATATTGATATCTGTTTTATTTTTTATTTGACAGATATTTTCATGTTATGGAAGGTCTTGTGCCTGATATAATGCATGATATTTTGGAGGGTGTTCTTCCTTTTGAATTAAAAGATTTGTTGAAATTTTTGATTTCAGAAAAAGTGATCACTCTTGCCGAACTTAATGATGCTATTTGTTCTTTCCCTTACATGTTTGTTGATGTTGTCAATAAGCCAAATATTATTGAGACTTCTACTTTATGCTCAACTGATCACTCATTGAAACAAACTGGTTAGACTGATAATCATTGTAAAATTAGTAGCTACTTTTTATTTATTAATTTAGCATCTGAAATGTTGTGCTTGGGCTGTTTGTTACCATTGATGATTGGGGAAATAATTGAGAAAGGATGTGCACAATGGGACAACTATCTACTACTTACATTAATGAATTACTGTTTTGCTCCAACTGTTAGCAAAGAATGGGCTGCTTACTTACGTATGACAATTGATGAACATCATAAATGTTTCACACAGTTATATCCATCTTGTTGATTAATTCCCAAGACTCATTATTTAGTGCACTACCTGGAGATAATATGCAAGTCAGTAAAACTGATCAGTTGATTATTTTAATTGTGACCAAAACAGATTTGGGCCTTTAGTGCGTTTCTGGTGTATGCACTTTGAAGGGAAGCACAATTATTTTAAAGACCTTGCCCACAAAATAAAAAGCTTTAAGAATGTTCCCAAGACAATGGCTACTAGACACCTGTTGTTAATGTGTTACTATAGAAATAATAGTGTTAATTCAAGTCCCTATTTCAAACAAACCAATGCTGGGCCAGGTATAATTATTAATAATAAAAGCATATTATGAACATTATTGCATGTATCATTCTTACAGGGTTAAAATCTACTATTGGCTCTTTAACATACAAGGATGAACTCTTGGAACAGTTTCCATCATTAAGTAATCTTGACGAAGTTATGAGGTTGGTATTTTTTTAAGTACTCTAAATTTCCACATTTGCTATTTAGATTACAGTGGATAGAGATGAATGGGACTAGATACAAAAAAGGTGGAGTTGTTGTTTTAGACATGGACCTTCTTCCTGAATTTGGAGTGATCAGTAATATTATTGTTTTCAACACCGATGAGTTTTATTTAGCTTGTGACATACTCTTCACTCATCTTTTTGAACATCATGGTTAGTCATGACCATACATTTACTATCGTCAAACAAAAGGACCTATATGATCATATGACATTGTCTGTTTATGAAATTTCTAATTCTTTGTACATCCCATTAAAATACCAGTTAGTTAATAAAATTATGTAATAATTACTTGTTGTTTAATTAAGTTTGTTTTATGTAATTCAGTATATTTTTATCATGTGTTATTTGATAACATATATTATCTAAAATTTATTTACCTATTTTGTAAAGTCAGTTTTAGTGTTAATACACAAAAGAACTTGATGAATGAGATGGGTGTGTCATACACACAACAAAGGGTATGGAGGAGGTGACTGACACACTAATGATTCAGCACACCTATGGTGACTTGATCTCCAGTAGAATTTGCAAGAGTATATTAAGCTCCATGAAATCCAATTTTTCGATTGGTTGTGACATCATCTTTAAGCATCTGTGACAATTGATTGTATAGAATATCTGTAAACTTCTTAGTATCTAATTCATTTTTAGAAAGTTCAGCAATGTATTTCATAAATCGAGTAGCTGCTTCAGATATATTGACAGCAGTTGGTCGAGCAGTCTTTAAATAAGAGAAAGAATCATTAACAAATGTGGCCACATCTTGTGTTGATTTAAATTCACCAGTATTTGTTTTGTGTCTGAGTTCAACTGCTATACTTAAAGCACCAACTATTGCAATTGCTGGAGCTCCTCATGTCTAGATAATGATATTAAAATATTAAAGCAATTAGTGAAATTATGTCCTAATTTATTATATGAGAATCAGAAATAAATGAATACATGTCTGATTACATGGAGACATTAGACAAGTTGACAAACACTAGATCTGATATGTGGATGGAAAATGGACAAATGTGATGATTATCTGATGTCATAAATAATAGTATATTGTAAGTTGAGAGGATGAGAAGAGAAGGGACATACTTAATGTATAGAACAATGGTACATGGTTTACAATGTATATTAATCTGATTCAGCTAAACTTATAAAAGCAATATTTAAACAATAAAGTTAGTTGCTGAATTTTTTTAATAAGTCTAGGACACATACCAATGTGCTTAATGGTGACAATGAACTACATTATATGATAGAAAGACATGGATTTATCACATGTACATATATTATAATATGTTGTAAACTGTGTACTTTCATTGCTTATACAAATTATGTCTCCTCCCCTTCTCCTCCTTCCAATCTTGTCCCCATGACCAAACAATTGATGAGAAAGATTGTGTAAAACTTTAACATGGCACCTTGTTCTATAATATATAATAATGGATGTGACTGAAAATTAGGTGACCTCATGTGATGTATGAAGCAACAACATGGAACTAAATAAAGTAATTAAAGAAAATAGCTATAAGTATTGTGTACTATCTATTAAAAGAATAGCAAGGTATTGTTATTAATACATAGATGAAGTCTAATGGTCATTATGTTAGGCTATTATTTAAATAGTCATTATGACAATTTACATGACATTTGCAGAGAGACAGAAAACTATTTGGTAATGTTTCATATTTATGTGGCCAGCAATATTTCATGTAGGAAAAACAAGTTGTTGTATTAGTTTTCTAGACCCATCCCTGTTAATATTTCAGTCATAGGACAGAGTCTAGCTTGTGAGACTACTTCTATTTACTAACATTTGTCTTGTCTATGGAATCTCAAGGAGTATTGACTATATTAACCAATTAATTCTATTAATAAAGAATTATAACTATGTAGCTCCCAATAAAATACTTACAAGCTACCATACCAGTTTACAACAACAATAACAACAACTAACAACAACCAGTAAATGATTGTACATACAATATAATATATTATTATACTAAATGATTCTTACTTTCATTTCCCTTATGACTTTCCAAGCATCTTCTACACCATTGACTGGTTCATAGACAGTATGTTCAGGCAATAGAAGCTGATTAAGAATTTGTAGACTACCTTGCACTTTATCAAAACGAATAGACTCCAGATACACGAAGCACCTCCTACTATACTATTAGCTATTAATTCTTATTATGTATAGTATTAGAAACAGAACAAAAGAGATTATATTATACTTTATTTCATAATTTCTTGCTGAGAGAAAAAAGTTTGTGCCACAAAAAACTAGGAGTTATACACGTACGAGTCATGTTGTGTGTATTGGTTCCAATATTTTGTTTTTTGGGTTCCATGTTAGAGATAGTGTTTGTTGGGTTCTATAATTGTATTGTAACAGTTCCTTGTGTTCTATAAGTTCTATTGGCTTCAGTTTTCATGATTGTCATGATTAAGCTCCAGCTCCAATGGTTTCACTGTTCTATGACTGGGTTTCTCATTGGCAAGCATTCATTCTATTGTTGGTTTCGAACGTTTTTCCCACATGTTCCATTCTTGGGATCTTTTGTATAAACCATCAAGACTATTACTGGCATGTGTAAGTATATCACATATCTTTTAAAGGAAACTGTTCAGTCTGCACTGTATTAATAAATCATCAAGCTAAATGCTAGGAGATGTATTGTTGAACTTTCCTTATAATAATAATTTGTTTTAACATATGTACTGATGTTTACACATTAGTACTGTACCTACTTATGATGACATGTCAAAAAGTATTTTATGATGAATATGAGTAGTTACACAATTGTACATTGATCTTCCATTAATTATAGTATGTATATTATGGAGTATTTTCTCCAAACTTTGTTGTTCAATAGCAGTTATTATTGAGACACATGTAGGAATGTGAATGTGTTTGGAATTGGCAGCAGTCTGTATAGTGTTTGATGTTCAGTAGTTAGTAATTCAAGCTTTTGAATTTTGTTTAATATTGTTTAGTTCTATCTCTCTCTCTCTCTCTCTCTCTCTCTCCTTGTATTTGATTGTAAATGATAATTATTAACACATTTTAATTGGATAGTCTACATGCATATATTATTAATTAATTTATTATTTTGAAGTAAGAACAATTACTTGGTATTTCTCATAATTACACAGGGCCAAAGTACTTTGTGAACAATACTGTAAACTATAATGTAAACTCTAATTTACATCATAGTTTATAATGGTTGACACTTGGCATTTCTAGACTACAGTAAATGAACTGATTTGGACAAAGCATGTACAAAGCAATGTACACTTGACATTAACTTCTTTGTAAACTTTATGTACATTAGATAAAGGTCATCATAAATTATACTGGAACAATGTTTTATTGAAAAGAATTTGAGTTTATGTATACAGACAATAATCAATTAAGATGCAATGCTGAGTTCTATTCAGTTCAACAGCAAATTTGAGCCTCAAGCACAACTATATAAGAGATGATAATTAACAGCTATGATACATCAAATAACCTACATTGGTGTTGTCAAGTGTATCATAACTATGATTGTGTAGCTACAAAGGAAAAAAACGTTTTAGTAAGTATAGAAGTTCATGACATTTACCTCGTACTATGGAGTGATACATGATATATATATATATATATATATATAAGTAATGAGTGCCAATAGATGATAGATATTGTAATTTTCATAAATGATCACATAAGAGGTTACATTTGTACAACAACCTATAAAAGTTATCATAAAGTATGAATCAAGTAATTTACCTTAATTCATTTAAGAGATATATGTAGTTCACACAAACAGATACAGTAAGATATAAAGATTACCATAAATATGTACCTTAATGAGTGGGAGTTACACTTCTGGCAACCTAAAAGTACAAAGTGATGATTATATAATAATTACTATTATCAGTTTTTATTGCCCATTTTGGTGCATCATTAGGTGGAACAATAGCAGAAGGTAATCATTCCTTTGTGATCTTCTTTGCAACCAATTCACTAGCGGGAGACTTAGCTTGCTTGTTACTGAATTGATCATCTAGAATTTTCATAAACTCATTAAGTCCTACAACAACATAATAACAGTGTACATAACTGATTCTTAATACTTACTATCAGAACACAACAATAATTTGTGTTCAGTTATTCCATTAAGGTTTTCAGGATTATCTGATTCTTCAGTTATGTATAACAAGTTCCATTTCAGTTGTCACTGACTCTTGTCTCTGGAATCTCTGTAAAAAAAAATAATTATATGGTAGCACACAGTCTCAGGTTTTAGCATAATATTCTAAAGTTAATTCATAATTACTATACATACATATTCATGTCGCAATCTGTATTTTCTCTGTTTTGATTGATTCTCCACAAAATCTCTCTTGCCAGACTAATGCTCAAGGAAAGCATGGTGCAGATTTTCATAACAACGTCTGCCACTAAAAACATGTTGAAAACGCTCAGATAATTTTTTCAGCCAGTCTTACTTTTATTTCTTTTTATGGAAACTTACAGCTTGGTTGACTTTGAATTTGTTCAGTAATAGAGACTTGAACAGTTTTGGTGTAATCAGATGAAATTCTAGGAATACAACTTATAATAATAATTATTATTTCAATTACCTACACTTCTGATTCCTTAAATTGATTTTCAAATTTTTTATGGATGAAATACACTTTGTTCTATCATCATCACAATTTAAATCTTCATTAATAGAACTTTCTTCTCTACTATAATCCTCTGCTATGGCTCCCCTAGTTTCATTCCTGGGCTATATAATTGTTTACTTGTCCAGCTGGCGGACCGTTGAACGTCAATTGACAAACTCGGGATCGCTTGACAGAAGAACTTTTCTCTTGAGTACTGCCATTTCTATAAACAGGACCAGTATAGTACGAAGAGTGTCTTGGACCACTATGAGATCTAGACGAACTTCGAGCATTAGCCATGTGCTTCCTTGGCTAGTTAAGTAGGTGGGACAACAAGTTTAATTCAGTACAGTAATTAGATGTAAATGAGTTGTAAACCTCACATGTATGCCTTTTGTAAACTATGAATGTCTTGTAAATTCATATAAATGCATTGTACATGTGAAGTTTACACACTTCGTATAATGAAAACTAGCTGTGTCAGTACACTACATGTAAATTAAATGTAAACCTCAAGTATTGTATGTGGTAAACTAAATCTATGTAAATGTAGTGTAAATTTGAAGTTTACATATTTTGTACACTGTTGTTTACTACTGTATTTGGAGCTGTGTTACTGGTGTCATTGATCTATATATTTGTTGACAGTACATTATCTACTAGGTCATTACAAGCTGGATCTGATGGTATTATGTTGCCTGTAATTAAAATAGAATTTTTTACTCATATTAAAAAAGGTGATAAAAGATATGTTGTTGTGGTCATATTTTTATGGGATACTTATGTATGATGATAAGAAAGTGAAAGAAACAGTTGATGAAAGCTGGCTACACTCAGGAGATATTTCTCAAGTTGATGAAGATGGTGAGTTGAGTATGCTACCTACTTAGTTTTTGTATTTATTATTAATGGTTTGTTTTTATTTCTGGTCATTTGTGGGAACTTATCATTAACACTTGCTGCACACTGTGTGGATAATGCTCCATAGAGGGTTAAAATATTTGGGTGTGTGTCTTTCTGTCTGTCTAGATCTGTTAGTTGGCAATGTACTTTGAACTGTTCTAACTTGGTGACAACAATGTCTAAACTTCAGAGAAATGGCACAAGTCACATTTTTTACATCCTGCCACTTTCACTAGCAGAACATGTATAAGGGTATTTCGACATGCAAAGACTTCTTGTCTGCTTGATGACATAATAGAAATCAATCTAAGGTTTGTGAAAATACATCATAGAGAGTTGATTATTAAGTAATAGTTTATTTTGAGACTTAGTCCAGAACCAGGTTAACAATATGTTAGATATTACTCTATCATTTGTCTTGTCTATATAGAATGTCAATCAGAATTCACTATTGTAAGCCAATTAATGATATGATTACTATGCAACAAGCATGTATTAGAGGCTATAATAAATTAGTCTTTATTATTGACCTGGTTACCACCACAATAGTCAGCACACACTATACACATGCATATATACATTCGGTATATATAAAAGACAATACATACACATACTATACATAACTAGACCTAAGAAGTGCTTTATACTTCAAGATCACTGATTATTTTACAAAGCAGTCTGCAATTTTTTAATTAGTTTCTAACTGTTTATGAACCAGTAAATGGTGTAGAAGATGTTTGGAAAGTCATAAAAAGAGTGAAAGTTAAAATTTTGTAATAGAAAAGACCATTTACTATACACTGAATAACATGATTATACATCAATACATACTTTCAATGTAGAATTTTGTGCAGAATAAAAGAATTACAAAATAAACTAATATACTAGTAACCTGATACAAGCTATTACTATCATATGAGCAAAAAGTACTAGTTTTTTGGTTGCTATTAGCCCTAAGATTGGGTCCCAATATGTACAGTATATTTTAATCATATGATCCTTAGTATATTTATATCTGTACATATATTTAGTTTGTCCTTATTCTTTAGCTATATAATGTTTCTAGTATAATTCATGTACAGTAATGTGTACTCTTTTGCTAGTTCCTCATCTCTACAGGTTCACATTTTGTATCACCTCAAATTTTAACAATCCTACTTACAAAAATGAAAAACTTAGTATATAAATGTACTTATCAAGATTATTGAGATCTATACCTAATTGATTATGTAGCTCTTTAGTTCTGCTTCAATAAAGACTAATTAAGGTGGAACCACAATTTACATGATGATAGGAGCTGCTTCATGCACTTGACAAAAGAGGAATACTCAATGACTATGAAGCCAGTGGAATTGACATGATCAGGCACCAATATGGACTTTTTGAGTTCATGCTTTACTGTTATCTGAAGCAGCTGTTAATGTATCACTGTACATTTTTCTATAGAAGTCATTTTCATGTCATTTTCTTCATCCTTGATAGAAAAGCATAACAAACAAACCCATATATATCATTGTTAAATTGGAAAAGTCTATCAGAACACCATTACATTTGTCAGTAAGTAACAATGGTTATTGCCATAGCAGTTTTAAAGAAAATATTGTAAGGTGTGTATGTAGTGACACAGGAAATAGGATGAAAACAACAAACAAACAACTATATTTTCAGAACAACTTAACAACAAGACCACTATCAACTGACAGTTTACAAGTTAAATACACAATACTTATATGGATTCACCAAGCAATAGTTAGATAACTATTAAAAATAGTAATAATAATAATAATAATAATAATAATAATAATATATTACACAAAATACAAAGTATAAGTTGTTTCAATTTATCACACTCTCCCCCATCTAGCTAGAATGTGAAGGGGCTGAACCAAGTAACTGGTTTACAAACATGAGTGGAATGATGGAGAGAACTAAAACATGTGATGACAGTTGAAGTGATGAGTTAGAATTCATTGTAGGAGGGGAAGGGATATAAATGATTGTTGTTGAATTCAGGACAGGCCAGTCATCAAAATCATCAACTTCAAACAAGTACTACTATCAGAGAAAAGATGCTATAATTGGTTGAAATGACAACGCAAAATAATGTCAGTTGTGGTTTTAACCTTATATGAGACTGGGTCTATAATTTGAATGATTTCTGCATGAATCCACTGAGGTGGTCCATAATAATTACGTGTGAACACTTGATCTCCTATACTGAAGGGACATACATTTTTGTTGACAGAAGTTGGTTCTATTTATTTGATACCTTGTGAGAAAAGTCTGGGTGGATAAATTTTAATTGAGTTCATAAATGTCTACCTGTTAGAAGTTCTGCTGGGGTGTAACATGATAATGTTATAAAAATTTAAGAAGACCCTCGACAATTAAGGAGAGGTGTGAGTGTGCTTCATACTGCGTTGTTTCATAAAAATTGAAAGATATCACTGATAAAGGCAGTTATGTTATCAGAAACTAGTTGTTTTGGTAAACCATGCATTGGGAAAATTTGCTTCAGTTTCTTGATGGTAAGTTTCAAAGAGGTAGAATCTATAATGAGCCATTTTGAATGAACATCTATCAAAAGGAAGAAATTTTGCTGAAAAACGGTCCAGCATGATTGACATGAACTCTAGTCCAAGGTTGTCAAGGAACTCCCAAAAGTGCAAGGGTGCTCTGGCAAGAAGTGCAAGTATTTCAAACTTGCACTTTTGTTTTGATATCAGAATCAATACCAGACCACCATACATACAAACGAGCTAACATTTTCATTTTTCCCATTCCTGGACATGTTTCATGAGAGCTGTATTATGTCTAACGTGAGGTACATTCACATGAGAACCCCATAATAACAACTGTCTAAAAGACTTAGTTCCATTTGATGCTGGTGATATGGAATGAAGTTTGCTGTTGGTTATGTAAAAGTTCAGTGTCAGCTGGCAATTGATGGGCCAGAACAGTTCCAATGCCATACAGTGAGGCATCACATGATAATAATAAGAGTTTTTTGACTGTCAAAATGTACAAGTAATGATGACGATTGAAGGATATCTTTGACCAGTTGGAAATCACTTTCTTGTGTCTTTATCCCATGACCAATGGCCACCTTTTCATAGAAGGGCATATAATGGAGCCAGGATTTGCCAGATTTTGTAAATAACTTGTAACAATAGTTGACAAGACCTAAAAATGATCTTAATTCTGTGACATTCAAAGGTGCTGGTGCTTCTTGAATAGCTTTAACATTGGAGTGGGAAAGGTAGAGTTCTGAGTTATCAATAATGTAACCTAAATACTCAACTGATGTTGTAGCAAAGGTGCATATAGAACATTTTAATATAAGTCCTGCAGAGGACAGTCTGAAAAGTACACAGGTAATATTGTGTAGGTGATCCTCTTCATTGGTACTGGAGACCAAGATATCATTGATATATACATAGACATTAGGTAAATCACACAAACATTCTTCATGGCCTGTTGAAAAGGACTTGGAGTCGTTGAAATGCTAAACAGTAGATGTTGATATGGAAACAACCCTTTATGAGTTTCAATGGTTGTATACTGCTTAGAGTGTTTATGTAAAAGTATCTGCTGGTTGGCATGGCTAAAATGAAGTTTCAAGAAGAGCAAGCACCTTTTAATGCTGCAAAAGTGTTTTCAATGCAAAGTAATGAATGGCTATCAGTAGTTAGAAACTGTTTGACAGTAACTTTGTAATTTCTGCAAAGGTGTCTTTTTTTGCAATAGGAACAATTGGGGCCGGCCCAAACAACATGATGAACTGGGTAATGATACCCAATTCTTGTAGTCAAGAGATCTCTTTTTCTACTTTCTCTTTAAGGTTATATGCTACAGGTCTGGCTTTGAAGTATTTTGGGACAACCTAAGGATACACAAATAGTTATTCAAAATAGGTCAGTATACTTGTCAAGAAGTGTTGAGAGTGATAGAGTTTGTTAAGGGAATGAATACTGTTCCAGTCTAATTTAATTATTTCAAGTCAATTTCTACCAAAAGACTTGGTCCGTGTCTATGCATGACTAGGAGTGGGAGAATCTGAGACTGTGATTGGTAATCTACTTGTACATCACAAATGCCAAGGATCATGAGGTTTTCTCCAGTATAGGTACTGAGAGTAATATTGGTAAGTTGCAATTAACATGTTGGGTGAGAAATAGAATCATAAGTTTACAATTGATAAAGACGCCCTATGTTTAGTTCCATTGGAGATCTAACACCCATTTACTTAAACTGTGTCATACAATAGGTTTCAGGCAAGGTAAACAGGGTGTAGGCAACATCTGACCCGTCAGACAGGTGAGAGAGATCTGAGATTGGCTGAGGGGTCTGACTTGTGGCTATCAGTTAGTATGACACTTTTGTATGAGTCCAATTTCCCAAAGGCTCTGTATTAGTCTTTAAGAAAACTGCAAGTAAATGGTTGCCTCAACAATGATAACATGTAGAAGCTGTATAGTCTGTGTCTATGCATGACTAGAAGTGGGAGAATATGAGACCGTGATTAGTAATCTACTGGTACATCACAAATGCCAAGGGTCATGAGGTTTTCTCCAGTATATAGGTACTGAGAGTAATATTGATAGGTTGCATTTGAAATGTGGGATGAGAAATAGAATCATAAGTTTGTTCACTTACAATTGACAAAGACGCCCTATGTCTAGTTCTATAGGAACCCATTTACTTGGAATGTCATACAATAGGTTTGACTTTCCCAGGCAAGGTAAACTGGGGTGTAGGCATCATCTGGCCCATCAGACAGGTGAGAGAGATCTGAGGTCGGCTGAGGGGTCTGACTTGTGGCTATCAGTTTACTATGACACTTTTGTATGAGTCCAATTTCCCAAAGGCTCCTTTAAGAAAACTGCAAGTACATGGTTGCCTCAACAATGATAACATGTAGAAGCTGTATAGTCTTTGTCCATGCATGACTAGAAGTGGGCGGATCTGAGACTGTGATTGGTAATCTACTGGTACATCACAAATGCCAAGGGTCATGAGGTTTTCTCCAGTATATAGGTACTGAGAGTAATATCGATAGGTTGCATTTGAAATGTGGGATGAGAAATAGAATCATAAGTTTGTTCACTTACAATTGACAAAGACGCCCTATGTCTAGTTCTATAGGAACCATTTACTTGGAATGTCATACAATAGGTTTGACTTTCCCAGGCAAGGTAAACTGGGGTGTAGGCATCATCTGGCCCATCAGACAGGTGAGAGAGATCTGAGGTCCGCTGAGGGGTCTGACTTGTGGCTATCAGTTTACTATGACACTTTTGTATGAGTCCAATTTCCCAAAGGCTCTGTATTCACCTTTAAGAAAACTGCAAGTACATGGTTGCCTCAACAATGATAACATGTAGAAGCTGTATAGTCTGTGTCCATGCATGACTAGAAGTGGGAGAATCTGAGACTGTGATTGGTAATCTACATGTACATCACAAATGCCAAGGATCATGAGGTTTTCTCCAGTATATAGGTACTGAGAGTAATATCGATAGGTTGCATTTGAAATGTGGGATGAGAAATAGAATCATAAGTTTGTTCACTTACAATTGACAAAGGCGCCCTATGTCTAGTTCCATAGGAAGATCTAACACCCATTTACTTTGACTGTCATACAATAGGTTTGACTTTCTCAGGCAAGGTAGACAGGATGTAGGCATCATCCTACACCATCAGACAGTTGAAAAGGATCTGAGGTTAGCTGAAGGGTCTGACTGGTGGTTATCAGTTTACTATGACACTTTTGCTATGAGTACAATTACCCACAGGCTCTGTATTCACTTTTAAGAAAACTGCAAGTGCTGGCAACATGGTTGCCTCTACAACGATTACATGTAGGTCGACAATCTTTTATAAGCTGCATAGTGGACGAGGAAGGTAATTGCTTTAGTAGGTCTGGGATGTGAAGATCACCAAGCCCCATAGCTCAAGTTGAGGTAGTTGAAAGGCTTAATTTTCATTCACAAATGTTTGCTAAATCCCAAGTATATATTCTTTGACTCTCTTCAATTTTACTACATAAGTAGCTACAGATTCGCTTTCTTTACATGCTCTAATGTTGAGTTTAAATCAGAGAAGGTGTAGGGTTATAATGATTGTTGAGGAACTGATTAAAATCCATTACAATTTATCACCTGGGCTAATTGCTTGTAGCAACTCTTATTAAATAGCTGAAATGTTGAAGGGCCGTATACAGTAAGTGGTATTAACTTTCTGTTTAGCTTCGTTCGGCATATGACGTCCAAGATTCATGACCAAGTTTGAAACCCGAGATCTTTCAACGTACTAACATGTTGAACAGCAACTCCATGTAACCTCATAGCCAATGTAGTGACCGAGGAAATGGAACCTTGTACCCACATTTATATGGATTCACCAAGCAATAGTTAGATAACTAACCAAAATAGAAATAATAATAATAATAATAAATGATAATAGTACACACAAATACAAAGTATAAGTTATGTTTCAGTTTATCACACTGTACAGGTATCTAAATTTTTCTTAAGTTAATGCAAATTGCTAGGATATAATATCAGAATATATTAAAAATTTACAGTCATGTGTGATTAAAATACAGTTCTGTTTCTTTACAAAGTCTTAGTCTGGTTTGTTTATTTTTAGTAAATAAACAAACCAGAAAAACAGGAACATATTAACTGATTCTGAACTTTTATTTACCAAATTAATGCCGCATTTAACCTTAAATTTCTAATTGTGGCTTGCATTTTCATAACATAAACTAATGGTCTTACTTAACACTAGGGAAACATTCAAAACTGAACTCATAAACTAGCTGTTCTTAGTATATTAGGCAGACAGTACTATTGCTTATGTAGTGATGCCATTGTTTAGACACTGAATTAGAGCATATAAGCTGTGTAGGACCATCCTACATATTTAATATGACTAAGGTGGCCTACCTGTGACATTAAGGACAAAAGAAATCTTTAACACAATTTCTGTATCCAGGGAGCTATTTTAAAATAACTTTGGAATTATAATGAATCTTTGACAAAGGCGAGAAAGGATATTAAATGAGATAAAACATTCTATTGTGCATCGACTCATTTAATTTGCAACGTTCCTGTCTCTAGTCTTTCCTTTCTAAACTCCTGTTGGATCCTGTTTGTGCTAATAGTGGTTGCCATGGGAAAAAGTAAGAGTATTATATTTTGCTATAAGTAAAATGACAGGACTGAGTAGTATTTAAGTGTAATCAGTCCTTCTTTTGTTTCCTTCAGAGAGGGAGTGTCTATAATGTTCCTATGTACCTATCTAAGTCTGCCACTTAATTTTTTCTACCAAGTGTATCTAGACCATACATTACTGTACATTATTGTTGTATATGTAGAGCAATGATTGAGATCAGAGGTGCATTGAACTTTTACATTCCTGTGATACAACAAATGTTGATACTATGAGAATAGTCTATATAAGTTTGAGCTTTATCAAATAACAATGAAGTAAAATAATAAGGAAGTATCATGTAATGGACCATAACATGCTGACAGGTTATATTGACTATATGTAATCAATGTGTATATTAGCACAAGTATATAAGGTGTTTTCTCTCAAGGTTGGAGTCATTCTTAAATCATGGTAGATATTTATTTTTTAAAATATTGTGATATGCAACATTTTTATAATTACTAATTTAATTCATGACAATTTTCTTAGAAGCCTGCAAAAATAGATTGATTTAACCAATCTATGGTTAGTTGGTTTGCATATAGTGCAGGATGAGATGTTTTATATCTAATATATAAACTAATTGATATGCAGTTGTGCAATTTATTGTCATAGCAATGAAGGTTCTGTTTATTGTCTCATTAGTTAGACAAAAAAATTATGAGGCTTAACTGTTGAATGAGGGCTATAATGATAAAAGTTATGATAGGACAACAATAGAGATAAAAGAATCTTTTTTAGAAGTCACATTTTATTAAGCTATTTGAACTATACAATCCATAGTAACTACTAATCAAAACAAATGTTTATTCAGCCATAAATCAGTTAAAACAACCAACTATTATGTGAATTGTATTACCCTATGATTAATGATGTCAACTGTTTGTCTGAAGAAAGATAATTACATTTCTATGTTTTGTATAACTTTGGTAGAAAATATAGATGTTTGTAAATAATTGAGAAATAGATGACAAGTTAACACAACTGTACTTGCAAAAATATCTTATTAGGTCTAGTTTGAGTAGCCTGAGAATGGTCTATATAAGTATTATTAATTAAAACTACTACATGTTTTGATGTCATTACATCCTATATTGTGTTTGATAGGTAGTTTGTAGACTGGTAAATAAGTTACATTATCATGATAATATATCAGTACCTCTTATATTCAGCATTATATAAATTGTTTTAGTTTTATTAAAGCTTTTTGTGATTCTCTTTCATTGTTGTTTTACTTTTGTTTTTTTCCTTATAAGATTCTCTGTTTTATTAATCTCACAGTTTGTTAAAGTATATATAATAATGATATTCAAACTATAAAATACGTCAAGTAACAATAGAATATTGTTAGCTTTCTAGTAGATTATTACTACTAAGGTATTTTTCTTTTAAGCACTTTAATTTACAAGGCTATTTAGTGGCACCAACCATTAGTTAGTATGTTCTTATCATGAGATATAATCATTGAATCTGGATTAAACTATACTTGAACAAGCTTTAACAAAGTCAAAAATGAAGTACACTTCTTTTGAGGTTTCTTATTAATCGTTTGCTACATTATTCACAATAAAATTTATTATTAGTGCAAATTGATAATTGTTGCTGAAAAACAGAAAAAAAATTGGCCAACAAGTAATATTTATTTACATTGTCTTTGTTTAGGAGAATCATTATGTAATGCATTTAGTATTTTGTTTTTACTTTAGGAAATAGCAAGCTAATTAATTCTGCCAAAGAAGGAAACTTATCCAAATTAATTAATTCTGCCAAAGAAGGAAACTTATCAAAAGTAAATGATGCCATCTTAAAAGGTGCTAATGTAAATGCTACAGATGATGTAAGTTATTTTCATTATTTAATTTTACACTTAATAAATAAAACAGTCAGTCTAAATGAATTTTCTTGAAATATAACAAATGTTAGTTTTTGTTTACGTATTTTGTTTTTTTGCAACCTAACCAATCAAGCTGAGTTAGTTACTGGTCTATTGCTAAATTAGTTTGTAGATTTGAATTTATATTAATATATTATCATTGTTATAATTAAATAATTCATTGCTGTAATGTCATAGTTAATTATGGCAGTATAGAGCCATCCACAAATTAAACAAATAAAAATTAATTGCTATACAGTAGTATATATATACAGCACACATGGTTGTTTAGAAAATAATCTGTTGATTGTCTATAGACTTTACTTCACATCATAGATTTCACTATAATACACATGTATTCAGTTATGTTGATCATTATATACATACATAGCTTATATCAAAGTAGTATATATACAATGTACTAAGATTTGTTTAGAAAGTAGTTACACACCTAGCTAGCTATGTACAGTTGATCATGGACTATTTAATTAGTATTAGTATTAGTACCTACATTTATAAATACTTGTTCAGATTTTGGTGATAATTATATATAAATACAATTAGAGTACATTTCTGTTAACTGTTAATTTTGTTTGATATAAGGAGAACTTTGAGAAAAAAGCACAGAATGATGATTGAACACACACGTGCAATAATAAACATATTTCATTTAAATTTTCTTAAAAAGCACAAACAAAAATAACTTAAAATTTCAGAAAGAAGTCTTAAAATATAAGGATGGGAACAAAATCATCTTTAATAAAGTAGGAATGACAGTCTGAACATGCTATTTGCAGGCACAAAATGAAGATGATACTGCTTTTTTTAGTTACAGGAGGTATTACAGTCTGGCTGTATCATAATAATTGGAAAAAAGTATTGAGTTCAATAAAAAGTTAGGATGTTTTTAGATATATGTTTACAATCTATCAATGAGGATTATGACAATAATACTATAGTATAGAGCAAATATAACCTTTGTCTCAAGTAGAATGCTCTCTAATGGGCAGTGTGCATGAAACTATTTCAGTTGAATTAAAAGATAGAGCAATACTGACTATTAAAAACAGTCAATGTTGAGGACCACGTTTTGCAGCCTTTAGAAATAAATTTTGAGTTGACATTTTACGTGCATTAAGTAAAGATATTGAGACTTCTATTTTTACTCTGGTCATTTTGAGATATATTTTACTATTATCCTTATATTACATGAATTTTTTGAGAGAATTTTATTCACTTGTACTTTATTATCAAAGTATACATGTACTTGTATAACACTGGAACCATTTGTAGCTCTTAATTCATTTGTCTAATTAGGATAGACTGTTAGTAATGTAATTATCTTGTTGATAGTTTGTTTGTTTTTACAATAGAATGGATGGACGGCTCTTCATCATGCAGCTAATCAAGGACACACAAACATTGTTGAAGCATTAGTTAATAATGGTGCTGAAATCAATGTTGTTACTACTAAGGTAATTTGAATAAACAAATATAAAACATTTTTGTTGTTCACTTTGTAGTCTTTTAACAAAACTACAAAATTAGTGTAAAGTAATAAAACTTATAGTATGATAGTTATATATGGATTTTCTATGGATTTGTGTATACAAAGTAATATGACAACATTGTTTCAGTGCTTTGTGACATTGTTATCATTACATCCATTTTCTTTGTTTAAATTGTTTTTATATCTTTTTGCACAAGTAAATAGAAGCTATACTAAACAACAAATATCTGCAAACATCCACAGTATTTAAATTGCTATTAATATTCACCATGTGGTAATATACATATTAAGATATAATATTGGTAGTAATAGTTGTTAAAGAATATTGAGTATAATAATTATCATAAATAATGTCAATTGATGGAGCTCACTTTACTAGAAAATACTACTACCAAAGTTTTAAGTTATGGAATATTTGTATAGCCTGTTCCCAAATAGTCTTAAAATGCTTTTTATAACTATTATGGGAATTGTAATCAATATTGTACTAGTACAGAATGAAAGCAAGAGAAGTAGAAGCATATAGCTATTTAACTAGTTCTGGTTCCCTACTTGACAAAAACATTCTTAAGTTTTAAGTCTTACTAGTCAATGATGACAAATAAGTAGTTAAATAAATAATGTAAATCAAGTCTCTCATCATTTGATAACATGTAATGAAATAATAGTTTATAATATAATAGGTGGTAAGTATGATATAATGTAGTACAATTTATAATTGTATACAGTTCAATGTTTATTACCTTGTTAACTGTATTGTTTTATCTCTATTTTTATGGTGGTGTGATTGAATGTTATCTGAATGTATCTTTTATAATATAATAGGAAGTAAGTATGATATAATGTAGTACAATTTATAATTGTATACAGTTCAATATTTATTACCTTGTTAACTGTATTGTTTTATCTCTATTTTTATGGTGGTGTGATTGAATGTTACCTGAATGTATCTTTTATAATATAATAGGTGGTAAGTATGATATAATGTAGTACAATTTATAATTGTATACAGTTCAATATTTATTACTTTGTTAACTGTATTGTTTTATCTCTATTTTTATGGTGGTGCGAGTGAATGTTATCTGAATGTATCTTTTATAATATAATAGTTGGTAAGTATGATATAATGTAGTACAGTTTGTAATTGTAAGCAATTCAATGTTTATTACATTGTTAACTGTATTGTTTTTATCTCTATTTTTATGGTGGTGTGATTGAATGTTATCTGAATATATCTTTTATAATATAATAGGAAGTAAGTATGATATAATGTAGTACAATTTATAATTGTATACAGTTCAATATTTATTACCTTGTTAACTGTATTGTTTTATCTCTATTTTTATGGTGGTGTGATTGAATGTTATCTGAATGCATCTTTTATAATATAATAGGTGGTAAGTATGATATAATGTAGTACAATTTATAATTGTATACAGTTCAATATTTATTACTTTGTTAACTGTATTGTTTTATCTCTATTTATATGGTGGTGTGATTGAATGTTATCTGAATGTATCTTTTATAATATAATAGGAAGTAAGTACGATATAATGTAGTACAATTTGTAATTGTAAGCAATTCAATGCTTATTACATTGTTAACTGTATTGTTTTTATCTCTATTTTTATGGTGGTGTGAGTGAATGTTATCTGAATGTATCTTTTATAATATAATAGGTGGTAAGTATGATATAATGTAGGACAATTTATAATTGTATGCAACTTAATATTTATTACTTTGTTAACTGTATTGTTTTATCTCTATTTTTATGGTGGTGTGATTGAATGTTATCTGAATGTATCCTTTATAATATAATAGGTGGTAAGTATGATATAATGTAGTACAATTTGTAATGTATATATATATCGATATGTTGATGTTTCATTTTATTTTGTTATTGTATGTGGTTTTTTAAACTGTGTATAAATTAAACTACATACATTAATTGATGAGGGACATGGCAACCAATGAATTACATACCACTAACAGTGATAGTGTGTACAATTAAAGATATTTCAATGGTTTGAAGTTTGTTACTATCTTGCTTCTCTGCTTATATAGTCTTTGATATCCATTGCTATGCTAATTGTTCATATCTCTATCAAGTCTGTATTTTTGTAGTCAGTTTTTTTGACTGTAAAGTTTTTATCTTCCAAAACAAAATTATAGGATGATTATTGAATTATAATCTTGTTATTACTAAGACTGGTAGTTAACTATTAGAGAAGATATAACAAAATCATTGCTATTGTGATGTTTTATCTCTAAAGTCAAGTTGTTGATTATCTTCTTGTTATTAGATGTGTACATTATATTTGAACATTGTGTATTTACATCATGTACTTTATTTACATCAGTTACACATATTTTGTTAGTACTTTATTTTAGCTATATGATGATTACAATATAATACATGTAGAGCAGTATGTGTATGTAATATAGATAATATACAACTGTTATGATACCTATCTATACTGATTGTTATATATTATCATGTTTATTATGATAATTATTAGGAAGGATCTAGTCCTGTCATGATAGCAGCAATGAGGGGACACAAAGACATTGTTTTGATGTTAATAGAGATTGGAGCCAATCTAAATCTTGCTGACAATGTAAGTATCTATTTGTTTGTTATTGTAAATATAGTATTACTACTCATTTCTTAAATGTTATCAAGATGACCTAACAATGCTAACATAGTATTGAAGGCAGAAGTAATTTTCAAAACATTAAATATAGCGAATGTCAGAATCTAAATGTAGTCCATTTCATAGTGTCATAAGGTTTTGTTACATCATGTACTGAACTAATATTATAATATTATGAAGTAGTTCTCAATTAAGAATGCTTTGATTATAAGATTGATTAGTAGACAAGAAAAGATGCAAAATAATGTGTACATGAATATGACCTTGTTCACCTGTTGTTTAAGAATATCAGGACAACCCACCAATATCCACCTGAATGTCTGACTGTATTGAAAGTACCATACATATTATTAGGCTAAATGCAGGCCATTGTGGAGTAAGCCTTAGCTTCTATAATGCTAGTTCTCAGTTAACAACATGAATACAATCATGTAGGACTAAGTCTAAATATAGGAGTATACCAAAACAAAGAATATCATAATGAACAATGAAAGTCTTGTTTAGGACAGTATCCTTGTAAATATATCTGCCTCCTAGTAGCCACCAACTAAATGGGTTTACATTATTTAATGTTGTGTTTGTACTTTAAACTTCAAAGCTACATATAATTATAGCAATATTGATGTCCATTGATCAGATTGTTTGTTTGTTTTTTCTGTTATAATAGGATGGGTGGACAGTTCTTCACATTGCATCAAATAAAGGCCACACAGCCATTGTTGAAGCATTAGTTGATAATGGTGCTGATATCAACACTGTCACTACTGAGGTAATCTAAATAATAATAAAAATGAGTGTTTTTTGTTTAATGTGAAAGCTATGACTGAGAGATCACTGTTTAATAATCATTAGTATTACAATGATAAAAGATGTTTTACCTGACATTGACAAGTTTTTATGTATTATAATTGTACAAAATTCTCAATTAGGTAGTAGTCCAAAGAAGTTGATATTAGTATTAACATGTACACTATCATAGTAAAAATAATATAAATGTATCTTTAAGATAAATGTCAATTGATAGTTGAGAAAAGATTTACTAATAAATATTTACTGTTTTTTAATCATTTTAAAAAACAATTTTGTTATATGTCATAGTTCCATTAATGTAGAGTGATAGTATGTAATTATATAAAGTCAGGAACTGTACATGTTATGAACAATTCAAAATGTAGGTAGTACATATTAAATTAAATGATTGTTTCTCTATTTTTATGGTGGTGTGATTGAATGTTATCTGAATATATCTTTTATTTGAATATGTCCTTTATAATATAATAGGTGGTAAGTATAATATAATGTAGTACAATTTGTAATCTATATATATATTGATATGTTGATGTTTCATTTTATTTTGTTATTGTATGTGTTTTTTAAACTGTGTATAAATTAAACTACATAAATTAATTAATGAGGGACATGGCAACCAATGAATTACATACCACTAACAGGGATAGTGTGTACAATTAATGATATTTCAATGGTTTGAAGTTTGTTACTATCCTGCTTCTCAGCCTATATAGTCTTTGATATCCATTGCTATGCTAATTGTCCATATTTCTATCAAGTCTGTATTTTTGTAGTCAGTTTTTTTGACTGTAAAGTTTTTATTTTCCAAAACAAAATTATAGGATGATTATTGAATTATAATCTTGTTAATAGATTGTTTACTGTTGTATGTGTATGCAGTTTAATTGTATTATTTTGATTACTTTGTTTACTGTATTGTTTTTCCTTCTATTTTATAATGCTGTGATTATTTTTTACCATGATCTTGATAACTTAATAGCTGGTAAGTATTATCTAATTTAGTGTAATTTTTAAGCTAAGACTGGTAGTTAACTATTAGAGAAGACATAACAAAGTCATTGCTATTGTGATGTTTTATCTCTAAAGTCAAGTTGTTGATTATCTTCTTGTTATTAGATGTGTACATTATATTTGAACATTGTGTATCTTTACTTTATTTACACCAGTTACACATATTTTGTTAGTACTTTATTTTAGCTATATTATGATTACAATATAATACATGTACAGCAGTATGTGTATGTAATATAGATAATATACAACTGTTATGATACCTATCTATACTGATTGTTATATATTATCATGTTTATTATGATAATTCTTAGGAAAGATCTAGTCCTGTCATGATAGCAGCAATGAGGGGACACAAAGACATTGTTTTGATGTTAATAGAGAGAGGAGCCAATCTAAATATTGTTGACAAAGTAAGTATGTATTTGTTTGTTACTGTAAATGTAGATAATATACAACTGTTATGATACCTATCTATACTGATTGTTATACATAATCATGTTTATTATGATAATTATTAGGAAGGATCTAGTTCTCAATTAAGAATGCTTTGATCATAAGATTGAATAGTAGACAAGAAAAGATGCAAAATAATGTGTACATGAATATGACCTTGTTCACCTGTTGTTTAAGAATATCAGGACAACCCACCAATATCTACCTGAATGTCTGGCTGTATTGAAAGTAACATACATATTATTAGGCTAAATGGAGGTTATTGTGGAGTAAGCCTTAACATCTATAATGTCATGTTTCATTTAGTATCTCTATTATAATATTTGAAAATAAAGATGTATGGATGTCAGTTCACAACATGAGTACAATCATGTAGGACTAAGTCTAAATATAGGAGTATACCAAAACAAAGAATATCATCATGAACATATTAGAATTGAACAAAGTGATGTTGTGTATTTGCATAACTTTGTTATAGCATTTGTGTCAGATAATATCTCCATTTGGCCTCTAAATCTATTATTAACAATTGGTTCAACTGTATGCACATATCTAGTAATAAAGCCTATGTTATGAAACATCATTTCCTTAAACTTTAATTTTTTGTTTGATATTTTTCAAGAATGAAAGTCTTGTTTAGAACAATATCCTTGTAAAGAGTGCTTATATCTGCCTCCTAGTAGCCACCAACTAAATGAGTTTACATTGTTTAATGTTGTGTTTGTACTTTAGCTACATATATTTATAGCAATATTGATGTCCATTGATCAGATTGTTTGTTTGTTTTTCTGTTACGATAGTGTGGGTGGACGGCTCTTCATTTTGCATCAAATAAAGGCCACACAGCCATTGTTGAAGCATTAGTTGGTAATGGTGCTGATATCAACACTGTCACTACTAAAGTACGATTTTAATTGTAAACAATTCAATATTTTTAACTTTGTTTACTGTATTGTCTTTGTTTCTACTTTTATGATGATGGTGATTGTATGTTATCTGAATATATCCTTCATAATATAATAGTGGGTAAGTATGATATAATGTAGTACAATTTGTAATTGTAAACAATTCAATATTTATTACTTTGTTTACTGTATTGCTTTTGTCTCTATTTTTATGGTGGTGTGATTGAATGTTATCTGAATATGTCCTTTATAATATAATAGTGGGTAAGTATGATATAATGTAGTACAATTTGTAATTGTAAACAATCCAATATTCTTTTCTTTGTTACTGTATTGTTTCTGTTTCTACTTTTATGATGGTGGTATTATATGTTATCTGAATATATCCTTCATAATATAATAGGAAGTAAGTATGATATAATGTTGTACAATTTGTAATTGTAAACAATTCAATATTTATTACTTTGTTTACTGTATTGCTTTTGTCTCTATTTTTATGGTGGTGTGATTGAATGTTATCTGAATATGTCCTTTATAATATAATAGGTGGTAAGTATGATATAATGTAGTACAATTTGTAATCTATATATATATATCGATATGTTGATGTTTCATTTTATTTTGTTATTGTATGTGGTTTTTAAACTGTGTATAAATTAAACTACAAACATTAATTAATGTGGGACGTGGCAACCAATGAATTACATACCACTAACAGTGATAATGTGTACAATTAATGATATTTCAATGGTTTGTTACTATCTTGCTTCTCTGCTTATATAGTCTTTGATATCCATTGCTATGCTAATTGTTCATATCTCTATCAAGTCTGTATTTTTTTAGTCAGTTTTTGACTGTAAAGTCTTTATCTTCCAAAACAAAATTATAGGATGATTATTGAATTATAATCTTGTTAATACTTTGTTTACTGTTGTATAATTTGTATGTGTATGTAGTTTAATTGTTATTATTTTGATTACTTTGTTTATTGTATTGTTTATCCTTCTATTTCATAATGCTGTGATTATTTTTTACCATAATCTTGATAACTTAATAGCTGGTAAGTATTATCTAATTTAGTGTAATTTTTAATCAAAGACTGGTAGTTAACTATTAGAGAAGATATAACAAAGTCATTGCTATTGTGATGTTTTATCTCTAAAGTCAATTTGTTGATTATCTTCTTGTTATTAGATGTGTACATTATATTTGAACATTGTGTATCTTTACTTTATTTACATCAGTTACACATATTTTGTTAGTACTTTATTTTAGCTATATGATGATTATACATGTAGAGCAGTATGTGTATGTAATATAGATAATATACAACTGTTATGATACCTATCTATACTGATTGTTTTATATTATCATGTTTATTATGATAATTATTAGGAAGGATCTAGTCCTGTCATGATAGCAGCAATGAGGGGACACAAAGACATTGTTTTGAAGTTAATAGAGGAAGGAGCCAATCTAAATCTTGTTAACACAGTAAGTATCTATTTGTTTGTTATTGTAAATATTGTATTACTACTCATTTCTTAAATGTTATCAAGATTACTTGAAATAGTATTGAAGGCAGAAGTAATTTTTAAAACATTAAATATAAGGTTTTGTTACATCATGTACTGAACTAATATTATAATATTATGAAGTAGTTCTCAATTAAGAATGCTTTGATTATAAGATTGATTAGTAGACAAGAAAAGATACAAAATAATGTGTACATGAATATGACCTTGTTCACCTGTTGTTTAAGAATATCAGGACAACCCACCAATATCCACCTGAATATCTGACTATATTAAAAATAACATGCATATTATTAGGCTAAATGCTGGCCATTGTGGAGTAAGTCTTAGCTTCTATAATGCTAGTTCTCAGTTAACAACATGAATACAATCATGTAGGACTAAGTCTAAATATAGGAGTATACCAAAACAAAGAATATCATCATGAACAATGAAAGTCTTGTTTAGGACAATATCCTAGTAAAGAGTGCTTATATCTGCCTCCTAGTAGCTACCATCTAAATGAGTTTACATTGTTCAATGTTGTGTTTGTACTTTAAACTTCAAAGCTACATATAATTATAGCAATATTGATGTCCATTGATCAGATTGTTTGTTTGTTTTTTTTGTTATAATAGAATGGGTGGGCAGCTCTTCATTTTGCATCATATGAAGGCCACACAGCCATTGTTGAAGCATTAGTTGATAATGGTGCTGATATCAACACTGTCACTACTAAGGTAATTTAAATAATAATAAAAACGATTGTTTTTTGTTATTGTGAAATCTCTGACTGGGAGATCACTGTTTAATAATCATTAGTATTATAATGATAAAAAATGTTTTACCTGACATTGACAAGTTTTTATGTATTATAATTGTACAAAATTTCCAATTAGGTAGTAGTCCAAAGAAGTTGATATTAGTATTAACATGTACACTATCATAGTAAAAATAATATAAATGTATCTTTAAGATAAATGTCAATTGATATATGAGAAAAGATTTACTAATGAATATTTACTGTTTTTTAATCATTTTAAAAAACAATTTTGTTATATGTCATAGTTCCATTAATGTAGAGTGACAGTATGTAATTTTATAAAGTCAGGAACTGTACATGTTATGAACAATCCAAAAAATAAATAGTACTTATTAAAGTAACTAATTGTCTCATTGAATAGAATGTTACAAAAGTTGTTAAAGTTACAATTGTAGCTTAATATAATGCAATTTAAAATTTATTACTTTGTTTACTGTATTGTTTTTGTCTGTACTTTTATGATGGTGGGGATTGTATGTTATCTGAATGTGTCCTTTATAATATAATAGAGGGTAAGTATGATATAATGTAGTACAATTTTTAATTGTAAACAATTCCAATTTATTACTTTGTTTATTGCATTTTTTTGTCTCTACTTTTATGATGGTGGGTATTATATGTTATCTGAATGTGTCCTTTATGATATAATAGGAAGTAAGTATGATATAATGTAGTGCAATTTGTAATGTATGTATATTGCTATGTAAATTGCTTTGTTTTTGCTTGTTGTTGTATATGGTTTTTTATTCTTTGTATAAATTAAATTACATACAGTAATTGACGATGTGTGCAGCATCCAATGAATTACATACCACAAACAGTGATTATATATGTACGATTAATGATATTTCAATAGTTTGAAGTTTGTTATTAATTTGTTTCTCTGCCTATGATCTTTGATATCCATTGCTATGCTAATTGTTCATATTTCTATCAAGTCTGTATTTTTTAGTCAGTTTTTGACTGTAAAGTCTTTATCTTCCTAAACAAAATTATGGGATTATTATTGAGTTATAATCTTGTTAATACTTTGTTTACTGTTGTATAATTTGTATGTGTATGCAGTTTAATTGTTATCTTTTTGATTACTTTGTTTACTGTATTGTTTTTCTTCTATTTTATAATGCTGTGATTATTATTTATCATGAACCTTGATAACTTAATAGCTGGTAAGTATATCTAATTTAGTACAATTTTTAATGTAAGACTGGTAGTTAACTATTAGAGAAGATATAACAAAGTTATTGCTCTTGTGATGTTTTATCTCTAAAGTCAAGTTGTTGATTATCTTCTTGTTATTAGATGTGTACATTATATTTGAACATTGTGTATCTTTACTTTATTTACATCAGTTACACATATTTTGTTATTACTTTATTTTAGCTATATGATGATTACAATATAATACATGTACAGCAGTATGTGTATGTAATATAGATAATATACAACTGTTATGATACCTATCTATACTGATTGTTTTATATTATCATGTTTATTATGATAATTATTAGGAAGGATCTAGTCCTGTCATGATAGCAACAATGAAGGGACACAAAGACATTGTTTTGATGTTAATAGAGAGAGAAGCCAATCTAAATCTTGTTGACAAAGTAAGTATCTGTTTGTTATTGTAAATATTGTATTATTACTCATTTCTTAAAAGTTATCAACATTACTTGACATAGTATTGAAGGCAGAAGTAATTTTTAAAACATTAAATATAGTGAATGTCAGAGTATAAATGTAGTCCATTTCATAGTGTCATAAGGTTTTGTTACATCATGTACTGAACTAATATTATAATATTATGAAGTAGTTCTCAATTAAGAATGCTTTGATTATAAGATTGATTAGTAGACAAGAAAAGATACAAAATAATGTGTACATGAATATGACCTTGTTCACCTGTTGTTTAAGAATATCAGGACAACCCACCAATATCCACCTGAATATCTGACTGTATTGAAAGTAACATGCATATTATTAGGCTAAATGCTGGCCATTGTGGAGTAAGCCTTAGCTTCTATAATGCTAGTTCTCAGTTAACAACATGAATACAATCATGTAGGACTAAGTCTAAATATAGGAGTATACCAAAACAAAGAATATCATCATGAACAATGAAAGTCTTGTTTAGGACAATATCCTAGTAAAGAGTGCTTATATCTGCCTCCTAGTAGCTACCATCTAAATGAGTTTACATTGTTCAATGTTGTGTTTGTACTTTAAACTTCAAAGCTACATATAATTATAGCAATATTGATGTCCATTGATCAGATTGTTTGTTTGTTTTTTCTGTTATAATAGGGTGGGTGGACGGCTCTTCATTTTGCATCATATGAAGGCCACACAGCCATTGTTGAAGCATTAGTTGATAATGGTGCTGATATCAACACTGTCACTACTGAGGTAATTTAAATAATAATAAAAACGAGTGTTTTTTGTTAATGTGAAAGCTATGACTGGGAGATCACTGTTTAATAATCATTAGTATTATAATGATAAAAGATGTTTTACCTGACATTGACAAGTTTTTATGTATTATAATTGTACAAAATTCTCAATTAGGTAGTAGTCCAAAGAAGTTGATATTAGTATTAACATGTACACTATCATAGTAAAAATAATATAAATGTATCTTTAAGATAAATGTCAATTGATATATGAGAAAAGATTTACTAATGAATATTTACTGTATTTTAATCATTTTTTAAAAAATTGTTATATGTCATATTTCCATTAATGTAAAGTGGTAGTATGTATTTATATAAAGTGAGGAAATGTACATGTTATGAACAATTCAAAATGTAGGTAGTACATATTATATTAAATGATTGTTTCATTGAATAATATGTAATAGAAGTTGTTAAATTTACAATTGTAGCTTAATATAATGCAATTTAATAATTATTACTTTGTTTACTGTGTCTGTATTTTATGATGATGGGGATTGTATGTTATCTGAATGTGTCCTTTATAATATAATAGAAAGTAAGTATGATATAATGTAATACAATTTGTAATTGTATGTAATTCAATATTTATTTACTTTATTTACTGTGTTGTTTTTGTTTATACTTTTATGATGGTGGGGATTGTATGTTATCTGAATGTGTCCTTTATAATATAATAGAAAGTAAGTATGATATAATGTAGTACAATTTGTAATTGTATGTAATTCACTATTTATTGCTTTGTTTGCTGTATTATTTTTGTCTATACTTTTATGATGGTGTGATTGTATGTTATCTGAATATGTCTTTTATAATATAATAGTGGGTAAGTATGAAAATATCTAGTACAATTTAATAATTATTACTCTGTTTACTGTATTGTTTCTGTCTGTACTTTTATGATGGTGTGATTATATGTTATCTGAATATGTCCTTTATAAATATAATAGAGGGTAAGTATGATATAATGTAGTACAATTTTTAATTGTAAACAATTCCATATTTATTACTTTGTTTATTGCATTTTTTTTGTCTCTACTTTTATGATGGTGGGTATTATATGTTATCTGAATGTGTCCTTTATGATATAATAGGTGGTAAGTATGATATAATGTAGTGCAATTTGTAATGTATGTATATTGCTATGTAAATTGCTTTGTTTTTGCTTGTTGTTGTATGTGGTTTTTATTCTTTGTATAAATTAAATTACATACAGTAATTGACGAGGTATACAGCATCCAATGAATTACATACCACTAACAGTGATTATATATGTACGATTAATGATATTTCAATAGTTTGAAGTTTGTTATTAATTTGTTTCTCTGCCTATGATCTTTGATATCCATTGCTATGCTAATTGTTCATATCTCTATCAAGTCTGTATTTTTGTAGTCAGTTTTTTGACTGTAAAGTTTTTATCTTCCAAATCGAAATTATAGGATGATTATTGAATTATAATCTTGTTATTACTTTGTTTACTGTTGTATAATTTGTTTGTGTATGCAGTTTAATTGTTATTATTTTGATTACTTTGTTTACTGTATTGTTTTTGTCTGTACGTTTATGATGGTGGGGATTGTATGTTATCTGAATGTGTCCTTTATAATATAATAGAGGGTAAGTATGATATAATGTAGTACAATTTTTAATTGTAAACAATTCCAATTTATTACTTTGTTTATTGCATTTTTTTGTCTCTACTTTTATGATGGTGGGTATTATATGTTATCTGAATGTGTCCTTTATGATATAATAGGAAGTAAGTATGATATAATGTAGTGCAATTTGTAATGTATGTATATTGCTATGTAAATTGCTTTGTTTTTGCTTGTTGTTGTATATGGTTTTTTATTCTTTGTATAAATTAAATTACATACAGTAATTGACGATGTATGCAGCATCCAATGAATTACATACCACTAACAGTGATTATATATGTACGATTAATGATATTTCAATAGTTTGAAGTTTGTTATTAATTTGTTTCTCTGCCTATGATCTTTGATATCCATTGCTATGCTAATTGTTCATATCTCTATCAAGTCTGTATTTTTGTAGTCAGTTTTTTGACTGTAAAGTTTTTATCTTCCAAATCGAAATTATAGGATGATTATTGAATTATAATCTTGTTATTACTTTGTTTACTGTTGTATAATTTGTTTGTGTATGCAGTTTAATTGTTATTATTTTGATTACTTTGTTTACTGTATTGTTTTTCTTCTATTTTATTATGCTGTGATTATTATTTATCATGAACCTTGACAACTTAATAGCTGGTAAGTATATCTAATTTAGTACAATTTTTAATGTAAGACTGGTAGTTAACTATTAGAGAAGATATAACAAAGTTATTGCTATTGAGATGTTTTATCTCTAAAGTCAAGTTGTTGATTATCTTCTTGCTATTAGATGTGTACATTATATTTGAACATTGTGTATTTACATCATTTACTTTATTTACATCAGTTACACATATTTTGTTATTACTTTATTTTAGCTATATGATGATTACAATATAATACATGTACAGCAGTATGTGTATGTAATATAGATAATATACAACTGTTATGATACCTATCTATACTGATTGTTATATATTATCATGTTTATTATGATAATTATTAGGAAGGAACTAGTCCTGTCATGTTAGCAGCAAGGAATGGACACAAAGACATTGTTTTGATGTTAATAGAGAGAGAAGCCAATCTAAATCTTGTTGACAAAGTAAGTATCTGTTTGTTATTGTAAATATTGTATTACTACTCATTTCTTAAATGTTATCAAGATTACTTGACATAGTATTGAAGGCAGAAGTAATTTTTAAAACATTAAATATAGCGAATGTCACAATTTAAATGTAGTCCATTTCATAGTGTCATATAGTTTTGTTACATCATGTACTGAACTAATATTATAATATTATGAAGTAGTTCTCAATTAAGAATGCTTTGATCATAAAATTGATTAGTAGACAAGAAAAGATGCAAAATAATTTGTACATGAATATGACCTTGTTCACCTGTTGTTTAAGAATATCAGAACAACCCACTGATATCCACCTGAATGTCTGACTGTATTGAAAGTACCATACATATTATTAGGCTAAATGGAGGTTATTGTGGAGTAATCCTTAGCTTCTATAATGCCATGTTTCATTTAGTATCTCTATTATAGTACTGGAAATTAAACATGTATGGATGTCAGTTAACAACATGAATACAATCATGTAGGACTAAGTCTAAATATAGGAGTATGCCAAAACAAGGAATATCATCATGAGCATATTAGAATTGAACAAAGTGATGTTGTGTATTTGTGATAACTTTGTTATAGTATTTGTATCAGATAATATCTCCATTTGACATTTACATCTATCATTAACAATTGGTTTAAGTGTACACACATACACAGTAGTAACACCTATGCTATGAAACATCTGTTCTTTAAACTTTAATTTTTTTTGATGTTTTACCTGACATTAACAAGTGTGTGTATTATTTTTATACTACATTCCCAATCAGGTAGTAGTCCAAAGAACTTGTGTGTTCTTTGACAGAAATTTTAAATCACAGCCTATATCATTTGGTGAAAAGTTTATGCTATTTACAAAATATTGAGTTCTGATTTTATGGCTCATTGTTTTGGCATGTCCTCGCAAGTTTGAATGATACGTTTTTCATACTGTTATAATAAAGCTTCGGTTATCTTTAATTTCCATGCTAAAAATTTCATATTGAAAAAACCTGTATAACAAAGTCAATGTCATATTATTACAAAGTTATTATTATGACATTTGTGCTAACTAATTTATATTATCATGTAAAATTCAAAGTATGTGATTGAAGTAAATAAACTATAATTTATTCTTACATACTAAACTAACAACAACCAAATTTACTATGTATTCATGTATATATTAGCAATGGTTTGATATTGAGTTGGTAATGTTGGCAAGGTACATGTGCTAACTAAGATTTTTTGGACAACATGTTTTCTGTATGAGTATATTTGTTTTCATTGTTTTATTGTATTGTTTCATGAGACTTACCCAAAAAATTGATCTGCATGCATCGACTACCAACATGCATTATAAGCAATGAGTTTTAATATGCCACAATATTGAGTGTGACTATCTGTACTTGTAGATTATACTACAATGTAGCTTTTTTGGCAACCACACCCATTTTCAAACTGTTTTTATAACTTATACCATAGGTTATAAACTACTAATTAAGGTTATAATAAGTCATTTGTAATAAAATATATTCTAAATCTATGTTGTATGTAAGCTAAACATTCTTGTTGAGATTAAGATCTATTTTATAATTAACAAAACCAAAAAATTACAAAAGTAGTATCATTTATGTATTTATCTTTTTATTTTCAATACATATTATATTATAGGAAGGGAAGACAGCACTCATGATTGCTGCTAGCAAGAACTATACAAATATTGCACTTTTTCTGATTAAGAGTGGCTGTTCTGTTGACATTGTAGATAATGTAAGTTGTAGTACTACTTCACAAAGTAGTTTGTGATATTTTACCTTCTGTAATGAACTATTAAAAGAGCTTCACTTACTACAACTTGATGACATGTAAATTACAAGTAATTAGTCAACATGAGATAAAAAGAACAACATCAAGAGGAAATTTAAGATTAAAGTATAAGTTGTTCTATTTTAAGGAAATTCTGGCCATTGAAAAAAGTTGATGCTATGTTTTACATTGGCACAGTTTTCTAAACTTGTATTCAGTGTGACCAAATGTTATGTAAGTGTGGTGTTGTATATACAGTAATAAAGTTTGTACACCAACTCTTTGGAATAAAGTGTAAAAGTTTTGTTAATGTTTAAAATTAATAACTGAGTACCTATATGCTACAAATACAAATTGCTATATCAGAATTACTAACAACCATTAGGATAGGTAGGATAGGGCATAGTGTAGATATATATTAATAAAAATGCTAAAATTGGTATACATATACATTTGTCACATTCAACATTACAAATATTACAAGTTAGATACTATGTACTTTATCATTAAAGTACACTGATATTCAAAGTCATTATATAAATAAAATGTAGTTATATTGTTGCTACATTAAAGGTAATTTGCACATTTTACTTGTTATATTGTCTTTGTGTTCTCAGAACAAGGACACAGCTTTGCATTTTGCTGCTCTTCATAACAATGTTGATATTGTTGCTGGTATTTTTAATTGTACTGTTCACATTGATGTGAAGAACAGGGTGAGTATAAATATAAGTTATATATTGACAACTGCTCTTTATACATAATTGAGTATGTTGTAAATTAGGTTTATATTATAAACTCTTAGATAATTAAAATTCTTTAAAATTATTGTCTGTTATATTATGCCAATAGATTGTTTTCTTCTGTGAATTAAAGTATTTATTTATATATGATTGAGTTCTATCTACTGTGTATGTTAAGGTCTAGTTTCAAACTGGGTCTTTCTCATTAGAAGATAATGGATTAAAATGAGCATGGCCAGTTTAAAAATTTTCAAGTTTGAAACAACAGTTCAAAATGCTAAGGAGATGTTTGACTTAGTAACTGTGGTGATGCCATAAGTTTTAAATACACTTTGCATTCTTTAAGACTATATATTTGAAAAGTAGTCATGTGGCTGACTCAATTCCTTATAACTTAATAAAGACTATTCCGTTATAAATATACATCTAGCTAATGTGTCTTGAAAGTTTTAAATATTTGAGTATTTATTTTTCAGTTTTATGTTAATTGAATTGGAGTGTTTTGATTCTCTCTAAATTTGTTACGAAATACATTTATAAATAAAAGAGCTCTAATAGATCATAATTATAATATTAAATTATGTCTCACTATATACATGCGTTCATACATGAAACACTGGGAGCTCATCTATCCTGTGATGATTAATTCTGTATAAATTTATTTTTTTGCTTATTTGGAAAATATAACTGACATTAACTAATTATGCTGCATGTGTGTAAACATGGTTTTAGAGATATTGATATTCATTTTCTAATAGATAATAAATTTTAGCATAGACAAATAGAATTTACTGGTTTATTGATTTGTAAGATGATCTTATTTAAATGTATATTTTTATGTATACTTATCAACTGAATAGGAGGCATTAAAAGTAGAATGATGAATTGATGACATGTGATCTGGTATATCACTTTCAAAAGTCTCTTATTCCTATTTCCTTAACAAAATTTAGCCATTTATTCATCACAACAGTCTATTATTAAGTTATTTACTACATTATAATGTAAATACTGTAGACCTTTATTACTATTCTATCTTACTTAGAGTGGTAATACACCACTTCACAATGCTTGCTCCGAAGGCTCCACTGGTGTCATCAAATTTCTCTTATCTTCTGGAAAAGTTGATCCAATGTCTAAGAACAACGGTGGACAATCACCAATGGAACTTGTTCCTTACAACAATACCAATCGTTTCGAAATTTTAAAAATGTTTGCACCATTTAAACAGTGTAAAGCTGACTTCCCTGTGGAATCCTACAGCAAGGTAGTTGTCTGTGGTGACACTTCTGTTGGAAAAAGTTCTCTTGCTGCAGTTATCATGGAACGAGCTAACAAACCAGCCAATCACAATTTTGATACATCCAAATGTGTCACAGTAGAACCACTAACAGCTGGTATTGATACACATACCTTCACAAGCCATGAAGTAGGAAATGTTGTCCTATATGATCTCGCTGGTCATAAGGAATACTATAGTAGTCATGCTGCTGTCCTTGAAAACCTCATGTTGAACTCTCCTGCTGTATTTTTGGTTCTTTTCCAGCTGATCTTAAACGAGGAGATTCTGATAAAGTATCTTCATTACTGGTTTAAGTTTATTGAGGAGATTTGTAAAGGAATGAAGAGCTCAATGAAATCACAAATCATCGTTGTTGGTAGTCGACTGGATGAGCTGACTACTAGTATTGACCCAATCCATAGATTGGTTGATGGAATTGCTAAGAAGGCTATACATTCACAAGAATACAATGGGTTTCTACCTATGGAATGTCATCATCCAGGAGGTAAAGGAGTAAAAGAATTTATTTGTATGCTTTCTAAGAGCTGTAAAGCTGTTCTTGATCGATCCAACAAAATCAGCTTTTATTGCCATGTCCAGTACTCCTACTTACGGCTTCTTAAAAAAGTTGCTATTAGTTTAGAAGAGCTATGTTCCTTATTAAAAGAGCAAAATGACCCTTCTCTTCCATCAGAAATGTCAGTGTTATTAGAATTTCTGACCACTTTAAGTGACAAGGGTCTTATATTGTTCCTCAGAAATAAGGAAAATAAAGGTTGGGTAGTAATTGACAAAACAGCTCTTCTGAAAGAAGTTAATGGTGTCCTATTTGCCCCACAGGCAATCCAGCATGTTTATCGTAATATTGCTAGTAATACTGGCATTGTACCTCTATCAGTTCTTAAGGAAGTTTTTCCTCATCATGATATTGATATGTTAGTAGGATTTCTTAGAAGCCTACAGTTCTGTCACATTATTGAATCAAGTGCACTTGATTACCTTGAAACTAACATATCAACATCAATACCTATGCCAGTTGATGAGCTTCTATTTTTTCCTGCACTCATCAATGCTGAACCACCCACTGATATCAATATAGTGAATGGATTGGGATGGTGTCTATGGTGTCCTGATCCTTATGAGTTCCTGTCGACCCGATTTCTTCATACGCTTCTTCTTAGCCTTGCCTATATCTATTGCCTCCCCCTCCCACCTCGAAGAACACCAGGTAAACTTTATATAGGTAATCCAATTGTTGAAGCATTAGCTCTTTGTTGTAATGTATGGAATAATGGTGTATATTGGGAGAATAAAGTTAAAGTTAAGTTTTTTGTTGAAGTATCTGAGCACAATCGATGTGTTACAGTACTTGCTTCAAACAAAGAGATGACTGAAAGTCACAAAGTTTTTAATTCAGTTATTAAGATCATTCTGAGTCTTAAGGACCAACTATGTTCATGTACAAGTGACGAGTACATGATTGCACCTAATGAAGTAGCTAATGCTCATACTCGTGATGTATGCCAACGCACACTTTATTCCATGGAAGATGTTGCTGTGGGTATTCTTACTAAAGTTGACATTGAAGAACCTAACGATGTTCACATTGAAGATATAGTAGGCAGTAAAGATCCATTTTTTCGAATTGCTCCCTTAGTGATCAAAGCGCTATTCGACCCAAGTAATGCTGAGTTACCAGTCCAACAAGATTATCTACAACACATTGAAGACATGTGTGGTGTATCCTTTTTATCGTCTGTTAAATGCACCTATGCATCTGTAAGGGAGCACTGTAGCCAGTTTAGCATATTTGCTGGACGCAATCCTTTGGTAAGTAAGTCATTATTACTTTTAATGTACCTGTAACAATGTACAAGTCATTTACTTTTGAAGATATTATATTAATCTCCTTTTATATAATGTACAGGATCTTGCCTCCTCATCATTAACTGAGAATGTCATAGAACAAGTCACTAAACCACTTCTTCAGAAAGTACACCAAGGTTTGTCTAATTTGTTTATTGATTGTTTTAAATATTATTAAAATAGAATCTGATAACACAGGAGAAACTGCTAGCTCAACTGATCCTGTTTCTTTAAGTAATAAAATAATCATTATCAATAAATTATATTACTGATATATTTTATTTATAAAGGAATTACACCTGACACTGCTGGTTCATCATGTCCTACTTTAACAGTAGGAGGTATATTAGGTGAGACCTTAATTATGTTTGACATGTTTGTTATAAACAACAGATAGCTATTGGTAAACTGTCAAACATTGAAATATATTTGTATATTTTGTCTCATTTATAGAAGATTTATTTAATGTAGTGGAATGATGTGATAGCTCTATGATAAACTGCTAAGTGCTATCTTTATATGCAAGAGTTTTTGTGTCCACAATCTTCATTATCATTATTAGGACAAATTTTATGAATATACTATTAATTTACATTATACTTAAAAGAGAACTATAATTTTCACTTCCCTATTTGTTATTAAGATATCATGTTAATTATATTATGTACTTTATTCAGGGAAAGAACCAAGAAAAATTGATCTCCAGCCCATCCTTGGTGACATAGAACAAGCCAGTAAGTCACCCCCTAACAAAGCATACCAAAGTTGGTCTTATATTGTATTATTTTATTATGCATTATCTCATAGGGTCTGAAAAGTCAGAACTAACTGTTAGTGACACTACTACTGTAGTAGAGAATAAGTTGGGTGAGATTTCTTACTTAAGTAGTGAAATTCAATATTAATTTCAATATAATGTCTTATTATTAAGTTATGGGGACAGGTCTGAAAAACTGTCCATTACTTTCCTACAATATTGCTTTAAAATAACTATTACAGTCACTTGATAGACTTATTTAGGTACCTACTTACTATTACTGAGTCTTGAGTGTAGAGTATTGAGCTACTAAGTTTACAGAATAGTTGTTCCTTACAAACCTTAAACATCAACTGTTTGTTCATCTGTACAAATTATCTATAATCATTATTCATCAACAAATATTATCATTAAAATTATTACTGAGCATATGCATTACACATAGTGGATATGTATTAAACCCTAAACCCTAGACAACTCTAACCCTAAACTCTAAATGTCCATTCTTAGTAGCCTTAAAGAAATGCCACTTGCAAAACATGACTGTCAAATGCACACCATTACAGTTAACTGATATCATTTCCCTATCCATGGTTTGTATATTGAAGCCATACATGGAATATGCCATTGAGTACAATTTGATTGGTCAAAATGAAGAGTTGCTTAGTAACACAATTAACAGTACTTGTGTCCTATTGCATTTGTATTGTGATGTTGGTATTTAGAATATTATATATATATGTCTATATTTCTAAGATTATTACTCTAATATTAAAATGTCAGATAAAATCGTTGTATCTCCTTCATTAGAGATACTTTTAAATCAACAACCAGACTTGAATGAAGTAACTGAGTTTGCTCGAACTGCTGAGTGGTATCATTTGGGTGTAAAACTAGGACTGGATGTTGTGGATCTAGATGGATGTACTGACCTAGCACGTATGTATCGATTATGGATTCAACAAAAAGCTGAAAATGCAACTAGGAGGAATTTGTTAATTGCTTTAAGAGCTATAAGACAGAATAATGTGGCATCTCAATACAAAGATTATTTAAAGAGATTTCTGGTTAGTTTTTTATAATAGTTAACATAATTTTACCTTGTCATGCCTGTGGTTTTAACACCATCTCTTTATTTGCACAAATTAAATATGTGATTATTATATAGGATTGTCTTCACTCAGATAATCCTGTTGCCTATTTTATTCTATGTAGTGGTAGCCTGGCAATAAAATCACTTAGTGTAATTCAGCAACTACTGTAACAAAGGTTCCTTTTGTACATTAGTACTTATCAGTTATTATAGTATTCTTTTTGTTATAATTAATGAATTATGGAATTAATAATATTATTGTAAAAATCTACAAATAACTAATATCACTGATATTTGTAGTTAAGAGTGTAAATCATTTTATATAGGAAGAAGAAAAGGAAGGCACTCAAGAGACTACAATTGATGTTACTATAACAGAACCAAATAGTAAGTATGTAGACATTATTTACTTACTCTTGTTCTTGGCCATAATCTTAAATGATTGATTGTTAGAAGATTACACTACACTATATCTTTAATAGTTCATAGTTTTTGAATTTTTATTATTTAATTTTTTATTTTTACAATTTTGTAGTGTCTCATAAAGAAGGAGCAACTGCTAACTAAAGTATTATTTCTTGAAGTTGTTACAAATCTCCAGTCAATGAACTAGCTTTGTTAAATCCAAATATTTGACCTCTTTACACATAGAATAACTTAGAATATTATTATTTGATGCTTTGTTACATTGCTGCCCCCTTAATTTCTAGATAATTTTATTAATAATTTTGCCACTTTGTTTAAATAAAATATGTTATTTAAAACTGAACATTTACAGCAGGGAAGATATACAACTACAAGATCATTAATTGTTGGTTTTGGCTGGTGTGCTACATACTTCATCCACTTTAATTGTATTATACAAACTCAATTACATGATGACTTCTCAGAAATATACCTTTCCTTTATATAATTTGTTTGGTTCCTTACCTCACAAAGTATGAATGAATATTTTCTATATGATGTTATAAATAAATATTTCACCTTCTCAGTATGTTTGTGGCTAGTCTGTGAGTTGATGGTTTCTTTAGGAGATAAATAGATTGTGAAGACAACTTTATTTGTTTTAGAGTTAGACAACTGATTCTGAAGAACAAGTAATTTCCTTGATGATAAATCAATCTCTCAACTTTAAGCTTAGTAAATTCTTAAAGCTCAAGTGAAGCATTGAACACATATAATACATTACTATGATGAGAGATACAATCCAGTTAAATCATCTAAATTAAAGATAACTTTTAAGTCATTAAAATTATGTTCTGGGGCAGAGCAAACTTATTTTGCTGCCTCATAGGATAAATATCATTACCATCTACAGTATAATTTCTGAATGTAGCTGCAGTTTTAGGATTACATAATTTATTACTAAGACCCTAAATGTGTGGTTATAAGTAATATCCTCATTTACAGTCCATGTCTGTGTTACAACCACACAATGTGATGTGACAGAGTTATTCTGTTATTATATAAGTAAGACAGATGTATTCATAATTAATAGAATTGATCAAGATGACTATGGATAATGATAAGAATAATGTAATATATAAATGACAATAATTATAATAAGATTGTGTCTATAGGAATTTTGTGAAATCCCTGAAACTTTCAGGGAGTTTGTGAAATCACTTTTCACTTAGGGACTTCATAAAACCCTAAACCCTAAACAATAACCTAAAGTTCCCAAGTGAAAAAGTGATTTCACAAACTCTAAATCCTAAACCCTAAACCCTAACCTGTAGTCCCTAAATGAAAAAGTATGTGAAAAACAGTGTTTTGTCACTAAAATTTTGCAAAATCCCTATACACACAATCTTACTGTAACATATATAAACCACACTGTATTATGAAATGTTACATTTTTTAAAGAAATTGAAAAGTCAATGCATTTTTAATAGTTAAGAACCTTTCAGGAAAAGTCCATACTTAGCATCAAAAACATAGATCTCATTACTCAAATGTCATAACTAACATTGTTTCTATTTCCATCACAAAAAGTACTCATCTGACTATTGATATGTCTTGTCTAAGTAATAAAAGTTAATATTACAAAGTAATGGCTACAGTCCTATAGCAGGAGATGACCATTAATAATGCTCTCAATATTATAGTGCGTAAACCTTATGAAAATACCCATTCTTTTGATGTATTTCAAACACACTTTATTTCATAGTAGATGTTGCTATTAGTGCTCTTACTAAAATTGATATTAAAGGAATTAATAATGATCAAATTAATGTCAAATATATACAAGTATAGTTGGAAGTAAAGATCCATTTTTCAAATTGTTCCTTTTACTACAAAACATTGTTTGATCCAAGATTGTCAACACATTGAAGTAATGTGTAGTGTATCCTTTTTACCTGTCTATCTAATAAATACATGTTATTTTTATTTTGAACTTATTTTATTACTCTACCTATATCATGTACAGGATCTTGCATCTCCTTAATTAAAGTAGAATGACAAGTCTCAAAACCATTTCCTGAGAAAGTACACCAAGGTTAGACTAATTTGTTTATTGATTGTTTTACATATTATAAAATAGACAAGACAAATCAAAGAGCTTTATATGTTTTAGAGTTAGACAACTGATTCTGAAGAACAAGTAATTTCCTTGATGATAAATCAATCTCTCAACTTTAAACTTAGTAAATTTTTAAAGATCAAGTGAAGTATTGAACACATATAATATAATACATTACTATGATGAGAGATACAATTGACATCTAAAAATAACTTATAAGTTATTAAAATTATGTTCTGGGGCAAAGCAAACCTATTTTGCTGCCTCATAGGATAAATATCATTACCATCTACAGTGTAATTTCTGAATGTAGCTGCAGTTTTAGGATTACATAATTTATTACTAAGACCCTAAATGTGTGGTTATAAGTAATATCCTCATTTACAGTCCATGTCTGTGTTACAACCACACAATGTGATGTGACAGAGTTATTCTGTTATGATATAAGTAAGACAGATGTATTCATAATTAATAGAATTGATCAAGATGACTATGGATAATGATAAGAATAATGTAATATATAAATGACAATATATATAAACTACACTGTATTATGAAATGTTACATTTTTAAAAAATCAAAAAAGTCAATGCGTTTTTAATAATTAAGAACCTTTCAGGAAAAGTGAATACTTAGCATCAAAAACATAGATCTCATTACTCAAATGTCATAACTAACATTGTTTCTATTTCCATCACAAAAAGTACTCATTTGACTATTGATATGTCTGTCTAAGCAATATATTTATTACATAGTAGATGTTGCTATTAGTAAAATTGATATTAAAGGAATTAATAATTATCAAATTAATGTCAAATATATACAAGTATAGTTGGAAGTAAAGATCCATTTTTCAAATTGTTCCTTTACTGACAAAACACTGTTTGATCCAAGATTGTCAACACATTGAAGTAATGTGTAGTGTATCCTTTTTACCTGTCTATCTAATAATTACATGTTATTTTTATTTTGAACTTATTTTATTACTCTACCTATATCATGTACAGGATCTTTGCATCTCCTTAATTAAAGTAGAATGACATAGAACAAGCCTTAAAACCACTTCCTGAGATAGTACATCAAGGTTAGACTAATTTGTTTATTGACTGTGTTACATATTATAAAATAGACACTGATAATACAGGCATAACTGCTGGTTTAACTGATCCCACTTTTTAAATTATTATTAAATAATCATAATCAATATGTTTATACATGATTGATAACCTTTATCAATGACACCTGACACTACTGGTCATCATGTCTTACTTTAGTAGTAGAGGTATTCTAAGTGATACCTTGATTATACAATATGCTACAAAGAACTATTAATGGGATATATATAAACTTTAGAATTATTGTTAATAGCTACATTCCTATAATTTAATGTCATTTATAAAAGACTTGTTAGAAGATTCTAATGTGTAATAGAATGATGTCATAACACTACCTATAAACTGCTAAGCAATAGCTTTGATGGTTTTCTGGCCTACAATCTAAAAATGATTGAAAATATTAGAATTAATCAATTATTAGCACTTAAATCACTAAAAATAGTTAATTAATAGCTTAAAGTATAACTACATCTTTCATTGGATACATAGTGTAAATACAAAATAACTCAAAATATTTCTACAAGTTTAGCATCTTCACAAAATCATCAAAAACTAAATATGTATATATATATATATATATATATATATATATATATATAATATAATTTAATTAATATATAGGGAATATGTGCATGTATATATGCAAACATGTGCATATATTCACAGAATATAGCAAATATTATATTAAAGATTTTTGTAAATATTGATGATTTAACTCTCTCTCTCTATATATATAGTTGTATATCATTGATTGTTGTATATATTACTACAGGTACTAGATGGGACTTCTAATAGATGTGTCCTTGTGAACCTATATCTCAGAACTGTTTTAACGTTATTAAATCCTCTAATGACTAATGTAGTCATCCTATATGTGCAAGTATTATCAATGACATACTTACTACAGACTATTAACTGCTGTTTTGTTAAATTTTAGAATGCTCTTTGAAGGTCAGATTTACATTATTGTGGTCTACCTCATGCATTGTTATTAACCATTTCATTTGCATGGGCAATATCTTTATGAATAAATTATTGAATAACAACAGCACCAGTCCTACCTACAGATACTATGTGTATTTGTGGAAAATGTGCATTCCAATTTTCATTGTTAACATTGAAGTGATGAGAAGCTCAAGTCAATGAAGGATTAATTCCCCTTATCCTCTACAGTGACAGGCTTTATATCAACTGTATATGAACAATTAAAGTATCTGAAGGTAGGAGTTGATGTTTGTGCTATCTTCCTCAATTATAGAAAGCCTTTAAAAGTGTGTCACATACTAAACTTCTAAATAAGTTGAGAAGTTTGGTTTTTAATTTGTCCAGCTTCTTACCTAGAGTGACGGATCAATCTTCGGACGCTTGTATCTTCCAAACTACACTTGCTATTTGTTTCATGTTTTATCAGCAAGTAAAACACATACATATGCACTATTGTACAAACAAACACTTCAACTAGAAACAAAGTTACGAGCTCACAAACGAAGCGTCAGAAGACCTGTAACATCGAACATTTTCATCGATCTTCGAACAGTGCTTACGAAAGCAAGAAAAGATAAAGAGCTTGAGAGATTGTTTTCTAATAACATTAGTCTATCATTCATCTAATGTTTCTCATAGTGAGAAAAGGCGCAGCATCACTTCCAACATGAAATTACTGAAGGAGGAAAGGTGATCAATAATACGGACATATCCGGTTCTGGTCATGCCATGTGCTTTGCTTGGATTGTTCTGTCTCTGCTTGTCTGTCTTTGTCAGGTACAGAAATTATCATGTTTCTAACGAGGACATTATCATTTTCTCTTGCACTTCTCACTCAGATCTTTCACGGTTAACACCTACACTAATCACTATGTGCAGGTTCTACCTACTACTTTAGCCTTATCATAGATCATATGTAGACCATAAAGCATTATATTTTTTGTTTAAAGTTTAAGGCAAAGCTACCTGATTCTAACTTTAGTAACTAGTGATTTCATATTGTTTTATTGAAGGGTCACATCATCACATGGCCTCTATAGTGTCCGACTACAGTGAACACTTGTGTGCCCTTTTACAAAGTTGTTAATTGTGTGGTTTTGGGTGCACAGCTACCAACAAAGACAGAGAGTGGACCAAGAGATGTCTCCTCCTTTCAGGCAGGTGTGCCCTCACTATTGTCAGTCATTACAAGCACAAGGCTATATAGTACACATAATTGTCATTTTTACCTATGTATGATTGTCTACACTAAATTACATATCTTTGTACTTTATATTAGATCTTCATGTTACAATATCCTTGCTTCCATCAGTGTATAATTTGTGGCAACTCATGTCAATCACCTACACCAACACCTATGTATTTAGCAGTGATTGGTAGAGGAACTTACCAAAGATATGACAAAGTTGGGCTGGAGAGGGCTATTGCAGCTGTTGAACAAGTGAATCTTATAGATGAACTGCTTATGATGTATGGAGTGCCACATTCAACTTTGCATGATCATTGTGTAGACAAATCTCAACATGATTCGAAGTATGGTCCTAAGCCTTACTTAACTATTGGAGAGGAGGAGGAGCTAGTGAGGTTCCTTGATGTTCATTGTAGAATAGGTTACCCATATACTCAAAAGCATGTGCTGAGTACTGTTCAAGAATGATTCAAAGGGTATCAAGGCCCAAGTTTCCAGTGGGTGTTGGGAAGCCTTTCTTAGATGACACCCTTCACTAACATTGTGAACAGCTGTACCATTGTCAGTAGCAAGAGCCATTGCCACTGATACACATACAATAGAGTGCTACTTTGATAAGCTTGGATATAAGGCTAGCAACATCTTCAACTGTGACGAGATTGGCTTTCCTCTTGCTCCTAAAGCTTCCAAAGTTGCAGGAACAAAAGCTGTTTCTCATTTGACAAGTGACACCAAATCCCATATTACCGTGCTTGTTTCCACTAGTGCCTCAGGCTATGCTCTTCCACCTTTTGTTATTTTTGATAGAATAGCACTGAAACCTCAATTGACTGTTGGTGAAGTACCAAGCACACTATGGTTTGTCAGCAAACGGGTGAATTGACAGAGGTCTATTTTCAGATTGGTTCTTCAACCATTTTTTGGTTTATACTCCATCGTCATGTCCATTATTACTTATTTTAGATGGCCACTCCAGTCATTACTGTCCATACATTATTTGAGCAGCATCAGATTATTCTATTTGCATGACCTCCTAACACTACTCACCTTACTCAACTGCTTGATAAGGGAGCCTTTTCATCACTTAAGTTAGCTTGGAGAGAGTGTGTCCCAATTTTACTGTTAAGAATCCAGTAAGATATGTATCTAAGTATAAATTTTCACAGCTCTTTTCTATTGCTTAGTAGCTGAGCCACTGGAGTTAAGGAACATAGAGGTAATACTATCTGTTGCTCCTACTAGACAAAGACCCAAGAAGAAGACTGCTAAGTACTTTAATGTATAACTATTATACTCTATTGCTTAGTAGTTGAGCCACTGGAGTTAAGTGACATAGAACCAGTACTAACTGGTCCTCCTACTAGAGGAAGACCCAAGAAGAAGAATGGTAAGTACTTTAATGTATAACTATTATACTTAGTATCTGAACCACTGGACTAGAACAGGTAATAACTGTTCCTTCCACTAGAGGAAGATCCAATAAGACTGGTATTTTAATGTATAACTATTATACTCTATTGCTTAGTAGCTGAGCCACTGGAATTAAGTGATGTAGAACCAGTACTAACTGTTCCTCTTACTAGAGGAAGACCCAAGAAGAAGAAGACTGGTAAGTTTTTTTAATGTATAACTATTATACTCTATAGCTTAGTAGTTGAGCCACTGGAATTAAGTGACGTAGAACCAGTAATAACTGTTCCTCCTACTAGAGGAAGACCCAAGAAGAAGAATGGTAAGTACTTTAATGTATAACTATTATACTTAGTATCTGAACCACTGGACTAGAACCAGTAATAACTGTTCCTTCCACTAGAGGAAGATCCAAGAAGACTGGTATTTTAATGTATAACTATTATACTCTATAGCTTAGTAGCTGAGCCACTGGAGGTAAGCGACATAGAACCAGTAATAACTGTTCATCCTGCTAGACGAAAACTCAAGAAGAAGACTGGTAAGTACTTTAATGTATAACTATTATACTCTATTGCTTAGTAGCTGAGCCACTGGAATTAAGTGATGTAGAACCAGTACTAACTGTTCCTCTTATTAGAGGAAGACCCAAGAAGAAGAAGACTGGTAAGTTTTTTTAATGTATAACTATTATACTCTATAGCTTAGTAGTTGAGCCACTGGAATTAAGTGACGTAGAACCAGTAATAACTGTTCCTCCTACTAGAGGAAGACCCAAGAAGAAGAATGGTAAGTACTTTAATGTATAACTATTATACTTAGTATCTGAACCACTGGACTAGAACCAGTAATAACTGTTCCTTCCACTAGAGGAAGATCCAAGAAGACTGGTATTTTAATGTATAACTATTATACTCTATAGCTTAGTAGCTGAGCCACTGGAGGTAAGCGACATAGAACCAGTAATAACTGTTCATCCTGCTAGACGAAAACTCAAGAAGAAGACTGGTAAGTACTTTAATGTATAACTATTATACTCTATTGCTTAGTAGCTGAGCCACTGGAATTAAGTGATGTAGAACCAGTACTAACTGTTCCTCTTACTAGAGGAAGACCCAAGAAGAAGAAGACTGGTAAGTTTTTTTAATGTATAACTATTATACTCTATAGCTTAGTAGTTGAGCCACTGGAATTAAGTGACGTAGAACCAGTAATAACTGTTCCTCCTACTAGAGGAAGACCCAAGAAGAAGAATGGTAAGTACTTTAATGTATAACTATTATACTTAGTATCTGAACCACTGGACTAGAACCAGTAATAACTGTTCCTTCCACTAGAGGAAGATCCAAGAAGACTGGTATTTTAATGTATAACTATTATACTCTATAGCTTAGTAGCTGAGCCACTGGAGGTAAGCGACATAGAACCAGTAATAACTGTTCATCCTGCTAGACGAAAACTCAAGAAGAAGACTGGTAAGTACTTTAATGTATAACTATTATACTCTATTGCTTAGTAGCTGAGCCACTGGAATTAAGTGATGTAGAACCAGTACTAACTGTTCCTCTTACTAGAGGAAGACCCAAGAAGAAGAAGACTGGTAAGTTTTTTTAATGTATAACTATTATACTCTATAGCTTAGTAGTTGAGCCACTGGAATTAAGTGACGTAGAACCAGTAATAACTGTTCCTCCTACTAGAGGAAGACCCAAGAAGAAGAATGGTAAGTACTTTAATGTATAACTATTATACTTAGTATCTGAACCACTGGACTAGAACCAGTAATAACTGTTCCTTCCACTAGAGGAAGATCCAAGAAGACTGGTATTTTAATGTATAACTATTATACTCTATTGCTTAGTAGCTGAACCACTGGACTAGAACCAGTAATAACTGTTCCTCCTACTAGAGGAAGACCCAAGAAGATGACTGGTATGTACTTTAATGTATAACTATTATACTCTATTGCTTAGTAGCTGAGACACTGGAGTTAAGTGATGTAGAACCAGTAATAACTGTTCACCCTACTAGAGGAAGACCCAAGAAGAAGAATGTTAAGTACTTTAATGTATAACTATTATACTTTATTGCTTAGTAGCTGAGCCACTGGACTAGAACCAGTAATAACTGTTCCTCCTACTAGAGGAAGACCCAACAAGAAGAATGGTAAGTACTTTAATGTATAACTATTATACTCTATTGCTTAGTATCTGAGCCACTGGACTAGAACCAGTAATAACTGTTCCTTCCAGGATCCAACTAGACTGGTAAGTATTTTAATGCATAACTACTATACTCTATTGCTTAGTAGCTGAACTACTGGACTAGAACCAGTAATAACTGCTCTTCCTACTAGAGGAAGACCCAAGAAAACTGGTAAGTATTTTAATGTATAACTATTATACTCTATTGCTTAGTAGCTGAGCCACTGGACTAGAACCAGTAATAACTGTTCCTTCTACTAGAGGAAGACCCAAGAAGAAGAATTGTAAGTACTTTAATATATAACTATTATACTCTATAGCTTAGTAGCTAACCCATGGAGTTAAGTGATGTAGAACCAGTAATAACTGTTCCTCCTACTAGAGGAAGACCCAAGAAGATGACTGGTAAGTATTTTAATGTATAACTATTATACTCTATTGCTTAGTAGCTGAGCCACTCAAGTTAAGTGACATAGAAACAGTACTAACTGTTCCTCCTACTAGAGGGAGACCCAAGAAGAATAAGACTGGTAAGTTTTTTAATGCAAAACTATTATACTCTATTACTTAGTAGCTGAGCCACTGGAGTTAAGTGATGTAGAACCAGTAATAACTGTTCATTCTACTAGACAAAGACCCAAGAAGATGACTGGTAAGTATTTTAATGTATAACTATTATACTCTATTGCTTAGTATCTGGACTAGAACCAGTAATAACTGTTCCTCCTACTAGAGGAAGACCCAAAAAGACTGGTAAGTACTTTAATGTATAACTATTATACTCTATTGCTTAATAGCTGAGCCACTGGAGTTAAGTGACATAAAACCAGTAATAACTGTTCCTCCTACTAGAGGAAGACCCAAGAAGAAGAATGGTAAGTAAGTACTTTAATGTATAACTATTATACTCTATTGCTTAGTATCTGAGCCACTGGAGTTAAGTGATGTAGAACCAGTACTAACTGTTCCTCTTACTAGAGGAAGACCCAAGAAGAAGACTGGTAAGTATTTTAATGTATAACTATTATACTCTATAGCTTAGTAGTTGAGCCACTGGAATTAAGTGACATAGAACCAGTAATAACTGTTCCTCCTACTAGAGGAAGACCCAAGAAGAAGAATGGTAAGTACTTTAATGTATAACTATTATACTTAGTATCTGAACCACTGGACTAGAACCAGTAATAGCTGTTCCTTCCACTAGAGGAAGATCCAAGAAGACTGGTAAGTATTTTAATGTATAACTATTATACTCTATAGCTTAGTAGCTGAGCCACTTGAGTTAAGTGACGTAGAACCAGTAATAACTGTTCATCCTGCTAGACGAAAACCCAAGAAGAAGACTGGTAAGTACTTTAATGTATAACTATTATACTCTATTGCTTAGTAGCTGAGCCACTGAACTAGAACCAGTAATAACTGCTCCTCCTACTAGAGGAAGACCCAAGAAGACTGGTAAGTACTTTAATGTATAACTATTATACCTTTTTGCTTAGTAGCTGAGCCACTGGAGTTAAGTGACATAGAACCAGTACTAACTGTTCCTCCTGCTAGAGGAAGACCCAAGAAGAAGAAGACTGGTAATGCAATAAATCATTTTAAAATATAATATCCTTACTTGAAATGTTAGGTATAACTCCTAGCCTCGTACCCAGGCTTTCTTTTCTATCGCAAAAGCCTGGGTACGAGGCTAGTATAACTCTTTGTTTTCTAGAAAGAAAAATGATCTTTTTTCCATTTCTTTATAGCAATTGAAGTAGCTCCAGTTTCTGGGCCTATGGACTCCTTAGAAAACAGTCAAATCTTAAATTCTACATATGGTCGACGATCTAGTGGCAGCAGTACCTCTCCTAAAGGTCACTCACGTCCCGCAAGCCAAAGATCAAAGAGACCACTATCATGATATAGTAGGAAGACTAGATTTATCCAAGGTGCATGAGATTATAATTATAAAGATTATTACAATTAGATATTTACTTCAGTGTAATATCTATGTTATATAGTGTGGATTCACAATGTTCATTAAAAAAGTAAAAAAGAGCCTTATATTTATGACTCTGTGGTATAAGAATTAATGGATTTTATTATCAAGAGAATACATTGTAGTTTTCATTTATTGACATAGTTTTATCTGCCTGAACTATTAAAAGAAATTAATATGTTAATTCTTTGTGCATTTAGTGAGTGTTATATAATTATGTCTTTTTATAATAGGTGCACATCCTCGAGCTATACATTTCTCTCGTCCTGGCTCACGTAGCTCATTCAGGTTAACTACCTCTTATGGTAAAGGAGATGGGTTAAAAACTATTTCCCAAACGAGTCGTATTAGTTCAGATCCATCCAACTCTTTTCGTCGCCATATGAGTCAACACCAAAACTCAATTACTGACCCTAACCCATGTGAGACAGACAGCTTAGATGAAGTATTTATTGAAAGTACAAGGTTATCAGGGAGATAAGCTAATGGCTACTCTCTGTCCGTCATGTAACTCTCAATTTAGCAATTTTGTTCATTTGCCATTTCTATTGCTTTGTGGGCACTCCTTCTGTAGTAACTGTCTTGAACGTGCATTATGGAATGATCCACCATCTTTAAAATTTGGTGTCTGTGGTATATGTACTCCTATTGAGCCTCAAAGTAGACCAGAAGATTTTGTTAAAAATGAAGCCATCTTAGATCTCATTGGAAGTGAAGATTTTGCATCAGTTATCAGCAATTCCAAGCTAGATCGATGTGCAGAGTGTGAAAAGAACTCTGCTGTAATGTACTATAGGGAATGCTCAGCATCGTATTGTGAATCATGTAACCTTCAACAACATACTGGTTCTAAAGTTCGTTCCAAACACAAGCCAGTATCCATAACGCTTAAGCCCCGACCACAACCAACTTGTAAGAAACATCCAGGTCAGAGCTGTGTGCTTTATTGTGAAACAGAGCGTCTTCCCATGTGTGTTTTATGTAAATTTTATGGGCAACATAAATTTCATAACTATCAGCTATTGAACAATTCTGCTACAGCATATCGTAATTCTCTCTCTACAAAACTGGATGACATGAAAAAACTAGAGGGATCTTTATATGAACTAGCTCAATCTCAATCGAAAATGAAACAGGAGATTCGTAATAAAGCAATGGAGTCACAAGATAAATTAGAGAAACATTTCATGGGTAAGGATTATTATATGTTGGCCTTTTTGTGTTGTTTGTCACATACAATTGTCCTTTATCAATTCTGTAGACATATGGTAGTTTTACAATTAGTAATACAACATAAAAATAAACATTAACTCTGAAATTTACATGTATATATAGAACATAGGTGACCCATAAATATTGAGAAAGGAGGGAAAGGGGCTAACTACATGATAGGAAGTGATCAAAAGGAAATGTTACAGTTGATGTGTGTTAGCTTATACAAGTGATGGTGGCTCTGCTCCTGTATAAAAACATTAGGGGCTTCATCCTCCTCAGCCCCCTTCCTACCACTATGTAAAATTAGAAGCAAGTGCTTAACCACTCTATCACCAACTAGTTATTACAATTATACTTTTGTTTCATAGATACACGTAATGAGCTAATAGCTGCATTGGAACATCGAGAAGCTGTACTGTTATGTCTCTTAGATAAACAAGTGGAACTAAGAGAGCAAATACTACAAGAACAAAGAATGGAAGTAGCTGCTGCTCTCTCGAGGACTATTGCTGCTAAAGAAGAAGGTAAATTATCTCTACTTTATATATAACTGAACAATACCACTTCAAAGACTATTGTTAAACTATTTGTGTTTATTGGTAATAACATCACATATCACTATACAAAATAGATTAAGTGTATCATTAAAATCATGATCTCTTTCATCACAGTTACGAGACTCTTGGAGATCAATCCTATATCTGCTCTTCTCACTCGTAAACACATGGATAATGTCTTAGATAATGTATTGAAACAAACAGCTTCATTTACACCATCTCCTTACAATGAAGATAATACTCAAAAAAGCAACATGCAACTTCTACCTGTTGGCCTTCGTCCAAAAAGTGAATTGACATCAAAATTACAGCAAGTATTAAATCAACATGGAGCAGTGTTACAGCTACCAGGAAAAGTTGTCATCTCTAATATCTCAGTTCATTCTACATCAATTGTTTTACGGTGGGAGTTACCTGACCAAAATGCAGAAGTAACAGCTGATCGAACACTTATATTCTCTCTTCAATGCTATGCTGATGTACCATTCAAATTCAAAAAGGATAAGCTTGTTAATTTTAAGAAACGGTTTTTGAATATTGGCGCCAATTCTCCTGGCCTCTCTCAAGACAGTGGTTACCATCAAGATGGGAGTAGTGACTGTACCTCACAATCTAGTGACATTAAAAGTTATAATCTTCCATCAATACCTGCCTCATTACGTACCAGCAGTAGTCACAATGTCTCCTTAATTACAATGCAAACACCTGATATGAAAGACTCCAATGGTAAGTTGGAAGACCATAAAGAAAAACTGAAAACCTCCAACTCAAATACTCCTCAAGGGCAGGTACTACAGAAAACACCAGTATTGCCACAGTCAGTGAGGTTAGCTCAAACTACTCCAGCTGCTAGAGCATCTGGTGCACTTTTGAGTTTACCTCCTCTTTTGACAAAAGATGGAGCTAGTAAAGTTAATACAAGAGATATTCAGAGTCCAAGTGACTCAGAGCACGATCCTATGTCTGGTTCTAATTTAAGTGGCATGTTAAGTGACAATGAAGACACACCCAGACCAAACGGACAACAACAGGTTTCTCAACCACCACCACCACCACAGCTTCATACACAAATGAGTTCTCAAACCACAGATGCAAGTAGTAGTAATTCAACACTGTCTGATGAGCCTACAGAGACATCCAATAATCATGCTATCAATATTGGAAGGTTTTGTAAAGGATATGCATTTGAAGAAATCTACTGTGGCCAAGATAGTCAGTTTTCATATTCTGGTATTGTTACTGGTGCAACATATTACTTTCGTGTACAATGTCGTAATGCTGTTGGTGAAGGACCATGGAGTGACACACACAAATGTTCTATCATTCCTAGTGAGTTAGATATTATATTCATAGAATTATACATTTATGTGTTAAGAGTATTATAATCCATAGTCCACAGTGGGATATGTATTTTCCTATATCTAGTCAATATTAGTATATGTATCTGATGTCATCTCTATATTAGGATGACACTATCCCTGCTATTACCTTGGTTGCTATGATGTTTCTTTTAGCTGGCTTCCTCTGTATGTAGATTTGCCTTTGTTTTTAAAATAACTAGTGAAATAATGATTGAATTATCTGTTAATGAATTGGCTAATTGTAACTGGTGTTCATTTAATTTGTACATTAATGTGTGTCTTGTTCTTTCTACATTATGTAGGTATTGTGAAAAGATGAGTGGACAATCTGTTATTGTCTTTACACTTCTTAATTTACCAATAATTTTATTATGTATTTTTCTTTGTTGTTTAATTTTTTTACAATTAGTAATCAATGTCAACTTATTGTTATTTATGTCTATTATAAAAAATCTTAACCAAAAGTTTATAAATTAACAAAAGTTGAAAATAATCAAGTTATAAAGAAAAAATAAACCAGAAATATTAGTAATATGAAAATACATAGACTATTCCTTCACAATTGCTGTAATATGATCATCAAACAGATGTTGTGGATAAATGTAAGTTGGTGGTAATGATTTGTTATTGTTTTCAGTGCTACATTTGAAATAAAATAATGATTTAACAACATCATAATTTATCAGTACATATAGTTGATGAATATTATGTTTATTTTAAAAGCTTTTTAGGTGTAATATTATTGGTTGATAGTAACAAAGTATCTTTGACTCACCTGCTGTCATTGGTATGATCTATGTTTGATGTATCAATTTCATCATCTCCCCAAACTAGATTAGTTTCATCATCATAGTTATTATCTTCATATGTTGTCTCTGTTGATAACTGTGCTCCCAATTTTAAGGACTTATCTCTAATATTTTTGTGGCTGGCTATATATCGTAATGTCACTTGACTTTTAGTTATAGCTGTTGAGTCTCTGTTATTATTAGATGAAACAGAATATTTCATATTTTTTTTCTGCTTGGACAAGGTGAGGCTAAAAGTATGTAAAAATTAGTAAATCCAATCACACATAGTTGGACAAAATGTTTTAATACTCTCTATTCTATTTAGTTTTGAAAATGTTGCCACTCTAGACCACTCATTCACTCTGGACAGATTAAGTGCATATATATATATATTACCTGTTGGTTCTTGTTAAAAAGAAGGCGTATCCAAGAGTAATACAAACGACAGCAACTGATAAACAAGCTATAACAATAATAACAATAAAAACTATTAGATTAGTTGTCCTGATGCCATCTAATATAAGTTCGTTTGGTGAAGGAAGAAAAACAGCATCCATTTCGTTGCAAACAAGGGGTGTGGCTGAATAGTATGCGGAAATAATGCGGAAATAAACGGTACTGCCCATGAAAATGAAATCAATCTTATTTATTATAATATCATGTTTTCAACTTGTTGAAAATGCAAGTGATAGGTCATCCAACAAAGGAGCTACTACTCTGATTATTTTGGGAGCTAATGGTGACTTAGCAAAGAGAAAGATATGGCCTTCAGTACAAGAATTGATCTTCAGGAACTTAGTTGACACGTCTCTACTTCACATATATGCTGCTAGTCGTGAACCAACACAAACAACTGTAGACAATTTAAAGCATTACTTTAAGCATCTTTCTTGTGAGACAATAAAGGACTTTAATGAAAACTGTACTGAACTCAATTGTAAAATAGCTTCAATTGTGACACCATGTAGTCTAAAAGTTGAACAAGATTATGAGGAATTACATCACTTCATTAATTCTCGACTGATTGAAGAAAGTTTGTATGAAGCAGTGCGCATATTTTATTTGTCTGTTCCACCTTTTGCTTATACAGCAATTGCTCAAAATATTGACCATTATGCTAGACCATCATCTAATAATACCATATTGAGAGTTGCAGTTGAAAAACCATTTGGCAAAGATCTTCAATCGGCACAAACGTTAGCAGGTCATCTACAGAAATATTTAAATAGCAATGAACTTTTTATCATAGATCATTATCTTCACAAACCAGGTGTAAGTCAGATCTTAGATTTCCGTTTGAATAATTTGAATAAACTTAATCCAATATGGAATGGTAAGTATATTAGTCACATTGAAGTTGTTGCTCGTGAAATGTTAAGTGTGGAAGGTAGAACATACTATGATCAGTATGGTGTTATTCGTGATATGTTACAGAACCATCTAACTGAAATAGTGGCTCTACTGATAGCAGATCTAACAAATTTCACTTCTGTAAAGTCAGGAACTAATTTTGATTTAAACAAAGCAAAGTTAGAAGCTTTGAAGACAATGTATCCTCCATTTGTTAACAATGTTATATTAGGACAATACTCTGATTATCAAACACACTTGTTTCAAGATTTGGATAAGACAAAAACAAGATCTTGTACGCCCACTTTTGCTGTTGTACTTATGAATGTACGATCTCCTCAATGGCTTGGGATACCTATCTTTTTAATATCAGGCAAATCACTTGGGAAAAAGGAAACATATGCTCGTGTTGTTTTTAAGCAGTCCTTGTTGTCTTGGTTTCCTTATGAAACAAGACAATGTACAGATACAATTGTCTTTAATATAGAAACAGGTAATTACAGAAATTATTCCATTGAGGTACCATTTGGAAAAGATTACAATATGTACCACTTTCTCAGTCATCAACTTGACAGTACTTGCAAAACGACTGCTTTCATTCCTGATAAGCAACAACCATTACAAGCATATGCATCAATAATAAAAAACTTGGTTGAAGGAAAAGAAAGTTATTTTATCCCTTTGAAAAATGCACTTCAATCATGGCATGTGTGGTCACCTCTGTTACATGAACTAGATGGAAAACATAGCAATCTATTAATTTATTCAAATGATTTGTGGAACAACATGAAGTTATCAGTTAATGGTAGTGATTTGATCTTGTCCTTCAAACACATGGACACACAATATAGACAAAGGAGAAATGAAGAAATAGTCTTTGATAATGACAATAATTTTGTACACTACATTTCTACTAATGACATAACATCTTTTACCAGTGAAGACTTATTTGGACATCAAATATACACTTTATCACGATCAGAATTGGCTCAAAATATGTCACATGACATATATCATGCTGCTCTTAAATCTATTAAAGAGAGGGGTATGTATCATGTAGCTTTTCCTGGAGGCATGTCACCATTGAGTATTTATCAAGCATTAGTTCTGAACTACAAAGATTCTTTCCCTTGGACTAAAACTCATGTATGGCAGACAGATGAAAGATGTGTAACACCCACTTCAGTTGAAAGCAATTTGAATAATCTCATGAATCATCTCCTTAATCTTGTACCTATACCATATATGAACATCCATCCATTGTACAAAAACTGTATGACTGAAAAAACACAGTCACAGATTAATATTTCACAGGAAGTGGATGGATTATTTGATTATGTAATGTTAGGTGTGGGTGGAGATGGTCATATAACATCTATTTTTACATCAAATATGATTGAACAGGAAATAGCAATATCTGACACAATTCATCTAATTAACTTATTGTCTACATATCCTATTGCCATCAAAAAGCGTGTGTCCTTAACTATAAAACAGCTTATTAAAACAAGAATCATTAGTGTACTGATCACTGGTGATGGAAAGTGTGACCTACTTATGAAAATCAAAAGACAATGTCTAGACACTAGCAACATTACTTTACCTATAGTACAATTACTTCATATGGCACTTCCTGGAACAGTGAAAGTTTGGATAGACAGAGATTTGTGTAATTGATTATAATAACATGTTTTCTCGTTGTAAAATATTACATTCAATAATAATTATTAGTTATGTAATCAAGTAACTTTCTTTAATTCATCAGGTTTGTATACACCATTCTCTGTTATGATACCAGTGATAAGATCAGCAGGAGTAACATCAAATGAAGGATTCCAACAATCAATACTGTCAGGTGTTATCATTTTATTTCCAAAATAAATCATTTCTTGCTTTTTACGTTCCTCTATAACAATCTGTGAACCAGATGACAATCCAAAATCTATAGTAGTAAATGGTGCAGCAACATAGAAGGGTATGTTGTGGTATTGTGCAAGAACAGCTAGTTGATAAGTACCAATTTTATTTGCTGTATCTCCATTAGCTACAACTCGATCAGCACCAACAACAACTGCAGAGATACCTTTCTCTTTCATAAGACATGCACACATTGAGTCACAAATTAAAGTGGCAGGTATTTTCTCATGAACTAGCTCATATGCTGTCAATCTAGAGCCTTGATTATAGGGACGTGTTTCAGTACAGTAAGCATGGGACAGTTTACCATTCTCTGATAGTGCTCTTATAACACCTAATGCTGTACCATAACCTCCAGTTGCTAAAGATCCAGTATTACAATGGGTTAATATGGTGACTTGATCTCCAGTAGAATTTGCAAGAATATATTCAGCTCCATGAAACCCAATTTTTCGATTGGTTGTGACATCATCTTTAAGCATCTGTGACAATTGATTATATAGAATATCTGTAAACTTCTTAGTATCTAATTCATTTTTAGAAAGTTCAGCAATGTATTTCATAAATTGAGTAGCTGCTTCAGATATATTGACAGCAGTTGGTCGAGCAGTCTTTAAATAAGAGAAAGAATCATTAACAAATGTGGCCACATCTTGTGTTGATTTAAATTCACCAGTATTTGCTTTGTGTCTGAGTTCAACTGCTATACTTAAAGCACCAACTATTGCAATTGCTGGAGCTCCTCGTGTCTAGATAATGATATTAAAATATTAAAGCAATTAGTGAAATTATGTCCTAATTTATTATATGAGAATCAGAAATAAATGAATACATGTCTGATTACATAGAGACATTAGACAAGTTGACAAACACTAGATCTGACATGTGGATGGAAAATGGACAAATGTGATGATTATCTGATGTCATAAATAATAGTATATTGTAAGTTGAGAGGATGAGAAGGGAAGGGACATACTTAATGTGTAAAACAATGCTACATAGTTTACAATGTATATTAATCTTCCTAATATATAAAGGCAAAGATTTAGCTAAATTTATAAAAGCATTATTTAAACAATAAAGTTAGTTGCTGAATTTTTTTAATAAGTCTAGGACACATACCAATGTGTTTAATGGTGGCAATGAACTACATTATAGATAAAAAGACATGGATTTATCACACATATATTATAATATCAGTGGTGGAGAACTAGGGGGGGCAGGGGGGCTGGAGCCCCCCCACTTTTGAAAGTGGGGGGCTCTGCCCCCTTACTGTTTGATTTTTGACTGTGTGATATAGAAGTATGCATGATGAATTCCACTCCTCACTAACAAACTCACTCACTAACAAACAGTGGTGGAGAACTAGGGGGGGCAGGGGGGGGCTGGAGCACCCCCCACTTTTGAAAGTGGGGGGGCTCTGCCCCCTTACTGTTTGATTTTTGACTGTGTGATATAGAAGTATGCATGATGAATTCCACTCCTCACTAACAAACTGGGTGAAAAATAATTTGATTAATCAAACAATCAACCAGCTGTATAAGAATCAATGACATTCACGATTTGGTATGCTAAAGTTAATTGGTCAAAGAAGCAAAGTGTGACAATTGTTAAGAGGGTATGACATTATTTAATAATTGGTCAAAGTGATCTCATGGGATGAACCATTTACACTATACATTATAGCTGTATATGAATCAATGACATTCACAATTTGGTATGCTAAAGTTAATTGCTCAAAGAAGCAAAGTGTGACAATTGTTAAGAGAGTATGACATTATTTAATAATTGGTCAAAGTGATCTCATGGGATGAACCATTTACACTATACATTATGCTATCACATGTGGCTATTAAAAAGGAGCTGGCTAAGTTAAAGAATGACATACCAATGTGTTTAATGGTGGCAATGAACTACATTATAGATAAAAAGACATGGATTTATCACACATATATTATAATTATATGTTGTAAACTGTGCACTTTCATTGCTTATACAAATTATGTCTCCTCCCCTTCTCCTCCTTCCAAACCTGCCCCCATGACCAAACAATTGATGGGAAAGATTGTGTAAAACTTTAACATGACACCTTGTTCTGTAATATATAATAATGGATGACTGAAAATTAGGTGACCTCATGTGATGTATGAAGTAACAACATGGAACTAGATAAAGTAATTAAAGTAAATAGCTATAAGTATTGGGTACTATCTATTAAAAGAATAGCAAGGTATTGTTATTAATACATAGATGAAGTCTAATGATCATTATGCTAGGCTATTATTTAAATAGTCATTATGACAATTTACATGACATTTGCAGAGAGACAGAAAACTATTTGGTAATGTTTCATATTTATGTGGCCAGCAATATTTCATGTAGGAAGAACAAGTTGCTGTATTAGTTTTCTAGACCCATCCCTAGTAATATTTCAGTCATAGGACAGTGTCTAGCTTGTGAGACTACTTCTATTTACTAACATTTGTCTTGTCTATGGAATCTCAAGGAGTATCGACTATATTAACCAATTAATTCTATTAATAAAGAACTATAACTATGTAGCTCCTAATAAAATACTTACAAGCTACCATACCAGTTTACAACAACAATAACAACAACTAACAACAACCAGTAAATGATTGTACATACAATATAATATATTATTATACTAAATGATTCTTACCTTCATTTCCCTTATGACTTTCCAAGCATCTTCTACACCATTGACTGGTTCATAGACAGTATGTTCAGGTAATAGAAGCTGATTAAGAATTTGAAGACTACCTTGTACTTTATCAAAACGAATAGACTCCAGAGACATCTTCAGCACGAAGCACCTCCTACTATACTATTAGCTATTAATTTTTATTATTAGAAACAGAAGAAAAGAGTTGATATTATACGACTTCTTTCATAATTTCTTGCTGAGAGAAAAAAGTTTGTGCCACAAAAAACTAGGAGTTATACACGTACGAGTCATGTTGTGTGTATTGGTTCCAACATTTTGTTCTCTGGGTTCCATGTTAGAGATAATGTTTGTTGGGTTCTATAATTGTATTGTAACAGTTCCTTATGTTCTATTAAGTTCTATTGGTTTCAGTTTTCATGATTCTCATGATTAAGCTCCAGCTCCAATAGTTTCACTTTCTATGACTGGGTTTCTCGTTGGCAAGCATTCATTCTATTGTTGGTTTCAAACAATTTCCACATGATGTTCCATTCTTGGGATCTTTTGTATAAACCATCAAGACCATTACCGGCATGTGTAAGTATATCACATATCTTTTAAAGGAAACTGTTCAGTCTGCACTGTGTTAATAAATTATCAAGCTAAATGCTAGGAGATGTATTGTTGAACTTTCCTTAATAATAATAATTTGTTTTAACATATGTACTGATGTTTACACATTAGTACTGTACCTACTTATGATGACATGTCAAAAAGTATTTTATGATGAATATGAGTAGTTACACAATTGTACATTGATCTTCCATTAATTATAGTATGTATATTATGGAGTATTTTCTCCAAGCTTTGTTGTTCAATAGCAGTTATTATTGAGACACATGTAGGAATGTGAGTGTGTTTGGAATTGGCAGCAGTCTGTATAGTGTTTGACATTCAGTAGTTAGTAATTCAAGCTTTTGAATTTTGTTTAGTATTGTTTAGTTCTATCTCTCACTCTCTCTCTCTCTCTCCTTGTATTTGATTGTAAATGATAATTATTAACACATTTTAATTGGATAGTCTACAACTCTACATGTATATATTATTAATTAATTTATTATTTTGAAGTAAGAATAATTACTTGGTATTTCTCATAATTACTGGTGTCATTGATCTACATATTTGTTGACAGTACATTATCTACTAGGTCATTACAAGCTGGATCTGGTGGTATTATGTTGCCTGTAATTAAAATAGATTTTTTTACTCATATTAAAAAAGGTGATATAAGATATGTTGTTGTGGTCATGTTTTTATGGGATACTTGTGTATGATGATAAGAAAGTGAAAGAAACAGATGAAAGTTGGCTACACTCAGGAGATATTTCTCAAGTTGATGAAGATGGTGAGTTGAGTATGCTACCTACTTAGTTTTTGTATTTATTATTAATGGTTTCTTTTTGTTTCTGGTAATTTGTGGGAACTTATCATTAACTCTTGCTGCATACTGTGTGGATAATGCTCCATAGAGGGTTAAAATATTTGGGTGTGTGTCTTTCTGTCTGTCTAGAATTGTTAGTTGGCAATGCACTTTGAACTGTTCTAACTTGGTGACAACAATGTCTAAACTTCAGAGAAATGGCACAAGTCACATTTTTACATCCTGCCACTTTCACTAGCAGAACATGTACAAGGGAATTTCAACTTGCAAAGACTTCTTGTCTGCTTGATGACTTAATAGAAATCAATCTAAGGTTTGTGAAAATACATCATAGAGAGTTGATTATTAAGTAATAGTTTATTTTGAGACTTAGTCCAGAACCAGGTTAACAATATGTTAGATATTGCTCTATCACTTGCTTGTCTACATAGAATGTCAATCAGAATTCACTATTGTAAACCAATTAATGATATGATCACTATGCAACAAGCATGTATTAGAGGCTATAATAAATTAGCCTTTATTCTTGACCTGGTTACCACCACAACAATCAGCACACACTATACACATACATATATACATACAGTATATAATAAAGACAATAAATACCTAAACATACTATACATAACTAGAGCTAAGAAGTGCTTTATACTTCAAGATCACTGATTATTTTCATGAAGTACAAGGCAGTCTGCAATTTTTAAATTAGTTTCTAACTGTTTATGAACCAGTAAATGGTGTAGAAGATGTTTGGAAAGTCATAAAAAGAGTGAAAGTTAAAATTATGTAATAGAAAAGACCATTTACTATACACTGAATAACATGATACATCAATGCATACTTTCAATTTAGAATTTTGTGCAGAATAAAAGAATTATAAAATAAACTAATATACTAGTAACCTGATATAATCTATTACTATCATAAAAGCAAAAAATACTAGTTTTTTGGTTGCTACTGTCCCTAAGATTGGGTCCCAATATATACAAGTATATTTTAACCATATGATCCTTAGTATTTTTACATCTGTGACATATATTTAGTTTGTCCTTATTCTTTAGCTATATAATGTTTCTAGTATAATTCATGTATAGCAATGTGTACTCTTTTGCTACTTCCTCATCTCTACAGATTCACATTTTGTATCACCTCAAATTTTAACAATCCTACTTACAAAGATCAAAAACTTAGTATATAAATGTACTTATCAAGATTATTGAGATCTATACCTAATTGATTATGTAGCTGCTTCAATAAAGAGTAATTAAGGTGGAACCACAATTTACATGATGATAGGAGCTGCTTCATGCACTTGACAAATTGACATGATCAGGCCCAAATATGGACTTTTTAAGTTCATGCTTTACTGTTATCTAAAGCAGATGTTAATGTATCACTGTACTTTTTTCTATAGAAGTCATTTTCATGTCATTTTCTTCATCCTTGATAGAAAAGCATAAAAAGCAAACACATATACATCATCGTTAAATTGGAAACGTCTATCAGAACACCATTACATTTGTCAGTAAGTAACAATGGTTATTGCCATAGCAGTTTTAAAGAAAATATTGTAAGGTGTGTATGTAATGACACAGGAAATAGGATGAAAGCAACAAACAAACAACTATATTTTCAGAACAACTTAACAATAAGACATCTATCAACTGACAGTTTACAAGTTAAATACACAATACTTATATGGATTCACCAAGCAATAGTTAGATAACTATTAAAAATAGTAATAATAATAATAATAATAATAATAATAATATATTACACAAAATACAAAGTATAAGTTGTGTTTCAATTTATCACACTCTCCCCCATCTAGCTAGAATGTGAAGGGGCTGAACCAAATAACCGGTTTACGAACATGAGTGGAATGATGGAGAGTTGATAGAACTAGAACATGTGATGACAGTTGAAGTGATGAGTCAAAATCATCAACTTCAAACAAGTACTACTATCAGAGGAAAGATACTATAATTGGTTGAGATGACTACACAAAATAGTGTCAGTTATGGTTTTAACCTTATACGAGACTGGGTCTGTAATTTGAATGATTTCTGCATGAATCCACTGTGGTGGTCCATAATAATTACGTGTGAACACTTGATCTCCTATACTGAAGGCACATACATTTTTGTTGACAGAAGTTGGTTCTATTTATTTGATACCTTGTGAGAAAAGTCTGGGTGGATAAAATCTAATTGAATTCATAAATGTCTACCTGTTAGAAGTTCTGCTGGGGTGTAACACGATAATGTTATAAAAATTTAAGAAGACCTTCGACAATTAAGGAGAGGTGTGAGTGTGCTTCATACTGCGTTGTTTCATAAAAAATTGAAAGATATCACTGATAAAGGCAGTTATGTTATCAGAAACTAGTTGTTTTGGTAAACCATGCATTAAGAAAATTTGTTTCAGTTTCTTGATGATAAGTTCCAAAGAGGTAGAATCTATAATGTTAACTTTGAGCCATTTTGAATGAACGTCTATCAAAAGGAAGAAATTTTGCTGAAAAACAGTCCAGCATGATTGAGATGAACTCTAGTCCAAGGTTGTCAAGGAATTCCCAAATGTGTAAGGATGCTCTGGGAAGTAGTGCAAGTATTTCAAGCTTGCACTTTTGTTTTGATATCAGAATCAATACCAGACCACCATACATACAATCGAGCTAACGTTTTCATTTTTCCCATTCCTGGATATGTTTCATGAGAGCTGTATTATGTCTAACGGGAGGTACATTCACATGAGAACCCCAGAATAAACAATTGTCTAAAAGACTGAGTTCCATTTGATGCTGGTGATATGGAATGAAGTTTGCTGTTGGTTATGTAAAAGTTCAGTGTCATCTATGCATAACTAGGAGTGGGAGAATCTGAGACTGTGATTGGTAATCTACGTGTATATCACAAATGCCAAGGATCATGAGGTTTTCTCTAGTATAGGTACTGAGAGTAATATTGGTAAGTTGCAATTACAATGTTGATAAAGACACCCTATGTTTAGTTCCATTGGAAGATCTAACACCCATTTACTTAGACTGTGTCATACAATAGGTTTCAGGCAAGGGGTAGGCAACATCTGACCCATCAGACAGGTGAGAGAGATCTGAGGTTGGCTGAGGGGTCTGACTTGTGGCTATCAGTTTACTATGACACTTTTGTATGAGTCCAATTTCCCAAAGGCTCTGTATTCACCTTTAAGAAAACTGCAAGTACATGGTTGCCTTAACAATGATAACATGTAGAAGCTGTATAGTCTGTGTCCATGCATGACTAGAAGTGGGAGAATCTGAGACTGTGATTGGTAATCTACATGTACATCACAAATGCCAAGGATCATGAGGTTTTCTCCAGTATATAGGTACTGAGAGCAATATCGATAGGTTGCATTTGAGATGTGGGATGAGAAATAGAATCATAAGTTTGTTCACTTACAATTGACAAAGACGCCCTATGTCTAGTTCTATAGGAACCCATTTACTTAGAATGTCATACAATAGGTTTGACTTTCCCAGGCAAGGTAAACTGGGGTGTAGGCATCATCCGGCCCATCAGACAGGTGAGAGAGATCTGAGGTCCGCTGAGGGGTCTGACTTGTGGCTATCAGTTTACTATGACACTTTTGTATGAGTCCGATTTCCCAAAGGCTCTGTATTCACTTTTAAGAAAACTGCAAGTACATGGTTGCCTCAACAATGATAACATGTAGAAGCTGTATAGTCTGTGTCCATGCATGACTAGAAATGGGAGAATCTGAGACTGTGATTGGTAATCTACATGTACATCACAAATGCCAAGGATCATGAGGTTTTCTCCAGTTTATAGGTACTGAGAGCAATATTGATAGGTTGCATTTAAGATGTGGGATGAGAAATAGAATCATAAGTTTGTTCACTTACAATTGACAAAGACGCCCTATGTCTAGTTCTATAGGAACCCATTTACTTGGAATGTCATACAATAGGTTTGACTTTCCCAGGCAAGGTAAACTGGGGTGTAGGCATCATCAGGCCCATCAGACAGGTAAGAGAGATCTGAGGTCCACTGAGGGGTCTGACTTGTGGCTATCAGTTTACTATGACACTTTTGTATGAGTCCGATTTCCCACATGCTCTGTAATCACTTTTAAGAAAACTGCAAGTACATGGTTGCCTCAACAATGATAACATGTAGAAGCTGTATAGTGGTGTCCATGCATGACTAGAAGTGGGGGAATCTGAGACTGTGATTGGTAATCTACGTGTACATCACAAATGCCAAGAATCATGAGATTTTCTCCAGTATAGGTACTGAGAGTAATATCGATAGGTTGCATTTGAAATGTGGGATGAGAAATAGAATCATAAGTTTGTTCACTTACAATTGACAAAGACGCCTTATCTCTAGTTCTTTAGTAACCCATTTACTTGTCATACAATAGGTTTTGACTTTCCCAGGCAAGGTAAACAGGATGTAGGCATCATCCTACACCATCAGACAGTTGAGAAGGATCTGAGGTTGGCAGAGGGGTCTGACTTGTGGCTATCAGTTTACTATGACACTTTTGCTATGAGTCCAATTTCCCACAGGCTCTGTATTCACTTTTAAGAAAACTGCAAGTGGTGGCAAACATGGTTGCCTCCACAATGATTACATATAGGTCGACAATCTTGTAGAAACTGCATAGTGGACGAGGAAGGTAATTGTTTTAGTAGGTCTGGGATGTGAAGATCACCAAGCCCCATAGATCAAGTTGAGGTAGTTAAAAGGCTTTCTTGTATGTGAGGTGTGGTTCTTGTAGTAGACATCATTGATGTCACAGATTAATCTATCGTAAACCATTAATTTTCATTCACAAACGTTTGCTAAATCCCAAGTATATATTCTTTGACTCTCTTCAATTCTGCTACATAAGTAGCTACAGATTCGCTTTCTTTACATGCTCTAATGTTGAGTTTAAATCAGAGAAGGTGTAAGGTTATAATGACTGTTGAGGAACTGGTTAAAATCCATTACAATTTATCACCTGAGCTAATTGCTTGTAGCAACTCTTATTAAATAGCTGAAATGTTGAAGGGCCATATACAGTAAGTGCTATTAACTTTCTGTTTAGCTTCGTTCAGCACATGACCTCTAACATTCATGACCAAGGTTGAAACTCGAGATCTTTCCACGTACTAATATGTTGAACAGCAACTCCATGTAACCTCATAGTCAATGTAGTGACTGAGGAAATGGAATGAAAACAACCTTGTACCCACATTTATATGGATTCACCAAGCAATAGTTAGATAACTAACCAAAATAGAAATAATAATAATAGTAATAATAATAATAAATGATAATAATAATAATAATAATAAATGATAATAGTACACACAAATACAAAGTATAAGTTATGTTTCAGTTTATCACACTGTACAGGTATCTAAATTTTTCTTAAGTTAATGCAATTTGCTAGGATATAATATCAGAATATATTAAAAATTTACAGTCACATGTGATTAAAATACAGTCCTGTTTCTTTACACTGAATTAGAGCATATAAGCTGTGTAGGACCATCCTACATATTTAATATGACTAAGGTAGCCTACCTGTGACATTAAGGGAAAAAATCTTTAACACAATTTCTGTATCCAGGGAGCTATTTTAAAATAACTTTGGAATTATAATGAATCTTTGACAAAGGATATTAAATAAGCTAAAACATTCTATTGTGTATCGACTCATTTAATTTGCAACGTTCCTGTCTCTAGTCTTTCCTTTCTAAACTCCTGTTGGGTTCTGTTTGTGCTAATAGTGGTTGCCATGGGAAAAAGTAAGAGTATAATATTTTACTACAAGTAAAATGACAGGACTGAGTAGTATTTAAGTGTAATCAGCCATTTCCTTCAGAGAGGGAGTGTCTATAATGTTCCTATGTACCTATCTAAGTCTTCCACTTAAATTTTTTCTACCAAGTGTATCTAGACCATACATTACTGTACATTATTGTTGTATATGTAGAGCAATGAATGAGATCAGAGGTGCATTGAACTTTTACAATCCTGTGATACAACAAATGCTGATACTATGTATGAGAATAGTCTATATAAGTTTGAGCTTTGTCAAATAACAATGAAGTAAAATAATAAGGAAGTATCATGTAATGGACCATAACATGCTGGCAGGTTATACTTGCTATAGGTAATCAATGTGTATATTAGCACAAGTATATAAGGTGTTTTCTCTCAAGGTTGGAGTCATTCTTAAATCATGGTAGATATTTATTTTTAAAATATTGTGATATGCAACATTTTTATAATTACTAATTTAATTCATGACAATTTTCTTAGAAGACTAACTAAACTGCAAAAATAGATTGATTTAACCAATCTATGGTTAGTTGGTTTGCATATAGTGCAGGATGAGATGTTTTATATCTAATTGATATGTAGTTGTGCAATTTATTGTTATAGCAATGAAGGTTCTGTTTATTGTCTCATTAGTTAGACAAATAAAATTATGAGGCTTAACTGTTGAATTAGGGCTATGATGATAGAAATTATGATAGGATAACACTAGAGATAAAAGAAGCTTTTGTAGAAGTCACATTTTATTAATTAAGCTATTTGAACTATGTAATCCATTAATCAAAACATATGTTTATACAGCCATAAATCAGTTACAACTATTATGTGAATTGTATTACCATATGATTAATGATGTCAACTGTTTGTCTGAAGAAAGATAATTACATTTCTATGTTATGTATAACTCTGGTAGAAAATATAGATGTTTGTAAATAATTGAGAAATAGATGACAAGTTAACACAACTGTACTTGCAAAAATACCTTATTAGGCCTAGTTTGAGTAGCCTGAGAATGGTCTATATAAGTATTATTAATAAACACTACTACATGTTTTGATGTCAGTACATCCTATACTGTGTTTGATAGGTGGTTTATAGACTGGTAAATAAGTTACATTATCATGATAATATATCAGTACATCTTATATTCAGCATTATATGAATTGTTTTAGTGTTATTAAAGCTTTTTGTGATTCTCTTTCATTGTTGCTTTACTTATTGTCTTCTTTCTTAAGACTCTCTGTTTTATTAATCTCAAATTTTGTTAAAGTATATATAATAATGATATTCAAACAATAGAATATTGTTAGCTTTTTAGTAGATTATTACTACTAAGGTATTTTTCTTTTAAGCACTTCAATTTACAGGGTATTTAGTGGTACAAACCATTTTGTTAGTATGTTCTTATCCTAAGATTTAATCATTGAGTCTGGATCAAACTATACTTGAACAAGGTTTAACAGAACCAAAAATCAAATACATTTCTTTTTAGTTTTCTTATTAATTATTTGCTACATTATTTACAGTAAAATGTATTACTAATGCAAATTGATAATCATTGCTGAAAAATAGAATAAATTGACCAAAGAAGTAATATTTATTTAAAATTATTTTTGTTTAGGAGAATCATTATGTAATGCATTTAGTATTTTTGTTTTTACTTTAGTAAATAGCAAGCTAATTAATTCTGCCAAAGAAGGAAACTTATCGAAAGTAATTGATGCCATCTCAAAAGGTGCAAATGTATATGCTACAGATGATGTAAGTTATTTAAATTTTCTTAAAAAGCACAAACAAAAATAAATTAAAATTTTAGAAAGAAGTCTTAAAATATAAGGATGGGAACAAAATCATCTTTAATAAAGTAGGATGACAGTCTGAACATGCTATATTGCAGGCACAAAATGAAGATTATACTGCTTTTTTAGTTATAGGAGGTATTACAGTCTGGCTGTATCATAATAATTGGAAAAGAGTATTGAGTTCAATAAAAATTTAGGATATTTTTAGATATATGTTTACAATCTATCAATGAGGATTGTAACAATAATACTATAGTATAGAGCAAATATAACCTTTGTTTCAAGTAGAATGCTCTCTAATGGGCAGTGTACATGAAGCTATTTCAGTTGAATTAAAAGATAGAGCAATACTGACTATTAAAAACAGTCAATGTTGAGGACCAAGTTTTGCAGCCTTTAGAAATAAATTTTGAGTTGACATTTTACATGTATTAATTAAAGATATTGAGACTTCTATTTATACTCTGGTCCTTTTGAGATATATTTTACTACTATCCTTACATTACATGAATTTTTTGAGAGTATTTTATTCACTTGTACTTTATTATCAAAGTATACATGTACTTGTATAACACTGGAACCATTTGTAGTATCTTAATTCATTTGTCTAATTAGGATAGACTGTTAGTAATGTAATTATATTGTTGATAGTTTGTTTATTATTGTTGTTATTACAATAGGATGGATGGGTGGCCCTTCATCATGCAGTTCATCAAGGACACACAAACATTGTTGAAGCATTAGTTAATAATGGTGCTGATATCAATGTTGTTACTACTAAGGTAATTTGAATAAACAGATATAAAAAATTTTTGTTGTTCACTTTGTAGTTTTTTAACAAAACCCCTACAAAATTAGCGTAAAGTAATAATATGATAGTTATATATAGATTTTGTAAGGCTTTGTGTATACAAAGTAATATGACAACCTTGTTTCAGTGCTTTGTGACATTGTCATCATTACATCCATTTTCGTTGTTTAAATTGTTTTTATATCTTTTTCCACAAGTAAATAGAAGCTATACTAAGCAACAAATATCTACAAACACCCACAGTGTTTAAATAGCTATTAATATTCACCATGTGGTAATATACATATTAAGATATAATATTGGTAGTAATACTTGTTAAAGAATATTGAAATATAATAATTATCATAAATAATGTCAATTGACGGAGCTCACTTTACTAGAAAATACTACTACAAAGTTTTAAGTTATGGAATATTTGTATAGCCTGTTCCCAAATAGTCTTAAAATGCTTTTTATAACTATTATGAGAATTATAATCAATATTGTGCTAGTAGAGAATGAAAGCAAGAAAAGTAGAAGCATATAGCTATTTAACTAGTTCTGGTTCTCCAATTGATAAAAACATTCTTAAGTTTTAAGACTTACTAGTCTTGAAAAGACTCAATGATGACAAATAAGTAGTTAAATAAATAATGTAAATCAAGTCTCTCATCATTTGATAACATGTAATGAAATAGATTTGATATAATGGAATTTAATAATTATTACTGTTTACTGTGTTGTATTTGTCTCTACATTTATGATGGTGGAAATTGTTTGTTATCTAAATGTGTCCTTCATAATATAATAGGACGTAAGTACGATATAATGTAGTACAATTTTTAATTGTAAACAATTCAATATTTATTACTTTGTTTACTGTATTGTTTTTGTCTGTACTTTTATGATGGTGATATTTTATGTTATCTGAATATGTCTTTTATAATATAATAGTTGGTAAGTATGATATAATGTAGTACAATTTGTAATTATAAACAATTCAATATTCATTTCTTTGTTTACTGTATTGTTTTTGTTTCTACTTTTATGATGGTGCTATTTTATGTTATCTGAATATGTCCTTTATAATATAATAGTTGGTAAGTACGATATAATGTAGTACAATTTGTAATTGTATGTAATTCAATATTTATAACTTTGTTTTAGCTATATGATGATTCCAATATAATACATGTACAGCAGTATGTGTATGTAATATAGATAATATACAACTGTTATGATACCTATCTATACTGATTGTTATATATTATCATGTTTATTATGATAATTATTAGGAAGGATCTAGTCCTCTCATGATAGCAACAATGAGGGGACACAAAGACATTGTTTTGATGTTAATAGAGAGAGGAGCCAATCTAAATCTTATTGACAAAGTAAGTATCTGTTTGTTACTGTAAATATTGTATTACTACTCATTTCTTAAATGTTATCAAGATTACTTGACGTAGTATTGAAGGCAGAAGTAATTTTTAAAACATTAAATATAGCGAATGTCAGAATCTAAATGTAGTCCATTTCATAGTGTCATAAGGTTTTGTTACATCATGTACTGAACTAATATTATAATATTATGAAGTAGTTCTCAATTAAGACTTTGATCATAAGATTGATTAGTAGACAAGAAAAGATGCAAAATAATGTGTACATGAATATGTCCTTGTTCATCTGTTGTTTAAGAATAACAGGACAACCCACCAATATCCACCTGAATGTCTGGCTGTATTGAAAGTAACATATATATTATTAGGCTAAATGCTTGCCATTGTGGAGTAATCCTTAGCTTCTATAATGCCATGTTTCATTTAGTATCTCTATTATAATACTGGAAAATAAACATATAATGCAGTTGTCAGTTAACAACATAAATACTACCATGTAGGACTAAGTCTAAATATAGGAGTATGCAAAAAACAAAGAATATCATCATGAACAATGAAAGTCCTGTTTAGGACAATATCCTTGTAAAGAGTGCTTATATCTGCCTCCTAGTAGCCACCAACTAAATGAGTTTACATTGTTTAATGTTGTATTTGTACTTTAAACTTCAAAGCTACATATAATTATAGCAATATTGATGTCCATTGATCAGATTGTTTGTTTGTTTTTTCTGTTATAATAGGATGGGTGGACAGCTCTTCATTATGCATCAAGTGAAGGCCACACAGCCATTGTTGAAGCATTAGTTGATAATGGTGCTGATATCAACACTGTCACTACTAAGGTAATTTAAATAATAATAAAAATGAGTGTTTTTTGTCAATGTGAAAGCTATGACTGGGAGATCATTGTTTAATAATCATTAGTATTATAATGATAAAAGATGTTTTACCTGACATTAACAAGTTTTTATGTATTATAATTGTACAAAATTCTCAATTAGGTAGTAGTCCAAAGAAGTTGATATTAGTATTAACATGTACACTAGCATAGTAAGAATAACATAAATGTATCTTTAAGATAAATGTCAATTGATATTTGAGAAAAGATTTACTAATTTACTGTTTTTTTAATCATTTTAAAAAGTAATTTTGTTATATGTCATAAGCTCCATTAATGTACAGTGATAGTATGTAATTTTATAAAATGTACATGTTATGAACAATTCAAAATGTAGGTAGTACATATTAAATTAAATGATTGTTTCATTGAATAGTATCTAACAAAAGTTGTTAAATTTACAATTGTAGCTTAATATAATGCAATTTAATAATTATTACTTTGTTTACTGTATTGTTTTTATCTCTACTTTTATGATGGTGGGGATTGTATGTTATCTGAACATGTCCTTTATAATATAATAGGTGGTAAGTATGATATAATGTAGTACAATTTGTAATTGTATGTAATTCAACGTTTATTTACTCTGTTTACTGTGTGTTTTTGTTTATACTTTTATGATGGTGGGGATTATATGTTATCTGAATATGTCCTTTATAATATAATAGGAAGTAAGTATGATATAATGTAGTACAATTTGTAATTGTATGCAATTCAACGTTTATTTACTCTGTTTACTGTGTGTTTTTGTTTATACTTTTATGATGGTGGGGATTGTATGTTATCTGAATATGTCCTTTATAATATAATAGGAAGTAAGTATGATATAATGTAGTACAATTTATAATTGTATGCAATTCAATATTTATTACTTTGTTTACTGTGTTGTTTTTATCTCTACTTTTATGATGGTGGGGATTGTATGTTATCTAAACATGTCCTTTATAATATAATAGAGGGTAAGTATGATATAATGTTGTACAATTTGTAATTGTATGTAATTCAACGTTTATTTACTCTGTTTACTGTGTGTTTTTGTTTATACTTTTATGATGGTGGGGATTGTATGTTATCTGAATATGTCCTTTATAATATAATAGGAAGTAAGTATGATATAATGTAGTACAATTTGTAACTGTATGCAATTCAATATTGTTACTCTGTTTACTGTATTGTTTTTGTCTATACTTTTATGATGGTGTGATCGTATGTTATCTGAATATGTCCTTTATAATATAATAGGAAGTAAGTATGATATAATGTAGTACAATTTGTAATTGTATGTAATTCAATATTTATTTACTTTGTGTATTGTATTTTTTTTGTTTATACTTTTATGATGGTGGGTATTGTATGTTATCTGAATATGTCCTTTATAATATAATAGGAAGTAAGTATGATATAATGTAGTACAATTTGTAATTGTATGCAATTCAATATTTATTACTTTGTTTACTGTGTTGTTTTTGTCTGTACTTTTATGATGGTGGGGATTGTATGTTATCTGAATATGTCCTTTATAATATAATAGAGGGTAAGTATGATATAATGTAGTACAATTTGTAATTGTATGTAATTCAATATTTATTACTTTGTGTATTGCATTGTTTTTGTCTATACTTTTATGATGGTGAGGATTGTATGTTATCTGAATTTGTCCTTTATAATATAATAGTGGGTAAGTATGATATAATGTAGTACAATTTGTAATTGTATGTAATTCAATATTTATTACTTTGTGTATTGCATTGTTTTTGTCTTTACTTTTATGATGGTGTGATTGTATGTTATCTGAATTTGTCCTTTATAATATAATAGCTGGTAAGTATGATATAATGTAGTACAATTTGTAACTGTATGCAATTCAATATTGTTACTCTGTTTACTGTATTGTTTTTGTCTATACTTTTATGATGGTGGGGATTGTATGTTATCTGAATATGTCCTTTATAATATAATAGGAAGTAAGTATGATATAATGTAGTACAATTTGTAATTGTATGTAATTCAATATTTATTTACTTTGTGTATTGTATTTTTTTTGTTTATACTTTTATGATGGTGGGTATTGTATGTTATCTGAATATGTCCTTTATAATATAATAGGAAGTAAGTATGATATAATGTAGTACAATTTGTAATTGTATGTAATTCAATATTTATTTACTTTGTGTATTGTATTTTTTTTGTTTATACTTTTATGATGGTGGGGATTGTATGTTATCTGAATATGTCCTTTATAATATAATAGAGGGTAAGTATGATATAATGTAGTACAATTTGTAATTGTATGTAATTCAATATTTATTACTTTGTGTATTGCATTGTTTTTGTCTATACTTTTATGATGGTGGGGATTGTATGTTATCTGAATTTGTCCTTTATAATATAATAGTGGGTAAGTATGATATAATGTAGTACAATTTGTAACTGTATGCAATTCAATATTGTTACTCTGTTTACTGTGTTGTTTTTGTCTATACTTTTATGATGGTGTGATTGTATGTTATCTGAATATGTCCTTTATAATATAATAGTTGGTAAGTATGATATAATGTAGTACAATTTGTAATTGTATGTAATTCAATATTTATTACTTTGTTTATTGCATTGTTTTTGTCTATACTTTTATGATGGTGGGGATTGTATGTTATCTGAATGTGTCCTTCGTAATATAATAGCTAGTAAGTATGATATAATGTAGTACAATTTGTAATTGTATGTAATTCAATATATATTTACTTTGTTTACTGTATTGTTTTTGTTTATACTTTTATGATGGTGTGATTGTATGTTATCTGAATATGTCCTTTATAATATAATAGCTGGTAAGTATTATATAATGTAGTACAATTTGTAATTGTATGTAATTCAATATTTATTACTTTGTGTATTGCATTGTTTTTGTCTTTACTTTTATGATGGTGTGATTGTATGTTATCTGAATTTGTCCTTTATAATATAATAGAGGGTAAGTATGATATAATGTAGTACAATTTGTAACTGTATGCAATTCAATATTGTTACTCTGTTTACTGTATTGTTTTTGTCTATACTTTTATGATGGTGGGGATTGTATGTTATCTGAATATGTCCTTTATAATATAATAGGAAGTAAGTATGATATAATGTAGTACAATTTGTAATTGTATGTAATTCAATATTTATTTACTTTGTGTATTGCATTGCTTTTTGTCTATACTTTTATGATGGTGGGGATTGTATGTTATCTGAATGTGTCCTTCGTAATATAATAGCTGGTAAGTATGATATAATGTAGTACAATTTGTAATTGTATGTAATTCAATATATATTTACTTTGTTTACTGTATTGTTTTTGTTTATACTTTTATGATGGTGTGATTGTATGTTATCTGAATATGTCCTTTATAATATAATAGTGGGTAAGTATTATATAATGTAGTACAATTTGTAATTGTTTGTAATTCAATATTTATTACTTTGTGTATTGCATTGTTTTTGTCTTTACTTTTATGATGGTGTGATTGTATGTTATCTGAATTTGTCCTTTATAATATAATAGCTGGTAAGTATGATATAATGTAGTACAATTTGTAACTGTATGCAATTCAATATTGTTACTCTGTTTACTGTATTGTTTTTGTTTATACTTTTATGATGGTGGGGATTGTATGTTATCTGAATATGTCCTTTATAATATAATAGGAAGTAAGTATGATATAATGTAGTACAATTTGTAATTGTATGCAATTCAATATTTGTTACTCTGTTTACTGTATTGTTTTTGTCTATACTTTTATGATGGTGGGTATTGTATGTTATCTGAATATGTCCTTTATAATATTATAGAGGGTAAGTATGATATAATGTTGTACAATTTGTAATTGTATGCAACTTAATATTTATTACTTTGTGTATTGCATTGCTTTTTGTCTATACTTTTATGATGGTGTGATTGTATGTTATCTGAATATGTCCTTTATAATATAATAGTGGGTAAGTATTATATAATGTAGTACAATTTGTAATTGTTTGTAATTTAATATTTATTACTTTGTGTATTGCATTGTTTTTGTCTTTACTTTTATGATGGTGTGATTGTATGTTATCTGAATTTGTCCTTTATAATATAATAGCTGGTAAGTATGATATAATGTAGTACAATTTGTAACTGTATGCAATTCAATATTGTTACTCTGTTTACTGTATTGTTTTTGTTTATACTTTTATGATGGTGGGTATTGTATGTTATCTGAATATATCCTTTATAATATAATAGGAAGTAAGTATGATATAATGTAGTACAATTTGTAATTGTATGCAATTCAATATTTGTTACTCTGTTTACTGTATTGTTTTTGTCTATACTTTTATGATGGTGGGTATTGTATGTTATCTGAATATGTCCTTTATAATATTATAGTGGGTAAGTTTGATATAATGTTGTACAATTTGTAATTGTATGCAACTTAATATTTATTATTTTGTGTATTGCATTGTTTTTGTCTTTACTTCTATGATGGTGTGGTTGTATGTTATCTGAATATGTCCTTTATAATATAATAGAGGGTAAGTATGATATAATGTAGTACAATTTGTAATTGTATGCAACTTAATATTTATTACTTTGTGTATTACATTGTTTTTGTCTTTACTTCTATGATGGTGTGGTTGTATGTTATCTGAATATGTCCTTTATAATATAATAGAGGGTAAGTATGATATAATGTAGTACAATTTGTAATTGTATGCAACTTAATATTTATTACTTTGTGTATTGCATTGTTTTTGTCTTTACTTTTATGATGGTGTGGTTGTATGTTATCTGAATATGTCCTTTATAATATAATAGCTGGTAAGTATGATATAATGTAGTACAATTTGTAATTGTATGCAACTTAATATTTATTACTTTGTGTATTGCATTGTTTTTGTCTTTACTTCTATGATGGTGTGGTTGTATGTTATCTGAATATGTCCTTTATAATATAATAGCTGGTAAGTATGATATAATGTAGTACAATTTGTAATTGTATGCAACTTAATATTTATTACTTTGTGTATTGCATTGTTTTTGTCTTTACTTTTATGATGGTGTGGTTGTATGTTATCTGAATATGTCCTTTATAATATAATAGAGGGTAAGCATGATATAATGTAGTACAATTTGTAATTGTATGCAACTTAATATTTATTACTTTGTGTATTGCATTGTTTTTGTCTTTACTTTTATGATGGTGTGATTGTATGTTATCTGAATATGTCCTTTAAAATATAATAGGGGGTAAGTATGATATAATGTAGTACAATTTATAATTGTATGTAACTTAATATTTATTACTTTGTTTACTGCATTGTTTTTGTCTGTACTTTTATGATGGTGGGTATTAAATGTTATCTGAATATATCCTTATAATATAATAGGTGGTAAGTATGATATAATGTAGTACAATTTGTAATGTATATATACTGCGATGTAAATTGCTTTGTTTTATTTTGTTGTTGTATATGGTGTTTTTAACTATGTATAAATTAAACTACATACAGTAATTGATGAGATATGCAGCATCCAATGAATTACATACCACTAACAGTGATTATATATGTATGATTAATGATATTTCAATTGTCTGAAGTTTGTTACTATCTTGCTTCTTCGTCTATAGTCTTCCATATCCATTGGTATGCTAGTTGTCGATGTGTCTATCAAACCTGTACTTTTGTAGTCAGTTTTTGACTGTAAAGTCTTTATCTTCCTAAATAAAATTATAGGATGATTATTGAATTATAATCTTGTTATTACTTTGTTTACTGTTGTATAATTTGTATGTATATGCAGTTTAATTGTTATTATTTTAATTACTTTGTTTACTGTATTGTTTTTCCTTCTATTTTATGACACTGTGATTATCTTTTACCATGACCTTGATAACTTAATAGAGGGTAAGTATTATCTAATTTAGTGCAATTTTTAATGAAAGACTGGTAGTTAACTATTAGAGAAGATATAACAAAGTCATTGCTATTGTGATGTTTTATCTCTAAAGTCAAGTTATTGATTATCTTCTTGTTATTAGATGTGTACATTATATTTGAACATTGTGTATCTTTACTTTATTTACATCAGTTACACATATTTTGTTAGTACTTTATTTTAGCTATATAATGATTCCAATATAATACATGTACAGCAGTATGTGTATGTAATATAGATAATATACAACTGTTATGATATCTATCTATATTGATTGTTATATATTATCATGTTTATTATGATAATTCTTAGGAAGGATCTAGTCCTGTCATGATAGCAACAATGAGGGGACACAAAGACATTGTTTTGATGCTAATAGAGAGAGAAGCCAATCTAAATCTTGTTGACAAAGTAAGTATGTATTTGTTTGTTACTGTAAATGTAGATAATATACAACTGTTATGATACCTATCTATAGTGATTGTTATATATTATCATGTTTATTATGATAATTATTAGGAAGGATCTAGTCCTGTCATGATAGCAATAATGAGGGGACATAAAGACATCGTTTTGATGTTAATAGAGAGAGGAGCCAATCTAAATCTTGTTGACAAAGTAAGTATCTATTTGTTTGTTATTGTAAATATTGTATTACTACTCATTTCTTAAATGTTATCAAGATTACTTGACATAGTATTGAAGGCAGAAGTAATTTTTAAAACATTAAATATAGCGAATGTCAGAATCTAGATGTAGTCCATTTCATAGTGTCATAAGGTTTTGTTACATCATGTACTGAACTAATGTTATAATATTATGAAGTAGTTCTCAATTAAGACTTTGATCATAAGATTGATTAGTAGACAAGAAAAGATGCAAAATAATGTGTACATGAATATGACCTTGTTCACCTGTTGTTTAAGAATATCATGACAACCCACTGATATCCACCTGAATGTCTGGCTGTATTGAAAGTAACATACATATTATTAAGCTAAATGCAGGCCATTGTGGAGTAAGCCTTAGCTTCTATAATGCAATGTTTCATTTAGTATCTCTATTATAATACTGGAAAATAAACATGTATGGATGTCAGTTAACAACATAAATACAATCATGTAGGACTAAGTCTAAATATAGGAGTATACCAAAACAAAGAGTATCATCATTAACATATTAGAATTAAACAAAGTGATGTTGTGTATTTGTGATAACTTTGTTATAACATTTGTGTCAGATAATATCTTCATTTGACATCTACATCTATCATTAATAATTGGTTAAAGTGTACACACATATCTAGTAATAAAGCCTATGTTATGAAACATCAGTTCCTTAAACTTTAATTTTTTGTTTGATATTTTTCAACAATGAAAGTCTTGTTTAGGACAATATCCTTGTAAAGAGTGCTTATATCTGCCTCCTAGTAGCCACCAACTAAATGAGTTTACATTATTTAATGTTGTGTTTGTACTTTAAACTTCAAAACTACATATAATTATAGCAATATTGATGTCCATTGATCAAATTGTTTGTTTGTTTTTTCTGTTATAATAGGATGGGTGGACGGCTCTTCATTTTGCATTAAATAAAGGCCACACAGCTATTGTTGAAGCATTAGTTGATAATGGTGCTGACATCAACACTGTCACTACTAAAGTACGATTTTTAATTGTAAACAATTCATATTTATAACTTTGTTTACTGTATTGTCTTTGTTTCTACTTTTATGATGCTGTTATCTGAATATATCCTTCATAATATAATAGAGGGTAAGTATGATATTATATAATACAATTTGTAATTGTACGCAATTCAATATTTATTACTTTGTTTAATGTATTGTTTTGTCTGTACTTTTATGATGGTGGGATTGTATGTTATCTGATTGTGTCCTTCATAAAATAATAGAAAGTAAGTATGATATAATTACTTCCTAGTAAATAAATTAACAAATTGTCTCATTGAATAGCGTGTTACAAAAGTTGTTAAAGTTACAATTGTAGCTTAATATAATATAATTTAATAATTATTACTTTGTTTACTGTGTTGTTTTTGTCTGTATTTTATGATGGTGGGGATTGTATGTTATCTGAATATGTCCTTTATAACATAATAGGATGTAAGTATGATATAATGTAGTACAATTTGTAATTGTATGCAATTCAATATTTGTTACTCTGTTTACTGTATTGCTTTTGTCTGTACTTTTATTATGGTGGGTATTGAATGTTATCTGAATTATTCCTTTATAATATAATAGGAAGTAAGTCTGATATAGTGTAGTATAATTTGTAATTCTACGCAATTCAATATTTATTACTTTGGTTACTGTATTATTTTTGTCTGTACTTTTATGATGGTGGGTATTAAATGTTATCTGAATATATCCTTTATAATATAATAGCTGGTAAGTATGATATAATGTAGTACAATTTGTAATGTATATATACTGCGATGTAAATTGCTTTGTTTTATTTTGTTTTTGTATATGGTGTTTTAAACTATGTATGAATTAAACTACATACAGTAATTGATGAGATATGCACCATTTAATAAATTACATACCACTAACAGTGATAGTGTGTACAATTAATGATATTTCAATAGTTTGAAGTTTGTTACTATCTTGCTTCTCAGCCTATATAGTCTTTGATACCATTGCTATGCTAATTATTCATATCTCTATCAAGTCTGTATTTTTGTAGTCAGTTTTTGACTGTAAAGTCTTTATCTTCCTAAATAAAATTATAGGATGATTATTGAATTATAATCTTGTTATTACTTTGTTTACTGTTGTAAAATTTGTATGTGTATACAATTTGATGTTATTATTTTAATTACTTTGTTTACTGTATTGTTTTTCCTTCTATTTTATGATACTGTGATTATCTTTTACCATGACCTTGATAACTTAATAGCCGGTAAGTATTATCTAATTTAGTACAATTTTTAATGAAAGACTGGTAGTTAACTATTAGAGAAGATATAACAAAGTCATTGCTATTGTGATGTTTTATCTCTAAAGTCAAGTTATTGATTATCTTCTTGTTATTAGATGTGTACATTATATTTGAACATTGTGTATCTTTACTTTATTTACATCAGTTACACATATTTTGTTAGTACTTTATTTTAGCTATATGATGATTACAATATAATACATGTACACCAGTATGTGTATGTAATATAGATAATATACAACTGTTATGATACCTATCTATACTGATTGTTATATATTATCATGTTTATTATGATAATTCTTAGGAAGGATCTAGTCCTGTCATGATAGCAGCAATGAGGGGACATAAAGACATCGTTTTGATGTTAATAGAGAGAGGAGCCAATCTAAATCTTGTTAACATAGTAAGTATGTATTTTTTTGTTACTGTAAATGTAGATAATATACAACTGTTATGATATCTATCTATACTGATTGTTATATATTATCATGTTTATTATGATAATTATTAGGAAGGATCTAGTCCTGTTATGATAGCAATAATGAGGGGACATAAAGACATCGTTTTGATGTTAATAGAGAGAGGAGCTAATCTAAATCTTGTTGACAAAGTAAGTATCTATTTGTTTGTTACTGTAAATATTGTATTACTACTCATTTCTTAAATGTTATCAAGATTACTTGACATAGTATTGAAGGCAGAAGTAATTTTTAAAACATTAAGTATAGCGAATGTCAGAATCTAGATGTAGTCCATTTCATAGTGTCATAAGGTTTTTTTACATCATGTACTGAACTAATATTATAATATTATGAAGTAGTTCTCAATTAAGAAGGTTTTGTTCATAAGATTGATTAGTAGACAAGAAAAGATGCAAAATAATGTGTACATGAATATGACCTTGTTCACCTGTTGTTTAAGAATATCATGACAACCCACTGATATCCACCTGAATGTCTGGCTGTATTGAAAGTAGCATACATATTATTAGGCTAAATGCAGGCCATTGTGGAGTAAGCCTTAGCTTCTATAATGCCATGTTTCATTTAGTATCTCTATTATAATACTGGAAAATAAACATGTATGGATGTCAGTTAACAACATAAATACAATCATGTAGGACTAAGTCTAAATATAGGAGTATACCAAAACAAAGAATATCATCATTACATATTAGAATTAAACAAAGTGATGTTATGTATTTGTGATAACTTTGTTATAACATTTGTGTCAGATAATATCTCCATTTGGCATCTAAATCTATTATTAACAATTGGTTCAACTGTATGCACATATCTAGTAATAAAGCCTATGTTATGAAACATCAGTTCCTTAAACTTTAATTTTTTGTTTGATATTTTTCAACAATGAAAGTCTTGTTTAGGACAATATCCTTGTAAAGAGTGCTTATATCTGCCTCCTAGTAGCTACCAACTAAATGAGTTTACATTATTTAATGTTGTGTTTGTACTTTAAACTTCAAAGCTACATATAATTATAGCAATATTGATGTCCATTGATCAAATCGTTTGTTTGTTTTTTCTGTTATAATAGGATGGGTGGATGGCTCTTCATTTTGCATTAAATGAAGGCCACACAGCTAATATTGAAGCATTAGTTGATAATGGTGCTGACATCAACACTGTCACTACTAAAGTACGATTTTTAATTGTAAACAATTCAATATTTATAACTTTGTTTACTGTATTGTCTTTGTTTCTACTTTTATGATGCTGTTATCTGAATATATCCTTCGTAATATAATAGAGGGTAAGTATGATATAATGTAGTATAATCTGTAATTGTACGCAATTCAATATTTATTACTTTGTTTACTGTATTGTTTTGTCTGTACTTTTATGATGGTGGGATTGTATGTTATCTGATTGTGTCCTTCATAATATAATAGAAAGTAAGTATGATATAATCTAGTACAATTTGTAATTGTATGCAATTCAATATTTGTTACTTTGTTTACTGTATTATTTTTGTCTGTACTTTTATGATTGTGGTATTGTATATTATCTGAATATGTCCTTTATAATATAATAGGAAGTAAGTATGATATAATGTAGTACAATTTGTAATTGTATGCAATTCAATATTTGTTACTCTGTTTACTGTATTGCTTTTGTCTGTACTTTTATTATGGTGGGTATTGAATGTTATCTGAATTATTCCTTTATAATATAATAGGAAGTAAGTCTGATATAGTGTAGTATAATTTGTAATTCTACGCAATTCAATATTTATTACATTGTTTACTGTATTATTTTTGTCTGTACTTTTATGATGGTGGGTATTAAATGTTATCTGAATATATCCTTATAATATAATAGGTGGTAAGTATGATATAATGTAGTACAATTTGTAATGTATATATACTGCGATGTAAATTGCTTTGTTTTATTTTTTTGTTGTATATGGTGTTTTAAACTATGTATAAATTAAACTACATACAGTAATTGATGAGATATGCAGCATCCAATGAATTACATACCACTAACAGTGATTATATATGCATGATTAATAATATTTCAATTGTCTGAAGTTTGTTACTATCTTGCTTCTTCGTCTATAGTCTTCCATATCCATTGGTATGCTAGTTGTCGATGTGTCTATCAAACCTGTACTTTTGTAGTCAGTTTTTGACTGTAAAGTCTTTATCTTCCTAAATAAAATTATAGGATGATTATTGAATTATAATCTTGTTATTACTTTGTTTACTGTTGTATAATTTGTATGTATATGCAGTTTAATTGTTATTATTTTAATTACTTTGTTTACTGTATTGTTTTTCCTTCTATTTTATGATACTGTGATTATCTTTTACCATGACCTTGATAACTTAATAGCCGGTAAGTATTATCTAATTTAGTGCAATTTTTAATGAAAGACTGGTAGTTAACTATTAGAGAAGATATAACAAAGTCATTGCTATTGTGATGATGTTTTATCTCTAAAGTCAAGTTATTGATTATCTTCTTGTTATTAGATGTGTACATTATATTTGAACATTGTGTATCTTTACTTTATTTACATCAGTTACACATATTTTGTTAGTACTTTATTTTAGCTATATGATGATTACAATATAATACATGTAGAGCAGTTTGTGTATGTAATATAGATAATATACAACTGTTATGATATCTATTTATACTGATTGTTATATATTATCTTGTTTATTATGATAATTCTTAGGAAGGATCTAGTCCTGTCATGATAGCAATAATGAGGGGACATAAAGACATCGTTTTGATGTTAATAGAGAGAGGAGCCAATCTAAATCTTGTTGACAAAGTAAGTATGTATTTGTTTGTTACTGTAAATATTGTATTACTACTCATTTCTTAAATGATATCAAGATTACTTGACATAGTATTGAAGGCAGAAGTAATTTTTAAAACATTAAGTATTGCGAATGTCAGAATCTAGATGTAGTCCATTTCATAGTGTCATAAGGTTTATTTACATCATGTACTGAACTAATAATATAATATTATGAAGTAGTTCTCAATTAAGAAGGTTTTGATCATAAGATTGATTAGTAGACAAGAAAAGATGCAAAATAATGTGTACATGAATATGACCTTGTTCACCTGTTGTTTAAGAATATCATGACAACCCACTGATATCCACCTGAATGTCTGGCTGTATTGAAAGTAACATACATATTATTAGGCTAAATGCAGGCCATTGTGGAGTAAGCCTTAGCTTCTATAATGCCATGTTACATTTAGTATCTCTATTATAATACTGGAAAATAAGCATGTCCAGGTAAAGATTACTTATATCTGCCTCCTAGTAGCCACCACATTGTTCAATGCAGTATTTTTACTGCCACACAGCCATTGTTAAAGCATTAGTTGATAATGGTGTTGATATCAACACTGTCACTACCAAGGTAATTTAAATAATAATAAAAATCAGTTTTTTTGGTAATCAGAAGCTATGACTGGTAGATCACTGTTTAATAAGCATTAGCATTGTAATGATAAAAGATGTTTTACCTGACATTAACAAATGTGTATATTATTTTTATACTACATTCTCAATCAGGTAGTAGTCCGAAGAACTTGATGGTAATATTAACATGAAAACTAGCGTGCTCTTTGACAGAAATTGTATTTTAAATCACAGTCTATATCATTTGGTGAAAATTTTATGCTTTTTACGAAATATTGAGTTTGATTTTATGGCTCATTATGTCCTTGCAAGTTTAAATGATAGTTTTTATTTTTAATACTATTAAAATAATGGTTCTGTTATCTTTAATTTCCATGCTAAAAATTTCATATTGAAAACATTTGTATTAAAGCAAAGTCCATGTCATATTATTATGAAGTTATTATTATGACATTTGTGCCAACCAATTTATATTATCATGTAAAATTCAAAGTATGTGATCGAAGTAAATAAACTATAATTTATTATTACATACTAAACTAACAACAACCAAATTTACTATGTATTCATGTATATATCAGCATTGGTTTGAGATTGAGTTGGTAATGTTGGCAAGATACATGTGATAACTAAGATTTTTTGGACTACATGTTTTCTGTATGAGTATATTTGTTTTCATTGTTTTATTGTATTGTTTCATGAGACTTACCCAAAAAATTGATCTGCATGCTTTGACTACTAACATTCATTGTAAGCAATGAGTTTTAATATGCTACAATATTGAGTGTGACTATCTGTACTTGTAGATTATATTACAGTGTAGCTTTTTTTGCAACCACACCTATTTTTAAACTGCTTATACCATAGGTTATAAAATACTAATTAAGGTTATAATAAGTCATTTGTAATAAAATATATTCTAAATCTATGTTGTATGTAAACTAAACATTCTTGTTGATATTGAGATCTTTTTCATAATTAACAAAACCAAAAAATTACAAAAGTAGTATCATTTATGTATTTATCTTTTTATTTTCATTACATATTATATTATAGGAAGGGGAGACAGCACTCACGATTGCTGTTAGCAATAACCATACAGATATTGCACTTTTTCTGATTAAGAGTGGCTGTTCTGTTGACTTTGTAGATAATGTAAGTTGTAGCACTACTTCACAAAGTAGTTTGTGACATTTTACCTTCTGTAATGAACTATTAAAAGAGCTTCACTTACTACAACTTGATGACATGTAAATTACAAGTAATTAGTCAACATGAGATAAAAAGAACAACTTCAACAGGAAATTTGAGATTAAGTATAAGTTGTTCTATTTTAAGGAAATTCTGGCCATTGAGTGATGCTATGTTTTACATTGGCACAGTTTTCTAAACTTGCATTCAGTGTGACTAAATGTTATGTAAGTGTGGTGTTGTATATACAGTAATAAAGTTTGTACAGCAACTCTTTGGAATAAAGCGTAAAAGTTTTGTTAATGTTTAAAATTAATAACTTGAGTACCTACATGCTACACATACAAATTGCTATATTAGAATTACTAACAACTATTAGGATAGGGCTTAGTGTAGATATAATATTAATAAAAATGCTAAAATTGGTATACATATGCATTTGTCACATTCAACATTATAAATATTACAAGGTTGATACATGTACTATGTACTTCATCTTTTAAGTACACTGATATTCAATGTCATTATATAAATAAATAATCCAGTTACGTTGTTGCTACATTAAAGGTAATTTGCACATTTTACTTGTCATATTGTCTTTGTGTTCTCAGAACAACGACACAGCTTTGCATTTTGCTGCTCTTCATAACAATGTTGATATTGTTGCTACTATTTTTAATTGTACTGTTCACATTGATGTGAAGAACAGGGTGAGTATAAATATAAGTTATATATTGACAACTGCTATTTGTACATAATTGAGAATGTTATAAATTAGGTTTATATTATAAACTCTTAAACGTTATTGTCTGTTATATTATGCAAATAGATTGTTTTCTCTGTGAATTAAAGTATTTATTTATATGTGATTGAGTTCTATCTACTGTGTATGTTAAGGTCTAGTTTCAAACTGGGTCTTTCTCATTAGAAGATAATGGATTAAAATGAGCATGACCAGTTTAAAAATTTCCAAATTTGAAACAATAGTTCAAAATGCTAAGGAGATATTTGAATTAGTAACTGTGGTGATGGCACAAGTTTTAAATACACTTTGCAATCTTTAAGACTATATATTTAAAAAGCACCCACATGGCCAACTCAATTATGTATAACTTAATAAAGACTATTCCATTATAAACATACATCTAGCTAATGTGTCCTGAAGGTTTTAAACATTTGATTATTTATTTTTCAGGTTTATGTTAATTGAATTGGAATGTTTTGATTCTCTCTAAATTTGTTATGGAATACATTTATAAATAAAAGAGCTGTAATAGATCATAATTATAATATTAAATTATGTCTCACTATATACATGTGTTCATACATGAAACACTGGGAGCTCATTTATCCTGTGATGATTAATTCTGTATAAATTTAACTTTTTGCTTGTTTGGAAAATACGATTTACATTAACTAATTATGCTGCATGTGTGTAAACATGGTTTTAGAGATATTGATATTCATTTTCTAATATATAATAAATTTTAACATAGACAATAGAATTTACTGGTTTATTGATTTGTAGATGATCTTCTATTTAAATGTATATTTTTGTGTATACTTATCAACTGAATAGGAGGCATTAAAAGTAGAATGATGAATTCATGACATGTGATCTGGCATATCACTTTCAAAAGTCTCTTATTCCTATCTCCTTAACAAAATTTAGCCGTTTATTTATCACAACAGTCTATTATTAAGTTATTTACTACACTATAATGTAAATACTGTAGACCTTTATTACTGTTCTATCTTACTTAGAGTGGTAATACACCACTACACAATGCTTGCTCCCAAGCCTCCACTGGTGTCATCAAATTTCTCTTATCTTCTGGAAAAGTTGATCCAATGTCAAAGAACAAATATGGACAAGCACCAATGGAACTTGTTCCTCACTACAATACCAATCGTTTTGAGATTTTAAAAATGTTTGCGCCATTTCAACAGTGTCAAGCTGACTTCCCTGTGGAATCCTACAGCAAGGTATTTGTCTGTGGCGACATTTCTGTTGGAAAAAGTTCTCTTGCTGCAGTTATTATGGAACGAGCTAACAAACCAGCCAATCACAATTTTGATACATCCGAATGTGTCACAGTAGAACCACTAACAGCTGGTATTGATGCACATACCTTCACAAGCCATGAAGTAGGAAATGTCGTCCTCTATGATCTCGCTGGTCATAAGGAATATTATAGTAGTCATTCTGCTGTCCTTGAAAACCTCATGTTGAGCTCACCTGCTGTATTTTTGGTTCTTTTCCAGCTGATCTTAAACGAGGAGATTCTGATAAACAATCTTCATTACTGGTTTAAGTTTATTGAGAACATTAGTAAAGGAATGAAGAGCTCAATGAAATCACAAATCATCGTTGTTGGTAGTCGACTGGATGAGCTGACTACTAGTATTGACCCAATCCAGAGATTGGTTGATGGAATTACTAAGAAGGCTATACATTCACAAGAATACCGTGGATTTCTACCTATGGAATGTCATCGTCCAGGAGGTAAAGGAGTAAAAGAGTTTATTTCTGTGCTTTCTGAGAGCTGTAAAGCTGTCCTTGATCGATCCAACAAAATCAGCTTTTATTGCCACGTCCAGTACTCCTTCCTACAGCTTCTTAAAAAAGTGGCTATTAGTTTAGAAGAGCTATGTGCATTATTAAAAGAGCATAATGACCCTTCTCTTCCATCAGAAATGTCAGTGTTATTAGAATTTCTGACCACTTTAAGTGACAAGGGTCTTATATTATTCCTCAGAAATAAGGAAAGTAAAAGTTGGGTAGTAATTGACAAAACAGCTCTTCTCAAAGAAGTAAACGGTGTCCTATTTGCCCCACAGGCAATCCAGCGTGTTTATCGTGATATTGCTAGTAATACTGGCATTGTACCTCTATCAGTTCTTAAGGAAGCTTTTCCTCATTATGATATTGATATGTTAGTAGGATTTCTTAGAAGTCTACAATTCTGTCACATTATTGAATCAAGTGCACTTGATTGCCTTGAAACTAACATATCAACATCAATACCTATGCCATTTGATGAGCTCTTATTTTTCCCAGCACTCATTGATGCTGAACCACCCACCGATATCAAGATAGAGAATGGGTTAGGATGGTGTCTATGGTGTCCTGATCCTAATGACTTCCTGTCAACTCGATTTCTTCATGTACTTCTTCTTAGCCTTGCATATATCTATTGTCTCCCCCTCCCACCTCGAAGAACACCAGGTAAACTTTACAAAGCTAATCCAATTGTTGAAATGTTAGCTCGTCGTTGTAATGTATGGACTAACGGTATATATTGGGAGAAAGAAGTTAACTTTAAGCTTTTTGTTGAAGTATCTGAGCACAATCGATGTGTTACAGTACTTGCTTCGAATAAAGAGAAGACTGAATGTCACAAAGTTTTTAACTCAGTTATTAATACCATTCTCAGCCTTAAGAACCAACTATGTTCATGTACAAGTGATGAGTACATGATTGCACCTAATGAAGTAGCTAATGCTCATACTCTTGATGTATGTCAACGCACACTTTATTCCATGGAAGATGTTGCTGTGGGTATTCTTACTAAAGTTGACATTAACAACGTTCACATTGAAGATATAGTAGGGAGTAAAGATCCATTTTTTCGAATTGCTCCTTTAGTGACCAAAGCACTATTCGACCCAAGTAATGCTGAGTTACCAGTCCAACAAGATTATCTACAACACATTGAAGAAATGTGTGGTGTATCTTTTTTATCTTCTGTTGAACGTATGTATACATCTGTAAGGGACCACTGTAGTCAGTTCAGCATATTTGCTGGACGCAATCCTTTGGTAAGTGAGCTACTATTACTTTTAGTGTACCTGTAACAATGTATAAGTCATTTAGTTTTAAAGATATTATATTAATCTCCTTTTATATAATGTACAGGATCTTGCCTCCTCATCATTAACTGAGAATGTCATAGAACAAACCTCAAAACCACTTCTTCAGAAAGTACACCAAGGTTTGTCTAATTTGTTTATTGATTGTTTTACATATTATTAATATAGAATCTGATAACACAGGAAAAACTGCTAGCTCAACTGATCCTGTTTCTTTAAGTAATAAAATAATCATTATCAATAAATTATATTACTAATATATTTTATTTATAAAGGAATTACACCTGACACTGCTGGTTTATCATGTCCTACTTTAACAGTAGGAGGTATATTAGGTGAGACCTTAATTATGTTTGACATGTTTATTATAAACAACAGATAGCTATTGGTAAACTGTCAAACATTGAAATATATTTGTATATTTTGTCTCATTTATAGAAGGTTTATTTAATGTAGTGGAATGATGTCATAGCTCTATGATAAACTGCTAAGTGCTCTCTTTATATGCAAGAGTTTTTGTGTCCACAATCTTCATGATCATTATTAGGACTAATTTTATGAATATCCTATTAATTTACATTATACTTAAAAGAGAACTATAATTTTCACTTCCCTATTCATTATTCAGATATCATGTTAACTATATTATGTACTTTATTCAGGGAAAGAACCAAGAAAAATTGATCTCCAGCCCATCCTTCGTGACATGGAACAAGCCAGTAAGTCACCCCCTAACAAAACATACCAAAGTTAGTCTTAAATTGTATTATTTTATTATACATTATCTCATAGGGTCTGAAAAGTCAGAACTAACTGTTAGTGACACTACTACTGTAGAAGAGAATAAGTTGGGTGAGATTTTTTACTTAAGTAATGAAATTCAATATTAATTTATGTATGATGTCTTATCATTAAGTTTAATATATGGGGACAGGTCTGAAAACTATTGCTTTCCTACTATATTCCCTTCAAATAACCATTAAAGTCACTTGATAGACTTATTTAGGCACCTTTTTATTGTTATTGAGTTTTGATATTGAGTATTGAGTATTGAGCTACAAAGTTTACAGAATAGTTGTTCCTTACAAACCTTAAATTTCAATTGTTTATTCATCTGTACAAACTATCTATAATCATTATTCATTAACAAATTTTAAAATTATAACCAAGTATGTGTATTACACATAGTAGATGTGTATCAAACCCTAAACCCTGGACAACCTTAACCCTAAACTCTAAATGTGCATGTTTAGAAGTCTTAAAGAAGTGTTATTTGCAAAACATGACTAGTCAAATTCACACCATTAGGGCTAACTAATGCCATTTGCCATGCCTGTGGTTTTAATACCATCTTTATTTGCATTAAATTTATAAGTGTTGACAATATTATTGCCTAAGTTATTTAGCACTCAACACTCAGTGTAATTCAGCTATATATCACTGCAACGATTGTTTTGTAGTTTATTTAAGTTTTTAAATTCAGTATCAGTAATGAAAAGTATTATGGTTACCAATAATTCCTTATAAATACTATTAATTGCATCACTTTAAAATATAAGTCAACAGTTACAGGATGTAGTTTAATTCATTTTCATTTGTCATACAACAATATGTGATAGTTGACATATATATGTAATATTAACTATTTTAATTACATAGTAGATAGCCACTATTTATTGTAAATGTATGAGTAGATATTTCCCTAAGGATAAACTCGAAGAAAATATAAATAATAACAAGTATATTTGTAAAAATTACATCTATTCATAGTATGAGTGGTTTGTACACTGAAGCCATACATGAAATGTTCCATGGAGTACAATTTGATTGGTCAAATGAAGAGTTGCTTGGTAACATGATTAACAGTACTTGTGTGTCACTGCATACGTTGATAATGTTGTTATTTAGAATATTATATATATGTCTATATTTATAAGATTGTTACTCTGATATTATAATGTCAAATAAAATGGTTGAGAAACGTGTATCTCCTTCACTAGAGATGCTTTTAGATCAACAACCAAAATTGAAGGAAATAAATGAGTTTGCTCGAACTGCTGAGTGGCATCGGTTGGGTGTACAACTAGACCTGGATGATGTGGATCTAGCTGGATGTAATGACTTAGGACGTATGTATCAATTATGGATTCAACAAAAAGCTAAAGATGCAACTAGGAGGAATTTGTTAATTGCTTTAAGAGCTATAAGACAGAATAATGTGGCATATCAATACGAAGATTATTTAAAGAAATATCTGGTTAGTTTTTAATAATAGTTAACATGTCAGTATATACTTTATAAAAAAATAATTTTACCTTGCCATGCCTGTGGTTTTAACCCCATCTCTTTATTTGCACAAAGTAAAGATGTGATTATGTAGGATTGTCTTAGACTAGATAATCCTGTTACATATTTTATTCAACATTATTGTTTATTTTACTATTTTGTTATTATGGTTAATGCAATACTGGATTAAAAATATTGTGAAAATGTAAAAATAGCTAGTATCACTTATATTAGTAGTTAAGAATGTAAATCATTTCTTATAGGTTAAAGAAAAGGAAGGAACTCAAGAGACTACAATTGATGTGACTAATTTACACATAACAGAACCAAATAGTAAGTATGTAGACTTTATTTACTAAGTCTATATTAAAGGGATTATTTACTAACTCTCTTTTTTGGCCATAATATTAAATGATTGATTGTTAGAAGTAATTTAATGACTATACAATATCTTTAATCACTAAAATTCATCTTATAACAAGATTCTATTGTTTTAATTTCATTATTTGATTTTTTATTTTTGCAATTTTTGTAGTGTCTCATAAAGAAGGAGCAACTGCTAACTAAAGTATTATTTCTTGAAGTTGTTAGAAAATCTCCAGTCAATGAACTAGCTTTATTAAATCCAGATATTTGACCTCTTTACACATAGAATAACTTAGAATATTATTATTTGATGCTTTGTTACATTGCTGCCCCCTTAATTTCTAGATAATTTTATTAATAATTTTGCCACTTTGTTTAAATAAAATATGTTATTTAAAACTGAACATTTACAGCAGGGAAGATGTACAACTACAAGATTAATAATTGTTGGTTCTGGCTGGTGTGCTACATACTTCATCAACTTTAATTGTATTATACAAACTCAATTACATGATGACTTCTTGAAAATATACCTTTCCTTTATATAATTTGTTTGGTTCCTTACCTCACAAAGTGTGAATGAATATTTTCTGTGATGTTATAAATAAATATTTCACTTTCTCAGTATACTTGTGGATAGTCTGTGAGTTGGTGGTTTCTTTAGGAGATAAATAGATTGTGAAGACAACTGTATTTGTTTTTTAATAGTTTCTTTGATGATAATCAATCTCTCAACTTTAAACTTAGTAAATTCTTAAAGATCAAGTGAAACATTAAACACATATAATAGGAGAAGTGCATACTTTCAGGAAAAGTGCATACTTAGCATCAAAAACATAGATCTCATCACTCGAATGTCATAACTAACATTGTTTCTATTTCCATCACAAAAAGTACTCATCTGACTATTGATATGTCTGTCTAAGCAATAAAAGTTAATATTACAAAGTAATGGCTACAGTCCTATAGCAGGAGATGACCATTAATAATGCTCTCAGCATTATAGTGTGTAAACCTTATGAAATAATACATTACAATAATTAAGCAATACATTTATTACATACTTTTGATGTATTTCAAGTACACTTTATTACATAGTAGATGTTGTTATTAGTGCTCTTACTAAAATTGATATTAAAGGAATTAATAATAATCAAATTAATGTCAAATATATACAAGTATAGTTGGAAGTAAAGATCCATTTTTCCTTTTAGTGACAAAACACTGTTTGATCCAAGATTGTCAACACATTGAAGTAATGTGTAGTGTATCCTTTTTACCTGTCTATCTAATAATTACATGTTATTTTTATTTTGAACTTATTTTATTATTCTGCCTATATCATGTACAGGATCTTGCATCTCCTTAATTAAAGTAGAATAACATAGAACAAGTCTCAAAACCACTTCCTGAGATAGTACACCAAGGTTAGACTAATCTGTTTATTGATTGTTTTACATATTATAAAATAGACACTGATAATACAGGAATAACTGCTGGTTTAACTGATCCCACTTTTTAAATTATTATTAAATAATCATAATCAATATGTTTATACATGATTCATAACCTTATCAATGACACCTGACACTACTGGTCATCATGTCTTACTTTAGTAGTAGAAGTATTCTAGGTGATACCTTGATTATACAATATGCTACAAAGAACTATTAATGGGATATATATAAACTTTGGAATTATTGTTAGTAGTTACATTCCTATAATTAAATTAATCTCATTTATAAAAGACTTGTTAGAAGATTCTAATGTGTAATAGAATGATGTCATAACACTACCTAAAGTGCTAAGTAATAGCTTTGATAGTTTTCTGGCCCACAATCTAAAATAATTGTAAATATTAGAATTAATCAATTATAAATCACTAAAAATAGTTAATTAATAGCTTAAAGTATAACTACATCTTTCATTGGATACATAGTGTAAATACAAATAACTCAAAATATTTCTACAAGTTTAGCATCTTCACAAGATCATCAAAAATTAATATGTATATATAAATATAATTTAAATAATATATAGATAATGTGTGTGCATGTATGCAAACATGTGCATGTATTCACAGAATATAGCAAATAGCTATTTTTTATTTTGTGTATTTGATTAATTCTTTTGAAACATGGCTAGTGAGCCATAGTCCAAATATTTAGTTATGATCCTTAGTATTTTCATTCAACACCACATTCCACATGTGTCTATGTACTACAAGGCTTTTCATAATCGTTTTTACAATAAAGAGTCATGATTGTAATAAAGACTGAACTTGAAAGTTTAACTTAAGAGTAGCTCAATAATAAAAGTAGTTAATTTTATAAGACTTGCCTCTCTCAGTAAAACACCATTTTATTTTAAGAGTATGCACGAGAAACAAAATGCAGCTACATTTATGTTTTTTGAAGTTTCTTATAATTATGTTATTTAAAATTGATTAAATTAATATAATTGTCACTTTTGTTACTACTTTGATTGTTGAAAGTAGATCAAAGGTTCTCCAAATTGAATCACCTAATGAGAGAATTTTCAACTAAGCAAACAATTAAAACTGTTCACCATCTTCAGCTCTCATAATTACACCATTGAGGCCTCACTTTCAAAGCCTCAACAACTCAAAACAATTCTGCAAGTGAGACAAATGTCCTCCAACAACTTGATTAAGAGATTTTAGAGTTAAGGATAGAGGTAAATGACTTTACTGAAGAGATGGAGTTATCAGATGAATGTTGGTAAAATTACAAATCACTATGATTGATTTAGTGATGGCCTTAACTAATGAAGGTACCTGAATACTTAATATTGGTTGGGTTCTAGAAGAACCTCATGTTGGATTTCCTAGGTGTAGAATTACTTCTCCTGCTTCATCTGAATCCACTACAACATCTTTAGAGAGAAGTGCTTCTCATGCTGTCAATGTTAAGCTGTCAAAACTTATTTTAAGGAAGTGCAATGGTAAACACAATGACATACTACAGACTATTAACTGCTGTTTTGTTAAATTTTAGATTGCTCTATTGAATGCCAGATTTATAAACAAGTAGAAGAATTTCTTGTACATTTACAACATTTGACTTGCCTTGTGCTATTGACAATGTTCCTGGTTGTTATTGTCTTTATGGACAGGTTATTGATGAGGAGAAGGGACATTGTGTATATTCATGGGGACTGTTCAAGTGAGAAATGTTAGAAAGCAAATTTAATTGATAATTATTAACACTATTATGTGTAAAATAATTACTAATAATCAAAATTCATTTGTTTTCATTCAGAGCCATATCTCTGTAATCTACCTGAAACCTTGAAAAACAATTTTAACTCACTATCTATCTGTGAAGAAAAATGTAGCAGTAAGTTTTATTACCAGTGTATGTAGATTCATCATAAAATATATTAACAAACACAACAAAATGTCCACTAACCTCTTCTATTGAGTATTATTCAAGATGATGTCTGTTGCATGCAACAAAATTCCTTTATGAAATGACACTACAGGAATAATTGTGACAAGTAAGTACCATTACAGTACTGGAACTTGGATTTAATCAGTGTATTGTTTATGATCTTTGCTTTAGTCAACTGACTGATCACTTTTAATATACATTATTGTGGTCTACCTCATGTATTGTTATTAACCATTTTATTTGCATGGGCAATATCTTCCTAAATAAATTATTGAATAACAGCAGCACCAGTTCTAACTACAGATACTATGCGTATTTGTGGAAAATGTACATTCCAATTTTCATTGTTAACATTGAAGTGACTATTGACACTGATGAGAAGCACAAGTCAATGAAGGATTAGTTCCCCTTATGCTCTAGCCTTTATATCTACTGTATATGAACAATTAAAGTATCTGAAGGTAGGAGTAAATGTTTGTGCTTTCTTCCTCAATTGTAGAAAGCGTTTAAAAGTGTATCACATGCTAAACTTTAATTTGTCCAGCTTCTTACCAAGATCAATCTTCGGACGCTTGTATCTTCCAAACTACATTTGCTATTTGTTTCATGTTTTATCAGCAAGTAAAACACATACATATGCACTATTGTACAAACAAACAGATTCCAGGTTCAACTAGAAACGAAGTTACGAGCTCACAAACGAAGCGTCAGAAGACCTGCAACATCGGACATTTTCATCGATCTTCAGACAGTGCTCACGAAAGTAAGAAAAGATAAAGAGCTCCAGAGATTGTTTCTTATAACATTAGTCTATCATTCATCTAATGTTTCTCATAGTGAGAAAAGGCGCAGCATCACTGAAACGGTTATAATTACTGAAATAGAGGCGATCAATAATACAGGCATATCCGTTGCTTTGCTCGGATTGCAAGTTAGCAGCACATTCCTGTAGGTGGATCTTAAAACCGCGGTATGTGTTGCTGCAGTTAATGTGCATTCCTTATTTGAATGTGCTGCTGCAGAAGCCTAACTAATGTCTCATCACCACATGACAATGCTACAAGGACATTTGTATTATTTTGGATATGAGACTGCACTGAAAGATCTCTGAAGGTCAGTGTTTTTGTATTGATGCCTAGGCAGCAATAGCAAACATTAGTGTAGTATACTCTTCTGCTCAAAGCATTGTTGATTGTGTATCAAGTGTTTATGTTGTAGGATATGAGACTCTTATTGGCTTAGGATTGGTTTGTAACTTGTAAGTCCAATATAACTTCTGGGTTTCCAATTAATATTCAAATTTCTGACTTTCTTTCAAGCATTTCAGTACAAATTTGATCTATATGACTATCAGATCCATATTAAAATACACAGCAATATGTCATTTCTGTCACTACAATAGAGTTCAAGTTAATAACTTAAAATCAAGAACTTTGTGTTTGGATACAGGGAAGGTGTCCTTGTACGAGGCACTTAACTGCCTTTTCATATGAAAAATGAAATTTCTCTATTATTAACAAAGTGAGAATCTATAAGTATAATTCAATGAGGTTATAGCTTATGACTTATTATCTGGAATTACCTCTGGCCAGATGATTGATTTCATAAAATCATTTAAATAGAAAACAGGTTTTTTTTAGACAATCACTTGCCAAAGCAAGTAAATAGTAATTAATTTCCATTACCTACATGAAACTGTATGAAGTAATTGTTTGTTAGACTGATATTCTCACCATATCATCAAGGTTAATTGGCCAATCATCATCCACATACTTTACTTTAACAAAGTCACTATAACATTCTCCATTTAATAGTTGTCTGATTGTGTACTATTTTGTATTATAAAAACATGAAGTTTATATGATATTTGTAAACATACTTCATTTGCTTTGATTGTTGTTCTAATGAACCCTCTTGTAAATATGCAGTCACTGATACAATGATAGAATATTATCTATAGTATTCACATATATAAATAACATACTGATCTGATTTGTCATGTCTAAAGTTTGGATAACTTTTAAGGTAAAATTCCTTGCCCCATTTTTGTTCAGTACAAAATATATCATCCTTATCTATTACTGGTTCAGATGTAAATGATAGAAGTAGTATGTCATTGTCCTCTAAATCTTCTACTAAATATCAACCAACATAGAATTTATAGAACAGTATGCTTACGATCCATTATATAATTAACTTCATTGTCTCCATCACAGCCTAAAGTTAACAAAGATTGAAATTATAATCACTTAGTATTTATGTAATTTATTATGTACCTGAGTTGACATAAGTTTTGATCGTTTCTATGTAATCTGGTGGAACATTTTCCATATGCACTTCTGTTACTGAACGGCTAGATATTAACAGACAATGTATTAATGTATAATGAGTGTACTCATTTGATGAACAGCATACCTAATTTTGAGGATTCATTTCTTGTAATTTGTCAGCTATTTTTATAAATAATGTCAACATGTAATAAACAGTCTCTACCTCAAAATTATCCTCATCATATGGTATTCTGAGATAACTTGCCACATACTGTTAAGTTTAATTGACTAATGTAAATGTTAAATCTTACCTATGCTTTTCACATACCTTACATATATATACATTTCTGTAGATGTCAGGGCATGTGTCCTTATGATTAAATATGTTACTGTACCCCATTTTTAATTAAACTTTTTACCAACCTTCACCACATTAATTTTCCAATTGTTATATCTTCTTGCTTCCTTCATTACTATTGCCCTCCATGTAGCAACTGCTTTCCTGTAAGTTATCTCAATCATGTGCAGTATCACATGTAAATATACCTGAAAGATTGAATATGTTCATTAACCTTATCAATTATCTTATCACCAATAGTATATGCTAATATATCCTTATTATCATGTTGACTGAACTGTAATAGATAAAGTGATAATAGTGAATGTGTTTTATTAGTTTTTCACTCACTAGAATGGAATGTTTTGTGTTTAAGAACTCACAATTAGAGTTAAAGTGTACTGGTGGAAATTCATTATCATCATTGCTGTTGCTTTCAAGACATAGTTGACAATGCTGGTTATCAATAAGAAAAGACTCATCTAAGCATTTTGCGTGAATCACTAACTTTCTTGCTTTTGAAGAGTATTTAGCTCCAACAAGATCATTGTTCAAGCTATTTGAGCTTCACTCTATGATTTACGTAACCTGCTTGTACAAGTAGACATTTTTACACTTACTTCTTTAAAATTTAGTTTTCTCTTCTCAATGAAACACTTTGCTGCCTGTAAATGTAAATGAACAGTATGCAAGTGAATGATGTCTTACCATGCAGACAAATATCCCACAATCGCAGGCATTACTCTGTGTTTGACTGTTGCACATCTGTGTGTATATAAGTACCATAAAAGTACATTTGCGGATGTGTAATGTACTTACATCACAGTATCTCCACTTACGAATGGATAGTTTAAACTTTGACAATCTACACAAATATAGCCTGTGTTTTTTTAAATGTTATCTTATGTAATAATTTCTTACCATATGCTATTTATTAAATGAGGCCGACTATTATGATATGAATCAACTTCATATATTACCTTATCATTTACATCAATGACCTATGTAATGTATCCCAAACATATATTATGTTGATTAAGGCACTGATGATGAGAATCCAATGTTGTGGACAATGAATAGGAAATATGATAATGTCTTTCTATAACAGATTTTTGCCCTATAATTTATTACTTTTCATACTTTGTTAAAATTGTAAAAGCCTTACATATTTTATAACACCACTAAAGCCTCTTGCTCTTAATAATGGAAGGAATGTGGAGTCAACAACAGGTATGTTTCTCTAGTTTTAACAATTTCTGTGACTTGCATGTAAAATGATTTGATTTACATCTTTTGCTAACAATATTAAGTAATTCATTATCACCTACACAAGTATATACTATTATATATACTGATTATATATATATATATATATATAATACAGTCTATAGTTAGCAAAATGAATTACAATATGTATTATGTGATATACAATAATTGCATGCTAACATCAGACACATCAGACTTGTATATAACTAGACATACATTTCTCTAAGAGGCAATCATAATGATGCATTGTTTTCATTATCTTTACTCACTGAAATGTAATCTATATTTCTGTTGTAATCGTAGTTAGTATTTATGTTATTGTCATCATATTCAATCCATTCTCCACCTGGTGTTTTCACCAATGCAGTGTCTATTGTGTTTGTTTTAATGTAGGTATCTTATAGCTGTATAATAACTTACAGTGACCTGTATCTATAGATGTTGGATGTCTATGATGAACCTAAACGGAAGCAAGATTAAAAGGAAACTTTCATTGTAATCAGTACTAACAGCTATTCCAAATAATCTGTAAGTTCTTGAGGTGTAATCATGTCTGGTAGTATTTTCAATTGTAATTGACCTATCAGATATAATATCAGATGGATTACATTGCCTGCATCTTACTCTTGTAGCAACAATGGCTTGTTTGATTTTTTACTCGAATGTGTGTTTCGAGAAATGCCTATTATCTGTACATCAGGTAATGAAGCAACTTTTGTGCTAACAGTCATTAGACGTTAATTGCAAGGTATACATCTGTAGGCTTTATTATGACATTATTGTCCACAATAAACAGCTTACAAATGATGGGATGTTTCATCTGAGTAACAAGATATTCTCTTCCACCACAATTCTGATATCCGGTGTTCTTTCTGTCCAACTACTGAAATTAATAGTATTTTTGTGTACTCTTCTCCAACATATATCTAATTGTTAATATAAACAACACAGTGATCATCACTATAACAGACCTCCTTACAGATAGTACATTGTTTCTCAGTGATTGTATACATATTAAACAGTTTCTGTTAATTAGACAAACTTTATTACAGTTGTATATTTCTAAATCTCTATTACCTCCATTGATTGAACAGTAACGGCATCAACAAGTAATTCTATTTCTTCTATTACATCATTCTGGCCACCAAAATCTATGTGTGTTGATGTCATCAATGTCTATTAAATTACATATATTATATCATATTGCCTAGAAATAAATGAGCACTGTTATCATCTGTGAATTAACAACGTTATCTTCTACTGCACACTCAATGTTTAAGTATTCTTTTTGTACTGGTGTTAATTCCACTTGTGGTATACCTATTAAAATAATTCATCAATGCTTCAAAGTTTGGGGTTTCTAATTACCACACAGATGTTTTGCCAGGGGGGTTACATGCAATAACTGGAGGACACAGTTTATCCAACATAGGTTGCTGGTTTGATTTTCAAAACCCTTGTTAGGTCTATAGCACAACTCCAGTGGTGCTCCAGTCTCAAAGATCTGTCATATAAAAACATCTTGTCAAAGGTGAGTCTTTATTAACTCACAGGTCTTGATGGTAACAACCAAGGTTGAAAAGAAGTTATAATGACATCTTCATCCTCATCATTGTGTTTGACTTTGAATGTGAACAACAATATGATATTCCAGTGTGTTAGGTTAGTACAAATACTATCGTCAGTTGTTTTGATATGGATGTGTCTTTCCCACCCAGCAATAAGGCCATTTGTTTATTTTTTAGTACATTTCCTCTTATTGCTGGCGTTTGAAACTTTGAATGTGAACGACAATATGATATTCCAGTGTGTCAGGTTAGTACAAATACTATTGTCAGTTGTTTTGATGTGGGTGTGCCTTTCCCACCCAGCAATAAGGCCATTTGTTCATTTTTTAGTACATTTCTTTTTATTGCTGGCGTTTGAAACTTTGAATGTGAACAACAATATGATATTCAAGTGTGTAAGGTTAGTACAAATACTATCGTCAGTTGTTTTGATATGTGTGTGTCTTTCCCACCCAGCAATAAGACCATTTGTGCATTTTTTAAGTACATTTCATCTTATTGCTGGCTTTTGAGACTTTGAATGTGAACGACAATATGATATTCCAGTGTGTCAGGTTAGTACAAATACTTTCGTCAGTTGTTTTGATATGGGTGTGCCTTTCCCACCCAGCAATAAGGCCATTTGTTTATTTTTTAGTACATTTCCTCTTATTGCTGGCGTTTGAAACTTTGAATGTGAACGACAATATGATATTCAAGTGTGTAAGGTTAGTACAAATACTATCATCAGTTGTTTTGATGTGAGAGTGTCTTTTCCACCCAGCAATAAGGCCATTTGTTTATTTTTTAGTACATTTCCTCTTATTGCTGGCGTTTGAAACTTTGAATGTGAACGACAATATGATATTCAAGTGTGTAAGGTTAGTACAAATACTATCGTCAGTTCTTTTGATGTGGGTGTGCCTTTCCCACCCAGCAATAAGGCCATTTGTTCATTTTTTAGTACATTTCATCTTATTGCTGGCTTATGAGACTTTGAATGTGAACGACAATATGATATTCAAGTGTGTCAGGTTAGTACAAATACTATCATCAGTTGTTTTGATGTGAGAGTGTCTTTTCCACCCAGCAATAAGGCCATTTGTTTATTTTTTAGTACATTTCCTCTTATTGCTGGCATTTGAAACTTCGAATGTGAACGACAATATGATATTCAAGTGTGTAAGGTTAGTACAAATACTATCGTCAGTTGTTTTGATATGGGTGTGCCTTTCCCACCCAGCAATAAGGCCATTTGTTTATTTTTTAGTACATTTCCTCTTATTGCTGGCGTTTGAAACTTTGAATGTGAACGACAATATGATATTCAAGTGTGTAAGGTTAGTACAAATACTATCGTCAGTTGTTTTGATATAGGTGTGCCTTTTCCACCCAGCAATAAGGCCATTTGTTTATTTTTTAGTACATTTCCTCTTATTGCTGGCGTTTGAAACTTTGAATGTGAACGACAATATGATATTCAAGTGTGTCAAGTTAGTACAAATACTATCCTCAGTTGTTTTGATGTGGGTGTGCCTTTCCCACCCAGCAATAAGACCATTTGTTCATTTTTTAGTACATTTCCTCTTATTGCTGGCGTTTGAAACTTTGAATGTGAACGACAATATGATATTCCAGTGTGTCAGGTTAGTACAAATACTATTGTCAGTTGCTTTGATGTGAGTGTCTTTTCTACCCAGCAATAAGGCCATTTGTTCATTTTTAGTACATTTCTTCTTATTGCTGGCTTTGAGACTTTGAATGTGAACGACAATATGATATTCAAGTGTGTAAGGTTAGTACAAATACTAGCGTCAGTTGTTTTGATATGGGTGTGTCTTTCCCACCCAGCAATAAGGCCATTTGTTCATTTTTTAGTACATTTCTTCTTATTGCTGGCTTTTGAGACTTTGAATGTGAACGACAATATGATATTCAAGTGTGTTAGGTTAGTACAAATACTATCGTCAGTTGTTTTGATATGGGTGTGTCTTTCCCACCCAGCAATAAGGCCATTTGTTCATTTTTTAGTACGTTTCCTCTTATTGCTGGCTTATGAGACTTTGAATGTGAACGACAATATGATATTCAAGTGTGTCATGTTAGTACAAATACTATCGTCAGTTGTTTTGATGTGAGAGTGTCTTTTCTACCCAGCAATAAGGCCATTTGTTCATTTTTTAGTACATTTCTTCTTATTGCTGGCTTTGAGACTTTGAATGTGAACGACAATATGATATTCAAGTGTGTTAGGTTAGTACAAATACTATTGTCAGTTGCTTTGATGTGAGTGTCTTTTCTACCCAGCAATAAGGCCATTTGTTCATTTTTTAGTACATTTCTTCTTATTGCTGGCTTTGAGACTTTGAATGTGAACGACAATATGATATTCAAGTGTGTTAGGTTAGTACAAATACTAGCGTCAGTTGTTTTGATATGGGTGTGTCTTTCCCACCCAGCAATAAGGCCATTTGTTCATTTTTTAGTACATTTCTTCTTATTGCTGGCTTTGAGACTTTGAATGTGAACGACAATATGATATTCAAGTGTGTTAGGTTAGTACAAATACTATTGTCAGTTGCTTTGATGTGAGTGTCTTTTCTACCCAGCAATAAGGCCATTTGTTCATTTTTTAGTACATTTCTTCTTATTGCTGGCTTTGAGACTTTGAATGTGAACGACAATATGATATTCAAGTGTGTTAGGTTAGTACAAATACTAGCGTCAGTTGTTTTGATATGGGTGTGTCTTTCCCACCCAGCAATAAGGCCATTTGTTCATTTTTTAGTACGTTTCCTCTTATTGCTGGCTTATGAGACTTTGAATGTGAACGACAATATGATATTCAAGTGTGTCATGTTAGTACAAATACTATCGTCAGTTGTTTTGATGTGAGAGTGTCTTTTCTACCCAGCAATAAGGCCATTTGTTCATTTTTTAGTACATTTCTTCTTATTGCTGGCTTTGAGACTTTGAATGTGAACGACAATATGATATTCAAGTGTGTTAGGTTAGTACAAATACTATTGTCAGTTGCTTTGATGTGAGTGTCTTTTCTACCCAGCAATAAGGCCATTTGTTCATTTTTTAGTACATTTCTTCTTATTGCTGGCTTTGAGACTTTGAATGTGAACGACAATATGATATTCAAGTGTGTTAGGTTAGTACAAATACTAGCGTCAGTTGTTTTGATATGGGTGTGTCTTTCCCACCCAGCAATAAGGCCATTTGTTCATTTTTTAGTACATTTCTTCTTATTGCTGGCTTTGAGACTTTGAATGTGAACGACAATATGATATTCAAGTGTGTTAGGTTAGTACAAATACTATTGTCAGTTGCTTTGATGTGAGTGTCTTTTCTACCCAGCAATAAGGCCATTTGTTCATTTTTTAGTACATTTCTTCTTATTGCTGGCTTTGAGACTTTGAATGTGAACAACAATATGATATTCAAGTGTGTTAGGTTAGTACAAATACTAGCGTCAGTTGTTTTGATATGGGTGTGTCTTTCCCACCCAGCAATAAGGCCATTTGTTCATTTTTTAGTACGTTTCCTCTTATTGCTGGCTTATGAGACTTTGAATGTGAACGACAATATGATATTCAAGTGTGTCATGTTAGTACAAATACTATCGTCAGCTGTTTTGATGTGAGAGTGTCTTTTCTACCCAGCAATAAGGCCATTTGTTTATTTTTTAGTACATTTTCTCTTATTGCTGGCGTTTGAAACTTTGATTATGAACGATGATATGATATTCAAGTGTGTAAGGTTAGTACAAATACTATCGTCAGTTGTTTTGATATGTGTGTGTCTTTCCCACCCAGCAATAAGACCATTTGTGCATTTTTTTAGTACATTTCATCTTATTGCTGGCTTTTGAGACTTTGAATGTGAATAACAATATGATATTCCAGTGTGTCACATTAGTACAAATTCTATCGTCATAGAACCAGTAATAACTGTCCCTCCTGCTAGAGAAAGACCCAAGAAGAAGACTGGTAAGTATTTTAATGTATAAGTATTATACTCTATTGCTTACTAGCTGAGCCACTGGAGTTAAGTGACATAGAACCAGTACTAACTGACCCTCTGCGAGTGGAAGACCTAAGAAGGAGACTGGTAAGTATTTTAATGTATAAGTATTATACTCTATTGCTTACTAGCTGAGCCACTGGAGTTAAGTGACATAGAACCAGTACTAACTGACCCTCCTGCTAGTGGAAGACCTAAGAATGAGACTGGTAAGTATTTTAATGTATAACTATTATACTCTATTGCTTAGTAGCTGAGCCACTGGAGTTAAGTGATGTAGAACCAGTACTAACTGCTCCTCCTGCTAGAGGAAGACCCAAGAAGAAGACTGGTATATTTTATGTGTAGATGAGTGGTGTTAAAAGACTTGGATTTGAAAATGGTTGATCATCACTACCTTTGTGATTAGCTTCATCTGACAGATATTATCTTCTCAAAAAATCGTGCAGCGACAATTTCCCCATATAAATGGACTTCAAAATACACTTTTGGGACAAAAATTATGCTTTTCCTCTCTTCCCTCTACTACTCATGCTGTACTGATTTTGCACACAGGTATATTGTTTTTAATTGTACTGTATGTACTTACCATATAACGGGGATTATTAATATCAAAACGTTCCAAAATATTTTAATGTGCTCAATCCGCCATATTGTTCATGCCCAGAAACAATTATTGTCACAAGCTTTAAGCAGGGCTATTGAGACATTACAGGTGGCCCAGGGAAATGAATGGAGGGTCCCTTTGCATGTGAAGCAAGCAGATTTTTGGGGGTTTATGAATTGTCCATAATGTGGTCATTAATTAATACACCCAATCTACTGTTATCACAACCACATGTTAGGATATTAATTCATCCTCAGTGGCAGTACTTGACATCAACAATTGGGAATAAGAGACTGTGGTTTATTTGCTATTGCATATGCTCTTGAAGCATGCCTGGAAAATACTTCAGATTATGTTAACTTTGAACAGAATAAGATGTGCCATCATTAGCTTATTTGCCTAACAAGGTACATTAACTTAGTTCCCAGAATTGACAGAAGTTAATAGTGCTTTGTATTGGTGTTTTGTTTATGTAGAATGCCAGAGTTTTTTGATACAATGTGATCTTTGTAAACAATGGTATCATTACAAATGTGTTATTGTAGAGTTGATAAATTTCATTCATATAATAAGGAAAAGACTAAGTCATCTGCCTGTGTGTAGTCTTCTTATAGTTCTCTTTGTAGAGCTTCATAAAGTAAAGAAGTAACAGTCAATTCTCATGAAAATACATTTGTATTTTGAATGACAAACTGGACATTTTGTATCTAGGTCAGTTAGTGCTGGCTCTATGTCACTTAACTCCAGTGGCTCAGCTACTAAGCAATAGAGTATAATAGTTATACATTAAAATACTTACCAGTCTTCTTCTTGGGTATTCCTCTAGTAAGAGGAACAGTTAGCACTGGTTCTATGTCACTTAACTCCAGTGACTCAGCTACTAAGCAATAGAGTATAATAGTTATACATTAAAAATTTAAAATACTTACCAGTCTTCTTCTTAGATCTTCCCTCTAGCAGGAGGAACAGATAGTACTGGCTCTACATCACTTAACTCCAATGGCTAAGCTAGTTAGCAATAGAGTATAATAGTTATACTCAATACAAATGATTGATTTGTCATAGTTGAACCAGTCGAACCATCTTGAACATCTGCAAAACCACATTAAATATATACTCAATACAAATGATTGATTTGTAATGGTTCAAACCAGTCGAACCATTTTGAACTTCTGTAAAAACCGTCAAGTTGCTTCTGAAGCGAAGATGATAGGATGCACTGTTACCTGGTAAATGAAACAGGACTCCACCCACAGCTCCCAAAACGATACATCCATCTTCTTGATATTGTCTATTACACCTTGAACTGAGAGAAAGACAGATGATAGACATTAATTGTACACTGTAAAAGCAGTAGTGTGCACAGCACACCTAAATCGGGTGTGCTAACAGTTTCTCCATATGCACACTAAGTGTGCTGCCAACACCCACTGTGAAAGGATGCTCACCACATTGAATTGAAGTGTGTTAAATACATTATTGCTACCAGTTAACATGTGAAAAAAACGACAAAAAATAATAAAACAATACTGAATATAAAACCTAAATGAAAAGGGGGAAAAACAAAAACAAACAATCAACTTGATCAAAGAAACAAAATCCACCAGCCAAATTGCTAGTCTTTTTATTTCAGTCCTGTGTGTGACAAGGTAGGAAGAATCTTGGGTAACAAATGTTTAACAGAGGGTGATGCTTTCTCAGAATTGTACTTCAAGACCAGAATTTCTAGCATACAATAAAAGTTACTACAGTCCCTAGGATAACAGATATTGTAAACAAAAAATGCTGCCATTAAAGCAAATGGCAGTTCAGCCATTTCTAGTGTCAATGACACGTTTGTCAACAATCATGTACGTAGTGGCATCTGATTGACCTTCACCAGTAATTATAATATAGGGCTCAAGAATATCGTTGTTGGAGACAATGGAACTCACATCAGAGGTGCATCCCTAAAAAAAAAGATTACCATATTAGGAACACACACACATGTATTATAATTAACATACCAAAGCAATGAAAACAACTTTATCAGTGTCCACCTTACATCACCTCTCTGGTAGTAAAGCCACCAAAATAATGAGAGCAACTAATTTCTTTATATCTAAAAGGATATCACATATCAATTATTCAGTATGGTTAAATAAATCCTTGTACCTTTAATTGGTTCATACTTTTAAAGAGCAGTGTGCACAGCACGACTTTTTTCTCTAATTGTGCCTGTGCTATAATATTAGCTGCAATGTCTGTCCATGACTTTCAAAAATTTTTTTAGAGATTTTCCTCATTATGAATTTGTTCTAAATCTGTCATTACCTAATTAAAATTAATGACAACTAAAAGTTTAATAACTCATATAATGTGTATACCTGATCCATATCCTGTAACCTTTCAAACATTGAGTCCAAATTCATAGGCTTTTCAAGAATGGTTTGTCTTCTCAAGGGAAATGACCTCTTCATCAAATCAGACACAACTGTGTCATTTCGTTTTTTCCTCTTGAACTCAGCTTTTAATAAGTTATGATGTCTTTCAAGTGACACTGCATCTTCTCCTGGAGAAAATAGTGGAGGCCTTCTTGGTGTCTGTGTGATGCCAGGGCTTTTTCTCTTTGGAGACGTTTTGCTTGTAGTGACTGGAGTAGCAGAGGAAGATGAACCACAAATAGTAGATGGATGTCTAAATTCTTTAAAGTGATTCATTAATAATTGTATAATACCACCTAATGAGAAAAAGTTATACAGCATTATCTTTAATAACAAGAACATACTTACATATGGAGCTCCTGTTGGCTGAGCCATGAAATCATATTGTTGAATAACCGATCTCCCTACATTTATGTAGTCCTCGCGAGTAGGGTACCTCTTATACGCAAGCATTGTGGAAGCAACACTTGAGAGAAAAGACTTAGTTGTTTCACTTGTCATTTCCTTATTTAGCAAACCCACTTCGACATCGGCTTGAGAGTGTTTTGGAAGGAGGAAAGGGTTAGGTAGAGGAATGTGATCATCTTCTGACTTTATTATCTTTTCCTTTTTCTTTTAGATGAATTACCAACTTCCTCAATTGAAAGTTAGTACCTTCCTCTTCCAAGCCGGTGGTAAAAGTGGTGCTGGCATTTGAGCAAACAGAATCTGTTCCAAGACCAGTATCAGTCAAATCGCTATCAATCTCCATGTCAAGGCCCAGTTCATCATCTTCTTCAAGTACAGTACCACCAATTGCAGGCCTTTTACTTGCTCTCTACTTATTAGAAAAATCATAATAATTATTAATAATTTTATCAATGTTCTCAAATCACATGTATCTAACCATATCCAATTGAGCATCTGATGGTGTAGCTAATTGACTAATGTCAAAAAGTAGTGGAAGAACTACTGCTTTGAGCTTCTCTCTGTTCTCCAATTGACAACCTTTATCAACATCAACGTACTCTTCCCAAGCCTTATCAAATCGTTGAAAAGTGATTCCTACGTTGACATTTCCATGGAACTTAAATTCTTTCCGAAATTCTCTTTCTAAGAATGGTGAAAAATTTTTTTCTCTCCAAATAATTCACCAAGACAGACTTATTACTCATCTTTCTTCTACGACCTCAGACAACCTGCGGTTCCTAAAGCGAATAGGGGAGGAGATTCATGAGAAACGTGGCTGTGACCACAAAATGGCCTCTTTTGCTCAGAGTAGTCAAGGTAGATGGAACTGTCCCCTTTGCACTTCATTTGCGGCCAAAAATTTGAAAGGAGTAGTAAGGTATGTTGGCAGTGTTTATGCCCATGATTCGAACTTTCGTATATGCTGTGGAGTTGATGGTTGTCACAGAACTTATATATAGGAAGTTTGTCTCTTACAAGAAGCATATTTATGAAAAACATATAAAGATAAGCCATGCTGGTGGAGCTGGGTTATTGCAGTCCGAGGATATGGAAGTTTCAAGTGATTATAGACAGGATGGTTTTGATAAAGATGACAGTATTTCTCTATCTCCCACAGATGTAGCGGCTAACAACCTAATGAAGATATCTGCTCTGTTTTTGCTGAAACTTGAAAATGAGTTTAAAGTTACATCAACAGTCCTTGATTGTATTATTGAAGATGTAACAACTCTATTGGATAATAAAATTGATTCCTTTTGTAATGAATTGGTTGCTAAGTTGTCTCAAAGGAACATTGTGTTTGATTCTGAGATTAATTCTGTTTTTGAAAATGCTGTAGTGAGAAATCCATTTGAAGGACTACATAGTGAATATTTCAGAGATAAATACTGTCAAGAGGAATTACAATTATTGGTTAGTTAAAATAAATTGTGGGTGTTGTACCATATTAATTTTATCATTGAATAGGAGCCAGTGAAAAGAAAACTAGGTGAACAGCAATTGGCTTCTGGTAAAACAATACAGTATTTTGTATACAAGATACCATTAATTTCATCTTTGAAGTAGTTACTTTCTGATCAGTTTATACTTGATGAGGTATGTGTAAATATAATTGCCGATATATAAATTATCAATTAATAAGTTAAGATCATTATTATTGTTAAAGATTTTTAGAGGTCATCAATGAAGAGAGAATCTTTTAAATGATTACTGTGATGGATCTGTATATAACTCTCATGAACTGTTTTCTAAAGATCACATTGCCTTGAAACTAATCATATACTATGATGATGTTGAGGTATGCAACCCATTGGGATCATGAGCAAAGAAGCACAAACTAGGTATTCACATGCATGTCTTATGTGTAATAACCCAATGATTTTGTGTATTCTCATTGACAGCCATTTTTATTACTCTCTTGGGAATATTTCCCCAGTCTATCACTCAACAATGAAAGCCATTCAATTATTGGCAATTACAAAATCAAGTGTCCTTACCAAGTACTGTCCTGATGTTATTCTACACAATTTCATGGAGGACATCAAGAAACTAGAATCTGTAAGTTATTTGTTTTAGGTTTAACTTGAATCTATATTTAACAACAGGACGAAGGAGTTAAGATCAACATTAATCAGACTGACTATAAATTCAATGGAACTGTGATCCTTATTCCTGGGGATAATTTAGCCAGCCAGTATCTTGGTGGTTATAAAAGTTTGACTAGCACTCTGAGAAAGTGTAGACATTGTATGGCTGTCAATGTTCAAATGTAAACTCTGGTAAAATGATTTTAGGTTGTTTTAATTCTCCAAATTAAACTTTTTTAAATAGTTCATTGCTAAGACATTTGAACCCAGATCAAAGCAAACTCATACCTTACATTGTGCCTCTCTACATGGACCTTGTCATGATCGTTTCAGTACGACATATGGTATTCACTGAGATTCAATTGTGAACTCTTCCAGGTATAGATATTTATGATGGGGTACAGGGTCAGTCTGTTTTACATTGCAAAGCCTTTTTAAAGTTATATAGCCATGTTCATATTGATATCTGTTTTATTTTTTATTTGACAGATATTTTCATGTTATGGAAGGTCTTGTGCCTGATATAATGCATGATATTTTGGAGGGTGTTCTTCCTTTTGAATTAAAAGATTTGGTGAAATTTTTGATTTCAGAAAAAGTGATCACTCTTGCCGAAGTTAATGATGCTATTTGTTCTTTCCCTTACATGTTTGTTGATGTTGTCAATAAGCCAAATATTATTGAGACTTCTACTTTATGCTCAACTGATCACTCATTGAAACAAACTGGTTAGACTGATAATCATTGTAAAATTAGTAGCTACTTTTTATTTATTAATTTAGCATCTGAAATGTTGTGCTTGAGGTGTTTGTTACCATTGATGATTGGAGAAATAATTGAGAAAGGATGTGCACAATGGGACAACTATCTACTCCTACTTACAATAATGAATTACTGTTTTACTCCAACTTTTAGCAAAGAATGGGCTGCTTACTTATGTATGACAATTGATGAACATCATAAATGTTTCGCACAGCTATATCCATCTTGTTGATTAATTCCCAAGACTCATTATTTAGTGCACTACCTGGAGATAATGTGCAAGTCAGTAAAACTGATCAGTTGATTATTTTAATTGTGACTAAAACAAATTTGGACCTTTAGTGCATTTCTGGTGTATGCATTTTGAAGAGAAGCACAATTATTTTAAAGACCTTGCCACAGAATAAAAAGCTTTAAGAATGTTCCCAAGACAATGGCTACTAGACACCAGTTGTTAATGTGTTACTATAGAAATAATAGTGTTGATTCAAGTCCCTATTTCAAAGAAACCAATGCTGGGCCAGGTATAATTATTAATAATAAAATCATATTATGAACATTATTGCACGTATCATTCTTACAGGGTTAAAATCTACTATTGTCTCTTTAACATACAAGGATGAACTGTTGGAACAGTTTCCATCATTAAGTGACAAAGTTATGAGGTTGGTATTATTTTTTAAGTACTCTAAATTACCACATTTGCTATTTAGATTACAGTGGATAGAGATGAATGGGACTAGATACAAAAAAGGTGGAGTTGTTGTTTTAGACATGGACCTTCTTCCTGAATTTGGAGTGATCAGTGATATTATTGTTTTCAACACTGATGAGTTTTATTTAGTTTGTGACATACTCTTCACTCATCTTTTGAACATCAATTACATTCCTATTTGGTTAGTCATGACCATATATTTACTGTAGTCAAACAAAAGGACCTATATGATCATATGAGATTGTCTGTTTATGAAATTTCTAATTCATTGTACATCTCATTAAAATACCAGTTAGTTGATAAAATTATGTAATAATTACTTGTTATTTAATTAAGTTTGTTTTATGTAATTCAGTATACTTTTTATCATGTGTTATTTGATAACATATATTATCTAAAATTTATTTACCTATTTTTGTATGTTGACAAAGTCAGTTTTAGTGTTAATACACAAAAGAACTTGATGAATGAGATGGGTGTATCATACACACAACAAATCTATTAAAGAGAGGGGTGTGTATCATGTAGCTTCTTCTGGAGGCATGTCACCATTGAGTATTTATCAAGCATTAGTTCTGAACTACAAAGACTCTTTCCCTTGGACTAAAACTCATGTATGGCAGACAGATGAAAGATGTGTAACACCTACTTCAATTGAAAGCAATTTTAATCAGCTCATGAATCATCTCCTTAATCTTGTACCTATACCATATATAAACATCCATCCATTGTACAAAAACTGTATGACTGAAAAAACACAGTCACAGGTTAATATTTCACAGGAAGTAGATGGATTGTTTGATTATGTAATGTTAGGTGTGGGTGGAGATGGGCATATAGCATCTATTTTTACATCTGATATGATTGAACAGCAATATTTGACTCAATCCATCTCATTAACTTATTGTCTACATATCCTATTGCCATCAAAAAGCGTGTGTCCTTAACTATAAAACAGCTTATTAAAGCAAGAATCATTAGTGTACTGATCACTGGTGATGGAAAGTGTGACCTACTTATGAAAGTCAAATAACAATGTCTATACACTAGCAAGTTGTAGCAACATTACTTTACCTATAGTACAATTACTTCATATGGCACTTCCTGGAACAGTGAAAGTTTGGATAGACAGAGATTTGTGTAATTGATTAAAATAACATGTTTTCCTATTGTACATTCAATAATAATTATATTAGTTATGTAATCAAGTAATTTTCTTTAATTCATCAGGTTTATATACACCATTCTCTGTTATGATACCAGTGATAAGATCAGCAGGAGTAACATCAAATGAAGGATTCCAACAATCAATACTGTCAGGTGCTATCATTTTATTGCCAAAATAAATCATTTCTTGCTTTTTACGTTCCTCTATAACAATCTGTGAACCAGATGACAATCCAAAATCTATAGTAGTAAATGGTGCAGCAACATAGAAGGGTATGTTGTGGTATTGTGCAAGAACAGCTAGTTGATAAGTACCAATTTTATTAGCTGTATCTCCATTAGCTACAACTCGATCAGCACCAACAACAACTGCAGAGATACCTTTCTCTTTCATAAGACATCCACACATTGAGTCACAAATTAAAGTGGCAGGTATTTTCTCATGAACTAGCTCATATGCTGTCAATCTAGAGCCTTGATTATAGGGACGTGTTTCAGTACAGTAAGCATGGGACAGTTTACCATTCTCTGATAGTGCTCTTATAACACCTAATGCTGTACCATAACCTCCAGTTGCTAAAGATCCAGTATTACAATGGGTTAATATGGTGACTTGATCTCCAGTAGAATTTGCAAGAATATATTCAGCTCCATGAAACCCAATTTTTCGATTGGTTGTGACATCATCTTTAAGCATCTGTGACAATTGATTATATAGAATATCTGTAAACTTCTTAGTGTCTAATTCATTATTAGAAAGTTCAGCAATGTATTTCATAAATCGAGTAGCTATTAAAATATTAAAGCAATTAGTGAAATTATGTCCTAATTTATTATATGAGAATCAGAAATAAATGAATACATGTCTAATTACATGGAGACACTAGACAAGTTGAAAATCACTAGATCTGACATGTGGATGGAAAATATACAAATGTTATGACTATCTGATGTCATAAATAATAGTATATTGTACATTGAGACGAGGAGAAGGGAAGGGACATACTTAATGTGTAAAACAATGCTACATAGTTTACAATGTATATTAATCTTCCTAATATATAAAGGCAAAGATTCAGCTATACTTATAAAAGCAATATTTAAACAATAAACTTGTTGCTGAATTTTTATAATAGGTCTAGGACATGTACAAATGTGTTTAATGGTGGCAATGAACTACATTATATGATAAAAAGACATGGATTTATCACACATATATTACAATATGTTGTAAACTGTGCACTTTCATTGCTTATACAAATTATGTTTCCTCTCCTTCTCCTCCTTCCAATCTTGCCCCCATGGCCAAACAATTGATGGGAAAGATTGTGTAAAACTTTAACATAGCACCTTGTTCTGTAATATATAATAATGGATGTGACTGAAAATTAGGTGACCTCATGTGATGTGTGAAGCAACAACATGGAACTAGATAAAGTAATTAAAGAAAATAGCTATAAGTATTGTGTACTATCTATTAAAAGAATAGCAAGGTATTGTTATTAATACATAGATGAAGTCTAATGGTCATTATGCTAGGCTATTATTTAAATAGTCATTATGACAATTTACATGACATTTGCAGAGAGACAGAAAACTATTTGGTAATGTTTCATATTTATGTGGCCAGCAATATTTCATGCAGGAAGAACAAATTGTTGTATTAGTTTTCTAGACTCATCCCTATTAATCTTTCAGTCATAGGACAGAGTCTAGCTTGTGAGACTACTTCTATTTACTAACATTTGTCTTGTCTATGGAACCTCATACAGTATTGACTATATTAACCAATTAATTCTATTAATAAAGAACTATAACTATGTAGCTCCTAATAAAATACTTACAAGCTACCATACCAGTTTACAACAACAATAACAACAACTAACAACAACCAGTAAATGATTGTACATACAATATAATATATTATTATACTAAATGATTCTTACCTTCATTTCCCTTATGACTTTCCAAGCATCTTCTACACCATTGACTGGTTCATAGACAGTATGTTCAGGCAATAGAAGCTGATTAAGAATTTGTAGACTACCTTGTACTTTATCAAAACGAATAGACTCCAGAGACATATGCATCTTCAGCACGAAGCACCTCCTACTATACTATTAGCTATTAATTCTTATTATGTATAGATTAGAAAAGAGATGATATTATACTTCATTTCATAATTTCTTACTGAGAGAAAAAAGTTTGTGCCACAAAAAACTAGGAGTTATACACGTACGAGTCGCGTTGTGTGTATTGGTTCCAATATTTTGTTTTCTGGGTTCCATGTTAGAGATAGTGTTTGTTGGGTTCTATAATTGTATTGTAACAGTTCCTTGTGTTCTATTAAGTTCTATTGGTTTCAGTTTTCATGATTAGTATATTTTAACCATATGATCTTTAGTATATTTACATCTGTGACATATTTAGTTTGTCCTTATTCTTTAGCTATATAATGTTTCTAGTATAATTTGTGTACAGCAATGTGTACTCTTTTGCTAGTTCCTCATCTCTACAGGTTCACATTTTGTATCACCTCAAATTTTAACAATCCTACTTGAAAAACTTAGTATATATATGTACTTCAATCATCAAGATTATTGAGATCTATACCTAATTGATTATGTAGCTCTTTAGTTCTGCTTCAATAAAGACTAATTAAGGTGGAACCACAATTTTCATGGTGATAGGAGCTGCTTCATGCATTTGACAAAAGATGAACACTTAATGACTATGAAGCCAGTGGAATTGACATGATCAGGCACCAATATGGACTTTTTGAGTTCATGCTTTACTGTTATCTGAAGCAGCTGTTAATGTATCACTGTAATTTTTTCTATAGAAGTCATTTCATGTCATTTTCTTCATCCTTGATAGAAAAGCATAAAAAGCAAACACATATACATCATTGTTAAATTGGAAAAATCTATCAGAAAACCATTACATTTGTCAGTAAGTGACAATGGTTATTGTCATAGTAGTTTTAAATATTGTAAGTTGTGTATGTAGTGACACAGGACAAAGGATGAAAACAACAAACAAACAACTATATTTTCAGAACAACTTAACAACAAGACCACTATCAACTGACAGTTTACAAGTTAAATACACAATACTTATATGGATTCACCAACCAATAGTTAGATAACTATTAAAAATAGAAATAATAATAATAATAATAATAATAATAATAATATATTACACAAAATACAAAGTTTAAGTCGTGTTTCAATTTATCACACTCTCCCCCATCTAGCTAAAATGTGAAGGGGCTGAACCAAGTAACTGGTTTATGAACATGAGTGGAATGATGGAGAGAACTAAAACATGTGATGACAGTTGAAGTGATGAGTTGGTAACTTCACTCTGATGACATCATCATTAAATGACAGGTAGTGATGTCATCATATATGATGACATCATCTAAATCCATCACCTACACCCTAAACCAAACCTTATGACACATAGTGATGTCATCATATAGTACAAGTTACATCAGCATAGAAGTTACACCAAGAATGACCCGATGAGTTAGAATTCATTGTAGGAGAGGAAGGGATATAAATGTTTGTTGTTGAATTCAGGACAGGCCAGTCATCAAAATCATCAACTTTGAACAAGTACTACTGTCAAAGGAAAGATACTATAATTGGTTGAAATGACAACGTAAAATAATGTCAGTTGTGGTTTTAACCTTATATGAGACTGGGTCTGTAATTTGAATGATTTCTGCATGAATCCACTGAGGTGGTCCATAATAATTATGTGTGAACACTTGATCTCCTATACTGAAGGCACATACATTTTTGTTGACAGAAGTTGGTTCTATTTATTTGATACCTTGTGAGAAAAGTCTGGGTGGATAAAATCTAATTGAGTTCATAAATGTCTACCTGTTAGAAGTTCTGCTGGGGTGTAACACGATAATGTTATAAAAATTTAAGAAGACCCTCGACAATTAAGGAGAGGTGTGAGTTTGCTTCATACTGTGTTGTTTCGTAAAAAATTGAAAGATATCACTGATAAAGGCAGTTATGTTATCAGAAACTAGTTGTTTTGGTAAACCATGCATTGAGAAAATTTGTTTTGGTTTCTTGATGGTAAGTTCCAAAGAAGTAGAATCTATAATGAGCCATTTTGAATGAACATCTAGCAAAAGGAAGAAATTTTGCTGAAAAACGGTCCAGCATGATTGAGATGAACTCTAGTCCAAGGTTGTCAAGGAACTCCCAAATGTGTAAGGGTGCTCTGGCAAGTAGTGCAAGTATTTCAAGCTTGCACTTTTGTTTTGATATCAGAATCAATACCAGACCACCATACATACAAACGAGCTAACGTTTTCATTTTTCCCATTCCTGGATATGTTTCATGAGAGCTGTATTATGTCTAATGGGAGGTACATTCACATGAGAACCCCATAATAAACAAATGTCTAAAAGACTGAGTTCCATTTGATGCTGGTGATATGGAATGAAGTTTGCTGTTGGTTATGTAAACGTTCAGTGTCAGCTGGCAATTGATGGGCCAGAACAGTTCCAATGCCATACAGTGAGGCATCACATGATAATAATAAGAGTTTTTTGACTGTCAAAATGTACAAGTAATGATGACAATTGAAGGATATCTTTGACCAGTTGGAAAGCACTTTCTTGTGTCTTTATCCATGACCAATGGCCACCTTTTCATAGAAGGGCATATAATGAGGCCAGGATTTGCCAGATTTTGTAAATAACTTGTAACAACAGTTGAGAAGACCTAAAAATGATCTTAATTCTGTGACATTCAAAGGTGCTGGTGCTTCTTGAATAGCTTTAACATTGGAGTGGGAAAGGTAGAGTTCTGAGTTATCAATAATGTAACCTAAATACTCAACTGATGTTGTAGCAAAGGTGCATATAGAACATTTTAATATAAGTCCTGCAGAGGACAGTCTAAAAAGTACACAGGTGAGATTGTGTAGGTGATCCTCTTCATTGGTACTGGAGACCAAGATATCATTGATATATACATAGACATTAGGTAAGTCACACAAAACATTCTTCACAGCCTGTTGAAAATTTTAATATAAGTTATGCAGAGGACAGTCTAAAAAGTACACAGGTGAGATTGTGTAGGTGATCCTCTTCATTGGTACTGGAGACCAAGATATCATTGATATATACATAGATATTAGGTAAGTCAAACAAAACATTCTTCACAGCCTGTTGAAAAGGACTTGGAGTCATTGAAATGCTAAACAGTAGATGTTGATATGGAAACAACTCTTTATGAGTTTCAATGGTTGTATACTGCTTAGAGTGTTTATGTAAAAGTACTGCTGGTTGGCATGGCTCAAATGAAGTTTCGAGAAGAACAAGCACCTTTTAATGCTGCAAAAATGTTTTCAATGCAAAGTAATGAATGGCTATCAGTAGTTAGAAACTGTTTGACAGTAACTTTGTAATTTCTGCAAAGGTGTCTTTTTTTGTAATAGGAACAATTTGGGCTGGCCCAAACAACATGCTGAACAGGGTAATGATACCCAATTCTTGTAATCGAGAGATTACAAGATTACAGGTCTGGCTTTGAAGTATTTTGGGACAACCTAAGGATACACAAATAGTTATTCAAAATAGGTCAGTATACTTGTCAAGAAGTGTTGAGAGTTATAGAGTTTGTCAAGGGAATGAATACTGTTCCAATCTAATTTAATTATTTCAAGTCAATTTCTACCAAAAGACTTGGTCCATGTCCATGCATGACTAGGAGTGGGAGAATCTGAGACTGTGATTGGTAATCTACTGGTATACATCACAAATGCCAAGGGTCATGAGTTGCAATTAAGATGTTGGGTGAGAAATAGAATTATAAGTTTACAATTGACAAAGACACCCTATGTTTAGTTCCATTGGAAGATCTAACACCCATTTACTTATACAGCGTTTACACTAGACCAATTAACCCAGGTTAAAATTAGCCTGGGTTAGTTTCCGAGTTAAGTTAGCAGTGTAAACACAACTTTAACCTGGGTTAAGTGTTTATCCCGAGTTAACTTTAACTCATATATTTTCCTAGGTCAAATATTGGGCTAAAAATAGACTCGGGTTTATTTTACAGTGTAAACAGTTTAGCCCAGGCTAAGCCACCCTACTTCAGTCTAATTATTAACCCTATCACAACTTAAACACGTGCCTAATTGTGGCTAAAGAAGAAAGAGCAAAAAATTGGACAGATGAAGAAACAGCAGAGCTAATAGCAGTTTGGTCTGATGATGTTATACAAGAAGAGTTAGAAGGCCCTAGAAATAAAGATGTTTTTGAGAAGTTAAGTCAAATATTGAAATCATGGCTCAATGTAGAGAACGAATCAAAAAATTAAAGAAAGATTATCGAAAAACAGCAGATAACAATAATGTTACAGGGAAAAAGAGAAAAACTTGTAAATTTTTTGATGAGTTAGACAATATTCTTGGTATTAAACCAGCAACAAAACCTTCAGTTATAATGAGTTCTGAGGATGGATTGCAAGATGATAGTGATAATGAACAAACTCTGTTATCTCCAATATAGTAGGTGATGGAAATTTGAAGATCAAAGTACAACATCAACCAGTCAAGACCATGATGTAAACACTTCTTCAAATTCTGACACAGTACATTCTACAAAAGAGCAAAAAAACATCAAAGCTCCCACTAAGAGGAAGAAATCTACTACTAGACTAGAGAAAAGCTTAGAAACTGTTATTGACAAGTTTATGGAGGGACAGAAAGAAATGGAGGCACGTTATTTAGAACTGGAGGAGAAGCGAATAAAATTTGAGCATGATATAGAAAAGTCTTGATTGCAGATGAAAGAAAGGAGATTGGAGTCAGAACAAAAACATGAAATGAATATGTGGATGATGATAATGCAAGGAATGGGACGAGGATATCCTTCCTATCATCCCTCACACCATCCCCCACAGCAACCATATCCTATACCAGGTGGTTATAATCATGAATTTGACACTTCTGACAATAGCTAATCAGTTAAATTTTATAATATCATCATCAAAAACTGTGATATTCATATTATTGCTATGTATCATTGTTCAAGTAATCAATGAGAATCATTTACATTATCATCAAAAGTAATGTTATTTTATGTTATTGATATCATTGTTCAAGTAATCAATGAGAATCATTTACATTATCATCAAAAGTAATGTTATTTTATGTTATTGATATCATTGTTCAAGTAATCAATGAGAATCGTTTACATTATCATCATAAGTAATGTTATTTTATGTTATTGATATCATTGTTCAAGTAATCAATGAGAATCATTTACATTATCATCAAAAGTAATGTTACTTCATGTTATTGATATTATTGTTCATTTATGAAGTAATCAATGAGAATATTTCGAATACTTGAACCTTGTGTTTCATCATTACCAGATCCAGTAGGTATATCTTCTGGCTGAGAATATTCATTTGTACTAATAGACCACTCTGAATCAAAAAACTCTGAATGTGTCTCACAAACATTATGAAGAATACAACATGCCATTATTATTATTGGAGTATTTTCAGGTTTAGCATCCAGCCTTTTTATTAGGCACCTCCATCTACCTTTCAATTGTCCAAAAGTATTTTCAATGACTATGCGTGCTTTACTGAGCCTGTAATTAAAAAGTTGTTGGCTACGAGTGAGTAAACCATTATGAGGAAATGGTTTCAACAACCAAGACTTTAATGGATAGGCTGAATCACCAAGTAAACAAACAGGAACATCCTTACTACCAATGCTTTTCTTCAGACCATTAAACAACCTACCTTCAATCCCCTTTTTATATATTGGTGAATTTGCAAATACACTTGCATCATGTACACTTCCAGGCCATCCTGTGTACACATCAATAAAGCGATACTTATGGTCTGCCACTTCTTGAATAATCATAGAAAACCATCCTTTCCTGTTATAGTAGTCACTGTGAAACTCAGTAGGTGCAATAATAATAAGGTTAATGTAATGTACTAAAGTATTGGACTGAATCATACAATAGGTTTCAGGCAGGGTGTAGGCATCATCTGACCCATCAGACAGGTGAGAGAGATCTAAGGTTGGCTGAGGGGGTCTGACTTGTGGCTATCAGTTTACTATGACACTTTTGTATGAGTCCAATTTCCCAAAGGCTCTGTATTCACCTTTACAAGTACATGGTTGCCTCAACAATAACATGTAGAAGCTGTATAGTCTGTGTCCATGCATGACTAGAAGTGGGGGAATCTGAGACTGTGATTGGTAATCTACTGGTACATCACAAATGCCAAGGGTCATGAGGTTTTCTCCAGTATATAGGTACTGAGTATAATATTGGTAGGTTGCGTTTGAGATGTGGGATGAGAAATAGAATCATAAGTTTGTTCACTTACAATTGACAAAGACGCCCTATGTCTAGTTCTATAGGAACCCATTTACTTGGAATGTCATACAATAGGTTTGACTTTCCCAGGCAATGGGGTGTAGGCATCATCCGACCCATCAGACAGGTGAGAGAGATCTGAGGTCTGCTGAGGGGTCTGACTTGTGGCTATCAGTTTACTATGACACTTTTATATGAGTCCAATTTCCCAAAGGTTCTGTATTCACCTTTAAGAAAACTGCAAGTACATGGTTGCCTCAACAATGATAACATGTAGAAGCTGTATAGTCTGTGTCCATGCATGACTAGAAGTGGGAGAATCTGAGACTGTGATTGGTAATCTACTGGTACATCACAAATGCCAAGGGTCATGACGTTTTCTCCAGTATATAGGCACTGAGAGTAATATTGATAGGTTGCATTTGAAATATGGGATGAGAAATAGAATCATAAGTTTGTTACAATTGACAAAGATGCCCTATGTCTAGTTTTATAGGAACCCATTTACTTGGAATGTCATACAATAGGTTTGACTTTCCCAGGCAAGGTAAACTGGGGTGTAGGCAACATCTGGCCCATCAGACAGGTGAGAGACAGAGATCTGAGATCCGCTGAGGGGTCTGACTTGTGGCTATCAGTTTACTATGACACTTTTGTATGAGTCCAATTTCCCAAAGGCTCTGTATTCACCTTAAAGAAAACTGCAAGTACATGGTTGCCTCAACAATGATAACATGTAGAAGCTGTATAGTCTGTGTCCATGCATGACTAGAAGTGGGAGAATCTGAGACTGTGATTGGTAATCTACATGTACATCACAAATGCCAAGGGTCATGACGTTTTCTCCAGTATATAGGCACTGAGAGTAATATCGATAGGTTGCATTTGAAATGTGGGATGAGAAGTAGAATCATAAGTTTGTTCACTTACAATTGACAAAGATGCCCTATGTCTAGTTTTATAGGAACCTATTTACTTGGAATGTCATACAATAGGTTTGACTTTCCCAGGCAAGGTAAACTGGGGTGTAGGCAACATCTGGCCCATCAGACAGGTGAGAGACAGGTGAGAGAGATCTGAGGTCCGCTGAGGGGTCTGACTTGTGGCTATCAGTTTACTATGACACTTTTGTATGAGTCCAATTTCCCAAAGGCTCTGTATTCACCTTTAAGAAAACTGTAAGTACATGGTTGCCTCAACAATGATAACATGTGTATAGTCTGTGTCCATGCATGACTAGAAGTGGGGAAATCTGAGACTGTGATTGGTAATCTACTGGTACATCACAAATGCCAAGGATCATGAGATTTTCTCCAGTATAGGTATTGAGAGTAATATTGATAGGTTGCATTTGAAATGTGGGATGAGAAATAGAATCATAAGTTTGTTCACTTACAATTGACAAAGGTGCCCTATGTCTAGTTCCATAGGAAGATCTATCACCATTTACTTTGACTGTCATACAATAGGTTTGACTTTCCCATGCAAGGTAAACAGGATGTAAGCATCATCCTACACCATCAGACAGTTGAGAAGGATCTGAGGTTGGCTGAGGGGGTCTGACTTGTGGCTATCAGTTTACTATGACACTTTTGCTATGAGTCCAATTCCCCACAGGGTCTGTGTTCACTTTTAAGAAAACTGCAAGTGCTGGCAACATGTTGCCTCTACAATGATTACATGTAGGTCGACAATCTTGTAGAAACTGCATAGTGGACGAGGAAGGTAATTGCTTTAGTAGGTCTGGGATGTGAAGATCACCAAGCCCCATAGCTCAAGTTGAGGTAGTTGAAAGGCTTTCTTGTATGTGAGGTCTGGCTCTTGTAGTAGACGTCATTGATGTCACAGATTAATCTATCGCAAACCCTTATAATTTTCATTCACAAACGTTTGCTAAATCCCAAGTATATATTCTTTGACTCTCTTCAATTCTGCTACATAAGTAGCTACAGATTCTCTTTCTTTACATGCTCTAATAGATTCTCTTTCTTTACATGCTCTAATGTTGAGTTTAAATGAGAGAAGGTGTAGGGTTATAATGATTGTTGAGGATCTGGATAAAATCCATTACAATTTATCACCTGGGCTAATTGCTTGTAGCAACTCTTATTAAATAGCTGAAATGTTGAAGGGCCATATACAGTAAGTGGTATTAGCTTTCTGTTTAGTTTCGTTCGGCACATGAGGTCCAAGATTCATGACCAAGGTTGAAACCCGAGATCTTTCCACGTACTAACATGTTGAACAGCAACTCCATGTAACCTCGTAGCCAATGTAGTGACTGAGGAAATGGAATGAAAACAACCTTGTACCCATATTTATATGGATTCACCAAGCAATAGTTAGATAACTAATCAAAATAGAAATAATAATAATAAAAATAATAATAATAAATGATAATAGTACACACAAATACAAAGTATAAGTTATGTTTCACTTTATCACACTGTGCAGGTATCTAAATTTTTCTTAAGTTAATGCAAATTGCTAAGATATAATATCAGAATATATTAAAAATTTACAGTCACATGTGATTAAAATACAGTCCTGTTTCTTTACAATGAATTAGAGCATATAAGCTGTGTAGGACCATCCTACATATTTAATATGACTAAGGTAGCCTACCTGTGACATTAAGGAAAAAAATCTTTAACACAATTTCTGTATCCAGGGAGCTATTTTAAAATAACTTTGGAATTATAATGAATCTTTGACAAAGGATATTAAATAAGCTAAAACATTCATTTAATTTGCAACGTTCCTGTCTCTAGTCTTTTCTTTCTAAACTCCAGTTGGGTTCTGTTTGTGCTAATAGTGGTTGCCATGGGAAAAAGTAAGAGTATAATATTTTGCAATAAGCAAAACGACAGGACTGAGTAGTATTTAAGTGTAATCAGTCCTTCTTTTGTTTCTTTCAGAGAGGGAGTGTCTATAATGTTCCTATGTAACTATCTAAGTCTTCCACTTAAATTTGTTCTACCAAGTGTATCTAGACCATACATTACTGTACATTATTCTTGTATATGTAGAGCAATGAATGAGAGATATTTTTTAGTAATATGTTGTATCACATACTGTTATATTAGAGACAGTGCATACAGATCAGAGGTGTATTGAACTTTTACATTCCTGTGATACAACAAATGTTGATACTATGAGAAAAGTCTATATAAGTTTGAGCTTTGTCAAATAGCAATGAAGTAAAATAATAAGGAAGTATCATGTAATGGACTATAACATGCTGACAGGTTATATTGATTATATGTAATCAATGTGCTCAAGTATATAAGGTGTTTTCTCTCAAGGTTGGAGTCATTCTTATAACTTGGTAGATATTTATTTTTTAAAGTATTATGATATGCACCCTTTTTATAATTACTAATTTAATTCATGACAATTTCCCTAAAAGCCTAACAAAACTGCAAAAACAGATTGATTTAACCAATCTATGGTTAGTTGGTTTGCATATAGTGCAGGATGAGATGTTTTATATCTAATATATAAACTAATTGATATGCAATTGTACAACTTATTGTCATAGCAAAGAAGGTTCTGTTTATTGTCTCATTAGATAGACAAAAAAATTATGATGCTTAACTGTTGAATTAGGGCTATGATGATAGAAGTTATGATAGGACAACACTAGAGATAAAAGAAGCATTTTTAGAAGTCACATTTTATTAAGCTATTTGAACTATACAATCCATAGTAATTACTAATCAAAACAAATGTTTATGCAGCCATAAATCAGTTAAAACAACCAACTATTATGTGAATTGTTTTACCATATGATTAACGATGTCAACTGTTTGTCTGAAGAAAGATAATTACATTTCTATGTTTTGTATAACTCTGGTAGAAAATATAGATGTTTGTAAATAATTGAGAAGTAGATGACAAGTTAACACAACTGTACTTGCAAAAATACCTTATTAGGTCTAGTTTGAGTAGCCTGAGAATGGTCTATATAAATATTATTAATTATAACTACTACATGTTTTGATGTCATTACATCCTATAATGTGTTTGATAGGTAGTTTATAGACTGGTAAATAAGTTACATTATCATGATAATATATCAGTACCTCTTATATTCAGCATTATATAAATTGTTTTAGTGTTATTAAAGCTTTTTGTGATTCTCTTTCATTGTTGTTTTACTTATTGTTTTTTTCCTTATAAGATTCTCTGTTTTATTAATCTCACATTTTGTTAAAGTATATATAATAATGATATTTAAAGTATAAAATACGTCAAGTAACAATAGAATATTGTTAGCTTTCTAGTAGATTATTACTACTAAGGTATTTTTCTTTTAAGCACTTTAATTTACAAGGCTATTTAGTGGCACCAACCATTCGTTAGTATGTTCTTGTCATGAGATATAATCATTGAATCTGGATTAAACTATACTTGAACAAGCTTTAACAAAGTCAAAAATCAAGTACACTTCTTTGAGGTTTCTTATTAATCATTTGCTACATTATTCACAATAAAATTTATTATTAGTGCAAATTGATAATTGTTGCTGAAAAGCAGAAAAAAATTGGCCAACATGTAATATTTATTTACATTGTCTTTGTTTAGGAGAATCATTATGTAATGCATTTAGTATTTTGTTTTGACTTTAGGAAATAGCAAGCTAATTAATTCTGCCAAAGAAGGAAACTTATCAAAAGTAAATGATGCCATCTTAAAAGGTGCTAATGTAAATGCTACAGATGATGTAAGTTATTTTCATTATTTAATTTTACACTTAATAAATAAAACAGTCAGTCTAAATGAATTTTCTTGAAATATAACAAATGTTAGTTTTTGTTGACATATTTTGTTTTCTTGCAACCTAACCAATCAAGTTGAGTTAGTTACTGGTCTATTGCTAAATTAGTTTGTAGATTTGAATTTATATTAATATATTATCATTGTTATAATTGAATAATTCATTGCTGTAATATCATAGTTAATTATGGCAGTATAGAGCCATCCACAAATTAAACAAATAAAAATTAATTGCTATACAGTAATATATATACAGCACACGTGGTATTACAATCTATCAATGAGGATTATGACAATAATACTATAGTACAGAGCAAATATAACCTTTGTCTCAAGTAGAATGCTCTCTAATGGGCAGTGTACATGAAGCTATTTCAGTTGAATTAAAAGATAGAGCAATACTGACTATTAAAGACAGTCAATGTTGAGGACCAAGTTTTGCAGCCTTTAGAAATAAATTTTGAGTTGACATTTTACATGTATTAATTAAAGATATTGAGACTTCTATTTTTACTTTGGTCATTTTGAGATATATTTTACTATTATCCTTACATTACATGAATTTTTTGAGAGTATTTTATTCACTTGTACTTTATTATCAAAGTATACATGTACTTGTATAACACTGGAACCATTTGTAGTATCTTAATTCATTTGTCTAATTAGGATAGACTGTTAGTAATGTAATTATCTTGTTGATAGTTTGTCTATTATTGTTGTTATTGCAATAGAATGGATGGATGGGTCTTCATCATGTAGCTTTTCGAGGACACACAAACATTGTTGAAGCATTAGTTAATAATGGTGCTGATATCAATGTTGTTACTACTAAGGTAATTTGAACAAACAAATATAAAACATTTTTGTTGTTCACTTTGTAATCTTTTAACAAAACTTTTACAAAATTAGTGTAAAGTAATAAAACTTATAGTATGATAGTTATATATGGATTTTGTAAGGATTTGTGTATACAAAGTAATATGACAACCTTGTTTCAGTGCTTTGTGACATTGTCATCATTACATCCGTTTCTTTGTTTAAATTGTTTTTATATCTTTTTCCACAAGTAAATAAAAGCTATACTAAACAACAAATATCTATAAACACCCACAGTGTTTAAATAGCTATTAATATTCACCATGTGGTAATATACATATTAAGATATAATATTGGTAGTAATAGTTGTTAAAGAATATTGAGTATAATAATTATCATGGATAATGTCAATTGACGGAGCTCACTTTACTAGAAAATATTATTACAAAAGTTTTAAGTTATGGAATATTTGTATAGCCTGTTCACAAATAGTCTTGTAATGCTTTTTATAATTATTGTGGGAATTATAATCAATATTGTACTAGTACAGAATGAAAGCAAGAAAAGTAGAAGCATATAGCTATTTAACTAGTTCTGGTTCTCCACTTGACAAAAACATTCTTAAGTTTTAAGACTTACTAGTCTTGAAAAGACTCAGTGATGACAAATAAGTAGTTAAATAAATAATGTAAATCAAGTCTCTCATCATTTGATAACATCTAATGAAATAGATTTGATATAATGGAATTTAATAATTATTCTGTTTACTATGTTGTATTTGTCTCTACATTTATGATATCTGAATATATCCTTCATAATATAATAGGGGGTAAGTATGATATAATGTAGTATATGAAAATATGTAATACAATTTCTAATTGTAAACAATTCAATATTTATTACTTTGTTTACTATATTATTTTTGTCTGTACTTTTATGATGGTGGGATTGTATGTTATCTGAATATGTCCTTTATAATATAATAGGAAGTAAGTATGATATAATGTAGTACAATTTTTAATTGTAAACAATTCAATATTTATTGCTTTGTTTACTGTATTGTTTTTGTTCCTACTTTTATGGTGGTGGTATTTTATGTCATCTGAATATATCCTTCATAATATAATAGTTGGTAAGTATGATATAATGTAGTACAATTTTTAATTATAAACAATTCAATATTTATAACTTTGTTTACTGTATTGTTTTTGTTTCTACTTTTATGGTGGTGGTATTTTATGTTATCTGAATATATCCTTCATAATATAATAGTTGGTAAGTATGATATAATGTAGTACAATTTTTAATTGTAAACAATTCAATATTTATAACTTTGTTTACTGTATTGTTTTTGTTTCTACTTTTATGATGGTGATATTTTATGTTATCTGAATGTATCCTTCATAATATAATAGTGGGTAAGTACGATATAATGTAGTACAATTTGTAATTGTATGTAATTCACTATTTGTTACTTTGTTTGCTGCATTATTTTTGTCTGTACTTTTATGGTGGTTGGGATTGTATGTTATCTGAATGTGTACTTCATAATATAATAGTGGGTAAGTCTTATATAATGTAGTACAATTTGTAATTGTAAACAATTCAATATATATTACTTTGTTTACTGTATTGTTTTGTCTGTACTTTTATGATGGTGGGATTGTTTGTTATCTGAATATATCCTTCATAATATAATAGTGGGTAAGTATAATATAATGTAGTACAATTTTTAATTGTAAACAATTCAATATTCATTTCTTTGTTTACTGTATTGTTTTTGTCTGTATTTTTATGATGATGGGGATTGTATGTTATCTGAGTGTCCTTCATAATATAATAGAGTGTAAGTATGACATAATGCAGTACAATTTGTAATTGTATGCAGTTCAATATTTATTAACTTGTTTACTGTATTTTTTTGTTTGTATGTTTATGTTGGTGGGATTGTATATTATCTGATTGTGTCCTTTATAATATAACTATTAGAGAAGACATAACAAAGTCATTGCTATTGTGATGTTTTATCTCTAAAGTCAAGTTGTTGATTATCTAATTGTTATTAGATGTGTACATTATATTTAAACATTGTGTATCTTTACTTTATTTACATCAGTTACACATTTTGTTAGTACTATATTTTAGCTATATGATGATTCCAATATAATACATGTAGAGCAGTATGTGTATGTAATATAGATAATATACAACTGTTATGATACCTATCTATACTGATTATTATATATTATCATGTTTATTATGATAATTCTTAGGAAGGATCTAGTCCAGTCATGATAGCAGCAATGAGGGGACACAAAGACATTGTTTTGATTTTATTAGAGAGGGGAGCCAATCTAAATCTTGTTGACAAAGTAAGTATGCATTTGTTTGTTACTGTAAATGTAGATAATATACAACTGTTATGATACCTGTTTATACTTATTGTTATATATTATCATGTTTATTATGATAATTATTAAGAGGGATCTAGTTCTCAATTAAGAATGCTTCGATCATAAGATTGATTAGTAGACAAGAAAAGATGCAAAATAATGTGTACATGAATATGACCTTGTTCACCTGTTGTTTAAGAATATCAGGACAACCCACCAATATTCACCTGAATGTCTGGCTGTATTGAAAGTAACATACATATTATTAGGCTAAATTCAGGTCATTGTGGAGTAAGCCTTAGCTTCTATAATGCCATGTTTCATTTAGTATCTCTATTATAATACTGAAAATTAAACATGTATGGATGTCAGTTACCAACATGAAACAATCATGTAGGACTAAGTCTAAATATATTAGTATACCAAAACAAAGAATACCATCATGAGCATATTAGAATTAAACAAAAGGATGTTGTGTATTTGTGATAACTTTGTTATAACATTTGTGTCAGATAATATCTACATTTGACATCTACATCTATCATTAACAATTGGTTAAAGTGTACACACATATCTAGTAATAAAGCCTATGTTATGAAACATCAGTTCCTTAAACTTTAATTTTTTGTTTGATATTTTTTAACAATGAAAGTCTTGTTTAGGACAATATCCTTGTAAAGAGTGCTTATATCTTCCTCCTAGTAGCCACCAACTAAATGAGTTTACATTGTTAATATTGTGTTTGTACTTTAAACTTCAAAGCTACATATAATTATAGCAATATTGATGTCCATTGATCATGTTTGTTTTTTCTGTTATAATAGGATGGGTGGACAGCTCTTCATTTTGCATCAAATGAAGGCCACACAGCCATTGTTGAAGCATTAGTTGATAATGGTGCTGATATCAACACTGTCACTACAAAAGTACGATTTTTAATTGTAAACAATTCAATATTTATAACTTTGTTTACTGTATTGCTTTTGTCTCTATTTTTATGGTGGTGTGTTTGAATGTTATCTGAATATGTCTTTTATAATATAATAGAAAGTAAGTATGATATAATATAGTACAATTTGTAATATATATATATATCAAAATGTTGATGTTTCATTTTATTTTGTTGTTGTATGTGGTTTTTTAAACTGTGTATAAATTAAACTACATACATTAATTGATGAGGGACGTGGCAACCAATGAATTACATACCACTAACAGTGATAATGTGTACAATTAATGATATTTCAATGGTTTGAAGTTTGTTACTATCTTGCTTCTCTACTTATATAGTCTTTGATATCCATTGCTATAGTAATTGTTCATATCTCTATCAAATCTGTATTTTTGTAGTCAGTTTTTTGACTGTAAAGTTTTTATCTTCCAAAACAAAATTATAGGATGATTATTGAATTATAATCTTGTTATTATTAAGACTGGTAGTTAACTATTAGAGAAGATATAACAAAGTCATTGCTATTGTGATGTTTTATCTCTAAAGTCAAGTTGTTGATTATCTTCTTGTTATTAGATGTGTATATTATATTTGAACATTGTGTATCTTTACTTTATTTACATCAGTTACACATATTTTGTTATTACTTTATTTTAGCTATATGATGATTACAATATAATACATGTACAGCAGTATGTGTATGTAATATAGATAATATACAACTGTTATGATACCTATCTATACTGATTGTTATATATTATCATGTTTATTATGATAATTGTTAGGAAGGATCTAGTCCTGTAATGATAGCAACAATGAGGGGACACAAAGACATTGTTTTGATGTTAATAGAGAAAGGAGCCAATCTAAATCTTGTTGACAAAGTAAGTATGTATTTGTTTGTTACTGTAAATGTAGATAATATACAACTGTTATGATACCTGTTTATACTTATTGTTATACATAATCATGTTTATTATGATAATTATTAAGAGGGATCTAGTTCTCAATTAAGAATGCTTCGATCATAAGATTGATTAGTAGACAAGAAAAGATGCAAAATAATGTGTACATGAATATGACCTTCTTCAACTGTTGTTTAAGAATATCAGGACAATCCACCAATATTCACCTGAATGTCTGGCTATATTGAAAGTAACATACATATTATTAGGCTAAATTCAGGTCATTGTGGAGTAAGCCTTAGCTTCTATAATGCCATGTTTAATTTAGTATCTCTATTATAATACTGAAAATTAAACATGTATGGATGTCAGTTAACAAAATGAAACAATCATGTAAGACTAAGTCTAAATATAGGAGTATACCAAAAGAATAAATATCATCATGAGCATATTAGAATTAAACAAAGGGATGTTGTGTATTTGCGATAACTTTGTTATAACATTTGTGTCAGATAATATCTCCATTTGGCATCTAAATCTATTATTAACAATTGGTTCAACTGTACGCACATATCTAGTTATAAGGCCTATGTTATGAAACATCAGTTCCTTAAACTTTAATTTTTTGTTTGATATTTTTCAAGAATGAAAGTCTTGTTTAGGACAATATCCTTGTAAAGAGTACTTATATCTTCCTCCTAGTAGCCACCAACTAAATGAGTTTACATTGTTTAATGTTGTGTTTGTACTTTAAACTTCAAAGCTACATATAATTATAGCAATATTGATGTCCATTGATCAGATTGTTTGTTTGTTTTTTCTGTTATAATAGGATGGGTGGACAGCTCTTCATTTTGCATCAATTGAAGGCCACACAGCCATTGTTGAAGCATTAGTTGATAATGGTGCTGATATCAACACTGTCACTACTAAAGTACGATTTTTAATTGTAAACAATTCAATATTTATAACTTTGTTTACTGTATTGTCTTTGTTTCTACCTTTATGATGGTGGCATTTTATGTTGTCTGAATATATCCTTCATAATATAATAGAAACTTAGTATGATATAATTACTTCCTATTAAAAATAAATAGTACTTATTAAATTAACTAATTGTCTCATTGAATAGTGTGTTACAAAAGTTGTTACAATTGTAGCTTAATATAATGTAATTTAATAATTATTACTTTGTTTACTGTGTTGTTTTTGTCTCTATTTTTATGATGGTGTGATTGAATGTTATCTGAATGTATCTTTTATAATATAATAGAAAGTAAGTATGATATAATGTAGTACAATTTGTAATTGTAAACAATTCAATATTTATTACTTTGTTTACTGTATTGCTTTTGTCTCTATTTTTATGGTGGTGTGATTGAATGTTATCTGAATGTATCTTTTATAATATAATAGAAAGTAAGTATGATATAATGTAGTACAATTTGTAATTGTAAACAATTCAATATTTATTACTTTGTTTACTGTATTGCTTTTGTCTCTATTTTTATGATGGTGGTATTGTATGTTATCTGAATATGTCCTTTATAATATAATAGATGGTAAGTATGATATAATGTAGTACAATTTGTAATTGTAAACAATTCAATATTTATTACTTTGTTTACTGTATTGCTTTTGTCTCTATTTTTATGGTGGTGTGATTGAATGTTATCTGAATATATCTTCTTTAATATAATAGATGGTAAGTATGATATAATGTAGTACAATTTGTAATTGTAAACAATTCAATATTTATTACTTTGTTTACTGTATTGCTTTTGTCTCTATTTTTATGGTGGTGTGATTGAATGTTATCTGAATGTATCTTTTATAATATAATAGAAAGTAAGTATGATATAATGTAGTACAATTTGTAATTGTAAACAATTCAATATTTATTACTTTGTTTACTGTATTGCTTTTGTCTCTATTTTTATGATGGTGGTATTGTATGTTATCTGAATATGTCCTTTATAATATAATAGGAAGTAAGTATGATATAATGTAGTACAATTTGTAATTGTATACAATTCAATATTTTTATAACTTTGTTTACTTTATTGTTTTTGTTTGTACTTTTATGATGGCGGTATTGTATGTTATCTGAATATGTCCTTTATAATATAATAGGTGGTAAGTATGATATAATGTAGTACAATTTGTAATGTATATATATATCGATATGTTGATGTTTCATTTTATTTTGTTGTTGTATGTGGTTTTTTAAACTGTGTATAAATTAAACTACATACATTAATTGATGAGGGACGTGGCAACCAATGAATTACATACCACTAACAGTGATAGTGTGTACAATTAATGATATTTCAATGGTTTGAAGTTTGTTACTATCTTGCTTCTCTGCCTATATAGTCTTTGATATCCATTGCTATGCTAATTGTCCATATCTCTATCAAATCTGTATTTTTTGTAGTCAGTTTTTTGACTGTAAAGTTTTTATCTTCCAAAACGAAATTATAGGATGATTATTGGATTATAATCTTGTTAATACTTTGTTTACTGTTGTATAATTTGTATGTGTATGCAGTTTAATTGTTATTATTTTGATTACTTTGTTTACTGTATTGTTTTTCCTTCTATTTTATAATGCTGTGATTATTTTTTACCATGATCTTGATAACTTAATAGCCGGTAAGTATTATCTAATTTATTTCAATTTTTAATCAAAGACTGGTAGTTAACTATTAGAGAAGATATAACAAAGTCATTGATATTGTGATGTTTTATCTCTAAAGTCAAGTTGTTGATTATCTTCTTGTTATTAGATGTGTACATTATATTTGAACATTGTGTATCTTTACTTTATTTACATCAGTTACACATATTTTGTTAGTACTTTATTTTAGCTATATGATGATTACAATATAATACATGTAGAGCAGTATGTGTATGTAATATAGATAATATACAACTGTTATGATATCTATCTATACTGATTGTTATATATTATCATGTTTATTATGATAATTGTTAGGAAGGATCTAGTCCTGATTGTTATATATTATCATGTTTATTATGATAATTGTTAGGAAGGATCTAGTCCTGTCATGATAGCAGCAATGAAGGGACACAAAGACATTGTTTTGATGTTAATAGAGAAAGGAGCCAATCTAAATCTTGTTGACGAAGTAAGTATCTATTTGTTTGTTACTGTAAATGTAGATAATATACAACTGTTATGATACCTGTCTATGCTAATTGTTATATATTATCATGTTTATTATGATAATTATTAGGAAAGATCTAGTCCTGTCATGATAGCAGCAATGAGGGGACACAAAGACATCGTATTGATATTAATAGAGGGAGGAGCCAATCTAAATCTTGTTAACAAAGTAAGTATCTATTTGTTTGTTACTGTAAATATTGTATTACTACTCATTTCTTAAATGTTATCAAGATTACTTGACATAGTATTGAAGGCAGAAGTAATTTTTAAAGCATTAAATATAGCGAATGTCATAATCTAAATGTAGTCCATTTCATAGTGTCATAAGGTTTTGTTACATCATGTACTGAACTAATATTATAATATTATGAAGTAGTTCTCAATTAAGAATACTTTGATCATAAGATTAATTAGTAGACAAGAAAAGATGCAAAATAATGTGTACATGAATATGACCTTGTTCACCTGTTGTTTAAGAATATCAGAACAACCCACTGATATCAACCTGAATGTCCAGCTGTATTGAAAGTACCATACATATTATTAGGCTAAATGCAGGTCATTGTGGAGTAAGCCTTAGCTTCTATAATGCCATGTTTAATTTAGTATCTCTATTATAAAACTGGAAATTAAACATGCATGGATGTCAGTTAACAACATGAATACTACCATGCAGGACTAAGTCTAAATATAGGAGTATACTAAAACAAAGAATGTCATGATGAACAATGAAAGTCTTGTTTAAGACAATATCCTTGTAATGAGTGCTTATATCTTTCTCCTAGTAGCTACCAACTAAATGAGTTTACATTATTTAATGTTGTGTTTGTACTTTAAAACTTCAAAGCTATATATAATTATAGCAATATTGATGTCCATTGATCAGATTGTTTGTTTGTTTTATCTGTTATAATAGTGTGGGTGGACGGCTCTTCATTTTGCATCAAATGAAGGCCACACAGCCATTGTTGAAGCATTAGTTGATAATGGTGCTGATATCAACACTGTCATCACTACTAAGGTAATTTAAATAATAATAAAAATGAGTGATTTTTGTTAATGTGAAAGCTATGACTGGGAGATCACTGTTTAATAATCATTAGTATTACAATGATAAAAGATGTTTTACCTGACATTGACAAGTTTTTATGTATTATAATTGTACAAAATTCTCAATGAGGTAGTAGTCCAAAGAAGTTGATATTAGTATTAACATGTACATTAGCATAGTAAAAATAATATAAATGTATCTTTAAGATAAATGTCAATTGATATTTGAGAAAAGATTTACTAATGAATATTTACTGTTTTTTAATCATTTTAAAAAACAATTTTGTTATATGTCATAGTTCCATTAATGTAAAGTGACAGTATGTAATTTTATAAAGTAAGGAACTGTACATGTTATGAACAATTCAAATGTAGGTAGTATATATTAAATTAACTAATTGTTTCATTGAATAGAATGTTAACAAAAGTTGTTAAATTTACAATTGTAGCTTAATATAATGTAATTAAATAATTATTACTTTGTTTACTGTATTGTTTTTGTCTCTACTTTTATGATGGTGGGATTGAATGTTATGTGAATATGTCCTTTATACTATAATAGCTGGTAAGTATGATATAATGTAGTACAATTTGTAATTGTATGCAACCTAATATTTATTACTTTGTTTACTGCATTGGTTTTGTCTGTACTTTTATGGTGGTGGGGATTGTATGTTATCTGAATATGTCCTTTATAATATAATAGGAAGTAAGAATGATATAATTTAGTACAATTTGTAATTGTATACAATTCAATGTTTATTACATTGTTAACTGTATTGTTTTTATCTCTATTTTTATGGTGGTGTGATTGAATGTTATCTGAATGTATCTTTTATAATATAATAGAAAGTAAGTATGATATAATGTTGTACAATTTGTAATGTATATATATATATATTGATATGTTGATGTTTCATTTTATTTTGTTGTTGTATGTGGTTTTTTAAACTAATTGATGAGGGACGTGGCAACCAATGAATTACATACCACTAACAGTGATAGTGTGTACAATTAATGATATTTCAATGGTTTGAAGTTTGTTACTATCTTGCTTCTCTACTTATATAGTCTTTGATATCCATTGCTATGCTAATTGTCCATATCTCTATCATGTCTGTATTTTTGTAGTCAGTTTTTTTGACTGTAAAGTTTTTATCTTCCAAAACAAAATTATAGGATGATTATTGAATTATAATCTTGTTATTATTAAGACTGGTAGTTAACTATTAGAGAAGATATAACAAAGTCATTGCTATTGTGATGTTTTATCTCTAAAGTCAAGTTGTTGATTATCTTCTTGTTATTAGATGTGTACATTATATTTGAACATTGTGTATCTTTACTTTATTTACATCAGTTACACATATTTTGTTAGTACTTTATTTTAGCTATATGATGATTACAATATAATACATGTACAGCAGTATGTGTATGTAATATAGATAATATACAACTGTTATGATACCTATCTATACTGATTGTTATATATTATCATGTTTATTATGATAATTGTTAGGAAGGATCTAGTCCTGTCATGATAGCAACAATGAAGGGACACGAAGACATTGTTTTGATGTTAATAGAGAAAGGAGCCAATCTAAATCTTGTTAACAAAGTAAGTATCTATTTGTTTGTTACTGTAAATATTATATTACTACTCATTTCTTAAATGTTATCAATATTACTTGAAATAATATTGAGGCAGAAGTAATTTTTAAAAAATTAGATATAGCGAATGTCATAATCTAAATATAGTCCATTTCATAGTGTCATAAGGTTTTGTTACATCATGTACTGAACTAATATTATAATATTATGAAGTAGTTCTCAATTAAGAATACTTTGATCATAAGATTGATTAGTAGACAAGAAAAGATGCAAAATAATTTGTACATGAATATGACCTTGTTCATCTGTTGTTTAAGAATATCAGGACAACCCACCAATATCCACATGAATGTCTGTCTGTATTGAAAGTAACATACATATTATTAGGCTAAATGCAGGTCATTGTGGAGTAAGCCTTAGCTTCTATAATGCCATGTTTAATTTAGTATCTCTATTATAATACTGGAAATTAAGCATGTATGGATGTCAATTAACAACATGAATACTAGCATGTAGGACTAAGTCTAAATATAGGAGTATACCAAAACAAAGAATATCATCATGAGCAAAGAAAGTTTTGTTTAGGACAATATCCTTGTAATGAGTGCTTATATCTTCATCCTAGTAGCTACCAACTAAATGAGTTTACATTATTTAATGTTGTGTTTGTACATTAAACTTCAAAGGTACATATAATTATAGTAATATTGATGTCCATTGATCAGATTGTTTGTTTGTTTTTTCTGTTATAATAGTGTGGATGGACTGCTCTTCATTTTGCATCAATTGAAGGCCACACAGCCATTGTTGAAGCATTAGTTGATAATGGTGCTGATATCAACACTGTCACTACTAAGGTAATTTAAATAATAATAAAAATGAGTGATTTTTGTTAATGTGAAAGCTATGACTGGGAGATCACTGTTTAATAATCATTAGTATTACAATGATAAAAGATGTTTTACCTGACATTGACAAGTTTTTATGTATTATAATTGTACAAAATTCTCAATGAGGTAGTAGTCCAAAGAAGTTGATATTAGTATTAACATGTACATTAGCATAGTAAAAATAATATAAATGTATCTTTAAGATAAATGTCAATTGATATTTGAGAAAAGATTTACTAATGAATATTTACTGTTTTTTAATCATTTTAAAAAACAATTTTGTTATATGTCATAGTTCCATTAATGTAAAGTGATAGTATGTAATTTTATAAAGTCAGGAACTGTACATGTTATGAACAATTCAAATGTAGGTAGTATATATTAAATTAACTAATTGTTTCATTGAATAGAATGTTACAAAAGTTGTTAAAGTTACAATTGTAGCTTAATATGATGCAATTTAATAATTATTACTTTATTTACTGTATTGTTTTTGTCTTTATTTTTATGGTGGTGTGATTGAATGTTATCTGAATGTATCTTTTATAATATAATAGCTGGTAAGTATGATATAATGTAGTACAATTTGTAATTGTATGCAATTCAATATTTATTACTTTGTTTACTGCATTGCTTTTGTCTGTATTTTATGGTGGTGGGGATTGTATGTTATCTGAATATGTCCTTTATTATATATAGTTGGTAAGTATGTTATAATGTAGTACAATTTGTAATTGTATGCAATTCAATATCTATTACTTTGTTTGCTGTGTTGTTTTTGTCTTTATTTTTATTGTGGTGTGATTGAATGTTATCTGAATGTGTCCTTTATAATATAATAGAAAGTAAGTATGATATAATGTAGTACAATTTGTAATTGTATGCAATTCAATAATTATTACTTTGTTTACTGCATTGCTTTTGTCTGTATTTTATGGTGGTGGGGATTGTATGTTTTCTGAATATGTCCTCTATAATATATAGTGGGTAAGTATGATATATAATCTAGTACAATTTGTAATTGTATGCAATTCAATATTCATTACTTTGTTTGCTGTATTGTTTTTGTCTTTATTTTTATTGTGGTGTGATTGAATGTTATCTGAATGTTTCTTTTATAATATAATAGGAAGTAAGTATGATATAATGTAGTACAATTGTAATTGTATGCAATTTAATATTTATTACTTTGTTTGCTGTATTGTTTTTGTCTTTATTTTTATGGTGGTGTGATTATATGTTATCTGAATGTGTCCTTTATAATAATAGGAAGTAAGTACGATATAATGTAGTACAATTTGTAATTGTATGCAATTCAACATTTGTTACTCTGTTTACTGTATTGCTTTTGTCTGTATTTTATGGTGGTGGGTATTGAATGTTATCTGAATATGTCCTTTATAATATATAGTGGGTAAGTATGATATAATGTAGTACAATTTATAATTGTATGCAATTTAATATTTATTACTTTGTTTGCTGTATTGTATTTGTCTTTATTTTTATGATGGTGTGATTGAATGTTATCTGAATGTGTCCTTTATAATAATAGGAAGTAAGTACGATATAATGTAGTACAATTTGTAATTGTATGCAATTCAACATTTGTTACTCTGTTTACTGTATTGCTTTTGTCTGTATTTTATGGTGGTGGGTATTGAATGTTATCTGAATATGTCCTTTATAATATATAGTGGGTAAGTATGATATAATGTAGTACAATTTATAATTGTATGCAATTTAATATTTATTACTTTGTTTGCTGTATTGTATTTGTCTTTATTTTTATGATGGTGTGATTGAATGTTATCTGAATGTGTCCTTTATAATAATAGGAAGTAAGTACGATATAATGTAGTACAATTTGTAATTGTATGCAATTCAACATTTGTTACTCTGTTTACTGTATTGCTTTTGTCTGTATTTTATGGTGGTGGGTATTGAATGTTATCTGAATATGTCCTTTATAATATATAGTGGGTAAGTATGATATAATGTAGTACAATTTATAATTGTATGCAATTTAATATTTATTACTTTGTTTGCTGTATTGTATTTGTCTTTATTTTTATGATGGTGTGATTGAATGTTATCTGAATGTATCTTTTATAATATAATAGAAAGTAAGTATGATATAATGTAGTACAAATTGTAATTGTATGCAATTCAATATTATTACTTTGTTTACTGCATTGCTTTTGTCTGTATTTTATGGTGGTGGGTATTGAATGTTATCTGAATATGTCCTTTATAATATATAGTGGGTAAGTATGATATAATGTAGTACAATTTGTAATTGTATGCAATTCAATATTTATCACTTTGTTTACTGCATTGCTTTTGTCTGTATTTTATGGTGGTGGGGATTGTATGTTATCTGAATGTGTCCTTCATTATATAATAGAGGGTAAGTACGATATAATGTAGTAGAAAATGTAATTGTATGCAATTCAATATTTATTTACTTTGTTTACTCTATTGTTTTTGTTTGTACTTTTATGATGGTGAGATTGTATGTTATCTGAATATGTCCTTTATAATATAATAGGAAGTAAGTATGATATAATGTAGTACAATTTGTAATTGTATGCAATTCAATATTTATTACTTTGTTTACTGCATTGGTTTTGTCTGTATTTTATGGCGGTGGGGACGGTATGTTATCTGAATATGTCCTTTATAATATATAGTTGGTAAGTATGTTATAATGTAGTACAACTTGTAATTGTATGCAATTCAATATCTATTACTTTGTTTGTTGTATTATTTTTATCTTTATTTTTATGGTGGTGTGATTGAATGTTATCTGAATGTGTCCTTTATAATATATAGTTGGTAAGTATGTTATAATGTAATACAATTTGTAATTATATGCAATTCAATATTTATTTACTTTGTTTACTCTATTGTTTTTGTTTGTACTTTTATGATGGTGAGATTGTATGTTATCTGAATATGTCCTTTATAATATAATAGGAAGTAAGTATGATATAATGTAGTACAATTTGTAATTGTATGCAATTCAATATTTATTACTTTGTTTACTGCATTGCTTTTGTCTGTATTTTATGGTGGTGGGGACGGTATGTTATCTGAATATGTCCTTTATAATATATAGTTGGTAAGTATGTTATAATGTAGTACAACTTGTAATTGTATGCAATTCAATATCGATTACTTTGTTTGTTGTATTATTTTTATCTTTATTTTTATGGTGGTGTGATTGAATGTTATCTGAACGTGTCCTTTATAATATAATAGAAAGTAAGTATGATATAATGTAATACAATTTGTAATTATATGCAATTCAATATTTATTACTTTGTTTACTGCATTGCTTTTGTCTGTATTTTATGGTGGTGGGGACGGTATGTTATCTGAATATGTCCTTTATAATATATAGTTGGTAAGTATGTTATAATGTAGTACAATTTGTAATTGTATGCAATTTAATATTTATTACTTTGTTTACTGCATTTTTTGTCTGTATTTTATGGTGGTGGGGACGGTATGTTATCTGAATATGTCCTTTATTATATATAGTTGGTAAGTATGTTATAATGTAGTACAATTTGTAATTGTATGCAATTCAATATTTATTACTTTGTTTACTGCATTGGTTTTGTCTGTATTTATGGTGGTGTGATTGAATGTTATCTGAATGTGTCCTTTATAATATAATAGAAAGTAAGTATGATATAATGTAGTACAATTTGTAATTGTATGCAATTCAATAATTATTACTTTGTTTACTGCATTGCTTTTGTCTGTATTTTATGGTGGTGGGGATTGTATGTTTTCTGAATATGTCCTCTATAATATATAGTGGGTAAGTATGATATATAATCTAGTACAATTTGTAATTGTATGCAATTCAATATTTATTACTTTGTTTGCTGTATTGTTTTTATCTTTATTTTAATGGTGGTGTGATTGAATGTTATCTGAATGTATCTTTTATAATATAATAGGAAGTAAGTATGATATAATGTAGTACAATTGTAGTTGTATGCAATTCAATATTTATTACTTTGTTTGCTGTATTGTTTTTGTCTTTATTTTTATGGTGGTATGATTGAATGTTATCTGAATGTATCTTTTATAATATAATAGAAAGTAAGTATGATATAATGTAGTACAATTTGTAATTGTATGCAATTCAATATCGATTACTTTGTTTGTTGTATTATTTTTATCTTTATTTTTATGGTGGTGGGGATTGTATGTTATCTGAATATGTCATTTATAATATATAGTGGGTAAGTATGATATAATGTAGTACAATTTGTAATTGTATGTAATTCAATATTTATTACTTTGTTTGCTATATCGATTTTGTCTTTATTTTTATGGTGGTGTGACTGTATGTTATCTGAATATATCCTTCATAATATAATAGGAAGTAAGTATGATATAATGTAGTACAATTTGTAATTGTATACAATTCAACATTTGTTATTCTGTTTACTGCATTGTTTTTGTCTGTATTTTATTGTGGTGGGGATTGTATGTTATCTGAATATGTCTTTCATAATATAATAGGGGGTAAGTATGATATAATGTAGTAGAATTTGTAATTGTATACAATTCAATATTTGTTATTCTGTTTACTGTATTGTTTTGTTCCTACTTTTATGATGGTGGTATTGTATGTTATCTGAATATATCCTTCATAATATAATAGGAAGTAAGTATGATATAATGTAGTACAATTTGTAATTGTATATAATTCAATATTCATTTCTTTGTTTACTGTATTGTTTTTGTTCCTACCTTTATGATGGTGGGAATTTATTTTATCTGAATATGTCCTTTATAATATAATAGGTGGTAAGTATGATATAATGCAGTACAATTTGTAATATATATATATATATATATATATATCGATATGTTGATGTTTCATTATATTTTGTTATTGTATGTGGTTTTTAAACTGTGTATAAATTAAATATATGTATATTAATTGATGAGGGACGTGGCAACCAATGAATTACATACCACTAACAGTGATAGTGTGTACAATTAATGATATTTCAATAGTTTGAAGTTTGTTACTATCTTGCTTCTCTGCTTATATAGTCTTTGATATCCATTGCTATGCTAATTGTCCATATCAAGTCTGTATTTTTGTAGTCAGAGTTTTTGACTGTAAAGTTTTTATCTTTCAAAACGAAATTATATTAAATTATAATCTTGTTATTACTTTGTTTACTGTTGTACAATTTGTATGTGTATGCAGTTTAATTGTTATTATTTTGATTACTTTGTTTACTGTATTGTTTTTCCTTCTATTTTATAATGCTGTGATTATTTTTTATCATGATCTTGATAACTTAATAGCCGGTAAGTATTATCTAATTTAGTGCAATTTTTAATCTAAGACTGGTAGTTAACTGTTAGAGAAGACAGTCACTGCTGTTGTGAAGTTTTATCTCTAAAGTCAAGTTGTTGATTATCTTCTTGTTATTAGATGTGTATATTATATTTGAACATTGTGTATCTTTACTTTATTTACATCAGTTACACATATTTTGTTAGTACTTTATTTTAGCTATATGATGATTACAATATAATACATGTACAGCAGTATGTGTATGTAATATAGATAATATACAACTGTTATGATACCTATCTATACTGATTGTTATATATTATCATGTTTATTATGATAATTATTAGGAAAGATCTAGTCCTATCATGATAGCAGCAATGAGGGGACACAAAGACATTGTTTTGAAGTTAATAGAGAGAGGAGCCAATCTAAATCTTGTTGACAAAGTAAGTATGTATTTGTTTGTTATTGTAAATATTGTATTACTACTCATCTCTTAAAAGTTATTAACATTACTTGACATAGTATTGTAATGAAGGCAGAAGTATTTTTAAAACATGAAAAATAGTGAATGTCAGAATCTAAACCTAGTCCATTTCATAGTGTCATAAGGTTTTGTTAAATCATGTACTGAACTAATATTGTAATATTTTGAAGTAGTTCTCAACTAAGAACGTTTTGATCATAAGATTGATTAGTAGACAAGGATAGATGCATAATAATTTGTACATGAATATGACCTTGTTCACCTGTGGTTTGAGAATATCAGGACAATTTACCTGTATCCACCTGAACGTCTGGCTGTATTGATAGTAACATACATATTATTAGGCTAAATGCAGGCCATTGTGGAGTAAGCCTGAGCTTCTATAATGGCATGTTTCATTGTTATCTCTATTATAATACTTGAAATTAAACATGTATGGATCCCAGTTAACAACATGAATACAATCATATGTAGGACTAAGTCCAAATATAGGAGTATACCAAAACAATGAATATCATTATGAACATATTAAAATGGAGTAAAGTGATGTTATGTAATTATGATAACTTTGTTCTAACATTTGTGTCAGTTAATATCTCCTTTTGATATCTACATCTATTATTAACAATTGGTTGAACTGTACACACATATGCAGTAATAAAGCCTATGTTATGAAATATTACTATTAAACTTTAATTTTCCTTTGATAATCTTCAACAACAGAAGTCTTTTAAACTTTTTTATTACTTATACCATAGGTTATAAAATACTAATTAAGGTTATAATATGTCATTTGTAATAAAATATATTCTAAATCTCTATTGTATGTAAACTAAACATTCTTGTTGAGATTGAGATGTTTTCATAATTAACAAAAATTAAAAATTACAAAAGTAGTATCATTTATGTATTTATCTTTTTATTTTCATTACATATTATATTATAGGAAGGGAAGACAGCACTCATGATTGCTATTAGCAATAACCATACAGATATTGCACTTTTTCTGATTAGAAGTGGCTGTTCTGTTGACATTGTAGATAATGTAAGTTGTAGCACTACTTCACAAAGTAGTTTGTGATATTTTACCTTCTGTAATGAACTATTAAAAGAGCTTCACTTACTACAACTTGATGACATGTAAATTACAAGTAATTAGTCAACATGAGAACAACTTCAACAGGAAATTTGAGATTAAAGTATAAGTTGTTCTATTTTAAGCAAATTGTGACCATTGAAAAAAAGGTTGATGCTATGTTTTACATTGGCACACTTTTCTAAACTTGCATTCAGTGTGACTAAATGTTATGTAAGTGTGGTGTTGTATATACAGTAATAAAGTTTGTACACCAACTCTGGAATAAAGTGTAAATATTTTGTTAATGTTTAAAATTAATAACTGAGTACCTACATGCTACATATACAAATTGCTATATCAGAATTACTAACAACCATTAGGATAGGGTTTAGTGTAGATATAATATTAATAAAAATGCTAAAATTGGTATACATATGCATTTGTCACATTCAACATTATAAATATTACAAGTTAGATACTATGTACTTTATCATTAAAGTACACTGATATTCAATGTCATTATATAAATAAATAATGTAGTTACATTGTTGCTACATTAAAGGTAATTTGCACATTTTACTTGTTATATTGTCTTTGTGTTCTCAGAACAACGACACAGCTTTGCATTTTGCTGCTCTTCATAACAATGTTAATATTGTTGCTGCTATTTTTAATTGTACTGTTCACATTGATGTAAAGAACAGGGTGAGTATAAATATAAGTTATATATTGACAACTGCTCTTTATACATAATTGAGTATGTTATAAATTAGGTTTATAATTATAATATTAAATTATGTTTCACTATATACATGTGTTCATACATGAAACACTGGAAGCTCATCTATCCTGTGATGATGTGTATAAATTTAACTTTTTGCTTTGTTGGAAAATACAATTGACATTAACTAATTATGCTGCATGTGTGTAAACATGGTTTTAGAGATGTTGATATTCATTTTCTAATAGATAATAAATTTTAGCATAGACAAATAGAATTTACTTATTTATTGATTTGTAAGATGATCTTCTTATTTAAATGTATATTTTTATGTATACTTATCAACTGAATAGGAGGCATTAAAAGTAGAATGATGAATTGATGACATGTGATCTGGCATATCACTTTCAAAAGTCTCTTATTCCTATCTCCTTAACAAAATTTAGCCGTTTATTCATCACAACAGTCTATTATTATTTATTAAGTTATTTACTACACTATAATGTAAATACTATAGACCTTTATTACTATTCTATTTTACTTAGAGTGGTAATACACCACTTCACAATGCTTGCTCCGAAGGCTCCAATGGTGTCATCAAATTTCTCTTATCTTCTGGAAAAGTTGATCCAATGTCTAAGAACAACAATGGACAAGCACCAATGGAACTTGTTCCTCGCCGCAATACCAATCGTTTCGAGATTTTTAAAATGTTTGCGCCATTTCAACAGTGTCAAGCTGACTTCCCTGTGGAATCCTACAGCAAGGTAGTTGTCTGTGGTGACACTTCTGTTGGAAAAAGTTCTCTTGCTCAAGTTATCATGGAACGAGCTAACAAACCAGCCAAACACAAGTTTGATACATCCAAATGTGTCACAGTAGAACCACAAACAGCTGGTATTGATACACATACCTTCACAAGCCATGAAGTAGGAAATGTTGTCCTCTATGATCTTGCTGGTCATAGGGAATACTATAGTAGTCATGCTGCTGTCCTTGAAAACCTCATGTTGAACTCTCCTGCTGTATTTTTGGTTCTTTTCCAGCTGATCTTAAATGAGGAGATTCTGATAAAGTATCTTCATTACTGGTTTAAGTTTATTGAGGAGATTTGTAAAGGAATGAAGAGCTCAATGAAATCACAAATCATCGTTGTTGGTAGTCGACTGGATGAGCTGACTACTAGTATTGACCCAATCCAGAGATTGGTTGATGGAATTGCTAAGAATGCTATACATTCACAAGAATATCGTGGGTTTCTACCTATGGAATGTCATTGTCCAGGAGGTAAAGGAGTAAAAGTGTTTATTTCTATGCTCTCTGAGAGCTGTAAAGCTGTTCTCGATCGATCCAACAAAATCAGCTTTTATTGCCATGTCCAGTACTCCTTTTTACAGCTTCTTAAAAAAATGGCTATTAGTTTAGAAGATCTATGTGCATTGTTAAAAGAGCATAATGACCCTTCTCTTCCATCAGAAATGTCAGTGTTATTAGAATTTCTGACCACATTGAGTGACAAGGGTCTTATATTATTCCTCAGAAATGAGGAAAGTAAAAGTTGGGTAGTAATCGACAAAACAGCTCTTCTCAAAGAAGTTAACGGTGTCCTATTTGCCCCACAGGAAATCAGGCGTGTTTATCATAATATTGCTAGTAATACTGGCATCGTGCCTCTATCAGTTCTTAAGGAAGTTTTTCCTGATTATGATATTGATATGTTAGTAGGATTTCTTAGAAGCCTACAATTCTGTCACATTATTGAATCAAGTGCACTTGATTGCCTTGAAACTAATATATCAACATCAATACCTATGCCATTTGATGAGCTTCTATTTTTTCCTGCACTCATCAATGCTAAACCACCTGATAATATCAATATAGTGAATGGATTGGGATGGTGTCTATGGTGTCCTGATCCTTATGAGTTCCTATCGACTCGATTTCTTCATATGCTTCTTCTTAGCCTTGCCTATACCTATTGCCTCCCCCTCTCACCTCGAAGAAAACCAGGTAAAGTTTACAAAGTTAATCCAATTGTTGAAGCATTAGCTCGTCGTTGTAATGTATGGACTAATGGTGTATATTGGGAGAATGAAGTTAAAGTTAAGTTTTTTGTTGAAATATCTGAGCACAATCGATGTGTTACACTACTTGCTTCGAATAAAGAGATGACTGAAAGTCACAAAGTTTTTAATTCAGTTATTAATACAATTCTGAGTCTTAAGGACCAACTATGTTCATGTACCAGTGACGAGTACATGATTGCACCTAATGAAGTAGCTAACGCTCATACTCGTGATGTATGTCAACACACACTATATTCCATGGAGGATGTTGCTGTGGGTATTCTTACTAAAGTTGACATTGAAGAACCTAACGATGTTCACATTGAAGATATAGCAGGCAGTAAAGATCCATTTTTTCGAATTGCTCCCTTAGTCACCAAAGCGCTATTCGACCCAAGTAATGCTGAGTCACCAGTCCAACAAGATTATCTACAACACATTGAAGACATGTGTGGTGTATCCTTTTTATCATCTGTTGAATATACCTACGCATCTATAAGGGAGCACTGTAGCCAGTTCAGCATATTTGCTGGACGCAATCCTTTGGTAAGTGAGTTATTATTACTTTTAGTGTACCTGTAACAATGTACAAGTCATTTAGTTTTAAAGATATTATATTAATCCCCTTTTATATAATGTATAGGATCTTGCCTCCCCATCATTAACTGAGAATGTCATAGAACAAGTCTCAAAACCACTTCTTGAGAAAATATACCAAGGTTTGTCTAATTTGCTTATTGATTGTTTTACATATTATTAAAATAGAATCTGATAACACAGGAGAAACTGCTAGCTCAACTGATCCTGTTTCTTTAAGTAATAAAATAATCATTATCAATAAATTGTATTACTGATATATTTTATTTATAAAGGAATTACACCTGACACTGCTGGTTCATCATGTCCTACTTTAACAGTAGGAGGTATATTAGGTGAGACCTTAATTATGTTTGACATGTTTGTTATAAACAACAGATAGCTATTGGTAAACTGTCAAACATTGAAATATATTTGTATATTTTGTCTCATTTATAGAAGGTTTATTTAATGTAGTGGAATGATGTCATAACTCTATGATAAACTGCTAAGTGCTATCCTTATATGCAAGAGTTTTTATGCCCACAATCTTCATTATCATTATTAGGACTATAATTTTATGAATATACTATTAATTTACATTATACTTAAAAGAGAACTATAATTTTCACTTCCCTATTTGTTATTAAGATATCATGTTAATTATATTATATACTTTATACAGGGAAAGAACCAAGAAAAATTGATCTCCAGCCCATCCTTGGTGACATAGAACAAGCCAGTAAGTCACCCCCTAACAAAGCATACCAAAGTTGGTCTTAAATTGTATTATTTTATTATATATTATCTCATAGGGTCTGAAAATTCAGAATTAACTGTTAGTGAGACTACTACTGTAGTAAAGAATAAGTTGGGTGAGATTTCTTACTTAAGTAGTGAAATTCAATATTAATTTAAGTATGATGTCTTGTCATTAACCTTAATGTATGGGGACAAGTCTGAAAAACTGTCCATTGCTTTCCTACTATATTGCTTTCAAATAACTATTACAGTCACTTGATAGACTTATTTAGGTACCTACTTACTATTACTGAGTGTAGAGTATTGAGCTACAAAGTTTACAGAATAGTTGTTCCTTATAAATGTCAAACTTCAATTGTTTGTTCATCAGTACAAATTATCTATAATCGTTATTCATTAACAAATATTATCATTAAAATTATTACTGAGCATATGCATTACACATAGTAGATATGTATTAAACCCTAAATCCTAGACAACTCTAACCCTAAACTCTTCTTAGTAGCCTTAAAGAAGTGTCACTTGCAAAACATGACTGTGAAATGCACACACCATTACAGTTAACTGATGTCATTTTCCTATCCATGGTTTGTATATTGAAGCCATACATGGAATATGTCATTGAGTACAATTTGATTGGTCAAATGAAGAGTTGCTTAGTAACATAATTAACAGTACTTGTGTCCTATTGCATTTGTATTGTGATATTGGTATTTAGAATATTATATATATATGTCTATATTTCTAAGATTATTACTCTAATATTAAAATGTCAGATAAAATTGTTGTATCTCCTTCATTAGAGATACTTTTAAATCAACAACCAGACTTGAATGAAGTAACTGAGTTTGCTCGAACTGCTGAGTGGTATCATTTGGGTGTAAAACTAGGACTGGATGTTGTGGATCTAGATGGATGTACTGACCTAGCACGTATGTATCGATTATGGATTCAACAAAAAGCTGAAAATGCAACTAGGAGGAATTTGTTAATTGCTTTAAGAGCTATAAGACAGAATAATGTGGCATCTCAATACAAAGATTATTTAAAGAGATTTCTGGTTAGTTTTTTATAATAGTTAACATAATTTTACCTTGTCATGCCTGTGGTTTTAACACCATCTCTTTATTTGCACAAATTAAATATGTGATTATTATATAGGATTGTCTTCACTCAGATAATCCTGTTGCCTATTTTATTCTATACAGTGGTAGCCTGGTAATAAAATCACTTAGTGTAATTTAGCAACTACTGTGACAAACGTTCCTTCTGTACATTAGTACTTATCAGTTATTATAGTATTCTTTTTGTTGTGATTAATGAATTATGGAATTAATAATATTATTGTGAAAATCTACAAATAACTAATATCACTGATATTTGTAGTTAAGAGTGTAAATCATTTTATATAGGAAGAAGAAAAGGAAGGCACTCAAGAGACTACAATTGATGTTACTATAACAGAACCAAATAGTAAGTATGTAGACATTATTTACTTACTCTTGTTCTTGGCCATAATCTTAAATGATTGATTGTTAGAAGATTACACTACACTATATCTTTAATAGTTCATAGTTTTTGAATTTTTATTATTTAATTTTTTATTTTTACAATTTTGTAGTGTCTCATAAAGAAGGAGCAACTGCTAACTAAAGTATTATTTCTTGAAGTTGTTACAAATCTCCAGTCAATGAACTAGCTTTGTTAAATCCAAATATTTGACCTCTTTACACATAGAATAACTTAGAATATTATTATTTGATGCTTTGTTACATTGCTGCCCCCTTAATTTCTAGATAATTTTATTAATAATTTTGCCACTTTGTTTAAATAAAATATGTTATTTAAAACTGAACATTTACAGCAGGGAAGATATACAACTACAAGATCAATAATTGTTGGTTTTGGCTGGTGTGCTACATACTTCATCCACTTTAATTGTATTATACAAACTCAATTACATGATGACTTCTCAGAAATATACTTTTCCTTTATATAATTTGTTTGGTTCCATACCTCACAAAGTATGAATGAATATTTTCTATATGATGTTATAAATAAATATTTCACCTTCTCAGTATGTTTGTGGCTAGTCTGTGAGTTGATGGTTTCTTTAGGAGATAAATAGATTGTGAAGACAACTTTATTTGTTTTAGAGTTAGACAACTGATTCTGAAGAACAAGTAATTTCCTTGATGATAAATCAATCTCTCAACTTTAAGCTTAGTAAATTCTTAAAGATCAAGTGAAGCATTGAACACATATAATACATTACTATGATGAAAGATACAATCCAGTTAAATCATCTAAATTAAAGATAACTTTTAAGTCATTAAAATTATGTTCTGGGGCAGAGCAAACTTATTTTGCTGCCTCATAGGATAAATATCATTACCATCTACAGTATAATTTCTGAATGTAGCTGCAGTTTTAGGATTACATAATTTATTACTAAGACCCTAAATGTGTGGTTATAAGTAATATCCTCATTTACAGTCCATGTCTGTGTTACAACCACACAATGTGATGCGACAGAGTTATTCTGTTATGATATAAGTAAGACAGATGTATTCATAATTGATAGAATTGATCAAGATGACTATGGATAATGATAAAAATAATGTAATATATAAATGACAATAATTATAATAAGATTGTGTCTATAGGAATTTTGTGAAATCCCTGAAACTTTCAGGGAGTTTGTGAAATCACTTTTCACTTAGGGACTTCATAAAACCCTAACCCCTAAACAATAACCTAAAGTTCCCAAGTGAAAAAGTGATTTCACAAACTCTAAATCCTAAACCCTAAACCCTAACCTGTAGTCCCTAAATGAAAAAGTATGTGAAAAACAGTGTTTTGTCACTAAAATTTTGCAAAATCCCTATACACACAATCTTACTGTAACATATATAAACCACACTGTATTATGAAATGTTACATTTTTTTAAGAAATTGAAAAGTCAATGCATTTTTAATAGTTAAGAACCTTTCAGGAAAAGTCCATACTTAGCATCAAAAACATAGATCTCATTACTCAAATGTCATAACTAACATTGTTCCTATTTCCATCACAAAAAGTACTCATCTGACTATTGATATGTCTTGTCTAAGTAATAAAAGTTAATATTACAAAGTAATGGCTACAGTCCTATAGCAGGAGATGACCATTAATAATGCTCTCAATATTATAGTGCGTAAACCTTATGAAAATAACCATTCTTTTGATGTATTTCAAACACACTTTATTTCATAGTAGATGTTGCTATTAGTGCTCTTACTAAAATTGATATTAAAGGAATTAATAATGATCAAATTAATGTCAAATATATACAAGTATAGTTGGAAGTAAAGATCCATTTTTCAAATTGTTCCTTTTACTGACAAAACATTGTTTGATCCAAGATTGTCAACACATTGAAGTAATGTGTAGTGTATCCTTTTTACCTGTCTATCTAATAAATACATGTTATTTTTATTTTGAACTTATTTTATTACTCTACCTAAATCATGTACAGGATCTTGCATCTCCTTAATTAAAGTAGAATGACAAGTCTCAAAACCATTTCCTGAGAAAGTACACCAAGGTTAGACTAATTTGTTTATTGATTGTTTTACATATTATAAAATAGACAAGACAAATCAAAGAGCTTTATATGTTTTAGAGTTAGACAACTGATTCTGAAGAACAAGTAATTTCCTTGATGATAAATCAATCTCTCAACTTTAAACTTAGTAAATTTTTAAAGATCAAGTGAAGTATTGAACACATATAATATAATACATTACTATGATGAGAGATACAATTGACATCTAAAAATAACTTATAAGTTATTAAAATTATGTTCTGGGGCAAAGCAAACCTATTTTGCTGCCTCATAGGATAAATATCATTACCATCTACAGTGTAATTTCTGAATGTAGCTGCAGTTTTAGGATTACATAATTTATTACTAAGACCCTAAATGTGTGGTTATAAGTAATATCCTCATTTACAGTTCATGTCTGTGTTACAACCACACAATGTGATGTGACAGAGTTATTCTGTTATGATATAAGTAAGACAGATGTATTCATAATTGATAGAATTGATCAAGATGACTATGAATAATGATAAGAATAATGTAATATATAAATGACAATATATATAAACTACACTGTATTATGAAATGTTACATTTTTTATAAAATCAAAAAGTCAATGCATTTTTAATAGTTAAGAACCTTTCAGGAAAAGTGCATACTTAGCATCAAAAACATAGATCTCATTACTCAAATGTCATAACTAACATTGTTTCTATTTCCATCACAAAAGTACTCATCTGACTATTGATATGTCTTGTCATAAGTAATAAAAGTTAATATTACAAAGTAATGACTACAGTCTTATAGCAGGAGATGACCATTAATAATGCTCTCAACATTATAGTGTGTAAACCTTATGAAAATAACCATTATTTTGATGTATTTCAAGTACACTTTATTTCATAGTAGATGTTGCTATTAGTGCTCTTGCTAAAATTGATATTAAAGGAATTAATAATGATCAAATTAATGTCAAATATATACAAGTATAGTTGGAAGTAAAGATCCATTTTTCAAATTGTTCCTTTACTGACAAAACACTGTTTGATCCAAGATTGTCAACACATTGAAGTAATGTGTAGTGTATCCTTTTTACCTGTCTATCTAATAATTACATGTTATTTCTATTTTGAACTTATTTTATTACTCTACCTATATCATGTACAGGATCTTACATCTCCTTAATTAAAGTAGAATAACATAGAACAAGTGTCAAAACCACTTCCTGAGATAGTACACCAAGGTTAGACTAATTTGTTTATTGACAGTTTTACATATTATAAAATAGACACTGATAATACAGGAATAACTGCTGGTTTAACTGATCCCACTTTTTTAATTATTATTAAATAATCATAATCAATATGTTTATACATGATTGATAAACTTTATCAATGACACCTGACATTACTGGTCATCATGTCTTACTTTAGTAGTAGTAGAAGTATTCTAAGTGATACCTTGATTATATAATATGCTACAAAGAACTAATAATGACATATATAAACTTTACAATTATTGTTAGTGGCTACATTCCTATAATTTAATCTCATTTATAAAAGACTTGTTAGAAGATTCTAATGTGTAATAGAATGATGCCATAACACTACCCTAAAGTGCTAAGTAATAGCTTTGATAGTTTTCTGGCCCACGATCTAAAAATGATTGAAAATATTAGAATTAATCAATTATTAGCACTTAAATCACTAAAAATAGTTAATTAATAGCTTAAAGTATAACTACATCTTTCATTGGATACATAGTCTAAATACAAATAACTCAAAATATTTCTACAAGCTTAGCATCATCACAAGATTATCAAAAATTAAATATGTTTATATAAATATAATTTAATTAATACATAGAGAATATGTATGCATGTATGCAAACATGTGCATGTATTCACACAATATAGCAAATAGCTATTTTTTATTTTGTGTATTTGATTAATTCTTTTTGAAACATGGCCAGTGAGCCATAGTCCAAATATTTAGTTATGATCCTCAGTATTTTCATTCAACACCACATTCCACATGTGTCTATGTACTACAAGGCTAATCATTTTTACAATAAAGAGTCATGATTGTAATAAAGTCTGAACTTCAAAGTTTAACTTAAGAGTAGCTCAATAATAAAAGTAGTTAATTTTATAAGACTTACCAATCTCAGTAAGACATCATTTTTTTTAAGAGTATGCAAGAGAAACAAAATGCAGCTACATTTATGTTTTTTTGAAGTTTCTTATAATTATGCTATTTAAAATTGATTAAATTAATATAATTGTCACTTTTGTTACTACTTTGATTGTTGAAAGTAGATCAAAGGTCCTCCATATTGGATTACCTAATGAGAGAATTTTCAACTAAGCAAACAATTAAAGCTGTTCACACATCTTCAACTCTCAAAATTACACATTGAGCCCTCACTTTCAAAGGCTCAACAACTCAAAACAGTTCTGCAAGTGAAGACAAATGTCCTCCAACAACTTGACAAAGAGATTTTAGAGTTAAGGATAGAGGTAAACGACTTTACTGAAGAGATGGAGTTATCAGATGAATATTGGTAAAATTACAAATCACTATGCATATGATTGATTTAGTGATGGCCTTAACTAATAAAGGTGCCTGAATACTATCTCAGAACTGTTCTAACATTATTAAATCTTCTAATGACTAATGTAGTCATCCTATATGTGCAAGTATTATCAATGACATACTACAGACTATTAACTGCTGTTTTGTTAAATTTTAGAATGCTCTATTGAAGGTCAGATTTATAAAACAAGTAGAAGAATTTCTAGTACATTTCTGACATTTCACTTTCATTGTACTATTGACAATGTTCCTGGTTGTTATTGTCTTTATGGACAGGTTATTGATGAGGAGAAGGGACATTGTGTATATTCATGGAGACTGTTCAAGTGAGAAATGGTTAGAAAGCAAATTTAATTGATAATTATTAACACTATTATGTGTAAAATAATTACTATAATAATCAAAATTCATTTGTTTTCATTCAGACCCATATCTCTGTAATCTACCTCCATATAAGAAACCTTGGAAAACAATTTTAACTCAATACCTGTCTGTGAAGAAAAATGTAGCTGTAAGTTTTATTACTAGTGTATGTAGACTTATCATAAAATATATTAACAAACACAACAAAATGTCTACCAACCTCTTCTATTGAGTATTATTCAAGATGATGTCTGTTGCATGCAACAAAATTCCTTTATGAAGTGACACTACAGGAATAATTGTGACAAGTAAGTACCATTACAGTACTGGAACTTGGATTTAATCAGTGTATTGTTTATGATCTTTGCTTTAGCCAACTGACTAATCACTTTTAATATACATTACAGTGGTCTACCTCATGCATTGTTATTAACCATTTTATTTGCATGGGCAATATCTTCCTGAATAAATTATTGAATAACAACAGCACCAGTCCTAACTACAGATACTATGTGTATTTGTGGAAAATGTATATTCCAATTTTCATTGTTAACTGAAGTGGCTATGATACTGATGACAAGCACAAGTTCCCTTGCTCTACAGTGACAGCCTTTATATCTACTGTATATGAACAATTAAAGTATCTGAAGGTAGGAGTTGATGTTTGTGCTATCTTCCTCAATTATAGAAAGCCTCTGAAAGTGCATCACATGCTAAACTTCTAAATAACCCGAGAAGTTTGGCTTTTAATTTGCTCAGCTTCTTACCTAGAGTGACGGATCAATCTTCGGACGCTTGTATCTTCCAAACTACACTTGCTATTTGTTTCATGTTTTATCATCAAGTAAAACACATACATATGCACTATTGTACAAACAAACAGATTCCAGGTTTAACTAGAAACGAAGTTATGAGCTCACAAACGAAGCGTCAGAAGACCTGTAACATGGGACATTTTCATCGATCTTCGGACAGTGCTCACGAAAGTAAGAAAAGATAAAGAGCTCCAGAGATTGTTTTCTCATAACATTTGTCTATCATTCAGCTAACGTTTCTCATAGTGAGACAAGCCGCAGCATCACTTCCAACATGAAACAGTTATAATTACTAAAGTAGAACCGATCATATCCGGTTTCTGGTCATGCCATGTGCTTTGCTCGGATTGCTCTCTCTCTCTGCTTGTCTGTCTTTGTCAGGTATAGAAATTGTCATGTTTCTTACGATAATCTTCATTTTAGGTCATTATCACTTTCTCTTGCACTTCTCACTCAGATCTCTCCTACATCAATCACTATGTGCAGGCTCTGCCTACTACTTTAGCCTTATCATAGATCATACGTAGACCATAAAGCCTTATATTTTTTGTTTAAAGTTTAAGGCAAAGCTAGCTGATTCTAACTTTAGTAACCAGTGATTTCATATCATTTTAATTGAAGGGTCACATGGTCTCTACAGTGTCCGACTACAGTGAACATTCATGTGCTATTTTGCAAAGTTGTTAATTGAGTGGTTTTGGGTGCACAGCTACCAACAAAGACAGAGAATGGACTAAGAGATGTCTCCTCCTTTTCAGACATTAGAAGAGGTATGCCCTCACTATTGTCAGTCATTGTACCTAGTTTACAAGCACAAGGCTATATAGTGCACATAACTGTCATTTTTTCCTATGTATGGTTGTCTATACTAAATTACATATCTTTGTACTTTATATTAGATCTTCATGTTACAATATCCTTGCTTCCATCAGTGTATAATTTATGGCAACTCATGTCAATCATCTACACCAACACCTACGTATTTAGCAGTGATTGGTAGAGGAACTTACCAAAGCTATGATAAAGTTGGGATGGAGAGGGTTATTACTGCTGTTGAACAAGGTTCATTGTAGAATAGGTTACCCATATACTCGAAAGCATGTGCTGAGTACTGTTCAAGTTGTGGATTCAAAGAGTATCAAGGCCCAAGTTTCCAATGTGTAGCCTTTCTTAGACAACACCCTTCACTAACATTGAGAACAGCTGTACCATTATCAGTAGCAAGAGCCATTGCCACTGATGCAGATACGATAGGGTGCTACTTTGATATGCTTGAAGAGACACTTGAAGCTAATAACATCTTTGATAAGGCTAGCAACATCTTCAACTGTGATGAGATTGGCTTTGCTCTTGCTCCTAAAGCTCCTAAAGTTGTTTGCACTGCAGGAACAAAAGCTGTTTCTCATTTGACAAGTGACACCAAATCCCAGATTACCGTGCTTATTTGCACTAGTGCCTCAGGCTTTTGTTATTTTTGATAGAAAGACACTGAATCCTCAATTGACTGTTGGTGAAGTGCTAAGCACATTGTATGGTTTGTCAGCAAACAGGTGGATTGACAGAGGTCTGTTTTCAGATTGGTTCTTCAACCATTTTTTGGTTTATGGTCCATTGTCACGTCCATTATGACTTATTTTAGATGGCCACTCCAGTCATTACTGCCCATACGTTATTCAAGCAACATCAAATTATTATATTTGCATTACCTCCTAACACTACTCATCTTACTCAACTACTTGATAATGGAGTCTTTTCACCACTTAAGTTAGCTTGGAAAGAGGTGTGTCACAATTTTACTGTTAGTTAATATCTAACTATTTTACTCTATTTCTTAGTGGCTGAGCCAGTAATTACTGTTCCTCCTGCTAGAGGAAGACCCAAGTGTTTTAATGTATAACTACTGTACTATATCGCTAAGTAGCTGAGCCACTGGAGTTAAGTGGTGTAGAACCAGTAATAACTGTTCTCCTACTAGAGGAAGACCCAAGAAGAAGACTGGTAAGTATTTTAATGTATAACTATTATACTCTATTGCTTAGTAGCTGAGCCACTGGAGTTAAGTGATGTAGAACCAGTAATAACTGTTCTCCTACTAGAGGAAGACCCAAGAAGAAGACTGGTAAGTATTTTAATGTATAACTATTATACTCTATTGCTTAGTAGCTAAGCCACTGGAGTTAAGTGATGTAGAACCAGTACTAACTGTTCCTCTTACTAGAGGAAGACCCAAGAAGAAGACTGGTATGTATTTTAATTTATAACTATTATACTCTATTGCTTAGTAGCTGAGCCACTGGACTAGAACCAGTAATAACTGCTCCTCCTACTAGAGGAAGACCCAAGAAGAAGACTGGTAAGTTTTTTAATGTATAACTATTATACTCTATAGTTTAGTAGTTGAGCCACTGAAATTAAGTGACATTGAACCAGTAATAACTGTTCCTCCTACTAGAGGAAGACCCAAGAATAAGAATGGTAAGTACTTTAATGTATAACTATTATACTTAGTATCTGAACCACTGGACTAGAACCAGTAATAACTGTTTCTTCCACTAGAGGAAGATCCAAGAAGACTGGTAAATATTTTAATGTATAACTATTATACTCTATAGCTTAGTAGCTGAGCCACTGGACTAGAACCAGTACTAACTGTTCCTCCTGCTAGAGGAAGACCCAAGAAGAAGAAGACTGGTAATGCAGTAAATCATTTTAAAATATAATATCTATATCTTTACTTGAAATGTTAGGTATAACTCTTATCCTCATACCTAGGCTTTCTTTTCTATCGCAAAAGCCTGGGTATGAGGCTAGTATAACTCCTTGCTTTCTAGAAACAAAAATGATCTTTTGTCCACTTCTTTATAGCAATTGAAGTAGCTCCAGTTTCTGGGCCTATGGACTCCTTAGAAAACAGTCAAATCTTAAATTCTACATACGGTCGACGATCTAGTGGCAGCAGTACCTCTCCTAAAGGTCACTCACGTCCCGCAAGCCAAAGATCAAAGAGACCACTATCAAGATATAGTGGGAAGGCTGGATTTATCCAAGGTGCATGAGATTATAATTATAAAGATTATTACAATTAGATATTTACTTCAGTGTAATATCTATGTTATATAGTGTGGATTCACAATGTTCATTAAAAAAGTAAAAAACAGCCTTATATTTATGACTCTGTGGTATAAGAATTAATGGATTTTATTATCAAGAGAATACATTGTAGTTTTCATTTATTGACATAGTTTTATCTGCCTGAACTATTAAAAGAAATTAATATGTTAATTGTTTGTGCATTTAGTGAGTGTTATATAATTATGTCTTTTTATAATAGGTGCACATCCTCGAGCTATACATTTCTCTCGTCCTGGCTCCGTAGTTCATTCAGCTCTTATGGTAAAGGAGATGGGTTAAAAACTATTTCCCAAACAAGTTGTATTAGTTCGGATCCGTCCAACTCTTTTCGTCGCCATATGAGTCAACACCAAAACTCAATTACTGACCCTAACCCATGTGAGACAGACAGCTTAGATGAAGGCATGTCATATTTATTGAAAGTACAAGGTTATCAGGGAGATAAGCTAATAGCTACTCTCTGTCCATCATGTAACTCTCAATTTCGCAATTTTGTTCATTTACCATTTCTATTGCTTTGTGGGCACTCCTTCTGTAGTAACTGTCTTGAACGTGCATTACGGAATGATCCACCATCTTTAAAATGTGGTGTCTGTGGTATATGTACTCCTATTGAGCCTCAAAGTAGACCGGAAGATTTTGTTAAAAATGAAGCCATCTTAGATCTCATTGGAAGTGAAGATTTTGCATCAGTTATCAGCAATTCCAAGCTAGATCGATGTGCAGAGTGTGACTGCTCAGCATCGTATTGTGAATCATGTAACCTTCAACAACATACTGGTTCTAAAGTTCGTTCCAAACACAAGCCAGTATCTATAACGCTTAAGTCCCGACCACAACCAACTTGTAAGAAACATCCAGGTCAGAGCTGTGTGCTTTATTGTGAAACAGAGTGTCTTCCAATGTGTGTTTTATGTAAATTTTATGGACAACATAAATTTCATAACTATCAGCTATTGAACAATTCTGCTACAGCATATCACAATTCTCTCTCTACAAATCTGGATGACATGAAAAGACTAGAGGGATCTTTATATGAACTAGCTCAATCGAAAATGAAACAGGAGATTCGTAATAAAGCAATGGAGTCACAAGATAAATTAGAGAAACATTTCATGGGTTTGTGTTGTTTGTCACATACAATTGTCCTTTATCAATTCTGTAGACATATGGTAGTTTTACAATTAGTAATACAACATACAAATAAACATTAACTCTGAAATTTACATGTACATATAGAACATAAGTGACCCATAAATATTGAGAAAGGAACGAAGGGGGCTAACTACATGATAGGAAGTGATCAAAAGGAAATGTTACAGTTGATGTGTGTTAGCTTATACAATTAAACATATGTACAAGTGATGATGGCTCTGCTCCTGTATCAAAACATTAGGGGCTTCATCCTCCTCAGCCCCCTTCCTACCACTATCTAAAATTAGAAGCAAGTGCTTAACCACTCTAGTTATTACAATTATACTTTTGTTTCATAGACACACGTAATGAGCTAATAGCTGCATTGGAACATCGAGAAGCTATACTGTTATGTCTCTTAGATAAACAAGTGGAACTAAGAGAGCAAATACTACAAGAACAAAGAATGGAAGTAACTGCTGCTCTCTCAAGGACTATTGCTGCTAAAGAAGAAGGTAAGTTATCTCTACTTTATATATAACTAACAATACCACTTCAAAGACTATTGTTAAACTATTTGTGTTTATTGGTAATAACATCACATGTCACTATACAAAATAGATTAAGTGTATCATTAAAATCATGATTTCTTTCATCACAGTTACGAGACTCTTGGAGATCAATCCTATATCTGCTCTTCTCACTCGTAAACACATGGATAATGTCTTAGATAATGTATTGAAACAAACAGCTTCATTTACACCATCTCCTCACAATGAAGATAATACTCAAAAAAGCAACATGCAACTTCTACCTGTTGGCCTTCGTCCAAAAAGTGAATTGACATCAAAATTACAGCAAGTATTAAATCAACATGGAGCAGTGTTACAGCTACCAGGAAAAGTTGTCATCTCTAACATCTCAGTTCATTCTACATCAATTGTTTTACGGTGGGAGTTACCTGACCAAAATGCAGAAGTAACAGCTGATCGAACACTTATATTCTCTCTTCAATGCTATGCTGATGTACCATTCAAATTCAAAAAGGATAAGCTCGTTAATTTTAAGAAACGGTTTTTGAATATTGGCGCCAATTCTCCTGGCCTCTCTCAAGACAGTGGTTACCATCAAGATGGGAGTAGTGACTGTACCTCACAATCTAGTGACATTAAAAGTTGTAATCTTCCATCAATACCTGCCTCATTACGTACCAGCAGTAGTCACAATGTCTCCTTAATTACAATGCAGACACCTGATATGAAAGATTCCAATGGTAAGTTGGAAGACCATAAAGAAAAACTGAAAACCTCCAACTCAAATACTCCTCAAGGGCAGGTACTACAGAAAACACCAGTATTGCCACAGTCAGTGAGGTTAGCTCAAACTACTCCAGCTGCTAGAGCATCTGGTGCACTTTTGAGTTTACCTCCTCTTTTAACAAAAGATGGAGCTAGTAAAGTTAATACAAGAGATATTCAGAGTCCAAGTGATTCAGAGCACGATCCTATGTCTGGTTCTAATTTAAGTGGCATGTTAAGTGACAATGAAGACACACCCAGACCAAACGGACAACAACAAGTTTCTCAACCACCACCACAGCTTCACACACAAATGAGTTCTCAAACCACAGATGCAAGTAGTAGTAATTCAACACTGTCTGATGAGCCTACAGAGACATCCAATAATCATGCTGTCAATATTGGTAGGTTTTGTAAAGGATATGCATTTGAAGAAATCTACTGTGGCCAAGATAGTCAGTTTTCATATTCTGGTATTGTTACTGGTGCAACATATTACTTTCGTGTACAATGTCGTAATGCTGTTGGTGAAGGACCATGGAGTGACACACACAAATGTTCTATCATTCCTAGTGAGTTAGACATTATATTCATAGAATTATACATTTAAGTGTTAAGAGTATTGTAGTCCATAGTCCACAGTGGGATATGCATTTTCCTATATCTAGTCAATATTAGTATATGTATCTGGTGTCATCTTTCTATTATGATGACACTATCCCTGCTATTACCTTGGTTGCTGTGATGTTTCTTTTAGCTGGCTTCCTTTGTATGTAGATTTGCCTTTGTTTTTAAAGTAACTAGTGAAATAATGATTGTTAATGAATTGGCTAATTGTAACTGGTGTTCATTTAATTTGTATATTAATGTGTGTCTTGTTCTTTCTACATTATGTAGGTATTGTGAAAAGATGAGTGGACAATCTGTTATTGTCTTTACACTTCTTAATGTACCAATAATTTTATTATGTATTTTTCTTTGTTGTTTAAATTTTTTACAATTAGTAATCAATGTCAACTTATTGTTATTTATGTCTATTATAAAAATCTTAACCAAAAGTTTATAAATTAACAAAAGTTGAAAATAATCAAGTTATAAAAAAAAATAAACCAGAAATATTAGTAATATGAAAATACATAGACTATTCCTTCACAATTGCTGTAATATGATCATCAAACAGATGTTGTGGATAAATGTAAGTTGGTGGTAATGATTTGTTATTGTTTTCAGTGCTACATTTGAAATAAAATAATGATTTAACAACATCATAATTTATCAATACATATAGTTGATGAATATTATGTTTATTTTAAAAGCTTTTTAAGTATAATATTATTGGTAGATAGTAACAAAGTATCTTTGACTCACCTGCTGTCATTGGTATGATCTATGTTTGATGTATCAATTTCATCATCTCCCCAAACTAGATTAGTTTCATCATCATAGTTATTATCTTCATATGTTGTCTCTGTTGATAACTGTGCTCCCAATTTTAAGGACTTATCTCTAATATTTTTGTGGCTGGCTATATATCGTAATGTCACTTGACTTTTAGTTATAGCTGTTGAGTCTTTGTTATTATTAGATGAAACAGAATATTTCATATTTTTTTTCTGCTTGGACATGGTGAGGCTAAAAGTATGTAAGAATTAGTAAATCCAATCACACATAGTTGGACAAAATGTTTTAATACTCTCTATCCTATTTGAGAAAATATTCCCACTCTAGACCACTCATTCACTCTGGACAAATTAAGTGCATATATATATATATATATATATTACCTGTTGGTTCTTGTTAAAAAGAAGGCGTATCCAAGAGTAATACAAACGACAGCAACTAATAAACAAGCTATAACAATAATAACAATAAAAACTATTAGATTAGTTGTCCTGATGCCATCTAATACAAGTTCGTTTGGTGAAGGAAGAAAAACAGCATCCATTTCGTTGCAAACAAGGGGTGTGGCTGAATAGTATGCGGAAATAAACGGTGCTGCTACGAAAATGAAATCAATCTTATTTATTATAATATCATGTTTTCAACTTGTTGAAAATGCAAGTGATAGGTCATCCAACAAAGGAGCTACTACTCTGATTATTATGGGAGCTAATGGTGACTTAGCAAAGAGAAAGATATGGCCTTCAGTACAAGAATTGATCTTCAGGAACTTAGTTGACACGTCTCTACTTCACATATATGCTGGTAGTCGTGAACCAACACAAACAACTGTAGACAATTTAAAGCATTACTTTAAGCATCTTTCTTGTGAGACAATAAAGGACTTTAATGGAAGCTGTACTCGTAAAATAGCTTCAATTGTGACACCATGTAGTCTAAAAGTTGAACAAGATTATGAGGAATTACATCACTTCATTAATTCTCGACTGATTGAAGAAGTTTGTATGAAGCAGTGCGCATATTTTATTTGTCTGTTCCACCTTTTGCTTATACAGCAATTGCTCAAAATATTGACCATTATGCTAGACCATCATCTAATAATACCATATTGAGAGTTGCAGTTGAAAAACCATTTGGCAAAGATCTTCAATCGGCACAAACGTTAGCAGGTCATCTACAGAAATATTTAAATAGCAATGAACTTTTTATCATAGATCATTATCTTCACAAACCAGGTGTAAGTCAGATCTTAGGTTTCCGTTTGAATAATTTGAATAAACTTAATCCAATATGGAATGCTAAGTATATTAGTCACATTGAAGTTGTTGCTCGTGAAATGTTGAGTGTGGAAGGTAGAACATACTATGATCAGTATGGTGTTGTTCGTGATATGTTACAGAACCATCTAACTGAAATAGTGGCTCTACTGATAGCAGATCTAACAAATTTCACTTCTGTAAAGTCAGGAACTAATTTTGATTTGAACAAAGCAAAGTTAGAAGCTTTGAAGACAATGTATCCTCCATTTGTTAACAATGTTGTATTAGGACAATACTCTGACTATCAAACACACTTGTTTCAAGATTTGGATAAGACAAAAAAAAGGATCTCGTACACCCACTTTCGCTGTTGTACTTATGAATGTACGATCTCCTCAATGGCTTGGGATACCTATCTTTTTAATATCAGGCAAATCACTTGGGAAAAAGGAAACATATGCTCGTGTTGTTTTTAAGCAGTCCTTGTTGTCTTGGTTTCCTTATGAAACAAGACAATGTACAGATACAATTGTCTTTAATATAGAAACAGGTAATTACAGAAATTATTCCATTGAGGTACCATTTGGAAAAGGTTACAATATGTACCACTTTCTCAGTCATCAACTTGACAGTACTTGCAAAACGACTGCTTTCATTCCTGATAAGCAACAACCATTACAAGCATATGCATCAATAATAAAAAACTTGATTGAAGGAAAAGAAAGTTATTTTATCCCTTTGAAAAATGCACTTCAATCATGGCATGTGTGGTCACCTCTGTTACATGAACTAGATGGAAAACAAAGCAATCTATTAATTTATTCAAATGATTTGTGGAACAACATGAAGTTATCAGTTAATGGTAGTGATTTGATTTTGTCCTTCAAACACATGGACACACAATATAGACAAAGGAGAAATGAAGAAATAGTCTTTGATAATGACAATAATTTTGTACACTACATTTCTACTAATAACATAACATCTTTTACCAGTGAAGACTTATTTGGACATCAAGTATACATGTTATCATGATCAGAATTGGCTCAAAATATGTCACATGACATATATCGTGCTGCTCTTAAATCTATTAAAGAGAGGGGTGTGTATCATGTAGCTTTTCCTGGAGGCATGTCACCATTGAGTGTTTATCAAGAATTAGTTCTAAACTACAAAGACTCTTTCCCTTGGACTAAAACTCATGTATGGCAGACAGATGAAAGATGTGTAACACCCACTTCAGTTGAAAGCAATTTTAATCAGCTAATGAATCATATCCTTAATCTTGTACCTATACCATATATGAACATCCATCCATTGTACAAAAACTGTATGACTGAAAAAACACAGTCACAGATTAATATTTCACAGGAAGTGTTTGATTATGTAATGTTAAGTGTGGGTGGAGATGGTCATATAGCATCTATTTTTACATCTGATATGATTGAACAGGAAATAGCAATATCTGACTCAATTCATCTCATTAACTTATTGTCTACATATCCTATCACCATCAAAAAGCGTGTGTCCTTAACTATAAAACAGCTTATTAAAACAAAAATCATTAGTGTACTGATCACTGGTGATGGAAAGTGTGACCTACTTATGAAAATCAAAAGACAATGTCTAGACACTAGCAACATTACTTTACCTATAGTACAATTACTTCATATGGCACTTCCTGGAACAGTGAAAGTTTGGATAGACAGAGATTTGTGTAATTGATTATAATAACATGTTTTCCTATTGCAAAATATTACATTCAATAATAATTATTAGTTATGTAATCAAGTAACTTTCTTTAATTCATCAGGTTTATATACACCATTCTCTGTTATGATACCACTGATAAGATCAGCAGGAGTAACATCAAATGAAGGATTCCAACAATCAATACTGTCAGGTGCTATCATTTTATTTCCAAAATAAATCATTTCTTGCTTTTTACGTTCCTCTATAACAATCTGTGAACCAGATGACAATCCAAAATCTATAGTAGTAAATGGTGCAGCAACATAGAAGGGTATGTTGTGGTATTGTGCAAGAACAGCTAATTGATAAGTACCAATTTTATTTGCTGTATCTCCATTAGCTACAACTCGATCAGCACCAACAACAACTGCAGAGATACCTTTCTCTTTCATAAGACATCCACACATTGAGTCACAAATTAAAGTGGCAGGTATTTTCTCATGAACTAGCTCATATGCTGTCAATCAAGAGCCTTGATTATAGGGACGTGTTTCAGTACAGTAAGCATGGGACAGTTTACCATTCTCTGATAGTGCTCTTATAACACCTAATGCTGTACCATAACCTCCAGTTGCTAAAGATCCAGTATTACAATGGGTTAATATGGTGACTTGATCTCCAGTAGAATTTGCAAGAATATATTCAGCTCCATGAAACCCAATTTTTCGATTGGTTGTGACATCATCTTTAAGCATCTGTGACAATTGATTGTATAGAATATCTGTAAACATCTTAGTGTCTAATTCATTTTTAGAAAGTTCAGCAATGTATTTCATAAATCGAGTAGCTGCTTCAGATATATTGACAGCAGTCGGTCGAGCAGTCCTTAAATAAGAGAAAGAATCATTAACAAATGTGGCCACATCTTGTGTTGATTTAAATTCACCAGTATTTGCTTTGTGTCTGAGTTCAACTGCTATACTTAAAGCACCAACTATTGCAATTGCTGGAGCTCCTCGTGTCTAGATAATGATATTAAAATATTAAAGCAATTAGTGAAATTATGTCCTAATTTATTATATGAGAATCAGAAATAAATGAATACATGTCTGATCACATGAAGACACTAGACAAGTTGACAAACACTAGATCTGACATGTGGATGGAAAATGGACAAATGTGATGATTATCTGATGTCATAAATAATAGTATATTGTAAGTTGAGAGGAGGAGAAGGGAAGGGACATACTTAATGTGTAAAACAATGCTACATAGTTTACAATGTATATTAATCTTCCTAATATATAAAGGCAAAGATTCAGCTAAATTTATAAAAGCATTATTTAAACAATAAAGTTAGTTGCTGAATTTTTTTAATAAGTCTAGGACACATACCAATGTGTTTAATGGTGGCAATGAACTACATTATAGATAAAAAGACATGGATTTATCACACATATATTATAATATCAGTGGTGGAGAACTAGGGGGGCAGGGGAGAACTAGGGGGGCACTTTTGAAAGTGGGGGGGGGGCTCTGCCCCCTTACTGTTTGATTTTTGACTGTGTGATATAGAAGTATGCACGATGAATTCCACTCCTCACTAACAAACTGGGTGAAAAATAATTTGATTAATCAAACAATCAACCAGCTGTATAAGAATCGATGACATTCACAATTTGGTATGCTAAAGTTAATTGCTCAAAGAAGCAAAGTGTGACAATTGTTAAGAGAGTATGACATTATTTAATAATTGGTCAAAGTGATCTCATGGGATGAACCATTTACACTATACATTATGCTATCACATGTGGCTATTAAAAGGCAGCTGGCTAAGTTAAAGAATGACATACCAATGTGTTTAATGGTGGCAATGAACTACATTATAGATAAAAAGACATGGATTTATCACACATATATTATAATTATATGTTGTAAACTGTGCACTTTCATTGCTTATACAAATTATGTCTCCTCCCCTTCTCCTCCTTCCAAACTTGCCCCCATGACCAAACAATTGATGGGAAAGATTGTGTAAAACTTTAACATGACACCTTGTTCTGTAATATATAATAATGGATGTGACTGAAAATTAGGTGACCTCATGTGATGTATCAAGCAACAACATGGAACTAGATAAAGTAATTAAAGAAAATAGCTATAAGTATTGTGTACTATCTATTAAAAGAATAGCAAGGTATTGTTATTAATACATAGATGAAGTCTAATGGTCATTATGCTAGGCTATTATTTAAATAGTCATTATGACAATTTACATGACATTTGCAGAGAGACAGAAAACTATTTGGTAATGTTTCATATTTATGTGGCCAGCAATATTTCATGTAGGAAGAACAAGTTGCTGTATTAGTTTTCTAGACCCATCCCTAGTAATATTTCAGTCATAGGACGGTGTCTAGCTTGTGAGACTACTTCTATTTACTAACATTTGTCTTGTCTATAGAATCTCAAGGAGTATCGACTATGTTAACCAATTAATTCTATTAATAAAGAACTATAACTATGTAGCTCCTAATAAAATACTTACAAGCTACCATACCAGTTTACAACAACAATAACAACAACTAACAACAACCAGTAAATGATTGTACATACAATATAATATATTATTATACTAAATGATTCTTACCTTCATTTCCCTTATGACTTTCCAAGCATCTTCTACACCATTGACTGGTTCATAGACAGTATGTTCAGGTAATAGAAGCTGATTAAGAATTTGAAGACTACCTTGTACTTTATCAAAACGAATAGACTCCAGAGACATCTTCAGCACGAAGCACCTCCTACTATACTATTAGCTATTAATTTTTATTATTAGAAACAGAACAAAAGAGATGATATTATACGACTTCTTTCATAATTTCTTGCTGAGAGAAAAAAGTTTGTGCCACAAAAAACTAGAAGTTATACACGTACGAGTCATGTTGTGTGTATTGGTTCCAACATTTTGTTCTCTGGGTTCCATGTTAGAGATAATGTTTGTTGGGTTCTATAATTGTATTGTAACAGTTCCTTGTGTTCTATTAAGTTCTATTGGTTTCAGTTTTCATGATTCTCATGATTAAGCTCCAGCTCCAATAGTTTCACTTTCTATGACTGGGTTTCTCATTGGCAAGCGTTCATTCTATTGTTGGTTTCAAACAATTTCCACATGATGTTCCATTCTTGGGATCTTTTGTATAAACCATCAAGACCATTACCGGCATGTGTAAGTATATCACATATTTTTTAAAGGAAACTGTTCAGTCTGCACTGTGTTAATAAATCATCAAGCTAAATGCTAGGAGATGTATTGTTGAACTTTCCTTAATTTGTTTTAACATATGTACTGATGTTTACACATTAGTACTGTATCTACTTATGATGACATGTCAAAAAGTATTTTATGATGAATATGAGTAGTTACACAATTGTACATTGATCTTCCATTAATTATAGTATGTATATTATGGAGTATTTTCTCCAAGCTTTGTTGTTCAATAGCAGTTATTATTGAGACACATGTAGGAATGTGAGTGTATTTGGAATTGGCAGTAGTCTGTATAGTGTTTGACATTCAGTAGTTAGTAATTCAAGCTTTTGAATTTTGTTTAATATTGTTTAGTTCTATCTCTCTCTCTCTTTCTCTCTCCTTGTATTTGATTGTAAATGATAATTATTAACACATTTTAATTGGATAGTCTACGTGTATATATTATTAATTAATTTATTATTTTGAAGTAAGAATAATTACTTGGTATTTCTCATAATTACTGGTGTCATTGATCTACATATTTGTTGACAGTACATAATCTACTAGGTCATTACAAGCTGGATCTGGTGGTATTATGTTGCCTGTAATTAAAATAGAATTTTTTTACTCATATTAAAAAAGGTGATATAAGAAATGTTGTTGTGGTCATGTTTTTATGGGATACTTTTGTATGATGATAAGAAAGTGAAAGAAACAGATGAAAGTTGGCTACACTCAGGAGATATTTCTCAAGTTGATGAAGATGGTGAGTTGAGTATGCTACCTACTTAGTTTTTGTATTTATTATTAATGGTTTCTTTTTGTTTCTGGTCATTTGTGGGAACTTATCATTAACTCTTGCTGCATACTGTGTGGATAATGCTCCATAGAGGGTTAAAATATTTGGGTATGTGTCTTTCTGTCTGTCTAGAATTGTTAGTTGGCAATGCACTTTGAACTGTTCTAACTTGGTGACAACAATGTCTAAACTTCAGAGAAATGGCACAAGTCACATTTTTACATCCTGCCACTTTCACTAGCAGAACATGTATAAGGGTATTTTGATATGCAAAGACTTCTTGTCTGCTTGATGACTAAATAGAAATCAATCTAAGGTTTGTGAAAATACATCATAGAGAGTTGATTATTAAGTAATAGTTAATTTTGAGACTTAGTCCAGAACCAGGTTAACAATATGTTAGATATTACTCTACCACTTGTCTTGTCTATATAGAATGTCAATCAGAATTCACTATTGTAAGCCAATTAATGATATGATCACTATGCAACAAGCATGTATTAGAGGCTATAATAAATTAGCCTTCATTATTGACTTGGTTACCACCACAACAATCAGCACACACTATACACATGCATATATACATGCAGTATATAACAAAGACAATAAATACATAGACATACTATACATAACTAGAGCTAAGAAGTGCTTTATACTTGAAGATCACTGATTATTTTCATGAAGTACAAAGCAGTCTGCAATTTTTTAATTAGTTTCAAACTGTTTATGAACCAGTAAATGGTGTAGAAGATGTTTGGAAAGTCATAAAAAGAGTGAAAGTTAAAATTATGCAGTGGAAAAGACCATTTACTATACACTGAATAACATGATTATATATCAATACATACTTTCAATTTAGAATTTTGTGCAGAATAAAAGAATTACAAAATAAACTAATATACTAGTAACCTGATACAATCTATTACAATCATATGAGCAAAAAGTACTAGTTTTTTGGTTGCTACTAGCCCTAAGATTGGGTCCCAATATGTTCAGTATATTTTAACCATGTGATCCTTAGTATATTTTTACATCAGTGACATATATTTAGTTTGTCCTTATTCTTTAGCTGTATAATGTTTCTAGTATAATTCATGTACAGCAATGTGTACTCTTTTGCTAGTTCCTCATCTCTACAGGTTCACATTTTGTATCACCTCAAATTTTAACAATCCTACTTACAAAGATGAAAAACTTAGTATATAAATGTACTTCAATTATCAAGATTATTGAGATCTATACCTAATTGATTATGTAGCTCTTTAGTTCTGCTTCAATAAAGACTAATTAAGGTGGAACCACAATTTACATGATGATAGGAGCTGCTTCATGCACTTGACAAAAGATGAATACTTAATGACTATGAAACCAGTGGAATTGACATGATCAGGCACCAATATGGACTTTTTGAGTTCATGCTTTACTGTTATCTGAAGCAGCTGTTAATGTATCACTATACATTTTTCTATAGAAGTCATTTTCATGTCATTTTCTTCATCCTTGAGCATAAAAAACAAACACATATACATCATTGTTAAATTGGAAAAGTCTATCAGAACACCATTACATTTGCCAGTAAGTAACAATGGTTGTTGCCATAGCAGTTTTAAAAAAATATTGTAAGGTGTGTATGTAATGACACAGGAAATAGGATGAAAACAACAAACAAACAACTATATTTTCAGAACAACTTAACAACAAGACCACTATCAACTGACAGATTACAAGTTAAATACACAATACTTATATGGATTCACCAAGCAATAGTTAGATAACTATTAAAAATAGCAATAATAATAATAATAATAATAATAATAATATATTACACAAAATACAAAGTATAAGATGTGTTTCAATTTATCACACTCTCCCCCATCTAGCTAGAATGTGAAGGGGCTGAACCAAGTAACTGGTTTACAAACATGAGTGGAATGATGGAAAGAGTTGATAGAACTAGAACATGTGATGAGTTAGAATTTATTGTAGGAGGGAAAGGGATATAAATTATAAATGTTTGTTGTTGAATTCAGGACAGGACAGTCATCAAAATCATCAACTTCGAACAAGTACTACTGTCAGAGGAATGATACTATAATTGGATGAAATGACAATGCAAAATAATGTCAGTTGTGGTTTTAACCTTATATGAGACTGGGTCTGTAATTTGAATGATTTCTGCATGAATCCACTGAGGTCGTCCATAATAATTACATGTGAACACTTGATCTCCTATACTGAAGACACATACAATTTTGTTGACAGAAGTTTATTTGATACCTTGTGAGAAACGTCTGGGTGGTAAAAATCTAATTGAGTTCATAAATGTCTACCTGTTAGAAGTTCTGCTGGGGTGTAACACAATAATGTTATAAAAATTCAAGAAGTCCCTCGACAATTAAGGAGAGGTGTGAGTGTGCTTCTTACTGCGTTGTTTCATAAAAGATTGAAAGATATCACTGATAAAGTAGTAGTTAGAAACTGTTTGACAGTAACTTTGTAATTTCTGCAAAGGTGTCTTTCTTTGGAATAGGAACAATTGGGGCTGGCCCAAACAACATGATGAACTGGGTAATGATACCCAATTCTTGTAGTTAAGAGATCTCTTTTTCTACTTTCTCTTTAGGTTATATGCTACAGATCTGGCTTTGAAGTATTTTGGGACAACCTAAGGATACACAAATAGTTAAGGTGTGGTACTTTGAGGTGTACCCAGTTTATTCAAAATAGGTCAGTATACTTGTCAAGAAGTGTTGAGAGTGATAGAGTTTGTCAAGGGAATGAATACTGTTCCAATCTAATTTAATTATTTCAAGTCAATTTCTACCAAAAAAACTTGGTCTATGTCTATGCATGACTAGGAGTGGGAGAATCTGAGACTGTGATTGGTAATCTACGTGTACATCACAAATACCAAGGATCATGAGGTTTTCTCCAGTATAGGTACTGAGAGTAATATTGGTAAGTTGCAATTAAGATGTTGGGTGAGAAATAGAATCATAAGTTTACAATTGTCAAAGACGCCCTATGTTTAGTTCCATTGGAAGATCTAACACCCATTTACTTAGACTGCAATAGGTTTCAGGCAAGGTAAACAGGGTGTAGGCAACATCTGACCCATCAGACAGGTGAGAGAGATCTGAGGTTGGCTGAGGGGTCTGACTTGTGGGTATCAGTTTACTATGACACTTTGCAATGAGTCCAATTTCCCAAAGGCTCTGTTTTAAGTAAACTGCAAGTACATGGTTGCTTCCACAATGATAACATGTAGAAGCTGTATAGTCTGTGTCCATGCATGACTAGAAGTGGGAGAATCTGAGACTGATCTACTTGTACATCACAAATGCCAAAGATCATGAGATTTTCTCCAGTATAGGTACTAAGAATAATATTGATAGGTTGCATTTGAGATGTGGGATGAGAAATAGACAAAGACGCCCTATGTTTAGTTCCATAGGAACCCATTTACTTGGAATGTCATACAATAGGTTTGACTTTCCCAGGCAAGGTAAACAGGGTGTAGGCATCATCTGACCCATCAGGCAGGTGAGAGAGATTGGCTGAGGGGTCTGACTTGTGGGTATCAGTTTACTATGACACTGTTGCTATGAGTCCAATTTCCCAAAGGTTCTGTATTCACCTTTAAGAAAACTGCAAGTACATGGTTGCCTCAACAATGATAACATGTAAAAGCTGTATAGTCTGTGTCCATGCATGACTAGAATTGGGAGAATCTGAGGCTGTGATTGGTAATCTACGTGTACATCACAAATGACAAGGATCATGAAATTTTCTCCAGTATAGGTACTGAGAGTAATATTGATAGGTTGCATTTGAGACGTGGGATGAGAAATAGAATCATAAGTTTGTTCACTTACAATTGACAAGACGCCCTATGTCTAGTTCCATAGGAAGATCTAACACCCAATTTACTTTGACTGTCATACAATAGGTTTGACTTTCCCAGGCAAGGTAAACATGGTGTAGGCATCATCTGGCCCATCAGACAGTTGAGAGGGATCTGAGATTGGCTTAGGGGTCTGACTTGTGGCTATCAGAGTATCAGTTTACTATGACACTTTTGCTATGAGTCCAATTTCCCACAGGCTCTGTATTCACCTTTAAGAATGCTGGCAACATGGTTACCTCCACACTGATTACATGTAAAACGTTTAGGTCGACAATCTTGTAGAAGCTGCATATTGGACAAGGATGGTAATTACTTTAGTAGGTCTAAGGATGTGAAGATCACCAAGCCCCATAGCTTAAGTTGAGGTAGTTGCAGGATGAGATGTTTTATATCTAATATATAAATTAATTGATATGCAGTTGTGCAATTTATTGTCATAGCAATGTAGGTTCTGTTTATTGTCTCATTAGTTAGACAAAAAATTATGAGGCTTAACTGTTGAATTATGGCTATGATGATAGAAGTTATGATAGGACAACACTAGAGATAAAAGAAGCTTTTTTAGAAGTCACATTTTATTAAGCTATTCAAACTATACAATCCATAGTCAACTGTTTGTCTGAAGAGAGATAATTACATTTCTATGTTTTGTATAACTCTGGTAGAAATATACATGTTTGTAAACAATTGAGAAATAGATGACAAGTTAATGCAACTGTACTTGCAAAAATACCTCTAGCTTGAGTTGCCTGAGAATGATCTAATATAAGTATTATTAATTGAAACTACTGTATGTTTTGATGTCATTACACCCTATATTGTGTTTGATAGGTGGTTTATAGACTGGTAAATAAGTTACATTATCATGACAATATATCAGTGACCTCTTATATTCAGCATTGTTTTAGTTTTATTAAAGCTTTTTGTGCATGATTCTCTTCATTGTTGTTTTACTTTTTGTTTTATTTCCTTATAAAATTCTCTGTTATTAATTTCACAGTTTGTTAAATTATATGTGATAATAATAGTCAAACTAAAAATATATCAAGTAACAATAGAATATTGTTAGCTTTCTAGTAGATTATTGTTACTAAGGTATTTTTCTTTTAAGCCCTTTAATTTACAAGGCTATTTCATGGCACCAACCATTAGTTAGTATGTTCTTATCATGAGATATAATCATTGAATCTGGATCAAACTATACTTAACAGAGTTAAAAATCAAGTACATTTCTTTCGACGTTTCTTATTAATTATTTTCTACATTATTTACAGTAAAATGTATTACTAGTGCAAATTGATAATCATTGCTGAAATACAGAATAAATTGACCAACAAGTAATATTTTTTTAAAAATATCTTTGTTTAGGGGAATCATTAATTAATGTATTTAGTATTTATGTTTTTACTTTAGTAAATAGCAAACTAATTAATTCTGCCAAAGAAGGAAACTTATCAGAAGTAATTGATGCCATCTTAAAAAAGGTGCTAATGTAAATGCTACAGATGATGTAAGTTATTTTCATTATTTAATTTTATACTTAATAAATAAATAATACTGTCAGTCTAAATGGTTTTCTTGAAATATAACAAATGTTAGTTTTTGTTTACATATTTTGTTTTCTTGCTACATAACTAATCAAGCTGAGTTAGTTACTGGTCTATTGCTAAATTAGTTTGTAGATTTGAATTTATATTAATATATTATCATTGTTATAATTGAATAATTCATTTCTGTAACGTCATAGTTAATTATGGCAGTATAGAGACATCCACAAATTAAATAAATAAAAATTAATTACTATACAGTAGTATATATACAGCACACATGATTGTTTAGAAAATAATCTGTTGATTGTCTATAGACTTTACTTTATACCATGCATAGGCTTCACTATAATACACATGTATTCAGTTATGTTGATCATTATATACATACATAGCTAGCTAGCTATGTACAGTTGATCATGGACTATTTAATTAGTATTAGTATTAGTACCTACATTTATAAATACTTCTTCAGATGTTGCTGCTAATTTTAATAATAATATAGTATTAAAATGGCTGTATTAAAGGTGATATTCTTTAGCCAACAATATATTGATGATTATTTATACATAGAAAATTATTTTTATTGCCTAGCACTCATAGCTATTCCAATATCTATGTTACCAAGTAGTCCTATATACATTATGAACCATGTGTTATTGTGCATAGTTTCTACTGCTACAATAAATAATCTCCAAAAGTGTCTCTTTCATAACCAAAATAGATCACACACAAAGAAACAAGAGCTTATCGTTATATACAAACTAAAATCTACATGATTAAATAAGTGATAAGTGATATAATCTAGTGACAATATGAAGTAATAAGATTAAGATGGCTCAGACCATGTCATATGTAATGTAATAAGTATAGCATTCCTCCTACAGAAAAAACATAACTGAGAACTACAAAGAATGACGAGGAAAATATGTCACCTACTTAACCTCTAAGACTTAAGAAATAACCATAAATGACCATTAAACGAATACTTACAATGACTAAAAATACATTTTAAGAACACATGTAAATATTGATTAACATAGCATCATAATAACCTAACAGGTTCTAACTTGATCATCTCACAGTTATATACATATACAAATACATATACTTATACATACATGCATGCATGCACAAATGATTGCACACATATATATATGTATATATTATATGTCTATTGTCTTTGTTTTATTCTATTCTTGTATGCAACATTTGATAGTGTTAAATTGAAGTTAATTTAAACCATATCCTTTATCCACTTATACATGTAGCAACCAAGAATTTTATTTACCATGTGACAATAGTATGCCAAATTTTGCTTGTGGCTTTGCTATTTTCATTTTGTTCTCTACTTATTTTAAAATTAATCTGTCACAGACATTTCTGCTAATTATATAACCTTTATTGCTCTAGTCAGTATTTCACTTTAAAGCCAGTATCTTCTAAAACAATTATAGGATTATTTTTTAAAATTAGAATGTTGTTTTAAAATGTGTGCTTTGAATTCTAATATTTATTACTACCATAATGAAGGTACTGATTTTCATAAAACTTGACATATTGCCGCTTTTTGAGATGTCATTTGAATATAAATAAATACAGCCGAGAGCACATCTCTGTTAACTGTTGTTGTGTTTAATTTTGTTTGATGTAAGGAGGACTTTGAGAAAAAAGCACAGGGTGATGATTGAACACACACATGCAATAATAAACACATTTCATTTAAATTTTCTAAAAAAACACAATGATATATTAAATCTTCAGAAAGAAGTCTTAAAATATAAGGATGGCAACATAATCATCTTTAATAAAGTAGGATGACAGTCTGAACATACTATATTGCAGGCAGACAAATGAAGATGATAATGCTTTTTTTAGTTATAGGAGGTATTACAGTCTGGCTGTATCATAATAATTGGAAAAGAGTATTGAGTTCAATAAAAAGTTAGGATGTTTTTAGATATATGTTTACAATCTATCAATGAGGATTATGACAATAATACTATAGTATAGAGCAAATATAACCTTTGTCTCAAGTAGAATGCTCTCTAATGGGCAGTATACATGAAGCTATTTCAGTTGAATTAAAAGATAGAGCAATACTGACTATTAAAAACAGTCATTGTTGAGGACCAAGTTTTGCAGTCTTTAGAAATAAATTTTGAATTGACATTTTACATGTATTAATTAAAGATATTGAGACTTCTATTTTTACTCTGGTCATTTTGAGATATATTTTACTATCATCCTTTCATTACATGAATTTTTTGAGAGTATTTTATTCACTTGTACTTTATTATCAAAGTATACATGTACTCGTATAACACTGGAACCATTTGTAGTACCTTAATTCATTTGTCTAATTAGTATAGACTGTTAGTAATATAATTATCTTGTTGATAGTTTGTTTATTATTGTTGTTATTACAATAGGATGGATGGACGGCTCTTCATCATGTAGCTTGTCAAGGACACACAAACATTGTTGAAGCATTAGTTAATAATGGTGCTGATATCAATGTTGTTACTACTAAGGTAATTTGAATAAACAAATATAAAACATTTTTGTGGTTCACTTTGTAGTCTTTTAACAAAACTCCTACAAAATTAGCCCAAAGTAAAAACAAAACTACAGTATGATAGTTATATATGGATTTTGTATGGATTAGTGTATACAAAGTAATATGATGACCTTGTTTCAGTGCTTTGTGACATTGTCATCATTACATCCATTTTCTTTGTTTAAATTGTTTTTATATCTTTTTCCACAAGTAAATAGAAGCTATACTAAACAACAAATATCTACAAACACCCACAGTGTTTAAATAGCTATTAATATTCACCATGTGGTAATATACATATTAAGATATAATATTGGTAGTAATACTTGTTAAAGAATATTGAGTATAATAATTATCATAAATAATGTCAATTGACGGAGCTCACTTTACTAGAAAATACTACTACAAAGTTTTAAGTTATGGAATATTTGTATAACCTGTTCCTAAATAGTCTTGTAATGTTTTTTATAACTATTATGGGAATTATAATCAATATTGTACTAGTACAGAATGAAAGCAAGAAAAGTAGAAGCATATACCTATTTAACTAGTTCTGGTTCTCCACTTGACAAAAACATTCTTAAGTTTTAAGACTTACTAGTCTTGAAGAGACTCAATGATGACAAATAAGTATAATATAACATTGTACAATGTGTAATTCAATATTTATTACTTTGTTTACTGTATTGTTTTTGTCTGTATTTTTATGATGATGGGGATTGTATGTTATCTGAACGTGTCCTTCATAATATAATAGAGCGTAAGTATGATATAATTCAGTACAATTTGTAATTATATGCAATTCAATATTTATTAACTTGTTTACTGTATTTTTTTGTTTGTATGTTTACGACGCTGTGATTATTTTTTACCATAATCTTGATAACTTAATAGCTGGTAAGAATTATCTAATTTAGTACAATTTTTAATTTAACACTGGTAGTTAACTATTAGAGAAGATATTACAAAGTCATTGCTATTGTGATGTTTTATCTCTAAAGTCAAGTTGTTGATTATCTTCTTGTTATTAGATGTGTACATTATATTTGAACATTGTGTATCTTTACTTTATTTACATCAGTTACACATATTTTGTTAGTACTTTATTTTAGCTATATGATGATTCCAATATAATACATGTACAGCAGTATGTGTATGTAATATAGATAATATACAACTGTTATGATACCTATCTATACTGATTGTTATATATTATCATGTTTATTATGATAATTATTAGGAAGGATCTAGTCCTGTCATGTTAGCAGCAATGAGGGGACACAAAGACATCGTTTTGATGTTAATAGAGAGAGGAGCCAATCTAAATTTTGTTAACACGGTAAGTATGTATTTGTTTGTTACTGTAAATGTAGATAATATACAACTGTTATGATATCTATCTATACTGATTGTTATATATTATCATGTTTATTATGATAATTATTAGGAAGAATCTAGTCCTGTCATGATAGCAACAATGAAGGGACACAAAGACATTGTTTTGATGTTAATAGAGGGAGGAGCCAATCTAAATCTTGTTGACAAAGTAAGTATCTATTTGTTTGTTATTGTAAATATTGTATTACTACTCATTTCTTAAATGTTATCAAGATTACTTGACATAGTATTGAAGGCAGAAGTAATTTTTAAAACATTAAATATAGTGCATGAATGTCATAATCTAAATGTCATAAGGTCTTCTTACATCGTGTACAGAACAAATATTATAATATTATGAAGTAGTTCTCAATTAAGAATACTTTGATCATAAGATTGATTAATTGCCAAAAAAAATACAAAATAATGTCTACATGAATATGACCTTGTTCACCTGTTGTTTAAGAATATCAGGACAACCCACCAATATCCACCTGAATGTCTGGCTGTATTGAAAGTAACATACATATTATTAGGCTAAATGCAGGTCATTGTGGAGTAAGCCTTAGCTTCTATAATGCCATGTTTCATTTAGTATCTCTATTATAATACTGAAAATCAAACATGCATGGATGTCAGCTAACACAATCTTGTAGGACTAAGTCTAAATATAGGAGTATACCAAAAGAAAGAATATCATCATGAGCATATTAGAATTAAACAAAGGGATGTTGTGTATTTGCGATAACTTTGTTATAGCATTTGTGTCAGTTAATATCTCCATTTGCCATCTAAATCTATTATTAACAATTGGTTAAAGTGTATGCACATATCTAGTAATAAAGCCTATGTTATAAAACATCAGTTCCTTAAACCTTAATTTTTGTTTGATATTTTTCAACAATGAAAGTCTTATTTAGGACAATATTAGAGTGCTTATATCTGCCTCCTAGTAGCCAACTAAATTAGTTTACATTATTTAATGTTGTGTTTGTACTTTAAACTTCAAAGCTACATATAATTATAGCAATATTGATGTCCATTGATCAGATTGTTTGTTTGTTTTTTCTGTTACGATAGTGTGGGTGGACGGCTCTTCATTTTGCATCAAATGAAGGCCACACAGCCATTGTTGAAGCATCAGTTGATAATGGTGCTGATATCAACACTGTCACTACTAAAGTACGATTTTTAATTGTAAAGAATTCAATATTTATAACTTTGTTTACTGTATTGTCTTTGTTTCTACTTTTATGATGGTGGTATTGTATATTATCTGAATGTGTCCTTCATAATATAATAGGTGGTAAGTATGATATAATGTACTACAATTTGTAATGTATATATATGCTATGTAAATTACTTTGTTTGATTTTGTATAATTTGTATGTGTATGCAATTTAATTGTTATCATTTTAATTACTTTGTTTACTGTATTGTTTTTCCATCTATTTTATGATGCTGTGATTATCTTTTACCATGACCTTGATAACTTAATAGCTGGTAAGTATCATATTTACATCAGTTACACATATTTTGTTAGTACTTTATTTTAGCTATATGATGATTCCAATATAATACATGTACAGCATTGTGTGTATGTAATGTAGATAATATACAACTGTTATGATACCTATATATACTGATTGTTATATATTATCATGTTTATTATGATAATTCTTAGGAAGGATCTAGTCCTGTCATGATAGCAACAATGAAGGGACACAAAGACATTGTTTTGATGTTAATAGAGAGAGGAGCCAATCTAAATCTTGTTAACATAGTAAGTATGTATTTGTTTGTTATTTTTAAGATTGTATTACTACTCATTTCTTAAATGTTATCAACATTACTTGACATAGTATTGAAGGAAGAAGTAATTTTAAAAACATGAAAAATAGTGAATGTCAGAATCTAAATGTAGTCCATTTCATAGTCTCATAAGGTTTTGTTACATCATGTACTAAACTAATATTATAATATTTTGAAGTAGTTCTCAATTAAGAATACTTTGATCATAAGATTGATTAGTAGACAAGAAAAGATGCAAAATAACGTGTACATGAATATGACCTTGTTCACCTGTTGTTTAAGAATATCAGGACAACCCACCAATATCCACCTGAATGTCTGGCTGTATTGAAAGTAACATACATATTATTAGGCTAAATGCAGGTCATTGTGGAGTAAGCCTTAGCTTCTATAATGCCATGTTTCATTTAGTATCTCTATTATAATACTGGAAATTAAGCATGTATGGATGGTAGTTAACAACATGAATACAATCATGTAGGACTAAGTCTAAACATAGGAGTATACCAAAAGAAAGAATATCATCATGAACGTGTTCGAATTGAACAAAGTGATGTTATGTATTTGCAATAACTTTATTATAACATTTGTGTCAGTTAATATCTCCATTTGGCATCTAAATCTATTATTAACAATTGGTTGAACTGTACACACATATGTAATAGTAAAGGCTATGTTATGAAACATCAGTTCCTTAAACCTTAATTTTTTGTTTGATATTTTTCAACAATGAAAGTCTTGTTATGACAACATCCTTGTAAAGATTACTTGTATCTGTTTCTTAGTAGCCACTAGTTAAATGAGTTTACATTGTTTAATGTCGTATTTGTACTTTGAACTTTAAAGCTACATATAATTATAACAATATTGATGTCCATTGATCAGATAGTTAGTATTTTTTTTCTACTGCAATAGACTGGATGGATAGCTTTTCATTTTGTATTGTATGAAAGCCACACAGCCATTGTTAAAGCATTAGTTGATAATAGTGTTGATATCAACACTATCACTACTAAGTTAATTTAAATAATAATAAAAATAAGTGTTTATTTTGGTAATCAGAAGCTATGACTGGCAGATCACTGTTTAATAAACATTAGCATTGTAATGATAAAAGATGTTTTACCTGACATTGACAAATGTGTGTATTATTTTTATGCTACATTCTCAATCAGGTAGTAGTCCAAAGAACTTAATGGTAATATTAATATGTAAACTAGAATGTTGTTTGACAGCAATTGCATTTTAAATCATAGCCTATAACATTTAGTGAAAAGTTATGATTTTTACGAAATATTAAGTTCAGATCCTATGACTCATTGTTTTGTCATGTCCTTTCAAGTTTAAATGATAATGTTCTATTCTTTATACTATTAAAATAAAGGCTCAACTATCTTTAATTAAGTTATTATTATGAGATTTGTGCCGACCAATTTATATTATCCTGTAAAATTTAAAGTATGTTGTTGAAGTAAATAAATTATAATTTATTCTTACATACTAAACTAACAACAACCAAATTTACTATGTATTCATGTATATATCAGCATTGGTTGATATTGAGTTGGTAATGTTGGCAAGGTATATGTGATAACTAAGATTTTTTGAGTACATGTTTTCTGTATGAGTATATTTGCCTTCATTGTTTTATTGTATTGTTTCATGAGATTTACCCAAAAAATTGATCTACATGCATTGACTACCAACATACATTGTAACTAATGAGTTTTAATATACCACAATATTGAGTGTGACTATCTGTATACTTGTAGATTATGCTACTATGTAGCTTTTTGACAACCACACCCATTTTTAAACTTTTTTATTACTTATACCATAGTTTATAAACTACTAATTAAGGTTATAATGAGCCATTTGTAATAAAATGTTTTCTAAATCTATGTTGTATGTAAACTAAGTATTCTTGTTGATATTAAGATCTTTTTCATAATTAATAAAAAAATTGCAAAATTAGTATCATTTATCTTTTTATTTTCATTACATATTATATTATAGGAAGGGAAGACAGCACTCATGATTGCTGTTAGCAAGAACCATACAGATATTGCACTTTTTCTGATTAAGAGTGGCTGTTCTGTTGTCATTGTAGATAATGTAAGTTGTAGCACTACTTCACAAAGTAGTTTGTGATATTTTACCTTCTGTAATGAACTATTGATGACATGTAAATTACAAGCAATTACTCAGCATGAGATAAAAAGGACAACAGGCAATTTGAGGTTGAACTACAAGTTGTCCTATTTTAAGCAAAATTAATTGTGGCAATTGAAAAAAGTTGATGCTATGTTTTACATTAGCACACTTTTCTAAGCTTACATTCAGTGTGGGCAAATGTTATGTAAGTGTTGTATTGTATATACAGTAATAAAATTACCACACCAACTCTTTGGAATAGTTTGTACACCAACTCTTTGGAATAAAGCGTAAAAATTTTGTTAATGTTTAAAAATGAATACCAGAGTATCAACCTGCTACACATACAAATTGCTATATCAGAATTATTAACAACCATTTGGATAGGGTTAAGTGTTAATGTATATAATTAAAAATGCTAAAATTGGTATACATATCCATTTGTCACATTCAACATTATAAATATTACAAGTTAGATACTATGTACTTTATCATTGAAGTACACTGATATTCAAGGTCATTGTGTAAATAAATAATGTAGTTACATTTTTGCTACATTAAAGGTAATTTGCACATTTTACTTGTTATATTGTCTTTGTGTTCTCAGAACAACGACACAGCTTTGCATTTTGCTGCTCTTCATAACAATGTTGATATTGTTGCTGGTATTTTTAATTGTACTGTTCACATTGATATGAAGAACAGGGTGAGTATAAATATAAGTTATATATTGACAACTGCTCTTTGTACATAATTGAGTATGTTATAAATTAGGTTTATATTGTATAAATCTTAGATAATTAAAATTCTTTAACATTATTGTCTGTTATATTATGCCGATAGATTGTTTTCTTCTGTGAATTAAAGTATTTATTTATATGTGATTGAGTTCTGTCTACTGTGTATGTTGAGTTCTATTTTCAAACTGGGTCTTTCTTATTAGAAGACAATGGATTAAAATGAGGCAGGGCCAATTTAAAAATTTCCAAATTTGAAACAAAATTCAAAATGCTAAGGAGACGCTTGGATTAGTAGCTGTGGTGATGCCATAAGTTTAAAATACACTTTGCATTCTCTAGAACTATGTATTTAAAAAGCAGTCATGTGGCTGACTCAATTCCATATAACTTAATAAAGATTATTCCATTATAAACATACATCTAGCTAATGTGTCCTGAAGGTTTTAAACATTTGAGTATTTATTTTTCAGGTTTATGTTAATTGAATTGGAATGTTTTGATTCTCTCTAAATTTGTTATGGAATACATTTATAAATAAAAGAGCTGTAATAGATCATAATTATAATATTAAATTATGTCTCACTATATACATGTGTTCATACATGCAACACTGGGAGCTCATCTATCCTGCATGTGATGATTAATTCTGTATAAATTTAATTTTTTACTTTTGTTTGAAAATAAGACTGACATTAACTAACTGAATTATGCTACACATATGTAAACATGGTTTTAGAGATATTGATATTCATTTTCTAATAGATAATAAATTTTAAGATAGACAAATAGAATTTACTGATTAATTGATTTGTAAGATAATCTTCTATTTAAATGTAACTTTTTATGTATACTTATCAACTGAATATGAGGCATTAAAAGTAGAATGATGAATTGATGACATGTGATCTGCCATATCATTTTCAAAAGTCTCTTATTCCTATCTCCTTAACAGAATTTAGCTGTTTATTCATCACAACAGTCTATGATTAAGTTATTTACTACACTATAATGTAAATACTGTAGACCTTTATTACTATTCTATCTTACTTAGAGTGGTAATACACCACTTCACAATGCTTGCTCTGAAGGCTCCACTGGTGTCATCAAATTTCTCTTATCCTCTGGAAAAGTTGATCCAATGTCAAAGAACAACAATGGACAAGCACCAATGGAACTTGTTCCTCACCACAATACCAATCGTTTCAAGATTTCTAAAATGTTTGCGCCATTTCAACAGTGTCAAGCTGACTTCCCTGTGGAATCCTACAGCAAGGTAGTTGTCTGTGGTGACACTTCTGTTGGGAAAAGTTCTCTTGCTGCAGTTATCATGGAACGAGCAAGCAAACCAGCCAATCACAATTTTGATACAACCGAATGTGTCACAGTAGAACCACTAACAGCTGGTATTGATACACATACCTTCACAAGCCATGAAGTAGGAAATGTTGTCCTCTATGATCTCGTTGGTCATAAGGAATACCATAGTAGTCATGCTGCTGTCCTTGAAAACCTCATGTTGAGCTCTCCTGCTGTATTTTTGGTTCTTTTCCAGCTAATCTTAAACGAGGAGATTCTGATAAAGTATCTTCATTACTGGTTTAAGTTTATTGAGGAGATATGTAAAGGAATGAAGAGCTCAATGAAATCACAAATCATCGTTGTTGGTAGTCGATTGGATGAGCTGACTACTAGTATTGACCCAATCCATAGATTGGTTGATGGAATTGCTAAGAAGGCTATACATTCACAAGAATACTGTGGGTTTCTACCTATGGAATGCCATCGTCCAGGAGGTAAAGGAGTAAAAGAGTTTATTTGTATGCTTTCTGAGAGCTGTAAAGCTGTTCTTGATCGATCCAGCAAAATCAGCTTTTATTGCCACGTCCAGTACTCCTTCTTACGGCTTCTTAAAAAAGTGGCTATTAGTTTAGAAGAGCTATGTACATTGTTAAAAGAGCATAATGACCCTTCTCTTCCATCAGAAATGTCAGTGTTATTAGAATTTCTGACCACTTTAAGTGACAAGGGTCTTATATTATTGCTCAGAAATAAGGAAAGTAAAAGTTGGGTAGTAATTGACAAAACAGCTCTTCTCAAAGAAGTTAATGGTGTCCTATTTGCCCCACAGGCAATCAGACGTGTTTATCGTAATATTGCTAGTAATACTGGCATTGTACCTCTATCAGTTCTTAAGGAAGCTTTTCCTGATTATGATATTGATATGTTAGTAGGATTTCTTAGAAGTCTACAGTTCTGTCACATTATTGAATCAAGTGCACTTGATTGCCTTGAAACTAACATATCAACATCAATACCTATGCCATTTGATGAGCTTTTATTTTTTCCTGCACTCATCGATGCTGAACCACCTACTGATATCAATATAGTGAATGGATTGGGATGGTGTCTATGGTGTCCTGATCCTTATGAGTTCCTGTCGACTCGATTTCTTCATATGCTTCTTCTTAGCCTTGCCTATATCTATTGCCTCCCCCTCCCACCTCAAAGAACACTAGGTAAAATATACAAAGCTAATCCAATTGTTGAAGCATTAGCTCGTCGTTGTAATGTATGGACCAATGGTATATATTGGGAGAATGAAGTTGGAGTTAAGTTTTTTGTTGAAGTATCTGAGCACAATCGATGTGTTACAGTACTTGCTTCAAATAAAGAGATGACTGAAAGTCACAAAGTTTTTAACTCAGTTATTAAGACTATTCTGAGCCTTAAGAACCAACTATGTTCGTGTACAAGTGATGAATACATGATTGCACCTAATGAAGTAGTTAACTCTCATACTCGTGATGTATGTCAACGCACACTTTATTCCATGGAAGATGTTGCTGTGGGTATTCTTACTAAAGTTGACATTAAAGAACCTAACAATGTTCACATTGAAGATATAGTAGGGAGTAAAGATCCATTTTTTAGAATTGCTCCCTTGGTGACCAAAGCGCTATTCGACCCAAGTAATGCTGAGTTACCAGTCCAACAAGATTATCTACAACACATTGAAGACATGTGTGGTGCATCTTTTTTATCTTCTGTTGAATGTACTCATGCATCTATAAGGGAGCACTGTAGCCAATTCAGCATCTTTGCTGGACGCAATCCTTTGGTAAGTGAGTTATCATTACTTTTAGTGTACCTGTAACAGTGTACAAGTCATTTACTTTTGAAGATATTATATTAATCCCCTTTTATATCATGTATAGGATCTTACCTCCCCATCATTAACTGAGAATGTCATAGAACAAGCCTCAAAACCGCTTCTTGAGAAAATACAGCAAGGTTTGTCTAATTTTTTTATTGACCTTTTTACATATTATAAAAATAGAATCTGATAACACAGAAGAAACTGCTAGCTCAACTGATCCTGTTTCTTTAAGTAATAAAATAATCATAATCAATCAATTATATTACTGATGTATTTTATTTATAAAGGAATTACACTTGACACTGCTGGTTCATCATGTCCTACTTTATTAGTAGGAGGTATATAAGGTGAGACCTTAATTTAAGTCATATGCTTGACATGTTTGTTACAACGTTTACGTGTTTGTTAACCAATAGCTATTAGCAAACTGTCAAACATTGAAATATATTCGTATGTTTTGTCTAATTTATAGAAGATTTGTTTAATGTAGTGGAATGATGTCATAGCTTTATGATAAACTGCTAAGCACCATCTTTATATACAAGAGTTTTTGTGTCCACAAACTTCATTATCATTATTAGGACTAATTTTATGAATATCCTATTAATTTACATTATACATAAAGTAGAACTATAATTTTCATGTCCCTATTCTTTATTAAGATATCATTTTAACTATATTATGTACTTTATTCAGGGAAAGAACCAAGAAAAATTGATCTCCAGCCCATCCTTGGTGACATAGAACAAGCCAGTAAGTCACCCCCTAACAAAGCATACCAAAGTTGGTCTTAAATTGCATTATTTTATTAAACATTACCTCATAGGGTCTGAAAAGTCAGAACTAACTGTTAGTGACACTACTACTGTAGAAGAGAATAAGTTGGGTGAGATTTCTTACTTAAGTAATGAAATTCAATATTAATTTCATGTCTTATTTGATTTTTTTTCATTTTTTGCTATTTTTGTAGTGTCTCATAAAGAAGGAGCAACTGCTAACTAAAGTATTATTTCTTGAGGTCATTAGAAAATCTCCAGTCAATGAACTAGCTTTCTTAAGTCCAAATATTTGACCTGTTTACACATAGAATAACTTAGAATATTATTATTTGATGCTTTGTGATATTGCCCCCTTAATTTCTAGAAAATTTATTAATAATTTTGCCACTTTGTTTAAATAAAATATGTTATTTAAAACTGAACATTTACAGCAGGGAGGATGTACAACTACAAGATCAATAATTGTTGGTTTTGGCTGGTGTGCTACATACTTCATCCACTTTAATTGTATTATACAAACTCAATTACGTGATGACTTTTTGAAAATATACTTTTCCTTTATATAATTTGTTTGGTTCCTTACCTCACAAAGTATGAATGAATATTTTCTCTGATGTTATAAATAAATAATTATGTTTCTTCTCAGTATGCTTGTGGCTAATCTGTGTGCTGGTGACCAGGTTTCTGTAGCAGATAAATAAATCATGAAGATAAATCTGAGAGTTCTATTTGTTTTTGATTTAGCCAACTGATTAAGTTTGGACAAGTTCAGGACACAAACATTAGGAAAACTAAACCAAGATGACTATGAAGAACAAGTAATTCCTTTGATGATGTTCAATCTCTCAACTTTAAAGCCTAGTAAATTCTTGAAGATAAGGCAAAGCACTGAATGCAGATAATATTATACATTGCTATGATAAGAGACACAATTGAGTTAAATAATCAAAAATAAATGTTATAAAAAGTATGTCCTAGGGTAAAAGTAATACTATATTTGCTGTTTCATAAGATAACAATTATTGATGCCATTTTCAGTGTAATTTCTAAATGTATCTGTAGTTTTGAGATTACATAATTTATTACTTAGACCCAAAATGTGTGGTTATATGTAATATCCTCATTTACAGTTTATGTTACAAACAACCCCACACCACAATGTGAAGTGACAGAGTTATTTTGTTTTGATGTAAGTAATAATTAAAGAGACAGACATGTTCATAATAGAAAGGACTGATCAAAATGTCTGTAGATAATGATAAAAATAATGTCTAAGGACCAAGTAATTAAAGAACTCTGATTTATTGCACTACCAATGTTATATACCACTTACAATATATATAAACCACACTATATTATGAAATTTAAAAAAAAAATTAAAGAGTCAATCCGTTTTCAATAGTTCAGAGTGTTTCAGGAAAAGTGCATACTTAGTATCAAAAACACAGATCTCATTACTCAAATGTCATAACTAACATTGTTTCTATTTCCATCACAAAAATTACTCATCTGACTATTGATATGTCTGTTAATGCAATAAAAGTCAATATTAAATAGTGGTGGCTAGAGTCCCCCAGTAGGAGATGACCATTAATAATACTCTCAACATTTGTGTATTAGCTGTATAAGACTAATTAAAATACCTATTCTTTCGATGTATTTCAAACACACTTTATTTTATAGCAGATATTGCTATTAGTGCAGTTACTAAAGTTCATATTAAAGGAACTAATAATTAATGTCAAAAATCTGCATGTATAGTGGTTATTAAAGATCCATTTTCCTAACTATTCCTTTAGCGACAAAAGCACTGTTTGATCTAAGTAATGCTGAGTTACCAGCCCAAGAAAATATTGTCAAAACTTTGAAGTAATGTGTGGTGTATCCTTTTTACCAGTTTATCTAACAATTACATGTCATTTTAATTCTGAACTTATTTTATTACTCTACTTATATCATGTACAGGATCTTGCTTCTCCTTAATTAAAGCAGAATGACATAGAACAAGTCTTAAAACCATTTCTTGAGAAAGTACACCAAGGTTAGACTAATTTGTTTATTGATTTTTTACACATAAAAAAGACACTGATAACACAACTGCTGGTTCAACTGATCCCATTTCTTTAATTATAATTAAATAGTCATAATCAATAAGTTTATACATGACTGATATATTTTATTTATAAAAGAATTGCACCTGACACTACTGGTTTATCATGTTCTACTTTACCAGTACAATTAAGATCTTAATTATACAATATGCTACAAAGAACTAATAATGGCATATATGTAAACTTTGGAATTATTGTTAGTGACTACATTCCTATAATTTAATCTCATTTATAAAAGACTTGTTAGAAGATTCTAATGTGTAATAGAATGATGTCATAACACTACCTAAATTGCTTTTTTAAAAAGTAATAGCTTTGATGGTTTTCTGGCCCACAATCTAAAAATGAATGAAGCTATTGGAATTAATCAATTATTAGTATATAAATTACTAAAAATAGTTAATTAAGAGCTTAAAGTAACTACATCTTTCATTGGATGCATAGTGTAAATATATTTCTTTATACATAAATAACTCAATATTTCTACAAGCTTAGCATCTTCACAAGATCATCATAAATTAAATATACATGTATATATAATTTAATTAATATATATAGAATGTATGTGCATGTATTCACAGAATATGGTAAATAGCTTCTTCTTATATATTTTGTGTATTTGGTTTAATTCTTTTTGGAGTATGGCCAGTGAGGGATAGTCCAAAAATTTAGTTATGATCTTTAACATTTTAATTCAACACTGGCATTCCATATACTACAAGGCTTGTCATAATTATTTTTACAATTAAAAGTCATGATTTTAATAAGAGAGTGAGCTTTTGAAGTTTAACTTAGAGTAGCTCAATAATGAAAGTAGTTAATTTAATAAGACTTGCCTTTCTCAGTAAGACGCTATTTTTTAAGAGTATGCAAGAGAAACAAAATGCAGCTACATGTATGTTTTCTTGAAGTTGCTTATAATAATGCTCCTGAAATTGATTAATAATATAATTGTCATTTTTGTTACTACTTTCACCATTGAAAGTAGATCAGAGGTGTTCGCGAATCTATTAAGAGATTATGAAAATGTTATTAGTTTTGTAATTTATGACACGAATATTATATTTAACATAATGTTGTCATGATTTTCTCTATTCCTCATGTTTGATCCTATAAAATGAATTAATACTCTTACTGAGCATAATTTCTTACATAGTCCACTGAATTGGATTACCTAATGAGAGAATTTTCAAAGAAGAAATCACAGATCTTCAGCTCTCAAAATTATCTGTCAAGTTGGTGAAGCCACTACCACCACTGAACCCTCACTTTCAAAGCTTCAACAACTCAAAACACCTTGTAAGTGAAGACGAACGTCCTCGAACAATTTGATAAGGAGATTCTAGACTTAATGATGGAGGTAGATGACTTTGCTAAAGAGATAAGGTTATTGGATGGATTAATGGGCTTAACTAATGAAGGTGCCTGAATACTTAATATTGGTTGGGTTCTAGAAGAACCTCATGTTGGACTTCCTGGGTGTAGAATTACCTCTCCTAAGCTGCATTATTTAATTCATTGACAGTAGATATACTTTTATTGACACAGTAGATCCATTGATCACTGCTTCTTATATAGTACCATCAGTTTTATAATAATATATTAAAGATTTTATATAAATATTGTTACTTTAACTCTATGGTATATAGTTCTAGTCTAAAACAACAAACAAAGCTAATCTTTATTTTTAAAGATTTAAAGAATTAAAATTAATCATCAGGACATCTTTTCTCAAGGATCATTAAAATGTATATAACCTATATATTTATATTTTTTTATTATGCTAGTGCACATGTTAATACTATCATCAGGTATATTCGACTACTCCCTGATCAAAAATGTAGTACAATCATAATACATTTTCAAAGCTCTGTTACAATGGTCTAATATCATTATGTCTTATCTAACTGTGACCTACCAGTCATAGCTTATGGACTACCCAAACAAACTCATTTTAGTATTATTTAAACTACCTCAGTAGTTACAAAGTTGATATAAGCACCATTATTAACTAATATTTTAACTATGTCTGTGTGGCCTTTACACAATACATGATGAATTGCTGCCCATCCAACCTATTGTATTAGCAATCACTAACAATCTGTTTAATAAATTCTATATATGTAGTATATAAGTAATCTTTATAAGAGTCATTGTCCATTGCAAGATTTTTATTGTCATAGAACATCATATGAAAACTTAAGACAAAAATAAGTGACATTTCATTACGTAGCCTTTAATACTGCATATGTGTATGTAGTACTAGTTGAAACAATTGTTAATAATAATATACACTATATGAACAGATGTCAAATGAAGAATTTGACTTATTCAAACATTATAGCAATCTGTTCACTATATAACATGACATAGACTTTGTTCCCATTGTAATGTTTTAATTTCAGATATTCTTTCTCTTAACATATTCATTTAAAAAATTGGAATCATTACTAAAATAAAATAGCAAACACAATGCAAATAGTTTAAATACTGTCTTTCCAATTGGGTTATTTGTAAAAAGCAATTTTGTTATATATCAGTTCAATTAACGTACAGTGATAGTATGTAATTATGTAAATTTACATGCTGTAAATGTTGTAGTGAACAATCCAAACTATAGATAGTATTTACTGGATTAAATTGAAGTATTTGTCATCCCATACATCTGTAATATCAGTCTCATTCAATAACATGTTACAAAGTCGTTAAATTTACAATTATATTTTGATATATGTCATATACAGCTTTTAAGGGCACACATTTCATTGTTGTTCTCTTCATTACTTTGTTGACAATATTGACAAAAAAGCACAATAAATAAAGCAATAAATTTTGCATTGCATAAAATAACAATTTTTTACAAATTATATCATACTTATCATACTTACCCTACTATTATATTACAAAGGACAAATTCAAATAAAAAGTAATCACAGCACCATAAACAAAAACAATACAGTAGACAAAGTGATAAAAATGATATAATTGAATGACATAGACATTAAAAACCGTGTACTATATTCTTTTGTCTCTAGTTTTATGGTGGTGTTATTATTTGTTATCTGAATGTGTCTTTAAAATATAATAGTGTGTAAGTATGAAATATATTTTTTAATTTGATGCAATTATATATATTATTTTGTTTAGTTCATTTTGTCCCTATTTTTATGGTGTATTATTACAATTGTTTGTTATCTGAATATGTCACTTAATAAAATAGCATGTAAGTATGACACAATGTAGTAAAATTTGTACATGTTTGTAATTCAATGTAATTATTTTTACTACTTTGTTTTATTGCATTGTTTTTGTTTATGATGCTGTGATTGTTTGTTAATTGAATATATCCTTTAAATAAAATTATTCTGAATTTGTCTTTAAAATATAATAGGTAGTAAGTATGATATATTGTAGTACAATTTATAAATGCATATCCAATAATCACTTTAGTCCATGTGGTATGTATATTATATTGATATGTCCATTGCTTTTGTTGTTGCATATTGTGATTTAAACTGATGAATAAAATAAACTGTGTACAATTAACTGTAACTGTTGTATGTAGCAAGTGATGACACTAACTGTGATGATATGACTGATCATAATTCAATGTTTTGAAGTGTAATTCTCATTAACTTGCTCTCTTCTTATAGACATTGATGTGCTAATTCTGCAATTTTTATAGCTCTAGTCATTGTTTTACTGTAAAGTCTGAATCTTCTATAGCAATTACCTTGTTTACTTCAGTAATATTTGTACATATTTGCAATTTAATGTTTTTTTTGTTTACTGTATTGTTTTTGTGTTTACTTTTATGGTGCTGTGATTATTTATTTCTTTTGTTCCTGCTAATATCATAGCCAGTAAGTATGATGTAATGAAGTACAATTTATAAGCTAAGACTAATATGTAATTATTAGGGAAGATATAACATAGGCATCAATATAGATATGTTTTATCACTAAAGTTAAATTGTGGATTATCTGTATATAAACCATTGAAAAATAACCCTAATTAATTCATCATGATGGGTGTGGCATTAACTATGGTAATCAATCATCTTGTGATATCTTAACATCAAAAATTGGATATGTTCAGTTTCTTGTCTTGAAAATTAAAACAAATCATAATAATACACCTGTTTAACTACAAAAATAAACTAATATGCTAGTACCCATAACAAGTATTGCTATCTTATAAACTATAAAGACAAATTAATTAACTGTCTCACTTTCAGTTTAATATCCTATATAATCTGGTGTTACTATTACCTATCATAGATCAATCTTATGTTAGTTATCTGGCCCATAACCCTCTGTGTTAGAGTATCTGGGTATATCAGTGTTATTATGATGCTACTAGGACTATCCTGTATTAGTCATTGGACCCGTAACCCTTGCATCAGAGTATATACCAGTATACCTGAACACTAGTACTCCCATGTTGGTCATTTGACTTTTGTCTGAGTATCCCAGAATTTTGGTGTTATTTTGGTTGTCTTAGGACAATCCTGTGCTAATAACCTGATAATAATCTGACTGTAATCCTTTCATCAGAGTATATCAGGATGCTAAATGTTTACTGTAACAAACATAGATACACTCCTATTTCAGTTTCTGATACATACCACTTGTGTTTGAGTATCTCACAGGTTGATGATTTGACTTGTATTTGAGTATTCCAAGATAATTTCAGCTGTGGTCATCTGACTTGTGTCTATGCATTACAGAATACCAGTGTTATTTTGATTCACACAGGACACTCTTACAGATATCCAATCTAGAACACTCCTGGGATATTACCAATAACCACAATGTACTAGAATAATTTGACATTGTGGCTATGGTACAGATAACCAACTTAGGATTGTCATGTAATATGTAGTCACTGTAACATCTTGGGATATCTTTGTTGAAGCTTTGCTGTATTTGTTTAGGTCTCATTTTGCTTCTCAGGGCAATCTTTCACCTGATGGGTGGATTATCACATAAAATCATCATTTCACCAAAGTTGGAGATGTTGATGTTCTAGTCAACTTCCCTTGGCCTTGGAGTATGGCAAAATCTTTTCACAAATATCTAGCACCTACAGATAATCATCTGCTTTCTACTCTGCCGGGGTGCTAACTTGTAGGCCTACTTCTTCTCAATGCTTCATCATTCTCTTGAAGATAGTGAGATATATCTCAATATCTTTCTTTCTGTAAGATGTATCACCTTTATCACGTCATCATCATCAACTCTCCTCATACTAGTACTAATATTAGTGTGAACAGAGTCCTATCACTTGTTTATGGAGTCTTCTACGAGTTTCAATATAATACATAATAAATGTGGCATTCAATAATTTTGCTATAATGTAAAGGAGAGAGAGAGGTAAATGAAGATTTTGATATAGGAATGGGAACAACATGAGAGTTTTTTCTGTCCAGTGGTAATTGGTTGAAGATAAAAGACAAAGGGAATGAAAAGCTATGAGCAAAATGATTGAAACTGATTTTAATACAGATCAAACACAATTTAATGGATTTTTAATACTGATTTAATGCAATTTTAATGTGGATCAAACACAATTTTAATGCAGATTAATCTACATTAAAATTACATTTGATCCAGGTTAAAATTGCATTCACATTGAGTTCATCTGTATTAAAAGTAGGTTTATTCTAGATATATATTCCAGTACAATAATTCTTGTACATTATTCATAAAATTATATGGTCCTTTGTGTGCATTAGTTAACAGTGAGTTCTATAACATTTAAATTATGGCATACATCTCTATTGTCTGCATTGGAATAGTAGACAAGCAATGGACAATGATGATAGCAGTATGTGTCTCCCTCTGACTTTATCTAGAGCTTTCTGTACACTTCTCACTCTGTGTTCAGAGCAGAGGTGACTTCATCAACTAGTTAAACTTGATTAATGTTGAATGACGATATAAGATGTATCTATTATACTTTGTTAGATTAATTCTTGTTTATATCAATATAAAAATAATTTAACTATATATGGTTATAAGTTGCATGTATTTTATGTAATAAAGTAAACATCATTCTTTTTTAAATTATATTTTACATTGGGATTTATTGTTTACTAATTTATTTATTGATTTATTGTTCTAATGGTTAGAACTAATAATGAGTTTATTTTAAATTGTAGACAAAGTAAACAGGCTGTTGCTATGGATTCATGTGTATATACTTCAGCATACTACATTACATGTATAAACAAAAAGTAAGTAATTTGATTGACTACTAAATACATTGTAGTAGTCAATTAAATTGCTTATTTTGTGATAAAAGAATAAAATAATATTAAATGTTGTTGAACTGTATATATTCTTTTCATTAGCTTAACACAATGTAATACCCAGTACATGACATATACGTGTATATAGTAATACTGTATTTAATAATATTTTATTATCTATGTAGTTACTGTTGGCATTATAATTCATACCAAAAAAAAGAAATATATTCTTAAATTAACAAACATCTGCACTGAAGTTATTGGTTCAAAAAATTGAGTTTGTCTCATTGCTAGTCAAATATTGAGCCACACCCTCAGCTGACATACGAAGATATGATATATTGGTAACACTATTTTATTATGGTGTATAAGCCTCATCACCAATTTCAATTTCATTTTCTGCAGTTATATCTGCTGTATTTCATTCTAAGAAACTATCTCATCTCCAGCAAGCTTGTTTAGCTGATCTGTAGTGTTGTTTTAGTAAACTAAAACTAAAAGTATTTTAGTAGACCCTAAAACTTTTAGTAAACTAAACTAAAACTAAACTAATTTTTTTTCATGACCGACTAAAACTAAACTAAAAATTAACATTTCCAAACAACTGAAACTAAACTAAAACTAAAATTTTTAGCTACGGAAAACTAAAATAATACTAAAATTAAAGCTGACATTATATTATTAATAGACTGACAGACTACAACTTAGAACATGAAGTCCTTCTTAGAAAGAACAGAAAATATGTGTATCTTTGACCTGTAATTATTGATTGCCTTTTCTTACATGATTGCAGAATTAAGTGAATCAAGTAAACTAATATTAACTAAAATAGAAAACTATATCAAGCTACTAAACTAATACTAACTATAATTACTTTGTCAACTTCTTACTAAAACTAAACTAAAATAAAATAAAAATCAAATTGAAAAACTAAACTAATACTAACTAATATTACTTTTCTAGCTGCATACTAAAAATAAACTAAACTAAAATGTATATTTTATAACTCTTCGCTAATACTAAACTAAACTAAAATACTTTTTCCTTACTAAGACAACACTACTGAACTGTTAGTGCATCATGTAGCAAAAACTGGACGATTTATGAGTAGTCTACAGTGAACCTCTAGGACCAGTACATATTGCTACTAAACTGGCACTTTAGACTGATGAGCTGTCTGTAAGACTACATACATGTGTACTTGTACATGTACTATTTTTTACCATAAAACTAGAAATGTTAATACTATATAAATGCTCTTGGTTGCTTATAATGATGAATATATGACCAGAAAAACATAATTGTAATGCTGACACAAACACACAAAAATTGATATTTCACGAATAATTAAAGATTGATTTTTAAGCAACGAAATGTTCTCAATTTACAATATCAGCCATACCCCCACCAATATTAAATGTATACTTATGTCTCTACATACATGTACAATATAAATACATGCATATATTTAAAATCCAATAATTTGAATTCATGTACATGTAATTAATCCAAGTTGTGGTAGAAGAAATTTGTATAAAGAATACTTCTCTGTACTCTAACATAGAGCATATATAAGCCTAAAATTACATTGTTTTAATTAGCCTTTATTTTAATGTATTATTGATTCATTATATATTGTTTTTATTAACTGTTTACTTATTATTATTATTATTTACTAGGTCATGTCAATTTAGTTGAGGCAGTAATTTCTCGTTCTGCATTTTAAAACAAAGATAAGCTAATTGACAGAAACACCAGACTACCTATCATTATGCTATGAGAACTAAACACACTGATAAGACAGTCAAGGTAATATTACCTACTTTAAAAATTTAAAATGTATGTATACTGGAACAATGCAGACATGTACATCATAAACTACACAACTGTATAAGTACAATGTAAAATGAGTTTAAAATAAAACAAGTCTTTGTATTAATATTACAGTAGTTTATCAATACAGTACTGAGTGTTATGCATGTAGTAATTGAATCATTGGATTGCATAGCAAAAATGTCATATCTGTTTTCTATTGAAATTTTTCAGAGCCTTCTATAAATGGGAACAACCCTTAATAATAATAATAATATTGACTAATACTATTAGTTACTAGAAATTATATATGTTCATAGTCAGTATAGACTAAATGTTGATACATGTTATATATGAGTATATGACCACATGTACTCAATGTGTTTTATTCTTTGCTATTTGTTAATATATTCTATATTACTCCTGAAAGATTTATGTTTTATCCTAGATGTGCAAAGTTTTTTCTAACTATCCTATTGATGATGCTCATGTTAAAGATCATTGGAGCTAAATAGCTCAAGATTATTGTCATGCCAAAGGAGACAAATGTGTTCCTTATCTCAAAAAAGAAGTTCAACTAATGGAAGAAAAGAATGCTGAATCATCTATTGTAGCAACTGCAGCCAAAGATTAAAAAAGCAAGATGAAAAATCAAAGAGAAAGAAGTCAAATTAGAAGATGATGCTATAGATACAGTTTCTACAATCAATAAAGATGTGTAAATGTTCAAGATAACAAAGCTGTATAGAAATCTACCCTGACTACTGAAATCCAAAGTCCTGACTTGTCTACTTTTATCCTCTTTCTAATCAGACTGCTATTGATCCTTATCAGACTTCTTCCTCTTATGAGAAACAAGTCAGTGAATACTCTGACTCCTCACAGATTGACGGCTGCATTCTTTGAAGATGAAGGAGAGATTGAATGGACTATTTCTGCTGTACTGAATAAGTCACACTTTGAAAATCAGCCATGGGAGGTTGAGTGCACAGATAAGGTTGTTCAATTCCTAAAAGACCAATGCTATTCTGCTGCTTTGAAAGAGCCATGATGCACAAATCCATTTCTTAGCCTCTGGACTTTAATTGGCCGAAGTCACTGACCATGTCTATTTCTTCTATAGATCAAGTTCTTTTTTAAACCAAACTGAGTAGTTCTTTATTGATTGTTGGGGAAGTGGACACACTTATAAAGCATTCATTGATTCTAAGAACACTACGGATGTTGGACATATCTACTCTGAGGTGATCTATACGGGACATTTACACTCACTTCAGAAGACCTCCCTCATAGAATATCTTCTTCTTTTGAGTTTGGTGCATATCAAGTACAAACTGTTAAGGTAAAAAGGAGCTTTCCTGAAGTACTCTGTGCTGGTATTGTATTGACTGTCTTATGAGGCTAAAAGTTTGGAGTTAGATGTTGTCGATCTTTATAACTTCTTCACAGATTACTCAGTAAATATTCTTGATAATAAATCCTTACAAACACAATATATGCATAATATATATGTAGTGTTTATTGTGATTATTTTCATCAAATTGTATTAAAATTAAGATCTTTGCATTATACATATACAATTGACGTTTGTGTAACGTTTCCTTATTATAACCCAATATGTATATTGTAGCATTTGTATACTGTATGTATAAATTATATTCCAAATTATTAATTAAATTGTATTCACTTCAGATAGACAAAGATTGGAGAGTAGTGGGAGTAGTTGGGTGTTGCCATTTCCAACCTGTATCTGATCAAGAGGTAGCATTACAGGTAATATGAGTTCCATAGATGTCACTAATGAATTTTATGTTCAAAAAGCTTTTTCATTAATGTTACATAAATTATTAAAAATTGTGTGTTTTCAATGCTAATGTTTTATCATGTAGAATTCCACTATTTTTCCTCCAGACTACAGCATGGATAAAGGCAGATGAAGATGTAATACATGTACATGAATGGTCGTATGTTTACAACTAAGAGTGCTCTCTGATTTAAAATATTTTATAAAGTTAAAAAAAGCACTAGGCAATAATATATATGCTTATTATATTTGCTGTAAGAAAAAAACAAATGTTATATTAAATAACAAAAACCATGTCAATCAATGGTCCCAGACAGCTGGTATCCACTCTGTCAGTTCAGGCAAATTGATACCATCCTCATCAGTTGCAAAATGACTTGGAGGTGTGGCCTCAATTGAATTCTGCAAGAAGACAATATATTATTAATACAAAAGCTTAGACATATCACATTTTACTTGAACAATAAAACGAATATACATTCAATTAAATTTCCTGTCTCAAGAATTACCTTTTGTGACATTTCACCAGAACTTGTAAACTCTTGACCTCCTTTTTCAGGTGAGGAAGCAGCATGCAGTTGCTCTGTGGCAATGTCATTGACAATACACTTATATAACCTCTTTAGGTCACCAGCATTGATTTCATTTCGACGTAGTGCGTCACAATAATACTCCAATGCAAGCATCAGATCACAACGTGTCAAATGAAGATTTTGGTGAACACGATCAACTGCAGCAATAACATGAATAAAAGAAACAATAAAGACATTGATGTCAGCTATGTTGTCCTGATTACAGGCAATAAAGATGGATGCCATGCTGTACATCATAGATGCAATGGCAGCAGACAGCAGTCTCCCTACTAGAAGTCGTCGATCATGTAATTCAAATAAAGCACCTTCTGGGTGTGATACTGTTTCTAGCCAGGCCAGTGACTTATCAGCAAGAACAGGGGGCTGTTGTCTTGAACCTTTCTTTTGGAATTTGTAGTATTCCATTACAACCTGGAACCTACCAGGTGGACCAGTGTCAGTCTCTTCACGTTCTTCCTGATAAAGACTTTGATAATAGCGAGGTAGTTGAAAATACTTGAACTCTGGTTGTATCATACTCCATTTTAGAAGATCGTTCTCAGCCTTGTATGACAGAAGAAGTGATGAGAAAGCCATACAGCAGGCATTGCAATCTTCATAGACAGCCTTAATCTTCAGTTGACCTGGTTGACTATTTGAGTTAAAGAGACAAGACGTGAGGAAATAGTTAAAGATAGAGTGATCAAGAGCATTGACAACAAGAGAGGACTCATTTGCTGTGCATGATGTAAATACAAACAATCCTGGAATAGGAACATCAGCATTTACTGTTTCCTTGGCTAGTTGCTCAGCTATGCCTCCAGCATAGCAGCAGTCAAGTACAAACAGAGCATATTGACCTTTAAACTGAGCACATTGCAGCCAACTTATGAATGTAGTTGCTGTGATGAATTTCTCCTTGGTGTAATTGAAATCTGCCGGTGCTAGACCCCATTCGTTATCACCAACTTTCATACCATAGCCACTGAAGCAGAAGACAAAGATACCATCTGTACCAACTTTACTGGCTGATTCCATAAATGTTTTATGCATTCCATCGAACGTACAATGTTCTTCAGCTTTTGAACAAACATAACACTTGATGTTGTGTATGGGGAGAGCAACTAAGGGAAAAAACAGGGCCATAATCTACCTTGTATATTTGCATGGTATATATATACCATATCTATGTAGTGATTAGGAGTCTGTACACACATCCACATGCACAATGGCAAATTGTGGATATTATACATATTGAAGTAAGCACTCATATTTAAACTATTGAAATCTTGTTATCCAGTAGTGAATCACTAAGGGCTTGAGAAGAAGAGGGTCTTTTAGTACATTTTAGCATAAATACTGACTCTCATAGAAAAGATTAAGTTTTAAAAGTTTTTAATATAGGAGGAATGCAAATTATGAGAGGGTCAGGTGTATATATGTTACAGGAAAGTTTCTACTTTTATATATATTCTAAAATCCTTTGTAAATGTTTATTAGTACCTTATTTTTATTAGCATTTGAAAGCACACAAAAGTTGCAGGACAAAAATATGGTGATACAGGTAATAATCACTCATTGTAAAGCATGTATCATGAATTATTATAATATTCTGAAAATTACTGCATGGTATACCACTTGTGATGCCTATGACTTTGTATTACTGCAATTAACAAAAGCTTTCATATATATTTAAATAGTATAACAAGATATGTGAGTGTCAAAATCATGGGGATTGTCCCAGGGGATGCCCTGATATCACATGTACTATGTATTGCATCATTGCTGTTATGGTAGAGCTGACTGTATCATAACATTTTAAGATATTCATCTATAAAATGTTATGATTAGATCTGATAACATGACAAATGACCTGAGAAATGCCATTCTAGTTTATTGATTTATCTAACTTTAAAATAAAGAATATATATAATCTATTACATAAAAGTATTGTAACTTAAATCCTATTCTATCAGCAATAACTTCAGTGTCACTCTCCAAACCTAACACAATCATAAAAGCACTCAGTTACACAAAACGAAAGACATTTACACATGACCATGCAATAACTATTATCTAATTCAACAATTTAATTCAATAATAATATACTACTTTATACAATGTTAAAAAATACTTGAGGAATCAGAAAATGTAACTCAGCCAACATTCATCCTATCCTATCTATCATATATCCATATATACTGTATAAGAAATATGCTGTGATGTAACCTTTATCATTAGAATGTATGCAGGAATTAGCTGAGATTCTAGACTGCTGGTTTACTATGTAACTCACTTGTTGTATGAAAACTTGATTGTAAGGTCTCTGCGTCATTTCCGACAATTTGAGGGAGTGTTTTGTGCTGAAAATTAGGACTAGTTTGTCGATCGATGCCATAGCTGACCATATAGCTCTCCTTGGTATCAAATTCAATAAGAGTTGGTGGAGGGTGCGCCTCCAGCGACACCTTAGAACGTTTTTGAATCACTCTGTGCGAGCGCAGACTGCTTCCTACTTGACCCATCTGTATATGTAAAGAAATTTTTTTTGCAAACGTATTACACACAGTCTTTTATAATTAGTTTACTTTTCCAGAACGTAGACAAAGGATACTGCAGTAAACTTAATTAAACATATTCATACGTTTGTTCAACAGTATGGACCACGCATGCGCATTTTAGGCTAGGTATGCCCATGCAAAGTTTAGGCTGCCTCATTTCAAGCACAGGACTGGACCTCGGCAATTCTCTCTAACTGGTATACAACAGGGTGACCTTTGCTTTTGTTAAGTATTGAAAAGAAAGATCAAATGAATTTCAAAGCTAACATAAGCACTCACTTCACAGTTCCAACAAACTACTTCTGAGTCTATGTTAGTATTTAACCAAGAGAGGGTCAAATAATTGGTTCCATTTTTTGCAACCACTCCCAAATTGAAATTGAAATTACATTGATATCTAAAATGATTGTTTGTTGTGAAACAATTAAATATGTAAAAGACTCACAAACAACTATTATTGTCATAACTGTTATTCTTAAATTGTAATGAACAACATGTCAAAACTGTGAACACTATAATAAGTGTACACTTCCCCATTCATAACAGTGTATGATGTTTACATATAATAGAGTTTTGTATATTACTATAACTATACACAATATAACAACATACTGAATTAAAATTCAAGGGCGCTTGTTAATGTGTGGATAAAATATTTCCTCCATAAAAGGAGTAAATGTAGAGATGTCTAACATCAGCTCTTATAAAAAGAATACAAACAAGATATAGTAGGGATGACAGTTGCATTACCCCTATAACAGGGGCAAAAATTACTAAAATAAATTTAGCAAACAGTATAAATATTGATCCTATCATTTTTATAGTTTAGCATAGTACATATGAGTGTGTGTGTTGGTGTGTATGTGTATATGTATATATACATGTGTGTGTGTGTGGTAGAAAGGGAAGATTATTTGATATAGCATTCCACAAGATCAAGAGGAGTACCTCACATAAAAATCTGACGATCATTGTAACCACATGTACTCAACTCAATATCATAGCTAGCTGTCTCATTAAGTGTCTTCACAAACCATGGTATTTTAGGAGAAATAAAACAGGTAGCCTCATTTCCAGGACAATCGCGACCATCCCAGAGGGGATCATCAGGAAATAAGACCCAACCATCGTAATCATAAGTTCAAGATTCACAGTAGTAATCATTACCAACAAACATAGAAGAGTTCATGTATTGACTTCCATTATTACAGGGACATGTTGATGAATAAGTTTTTGGTTCATTCCAACCTCCAGCATAGGTCCAAATATGTTTACGAGGATTGTTACCATAGGTAAAAGTTACTCCATATGTTTTTTTTTGAGGATCAAAACAAGTATTGTTGTAAATGTAACAATAAAAAGCCAACAGATATCCATATTGGTATCCCCGCACTCAACCACACACCTTGGTATAGTTGAGTTACAACATTGAATATATGTTCTATTATTAATCCAACATAAGCTAGTGTTAAAGATATTATCATATTGTACTAGTCCAGGAAGACAAGATGAACCAGGTTCACTCATGTTAACAAATGCTACTCTTGTCCAGCCTCCCTCTCCATCACACTACCCTCCATATACAGTGCACTTCAACTTGACTACCATAAGATAATAAAATATGATAATAACCTGAGTGAACAGTAGGATAAACCTGATGTAATTGACTACATGAAGTATTGAATGTTGGACAAGAAGTTGGCAATACCAATGGACACAAGATGTAGTTTTTATGACACAATTCACTTTGCAATTTAAAGGACTTTCCTCTGTTGGAGGGATGTTCCATTACGACAACAAATCTGCAAATATAGTGAAGGCTGATGACTGTTATTATTGGAATTAGCCATACAATAAAGGGACCCTTCACAAGAACAGGTTATTAGGAGAACAAGAAATGTAAATGACCAGAGAAAATACATTATAGAACATAATATATCGCCACTTAAACACAGTAGTATATTATTTGCTTATATTATTACTATATACCAAGAACAGTTAGGTCACTTCCTAGTAATAATATAAGCAAATAATATACTACTGTGTTTAAGTTTTTAAAACTCTTCTATGACAGCGATTATCCTCCAGTAAACAGTAAATATAACTTGAATATTGATAGGGCAATTCAAAGACTAGTAATGATTTTTTAGACATTCAATTAAGAGAAGATATATACCTGGATATAAAAGATATTTTAGTGTCACTGTCACACAAATTTTTTTTCCTACATCTTTAATATGAGGCTTGTATCTTCTACCACTTTTTACTGAAAGTTTCTTATAAGTTTTGTAATATTATTGTCTGATATTTTTTGAGTAATTTTTGACTTTTAGTGTTTTCTGCTACACATTTAAATTGACTTTTAGTGTTTTCTGCTACACATTTAAATTGACAACATTTGCTACCATTAGTGATTATAATATTGAATGTCAACTTTCAGTCATTTAGATATTAGTAAACATGTTAACTGATTTATACTTATAACAATAATAAGTACTCCCACATTTCAATATAATGTTGCTATAATGTATCATAAAAACTGTAAGCACAAAAATTTTAAATACAAGATATTGTAGTAACCTAATGATAATGACAGCCTTTGAACAAACACCACTTGTGTGTATATGTAAATTTTGTTATAATTATAGTCATTTTCTACAGAATCTTTGCAAAATTTGGAATTTTGGTGTTATATTTTTGGTGAAAGAATTATTTAATGTGAAGTTCAACAAAGTTCTAAATAGAAATCTGATTATATATATACTCTACTATCTATTCTTAGACTATATTTAACCACCACCAACACTTTAGAATATACAACACACATATATAATTCAAGCACCTAGTGCAAGTCACTGTTGCATTCCTCCAGCCTCTCTTCTATCATTTCTCATCTTTTTTCTAAGATTATGGTTGTAGTTTCACAGAAATCCACTATACGAATACTTCAACGTGCATACACGTGGCTAACAACCAAGAACACGCCTTTCCTTTCAAGAAGATTGGATTATTTTTCGAACAAAACATAAATGTGATCACGTGTGATCACGTGTCACTGTAGTGTTAATTGCTTGGTTATAGCCAGGACCAGAGGACCAAAGTATACTGTTGAAACATCATGGCAAAATCTTTCCACATTTCTGTTGTTCTAACTCTCGTGGTTTTTTCTTCCTGTGAGCTTGTCAACGCGAAGATCTCCATCCAAAATCCAGCTGAATTGGTTCACCAAAAGATTGTGCATCCACGTATTAAAAGAGAAATATTACAAAATCGTCTGCAGTTGTGTTATACAATTTTGATCGACTACCCTACGGAGTGCAATGCTTCTCTACTAGTGGGTAATATTACAAACACAATCAAAAATACTCCTAGCAGACTTACAGCAGATGATTTTACAACACTCAATAACGCATACAGCCAGGTTTGTGTTGCTAAATGTGTTAATCCAATCGTAAGATATTATCGCTGTCTGGATATTCCAGATGATTTAAAAAACTATCTGACAAATCTTGTCAAGCGAGGAATCTGTGGAAAACAAGGCAATGATTTTTGTGAAGTTTTATACTTACGTCACTACACTACTAACATACACTTTATCAATCAACTAGTAGAATCCTGTCACTTCACTATGTCAGGAGTCAATTGTCCTAGTGCTAGCTCTACATGCAAAGAATACGTTTCAAACTTCAATACCAATATGGAATGCTGTACATTACCATATTTGGGAGATGTTAGTTCCTGTGGAGTTAATGTGGTCAACCAATGTGAATCAGGTCTATTATTGGAAACCTAAACAGTGTTAGGATTGCTAACTTAATTTTCTAAACGTTTTTGTTTTTTTACATGAATTTTCCTCAATCATAATTATCAAAATAAGTACAAATTATGGAGATATATGCACTTGTTATCTTGTTTTGCATTCCCTAATAACTAAATTGCCACACTTAAAATTACCTTTTTGCTCTTTAAACAAATATAATGGATCTTTTATCATAGCCATTGAACAATACTGCACACTGCAAAAAATGAGCAGTGACACTCACTTCCTACCAGTGATGATACAGATAATTCCTATGTTTACTTTGTAGAAGGCCACATTGAAGAAGTAGATCCATACCAACAACAATAACACCATTTCTTTAATAATTATTTCTCATAATTTTAACCCAATTAAGACACACTATATCAAACAACAAATTGACCTTTCCATGTAAAGGTCTGAGGCATTGAATACTCACTAATTAAACGAGAAATAACTTCCGGGGTACAGTCCTGTGCCATCTTCAGTTCTTAATAGTAGTCACTGACGTTTCTTATATTGCGGCTCTTATACAGTATCATTTGTTGGAGAAAGGTTCTCCTCGTATCTTCATTTGAAAAAGAAAGTTGCAGCATACAAGAAGGCGAAATCAGTTCAATTGAGTCACAGTGACTCAAAGACACTTCAGGTTGTCAGTAAAAGAGTCCCACTTAATGCTACAAAAGCTAATAAGACTTAGTTTACTACTACATCAATCTTTCCTGTGTGTTTGGTGGTAAAATGTATCAGGATAAAGGAAAAAGAAAGAGACCTAATCAGAGGTCAGTACTGATATGTTTTGTAGTTTGTATAGTTAGGTCTAAACTTCACAATGTTTTTTATAGTACCATTAAGCAAGAATGTAAGACGATGATCAAACTATCTCTAACTCTAAGTGATGATGGGCAGATTTGGTTATCACTGATGTTAATGAAAACCACACCCATGATGTTAGCAAAGTAAGAAGCAATAATTACCTGAATCACTATGATAGCTTGATTAAATATGAAATATATGATCACCTTCCTCATCAGCAGATGCTTGACTGTGAAACCAGGAAGGAAACAGAAGTTTTTTAAAGATGAAAGTTAACAAGAAGTTGCTTCAACAACATAGTGTCATAGCCGGAAAGGTTGTTACACTGAAAGACATTAGCAACATACAGACTGGACTAGTAAGTAAAGAGGATGGAAATAATATAGACGTTCTTGTTAAGAATTAAGTTAAGAGGTATATTAATATCATTATTCACATACTTGTACATGTATGTGAATTAAATCTTTTTAGGTTTGTCTCTGTACTTATTGATGTACATTGATGGCAATGAACAGAGTGAAGTAGTGCCAGAAGAAGACATAACCAAAATGGTCCAAACCTTTAAGTGCACAAATCCCAAATGGGAATATACTAAGGTTGTGATGAGTGATAAAGACTTCAATGAAAGGGCAGTATTCAAGAAAGAGTTTCCTAATGCTGCATTACACATTTGCTTGTTTCATGTCCAGAGAAACTTCAGAAGAGAAGTAACAAAGACAAACTGAGTATTTGTCCAAGTCAAAGAGATCATCTCTTAGAAATTATTTCTATGCTAGCATATTCAAAGTCAGAGTCGGAATATGATAAGCACTACCAGGCTCTTCTGAAATCAGGACTAAAATATCATATTACAACATGAACTGGCATGGAATTCGCTAGCAGTGGGTTGCATGTTACAAGAAAGTCTGTTTCACGTTGGGAGAAAGAATCAACAATAGGCTTGAAAACATCAATGGGAAAATAAAAAGTGTCTGTTGTAGGTAAGAATTTATGAATGATGCGTGTGACATTTATGTTAATCATTATTATTAAATAGGAATAGTAGTTTGACAAAGTTTTTTGATCAGTTTTTTGCTGTGCTAGCTACTCTGAGGAATGAGCGTGACCATGCAACTCTAATGGCTCTTGTTAAGTGGAATGTTACTGTTACTGACCCTATTGAAGTGGAGTATGCATCGATTTTGACACCTTACACATTAAGGTATTATTCCTTATTGTTTTTTTTCATATTATGATTATTACTATCATTGTAGATTTTTGTCTAGGCAACTTAAGCTAAAAAGTAGTGTAAAGATAGTCTTTGAATCAGAAAATGAATGTAAAGTTGCATCTTCGGCAGGAATTCTACAAGCCACAATTACCAGTTGTCAGTGTGCCTTTTGGACTTCCACACAGTTACCCTGTTGTCGCATTTTTGCAGTGAGTGAAAGGAGGCTAATTCCTTTATTTTGTGAGCAATTAATGGCTCCAAGATGGTCTCTTAACCACATGAAAACAGTCTATGGCAATAAAGTGACCAGTTTTCATTCAGAATCATATCAGGTGAACAAATAACTGGGTATCATTATTGTGTATGTTTATAATGAAAGCAGATCAATTTGGGAAAAGAACGTGCTCAAGCAGTTTTAAGTCAACACCAGAAATTTCACAAGGCTCAAGAAGTGACAGTACAGCTAGCAACACTCACATCTGAAGTTGGTATGGAGGAGTATCGTGATTGTTTGACACTTCTCAAGCTATTGAAGGATAAATAGGCTAATTGAGAGAATGTTTCTCTATATTCTAGCAGTATAGGTAAGTCACCAGTACCATGCAGTTGCTTGTTAATTATTTTTGCGTTCATATGCTAGGTTGTTCAACTTCTCAACTTAAACAGAGGTACAAACAGATGACTTACATATTTTACATGGAGAGGAAGTGCAGGTTCAGTCCGTTGATGATTCTGTGGACACTACTACACAAGATAGTAAGTTTTTACAGAGAACTTAATATGTATATGTACACATGTTCATGTACCATTTTAGAGTTGTCTCAAATTATTTATTATGCCATCAAAAATTCAAAAAAGAGGTCGACCTAAGGGCTCTGATAAAACAGTTATAGAGTTGACAAAGAAGAGAAAGTGTCAAGCAAATAAACCAGTACCATTCTTGAGAAAAACCCAAGAGAGAGAAAGGTGTGTTTATTTAATATGCTTTCTTTCACTCTCTACTCTTTATATAGTGATTCTATTTTGGTTTGTTGATGTTGAAGTAGCTAATTGTGCTGTAGCAGATGATAAGATAGTAGAAGAGAATGATATTGAAGTTAGACCAGAAAAGATATCTGTCCAAAATAATTTCTTGAAGAATTAATGCACAAATGTCAGAGCAACTTAACCAGGAGAGACTAAAATTAGTTAACAGTTTACATAGTACCTCTAATTTACACATTTGATTTTCATTTCTGTACTTTTCTTTTTCTAAAATATTCCATCTCCTTACTATTTAAATATGATTATATATAACAGGTTGTTTAGGTCACTATTTCTTATCTCAAATAAATTTTATTTTGCAGCCAAATATCTCACTAAATCATATATAGCTTGTTAAAAATTAATTTTAATGTTAATAAATATGTCATCTCATAATAAATAAAACTGACTTTCTGACTGCTTAAAATATCAACTTTATGACAGAAATAGTATTTACAAAATGGTTGAGAAGACAATCATTATTTGGCTAAGTCCTCCTTTGTTTAGCCAGATATTAGTAACATTCCATGTTTTGTGAGAAACAATATATTATTTTGATAACAAAAGATCATTACTCATTCACTAGGAATCAGTCTCAAACTCATAATCATTCCAGTTAATGACAGTGAAGTGCATTTTTGACCAATCTTGCCAATCCAACATCTTGTAGCAAGTATGTCTATATATAACAATATTAATTAATAAAAGAATGGACTCCAAAAGTAATAAAAAATGGTTATTCATATTATTCATAATAAAAAGTAAAAAAGATAAAAACTTTAGTATCTATTGAATGTATAGCAAAAACTTAGTGACTCTATGTAAAATATGATTACGTTTTTCTTTTAAAGATGCTTGGTCTTAAGCTCAAACTCTTCTCCAACATTTTCCTTCTTAACACAAGCACAAGTACACTTAACAATCTCGTGAATGATAAATGCAATCACCCAGCTGCCGAGCATAAGGATCCATACTACCCACACACCTAATGGTGGAACAATTAGGAATACACCAAGAGTAACTTGTGTCAGTCCTAAAACAATAGTAGAAAATCCCCATAGGCGATGGAACCACTCCCAACACTTCCGATATGTTGATTTCTCTTTGTTTTTCTTTATATGAGGGCGACTATAAACAAAGAAACAACATGAAAAAGTAGTGCTCTTTTAAAGCAACAATTTAATACAACATAATGTTGTTGAGTCATTGATGTTACAGTTAAGGATCACTTGCCTTAAAAACTATAATTTTGTCTAGCCTAGAGATTTTTGTTTCAATCGATTTGACTCAATATTTACCTACATACAACTCCCAGTTTGGAGTCCATTATATAGGTTATAGGTAGCGATAAAATATTTAGTGATTTGTGTTTACAGTAACATAACTGTTAAGACATTTATGATGTAATTATTAAAACATTTGAAGTAGTGGACAGGCTGGATATGTAAGTTAATAAAACAGGGACACCACATATCACATCAAAGTAGGTAGACTTCAAAGGGAATAATTCATAAGTAACAGTAATTTTATTTTTGTGGACATTTGATTGAGTTTATGATAATACATAATTTTTAATTCAGAACTAATTTACAATTTCAATGCAATATCACAACACTCTAGTGTCAAGACAAAAGTGAGTGTTACAATGCATACTCTATATGTATATATATACAGTACACAAGTGAATTTCTATAAGCGTATAATTATATTGCAGAAATTTTATTATAAGCTACTTTCTAACTGATTAATTGGGTTGTCATCCAAACAGTTTAGAGACACATGCCAGTATTATTACAACAAATGTACTCACAGGATACCATTGATGGGTTGTATAATCATAATTGTCATTAAGACAATACCAATAATGGCATGTGGATGTGTAGGCAAGAGACTAGCACCAGTTGGGAAGATCATGATGAAAGCTGGTATGGAGAACAATACGGCAGTAAGCTGTATTTGAGAGAGTATTCATAAAATGAAGACAGCATCAGCACTTCATTATATCCATAATAAACATAACATAAACATTATTTTACCTGGATTATGACGTGAACAATAAACCAAATTTTAGATCCTTTACAACGATAATATCGTGCAATCAAAGCACCAGTAGGAAACAAGATTCCAAATGCAATTATCATAAAGAGACCGTGAAGATGGGCATAACTAAACCACACTCTATCACAACTTGTACTTACAGTCTCGTCAGGATTACCTGACAGAATCCATAAATCGTTTAGATGGGAATTGCTATGAAAAAAAAATTAAATCATAGCACATTTAATATGTTATTACAATATCGTATATTATGCTATAGAAATGTTAGTTTACTCATAAACAGATCAGAATCACTATGCGTTAACATTTTAAATCATTTATAAAGTACAAATTCTAATGCACTAAATAAATTATTGTAATATAATACTCCACAAAAATTTTAATTTAGATCATAAATTGAATAATTAAAATAATACTTTTATGCATAGATATAACATATAGTTCACTAACTTTTGGAGTAGTTTTCCGCCAAACATATAGACCACTCCATTACTACCAGCAACCATATTATGAGCATAACGTCTTCCAGGATACTGTCCAGTTACAGCAGCCTATAATGTGAATATTCTTATGATTGATATATTCTTAGGATGATCCATCCTCCCAAAAAACATTACAAAATAGAGAACATAAAAATCATGTACAAGCAATTTTGAAAAATTCTCCAGCCAAAATAGATGGAAACATTCAAAACAGCTGCTAATCACGTATTATACAAACTGATTACTGAATAGCACATAATCATGATAAGGGATAGTATAAAATTTCTCACCTCAGCAAGGTATCTTGTCCATTGTTTATTAAGGGCATCAACTACAAGTACTTCATTCTCTGGCCAGGCTACATCCTATATATTTATTATAATAGTAATAAAAATAACAGTCACATATGTACACTAATAATTTGTTTGGTATAAATATCAGATCCCCCATAGAGCACAGCTTTGCCACTGGCATTACTTAGAGGAGCCATAGCACTCCATACTCTTGGGGTAGCACAACGAGGCAACTCTGTCCATTTGTTCTTTGTGTTATCAAAGACCCAGCCATCTTCAGCAGGGCAAGGACCTCCACCATTACCACCTCTATGTCATTGAATTAAATACTATATTAAGTTTTCATGCAATGCTCAACAACTAACCTCATACATCCACCCCAAAGTACTAACATCTCCTCTCCCACTACAGCAGATCCTTGAAGACAACGTCCATGAGGAACAAGAGGATTAAACTGGTTTCCTGATGTAGGCTGAGGGTGAACAAGTTCCCAATGAGCCTCAGACAAACTGGTAAAGATCAGCTTGTATGTGTCAATGTAGCGACTTGGTAAGTTTGTAACTTTGGTAAAACCACCCCCTATCCACATAGTATTTGTGGTACCATAGACAGCTCCAAAGTGTCCACCATATCGCTCACCGGGACCATCTCCTGCAATATTATTAAGTTCCGTCCATGTGAAAGTATCCATGTTAAATGTCCATGTGTCTTTATATTCTACTCTTCCAAAGCCATGAGATACAACAAAGAGGCTAGTCTCATTGATTCGTACAAGACCAAAATAACTATAACGACGCCCAGGTGGTGTGCTGCTAATATTGCCATATGCTACAATACGCCAGGTATCATTAGAGATATCATAAAACCACGTGTCAGTTGGATAACGTTTAGTTGCTGTCCTTCCAGAAAAGAGTACAAGGACGTCATTCCATTCATCAAAAACCAGTGCAGCACCCTCACGCTTTTCTGGTCCTTCGTTATCAGATATTTTGGTCCATGTTAGGGCAGAAAATACGCTGGGTATAAAGGTAACTAACAAAACAGCTCCAACTGTCACCATTTCTCTAAATAAGCTAAGATCTGCTCTGCCCACTAATACAGTACACTAATTATAAAATATGGCGGGTGAGCCCATAGATAATACGGTTAGCTCTCAGAATGTCATTATGTCAACTCTTGCAATAACAATTCTCAACTTGCCAAAATACCATCTCCTAAAACTTCAACTCTTAAAATGTTTACTACTCCCGCTATGTCAGCTATCAATAAAGTAGTTATATAAAAGATGTAGTTGTTGGAGTGTTAATTGTAAAGACCATAAGCTATAATACTAAAATTAATTTTATAAGGGATGCTGTTTGGTCAATTACTAGATGTACTACTAAGGTATTATCTGAAAGCTAATTCTAATAGAGTAATAAAAGTTGGTATTTTGGGAGTTGACATTTTAAGAAGTCAATATATTATATGATATTTTGAGTGTTGAAATTTTGGGAAGTAACTGATAAAATCTCTGATGACCCTGTTTACTTAATATTAAATTTAAAAAATATATATTAATAATAACCCGAATTGATTCTTATTGGTCAATATAGTGTACTTACAAAGACATAGGCTTATGTTAAATGAAATAATATGGATTAATATTTTATGATGTCAAAATTGTCAGTTGACATGATAAGTGAAGGCTTGACTCATAATAATTAATCAATATTCTAAATTATTTCTTATGACATGCTAACTCCACTGTCCAATAAATATGAAATATTTCATAGTCTATTTTGGCTTGGTACAAGCCATAGAGAACAATAGACATTAGTTGGATTATCAGGAAAGTTAGTGAAGAGCATTATTGCACAGATACCAGTACAACTTTGACCTTGAAATTCCAAAAATATCACTCTACCTGTCAATGAAAACAATATGGAAACAATATAACAATTATAGTAATCAGAAATTGATCATAAGAACTAGAAAAAAAGACTGTACATAGAGTACTAGTAACTCAGGCTATATATATATAACTGGAGCTGTCTTCATAGGACTAACTCTAAAGTCTATGATTAACACTAACAAATATACAGGTAGTACATATAATTTTGTTAGCATACAATAGACTATGTAAACCATATCATCACTTAAAGTAGATGGAGCAGCTGGATTATTAGTATAAGTAAAGAATATTTGTCATCATAGCAGCTATTAATATAGTGGGAATGATGTTTAAAACAAGCAAAAGTAGACTCCATCACTACTAGCAACTATATAATTATGAGTACAACATCTTCCAGGATACTGTCCAGTTATAGCAGCCTATATTGTGAATAACATATATTCTCAGGATGATCCATTCCTCAAAAAAATTACAAAAGATAGAATATAAAAAGCATGTACAAGCATATAGGAAATTTTCTCAAGTTAAATGGATAGGAACATCCATGCAATATTTGAAGGATCCAATCAATCAGTAAAACAGCTGCCAATCATACATACAAACTGATTACTAATAGTATATGACTTAAAGTAAGAGTGTTCTCAATTGATTATTATTAGAAAATATAATCTTAGTACTTACAAAGAAATAGACTAGTTATAATAAATATTTGTATGTTATCAAACTGTCCGTTGAAATGACAAGTGAAGGTTTGGCTCATGATAATTAATCAATATTCAAAATTACTTCTTATGACATGCTAACTCCACTGTCCAATAAATGTGACAATCTTTCATAGTCTATTTTGGCTTGGTGCAAATCAGGAGAACAATAGACATTAGTTGGATTATCAGGATAGTTACTGAAGAGCAGTGCTGCACAGATACCAGTACAACTTTGACCTTGAAATTCCAAAAATATCACTCTACCTGTCAATGGAAACAATATAACAATTATAGTAATCAGAAATTGATCATAAGAACAACAATAAAGACTGTACATAGAGTACTAGTAACATAAACTATATTGATATCACTGGAGCTCATGTAGCCTGTCTCCTATACTAGAAGCTGTCTACATAGGACTAACTCTAAAGTCTATGATTAACAGTAACAAATATACAGGTAGTACATATAATTTTGTTGGGATACATTAGACTATGTAAATCATACCATCACTTAAATTAGGTGGAGCAGCAGGATTATCAGAAAAGAAATATTTGAGGCCATTGCCTTTCATCTTTGTATCTTTTGTGATTAGTAGTAAAACCTAAGTAGAATAACAAAAAGTACCATTAAGTAGAATAACAGTATGCTTCATTAAGTATAGTAATTGTTGGTATAGTTAAATAAGATGCTTTTGAAATGTATTACCGGTCAAGTGAGGTGAACACATAATGATTTAAACTCAACCTCAATTATTTCACACTATGTATGATATGAGTAAGCAAATATAAGTACAGTGTCAAAGATCACACTAAATGCTACTTTATCTATCTTGGCTATGAAAACTATATATAATTATACAACTATATACCAAGACAGGCTCACTTTATCTTGGACTTCTTCAATGAAATTCAGTGCTCTTTCCTGTATATCAGTAGTTTCCAGGAATGCCACTAAGCAGGCCTAGACATGAAAATAATAGTATTATCAATGATGAAGCACAGATAAATATGAGAAATGTGTTTGTATAACAAGGAGGTGTAAAGTACAACAAAGATCAGTGCTTCATAGAGGTGGGGCTTTGGGATTCCCCTTCCCAAAACTATGTTAGTTAAGGCTTAGATCAATTAATTTGCCACTTTTAAATATCAAGGTAATTGTATAAGAAATAATTACAAAAGTAATCTACCTCAGAGTCTTCATCTGTATATGTCCTGCCTATAGTAGCAGGTATAATACTATTACCACAATGAAAAGACACTGCTGTCATAAAATCATTATCAATAACAGAGTTTGGAGAGTAAGACAATTGCTTTGAACCATCTCCCTGATAAGAATATTAAATGACAATTAATGTATGAACTCTTATGTACACATATTATTATAATTCAGTGATCATTTACTTTTGTGACAAAAGACCAACTGTCTCTAATTTCAGGAGTAAAATTATGAACTGAATACCAATTGTTATTTAATGGACTGAGATGAGTTGACTCTAGTTGTTCTGTTAAGATAAAAATAGTTATATAATTAGAGATATAACTGAATATGTAACACATTAAATGACTCATGAAGCTCAGTTGGGAAAAGAAAAAGAAGTGTGTTACAAGTACAGAATCTTTCTCCATGTAACCAAACTATTTCTATATATACTTTACAAGTTTAAAGTTTAGGAATGTCACATTCATCATGGTTACATTATGTAGTAAATAATACATCTAAATTAATTCCATAAAGCAAATAGAAGGTACTTCTCTGAATACATATATTGATATTTGATACCGAAAGAGAATACTTTACAATGATTCATCAATTTAAGTCAGTTGGAACTGAAATATGATATTGTAGTGTGTACAATACCTTTTAATTGAGGATAGTTACAATAGAAACATCCAAATTTCAGATCCATAGAGGCTTCAATAACAGGTTGTGAAGTACAATGTAGATACATAATACATTGGAAACAGTCTCTAGTTCTAAACTGCTGACATGATACCATCAATACACATTCCTTACAATCACGTACAAAGACACTATAAGAGAGATCAACATAGCAATTACAACAATAACTGAATACATTAATGTAGTAACATATCCCTCAACAGTGCATATACTCCATTCTTATTACATGTCCATTATGTTGACACTTTTATCATGGTCACTCAACAAACTTTGTACAAATAGAACATTGGACTTTCCAAAGGAGGAAGTACAATTACAACTCCTGTATAACAATCTTATCCATTAACCTCCAAGAATAGAGTTAGACTTCTCTTATAAATAGTTATTAACTATTATGATAATTATTATATGTCAATAACACAATGTATTACCTTCCTTTACATGGACCAATGAATATTTGGCAGTCAATGCAGTCATCTATAGTAACTGCAGCAGTAGTATCAAACAGGAAAATCTTTGTGTTCTACATATGACAAAAAGTTAACAGATACTAAGTATAGTACCTCTATAACCTAAAATATCTAGACCTTCCTCTTTGATATAATGCAAACAAAATCTTAATTTAGTGAATTCAGTTGACTAATAAGACTCAACTATTAAGATTCTGGGTAGTAATTCTGATGTGGAAATAGCATTTTGTTTTACTCACTACATACAATTGTATTAAGCTATAGAAGTAGTCTGATGTATATTGTCAGGACAAGACTGAGTTATTAGCCCTATATATCTATAGATTTTGTAACATTTGCTATCTTTCAATATTTCTAGCATTCCCAACACAATGTGCTCAAACATAGCTTATTTAGAGTATTATCATTAATCAAATCAAGTACTAATTTGACCATTATTAGTTCCTTCTTAACACGTCCACTAGATTAACGTGTACCTTGCAGTTTTCAATCACAAAATCTTCACCTTTTAATTGGCCAGGAAATTTGGCTACAACCTCTTCCTCGAGATCACGGTAAATAAAGTTTGAAATATCAATGTCATCTCTATACATGTAAATGTGAAGTAAATAGAATGTCATTGATTATAGTGTCTATCTTAATATTACCAAAAACCTTTTTAGTGAAATGTTTTGTTTCAGTTGTCAGTTATTACAAACACATGTAAATGATATAAATTAATAATATACAATGTTAGTACTACAAAAAAATGTAAGTTTTGTTTATATCAGCAAAGAATGCCATTTAAGAACTATACCAACAAGATATCTTAATTCTTGTTATTATAACATCTAATCCATCATCAACCAAACTAGATGACTGGACTAACAATATTTTTTTTAACATTTGATGTTATGCCTTAGTTAAATATTAGTTTTATTCACAGAAGACAAATACGCGTTTAGTATTTTAAGTTCACTATAAAACAAATGCTATATCTGACTTGTAAACCTTTAGTCTAACCTTTGAAAATAGTCAATTCCTACATTACCGTCTAAATCTGGACTTAGTTCCTCTACTGGAGCCGGAGGTCTTCTGAAAATACAGCCCATGTTTGTTGATCGCTAGGCAACAGGCCACACCTATATTACCGCCACACCCATCGATGTACTTCTATAGTAAGGCTATATAGACCCCCATCAGCTTGTCGAGGGTCTAGCTCACTAGACTAGCTACCAGGGTGCGCACCAACTTTCTTCATTAATGCAAATCCTGGGTAAAAGAAATTCATAATATATTACATGCATATGAAACACTATTTACATGTACATTCTCCTAAATTTTTGAGATCTCAAAAATTTAGGAGAATGTAGATAAGTCACCTCACTAATGAAGGATTCATTTGTTATCATATATATATGTTGTTTGAATTAGTTGTAATGTAGTAATTGATTTTGTTTATGAAATTCTTACAAAGAAGTAACATGAATAGTTAACATGCAATTTATTATAATGTATAATGTGCTGGTGCTGCTCAGTCATATTATCGCAGTACTTAGAACTGAAGGGTCCAGCCTTTTTCTTATTTGTAAATTGTCTTTGATCACAGTTAGTTACTTTCTTGTAAAGATTAGGTATCCTTTTTGATGTGAAGTTGATGTTTGTAATTACATTTGAAATCAATCTATATCAGTTGACTGATTCAGTAATGACTGCCATAATCAGTGTACTAGATTTATACTTGATGGTTGATTAAATAATTGTATATTTATATGTGGTAAGACTATGGTTATTAACATATATGACAATCTTAGTCAATATCCACCATTGATAGCAAAGGAGGATCGAAGTGTTGACTTACTGTCCCATTTATTGAATGCCAGTGAGTGGTCAACTTATGAAAATATGGAATTATATATATGTTGTTGTTTCTACATTTAAGAGCGCCTGAATCTAAGTACTCATAGTAGTTTAGAGGGTCTAACTCAGCTACTTTGGATATAAAGTATTTGTGTGTATCTATACATAACTAGCTACACACAAATCAGCATCACTAATGTTTTAGTGATGTATTCCCAAATTCAATCTGTATAGTGTAAAAAGCTAACACACTCCTAGATCTCTTCTCCACTGTCAATTAATCAAAATGAAGGAGGGTGTAACTTACCAGCTAGATATTTCTCTCATTGTAAACTAATTCTTGGATCACTAAGTACAAGTTAATATAATTATTATAATTATGAAATGTTTTATGGAATGACTAAGAGATGAATGATACATTTTAATAATCTTAATTAAGCTGGAGGAAGACAGACATGAAATCATAATATATGTACATTGACTAGTAAGTTACTCCTAAGCAGCTTATACTCTTCTATTGGTATACATATAATACCCAGAATGCTATTGATTTATGCATACAGCTCCATGCACATGATTTAACCAATCCATGGACATTTTTGTTGCATAAAATATATGATAAGTTACCGAGAAGTATAAACACCAAATTAATGACAAGTCATTTAGTTTCACTTGTACTTGATAAATTGTCAGAGTTATGAGATTCTGTGTAATGTTTAATTTCATTAGTTAGACATTAGCCACCTGTATACACATATCATGTCTATTTCTTTGTTTCTAGCCTGTTTGCACTTTATAAAAACAAGGGTAGGGCAATTGTTACTTCCTTTTATAGGGAAGTCTATATTGTTATCTACTGTTTGCACCTTGTAATGTTATATCAGTAGTCAGTGGTAATGTTGTGTTTATTACTTGTCAGTTAAGTATTATGTGCATGCGCTAAAAAAGACAAGGATTGTTTAAATCAATCAATCTATTGTCACAGTGATATATGTCTGAATGATAACGTTTCATAACTAACTCATTCCAATTAAACTCTATGAGCCATTCCCAATGATACATATTGGTCACTATACAAGAGGATAAAATAAGGAAAGAGGAACCATACATTATTGTAGCTGTTGTATCAGAAAAGGGGTCATAATAAGTATTCAAGAGAATTATGTATAGGACTGTAGTAGTTTAGAATGATAATAATACATATTTCCACTAAACTGTGTCTCAAGTGGCTGTTAGTGAGGCTTTATTAGCTTGGTTGTGTACACTATAATTATTCATTCTTGTATATACTTCCCAATTTGAAACAAGGAAAAGGAATTTTAAAAGTTTCCCCAACCCCTCCTACACTTTGAACGGTATATAAGACAGAGGCAAATAAAACAAATTATTTAATGTTTATCAAGCACTTCAATATGGAGCGTAGCCATATCTGTGAAGGTGATACTATCCTTTTATACTGCATAAAGGAAAAGGGATATGTTTTTTCACAGCATTCCAGGTAAAAAAGTGTTTATTATTATTGTTATTGTTGAAAGAAAGAGCTCTTATACTGTCTCTTGACTGTAGTGTTGTTACTCTTTTTCCTGCTGAATTTTCAGAATTGAATAATGACCCACTCTTTCCAAACGTGCACTGTAAGTTAGAAGTCCTCCTATATAGGATGTATAACGTAAAGAGTGCTCTTGATTTGACTATTTTAATGATCATTAACCTTTTGAATTAAAATCATACAATAAGTAGGCTCATATCCTAATCATTAACAGTAATATGTCGTAAAATTGATGAGATGGAAACTGATAAGTGACTCCACCAACATACATACTATTAGTTGTCTTGTAGCTAGCTATATTATTCAATTGATTTTATTGCAAAAATGATGTATAATAGAAAAATAGTTCATTTAATAATTAGATACCTTTTATTCTAGTTGCTTGTTTTCAAGTTTTAGCAGATAATGCTGTAAACATGTAAGTATACTATTAACAATATATTATAGACTTAGTAAACACACACATGTATGCTCAGGAAGAGATGTCTGTTGTAGTAAATGTCATTTTGGTAGTGACATTTAATTATTCAAATCATTACGTACTATATACAACATGTATATATAATATAATACACTCACCAAACACTGCATGAACCCAATTAAAGGCTAAAAGCATTATGAATCTAAAGGAAGCTTTATTATGTAAATACAATAGTTTAAGTCAATCTCAAGTTGTCCTTTGACCTTGACTTAATTTCCTGCTTGTTGTAACAGAAGGTATGGCCTACCTCTTTCATATATAGCCAAAGGAAATCAAATATTAGAGAAGGTGAAAATAACCAGGGAAATTAGACAGTACTATATTATATAGAGATTATAAAGTATGTATAGCATACTGTGTCAGCATATTAATGATGTATCTAATGTCATGTCTAACTATATATATTGCAGCATCCATTTTTCTGTGGTTTCTTTTGTTTTATAGATCAGCTTCTCCATTGGATATAGCAAAGGTATAATTATGTATTTCTTGATAACTTGATTGTAATAATAAGCATCATCTTTGTTAGTCTGTTATGCTAAATATCTGTATCCATTCCTACTTTTGTTAACTAATTGCTGAGACAACTATTCTGAATGGTGCAGCAAAACTTTAGTTTATGTATGTGTGTATGTGGTTCAGTCATGCTTAGCAATACAATATTTGCTTTACCGGAAAATAAACTTGAAGAAAGGAAAAAACAAACATAATTTATTTAAAGCAGTAGAAGACATCTAGAGCAGTCTGAAGGGGAATAAAATCAACGACTCCTTTAGAAGCTACATGTGCATAAAAAATGCTACAAAGCTAAAATTTACTATTTTCCTGTAGAGACTAGAGATCAAAGCCATAATTATCATTAAATCTAGCCTATCACTGCATAGGGGTATGAGGGTAAAAATTATTGGGGGTGCTCATCAACACTGAACTACGGTAATCGCAGGCTCCTAGGGGAGTCTGGGGGCATGCCCCCAGGAAAACTTTGAAATTTGAAGCTTTCAGAGTGTGGTTATTATCTATTTTTAGGACAATTTGAGGTTCCATAATGATAAGCTTTACTTACCTAATTAATTGCATCTTGCTTTATTTCTCATTGTAACCAGTGTGACTGCTGTAAAGCAACTATAATTATAATGCTTATATTTTACTAATTAAACAATTATGTGCATGCAGAAAGCATTTAAACGTAAACAATAATAGTTAAATGTATAATACTTGTGTATGACAGGTGTAATGCATGTGGTTTGTTAAAATAAGTTCTTCTTCAGCTGCAGAGTCATCAGATTCATCATCACAAAGTTCCCCACTCACAGGCAATTCCTCCGGCAAAGCACTTAGCTCGATCTCATCAGTTGCACGCTTCTTGGCAAGAGTTTCAAAAAGATTTGCTTGTCAAAGTCTTTTAGCCATTGCTTTTGCAGCTGCTGGTGACTAAGCTAAGGAGTTAACCAAAACTGAGCACTGGCAGCTGAGTCACACTATTTACAATGTATTTGTAATTGAATTTTACAAGCATCTTGTAAACCACAGAACATTTACATGTATAGGTGTACATTGTTACATTGCAAAGCTGTTAACTTGGTGCTTTGGCAACGTGAATTCACCTGAAGAATAATTATATTGGGGGTGCTCTGCACCCCTCACCAAATTATTGGGGGTGCCTGAGCACCTCCAGCCCCCACCCTCCTACGCCTATGCACTGCACGAGGCAAACTCTGTGTATCCACGTATTCTGAGTCTATAGCTTACTGTTGATATGACAATTAATAGTTAATCAGTTAATGCAAACATCTAATAAAGTCTATTTTTACATGTATTAACAATCTGACAGACTAGAAACTAGATGTTGTTTTTAAACTACAATAGCAATCTTATTACCATCTATAGTTATTCTTTATCATAATATGTATTTTGAATCATCAGGTTATTTCAATTATAATGTAAATAACACTGATTTATTTTGTATTAGGAAACATTTTATCGTGATCTGATATATGGACGTAAGATTAAGGTAATACTAAAAGAAATTATAATAACCTTACTGTAAATTTATTACATTACTCTAGTTTCTTCATGTCGCCTCCAACAAGTATTTATCACTGTCATCTACAAGAGATAAGGGACAACTTAATCCTCTTGTGAGTTATATATAGTGTCTTATTGTTACACATGACCATAAATTGCACTAGTGTCTCAAATGACTATGTATATACTTGTAATGGTTGAATTGATCTTATTGTGGGACCAATAACCAACACAATCACTGGATTTCAGTGATTGCTACTAAAATACATAAGTATAATTAATTAATGGAATGGCTAATTTTAATTCACTATAATGATTGTTCAAAATGAAAAATGAAATTAATTTACCAGAAAATTACTGCTTGTTGCAGTGTTTCAATGAGTTTTTGTTTCTTTCATTACTTTAGGCTACATTGGTTGATAGAAAAGATTTTAATAATGAAGCTTGTGTCTTCAGAATTTTACCATCTCAGCCAAAGAAACACAGAGGAGATGAAGTGAGCTGGTTAATAGTTGAATAGTCAATTAGTTGTTACTTCTTGTAGATACTGTCAAAAGATAAAATCAAGTTGGCTTCTGTTTCCAGAAAAGAACATCATGTTTTAGTTGCTAAAAATTCTCTCACAGACAGGTCTGCTCTTTTCTATTGACATCCATATGCTTATTATTTAACAAGACGTTTCCAAAGGATACCTGTAATGTTATGTTTACTATGTAATTAAAACTAGTACTACACTTAAATGAGAAAGTCTTACTAATTGTAACATTATTTCAAGTAGGAGCTGGCTATGAATTTGATTTATGCATGAAAATCTAGTTGCATTAAATATTTGTTGTTGCATTATTTAGTTATGAATTAAAGATGGCTGTTACTGATTCAACCTTTGCTATCTTTTGTCAGACAAGAGCATCTAAGATCAATCACAAGGCACTTAGAGTAAGTGGGCTCACAAAATATGTGATTGATATCATATATTTACACTAATAGGGATGTGGTGTGGTTATGTTATTTGATATGAAGCTTGAAGCATATCTTGCTGGATGTGCTTCAATGGGGTATGGACCAAATCCTGTAAAGCAAGATGAAAAAATTAATGAAGGTGACAGTAGCTAATTGTTATCATCTAAACATTTATAACTAATAAATACAAACATTAAAATTTTGATTTTGGATGCCAAGTGACAATATAGACAGACATAGCAGGTTATTAGTCGAACAAGTTACTTAAGCAAAAACCTATAGCATTTAATAGACCAATTAAATTAAATTTTGTCTTAAGATATTTAGCTATTTTCTAATGTAGTTGGTGCCCGGCATAGAGGGAGGTTCCATGGAATACAGAAAGCTCCACCCTTTTCAGGAGAGTGTTTTTGGCAGATTGAAAAACTGGAAACACCACTTTTAGGTTTGCATATTCGTTGTACTTGTATAGTCAATAAGACTATAAATTACATGCACTTTCAATTTTTTTGTAGGTGATCAGCTTAAGTTTTATGAACAATGTCGCATTAAACATATACCAAGTCAGCAATACTTGTCTGTTCTACAAAGAGAAGTAGGAGAAGTAATTAATCTATCATAATTATTGATAATTAAACACTGCTAACAATGCTCTTAGATTGTTTTAAAGAAGTTAGAACCTGGTCAGCCTCCTGACCCTGAAATAACTTTTACTTTTGTACCAGTTGAAAAGGTGATGTATGTAATATTAACATTATGAACATAGTACCAGTCTATTATTATATATTATGCTTATCTTAAAAATTAAAGTACTTATTTTAAAACCACTAAACCTATAACAGTCAGTTACTGTATGCTTTAAGACTGTTAGAACAAAATAAAGCACACCAACAATGACAAATTTCAACATAATACCAGTATTTACATGTGTGTTCCTTCATTCACTGTATGTATTCCTTAATATTAAGCACTTTAATGTGTGTTCATAATGCCTATAGATAAAATATGATATATCATTTTCATTGTTGCATGCAGTTATTAAGGTGACAAGTGAAATTAGGCTGCTTACTATTATCAATGAGTTCTATCATAGGTGTACCTGATTATGCTTTGATGCACTAACAATAGATTACATGTTCTAGTATCTATGCACTAATCAACTTACTGCTAATATGTGTCTGAACTGTACCAAAGCTTTATTGACTCATAATTGTAGCAATACATCAGTTGATTTTCCAGTAATTATCTTATTGTTGTAAATAACTTCATTATCTGACCTAAAACAGGAAGATGAAAGAATAGGAAAGGGAGCTTGTGTTCAACTACAACACATTAAGTCTGCCAAAAATTTGACTGTCCAAGGTAAAGGAATCTTATCTTAATTTCTTATAGTTTAATTACAACATTAATTTTATGATAATTAATAGCATCAAAATTTTCACCTAAGTCACTCTATGATTCTTCTTCACAGAATAGGTGGTTTAAGGTGAGAAGTTATGGTAATGATGCAATTTGAATTGCACACTCAATTGCTTATTTGTCCTTTATTGTCTGTAGTATTACTTTCATTCCCTCATTTAGCTTAAAATTAAAGAGCCTGATGATAGTTATTTTCGTATTGATGAGGTAAAATTAATACAAGCAAATACAATAATAGTGTGGATTGTTAGGTCAAACCTGACTTGATACATGACTATCATTATGTGTCTGGAGTAACTGCTTTGTTAAATGAACACATGAAAAAGGTAAAGATTACAAATACCAGCAAGAATGACATTACATGTTAGTATAATTCTAATTTCTTTGATGATATCACTAACCAAATTACTTTATATAAAGATAAAGAATATACATATGTTTTGTTCCTCAATCAGAGATCTTTGCCATATATAGCAGTCAAAGTACTTGGCTCTTTATCATTAAAAAGTATCTTGGCTAGCCATGACATCATCAAAAGGAAACTAGTATTTCTATTCTAAGCTTCATACATTTTTGTAAATTAATAATGCTATCAGATTTTTAGTATAAAAAAGACTATAAGAATACTTTAAGACTGAGAGACATACTAAATTATAGAAATATAGCATGTAATTTAAAAAAGACTTTTCATAAAGTTCATATATTGGATAAGTAAATATGCAATTAAATTAGCTGTCAATAATTGCAATTATAAAGTTTTGGTATTTTGGGCCTAATATTTCTTTAGTATCTATATACATGTAAAAGATTTATTTGACAAGGGTGTTATCACTGTGATAAACTGTTTATTGTCTTAGTGTTACATCTGGGAGATCACAGATTCATGCTAACAATGCTTTTTATAATGTACATACATGTATGAATGACATCATTGCATAAAATATTTCGTAAGTATAGACTTTAAAAAGACTTTTAAAAAACAATACTGTCTCACAACAATGCATGCAAGCATGTATAATAGCAATAACCAATTTATAGAACACATTTCAAGTTATACTGTGTTAATTGTTGATTTAATGTACTTACTTATGCAATTATAACAACAGCTAACCGAAACATCTAGACAAGTACCATCTCCAGATATGATAACAGAACTTCTTCAAGAACTGAGAGAGTGGATAGCTCTAAAAAGGAATGGAGCTAGTATGTTAAGAATTGCTCAGGTAATTAATGCTGCTGATTAATACTTAATTCCACAAATTTTCTGTCTTAAATTAGGGAGTTGATGTTCTTGTTAGTTATCTACAACTCAAAATTGAGCCACAGTAAGCTGATACAATTATGTCTAGACTTGCAGTGTACTATTGCCTGTAATTTCAATTGTTTCACTTATTATGTGTTCATAGATCATCACCATCTCTATCTAGGGAAATATTGAAAGTACTTTACTGTTACATTAACTATGCAAGCAAGAGATCTCATTTTTATCTTGCTCATGAAAGATTTTTAAATGTTTTGTTTTGTGAGGTATGTAAAATGTAATAGAAATATGACTTGTGTTTCACTTTATTAGGTTGGTCATGATCTTTGTATAGAGGAAGTTTTGAGTACTTTAGTGAAGAAGGAAAGGTATGGCTTGTAGAACTTTCTTTATATTTATTTTGATAACAATTTAGTTCTATAGCAGAGAAAATTTTAAGAAATGCTGACTATAGACACAATATCATGTCTAACTTGGTAAGAGAATATACTTAATCATAGATGATATTCTAAAATGCATTTAAAGTTTTTCTTAATATTGTAATGACATACATCAGGAAATTGGCAATGTTTTTTAAATATTTGTTGAGTTTGATAAATGTGTTAAGTGTTACTTAACACTCCCAATTATTATATTTACTTCTGATATTTAAATTTCATAATTATCCTTACCATATTGCTAGTTTATTAAAGAATTTATTCCAACATATCTGTCAGTTTAAGTGAATGATATGCTATATAAATATACTATTAACATATTAATATATTTTAAACATCATAGAAATCTCCTTGTACACTTGAATTCTTAAGTACATTATGTTTCACTGCTGGTAAACCATTCAGACATCTTCAAAGTAAGAAATGAATTGTGTCAATGTATTTTACTCTTTTTAGCATTTATTCTCAAACTCATCTTGTCTAACTCTGCGTCAGAAGAGGTATGTGTGCCTACTAAACTGAGAATATGTTGTACATGAATAATTATAGTGTATAATGTATAAAAATCTATTATTCACTCATTATCTATTTAAGGGGTCATCATCATTTGCCTTACAATTTCTCCAAACGTTTAATAACAACTTTGAACTATATTTCTCATATTTAGACCGACATAGATGAAATATATATTTCATCTCCTAAAGTTATTGAAGGACCTGTAACTTTTTACTTCTTCAAAGTATGTTATAATTATATGTGTGTGATTCATGGCTATTTGGAACACTCCTTTTGACTTACATAATAATGAATGAATTTCTGTTTGATTGATATCATAAGAATTTGCTTGATTTTTGAAAATCAACATTAAATTATAACTTTTTAATGGATCACATTTTATTGTTATGGATTATTTTATTGCATTATTGACAATTTTTTCATTTGGTCTTAGGATATGTTTTACCAAACTGAAATTGTACAAGGCAAATTATATTTTTCATCTCCAGAAAAAATCAAAGGACCTGTCACTAAATTTTGCTCCAAGAAACATGTATGCAACAAAATATTGAAGATATACTTATACTTTCCACCTCTTTCTTGTTAAAGAATTCATCAGATGAAGAAATACTTAAATCCTTTATTGCTCAACTTAAACTCTTAAGTGGAGTCTGTAAGGTATAATGATTTATATAAATATATCAGTTACATTATGTTTGAAACTTGTACTTCTCACTGTTTAAAGTTAGTTATATATGATTGTTATTATACTGTACATATTGTCTATATGTGCCATATATCAATATCTCAATACTGTAGGGAATAAACTTGGAATCCATTGCATTGATTTGTGAACAGATGAAACATGTGACTTTTGAAGAAGCTCTTACCTGTATTAACAGTTCTGAAATTCATCCTCTTTTGCAATCTGCTTATTTGGACTTAATAATATCAGCTTTTGTTGATCACAATGTTGAAGAAAGTGGTATAGATATTGACCATATATGGCATTGTTATGTATGTTGACAGTAACACTGTCCAGTCATTTAAACACTTATTGTATAGGACTGGATTAGTATATGCCATGATCCAATTAGGACTATGAAGCTTAAAAACACTTTTGAAATCATTTCCAATCCTAAAGAAATGAAAAGATTGCAGACATCTATTCGAGTTTTTCTTAAACAGAACAAAGTAATAATTCTTTTCTTATTGTTATAGGAATCCAATCATGAAATTATTTTTAAGGTTTTATGTGCACAAAGAGAAGTTGAAGGTGTTAATGAACTCTTGACACAAATGCTTTCTGTAATGGAGTCACTAGTGTCACATGGTTTCTACTGGGAAGATGAAGATGTTACAGAGATTACTGATGTGTTAGTTGATATTTTAAATGGTGAAAGTGACAGACTTAATCCAAGTTTGTAACGTTGTTTTTTCTGCATAATATATAAGTAAATCTGTTCACACAGATACTAACTATAAACAGAAAGAACGGTATCAATCCAATGGAAACATAAAAGTATTTCAAGTGAAAATAAAGTAACCAGACCATTATATTTTTAAAAATAAGATTTTTATTTAAATATTTTATCCTTTTAGAGTCATACGTGTGCTTCATTTCTTCCTTAAACAGCTATGTCACAAATGTACAATGGTAAGCTATAAGTCAAGTATAAATTGTGTATTGTTTGTCTTAGAAACTCATATATGACTTCAAATATCTTGAAGACAATGATGAGAAAGTGCCTTATGACTACACACCAATTAATGAATCACTTAGATTTCTACTTAATGAAGACTACAAATTAAATAATCACCCTGCCCAGTAAGTCATTTCATAAAAATACAAATGCATTTCTTTTCTCTATAGGATAGTTACTTTAGCTCATGATCGACTTCGAAGTCTGCTTGATGAATCAGCATACAAATGTTTTGACAGAACTAAACAGAAGGGTCAAGATTTGATAAAGATCCTTGTTGACCTGATGAATTATGAAAATAATGACCTAAGAATTAGTAGTGCATTGCTTCTTTATGATATTTTTGATGTAAGCTAACTCATGCCTTCATTTTATTAATACAGTTTACTAGGAAGAGAACCTGATTTTTCGTGAAGCTACCATATCATATCTTGTCACTGAACCTTGTTACGAAGCATGTAAAATCATTGGATCTTTCTGTGACAAGGATACAGACAAATGCTTGCTTAATATGGTTCAGGGAACAGCAGTGTCAGGTTGGTACTATAATTACTTCATATTCTATGTTAAAAACTTATAAAGAAATTGATATTTAATAGTTAATTATTACGAACAATATTTCTATGCTATTTGTAGTTGTCACTAAGGTTTTGGATGGATTAGCCATGTGTTAATGTCAGATATGGTGACACAACATTTTTAATCCTACAGATAAAGGTAGCATCAGCTCCAAAACAATGAACAGTCTACAATATATTGCTGAAGTATGCACTGTGGATAATGATGAAACTCAACCTCATCATTGTCATCAAATGATTGCTGTCACTTCAGGTAAATAAATTAATTATAACTGAAAAATAAATATTGAGAATAAAATGTGACCAAATCTTCTAATCACAAGAGTAAAAAATGAAGACAATCATTTGTTAGAAAGACCCCCAAAATAAGTTTAATTAACTTTTTACTTGTCAGATAGATTAATTGATTAGCAAATTAAAATGAACTATAAATGCCTTTCAGAATGTTGGATGTTACTACCTTATATTTTTAAGATTACACACATAATTTAGAATTGTATATTAATAGTTATTTTATTCCTGTAGGAGTGCTCACTGCATTGTTGACTTATATACTGAGATATTGCGGCACTGATCGTAAAGAACAAGAAGAATTGCTTAAAGTTGTCTGTTCAGTCTTGCAACGAATTATTTTTAAAAATAAGCAAGTAAAAACTACTATAAAATAGAGTTTATTTCTTGTTTTATTGAGCATTATGCTAAAATTTGTCTATAGGCACAGGAGAGAATTTGTGACAACTTTGTGGACTTCCTAGATGTTAAACTTGCTATATCATCAGTGGCCTGTGTCTTAACTGAGGTATATAGAGTTCAGAATATCTAGCATATTTAACATTGAAGCACTATATAAGGCACAGTTGCCTCTGTAAATCTTCAAAATATTGATATAGGCACTTTGTGGTAATCCTGATCTTTGTCATAAACTCTCTGAGGGCGATATCAGACAAATATACTCACTAGCTGCAAATGATACTAGTTTAGAATATTGCGAGTTCTATTCTACCCTACAAACTATTATGAAGGTATTAGTATATGTTATTGCATTTAATGATAGTCACACACACTCTTAGCCTTACAAGTCACCTCATGATGAACCATTTTTTCTGAAGAAGCATCAAGAACTAATTGCTAAAACTTTTAAAGAGAGAAGCAGAGAACATGTTGACTGGTTGATGATGACCACAAATTGTAAAAAGAGACTAACTACCTTACAAAAGGTAGTCTAAATATGTAACAGAAGAAATATTTACTAGTTCCTATTCTCTTATTTGATAGTCACAAGATGATTCAATTGACTTACTGCAATTACTTAGTATTACAGATATGTTGAGTACATGTGCTGAAGGACAATGTAAATATGCAGAGAATGTTTGTCAGAAGATCTTTACACTAGAAGAACTAGTTAGGTATGTCTAAATATATCTCTTTCTTTGGTATCTATCTCTATCAACTATAGTATTATCAGTGATCCAGTTGTGTCATTTGAGAGGAAGAAACCATTTAGTAGACTGCTTACTTGGGCTTATTTAAATGCTGAAGGTGATTCTCTTGTCTCCATATCTTATTTATGTAACAATGAGTAAGTTATTTTATACTATTAGTATTAATTCCGTAATATTTATATATACTAATACAGATTATTCTGGACTCACATGGAGCAATGCTCATTGTTGATAACATCATTAACTACCACATTGTCAGTCGTTGATAAGAAGAAAGAGGAGGAGGTTAAACAAAAATTAAGATTCTTGTTTTCCCATCACATGACTATTACTGTAAGGACATGAGTCATGGACTTGGGCTAAGTAGTTTAATTATTTTGTTATCTCTTATCATTAAGGCCTGGAAAAAGAAGACAGCTAAATTGAATAACATGCTGAAATTTGGTGAACATGAAGGATTACCTCTAAATTCATTTCTCTTCTATTTAATTGATAGCATAATACCATTAGTAACTACATTCTGTGCTCACTTATGTGATCATAGTACTTCAAGCCTACTTGCACCTCAAGTAGTATCTGTTCTCAAGTCTATTAATGATTCATCATCTGTAAGTATAATAAATAGAAGAAAGATGGCTTTTTAAATTTATGGTGGAAAACACTCTGATGACTTTGATCAGAATTTATTTGTTAATAGAAACTAGTTCAAGAACATAAAGTAGTTTTTAAAACAACAATAGTACAAATGCAAGTCTGGAATGTCTTTTTTAATGTCCTCAATGATATACTGCCAATTGATGCAAGAATTACACCAAACGAGGTATTTAAATCATTATATTTGTCACACAGTTGTGTAGGCAACTAATCCTTTGTTCATACTGTTTATTTTCATAATTTGTAAAATTAATGTTTTAAATTTTTCTTCAGCATTTGTCAAGCACTTTTGAAAATCAGGAAGCCATTTATGCAACCAACTTGCATAAAACATAACCACAGCTTAATTATGATTTAATGTAAATATATTGAGGCAGTCATGATCAGTTAATATGAGAATTTTAAACATTACATTTTATGTCTTTCATCATTATTATTTGCCACAACATTGATGACAAATCAAGCATGTAAATCTGTTGTTTTAGTTTAGGAGGTTAATCAGTCAGGACTATATCATTACTCCTGCTTTGATAAATTACAATGAGATTTGGAAGGAGGAACAAGAGCTAAATCAAAAATTCCAATGTTTCATAACTAACTTCAAAATGACATATGAAGGTAGAACCGAGCAGACAATGACAGATGACATTGGTAGGAAAAGTACTTGGTCTTTTGTGCCAAAAAGATTTACTGAAAGCGATTCACAACCACTGCTTTGTTCCATTTTACCAACAACTGTATATGATATGGATGACATATTACCAACTGGTGCCAGCTTCATAGCGTTAGTAGATTTGTTTACTAAAGATATCGAATATAGGTAAAATTTGATATTGATAATGTTATTATATGTAGATTAATGTCACTGTAGGACAATTTCTGGTAGGATCACCTGTAAGCTAGGCAATGTTAAGCCACTTCTGAAATTAATATAGTGAGTGATATTTATTGAGTGACCATATCAATGAAAAAGTTTCTTTAGCATTGTTTATCAACGTCTACAACAACCAATTACAAGTAAAGATAGAGCAGATTTAGATAGCATTCTTCAGATGACACTGCAAGTAATTTCAGGAGTTGTACACATTAAGATAAATGAATTAAGAAGTGGCAAGTCAAAAGAGTTTGTAAAGTGAGTTGTAAACATAACAAGTGAAATGTGTCATTTTATTTATAAAATTACAAGGGAGTACAAAGCCACAGTTGAACCATTACAGAAAGCTCTTGTTGATAAACAATCACCTGAAAAGGTGCAAATTATGCAATGTTGTTTAGTTGTTATAATATTTACCCACTATAAATGTCATCATTTTCCTCTTTTGCTAGGTTTTACTACATCTTACTCACCCAAAAGATGAGATAGCTATACAAGTTTTGGGTTTCCTTGATGTTCTACTGTATCAAGGAAATAGGGACGTTCAGATAAACATAAGTGAGTTGATTTGTTCATAAGTTTTGAGATATTTCCATTTGTAGGAGAAAGTGTAACAAGTAGCAAAGATGTTACATTTTTCAAACGCATTAGTAAACTACTGGAAAATGTTATTTCTAGTTTTGGGAAACCTCAAATTTGGTAAGACAATTTACAACATGTTCAATACACTTAACAAAACCATTTCTCTTTAGGAAGAGAATATCAAAGCAGTTATCTCTTGAGGTTTCACATCAAGTATCATCCTTTCCTGAAGATGAAGACATAGCTGTTGAAAAAGATTTCGAACATAGTCCAGATGGAGAAGACTTTGCCAAATGTTAGATAATACTTTTACTTGTAGTGTCAATTATATTATTTTCAATAGATATTTATCAAATTGCTAAACCATACAAAGTTGAAGTTACTGGAGACCTTGTGAGTTTATTGTTTATACTGTCTGATAAAGAATTATAATTGAACTGATGTAGTTAACTAGTAAGGATGAGGCTAAGAAGATAGCCAGTGTGGTTCTTGAAGTTGTTGCATCAATGTGTGATGGACAGAACAGAGAAATGCAAGATCTCTTTAGAAAACAAGATCAAAGTTTTGCTGTTAGTTTAACAAAACTGAAGTTTATAGTACTCTGTTTGTTATTTATTAATAGAACATCAATCTTCTTGTTGACATAATTACACTTCTACAAATATTGGCTGATGATTTGAATGAGAGTACTTGTCAACTCATACAAAAGAACATTCAGGTTAACATTATTTTATCTAGTATATGAAATTTCATTTAAATAACATAGGCTCTAATAGAGATCTGTGCTGGTAACTACAGCAACCAAGAGATTGCCTTTAAGGGTCAGGTAGTGGATTCAATAAATATAATTTTAAGGAGAAATGCTAATTTTGAGGTATTTCATAAAGTCTATTAGCTTAAGAAACTTGTAATGTCTATATATAGTCTGATGAACTAACAAGTGTTTGCATATCAGCTATTGAGTTGCTAGAAGTAATGTTAGAGGAGACTGATGACAAAAGCAAAGACCTTGCTGTGGGTATATCTAATGATCTTGATGTTATTGCTCTTGTGACAACTATGAAAGATTTATACAATGTAAGTACAAAAATTAAAAAGAAAGAATATTTAGTGATTCTTTTGTTTAGAAAAAATCTGATAATACTAAAGCAGAGAAAGGATTGTTCAAGTAAATGAAATTTTGAAAGCCATAATATAATGTAACACCATTATACTTATATATTAAAAACAGAGCTTACCATGTGCTACGGATGATAGCTGACTATTATAACACAACAGTAAATGATTATGGTAACATTCATTTTCAATTAACTAAGGATTTTATAATTGTTTGGCAGTCAAATTTGAAGAAAATGACAAAGACATGTGGAATTATGTGTATGAGTTGACTCGCAGTATTGAAGTTAGATATGTCAAGGATGAGAAAGAGATGCTAACAAGAGTCTATTTCCGTTTTGATTCCTCAGTACGTTCTTTGTTAATTACAATCTTTACCCTGCAAAAAAGGGTAATTACATTCTCTTTGTAACACTGAATGAACACTGGCCAATGCTATAGTAACTGCCACAGTGTTCACTGGTACAAAGTGAATGTCACTGTCTATTTTGTACTGTGTAACATCTTTGATATTCATAGGAACAGCTTCTTGATGAAGAAAAGCAAACTTTGAGGAAAAACATCAAACGTTACTCACCAGAGGACAATGTCAATGACTTAATTAAGTGGATATTTTCAATTAGAAAGAATAAAGAGCATAAGGTTATTAAATGAACTTCACCTTACATGTATTTAAATATTTACACACATACAGAGGATGATATATGACAAGTGGTATTTCCAATGGTCTCAAATAGCTTCGTAAGTTACGTTTGAATAAAAGTGTAATTGTAGTTATTGTATTGATGTTGATTGTTTATAGTCAGACTACGTGATACATTGTTAATTATGAATATATAAGTTGTGCATTTTGTAATTATAATACAATTATTTTGTTTAGGAGACCACGAAAGTGGGCACTTATGATTTTGACATTACTACTGAATTTGTTTGTTTTGACTCTTTTTAAAATCCCCCAAAAGGAAAACAAAGGCACAAAGTAATCTTTTTTTAGATTGTTTTATGTGAATAAATAAATATTCTTACAATTATTTAACAATTAGTAGCAATATAGTAGACAAGTACACCTATAGCATTATTAGGTTTCTGACTAATTTTTAAAAGCAGCTCTAGAGGACAATATATTGTTCACAACAGCTTCACTGTTTGTTGTAGAGTCATTTGTCAATAGCGTGAAATTTAATTAAATATGCTAAATTTTAAACATGACAATGTTGCATCCTAAATTCCTTTTTAAAGAACAATGTCATAGTCTTGATACAGTTAAGTAGTCTTGTTGACACTCTTGACTGCCACATAATTATCAGTGAATGTTTTCTTTTTTATATTATAGTTCCACACTTGCTGATGACAATAATACTTCATTTACTGTTATCATATTTCCTAATATACCTATATGGTATTCATATGGTCTCCTCTACATTCTGGGTATCATTCACTTTATATTGGCTGTATGGATGGTAGCTGAATACTTCATATTGAAAAAACCAAACATTTTATTGCCAAGAATAGACTTAGAGTTAGCAGAAGTGAAAAAAAAATTGTAAGTTACATAGTAACCTAGATGAATACATACTTGTTGAAGTTCTACATGCAACTATGCCATAGTTTCAGAACACATGTCATATGCAATCTTAAAGATTGTTTTATGACTACATGGGTATATACCCCTTTATGAAATAATATTCTATTGTTATTATACAAAGTGAAAATTAAAATGAAACTAAGCTAAACATAACTTAAACAACAAACATTTATCTCTGAAACTTTGTATATGTTCAACTGTCTTTGCCAACTTTACCTTTAATATCTTGTTGCAGTATTTCAGAATAATCAGGACAATTTCTATTTTGCATTTTTTAAGTATATAATATAATTGTTCTGTACTAAGAGAATCAAAAATGTCTATTCCAATGTGCTGTAAAAGTAAAGGTTGTTTTGTTCACAAAATATATTACAATATATGATAGAGCTTGTGTTTACATGTTGATATACTACATATGTACATGGAAATTTCTACATACAATTTTGTTACTTTTAATAGTTCCAATTTCCTAAAGAATCAGAATCCTTTCAACCAAGATATCAATGAATGTAATGTTGAATTAAGGCAATACTTTGAGATCTATTTGCTCAGTTTTGCCCCTCTGTATCGGATATGTTTTGTGATTTTTTCACTATTGGCTTTGGGAACATCAGGTTATTTCTATTGCTGTTGTATTCTCTATATTTTTTTGAAGTGGCCTACACTGGATCTGATTTTAACTGCATTACGACGAAGTGGTATGTAGAAATATAATTGTAGTTTTGTTTATTAACTAATTTATCCTAGCATTTCAATTGATTTCTGTGGGTCTACTTGGACTGGCTGTTCTATTTATCTATGCAGTCTTCTCATTTGTTTTTCTACACAACTTTTATGATTCCAATACAAACCTATTTTGTAAGACTCTATTAGAGTGTTATATCTCTGTTATTAGAGTAGGATTGTTGGACACACTAGGCACTGTAAGTTATTAAGAAAATGTTATACAGATATGCCACTTAATTACCTTTCAGTTATTGACTAGTAGCTTATTACTTTACTTTGAGCCCTAAATTATTAGTACCCATATGGATATTTATATTCAAATATGTAATAGTTAAGAGATATTTACATTTGACATATATAAGTCAAAGGATATTTACTGTGAGGGTAAGTAGTGCTTTTAAAACCACTAAATTGTAACTAATGTTAACATATAAAAGTTAGTAGCTAAGAATGACACTTCTAATTATGTGTACATATTTAAATTTAGGCAGAAATTAAGCCTTCGTACTGTTTTATAAATAAGCAATGATAAATTAGTTTAGTAAATTTGGTCTCTGATTTTATCCAGGCTCTCCCAATGACTTTGGGTGAAGGTAGTCCAACATTTACAGTGTTCTGGACACGAACCATTTTTGATGTTACCTTTTTTATCATTATAACAACATTGGGTCTTAATATTATAATTGCTATCTTAGTGGATCGATTTTCCGAACTGAGAAGTGAAGAGGTATGTAGATTTGCTATATAACTTTCAATTAATTTATTAACAGGACAACATTAAAAAGAATGAGAACAACTATTGTTTTATTTGTGGCATAGAAAATGACACTTTTGAACAACATTGGCAAGCTAAAGTAATGATATTAAGGAATATTAATGATTTTATAAATTATTGTATAGGGCTTTGATAATCATATTAGATATGATCATAACATGTGGAGCTATATGTATTTTGCCCTGCATTTAGACACTATACATCCTAATGATCACAATGCCCTGGAGAAATATGTGTATGATAATGTAAGAAAATTTAGTTCTTTAAATTTAAAAAGGCTAATTCTTGTAATCACAGCTAGAAAATCACCAGAATTGTTTCTTTCCACTTCGAATGGCAAAAGTACTTGGAGGAAGAGTCTGTGACAACAGCAATGTAGATCTTATTAAAGAATTGTATGCTGAACTCAAAAGTGAACACTTAGAGATCATCAATTCAATGAAAGTTCTACATTCTCTATTTTTAAAGGCAAATGTTAACAATAAATAAGTTTAATTTGAATTAGCCTAGACCTAACTATTTGTGATTTCTCTATCATTTAAGTGACCAACTGCACATATTAAGTAAATTCCAAAGATTTAAAATTTGAGAAATTAATTAATATCAATTGATGTGAAATTTTAATATCAATTTTAACTCAATATTACAACAGTTAATATTTAACATACAAGAACACTGTCAGACTTTTAATATAATGCACAAATTATAGAAAAAAATACAACAACCTTGTGATCAGATCAATTTGACATTTATATAGGCACCTCTATTGTACCAATTTAATAACAATTCTAGCTACACTAGCACAAGTAGCTTCTAGTTACATATTAATTTCATTTACTGATAACTGAATTATTTACTTGTTTGCCTGTAAACTAAACAATCGTATTTTACAAACAAAAAAAGTAGATCTATATTTAAAATAGTATCATAAAAACACAGTAGTATACATGTAGATTGTTTCATGTTCAAGTATTGTTTGTTCCTATATTTCTATTTATTAATCAGTCAAATGTATAGTTTTAATATATCTATTGAAATGTCTGTCTGCTTGTGTGGGTTTTCTTTTTCATTCTTTAGAACTCATTGAGTTGTCTAAGGAAGAAACACAAACAATAGAACTATAGCTTATCAGGCAGTAATGTCTATGTGTGGTACACAGTGAGCTTTCTTCTTACACTCTTTTAAAATAATAAGACTTTTAAGTTTTTATTTAAACAAAGTCATAGCATTTTTTATTAGGTATCAACGTACTTTCAGAATCGAGCCATTTAATAATTAAATCAAGTGGTCGTTTTACAGCTTAGTAGTTGCCTCTCTGTCTGCTGTCTGTTTGTACTTTACTGACTGTTTAGAAATGTCAAAGATAATATAAAGTACGTGTCACGATAGCAAACTGAAGTGACGTTTTGCCAAAATGATGGAGATTTGACGATTCTGTTATCTCTGAACCATAGAGAGGTTTTAGCTGTTCTCGAATCTGTTGCCTTCAACAGGTACTTCATCATTCTGCTGTCTTTTAAAATGTATTCGTTTTCGTCAATGCTTATAAATTTTGTCATAGATTGACTCTGTTTTTTTGAGGTATTTTGTCTGTATGTGTCAGCCTTGCATTAATCTTAGTATCATCTTTGGTTGAGTGTAAGTGTAACACAATGTATAGAACAGTCACCATTTTTATACTTGTGTTACTTCTATGTATGTACTATATACAGTAAATGATGTGGTGGAATAAAGTAAGTGTAGCTAACAAGACTTCCTGCAATTAAGTGACTTGAATAATGAATGAGGTGATCATAATTTCAATTTACTCACCATATAAGTCATCTGTTAAACACAGACATAATGTGAGAAACAATATCTTTCTTTTCTTACCTGTAAGCTCATCATATGAACTGTCTAATTCTGTATTATCACCAATTTTTATGTGAACAATCGTTTCTAATATATATAAATATAATTTGCATAACTAAGACATTGTATCAATCAGAAAGTTACCTTGAGTTGCTACTCCTCCATTAATACAGGTTATATATATGTTTACTGAATGAGCATCATGTTCCACAATGATATCCTGACTTCACACATTTACATCTGGCTGTCCCACATCCAGTCTTGTCCATGTGTCAAGAAGACTGATAGTATCATAGCAGGATTGTTTCCAGTAGTGATTGACCCAAATAAATCTAAACAGTGACATTCTAAAGCTTTGATTGTGATAATTGATCTTCAAAGCAGATTTGATCCCATGTTATGCATTGTACATTGTTGTACAATCCTTTTGCGTAATGAGTCTTGCAAAGAAACATTTTAAATAATGTCCATACTCTTCTCCTTCAGGTAGTAGAAGCACATTATTTGAGAGGTTCCTCACCTGAGCTAGAGATTGAAAGCTCTTCAAAATAATTGAGCAAGTGTTACAGCAACTTTTACTACTCTATGATCTGGTATAAAGCTTAAATCGCTATACTAATAGTGAGCTTTATATTAACATCACATGTATAGCACTTTATGGACTTAATGCTTAAATACATGTCACATCATTGCTATATAATAAGCAATGGACCTGCCTGTAGTGTAACTTACAAAGCATCACTGTCCGAGTGCCATCAAGATTATTAGTCATGAACTCTAATATATAAGGTTATCAGTCATGAAACCTAACAAATAAGCTTATCAGTCATGAAGCCTAACATATAAGGTTTCAGTCATGAAACCTAACAAATAAGGTTATCAGTCATTAACTCAAACATATAAGGTTATCAGTCATTAACTCAAACATATATGGTTATCAGTCATTAACACTAACATATAAGGTTATCAGTCATGAAGCCTAACATAGTAGCTACCTCGAAAGCTGTACAAATATTTGTTGTTGTACTGTTAGACATACAAGAACATGTTGGAACTGTACATATCTTCTTGATAGAAACTTTTTTCCAGCATGGCAAATATGATGGATTGTTAATATCATTTTTAATGTCCTTTTTGCAATTCTAACATGTATACAACTATTTACATCAATATCCTCAAGAGCAAGAAAGTTCACTCTTAAGCTATCAGATTGGATGGTCTGATCACACAAAACAACAGGGTCCACAATTTCATCCAGGATTAATTTTCTTCTTCCTTGGCATAGAGTCTGTCATTTAAGTGTAAATATAATACATATTATTTACTATCACTTCATTCATACTGTATACTGCAAATACACTTTGCACTCATTTACACTTCTGTCATGCATTCATACAGTTCTTTCTTAAATTTTATTGTATAAGAGATTGTATCAATTATTTCTAGTTATGTCAAAATATCTGTAACTTTTAAGTAAAGTGCTGGACAGTTACAATACTACTACAACAGGACGATACATAATTATGTCTGCTACATTGTGTATTTATTACAGCTGTAACATTATAAAGAAAGTCAGGCTAACAAATTCTATTGCTGAGATTACAATGATGGACTATACCACTTGAGATGAAACAACTCCCTTGTGATACGTGTTAAAGTCGGACAAAACGAAAAAAACACGTGGTTGAGGTACACAACTCTCTGTATCTCGCTGTACACGTTAAGAAGTTTGCAGATATCACGAAAAAAGTGCAATGTTCTTAAGCTAGTCCACCCACGCAATGGTTAGGACAAACGACTGGGTCTGTTCTAGCCTCGTACCCAGGCTATCTCGAAAGCCTGGGTACGAGGCTGTTCTTGAGTGTACCGCCCACTGATTGCCCCACCCTTTCAATTAAAATTGTATATTAATTTTATAGAGCTATTCAAATAAACAGAAATTAGTTAGACAGTATTCTATTTATGCTATTCAACTATAAGGTCTGTAGTTGATTTGAATTCCTTCTTAGTAGCAATTGATCTTGTTTCCTATGTTTGTCATATCTTCTATCAGTCAAGAAACAGGTATATGGACATCTTTACATGTAGTAGCCGCACTGAAGTACCACACAATCATGTTTATATTGAAGATGCTATATTTTACTATTTAGTGAGTACTTTCACAAAACAACATCCTAACTTCTATTTAATTTAACCTTTTATTTTTAATGAACTATTAGCCTCATGACCATTAAATAAATTGGCAAATGAATACATGTTAATTCAGAAGGACAAGGAATGGACATGCTATACATACTGCATACCTACACCTACATTGGACATATGCAACATATTATATGAAATATATGTTTCTTCTCCTGGTCTAGGTCCCCTTTGACAAGTTTACAGCCACAGAGAAGGATTAATTGAGGAGAGAACTTGTTGGTCATTGGAATGAGGGGAAGTACTGTCAGTGTATATATGTAGTAGTCAATAATAATCTTACATTATACATATCAAATATTTACTAGTACAAATGTTAGATCACTATAATAGAATGAAGGAAATGAAGATGGTATAACCCCTTTCCTCATATTATTCAACACTAACTACATTACCGTAATTTAATGAAGCATATAATTATGTCTACTGCACCATCAGAAATGAAGGAAGTGAACATGGTATACTCCCTTTCTTCATATATATCTATCTAGACTTACATATTAATTTAATGAAACATGTGATGATGTTTTACTCAGCCAACAGTGACATGGGGAATACCTTCCTCCTCCCAGCAATTTGCATCTTGGCATATATTCACTTTTCTGATAATCCTGCTGCTCCATCCAATTTAAATGATTTGTGCTAACACATTATTTACTTTACTGACACTAGTACAGGTACTAATTTTTAATTTTATCAAACGAAGAAACATACTATAATCTGTTATTATAAGTATAATTGTCATTGATTCTGAAATCAGGGAAGATAAGTTTGTAAGATACCACAGTATACACATATGTGACCTGATTTGCAAAAAGGGACCACTTCTGTCAAAACATTTGTGACCTGACTTTTGAACAAACTACTGTTAAAACATCTCAAACATCTCAGTTTTGTATACATACAGTTGGTACATATGCATAACTATTCTACATGTATGCAAAACTGTTTATTGTTATGTTTTAAGTGTTTTTTTTCACAAATCAGGTCACAAATGTTGTGACAGAAGTGGTCCCTTTTTGCAAAATCAGGTCATATATAGAGGAGATAATCACAGATGCTAGCCAATAATTCAGAAATAAGAAATGTACAAATCAGTTTGTACTTAAGTAATTAATAATAGGAGGTGGTAATCTATCTAACTATTCTATACAAACTACATTCCTAACTTACCACTCTAATAGTATATGATATACAATCAAATTGTGTGTAAAAAGTAATAGCTATTGCATAATGGTAAGCAGTGAAGATTTTTCTCAAGTACATCTGTCTAACTTAATGGTAATATCAACTGAGAAGTACTATAGATGGTAGTATATTCATAATTCACAACTTCATATAAATTCATATGTATAATAACTCTTCAAGTAGCTATGAGCTTAAAACAGACAAGTTTGATTCCAGTGTAGGACAATGTCTTTATGTCCCTTGCAAGATAAGGAGAGATTTATGTAAAATGATCACCAGATACATAAGCACTTTACTATATAGTAATATCATTGTCAATATCAGTAGTGCTAGAAATATATGTGATAAGTACTAGTAAACAGTTAATCATACTGGAGCAACACTTTAATATGCAGTCTATAAGTATGTGCATTATCCATAATTATGTACATGTACATATACATGTGTATATGTGTACATGCATGCAATGCAGTGTGGACCTTAAAGATAAATTAATAGCTATTATAGTACATGGATTTCTAGCACTAAGAATCCTATTTTTATGTAATATGTATAGCTTATAAATATATATATATACGTGTGTGTGTGTGTCTATAAATGTTTATACAATATAATTACAATGTGATGGCATCATTTTACTCCACGTGTATAATAGGGAAACTATATATCATAACAGTGAAAGATGATGATGGATAAAGTTCAATCGTTAGCCTTACATGCATATCTGTCTGCTCTATCTATTGCAATCGTGCTTCACCTTCACTATGACATAATTATGTTAAATGTAGTGCAACTGCTTTGATAGTCCAGAGAATCCAGCTGTTTTACTGAATGTAGTGGTACTATCCAAAATTCAAGTGGGACTGTGACCTACTCCTTTCTAGACCCTGTCATGCAGACCATCAAAAGAATGCTCAATAGACTAAGCCAATGCTTTGGTATTATCAGTATTTATATTGAAACATGAGGAGCAATGATGTGGTATATATATAGGTATATTGCTTAACACCAATTAAAAGGACTTAGCATCAGACACTTTTAAAAGTAGGGATCCAATAAAAATAAAACAAGTTGTTTGTGACTTCCTGACTACAATGTTAGGCTGAAGGTTTATGATCTCTTAGTATTGCTTTCTACATTGTATATGTACCATGTGGTGTTACAAGCATCTTATTTCTGAATTATTCCATTTGGTAATTTTTGAATTTCAGATAGAATTTACAAAACTACAGAGGAAATGGGAATTACCTACTCTTACTATAAAGCCTTAATTGCATGCCTGCTAAAGAGGAAATAGGAAGCTTTGTTTATATAAGGCTCATAGGTAAGAACATCTTTTCATTCTTCACTATAACTGCATGTACATTTTATTTCAGAATGGATAGTGAACACATTTCAGAAGGTGACACTATTCTTTTGTACTGTACTGAAGCAGGAGGATATGTTTTTTCACAGCATTCCAGGTAAATAGTTGCGTATACTTATTTTATATATAAATTTATACTCTCTCTTGATTAATAGACTTGTTACTCTTTTTCCTGCAAATAATCCTGAACTAGTGGTGTGGAATGATCCTGTGTTTCCAAATGTACATTGTAAGTTAGAAATTCTATACTTAATTATGTTTGAGTCCGGTGCTACTGCTACTATATTACTGAAAGTGGCATAAGGGCCAATACTGAATGAGTAAACTCTGCATGAACACCTACCATGTGCACATAACCAAAAAGAATTGATTTCATATTGTGCATTGATGTTGACTTTTAAGTGATCAAGACAGACTTAGCCAGTAATGTTAATTGTTGCTGATGCTATAAGCACTGAAAGACTTTAAAACATATAAATTTAATATTTTGAACATACTTTGTAATTATATTGTTTAATTTTTTCTTAATCTCTTCAGTTGCTTGCTTTCAAGTTTTACCAGACAATGCTGATACAATGTAAGTGTACAATAATTATGAATTAAATCAGTTTATAAACTGAAAAGTTACATTAACCAACTGATTTGTAGTTTACATCAGTGGATTACTGTGGAATCCAAAACTCATGTGAAGTACTCAATATAATTATATTATAATTATTGTGTGTCATTATAATTGTACATGCCAACTGATATAAGTTGTTCATATGGTACAACTGCAAGGGCTAACTGTATTACAGATACGTATACAGTGTACTGTGACATAGTGGTAAAACCAAAGTTTTGGACCTGGCCCAGTGGGACTTTACAAATCTCAGTCTACATACAGTCTACATCAAAGCATATTCAATATCTTAGGTTTATACATAGGAATCCTTACAAAAACATGCTAACATTCTGAGCTACTGTATAGTGAAACCAAAATGCTGAATAATTAACCTCGCCGTGCGTGGGCGCATAGCGAGGGTTACTGTAGTCTCTGTGTGTGTGTGTGTGTCTGTGGTTTATAGCCATATAAACAAAATGGGATTAAACGAAATGGCATGACATCGTGTCTGTTACCCGGCAAATGGCTTTGAACTGCTTTAAGTCGGCAAAGAAGGCACTGGTAGCTACCAAACTATAGTGGACGGTAGCAAAACTTCTGTACTTCTTAGCGTCAAAAGAACAAAAAGCTTTAAAAGTCTGAAAAACCTTTGAAAAAAAGCACAGCTTTCAGTGAAGACTCGAAAATTCAATAAAAATCTCCTGCATACAGCTTATGACATTTTCCAATTTTTTAAAGTGAGAGTTTTTGCCAAAACACTAAAGTTATGACAGTTTTACTAACTTTTGGCAGTTATCTTTGTCGATACATTGAGCGCGAACTAAAAATACTAGCACCATAGCTGTCAGCTGTCATTAATTTTTTTGTCAATTAGAGTGCCAAGTACCCAGTAGACGCACTAAAAAGCAAAGCTTTTTCCCTTTGATCGAAGAGAAATGCTGAGTCATCGATAATCATCTTGCGCATCACGTGAGTAACGTCATTTGAGGAAGACCGCAGCGACTTTAGTGCATTTTATAACATGCTACATTACACTATTTGTGACTTACATCATCATGCAAGTATGTAAGCTGGACTATGACATGTTTGTGGTATGATATCATTAACTTTATAATGTTTTATCAACACTTTGAACTTCATCCCACAAATTAAAGTAATTTAACTTACATGTAAGGTATTAAAATTGTTCAAATTCTTACTACTGGTTCATTGAGTATCTAGCATTTTGCTTTACATGCTTATAGTGCATTATGTTGATGAGTGTCAGCTTTTAGTTTACTTATTCTTTGCAGGTCAACGTCTCCATTGGAAATTCCAAAGGTAAACTATGACTTAAAGACAATAGTAATTTGCATTCCTAGAAATGATGTATTATATAATGTTATGTTTTAATAAAAATGTATACTTACACAAAAATCTGTTTTGATGTATTTCAATTCACTCTGTGTATCCACTTGACAATTAATAATAATTGGTTTAAGTTTCATTGCTTCATCCTGTATACGTAAATAATTGATTTATCTGCAGTATTATTATCATTCTCAAAATAATTTTAGCTATATCCCTCAAAACTCTAATCTGTCACTGTATACACACACATATATAAATATATGTCACTGTAAAAATTGATCGGTTCATTTAACCAATATCAGACACACAGTAGCTGCAACTATGATGGTTTAACTTTGAGTATTTCAAATATATAGTACACGAACAAGAAGTAAGAGTATTGGGATTGGTTGCATAATATCCATACTTGTATACTGATTTGCAATTGTATCCAGACTAATTTCCTGCTTCTTGAAAGAGGATTTTGGTATATTAACCATGCTGGCTAACTTTTCTGAATTTGTGACTTGTTAGTACAGTGCTATCAATTGTTGTGAATTCTAACAGATTTAAATATCATTACAACTTTTTTATTATGTTCTGGAGGACTTCCTTGTTGTTCAGAACTCATGACATAACAATTCCAAGTTCCCAGCTGAAAAAAAATCATCATACTGGATTTATTTCTAGCGTACTCTCAGATAGTCAATAAACACAGTATAATACAAATTTTTTGCTTTCAGTTTTCATCAAATATATGCATGCAATCTATATAGCCAATTATATTGGTTAAACTGACCAAATATATTTTAATAGTGATATATGTGCATGAAAAAGTATAATGATGATTGATTCTGTTGTGTCAGGTTCAAGCTCTTAATCGTGATCTAGTCTATGGACGTAAGATTAAGGTACTTTTTTAATGATACTCTCACTGTAAATGTAAATATGTTAATAATTCTAGCTTCTACATGTTTCATCCAGCAAGTATTTGTCACTACCATCAATCAGTGAAAAAGGATTCCTTAATCCCACTGTAAGTTATTTTTTACTTTTACAATAAATTTACCATTAGCATTATTGTTTGCATTAATATCTCAACCATTGATAAGGTTTGGTTGACTTCTACAATTTAATGTGTTGCTTATTACATTTTTCAAATAACTTTGAACTTCTCTCCTTGTTTAGGCTACACTGGTACCAGTTGATAAATTTGATAAAGAAACTTGTGTCTTTAGAATTTTACCTGCTCAACCAGAAAAACAAAAAGGAGATGAAGTAAGATATTTTAAAGCTGAGCAGTCAATTTTCATGTATTTCCTCTAGATATTACCAAAAGACAAAGTAAAGTTAGCTTCTGTTTCAAAGAAAGAGCATCATGCATTGTTTGTCAAGAATTCTCTCACAGACAGGTCTACTACATCTTTCTTTTTTAACATGTATAATATTTTCTGAAAGATAATTATAATGTTGTTATTTTTATTAAAATTAATTCAACAATTTAATATTTCTCTATGTCATTATTTAGGTATGAATTGAAGATGGCTGTTACTGATTCAACCTTTGCTATCTACCATCAGGCAAGGGCATCTAAGATCAACCACAAGGCACTTAGAGTAAGTGAATTTACAAAATTTGTTTTTGATATCATATATTTACACTAATAGGGATGTGGTGTGGTTATGTTATTTGATATGAAGCGTGAAGCATATCTTGCTGGATGTGCTTCAATGGAACATGTACCTGATCCTGTAAAGGAAGATGAATCAATTAATGAAGGTGATAGTAGCTACAGAATCATCATCTAATATTAGATTCAATATTCATAAGCAAGTCATCACATAGTTTAGTGGCAGTAAATCTATAGAAGTCTTTATGCATTTAGTAGAACTATTTCTCAGATTGCAAATGAGGATAGCAAGTTTCTAATCAAGCACATTACATAATTAATTTATTTATTTACCAAAACATATATATATATATCCATCCATCCATCTATCTACCTATCTATCTACCTATCTCTCTATCTATGTATCTATCTATCTATCAATATGTCTATCTATGTATCTATCTATGTAACTATGTATCTATCTACTAACTTATCTATTCTAAGACTTATTAACCTATGTATGCATCTTAATTTTGATATTTAGTTGCATTTATTTCCTCGTGTGCAACGTACCAGGCAGGCCTAAGATGTTTGACCACATATGTATGCATATATGTGTGTGTTGGTATGTCTATTTGTCATTTCATAAACATAGCTATAGGCAGCAATAACAGCAATAGGCATCAGGAGCAATATGGCAAGTACTAATTTCGGAAATTAATAATTGGTTACAATGATTGCCTGCAATACCTTTGCAAGTGTTATTGCAATGACTCAAATAGTATTCTTGGTGACATGGTTAAACATATAAAATCCTCAGACAACTTTCCATCTTTAAAGTTACAAAAGTCTTGTAATTCACTGCTTTATTTCAATGCATAATTATTAACCATACAAATAATTACACATACCAATGTTCTGGTGCACCTTGAATTTATTTCCTTGCTCTACCATTCTTAACTGACTTCTAATGCTCATGAACCATTGAAATTAATTATCTTATGTGTACGAATTACAATCTTTTAAAATTAATTTAGTGGGTGCTCGGCACAGAGGGAGTTTCCATGGAATTCAAAAGGCTCCTCCTTTTTCAGGAGACTGTTTTTGGCAGCTTGAAAAAGTGCTAACACCATTCTTAGGTTTGTGTTCAACTGTACATGTTATCATAATGTAATCACTAGTTTGACTATATAAATCTATTTTATTTTCATTTTATTGTAGGTGATCATTTTAAAATGGATGAAAAATGTCGCATTAAACATTTGCCAAGTCAGCAATACTTGGCTGTGATACCAGGAGAGGAAGGACAACAATCTTTGGTTAGTAGCTTGCTATAAATTTAGTATCATCAACAATTTTGCTGTTTAGATTGTGTTAAAGAAGTTAGAGCCTGGACAACCTTCTGATCCTCAAATAACATTCAGTCTTGTATCAATTGAACAGGCAGCAAACATAAAAGTATATATTTATTTGTGTAGTAAAAATAATAGGAAACATGTATGTATCTGTCTAATCTATTATAGGAAAATAAAGTAATAGCAAAGGGATCATATGTTCAACTACGACATGTTAATTCTGTTAAAAATTTATCTGTCCAAGGTAGTTGTCCATCTTTAATATAGACTACAACTATAATCTATGTTAGGGTCATCATTTGTACCCAAAGCACTGTCAAATGTTAAAGTTGATCCTTCATCAGAGAATAAGTGGTTCACTGTAAGTATTGATAAAAATAACTTTATGTAATTGACACACTTAATAAAATAGAAAGTGAAGTATTTGTAATTACATTTATTCGTTTTTTAGCTTGGAATTGAATCCACTGATGGCAGTTCACTACACTATTTTCGTATTGATGAGGTACTATAGCTATTAATTTAGTTGACAGATATGTATTAATTATTGTATAGGTTAATGTAGACTTAGTACATGATTATTATTATATCTCTGGTGTAACAACTATATTAAGTGAACACTTGAAGAAGGTAAACATTGTAGTTCAAAGGAATATCATTTATTTATATAGGCAGTGACAATTTGTATGGCACAGGATGTGCATGTACTTCAATGCAAAAATAAAACTATACCCTAGACCCTTAACCCTAAACATTAGAACCTAACTGTGTTAATTTTGTTTAGAGTATGTACTTTCTATGCTGCATTAATAGCCACTATCACATCTTTCTATTGCATGATGACTACAAAGCCAAACACATTAGTTACCAATTTATATGTGACGTACAAATAAATATGAGAATTACAATTGTTTAAAGTTATGCTTAGATAATGGAATTTAGGATGTAGCCTTAGATGAGGTTAATAGCAACTGAAAGCATGTGCAATCCTGAAGGGTCCCTCATATATGGCAGACATTGTCCTCTATCACCTGCTACACTGTCTCTTTTCTTTGAGGCTCACTTTAAGTGTAAACACTATTGCAACCACACAACAAGTGGCACTTTCTTTCTTTCAATACACTCTCTCTCTTTCTTCTCTCAGCCTCCTTCTATCATCCCTTTCCCAGGTCACACAAACAATCAAAAGATGTTTAAAAATAATATCCAAAAATGAACTTAATAATATCTGTAATATTATTCAATTCTGTTCCTATGCTATTATGTAGGGATGATGTAATTACTATCCCTACTATCTTGTTTGCATTCTTTGTATAGGACTGCAATTAACCATTCCTAAGTTTACTTCCTTTTTTAGAAATGTTTTACCTACTTGTATATATACTATTTATACAGTTAATGCCATATTTTTATAATTCCAAAGATATTATATTATAGTCTATTGTTTTACTATTTTATAAGTTATATTTGTTGATTATACTTTACCTTGTATTACACAAATACTCTTGAACAATACTTATAGTTGACAGAGAAATGCAAGCAATCACCATCTTCTGTTATGCTTCAAGAACTTGATAATCTTCTTCAAGATCTTTATGAGTGGATAATTCAGAAGAGAAATAGAGCTAATATGTTGAGAATTGCTCAGGTAACATAAAATATATTGTACTCATTTGACCTAATCATTTCACTAATAATGTCATTCACAATTTTGATTCATACATTATAGGGAGTTGATATTCTTGTTGCATATCTACTTCTCAATATTGATCAGTAAGTTTATCACAATATTGTACTGTGTTATATCCTCAATTTTTTATTATTATGTATAGGTCTCTATGTAGAAAAGTATCAAAAGTACTTCAGGGTTATATTGACTCTGCAAATAAGAAGTCTCAACTCTATCTTGCTCATGACAGATTTTTAGATGTTTTGGTTAATAAAGTAAGTTATAAGGGTATTTACAATTTTACATCATGGTTGGTATTTTTTTAATTATATGTATATGATACTTAGTTGTAGTAACATGTTTGTTATTGGTTTTTAGGTTGGTGATGATATTGATGTAGAACAAATTCTGAGTACATTAGTAAGAGATGAAAGGTATGGCTACATTGCTACTGGTATCATTCACTTATATTAACTAATACATTTGCTAACAAAGAGTATTTTTTATGTTTTGTTGCTTCTATAAACTAGTGCTATCACCCAAAAAATTTTAAGTAACTCTAAATATGGAGAACACATTATGTCAAAATTTGTAAGATTAGCAGTTTTTAATTGAGACATTTAATCATTGTTTGTTATTGATTACAGACTGTACCATCCACACTTGATTTTTTAAGCACTTTGTGCTTCACTGCTGGTAAACCATCCAGACATCTTCAATGTAAGAAAAAAATGTCACTGTATTGTGTAATACTTTTGTATTTAGTGCTCATTCTTGAAATTATCCGTGATGTGGGAGAAGTAAGTATATTTGATTACTGTAAAATTAATGCTATCGCTGCTGGATACTAAATGAATTAAATTATAAAAACCTGGCTAAAATATTTAGTGTACATCTATGCACAGAATTGGTTTCAGATTGACTTTGCTTGTCTTTTGCTGTAGGATATTTTTGTTCAGACTGAAATAAATGAAAATGGCCAATTATGTTTTTCATCTCCAGATGAAATCAAAGGACCTGTCACTAAATACTGTTCCAAAGTATGCATGTAATAAATATTAATATACTTGTTATTTCTATGTTTTTCATTAATAAAGAATGCAAAGGTGGAAGGAAAATTCAAATTCTTTATTGCTCAACTTAAACTCTTTAGTGGAGTCTGCAAGGTATATATATCACGACACACTCATATAATTTTGATTACTTAAATTTATAGCACTTTAGTTGTATATTGTGTATTATGATGTATAATTTAATATATGACATATACTAATATTTCTATAGGGAGTAAATACACTTGCCATTGCATTATTTTGCGAAATGTGGGATTTTATTAGTTTTGAAGAGGCACTGATTTGCATTAAGGACCCTGAAATTCATCCTCTTCTTAAATCTGCATACTTTGACTATATTGTTTCAGCTTACGTTGATCTGAATGTGGAAGAAAGTGGAACAGATATTGATAATGTCTGGCATTGTTATGTAAGTAAATAGAATATGTACATGTCTCATATGTTGAATACATTATTGTTTATAGCAATGGAGTGACATATGCCCTAATCCAATAAAGGCAATGAACCAAGAAGATAATTTTAAAATTGTTCCTGAAATTGATGCTGAACAAATGCGAGACTTGCAAAAATCTATCAGAGAGTTTCTTCAAAAAAATAAGGTAATGTTATTGTTACTCATGTTGTGGTAAATATGTGGTTTCATTTTCTTTGAAGGTATTATGTGCACAAGAAGAAGTTGAAGGTCATAATGAATTGATGGCACAAATGTTTTCTGTAATGGAACCACTAGTGTCATATGGTTTCTACTGTAAAGATGAAGATGTCAGAGAAATTATTGGAGTTATGATATACATTTTAAATGGTGAAACTGACAAACTTGAACAAAGTTGGTCTAAGATTTTAAGTAATTTAGTAATGAATATTATATCATATAGATATCAGTTACCATAATTTACAGCAAAATAAACAATACAAACAAGAAGGTCGGTATGATAAAAATGTCCCTGGAAACAATCAGATCTTCAAAATCAAAATTAAGCAAGTACATGTTTAATAATGGCATGCTATATATATCATTGTTTAGGGCCATACGTGTTCTTCACTTCTTTCTTAAACAGCTATGTAACATGTGTATGATGGTTAGTATTTTAAATTTTAGAGTATTTTATTATGAACCTACCTTAGAAATTGATTTATGACTTTAAGTACATGTATCTTAATATCAGTGGTGAGGATGTACCTGATGACTACACACCAATTAATGACTCTCTTAGAGTGCTACTACAAGAAGGCTATCACTTAAATGATCAGTCCACTCAGTAAGTACATAGTTTAATTGAATTAAGCAGTAGCAGCCATATTTGTAAATCTTATAGGATCATTAAATTAGCTCGTGATCAACTTCGGAGTCTTCTTGCTGAATCAGCATATGAATGCTTTGACAGAACTAAACAGAAGGGTCAAGATTTGATAAAGATCCTTGTTGATTTGATGAAATATGACAATGATGAACTAAGAATTAGTAGTGCATTGCTACTTTTTGATATCTTTAATGTAAGTTGACTTTTGTCTTCATTGCAATTATTAATGCAATTTATAGGAAGAAAACCTGATTTTTCATGAAGCTAGCATATCATATCTGGTGACAGAACCTTCTAAAGATGTCTATGGAATGATGATCACATTTGGATGTTTCTCCAAGAACTCGGACAAATGTTTGCTTCGTATGATTCAGGGGACAGCTATTTCAGGTTGATTATGATGAGTACATAAGTTTTATATAGATCTTAAGAATATACAAACAATCAGATTTCATACATGCAATGCATATAATTTATTACGATTCTCTACATTTATTTATGCAATGCATGCACTTAGATTATCTTCATTATGTGACCATTATAGACAGACAGTATGGTTGTAAAGCATCTATTTTTATTTCTAAAACTAATCTGATTTACTTTAGGTAACATTGGTAGAGTGGCAGTATGGTTCTTAAATTACGTTAGTGAGGTATGCACTCTTGATAATGATGAAACTCAGCCTCATTATTGTCATCAAATGATTGCTATTTCTTCAGGTAAGTAAATATTAGTTATTACATATCAGTACACACAAAATGATGTTAGTCCCTTACATGATCAAAGAATGTTCTACCATATATGAGACATGTATGCTATATCAACTGACAACTGACAATCATACACAGCAAATAAATTATTATTTCATTTTCGTAATTATTCATACAGTTCATATATTAAGTACAGTACATATACAATTTATAACAATGGGCACTTTATTCATTAGGAGTATTCAACGCTTTAGTGACTTATGTACTAAAGTATTGTGTCAATGATCATGTGGAGCAAGAGGAATTGCTAAATAAGACTTGTCAGACATTACAACGAATTATTTGTAAAAATGATCAAGTAATGAAATTTATGCCATAAATACCATCACATCAATACATATTTCACAGGCACAGAGAAGGATATTTGACAACTTTGTGGATTTCTTAGATGTCAGACTTGCTATTTCGTCAGTGGCCTATGTCTTGACTGAGGTGAATTTTAACACTTAAGTTGTGATTCTTGTCAGTTGTTTAGAGCTTGTGACCTTTATCATAATATTGTTGTTTCACTTCAGGCACTTTGTGATAATCCCGACCTTTGTCGTAATCTCTCAGAAGGTGACATTAGACAGATCTACTCACTAGCTACAACTGATACTAATTTAGAATACTGTGATTTCTACTCTACCCTACAAACTATTATGAAGGTATTAGTATAATGTGTTATTGTATTTAATGATAAGTACATATTGTTAGCCTTACAAGTCACCTCATGATGAACCGGTTTTCTTGAAGAAACATCAAGAATGTATTGCTCACATGTTTAATGAACATGTCAATGAGTTGATGTTAACTACAACTTTCCAAAAAAGACTGAATATTTTACAAAGGGTACTCTAAAACATACAAATTCTAAATAAATTCCCTCCCACTTTTTGTCCCGTCTACAGTCACAAGATAAATCAGTCGAACTGTTACAATTACTTAGTGTTACAGATATGTTAAGTACATGTGCTGAAGGACATTATAAATATGCTGTAAATATATGTCAGAAGATATTCACTTTAGAAGAACTGGTGAGGTCAGTTTACTAAAATTTTTGTACAGGGTCTATCTGTATCAACTACAGTATTATCAGTAACCCAGTTGTGTCGTTTGAGAGGAAGAAACCATTTAGTAGATTGCTTACTCGAGCTTATTTAAACACTGAACGTGATTCTCTTGTCTCTATTTCTGATTTATGTGGCAATGAGTAAGTCATCGTATACTATCACAATTGTAATATTTTGTATATACTACTAATTCAGTTTATTCTGGACTCACATGAAGCACTGCTCATTGTTGATAACATCATTAACTACTGCTTTGCATGGGATTAATAAGGAGGAGGTTGAACAAAAGCTAAGATTTTTATTTTCCCATCACATGACCATTACTGTAAGTATAATTGTGTGGCACACCTACATGAGGTTTTTATTTGTAATATCTCTTACTCTTCAGGCCTGGGTAAAGAATACTACTAACTTGAATATTTTACTAAAGTCTAGTGAAGATGATGATGGAGTCCCTCTGAGTTCATTTCTCTTCTATTTAGTTGATGGCATAGTACCATTACTAACTGCATTCTGTACTCAATTACGTGATCATACTTCTAGCCTTACTACTGAGTCTTATTCAAGCTTACTTATATCTCAAGTAGTAATAGTCTTAAAGTCTATTAATTATGCTGCAGCTGTAAGTGGATATGATTAGTGTATGATTAGATTAACGTCAGATGGTTGGATGAAGATAGGGTGGTCAAGCTGAAGGATCATTCATCTTTAATCCTTAGAGGATGGGTGTCATATAGAGATGTAGGGATGGCTCAGATTGTCCATTGAAATATTTTGGCAGAAAACATTCAATATATCACTCAAAATTAATCAAAATATTTTAATTCTTTACAGTATTTCTTTATAATAATCAGTTCATTATAAGTTAGCTATAGGTTAAGACAATGTTTCTAAGCATTACAGACATAATTGGTCAAATGTTAAATCTGTTCATATTTCTCCCGCCACTGCTGCTTTATAGTTCATGATAACTCAATAACCCAAAACAATTTGAATTTGAAGTATGGTGTTTTGTAGGTCTCATTTTGAGCACTTCAGAAACGAAACTAGTAATTTCAGCATTTTACTTTCAAGAGCTACATTTAGTAAACCATTTTATGATTAATAAATATGAACAGAAAGAAACAAATGAGAAAAGAGAATATTGTAACTAAACTGAAGCATAGTCTCTTACATTTGGGAGTAAGTATATAGACTATTTCCTGCTTTAATGTTCAGCTTAGAGGATCACTATTGTATGACTAATAAGTCAGCAACTATAACCCTAGTTACAATGCATTGGATTCCTTGTTGTCCATAATTTACAATGGAATAATTCCAAGTTCCAAGCTACTTACCTGTTATCACTTTAATTAGTTATTAATAGTAATATTTTTATCAATATATGTAAGTACTCTTTTGTGAGCTGGTTAAACATGGAAAATCATTGCCTTCCAGAATGCTAATTTTTTCACAAGTTAAATCATAATGTATTAAAATTGCTAAATTTAATAGGCACAACTAATATTAATGATAAACATGTCCAAGTGTATATGCAAAAGTGGCTTCATCCTCCAAAGTTTATAACTTTATTTAATATCTTGTCACAAATCCTTCTATCTATCCTTACTTTGTACCAATCTGTCATATATTTGCATTTTATAGGAACTGGTTCAAACACATCTTGCAGTATTTAAGACAACAAAGGAACAAATGCACCTCTGGAATGTCTTCTTTGAGATGCTTAATTTTATATTGCCTGTTAATGTGGACACTACACCATATGAGGTAATGGGCAAACAAATGGTATTGTTGTTATCACTCAAAAGTCCTTTTTATTATATACTTTAATGAACAGCAATACATGTTGTCATTTCTTTATAAATATGTACTGTCACAATATGGAAAATACTCTTAAGCTCTTTATGAACTTTTGCTTAATGTTTAATCAGGGAAGCAAGAAACATGTCATTGAGCTGATGTTGACCACAAGCTACCAAGAAAGACTGAATATTTTGCAAAAAGTATTCTAAAACAATCAATGTCTAATATGAATTTTCTCCTTCCTTTCATCCTCGTTGCAGTCACAAGATGACTCATTTGAACTACTACAATTACTTAGTGTTACAGATATGTTAAGTACATGTGCTGAAGAACAAATTGAAGATGCTGTAAATATTTGTCAGAGGATATTTACTTTAGGGGAACTAGTGAGGTTAGTCTACAATTCATTTTTATACTATCTATATCTATATCAACTACAGTATTATCAGTGATCCAGTTGTGTCATTTGAGAGGAAGAAATCATTTACTAGAATGCTTGCTCAAGCTTATTTAAACACTGAACATGATTCTCTTGTTTTCATTGCTGATATATGTAGGAATGAGTAAGTCATCATATACTATCAATGCTGTAATATTTATATATACTAATTCAGATTATTCTGGACTCACATGGAGCAATGCTCATTGTTGATAACATCATTAACTACTACTTTGTCAGTGGTTGATAAGAAAAAGCAGGAGAAGGTTAAACAAAAACTAAGATTCTTTTTTTCCTATCATGTGACAAATACTGTAAGTATACATGTTGTACACCTACATGAGATGTTATTATTATCATTTATAATATCTCTTGCTCTTTAGGCCTGGAAAAAGGATCCGGAGACAAGTGATTTGAATATTTTACTGAAGTCTAATGAAGATGATGATGGAGTACCTCTGAATTCCTTTCTCTTCTATTTAGTTGATGGCATAATACCATTAGTAATTGCTTTCTTTACTCAATTACGTAGTTCTAATCTAACTACTGAGTCTTATTCAAGTTTACTTACACCTCAAGTAGTATCGGTCTTAAAGTCTATTAATGATGCTGCAGCTGTAAGTGAACTTGATTGTTGTATGTTTAGATTAAGTCTGGATGGATGAGATAGGGTTGTCAAACCAAGATCATTAATTCTTAGAGGACTAATGTCATATACATATGATACTTTGACCCATTGTACTGATTTGGTATCATGACATCCAATTAAATCAATTCCTATAAAATTAACTACTCTTAAATGATCATTAATTAATTTATATAAATAATAACCACAAATCTTAAACTTAATAATGTCTATAATTTAAAATTAAAATTTTATCCATACAGTTTTTAAAGGATTTCATCTTACAGTATTGACATAAATTGTGGAATTTGTTTACATGAGAAGACACCATTGCATTTTCTTTCCTGGTTACAAAAAGCATTCCCATGATTTTGAGTTGGTAAAAAACCAAAACTGAGACTAGTCTTAGCAGAATGTTGGAATAGCAAAAGAACAACCAACATTGTAAATGTCAGGATGCAGCAAGTTAAATTCTGGTACTCTTTGCATGCTACAGCCTCTTAATGACTTTAATTTTTTTGTAAATATGGGTTGACTTCATTGTACCTTAGCCTACTGTCAATTGTGTGTACTAATTTTATCATATTTAGTGAGTAATGTAACAACTGCTACTAATTTAGTACTTTTTAAAAGTTATATTTCACAAATAAAATTAAATTAAATTGTTAAAATTAATACATACTGAATCTGAAGTTATTTCAAATTACTCAATTTAGTAGACACATTTGATAATAATAAGCTTAAATCAAATACCACTCAAGATCAACCAACACTGGGGTATAGGGTATGGAAGGCAAACAATGGCAGTTATTGATACAAGTGATACAAGTGTCCAAATGGACATACAAAAATGGCTTTATCCTCTAAAATTTAACCTTTCACAAATCTATCTGCCCATCCATTGATCCATCATGCACCTATCCATTACTATATTTTGTATTTTGTGTAGAAACTAGTTCATACACATCTTGCAGTTTTTAAGACAACAAAGGAACAAATGCATATCTGGAATATCTTTTTTAAGATGCTTAATTTTAAATTGCCTGTTGATGTAGAGACATCACCAAATGAGGTAATGGATGTAAAAATGAGTTATTGTTATCAACTTAAAAGTTTGTTTCTATATATGAACAGCAATAGTTGCTCTCATCTTTACAATTATGTACTATCACAACATGGGAAATACTCATTCACACTTAATATTTTGTTTATCAGTTTAGGAATTCAAGGAGACTAATCAGGAGACTAAACAGTCATGACTATTTTGTCAATCATGCATTAAGACAGTATGAAGAGACTTGGAGGAATGAACAAGAGCTTAACAAACAATTTCAATGCTTTGTTACAAATTTTAAAATTACATACGAAGGAAGAGCTAATCAAAGGATGACAGATGATTGTAGTGACATAACTAAGACAGTTGGCTGTTCTGCATTGAAGAGATGTACTCGGAATGACTTGAATCTACAACAATTATTCCCTTTATTCCCTTTTTATAATCCTGTACATAATGTGAATAACATACTACCAACTGGCGCTAGCTTTATAGCAATGGTAGATTGGTTTGCTAAGGATAGGTAAGAACCGATATCGACAATGTTAATATCGAGTATATGAAACAATTATAGTGAACCAATTTCTGATGAGGTATCAACAAATTGCAAACTTGGCAATGTCAGCCAACTTCTGATATTAGTAAAGTAAGTGATGTATGTTGTATTACTATAATAGTCCAGTCTTTAGAATTATTTATCAACGTCTACAACAACCAATTACAAGTAAAGAAAGAGCAGATTTAGATGGTCTTTTACAAACTACACTACAAGTCACTTCAGGAGTTGTATATAAAAAAATTGATGAAGTTAACATTAACCCAGACCTCAGAAGAGACAAACCAGAAACCCTTATGCGGTAAGTTGTAAACAAGATTTAATACTACATTCATCTTCAAACTCAGGCTATACATGGAGACTGCTGAGCCATTACAAAAAGCACTGGTTGAGGCACAATCACATGAGCAGGTATTAATAGAAGAATAGCAACTACATTGAGAAATAAGAGATTTTATCTATCTAGATATATAGGGTAGTATAAAATATTTATTTGAAGATTTTGGACTAGACTCGATTATTTCATTTTAGATACAATTTGTACTTAATTTTACATTGATATATTATAAAGAAATATAATATTTGAGTTTTGAAATCTCTATCACAGGTCTTACTGCACCTTGCTCATCCTAAAGATGAGATAGCTTTACAAGTATTGGGTTTTCTTGATGTTCTCCTGTATCAAGGTAATAGGGATGCTCAGAAAGAAATAGGTTAGTTGGAATCCATTCACGGTTACACTCTAAAAGCAATTTTAATTTTGTGCAGGAAGAAGTGTAACTAGTAGCAAAGATGTTGCTTTTTTCAAACGTATAAGCAAATTATTAGAAAGTGCTGTTTCCAGTTTTGGTATATCTCAACCTAAGTGAGTGTATATACATGGCTCTATTATATCATTACACATAGCAGGCTTATAACATAACCAAACTTTCCCTAGGAAGGAGATTGCAAAGCGTCCATCTCATGAGGCACCTCCACCAATGGACAGACCTGAGATTGTATGTATAGATGTCATTTCTCTACTATTCTACTGTAAGCATTTAATGTCATATTTTACATTTAGTTGATGAAAGATCCAAATGATGGTTTAGAAGATGCTGGAGCATATACAGTTTTAGTAAGGAAACATAGTTACTATTTTATTCCTTTTATAAATAATTCAAGAACCCTATACAAGAGGCTGTTTTATGGCGATCACAAGCTGAAATGCCCTTATCTCCTGAAGATGTAGATATTGGAAACTTCACAATCTTCAGTAATGGTCTCAATATAGACATGACAGATGTTGCTCTTACTGAATGTTAGCCATTATTTTTTTGTAGTACTAATCTTTTAATTTTCAATAGCTTATCAACGTCAAACTGTTAGGCCATATGAAGTTGAAGTTGCTGGTCAACTAGTGTGTCGATTTTATTTGCTATTTAATAAATTTTTATATTTTTAACGATATAGGAAACTAGTAAGGATGAAGCTAAAAAGAGGGCCAGTGTAGTTCTTGAGGTTGTTGCATCAATGTGTGATGGACAGAACAAGGAAATGCAAGATCTTTTTAGAAAACAAGATCAAAATTTTGCTGTTAGTGTAACAAAAGAAACTATAATGATAAACATTTTATATCTACCAATAGAACATCAATCTTCTTGTTGAAATAATTTCACTTCTACAAACATTGACTGATGATTTAAATCAAGACATCTTTCAACTTATACAAAAGAACATCCAGGTGAACAAATTGTTCTCTTATAATATGAATAATTCATTTTAATATCAGGCTCTAATAGAGATTTGTGCTGGTAACTACAGCAACCAAGCAATTGCCTTTAGAGGTCAGGTAGTGGATTCAGTTAATAATATTTTAAGGAGAAATATTAATTTTGAGGTATTACATAAAGTATATTAGCTTAAGAAATATGTAACGTCTATATATAGTCTGGTGAACTAACAAGTGTCCATATATCAGCTATTGAGTTGTTGGAAGTAATGTTAGAAGAGACTGACACCAAAAGCAAGGAACTTGCTGTGAACATATCTAGAGATCTTGACATTGATGCTCTCATGACAACTATGAAAAATTTATATGATTTATATGTAAGAATATTAGTGTTTCATAACCATAAATAAGGAATAATTTAATAATTTTTTGTGTTTAGAAAACATCTGGTAGTACTGAGGCAGGAAAGGGAATGTTTAGGTAAATAAATTATAACAATATTGTTAATTACACACCTTTCTCTTTTCAAAGAGCTTTCCATGTCTTGCAAAAAATTGCTGATTATCTTGGAACTACAGTCAATGATTATGGTACATTCAATTTCATTTAAATAATGCTATATAATGAAATATTTATGTGGCAGTTAAGTTTGAAGAAAAATATGAAGGGACAGAAATGAAAACAGTGTGGAATCATGTTCATAAATTTTCTCACAGTATTGAGATCAACTATGTGAAGGACAAGAAGGAGATATTAACGAGAGTTTACTTCCAATATGACTCATCTGTGTGTAGTCATTAATGTCATTATATTGTTAACATTCTTTATGTTTCATAGGAAGAGCTTATTGAGGAAGAAAAACAGACATTAAGGAAGAAAATCAAACGTGATTCACCAGAGGATAAAGTCAATGATTTCATGGAGTGGATACTTTCAATTAGAAAGAATAAGAAACACAAGGTTGCTATTAAATGAGATCTACAGTTAAGTATAATAATTATTCACACATACAGAGAAAAATAAATGACAAGTGGTATTTTCAGTGGTCTCAAGTAGCTTCGTAAGTTATTGATCTGATTATATGTTATTACATATATTTATTTATAAATCCTGATGCACATAAATATTATGATTTTGTTTATTCCTGTTAGGCAACCACGTAGATGTGCACTTATCATTTTGACATTACTTCTGAATTTGTTCATTTTGGTTCTTTTCAAGATCCCTAGGGAGCAAAACAGAGACACAAAGTAATCTATTTCACATTTGAATTAACCATCAAGCTTATGTACATTACCTGCAACAAAAAAGAAACCACTAACAGTTAATAACAGGAAAAAATGGTTTTATAAAGGAAATTAATCTAAAATTCTCATTACTAGCATTCCATTTAATTCTCATTTTGAGTAAAATCATTATGTACAAACTACTGATAAGGTTATTGTAAATTTCAGATTTCTATTATATAAGGAGAATAGAATGTACCAATACCTTTGATTTGCAAGTTGTATCTTTCTGAGTACATAACAAATTGTTATTTTTAATGAACAATGTAGTATTATCATTTCAGTAAAGTGGTAGTAGTTAGAACTTAATATATTTAACAGTGCCTTGAAACTATCAAACACTAATGCTTCTGTTGTTATTATATAGCTGTTACATAATAACAATACACAAGACCATATAAAGCAATTACATAATTATGCAACTCTATCTTATTTTATAGTTCCACAGCTTTTGATGATAGTAATGCTTCATTTACTGTTATCATATTTCCTGACATACCTATATGGTTTTCATATGGTCTCCTCTATATTCTGGGTATCATCCACTTTATATTGGCTGTATGGATGGTAGCTGAATACTTCATACTGGAGAAGCCAAACATAATACCAAGATCTCCGAAAGTTGTAGCAAAATTGTGAGTTGTAAGGTAAAATTAAATTTAGAATCATATAATTGTATTGTGACTTTCTCTATAAACATTAAATCTAATTAATAATTACTTATTAATATGCAACAAACTGATTTTACTCGCTGTTACCTTTTTGTTTCCTGAAATAAATAATATAAATGACCTGGTAAGAAAAAATTAATAAATTCTTACAACATTTCATAAGGATTTATACAAACACCTTTTCCATGATGGTACATAATTAATGTTAGCCTATAAAGGATGAATTAAGGTTTTTGAATAAAAGTATAACTGGATAAAATGCATCCTTTTTTACTCCACAAATAATGACTGAAACTGCTATCTATTGTATTTACGCTTTTAAAAAAAATCAAAGAACTATAAGAAAGAAATGGATTTACATCGAGAAAAAATGTTTATTTATATATGATAATGTGTTATTGTTTTTTACTTGGGCAATCTCTATTCAGATTCACATATTGTATACTGAAAAATTTCAATGCAATAAGTTGTGTTTCATTACATACAAGCAAAAGTTTTTAATCGTGGTCTAGATGGCTGCTTATAGACTTCCATAGGTGCCATTTGTATCAAAATTGATTGCAATCAATGGTACAGTTATGATTTACTTTTTAGTGCTCAATATTTTTAAATAATTATAACTTGTGATTTACTACTATGCTTAAATTATTTAATAATGTATTATTTACTTAATAAAGCATAATTTATTAAATAAATAAGAAGTGCATCAAAAGTTATTTAATAAATAATGACTTTTCCAATTTTGATACAAATGGTGCCCAATAGCACAGGTCTTACAAACTAATAACAGTTCTAGGATGTAGTCTTAGACATGGCCATGCAAGACTATTGAGGACTATGTCAACACATTTCTTTAAGTTGCATGGAAAAGAGGCTATAACCCAAGTTTTTGTCTATTATGATTTGCTTTGATTATATGTGTTTGTGACATACAAATGATGAACTTCCAAAATCATTATCCTCAAAAAGTTTCCACTATACATGTACCACTGCTACTGTGTACTTGATATCTGTAATTATGATAATATTGATTTCATTGTTTAGACTCAATTTTCGGAATAATTCCATGCATGATCCTGACAAACCTTATGTTAAAAAGATAAAGGAAAAGCAATGCTTTGAGTTCTATTTGCTCAGTTTTGCCCCTCTATATCGAATATCTTTTGTGATTTTTTCACTATTGGCTTTGGGAACATCTGGTGTTTTCTATTGCTGTTGTATTTTCTATATTTTCTTGAAGTGGCGTACACTGGACCTAATTTTAACTGCATTACGACGAAGTGGTATGTTCACATTCATCATCTTTTTTTCAATAAAGTGACCATTTCAATTTAATTTCAGCTATTCAATTGATCTCTGTGGGAGTACTTGGACTAGCTGTTCTATTTCTTTATGCAGTCTTCTCATTTGTTTTTCTACACAACTTTTATGATCGTAATGCAGGCCTATTTTGTAACACTTTAATAGAGTGTTATTTCTCTGTTATTAGAATGGGATTGTTAGAAACACTAGGAGTAAGTATAACAGTATAAATAAATATTTATGTTTTTTGATGTGAGTCAAATAATGTGCATGTACTTTCATATTAGCCTTTAATAAGTTGTTTAAGTATATTCTAAACAGTTATAGTAAAATAATAATGTTAAATTCTTTTCTCTGTTCTGATAGGCTATTTCATTGACTTATGTTGGTCAATCTGGTCCATCATTTACAGTGTTTTGGACAAGGACACTTTTTGATATTACTTTCTTTATCATTGTGACTACATTGGGTCTCAACATTGTTATAGCCATTTTATTGGATCGATTTTCTGAACTGAGAAGTGAATCGGTACATAAACTATATATATATAACTTTTAATTTAATGAATCTCCAGGACAATGTTAAAAAGGATGAAAGAAACTATTGCTTTATTTGTGGTATTGACAATGATACATTTGAACGACACCAGCAAGCTAAAGTAGCTATTGTTAAACAATTATATAGACATTATCTTTTATTTACATATTCCTCATTGTAGGGTTTTGATCATCATATTAAAAATGATCACAACATGTGGAACTATGTCTATTTTGCTCTACATTTGGACAATGTACATCATCTTGATCACAATGCTCTGGAAAAGTATGTAGATGTTAAAGTAAGTTTCATTTCATCACAGCTTGTAAATTATATAAATATGAACAACAGCTGAAACGTCGAGACAATTGCTTTTTTCCACTTCGAATGGCAAAAGTACTTGGAGGAAGGGTCTCTCACAATGACTATGGAGACCTTATTAAGAATCTGAAAGCTGAACTTCAAAAATAAATACTAGACTTGCATAATGCATACCTCTAATTCCTATTATCATGTATGTTAATGGTATGTATTACATTTGTTTTCTGCAAAGTATAAACTGCATGCTGTAGGACTTATTTTCTTATTTTATTTGTTTTGGTCTTTACAACCAATATTAATATGTGCTAATATTTCCAATGAGTTTTAATTATTGTCCCTACACTTAAAGAAAATTTACAAACAGTCAGCAAAATATGTAAAATACAATAAACATACTGAGTAGCGTTTCAACACTTAATGTATTTATATTTGTTGTGCCTCTTCTTGTTTTTGAGCAAAATTTATAAAAACTTAACAAAAAAATATAAAATATAATTGTCATAATTAAACTGTTGCTAGTATCCACATACATGTATATATATATAATTCATTCATATGAACAATATACTGATAAACTAAAAATTCTCACTGAGTTCCTATAATTTGATATCGAGAAATAACATTTTTATGTATTACAATAAAAATAGAATATTTGAAGTTAATTAAATAAGTAGTATCATTATATACCAGTCCCTATAATTCCATTTATTATTGTATATTACACAATGTAGAGAGAAACTTACCTGCTTCAGTGTAGTCTGACTGATACTGTAGTTAATTATATGCAACTGTTCCTTACTCTGTTCAATAGAACAAAATTAATATGATCAAGTCATTCTTTTAGCTGGTATCTGGTACGTCACAGACTTCTAAGGCAGAGAGAGAAAAAAAACTTTTAACAAATAACTGAGAGCTAAGTTAAGTATTAGCTACAGACTTTTTCTGTAACATGACAATACTTGTGTATATTTAGTAATAAAATATTATATAGAATGTTGCAATGACATTGAAAGTAAATAATTCCTATCAAGTCAAGTCACAATCAAGGTAGTACCAATATTTCCATATTATTATTATATCTGATGTTCTTTCACCAGAACTGATCCTGGGAATCAATTGGCAACAAATTATTATAATTCTGTGGCGAACTAGACTTGCAAATGCTGTTGTTTCTGTCATTAAAATAGGCTGAGATTTGTATAATTTGTCAGGGTCATTTCCTGCATGTTATTGTCATTTTGGGTTAGATTTTTATTTGAAGAGTATACTCTGACCCAAATCTGGTAAAATAAAATGAAATAAAACAATATTGACCTTTTACTAGAGCATATGTTATTATAACATTATCCATCACTTAAAAATATACAGCATTAACAAACAAAATGACTAACTTGCTCTTAAAATGTCATAAACTTCTAAAACATTTAAATACACCACTAACCATGATAGCCAGTCTAGTACATAATACTTTACATTCTTCCATACTGTAAACAGAATATCACATTAACATGTCATTATTGAAATCCTTCTTACCTATGAGAGGTCAATATCACACTCCTGCCTTCTCTAATAACACCAATGAGAACATCCCATAACAATCGTCATGTTGCTGGATCCATACCAGTAGTTGGTTCATCAAGAAGCAAAATAGGTGGATCACCAACAAGGGCAATGGCAACACTGAGTTTTCTCTTGTTATCACCACTACAAGAACAATGCCATAATTAAATTGACTTTCCTTCATTTAGTTGTAGATTATTACGTTATTAGTTTGAAAAATAGCTTAAATCATTGTTTAAGGTAAAGGTTATCAGGCATAAGATAGCAATGTCTATGTAATTTTAAATTTTAAAATTACATACGAAAAAAAGCTAATCAAAGGATGACAGATGACTGTAGTTACATAATTGGCACAGCTAGATGCTCTGTATTGAAGAGGTGTACTCAGAATGACTTGAATCTACAACAATTATTCTTTTTTATATTTCTATAACCCTGTACATAATGTGAATAACGTATTATCAACTGGAGTTATAGCTTTATAGTAATGGTACATTACTTTGTTAAGGCTATCAATTATAAGTAAGAACTGATGTTGAGAAGGTAAATATATGGAACATACGAACCAAATATAGTGGACCAATGTCTGATGAGGTATCAAGATATGGTATAGTTGGCAATGTCAGACAACTTTTGACATTAGTGAAGTAAGTTAAATATATTGTATCACTATAATAGTCCAGTCTTTAGAAAACATCTACAACAAGCAATTACAAGTAAAGAGAGAGCAGATTTAGACTGTCTTCTACAAACTACACTACAAGTCATTTCAGGAGTTGTATTGCTGATATTGTTAATATTAACCCAGGCCTTAAAAGAGACAAACCAGAAACCTTTTTGCAGTAAGTTATAAGCCTGATTTAATACTACATTCATCTTCAAACTCAGGCTATACATGGAGACAATTGGTGACCCATTACAAAATGCACTAGTTGATGCACAATCACTTGAGCAGGTATTAATTGAAAAATAGCAACTATATTGACATATAGGAGATTATATCTATCTAGATATATTGGGTAGTACAAATTATTAATTTAAATATTTTGGACTAGACTCTGGTATTGCATTTCCATACTTCATTTTACATTAAGAAATTATAAAGAATATAATATTTGAAATTTGAAATTTCTATCGCAGGTTTTACTTCACCTTGCTCATCCTAATGATGATATAGCTTTACAAGTATTGGGGATGTTCTCCTGTATCAAGGTAATAGGGATGTTCATGAAAATAAAGGTTAGTTGGATTCCATTTATTGTTTATACTCTAAATATATTTTGTATTGTGTGTAGGAAGAAGTGTAAACAGTAGCAAAGATGTTGCCTTTTTCAATTCAAACGTATAAGCAAGTTATTAGAAAGTGTTGTTTCCAGTTTTTAGCAAATCTCAACCTTGGTGAGAAATTGCACAGATTGCACGCATGGCTCTGGTATATTATTACACATATGGCAAATTTATGACTTAGCCATACTTTCCCTAGGAAGGAGCATTCATCTCATGAGGCACCTCCACCAACAGATAGACCTGACATTGTATATATAAATGACATTTGTCTACTGTTAGCATTAGTATCATGTTTACATTTAGATGATAACAGAATCAAATGATGGCTTAGAAGATGCTGGACCATATATGACTTTATTAAGGAAATGCAGTTACTTTTGTAGTTCTATTATAATTAACTATTAGACCCTACACAAGATGTTGTTATATGGAAATCACAACCTAGTTTTTTTACCTACTGAAGATGTAGACATTGTAGTTACAAAAGACATCACTAATGACTTCAACATAGACATGACTGATGGACGTGAACATATAGACATGCTGATCCAGAAGAATTTACTGATATTGGACTTGCTGAATGTTTGCCATCACTTGTTTTTGTAATGCTTATCATTAATTTTCATTTTCAATAGATTTTCAACAAACAGACCATGTGAAGTTGAAGTTGCTGGTCAACTACTATGCTGACTACCTTTACTTTTGTTAAACCTTTATATTGTTACTGATATAAGAAACTACTTAAGGATGAAGCTAAAAAGAGGGCCAGTGTAATTCTTGACGTTGTTGCATCAATGTGTGATGGACAAAACATGGAAATGCAAGATCTCTTTAGAAACAAGATCAAAATTTTGCTGTTAGTTTGACAAAATAAACTATAATGATAAACACTTTATATCTATCAATAGAACATCAATCTTTTGTTGAAATAATTTAACTTCTACAAACATTGACTGATGATTTAAATGAAGACATCTTTCAACTTATACAAAAGTTATAGTTGTTTATATAGAGTACCTGATACAAACACTTGAATGCAGTAGATGTACAATATTGAAATAATGACTTTATTTTATACTATTTATAGCTAATGAATTAACTGAACTTACTTCAATTAAAATTGTCGAACTGATGAACAATACACTCTCTAATATCACAAACAGGAAAATATTACCAACTCCTGGATCAGAAAACTGAAAGACATTATTAGCATATTTATCACAGCCACTATTGAATATACAATACATCCATCAAGATAAATGAAAATATAATAACAGACTCACTAATTATCTTGTTCACAGTTTTTCTTAGTACCAGCATTATCAATGATTTTAGTCAAACCAATACCAACTCTTAAGAAAAATACATATTTAATAATGAAAATTAAAATGGACAAGACTCTCTTACACATAAGATGGGTGTAATAGTAATATGTAGTGAAACTTCTGGGCAAAACTTTCATGATTAGTTGCTTGAATAATAACAACAATAACCTTCAATAACTAAAAAATAGAGATTCCATCAATAATGTATTTATGAATTCTTTTGGTATTTTGTATTATATTATATATCAACTCCTACAAAAAAGCCAAATTAGAAGAAAATAAACATTAAAATAAAGGCAATGAGAGAATTAGAAACAAGAAAAGAAAATATATAGTTTACAGGAATTGTATCCCAACAACCTATTATCTAGAGAAAAAGAGAGAAAGAGATAGAATAAGAAAACATTAAGGGTGATGCTACCACTAAACATTGAATCTTATTACCAATAATACAAATATAGCAGCCATATTGTTTCCTTTAAAGATATCAATACTGAATGAGGTAAATACTATCACTGCTATTATCAATGGAACAAAAGCATTAATAATGTCCCAAGCATAGTGAGCTAACCAGTAAGAACAGCATTGTACACCACTAACAAATTGTAAATGTTTGGTCTATAGAACAAGAGATAAGAGTAAAATTATTAAAAATAATTTGTTAGATAGATATGAATTCCATGTTGACATATTGAGGCATGCGCATGCATGCTCTTAAACTAGTAGAGCTATAGTATGTCATGTCCAACTGCTATTATATGGTTCATTTATCATTCAATATTTTTTGTGTTTCTATATTATATTTCTAGAGTGATTACAAAAATAACCTTTGACATATTCTCTTGAACAGGTGAAACAATAAAACTGGCAAATAGAAAACTGAGTCCAAACATTGCAATAGATGCTATTAAGAAACCATCCACAGTCTGGTCTGTATAAATATACTAACCAAGACACAAATGAAATATTAGAACACTAAAGAACATTAGAATCTAATACAACAGTCTAGCAACCATGTACTATAGAAAGTATGTACCATGATACATGATGACTATTATCACTTATATCAATTAATTTTCTAAACTCTTCAGATTTAAATGTATTAATTTAATGATTATTAAGCCATACTCAACCCACTAATATAATATCATTGATGTATAAATTTTTCATATGTATAAGTATATGGGATATCACTAAAATAATGAATATTTGCAGTGATGAAATACACTTTTTGGAATAGCTTTTAAAAACTGATCTGATCTTAACAATGTCCTTAATACATAAATATTATACAAACACCTAAATACCATACCTACAATGTGCCAAATAATATTTGGCCAAACATTAAAAATAATCTGAAAAAAGTTTAGCATAAAAGGAACCTCTTTTTAATATATATAAAAATTATGTATGCAGTTATACACACATTTAGTAGTACTAACTACTAAGTCCCAAACACATTGTAAGTTAACATTAACTATAATGCATTTATTGTATAGCATTATTATATCACTACCTGGTTATTAGTATCCTGTGCCAGTGGGTTATTAGTAACAGCACTGTTCTTTGATTTTAAGTATAAGTTGTAGAAACTGTTCAATACTGATGGAGCCATGTGATAGGGCTAAAAGAGAAAGTGTATCTATTCATGTTCTATGATCATTGGTCTCATCAGTACTATACTTAAAGCACAATTTTATATGCTGTATATGATATACTTACTACTATAATACATTATCAATAGATGTATTATCTCACTTGATTATTGTACCACACAGTAGCAAGCAATTTTCCTGAAGTAATTGGTCCTGAGGTTTTTTCAACCTGACACTGATTTGAATTTCTGCGTTGACATTCACCAAATGAACCACATGAAGTGGTATTTGATAAGTTGCCTTTACAACTACAAACTGAGTATGTAGGCTCTGAAGACTGGAGAACAACACCTGCCTATAAGGACAAAAATAATATCAATCTAACTGTTGTGATAGCAGTTAAGAGAGATAATAAATACATTAATTTGCAGTGAAAATTTTCAATGTCTCATTTCATGCATTAAAGTGTACTGAATACATTGTACCATGCAATAATCTACAAGTTAAATATAAAAATGAAGGTAATTGTGAAAAAAATGTTGAACACTCACAAGCTTCAGTCAATCAAACATACTAGTCTTTTTTTGGAGGGAAATATATCTTCAGAGCAAAAAAACTTGTTATAAATTTAATAGAAACAATAATGTAAAAAAAGGTAGTAATATATTATTATAATGAACATACCTGATATTGTAAAAAGAGAAGTTATAAGTTTCAGTCTGAATACTATGTTTTAATAACAGTTCAGCAACATATACATTCATATTGTTCAGAGAACCATTAATTAGGAACACCATTTATTTGATCAGCGATAGATACAGCTGATGGATAGGGACATACATTACCATAATAACCAATATAATTTGAGAAGCACAACAACTAGAGAAATAGAAGTATATTAGATAGTAAATTGTAATTACACAGAACAATTAATATTATTAGATTTATTATGATTTAAAAATATTAAATATAAATTATATGTATTGTCAAATAAAAAATCACAATGGTTATTACATTAGGAACTAAATACAAATCAAAAATATTTATTGTAGCCAAACATTCATACAGATAAAAAAGGTTAACATTACTATGAGTAAGTTTATCAAACTTTAACCTTATGAATCAGAGAATATCAATAGCAACCCTTCTTGTATCCCTCCATGTGAGTTATAGTGTTTAATTCAAATATGTTTATAAATGAGTACGGGTTAAGAGTCAATTTGGATTTGAAGAAGACAATCCAGATATTATTCTTGTTACATATGAAATTTATAAAATTTTTGAAGAACTGTCTGTGTTTGCTAACAATGTTGATTCTGAGTAAATTTGGACTTTTTTAGTCATTAATATACATGTATATACTCTAACATTTCTGTATTCATATATCTTTTATTCATTTATTTATATAGCTATAGTTTTTTAGGAAAAATGCAAGTTGTGGACCTTACAGTTATTTCCTATCATCTTTGGTTTAAACCTTTTCATTCAAAGTGGATACATCTTGCACAGAATAAAGCTAAAGACAGGCTGTTAAAAGCCATTGAATTAGACACTATTGTCAAGTATACAGACAGAGGATCTTTCTCATCTTCTGCTGTAGATACTCATGCCTTCTTCTTGCAAGTATGAAAATTTAAGTTAGGCTTCTTGTAAATCTTTATTATACTAGGTAATTTCCTTCTGGAATGATGTAAAGTGGCCAGACAGAAAACAGTCTATAGGGTACCACTAATTTCATTAATAAAATACTTCAAACAGTTGTTATTATATCAGATTTTTGGTTGTGTTTTGGCATTCAACAATCAATCAATTATTTGTATATCAAAAGTTGACATTACTCACCTTAAACAATCACTCTAGCAATTATGAGATTAGTTTTCGAAAAAAGTTTCATTTATGAACAAGATAATAATAGGACCTACTTCATTATTGATCGACTAACATATGTTCATATATCAGCTATTGAGTTACTGGAAGTAATGTTAAAAGAGACTGACAACAAAAGCAAGGAACTTGCTGTGTACATATCTGCATTGGAATAGAAACAAGCCACAGTTAATAAAATGAAATGTATCTTTTTAAAAATACACTGGATTTCTCATTACTAGCCTTCTGTTTAATTTTCATTTCTCAGCTTTTAAGTAAAATGTGCAGACTATACTTCTTGATCAGTTATAGTAAAATTTTGGACTTGTATATATTATACAAGAAAAATAGAATGTACTTTTGCTTTTGTAAGTTGTATTTTTCTGTACAATACAGCACATAACAAATTGTTATTTTTAAATGAGTATTTTGTTTTTAAAGTAAAGTAGGATAGTTGGAACTAATTATTTTTCAATAGTCATTGAACTATTAAACACTAACATTGTTATCCTATAACTGTTATAATTATGATAAACAAAAGCATAAAAAGCAATCACATAATTATGTAACTCTTTATCTTAATTCATATTTCCACAGCTTTTAACGACAGAAATGATTCATTTACTGTCATTACAATCCTTGACATACCTGTATAGTATTTATGTGTCTTCTCTATATTCTGAGTATCATCCACTTTATATTGATTGTATGGAAGGTAGCTGAATACTTCTTACTAGAGAAGCCAAACATATTACTAAGATATCCAAAACTTATAGCAAAATTGTGAGTTGTAATCCAAAATTAACAGACTATCAAGGACTATGTCAACACCTTTATTTAAGTTGTATGGGAAAGAGGTTTGCTCTGATTATAAGTGTTTGTGACATACAAAATGATGAACCGCCAAAATCTTTATCATAATGCATGTAAAACTAGGTCCACCAGTGTATGCCACTACAAGAAAATATAGAGAATGCAACAACAATAAAAATAACCTCATTGCAATTACAAAAGATATTCGATGTACCACTGCTACTGTGGTATTTGATACCTGTAATTATGATACACTTAATGTTGATTTCATTGTTTAGACTCAATTTTCAGAATAATTTCAAGTATGATTCTAACAAACCTTATGTTAAAGAGACAAAGGAGAAACATTTACTCAGTTTTGTTACCCAAGTATGTTCATATTCAATATCTTTAATTTTTCATAAAGTGAGTATATCTATTTAATTTCAGCTATTTAATTGATCTCTGTGAGAATACTTGGACTGGCTATTCACAGGACTATTTTGTAACATTTAAATAGTGTTATTTCTTTTTTATTAAAATGGCATTGGTAGACACACTAGAAGTAGGAGGTAGTATAACAACATAAATATTAAATATTATGTCATAGCTTTTGAAGTAAGTCAAATAATGCATACATACTTTTGCGTTAGTCTTTAATATACTGTGTTTTTAATTTTTTAATGTATGTATGTATGTATGTATGTGTATGTATATGTATTATTGTGTGTGTGTGTATCTCACAAGTGAATGGTAGTGGGTACATATAACTTTTAGTCCAATTAATCTCCAGAACAATGTTAAAAAGGATGAAACTATTGCTTTATTAGTGGCATTCACAATGATATACATTTGAACAACACAAGCATACTAAAGTAACTATTGCTAAACAATTATATGGACACTACCTTTTTATTTATTGCATTCCACATTGTAGGGTTTTGATCATCATATTAAAAATGATCGCACTGTGTGGAACTATGTCTATTTTACCCTAAATTTGGATATATGCATTGTCTCTATCAAAATGCTCTGGAGAAGCATGTGGATGATAAAGTATGTTTTATTTTCACAGCTTATAAATTCCACAAATATAAATAACTGTTAAAAATTAAAACAGTTACTTCTTTCCACTTCAAATGGTTGAGTACTGGGAGGAAGGATCTCTGACAATGACTATGATGACTTTATTGAAAACTTGAAAGCTGAAATTCAAATATAAATACTAGACTTACATAATGCATATCTCTTCTAATTCCTATAATCATATTACATTAATGGAATCTATCACCATTGTTTCTTTAAATTATAAACTGCATGCTACAGGAGTTATTCTTTTATATTATTTGTTTTAATGGTAGTAGTCAATATAAATATTTCCAATGAGTTTTAATTGTTGTTCAAAACTTAAAAATTATTACAAATAGTTAGCTAAATATGTAAAGTAAAATAACACACATAACAAGTAGTGTTTCAACACTTCATGTATTTACATTTTTTGTGCCTCTTCTTGTTCTTGAGCAAAATTGATAAAAACCTAAAAAAATAATATAAAGTATAATTTTCAAAATTAAACTATTGTTATTGTCCACATAGATGTCTAACATTATAATGCATGTAGATGTACACTAAACTGGTGAAACTAAAAATTCTTACTGAGTTCTTGAAATTTGATGTCAAGAAATAACAATTTTATATATTATAATAAAAATGATTATCTAATGTTAAGTAAGCAAACAGTATCATTATATTCCAGCCTTTAAAACTCTACTGATATTCATATATTTACACATGGTCGAGAGAAACATACCTGCTCTAGTGTAGTCTGACTGATACTGTAGTCAATTATATGCAACTGTTCCTTACTCTGTTCAATAGAACGAAACAAATATGACCAAGTCATTCCTTCAGCTGGTATCTGGTATGTCACAGACCCCTATAAAATAAGATATATAGAGAAAAATTAAACTGTTAACAATTAAGAAGTCAGTGAAGTCAAAGCTACAGAACTTTTCTATACATGATAATACTTGTGTATATTAAATAAAAATAGTGCAATTGCATTCAAACTAAATGATATCTATTAAGTCAAGTCATAGTACCAATATTTTCATATTGTTATTATTTATTATACCTGATGTTCTTTCACCAGAACCGATCCTGAGAACTGATTGGCAACAAATTGTTTCAACTCTGTAGCATCATAAGTATTTCGACTTTCAAAGACTGTTGTTTTGGTTCTTAAAAGAGGCTGAGATTCATGTAAAGTGTGAGGATCAGTAACATTTCTTTCAGTTATTTTCATTTGGGGTTGAATTTTAATTTGAAGAGTATACCCTGACCCAAATCTGGTAAAATAAAATATTGAACTTTGATTTGTCATTAAAACATCATAATACTAATATCTAAACAAATATCTATGCTACTCAAAGTTACCACCATACTATACATATCTTATAATATTAAACAAGACCTAATGTATCTATCACTCAGCAATGTACTACAATAACAAACAAAATAACCAACTTGCTCTTAAGATGTTGCAAACTTCCTAAACATTTAAAGACACCATTGACCATGATAGCCAGTCTAGTACACAATACTTCACATTCTTCCATACTGTAAACAGAACATGACATTAGTATGTCATTATTGAAATCCTTCTTACCTATGAGAGGTCAATATTACACTCCTGCCTTCTCTAATAACACCAATGAGAACATCCCATAACAATCGTCGTGTTGCTGGATCCATACCAGTAGTTGGTTCATCAAGAAGCAAAATAGGTGGATTGCCAACAAGGGCAATGGCAACACTGAGTTTTCTCTTGTTACCACCACTACAAGAACAATCCCATAATAAATTGAGTTTCCTACATTTAGTTGTAGGTCATTGCATTATGGTTAGTTCAAAAAATAGCTTAAATCATATTGTTTAAGGTAAAGGTTATCAGGCATAAGATAGCAGTACCTATGTAAGGATGTCTGGATCATAAATTGAAATGCATACTGACAGTAAAAAATAAATATCCTTTTTGTCCAGAACTCATGATGGAATATTTCCAAGTTTCCAGCTACTTTCCTGTTATTGCTATATTTAATTAGTAATTAATCATAATATATTTATCACCATGTGTAAAAAAATATTTTTCTGGTTAAACATGGAACTACATTCCCTTCCAGCATGCTAGTTTTCACTATTGAGCATCAAAAGTTTGAAAAAAAATTAAGTAAATAAATAAATATAATATTTCCAAAAAATGAGGTAAGTATAGGAATGGATAATATCAATCCAACACAACTAATGAAAACAAGATAGTAGGGATGGCAATTACATCGTTCCTACATTTGCAACAAACAATTAAGGATGCTCACCAATTATCTAAACTATATTAGTGATATATTTTTGAATTTTGTGCCTATTCTATTATGTATGGTTGGTGCAATTGCCATTCCTAGAATCTTATTCTTTTCTTTGTATTAGACTTATACTAGCCATCCCTACATTTACTTCATTTTCTCAGAAAATATTTTATTTACTTTTAGTAATATTCCATGTTAGTTATGACTTTAGAGTTGTGTATTAATTTTGTGATGTTTAGGACCAAGTGTTCATCTTATTTTTCTTATTTGTGTGTTTTAAAAAAATCACTGACCTATATTTTCCACATAACTTGTTGGCATATTTACTTAAGCCCAAACGATCAATCTGAAATTGCACTGTTTCTTTGATGGCTGCTTCAGGAACTCCTCTTAGTCGAGCAAATATTGTCAATAGTTCGCGGCCAGTTAGTCTCTCAATTAGTGCGTCAAACTGAGGACAATATCCAATACATTGTTGTGCTTGAAGTAATGCAGTACTATAATAATAGAATATGTTAACAAAAAATAGAGTATAATTGGTTCAATAGATCACATCATTTGTGGTCAGTAACATAGGTTAGAGACTAGGGCTCTCATTATTATTACAATCAATACAGATTTATATCACAGATGTATTAGTCAAATACACCAAATAATAATAGCTACACATCATAAATAGCTACCCACTATTAATAAAGTATAATGTTATTGAATCAGTCTTTTATCCAATGTAAAGTACCTAATATCATAGCCAGCTAATACAGATGTTCCAGAAGTAGAGGTAATGTCTCCAGTTAATATCTTGAAGATGGTGGTCTTACCAGCTCCATTGACACCAAGTAAACCAAAACATTCTCCATTTGGAATAATTAGATTGACTGAATTGACTGCTAGTTTACATCTGTTATGACAACAAGGACAACAGGGACACATGACATCTGTAATTGGTTTATACTCCTATTAGAACAAGGAAATATATATATAACTTTATTACAAAGTCAATAAGCTAATGAATAAAAAAACAGAGTAGAAATAATTATGCATGACTATCTATCACTTTGACTAAATTCTTAATAACAACAGCATCTGACTGAGAGAATGCAGTCATAGAGTTAACTCTTCTTCTTTCAGCAGCTACATCACTATCCTCCTGTATTAATAAATACAGCATTAATAAAAAATTGACTATGTAAAAACAAAGATTATGAAGTTATATTCACATTTATAACTATGACTTTATAAGAAGTAATAGTATATAAAAGATGTAAGTTATGTAATAGTTAGAATCATGCACTAATGCAATGTTATAAATAGATTTGTAAGTATATAATATAGTTTTTTACCCCAGGGTAAGTTATTGTATCATTTTCTGAGTCATTGACTGATATTTGTTTAGAGTGACGAATCATTCTTTTGATTTCAGGAACAAAAAACTGTCTCTATATGTATGAATAAAAGGCATCACTAACTACTATTACTACTAACAATAATGATAAATATAATAGTAACTTGAATAACTGTATTACATCTTTATTATTGTCCTACATTGTACACTAACTTTAAAAATAGTTTTACTAATATTCAAGGACAGTATAACTACAATACGCTTGATGTTTTGTTCACATAGCTCTTGTTAAATGATTGGATCTCAAGTTGCACTTGTTTATAATGAGTACATGATACAAGCATTTAAATACAGCACATTTACAATATTAAAATAATGACTTTGTTTATGGCTAATAGTTGACTGAACTTACTTCAATTAAAATTGTCAAACTGATGAACAATACACTCTCTAATATCACAAACAGGAAAATATTACCAATTCCTGGATCAGAAAACTGAAAGACATTATTAGCATAGTTACTGCAGCCACTATTGAATATACAATATATTACCTCAAACAATGATAATATAATAACAGACTCACAATGGTTTATCTTGTTCGCAGTTTTTCTTAGTACCAGCATTATCAATGATTTTAGTCAAACCAATACCAACTCTAAAGAAATATACATAAAGCATTTAAAAATGAAAATTAATATGGACAAGACTGTCTTACGCATAAGATGGGTGTAATAGTAATATATAGTGAAACTTCTGGGCGAAACTTTCATGATTAGTCGCTTGAATAATAACAATAATAACCTTCAATAACTAAAAAATAGAGATTCTATTAATAATCCATTTATGAATTCCTTTGGTATTATTCATTGTATCTTATTTTAATACTTACTAAAAAGCCAAAGTAGAAGAAAATAAACATTAAAATAAAGGCAATGAGAGAATTAGAAAACAGATAAGAAAATATATAGTTTACAGGAATTGCAGCCCAACAACCTATTATCTAGAGAGAGAGGGGGGTAACATTAAAAATGATGCTACCACAAAACATTGAATCTTATTTACCAATAATAGAAATATAGCAGCCATATTGTTTCCTTTAAAGATATCAATACGGAATGAGGCAAACACTATCACTGCTATTATCGAAGGAATAAAAGCATTAATAATGTCCCAAGCATAGTGAGCTAGCCAGTAGGAACTGGATTGTACACCACTAACAAATTGTAAATGTTTCGTCTATAGAACAAGAGATAAAGTTATATCATTAAAAATAACATGTTACATAGATATTAATTCTATGTTGATATATTGAAGTCATGTATGCTCTTAAACCAAGAGAGCTATAGCATGACATGTCCAACTGTTATTATATGGTTGATTTATCATTCAATATTTCTTGCGTTTCTATATTGTATTTCTAAAGTGATGATAAAATTAACCTTTGACTTATTCTCTTGAACAGGTGAAACAATAAAACTGGCAAATAGAAAACTGAGTCCAAACATTGCAATAGATGCTGTCGAGAAACCATCCACAGTTTGATCTGTATAAATATACTAAACAAGACACAAATAAAATAAGGGAATGCTAAAGAATGTTACAATCTAATTGTGTAAGTCAGTCCAGCAGCCATACACTATAGAAAGTGTTCATCATGATACATGATAACTACTATCAATTATCTCCATTAATTTTTTAAACTGCTCAGATTTGGTATTTACTTATTTAATTCAGTGATGTTTTAAGCTGTACTATAACCACTAATATAATTTTGTTGATGCATAAATTTTTAGTTTATATAAACTTATAGGCTGTTAGTGTAGTCACTGATATTATTAAAGTATTGAATACTTCACACTTTTTTCGAACTAAACTTTATCTGATCTGACAAACTTTTCTTAATATATAATTATAAAACAAAATACCACTCCTACATTGTGGTTACTAAAATTTGGCCAAACACAGTTTAACACAAAAAAATTTGGCATAATAGCAACCTAACTTCAAAATATATACTGTGCAAACATAATTAGGTATGTGGTAATACACATAATTAGTAACACTAAGTCCTAAACACAATCTAAGTTAACATTAACTATAAAATATTTATTTTATAGGGCTATGCCACAAAATTATTAACAATCTTATTCTACCTGGTTATTATTGTCTTGTGGCAATGGGTTATTGGTAACTGTGATAGTGACAGCACTGTTCTTTGATTTTAAGTATAAGTTGTAGAAACTGTTCAATACTGATGGAGCCATGTGATAGGGCTAAAAGAGAAAGTGTATCTATTCATGTTCTATGATCATTGGTCTCATCAGTACTATACTTAAAGCACAATTTTATATGCTGTATATGATATACTTACTACTATAATACATTATCAATAGATGTATTATCTCACTTGATTATTGTACCACACAGTAGCAAGCAATTTTCCTGAAGTAATTGGTCCTGAGGTTTTTCCAACCTGACACTGAGTTGAATTGCTGCATTGACATTCACCTGATGAATCACATGAAGTGGTATTTGATAAGCTGCCATTACAACTACAAACTGAGTATGCAGGCTCTGAAGACTGGAGAACAACACCTGCCTATAAGGACAAAATATCATATCAATCTAACTGTTGTGATAGCAGCTAAGAGAGAAAGTAAATAGATTAATTTACAGTGAGAATTCTCAACATCTCATTTCATACATTAAAGTGTACTAAGTACACTGTACCATGCAATAATTTACAAGTTAAATAACAAACTGAGGTTAATTGTTAAAAAAAATCTGAACACTCACAAGCTTTAGTTAATTGAAAAATACTAGAATGTTTTTTGTAGTGTAATATATTTTAAGAGCAAAAAACTTGTTATAATTTAAATATAAACAATATAATCAATAATGTAAAAAAGGCAGTAAGATATTGTTATAATGAACATACCTGATATCGTAAAAAGAAGTTATAAGTTTCAGTCTGAATACTATGTTTTAATAACAGTTCAGCAACATATACATTCATATTGTCCAGAGAACCATTAGGAACATCATTTATTTGATCAGTGATAGATACAGCTGATGGATAGGGACATATGTTATCATAATAATCATAGAAAGTTTGAGAAGTGCATGAGCTGTACATGTACTGATTGCCTTTAGCTTCACAACAACTAAAGAAATAGAAGTAAATTAGATAGTAAACTGTAATTACACAGATCAGTCAATATTATTACACTTTATTATGACTTTAATATACTAAAAGTATATTATATGAATTGTCAAATAAAAGGTCACAATGATTCTTAAATTAGGAACTATGGTACAAATCAAATACAGTCTAATGAAGCTAAATATTCACAGACAGAAAGACTACTGTGAATAAGTTTACCAAAATTTAACCTTGTGAATCAGAGAATATTAATATCATCTCTTGCTGTATCCCTCTATGTGAGTAATAGTATTCAGTCTAATTTTTTTTTAAATTTCATGTAGTGGTACAATTATTTTAGTAATCCATTTCAAATAGTTCTTATTGTATCACATTTTTTATTGGTTTTTGCATTCAACAATTAGTCAATTATATGTACATAAAAATTTAACCATTACTCACCTTAAACACTCAGTACAATCCTTATAACCAAAACTCTCATACATTGAACAAGTACTTTGCAATTCATTCTATAAATAGTATCATAGTAAATACAACACTAGATTATATATTATATAGCTTATGCAAATATTATGTACATGTGTTAACATACTGTTGTCCTGGAGACACAATATTTGTCCAATAATTGAATGTTATAATTACAACATTGACTAACGCTAGTATCATTAGTCACTGAATCAACTATATCAATAATATTATCAGTATAATTGATATAGTCTGTAAAACCTAAGACATTAACATCATGTGGCTGAAAAAGAAACAAAAGCATTATTTATATTACCTCTAACACCAATTGTAACTTTACATTCCTAATGTATGTAAATTTCTACCTGAAATACACTTGAAAATTAACACTAAATGACACTGTAGTTATTACTTATTTCTCATAATTTAATGTAACGTACAATATCTCAGTCATACAACTACAGGTTTGAACAGATTAACAGCTAGAAAATGTAAAAATACCTCAATTTTAAATTTGTTTTCCAATGAAGCAAAGTCAGCCCAAAAGAAGGAGATATCATGAGATGGAGCAGAATTTTTAATAGTCAAAACTCGACTGGGTTCATTAGAGTCATTCAAACCAGACTGTGACATTAACTTTGCAACAACAAGAGCTAAAACCACAAACAAAATGGGAATAATTATCTGCCATAAAATGGCCATCCAATATCGGAATGCGTTGTAAAAACGTTTCATGAACATAGCCACAAATTGTTGGAACCATAATTTCACACCAATATTGACACCTGTAATGTTATAATAATTATATAAAACATCATACATTTGTGTATATATTCTGTTTGTTTTGACAAAGTAATTTTTTATGGGAGATAATACACATGAATTTTTAATTGAGTATAGTCAATAGAATACTTATTTATGTCAATCATTTCATGAATATTATCAAAATAGCCACAAAAAAGAGAAATCTAATACTTTAAAAATTAACTATTTATATATCAGAGTGAAAGCAAATGGAGTTTAGTCAGACTTCCATATTATTTAAAATGATAACAAATTTAGAACCAAGTATTAACAAAATGCAACCATACAAGATAGTTGACTGTTCTTAGCAACAAGTGAATTTTAAGATAGTTGTTAACTATGAAAAAAGGCTCTTGATTTTTTAATTTAGTATCCAATCTGTAATATTGTTGCTATAAATAATTGTTAAAATTCTATTATTAATTGATGTCACCAGACAATATATTATATATATTACTTAATCTGTTACCTTTTATCAAAACAGTCTCAGTAATTGGCAGAACAGATACTGGAGAAGTAGCAGATTCTATTAATGGAGTGTCGTGGGAAACAGTTTTAACAGCATCTAACAATGATACGATAATAGTTAATATGTACACAAAATGCAAACTTTATTGTCAATCATTACGATTAAAATTCAAGCCATTGTTTCACTCTTACTTTCATTAATAATTTCACTGTTAATAAGTTCTTGTTGTTCAATAGGTTTATCATTAACAAGTAATTCATCATCTAGTTGTGATGATTGCCTTTGAGGTCTAAAAGAATTCACATAAAACACTGGTAAGAGTTGTCATTATAAGATAACAAATGAATTTAACAATTAGTCATAAGTATAGCCACACAACAGAACAGTGATGACTTGATGTATATTTTATAGTTACCTTGATTTTTGTACTTGCAGTAACATATCATCTGTTCCTGAGGATACTCTCATAAATACTTCCTCCATTGTAGTCACAGAAATACCAAAACTTGATATACCAAGTTGTTCTTTTCGCTCTATATAGAATTAACAAACTATATCATAATGTAAATTAGTTGTGTATTATAACACGTTTTACTACAAAAAATAGTTAACTAGTTGCAAGTTAGTATCTAACAAGTATTAATTGCTTGTCAAGTTACCATCTAGAAGGTCAAAGAATTCAGGAAATTGATGGCTTGATTGAGATGGTAATACAAAGGACAGTTCAGTGCCAGAATGGCTGTCCTGTTCTGATCCTGTCACATGTTGTTGAACTAATGATGCCACAGCAGCAGGATTACAGTGAGGTTCCTTAACAATTGTCATATGATAACCTACACCATATCTGGACAAAAAATTGTTTATGTAAAGACTTCTCTATATCTGATCACATTCAATGTTATTACATCAATTGAAAAAATGGAGACTGATGATACATGTTATAGAAACAAGTGAATTGTCATTAATAAATGGGCTACCTGCTCTTGAGAAATAATGAAGTACCACTACACCGAAGTTTTCCTTCAGACATTATAGCAATCCGATCACCCAAAAAGTCAGCTTCATCCCTATAGTGCATCATAAGTATAATGAAGTAGTTATAATTTCCATTTAATAATATTTAGATGTCAACAAAATTATATTTTTTCAGCCAGAGACAGTTGGTCCTAAGATTGTTCTGGACTATATGGCAATTATTATGGGAATTAACTATACAACTATAAATAATGCTACATGTTACTCACTGATATACAACAAAACTAATAAATTTTAGAGTGAGTGCTATGTCACTCAAAAGCTCCCTTTACTGTTATGAGTCACAATACTGTCACTAACACCATTCATTTTGCAATGCGATAGTCCTCTTGCATATAAATATACACACTAATAACACTCACATGAAATGTGTTGTCAGTAAAATAGTCCTCCCTTCTTTATATTTTATTAACAAATCCCATGTAGCTCGTCTAGCATAAGGATCCATACCACTAGTTGGTTCATCTAATATCACAACCTCTGAACCACCAATTAGAGCTATACCAACACTGAGCTTTCTCTTCATGCCACCTGATAAATGACAGACTTTGGTGCTCCCTTTGTCAGCTAAAAGTAAATCATTTAACAAAGTGTTTATTTCTCCTTTGATTCTATGACCAGGACATCCCTAAATAAGATATGTCATACATATACAAATATAAATAACCTAAGCACAACAGTAGCTTATTATGTACATTAATGGAAAGAAAACATGTCGGTCCTACACCATTCTAATTTCTAAGTACTTTCACAAGACATTAAAATACAATAATAATAACCTAAACATATTTTACAGTCAATTCTAAAATTTATACTACACATCTTAAAACATACTAGTTTATTTACTATAATAGAAACTTATAAATTGTGGGTGAATAATTTGTCCCCAATTTCTTAAATCCATAACATACAAAGTAATATAATAATCATACCTTAAGTTTACCAAAAAAATTGAGATGTTCTCTGACAGTCAGTCGATCAAATAATATATTATGCTGAGGGCACATACCCAAGTTATGTCGAATCAAATCCATGTCATTGACTACACTTTGTCCATTAATATATGCAGTACCAAATGTTGGTGGAAAGAGTCCTGTTAAAATTGACATAGTTGTTGTTTTACCAGCTCCATTATGACCAATAAGAGCAGTAATGTGACCTTCATACATTTTTAATGATAAACGATCAACTGCCAACTTTCTCTTCTTTAAACTCTACACAAATTAACACCAGTATTATTGATATTGGATTAGTAATAACATGTAATGATTAATAAACAGGTTTATTGTTATGTGTTTATTACAAATAATATCAAGTCATTGCTCACAAAAATATCCAGTTAATAATAGCTGAAATTAATGGGGTTAACTGCCAAGAGTCTTAGTATGAGCAAACTAATGTGAACGGTGTAGCAAAACGTTAGCTAACTTTTTCTGTATATACATGCATGTGGTTAGGTCAGCCTTAGAAATGTAATAATTACTTTACAAGAATCCAGAACCACAAGTATATGCAAGAGCATGTATCAGTTTTATTGAAGATAAACTGGGTACTGTATTGTAGTCAAGTAAGTTGATGTCTAAAGTCTAAAGTCTATATCTAAAACAATAAACAACTCACATGTCTGTCATAAATTTTAGTAAGATCAGTAATGACAATTCCAACAGGTAAATCAGTGGGTTCTTCTTCATGAGCATCAGGATTATAATACGGATCTGATATCTCCTCTAACTCTTCAAGCTTTAACAACAAAGTATATAATAATAAATTAATATTATCTATTATATACCTTTATAGGTCTCCTTGCAATACTATTACACCAGTAAGAAGGTAGGAAAACAAAATACAAGGGTTTTGGTACACCATAAGTTCCAGGTTTGACTGCATCAATGTACCTGTTATGAAATATATATAAAAGGATATTCATATGTTAAATTCTGTGTGTGTGTGTGTGTGTAGGTGTGGGTGTGGGCCACAGGCATACATGTTCTACTTACTCATTCCATTGTAATAATAAAAGCGATGTTAACTTACCAATATAGTATCATGAATAGGACTGTATCAACAATTAACATAAAAACAACCCATCCCATTGACAGTGGGTCATCAAGAGAGAGTGGTTTGGCAAAGTTTGAAAATATAAGTCCCTCTTGACGATATTCTAACCTTGACAAGACTCTAATTCCAAACCCAACACAGGAGTTTGGAAATAAACAGATACCAAGTTTACCTCCTCTGTAAGAGAAAATTAAACAACATATGATTTTATATGTTAATGAGAATGTTAACCATGGCAATAATAGATTTAAAATCAATGTTACATGACAATCTCTATCATTAGTGCAATGCAACATAAAAATATCAAACAAAGATCGTTGAAAAATATATTACTTTAACCAACTAATTTGTAGATTAAATGGAACACTATGGAATTCAAAATTCATGTAAAATATAACAATTTGATTCCTTGTAATAATATTAACATACCAACAAATTATATTATAAGTAATTCACATGAACTATAGAGTCAATAGTAATGTGAGCTACAAATTGGTTGTTGTTAATGTTATAAAAGTTAAAACTACTAACAGTATGATTTACTTACAGCAGTAATTTCTGATAGAGACTATTATTAATAAACGGGAAATATGGTATAATTGTCAAGAACCACGTAACCAAACCAGCCATCAGACCAATCCTGGCTGAATTGAACCAAACACTAGAAAACAATAAGAAAATCATTATTATGAACATCAAGAACACTAGAATATACAATACAAAGTTAATACAACACATTATTATTATCTCACCTGATGAAGAAACAAAAAGCAATCCCAGAAATCATAAACATTATCAAAAAGATAAAAATAAGGAAGACATTGCTCTTTGGAAATATACCACCATACTAAATTGAAAGTAGATAGCAGCAGTATTTATTACACACATTAAAAATAGATTTGCTTATTTACCAACAAACACAATTCTGTTCTTATTACTAATGTACTAATGAGTAATCATGTACATGTAGTTGATAATCAGAGTTATGAGATTCTATTTCACATCTCAATAGCAACCTTTATATGTATGCACGATGTAGTTTATTTCCTTTTTATGTTTACACTATAGTAACATGGAAGAGAAGACTATCTGTTACTTTCTATTGCCTACTCCTGTTAATACTATTACTATCACTAATATGTATAGATGAAATAATAATATATATGTAGCCAGGAACCCATAGCCATCTTCGTGAGCCTATGGATTCCTGACAGAACATATTTCCATAATTATATAATGTGACATAATTATAATATACAACACAATATAGCACATATATACTATATATAACACAACATATAAATTATATTATACCATATATCATATCATGTAATATACTACACTATACTAGACACTATATTATACTATACATAACACAACATATAAATTATAATATATGTAATACTACATAATATAGTACATAGTAGTCTAGACATATTAACACTTACTTTAAGTAATATTGTATTAATGATAATAGGTAAAAGATAAAACAGTAACTGTTTTGTAAACCATGATGTCCAAAGAATCCAGTTACTAAGTCCCATCATTTTCATTGTCTCACGAATACGAGTCTCCTTCTCTAAAACCAGCTCCTGTCATTAATAATAATAATAATAATTGCTATGACTACAGTGATCATGTTAAAGTAGTCATATAACAGAGGAGTAGGGCAATTAGACTTTCTAAAACAAAATTTAAACTAAAGCTTTTGTCCTCACTTCTCATAATAAGTATTATCCTATAATTAATATAAAAAATTCCTATTTATAAATGTTATCCCAATACAAATATTTAAAACCAATAAAATGTTAATATTAATATCATATCAAATTTCTTTTTGGTACTCACTTACAATTAAGCAATACAATTCTATCATCCCTTATAAATGAGTTACCTTAACAAAGACTCCAGCAGAATAAAGAAATGAGACAACAATTAGAACAGGGAGAATAAATTCAGTAACCAAAAAGAAAATGTCATCTTTATATTTTGGATATGGAAATTGCTATCAAATAAAATACATTTGTTACATGTTAAAATAAATAATAAATCAGAACAATTCTTACCCTGACAGCAACTTCAATGTTAAAGTCTTGTCCAGTTTTCCATTCAATTATTGCCTCATTAATAATCTTCTCTAATTGCATAAATCCCATAGTTATATATGGACTATAATAACAAAACATTTACATAATATAATTATATATAATATGATAATATACTTCTCAGTTCTTGGTCCAAGTAGTTGAAATGGATCTATTACTTGTGATGTATGCCACTCAGTAAAGGTACTTGACAATCGTATACTGTATCTAACATCATCATTGTCAAGATTCTCAAAGAATATCCCTAAAAAAATTCCAGTACTTCATATTAATGAAGTTTAAGGTTAAAATTACATTATTGTTTTTGGTAGTAAATAAATTGTTATCATTATAAGCAAATTACGCCATATTATTGTAATATGCAAGAAATGTAAATGTTGTTTCTAAAACATCTATTACTCTTTAATAAACACATTTATTAGCTAAATTAACCCTACAAACCTGCACCATTATGGAAACAGTAGCTGGAATACCAACCAGACGAATTAAAGTCATCTTGTGTAGCCACTCCCACTAAATTTATACCACTCTTTAATAATACTGGTGCAATGTAATTCAGTGACAAGTTTTGTGCTATAGGAAAGAGATACCATTAGACAAAAGTCAAAAATCGTTTTACTTAAATACACATTAAAGATTTCTACAAAAATTACATACTGAACAACTCATGTTATAATGAAGTATACATTTTCTATACAACTTGTTTACATAAAAAATAACTAATAGAACAAGGGATTCCTCGGTGCTGTAGAACTTACTATGAAATGTTATTAGTAATTCTAAGTATGGTCATAATTTTATTAGGATATTCACAAAGTGTGGACTCTTGACTAATTGACTTAGTCAATTGGCTTTGTGAGGTTAACTTATAAAATAATATGTGAGTCGTGTGATGATATTTTCTTCAGACAAACCACTAAGATTTTGTATTTATTTTTTAATTTATAAATACAAAAATATGTTGAAAATGTCTGACTTAGAATCAAAGTTAGCCACACCCATTAACTTCTAGGACCTATATACACATTCTATAGCATTGTTTTTTGACCATCTAGTGCTACCATAGTTTGCTCATACTTATTACTGTCAATAACACAACATCACAAAATCATAAACATACTTATAATAATATGAAATAAACTATGTAACCATCTTACCATATTCTGAAGTATTGGGAGCATAGTAAACATTTATATTGTCATGAATCTGATTTGGAATTGCTAATGAGTCTGAACCAAATGTTGTAAAACAGTATTCACTACTAGTGTCTGCACTGTTAAAGGCTTGCCTAATTTAGTAAAAACAAATAATTATACATTAATATGATTAATATGATTGTCTTGTTTTTTGGCAAAGCAAGACAATCACTCCTATAAATAAATTTTCTTGTGTGTACTATAATTTATATGCGAACTGATTTGCAATAACGGACCACATCTGGTAGAACATTTGTGACCAGATTATTAAAAAAGACCACTGTTAAAACATCTTAAAAATACAATTTTGTATACATACAGTTGCTATATATGCAAAACTATTCATGGTAATTGTATGTATACAAAACAATTTATTGAGATGTCTTAACAGTGGTCCCTTTTCATAATCAGGCCAAAATAATCTCACAGAAGTAATCCCTTTTTGTAAATCAGGTTACATTCATATAATTGTATACATATACTAACAACTACTTATAACAAGAAATGTCTTTGAGAGGCACCAAAGCTTTCCTAACTTTCCAATCTTCATTTGTAACAAACTGTAGTCCCTTATATGCACAATATAGCAACAACAGTACCATCAAAGTAACAATTTATTATAATCTTTTAATAACTACAATCTTGTTTTATTTGAAATGTAGTCGCATCTATTTAGTGGACACATTATCTTATCATTTTGCAGGTATACATTAGCCAAATGAAAATTTTGTCCGCTATTAACTTATACACTATACTGTTTATAATTTTATAGTCAATAGACTAATAGAGGCAACATTTGCTAGTCAACTTTAACATTTTTATTCAGTAAACAATTTGTGTAAGCAATTTAATTGGTATACTATAGCTAGATTATCTAGATTTCATAGTCAACATCAAGCCTATGGTCAAGCTTTAATAGAAAAGAGAGTTTAACTACTATAAAATTATTCTTATCAGTAATACCATAACTAATGTTCTTTGTTATTTTCATCATGCTACCTGTACATGTTTTATAAAAAATTAAGTCGATTTATAAATTATAAAATTTCTCAAATACAGCTAAATTAACTACTCAAATGATTATGTAACCATAACATTATAAATTTTAGTAAACATAGAAGCACAAACAATTCATATTAATATAATGAGCTTTCCCTTTATATGGGCTCACCTTAAACCAACAAGAAGGGCTATACCAATTAGAGGAATTGCTATTTCAAACAAAGTTCCAATGGGACGACGAATCTAATCCAAGATACATATAACAAATCACAATGAGATAAATATTTGATGAGATATACAATTAATAACAACTTACTATAAAAACAGCTATTATAACTACATTCACATGACATCAAAATGATCATACTAAGTAAGTCATGTAGTCACTGAAATTTCAATACTTTAAATCATAGAGCTGTTCTTCAGTGTAATATATTGTTGCCTTGTAGACTGTGTTAAAATTTTCACAAAATTAGCACGTGTTACGATTAGCAGCTATGAGTGATTTTTTATATGAAGTTAACAATAATCATCCTTTCTAGCTGTGTATACACTTATACCTAGACCTCATCCTAAGCTATAACTTGAACTATGTTTAACATATATATGCATAACCAACTGGTCATTCAATCAACTACTGAAATATACCTGGCCTCTCATATATCATGCAATGATTGAACTTGTGAAACAAAGGTTGCTTTTAGTCTAGAGATACCACCCCTTTGATTTGAGGAAGGCCTCGGCGAGACTAAATCGTAAATTATACGAACAGTAACAAAGTCACTCACTTGAAGAAGAAAATTCTTCCACAATAACAGTAGAAACTGTCTGAATAATAACGTGCAGCCCAAGAAACAGCGATTAGCAGACATTCTTCTAGTGGCAGTTTAGCCTCGTACACAGGCTCGTTGCAGTTATGAGAGTGCCAGAGTGGGCGTATAGGGAATTCCCAATCATTGAAGACACACCCTAACTGCCACATCCACAGGATGGCTGTAAAATTTTGCTTTGCTCTCAGAAGAACTGTAAGAGAAACCGCTAGTTAGCTGTTTTATCATGTTCTTGTACTTTATTTCATTAATGTGACCTTTACACTGGAGGTGGTACTTGGTCTTAATAACAGATTTTGTTCAATGAGTCAAGATCTCACTCAAGACTCATCAACTACCACATGTAAGTCATATACTAGTAATTAGTAAATTATTAGAGTGTGAAGTTGATTTTTGACAAAACATTTAGTTTATGAACAAGTTAATAGTGCCCACATGTTATTGATGATTTGGGGTGTGTCCTCAACCTAAATTCTATATGAATATGCTTAATATATCTTTGACATACATTCTGACAGTATACTCTTCTTTAAAAATCCTTTAATGTTATAATTTCCAATTGATACCTCTTTCCCAGTAAGTTTCAAAAACTAACATTAACAGATAGGCCCACTTTAATTAAACTAGTCATCAAAATGACTTCAGTTTTGAGGGTTATTTGGCTCTCATAGTAATCTGATCCATTTTGTATAGGATTAAGAATACCTTGTAAAATCTGGAAGGCTTGTTTTTTCAAACCTTGAGGTATTTCTTTATAACACAAATGTATAGACAATCATCAAATCACTTTAATATCATGATGACTTTTATAGAATTGCTATTTATTATATAATAATTTTGATATAGTTAGATAGCTAAAGATGAGGTCAATAATAGGCTGATAAGTTAAAGTTTAGTATAATTATTTGTTCAGGTTCCATTTGAACCTTGACTCAGTTCCATGACATAAGGGATATATTAGTCATGTGCAACTGTGTGCACTTGTAACTACAAAGAAATATTTGAAATTATTGAAATGTTTTAGAAGGTAAAAATAACAACTAATCAGACAAACAACTTCAAAATGTTTTGACAATCTTTACAATGAACTTTCAAGAAATGAAGCTACACTAATGTTTCATTGATGATGTTATTATTTATGAAATACCACAAACTGTCCTTCAAACTCAATACAAACAAAATATAGACAAAAAATTTAAGAGGTACAGGTAGAAATACTTACCATAAAGTCTGTGTCACAAATCTGTAACTTTTGTTAAGTAGTGATATCACAAATTCATGGTAACCATTGTCTATTGTTAATGAATGGTCATGGGTATGGTTTCTCAAGCAATGAAGGATTGGTCCTTTGTGCTGCTTTGCAGTTGGCAGTCTACACATAGCAGAGGATAGCTAATCTGAATTAACGAATTAGTATTTTTGAATCTTCCTGCCTGACCACATACTATTTGTATATACTCTGCTCATCAAATCAGCTTAACATTATATTACAAGGACTTTTTGAGAATTCCCAGAATAATTTTGATATGATTAAACAACCAAAGATTAGGTCAGTAAATACTGCTTAGTTACCTTCACAGGAAAGTATAGTGTAACAGAAATCCCATATAAATTAAATAACATTCTTTTCATTCAAAAGTTACTTGACATCACAGACATTATTGTGTGGTGACTGTGTGTACTCTGTAAGTACAACTGAACATTTGGAAACAGTTGAAATGTATCCAAAGCAAAATAACAACTAATCAGGCAAACAACTTCAAAACATTTCAATAATGTTCACAAAGAACTTTCAAGAAATGAACCATCACAATAATCTTAAGTTGATTTTTACCATTATAATCTTAATCAGATGTTTGAATTAAGGATAATAGAATTAATGATAACTATAGAATATTCTATAACTAGAAATGCCAGCAGTTTGTTCAGAAAGGATACAATGTAGACAGTATGTATTTTCATAGTGTGTGTGTATGAATGGGCTTGGCTGCAAGTGGTCTGTGGTAATGGGAAATGAATTTATAATAGATTGTTTGATTAAAAGCTATGGCATGTATATTTCAATCTTGGTCAGCATAAGAGGTGAGGTTACTATTTAAACAGTTTTTGAGTTATCAATAGTTGCTAGGATAAATGTTGATTATGACTCTTGTACTAAAATTGACATTAAACTGTAATACTGAAGTGTGAAATTGTTAAGGAAATTAATGTAATACTTCACAACCTAATTCATTGAACCATATCCTATATGCCTTGACCTCCTGTGAGCTATCTTTGTTAATAGTAGGCTTAAGATACTTCTTTAGTTTTAGTCAAATGTGTAATGCCATATAAAAGTCTTCTTATGATAACGATAGTCCTAATAACAATCAGAAATCAACTATTCCTAAAACCTACCTAAATATATCTGTCAATAAATTATACAGGTATTTACTTCTAATGTTCATATACCTGGTTTCTCTATTGCAGTGCCCTTTGTTGTTCGAAGAAGTCATACAAATAACTTACCTGTTTATCAGGATTATAAGAATGGACGTACTAGAGTTGTCACTATAGTCAGAAAAATAGAAGGAGACATTCATGTGAGTCTTTGCATCTGTCTTTTCAAATATACTATAAAGTTGAGCACAAATGCCATTCTTTTCTAATATCACAATATAGAAATATAGTTCACGTAATTAATGTTATGTTGATAGTACTAATGACAAATATGTAATATCATAAACAAAGGTTATTTTGTTGTTTGTAGAATCTGCAAAGTGAAAAACAAAATTGCAAAATTGACATCACAAAATTCACAGTTAAGATAAATTATGGCTACATGTATTAGCAATATTAAGACAGTCACGTACAAATAAATCTCAAATTGGCATAAAATGTAAAAATATTTTTGTTTGGCCTCTTTCAGCCTCACCTTGCCATGTGACCATTTTATCTCTTACATGACATATCACAGTATCAAACATGACAAATAGGACTCAATCAGAAAGAATTTCACATTATCTTTTTGCCAGATAAGATACATAAAAAGTTATTTCGTCTTAAAAATAAATTAGTAATCTAAAAGAAATTGACAGGATATGTCTCATATACCTTATATTGGTGATGTATATTGCATCAGTTAGTCAGCAATTTAGTTAATAATCTTTTTCACTGAGGTAAGTCAGAGATATCAGCTTTTATAACCTGGGGGCTTTTGTGGATTTTCATTGCCTTTGCTGTTGTATACATACAACAATAATATAAAACAAACATACCTATAGAGTTAACACATGGTCCCAAACATTTATAAGGCTGTCTGACACTCTGAATTTATGCTATAAAAACTAATAAAGATAGTTTTTAACTCTGTAAAATGTAAATTTTCTATCAAGGACACCAATAAGATGACATAGTCTCTATCATAGTATAATATTCAATATTTACAATATAAATTGAAGATATCAAGGTGTGTGCACATATATGCTTATTAATACTAGTGTGCTATTATATATTAATGCCATTGTTGCCATTTTATTTTTATTACTACATTTATATAGAGCTACCCCTATGTCTTATTATAGCTACACTGTAGCATGTTAGTTTACACACTGAGATAAACGACATGATTATGATTGCTTTTATGTTATTTTTACTATCTGGCATATATAGTGTTCTATAGCTATAGTCTTCTACAAACACTGCTCTAAATCTTTGTAGCTCTAGTATTTGGTTCACTGTGAAGTCAGTATCTTGCAAGACATTCATAGGATGATTTTTTTCAGTCATAATCTTTTTATTTGATTGATACAAAATCATTTTATTACCATATTCATTTTATGACATCAATATGGACAAAGTCTACTATTTACTACTGAATAATGTTTTTCATCTTATGTAGGTCCTGGAGCAGATGCTAAGGAAGCATATAGCTGTCCCTAATTTATTGACTCGTGTAGATGAATTAACTGGGCATATTCATATTCATGGCAACTATAAAACACTTACTATGTCTTTCCTTAGATCACTAGGATACTAACAATATTATCTTTGTTTATCAATTTAATTCCATCAAATAATAATATCTGGATTCTTAAAATTAACAGCTAGATCATCAATACCCTTTGCTACAGTTCAGTTAATGCAGTCCCCTTTATAATATGCTGTCTTAATTAGATGTACTGTAAGTGGTCTTACACCATTTATTTATGCGGTGTACATGATGTGACAACTGAAGAATATAACAAGCTTTTACTTAATATCAGGAAAAATATATGTGAAAGTAGTAATAGATAATATATGTTCTAATCTCTTATCCATAAATCTAAAAATAATGCAGCTTCAATAATGTTACTCTTAAGTTACAATGTTTAACTGTAGAATTAGTTACTTAATTATTTAAGTTCAGATCAGTTTAGTTTCCAGAGACCCTTACAACATTTTAAGTTTCACCATATCTTGGTTCTCTTGTGGTGCAGATTGACTATGATCTTCAGAGATCTTTCCTCCAAATACTTTAGCCATACACAATGGAAAGAAGCATTTGTTTTTTTTTCAGCTATACAGAATTGCAATGCAAATAAAATAGGAAAACAAATGCATGCTTACATTCTCATACACATAGCATTGTGATCATCAAGAGGTTAATGTCCAAATGGAGAGCAAAATAGATATAGTTCCATATGTTGTGATCTTTTGTACATGATTGTCAAAACCCTATAGTATGTAAAAAAAATAAGTGCAGTATGTTTACTGTTACTTTGGCTTGCTGTCCATGTTCAAATTTGTCATTTTTTATTCCACAAATAAAGCAGTACTCTTTCTCATATATCATTCACTTTATATTGGCTGTATGGATGGTACCCTGATAATGAAATGTCTTTTTCTTCTATATAAAGTATCCAGCTACCATCATACAGCTAATATAAAGTGCATGATACCCAGAATTAAGAGGCAGTATACTCTTCTTTACCATATAGATATGTCAGGGATTGTAATGACAGTAAATGAACCATTACTGTCATCAAAAGCTATGGAACTGTTATAAAAATATAGTATCAATTATCAAATGTATCACTTATATTTTCTCATACATAATTTTTCACATAACACTCAACAAACAACAAGGCTACATTTATTATAAGCACTATCTTTGTATCATACATACTATCAATACTAGATCAACATGTACTAATTTATCTACATTGAACAAACCAAACAATGTGTACAAATCTTAATAATTACTTTGTGTCTCGCCCTTGGTATTGTGGAATTTTAAAACATCTAACATGAGCAAATTCAGCAATAAAGTCAAAATTACTAAAGTCCATTCTGACAATGGTCTGTATTAGAGAAATCAGTTTCATAGAGTCTAATTTTACCATATTGTTGCTATGGCAATATACCTAGCCTTGCTTAGACTATGTGATACCAATTATAACTTACGAAGCTATTTAAGACCACTGAAGATACCACTTTCTGTTTATTGTTTTCTATAAAAATATAGTTATAATAATGTAACTGCTTCAAAATAATAATGTCTATTATATTCATCTTAATCATCTATAATGGGCTTATTTTTAGAACAATAACTCATTACTCACTGCAACAAATGATTGCCTGTAGACTGTTTGTGAGCACTTCAACATTTGCTAACTTAATCCACCATATCATGTACACATCCACAAAGATGGAAACAATAATAAAATTAATGTTCACACGTTTATGATAATAGATAGCTGAAACTTGGGCTCTGTTTCGTGCACATTGTGTTTGTGCTATCCACCTACCAACCATTCCACTTACAGTTGACTGTAAACCTGCCGCTAGGCCATCAATAAGGCATTACATACAAGGCTATAAATCTCAATATGTGGCATATATATATATATATATATATATATATATATATATATATATATATAATGAAGACTTTTGAACGAACATTGTTGACTTTTCTGAGAATTGTATTACTAATAGTGTTGGGTAATTTTAACACATCAATTTGTTATTTGAGTTTCATGGTTAGGATTGGTAATTAGACATCATGCAATGTGCATAATTATCATTTCCTAATTACTTCATCTGATGAATCTAATTATTGTTTATTTTAACATCATATGGTAAATTTGATTTGTATGTGCCTACAACAGATACTAACATTTGCTAGTATGTAGGTATAAATAGTACATTTGTTTTTAAATGCATAATTGTTAAAAATAAAAGTCAATTTGAATATACGTCTTTAAGCTTAAGATAGAATTAGAGCTTGAAAAGTCTGCATATACAGCTTTAAAATTAGTCAAAAAGCATTTAAATTTTGTGTTTAAGTGTTCTTCTTTATTCCAAATCTCAGGAGTAAGGAAATCATCATCATCATGATTTCTTATTCTGAATTCTTATTCTGAATATTTATCGTTATTAATCAACAATTTTTGATTTATGAGAGTAACAATGACAGTGATAAACCTTAGCAATGTTACCAATAACATAACTACTTGTACCTTTATGTGTTTGAAAATACCTAAGTTTCCATACCAACAGGCATAAGTTCAAAGACCTTTAAAAGGAGATTCCACACTTGTTTTGTTGTCACGAAAACAGCATAATGTGTTTGAACTAGTATCTGCATGAATATTAAAAAATAAAGCTATTCTGTAGCATTCATCCTTTTATATTTTCTTATCTGATATTAGTCTGTCTATCTATTCACTTATCCATATCTGTCTATCCATCTATCATTTTAGCCATCCATTCCACTCACAGCTGCTGCATCATTAATAGACTTTAAGACTATTTTTACTTGAAGTGTAAGTAAACTTGATTCAGTAATGAGGCTAGAGTTACTGTGATCATGTAATTGAGCACAGAATGCAGTTATTAATGGTATTATGCCATCAACTAAATAAAACAGAAATGAATTCAGAGTCACTCTATCATCATTTTCACTAGATTTTAGTAAAATATTCAAATTAGTAGTCTTCTTTTTTCCAGGTCTGAAGAGTAAGAGATATACAAATAATAATAATAATCACTTCATGTAGGTTTGCCACACTTATACATACAGTTATAGTCATGTGATGGTAAAGCAGTAGTAAATGATATCATCAACACTGAGCATTGCTCTACATGAATCCAGAATAATCTGAATTAGTATATATAAATATTACAACATTAATACTAATACTATAAAATAACTTACTCATTGCTACATAAATATGATATGGAGACAAGAGAATTACCTTCAGCATTTAAATAAGCCCAAGGAAGCAAACTAGTAAATGATTTCTTTCTCTCAAATGACACAACTGGATCACTGATAATACTATAGTTGATATAGATAGATACTATTTAAAATGAGTTGTAGACTGACCTCACTAGTTCTTCTAAAGTAAATATCTTCTGATAATTATTTACAGCATATTTATGTTGACTTTCATTAAATGTACTTAACATATCTGAAAAATTAAGTATTTGTAGCAGTTTAGTTGAGTTATTTTGTGACTGGGAAAAGAGAATGAATTCATATTGCAGTTAAACATTTTGAACTACCTCTAGTAAAGTATTTAGTCTTTTCTGGCAACTTGTAGTCAGCATCAAGTCATTGACACATTCCTGACTTTTTCATTAAACAATTGTGCAATTAGTCTTTGATAACATGTATTTGTCATATTTATATATGAGGCTGAGTTTCATCGCTGTCCACAATACACTTCTCACCAACAAACTTTAAGAACAATTTTGCTTGGCTACAAATGTCACCTTGTTTTAAAAATTAAAAGTTGACAAAAAGTTAGATCTATTACATTAAACATAACAATTTTTTTTGGTTTATTTGCTTATATCCAAAATGTGCTCAGCATATATATACTTGAGCTATGTCAAGTACATTCTAATTACAACTAACCTTATTTAGCTGCCTATCTTGTGAAACAAACATTTATTTGTTCTTACAGAGAAAGAAAGATCCGTATGATAACAGATCATTTAAAACATCTTTGAAAATAGGGTCTTTCACGAAATACAACATACTAGCTTCATGAAAATCTTGTTCTCTTTCTAAAAAATTCTAATATAGATAAGGTGAAGACAAAAGTCAACTTACATCATAAATATTTCTATTATCTTATAGTTAATAAATAACATTTTCTTGTGTAGTGAAGAATTGGCCTTCTGCTACTTGTCAGTTGGCAGTCTTCATATAGGACCCCAATGATGATGAAAGTGTATGTACCATTGTATCTAATCTTGTTATTTTCTTCCTCCTTCTCCTCATTTCTTATACTTAGCAAATGTTTTTATCAGCTTCTGACTCCTTGTAGCCTTACTCACTTCTATCAAAGTTATGTAGTATACAGTCCATGTATACATAACTTTTATCTCACAGAATAGCTAATTTGTAATAGTATATTGATAAGCTCTGCTTTCTGTCTAACACTTGTAACATGCCAGGTAATCCAAAGATTATTTTAGGCCACACAGTATCTATATGTACAAGTTGGTCTTACCATATACAACTCTTACAATAACTACGGTGCTAATAACAATCACCAATTGACTATTTCCAAAGCCTACCTAAATATATCTACCAATAAAAGATACAGGTATTTACTTCTAATGTTCGTATCTCAATGTCCTTGTTACAGGTTAGTCAATGCAGATCCTTTATGCTGTATTAATTAGATGCACTATAAAAATTGTTATACCAAGTTATTCTGTGATATGTATAATGTGAAAACTGTTGTATAAATTGTTTATACTTTAAGCAAAATTATATGTAAAAAGGGTAATAGAGAATATACATTCTAATATGTTATGTATTCAGCAATAAATATGAAGAGGAGGATCAATAATGTTACAACGTGTATTTATGTACTTAATTATTTAAGTTCAGCTTTCAAGTTCAGATCAGTTTAAGTTTACTTTAAAGAGTGTTTTGCCTTTTAACTGATGCTGCAAGTTCAACCGATCATTCCACGATATTCTCCTGTACTGAAGACCTTCGAAGACCTTTCCTTCAAGTACTTTAGCCTTATGCAGTGGAAAGAAACACTTGTTATGATTTTTCAGCTGTAGAGAATTATAATGCATGTAAACTAGGCAATCAAATGCAACCTTACATTCTCATACACATATTTCTCCATAGCATTGTGATCATTAGGATCTATAGTGTCTAAATGTATGACAAAATAAATGTAGCTCCACATGTTGTGACCATTTTATACCCTATACAATATGTAAAATATTTTTAAAAACAATCTGTTTGCTGTTACTTTGGCTTGTTCAAATTTGTCATTTTCAATTCCAAATTTGTTATTTTCAATTCCACAAATAAAGCAGTACTCTCTCTCTCTCTCTCTCGTATTTCTGAATACGTTCCTGTATAAAATGTAACAATATTAAAAATAACACTAGATAATAATCCTACCTATTCACTTCTATCTTCAGAAAAGACCATCACAATGTTAAAATTCAATATCGTTACAACAATAAAAAATATTAGATCACTAATGATCTGTATACAGAACATTATAAATGATAGATCTGATTGACCTACATATGTCACTGGAATGGCCTATGTTAAATTAGAGATGTGTTGCAGGAGTCATATATATATATAGAAGCGCATGTTATGATATTCATATCATTTAATGAGGTTATTAAGTGATTCTTACATAAAACATGATTACTTACAACTCCCAATATGTCCAACAATCACACTCTAAGAGCAGTTATGTAACACTCTACCAAAGTGTTACAATATCAGTCTGCATTATGGTCATAAAAGTTATGTAGAAAAAACAAATGAGAAAACTGCATACATAAATAAAACAGCCAGTCCAAGTAATACCACAGAGATCAATTGAATAGCTAGACATATATTTGTGAAAGGTAATACTAAATATGGTGCTGATAAACATACCACTTCGTTTTAAAGCGATTAAAATTTGCTCCAGTGGACTGCTCTTCAAAAAATATAAAGAATATGTTGTATTTTGTATGTTGAATAATGTATTATTGTGTGCACGTGATGTTTTGCATAAAATAATGTTGTTTTGCTGTTATAGTCAGTCTAACGTTTTGGATTTTTCATTATTATAAAGTTACTTGGAGAATTTAACAGAATACAACAGCAATAGAAATAACCTGATGTTAATTCCCAAAGCCAATAGTGAAAAAGTTCGACAGAGAGGAACAAAACTAAGTAAATAGAACTCAAAGCATTATTTCTCCCAAAATTTTCTTTAAACTTATAAAAAATCACTTGCATAATCCTAAGTAAAAGAAAGAAGATAATGTACCAAAATCATCTGCCTGTTGTATTTTCTAGGTCGGGAAGTCGAGGACGGACATTAAAACTCCGTATAACTCCGTTATATTGAAATGGAATGTCCGTCTGAGGCTTCCGTATATTTTAATAAATAATGACATACATCATAAAAATTTTCAAATTTTGACACAAACGGCGCCCCATAGTAGATCTACACATCCTAGTTTTTGAGGATGCTGCATTTGAGTTCATTTGTACATATGTGCAATTTTAGTCTGTTCATCTCACTATAGTATACCATATCATGATACTTTTACTTAGATATAAGTATCAAAATTCAATTCCAGCACAATGAATTAAATACTAAATGCAACTAATTGCACATGCTAAGAAAATCAATTATTGACTTTTATAAGGGCTATGGAATATACTGTTAGTGGTGGGTAATTTTAACCATCAATTTGTTATTTCTATTTCATGTCACTCAATAGTTTTCCCTTTTGATGTGGTCATGGTTAGAATTGTTAAATAGACATTATACAATGTGCATGATTGTCATTTCCTAATACTAATAATTACATTATCCAATGAATCTAATAAATATTCCTTTCAAAATCATACGGGTTCTAAATTTGATTTGTATCTACCTATAACAGATACTATAATGTTTGTTAGTATATAGGTATAAATAATACATTTGATGTTATTTTCTTGTAACTACTCTCGTATGGCTAGTGTCAGTGTGTCATAAGTCTACACACAGCTATAATAAATCCATAATTATAAATGTTTACAAAAGTCACTCAATCAACATAACCTGTACAAATATTGTAATGTTTACTAGTCCTTTAACTTCATATATCAACACATATACAATTTAATGACTGCCATACTCATATGAGAAATTCAATTTTATACTTTTAAATAACACATCAAATTTAGCAGTCTAATATCATTTGCAAACAGGTTTTTTAAACCTGTTAACATTATTTATGGGTAATTTTACTATTAAATAATTACAAGCAGAATAAACATATCTCTAACATATCTTAAATGCTTATGTGATTAGTCACATTTACTCTGTATGTCAATCTTCACAAGGAAATGTTTACATAGGTAGTTAAAGAGATATCATGTGGTTTCTAATGGTGATAAAAGACAATACTAATAGTAAGGTGTAGAAGGTCACCGTATGGCTTAATCTTAAACACATGTAACAAATACAACTATAAATTAATTTGACTCATATATAGAATAAAAATAATTTGACAAATTAGTTCAAACTAAAACTAACTGATAGGTTATTGCAATTGGACTAATTCACAAATGCCACACAAGAGTATCTACTATAGACAAGTGTATGTACTGCAAGGACAATCTTTTTATGTAACAATTGACTCAAAATGAATTCTATTGAAGAATTACTTCATAACAACTTTACTAAAATACCAAAATGCTTCATATATTAGCATTAAATGAAATGCTAGTGTATATATGTATATACATCACTGTTAAAATAGACTGGTTGTTAAAACCAATTCATGGAATTTAGTTTGCATATATGGACAACTATGTAAAATCTTTTTATTTTCTGATTTATGGTATGTGACATATACAATGACTATTGATGAATCAGACTAGAGATTATGTTTATATATTTATAAGTATAGGCATAGGGAAACTTGGTTTTTCCATGTTGAGTGGTTAGTTAAGAGTTAATGAATGACTGAATGTACAGTATTACTCTTAATGTTATTGCAACAGTTCAAACTTATATGCTCTCTATCAAACTGTATGATCATGTCAGCAATATTATTATGATATACCAAATACATCACTATTTATCTGTTTTAAGTAAATTAACTTAAAATGTCAGCCTAAACTTAACTTGTCTGGAGTTATTGTCTGCTCTTAAACTGCAATGACCCAAAATTATGATTATATTGCTTTTGGTATGTACATAAGTCTTTAAAAAGCTAACTTCTTGGTGAATAACAACCTCTGATCATTGTGACACAAGATTTAATGTCCATCAAGGAATCCTTGTTTACACATCTATATAATAGTACAACTTGTACAACCTTTCTTTTAAAAACTCACAGATTTCCTTGTCTACAAGAATGTAAACATTTCCTTCTTACAATTGAGGTTTTGACATCAAAACAAAAGAAAAGTAATTTATATGTTTGACTATAATGTACATAAAGTATGAATTTGTCAATATAAGGCACAGTCAGTACTTGGGAATGTCCCATTTTGTAAATTAATTAGACAGCTGTAGAAACCTATAAAAGTGACATGGGACATGTCCCATTATAATATTTAGCTTTGACGTTACATATTTCTATACAGTCACATGTACATACAGTATGAATTCCTTTCTTTTGTCTTTTATAAATTAATGGTGTCAAAACCTCAATGTAATTTGTCAAGAAGGAAATGTTTACATACTGGTAGACAAAAGAGCATTGTGTGTAAAGAAGGCTGGATAAATTATACATACTAAATGTCTAAACAACTCAAGTATTGATTCTTTGTTGGCTATTAAACTTTGTATCGTTTACTTAATTAATGCATGTTTGATATATATACTTGGTTGCTCTAATTATCAAACCATTGAGAAACCAAGTACAGTAAATATTGCAGTGTAATGGAAAAGAATATAATTCTGTATTATTATGTAGAGAGTACTATTAATTTGTGAAGGACTTCTATAGATGCCTGATTATTTCAACCCTATTTGTGCATGAACAATTAAAAATCAAAATTAAAACATTAACCATCTATTATCTTATAAACTAAAGTAGCTAAGCACATAAGTCAAGTTACAAAACTGTATTAGTAAATTAAAATGCACAAATATCAAGCTGATAGATTGATCCCTGAGGACCCTGACAATAAACTTTAGAATTTTATTAATCCAGGAAGTAACAACATATATACAGCTGTTATATATGTTAAAATGCTGTAGGGATGTGCTATTTTGAAGTTCATTGCCATATTCAAAAAATAGTAGAATAATTAGAGTCAACTGATTTTGTAGATGTCAATTGAGATAAATAGCCTTTGTAAATAGTCCTTGTCTACTAGAATAAAACATTTCCTTCTTCATAAATTATAATTGAGGTTTTGACATCAAAACAAAAGAAAAAGCAATTTATACATTTGACTATAATGTGCATAAAGTATGGATTTGTCAACAGTCAGTACTTGGGAATGTCCCATTTTGTAAATTAATTAGACAGTTGTAGAAACCTACAAAAGTTACATGGGACATGTCCCAGTATAATATTGAGCTTTGACGTTACATATTTCTAATAGTCACATGTATGTACAGTATGAATTCCTTTCTTTTGTCTTTTATAAATTAATGGTGTCAAAACCTCAATGTAATTTGTCAAGAAGGAAATGTTTACATACTGGTAAACAAAGAGGATTGTGTGTAAAAAAGGTTGTATGAATTATACATACTAAATGTCTAAACAACTCAAGTATTAATTCTTTGTTGGCTATTAAATGTTGTATCGTTTACTTAATCAATGCATGTTTGATATATATACTTGGTTACTCTAATTATCAACATTGAGAAACCAAGTGCAGTAAATTTCGCAGTGTAATGGAAAAGAATATAATTCTGTATAAACTTAATGAAAAGTATTGATTGACTCAATTTAGCACCATAAAAGTCTTGATCCAAAGGAAATGTACCACACCTATAGGAACACAAAATGTGCTACCACTATCTTAGACACTACTTACTATATTTCACAGGTTAGGGTTCTATGGCAATGTGTACAATATATATTATTAATTACAATGCTACATTGATTTTACATGTTAACTTCATCCAACAAAATTCATTTCTCCCTTGAAATTATAAATTATGTCTACATCTGTCCATTCTCTATGCTATATTATTTTGAATGTTAATAATTAGATATTGTTGTGCTAGATGCATTCTAATATTAATATAGATATAAATATTGTATGGTGTAATTAAGATAATGAATTCAATTTTGATCCATATTAACTTTTGCTTTGCAAACACACATATAAACAAAAGACAAAATTACTATAAACTTTCTATATACACAAGTATGGTAATCCACAATAAGTATACAACCAGTATTATCATATTAAAGTAAAATTCCATTCCACATCAGCGTTCTATCTAGAATGTTTTTTTGGGGGGGTGGGGGGGGGCGGAGAAGTTGACTTCCAATGCACTTTTAGCTTTATTGAATAACATGCTGCGAATAACTAAAGAGAATAAACAATAATTATTAATTACAATGCTATTTTTCTTTTCTTGACTGTTTTGTAATTTTCAATAATTTTTTCCTGTGTTTCATCTGTTAAACGTTCAGGTCCTTCAATACATATTCTCATTGCATGCTCTAATATTTCTTCTCTCATCCTGCCTCTCAATCTTGTTTTTATTAATTTCATGCTACTAAATCACTGTAATTTTTTTTTTGGGGGGGGGGAGGGAGTTACTGAGTTTGGGGTGTTTAGGGTTGGTCTAGGTGTCAATATGTTTAACGTTACTGTGCGCATGCGCTAATAGCTAGCGTTGGCACTAAAACGGAATCGGCGTGCTATATAAAGCTCTGCTTGACTGCAACCATTACACATAGCAGTTCTCCCTCGTTTTGTCAATTATATACTGCAAAGACATGGCTGTTCCTAGTATCGGTGGTCCATATGGTCCTCTCTTAATGAACAAAGATGTGGCTCAACTTGCAGAATCGGTATGTGCGTGCGTGTGTGTAACATGTATGTATTTAATAGTAAATCAACTTATACTAATTTTTATTCGCTACATGTCAACAGCATAGAGTTGAATTGGAAACCAAGTTGGGCAGGCTTGATATGTTTACTCCTATCCTTGTTCGTACTCAAGACGTGTCTGTTGGAACTAACTTCCTTATCAAGGTACTGGTATAATAATTATTTATTCTTATTAATATTATCTATTTATTTGTATAGATTCAGACAAGTGAAACTAAATGCTGCCATGCAATGATTTGTGTTGGATCAGATAAGAATGATAGTTGCCTTAATTTCTTCCAAGGAGATTTGGATCTCTATGAGCCATTGCGACCTGTTTACATTACAGTGCAAATGGCATGATCCACACATCACCATGATACCGTGCATGGTGTGTGACTATGAACGTACTACTTAGGACTACCATTTAGTCAATTTTTGTAGAGTTTTTTGCTGCCTTTTTTTGTAAAATTTTTATTAATATATGTTTGCAATAAAATTTTCTTTAAACTTATGAAACATGCCATGATGTAAGTACAAGAAAGAAGATAATGTACCAGAATAATCTAATCTATAGTTTTAAAATGATGACTGGAGAATGAAGTAAAACAAAGTTTTCTATTGAGGTTGTATAAACAAGAAACAAGCAATTTATATAGTTACTAATACAGTCTTATCAGTTATCATGCATTACTCCAATGGGTGAATAATAAACAATAAAGTTAACTGAAAGAATAATTAACTTGAACACTCCACTTAAATCATATAGGGTTTTTAATAAGAGTTTAAAATTGTCAGCCCCAAAAATAAATATAATGTTTCATTGCTCTGTGGTTTATACATCCTTAAGATTTTGTTAATGGAGCAGCAACAGCAGTTACTGAAATTAATCTCAATCTACGATAGGAATTTTTTGTAGTCACATGCAACAATTATACAGAGACAGTACACGTCCTAGTTTTTGGGGATGCTGTATTCAAGTTCATTTGTATATATGTGCAATTTTAGTCTGTTCATCTCACTATTATACCATATCATGATACTTTTACTTATAAGTATTAAAATTCAATTCCAGCACAATGAATTAAATACTAAATGCAACTAACTGCACATGCTAGGAAAACTAATTATTGACTTTTATGAGGACTGTGGAATATATTGTTAATAGTGGTGGGTAATTTTAACACATCAATTTGTTATTTCTATTTCATGTCACTCAATAGTTTTCCCTTTTGATGTGGTCATTGTTAAATAGACATCATACAATATCCATGATTGTCATTTTCTAATACTAATAATTACATTACCCAATGAATCTAATAATTGTTTATTTCAACTTTATATGAGTTCTAAATTTGATTTGTATCTACCTATAACAGATACTATAATGTTTGTTAGTATATAGGTATAAATAATACATTTGATGATATTTTCTTGTAACTACTCTCGTATGGCTAGTGTCAGTGTGTCATAAGTCTACACACAGCTATAATAAATCCATAATTATAAATGTTTACAAAAGTCACTCAATCAACATAACCTGTACAAATATTGTAATGTTTACTAGTCCTTTAACTTCATACATCAACACATATACAATTTAATGACTGCCATACTCATATGAGAAATTCAATTTTATACTTTTAAATAACACATCAAATTTAGCAGTCTAATATCATTTGCAAACAGGTTTTTTAAACCTGTTAACATTATTTGTGGGTAATTTCACTGTTAAATAATTACAAGCAGAATAAACATATCTCTAATCATATCTTAAATGCTTATGTGATTAGTCACATTTACTCTGTATGTCAATCTTCACAAGGAAATGTTTACATAGGTAGTTAAAGAGATATCATGTGGTTTCTAATGGTGATAAAAGACAATACTAATAGTAAGGTGTAGAAGGTCACCGTATGGCTTAATCTTAAACACATGTAACAAATACAACTATAAATTAATTTGACTCATATATAGAATAAAAATAATTTGACAAATTAGTTCAAACTAAAACTAACTGATAGGTTATTGCAATTGGACTAATTCACAAATGCCACACAAGAGTATCTACTATAGACAAGTGTATGTACTGCAAGGACAATCTTTTTATGTAACAATTGACTCAAAATGAATTCTATTGAAGAATTACTTCATAACAACTTTACTAAAATACCAAAATGCTTCATATATTAGCATTAAATGAAATGCTAGTGTATATATGTATATACATCACTGTTAAAATAGACTGGTTGTTAAAACCAATTCATGGAATTTAGTTTGCATATATGGACAACTATGTAAAATCTTTTTATTTTCTGATTTATGGTATGTGACATATACAATGACTATTGATGAATCAGACTAGAGATTATGTTTATATATTTATAAGTATAGGCATAGGGAAACTTGGTTTTTCCATGTTGAGTGGTTAGTTAAGAGTTAATGAATGACTGAATGTACAGTATTACTCTTAATGTTATTGCAACAGTTCAAACTTATATGCTCTCTATCAAACTGTATGATCATGTCAGCAATATTATTATGATATACCAAATACATCACTATTTATCTGTTTTAAGTAAATTAACTTAAAATGTCAGCCTAAACTTAACTTGTCTGGAGTTATTGTCTGCTCTTAAACTGCAATGACCCAAAATTATGATTATATTGCTTTTGGCATGTACATAAGTCTTTAAAAAGCTAACTTCTTGGTGAATAACAACCTCTGATCATTGTGACACAAGATTTAATGCCCATCAAGGAATCCTTGTTTACACATCTATATAATAGTACAACTTGTACAACCTTTCTTTTAAAAACTCACAGATTTCCTTGTCTACAAGAATGTAAACATTTCCTTCTTACAATTGAGGTTTTGACATCAAAACAAAAGAAAAGTAATTTATATGTTTGACTATAATGTACATAAAGTATGAATTTGTCAATATAAGGCACAGTCAGTACTTGGGAATGTCCCATTTTGTAAATTAATTAGACAGCTGTAGAAACCTATAAAAGTGACATGGGACATGTCCCATTATAATACTGAGCTTTGATGTTACATATTTCTATATAGTCACATGTACATACAGTATGAATTCCTTTCTTTTGTCTTTTATAAATTAATAGTGTCAAAACCTCAATGTAATTTGTCAAGAAGGAAATGTTTACATACTGGTAGACAAAAGAGCATTGTGTGTAAAGAAGGCTGGATAAATTATACATACTAAATATCTAAACAACTCAAGTATTGATTCTTTGTTGGCTATTAAATTTTGTATCGTTTACTTAATTAATGCATGTTTGATATATATACTTGGTTACTCTAATTATCAAACCATTGAGAAACCAAGTACAGTAAATATTGCAGTGTAATGGAAAAGAATATAATTCTGTATTATTATGTAGAGAGTACTATTAATTTGTGAAGGACTTCTATAGATGCCTGATTATTTCAACCCTATTTGTGCATGAACAATTAAAAATCAAAATTAAAACATTAACCATCTATTATCTTATAAACTAAAGTAGCTAAGCACATAATTCAAGTTACAAAACTGTATTAGTAAATTAAAATGCACAAATATCAAGCTGATAGATTGATCCCTGAGGACCCTGACAATAAACTTTAGAATTTTATTAATCCAGGAAGTAACAACATATATACAGCTGTTATATATGTTAAAATGCTGTAGGGATGTGCTATTTTGAAGTTCATTGCCATATTCAAAAAATAGTAGAATAATTAGAGTCAACTGATTTTGTAGATGTCAATTGAGATAAATAGCCTTTGTGAATAGTTAATTGATATGTGTAATTCATATTTAGTAATTCCACAGGCATATTTTCATATTATAATTAATTTTGACAATGAATGATAATCAATTAAGTAATAAAATAATTTGTTGCCAGAGTGATTAATTAGAGAAATTATGACTACAAAACACGTAATTGTAACACATTTTAAAACAATAGAAGAATAAGTAACCTGCTTTCTTATCTTTGGCTTTATGTATAATGAATTAACAAATGTATATGACTTCCTAAACAAGGAAGTGTTTGCATTAGAGGCAATCAATTCATTTAAGGCTGGCAATCTTAATTAGCATACATACTATTATAAATATTTAGGTCAAAAAGACATATGTACAGTTACAATGGGTATTGTACAGCTTTTCATGATTAGTCTCTGAATTTTATTGACAACTAGATGGTTACCCTTACTGATGCCTAATTAAAGTTACCATCACTAGTTTCATTCTCTAGTTCTATATCCAAGTTAACATCAGACACATTGAATTGGATTATAACATTATTAGATATTGTTGCAACTATTTATAAATAGGTATGCAGATCACTTATTCAGCTGTGGTCCCACCTCTTTGGCCATGTGCTGTGAATTCCATCTTGATGACACAATTTTCAGAATAAAAATGCAATTTTAACATGGATCATGCTATACAGGTGGCAGCCATAAAAATGAAAATGTAAAGTTTACAAAAAATTAATGATTTAAATGAGCATCAAAACAAAAAAGTATTTTGTTGACAAACCATTAAAAAATATAACAACATAGCTGTTTGTCATATAACAATATAATAATAATACATGTAATTGGACAATATAATTACATTGATGGCATCATAAAATAATAACTATTTTCCCTCAAAGTTTAGGATTTATTTTGGTGCCAAATATAATATGCTCTGATGCTTTGTCCCCTCCATCCAAATTAGGAATAAAGCTTTGATAGGTAGGATCTATAATAATTAAGATAACCAGCAATGGCCTATAAGTGATGGATATTAATACCTTTGTGTAAAAATCTTCTTAGAAAAGTGTTACATAATTTCATGTTAATATCAAAGACTATATATTTGTCTAGTCTTGATTGATACTTCATTGATATATTTGGAATGACAAATGGAATATCCATTTGATTTATATGTACTGATCCCCTATATTAAAATAAATACTTAACAATATGTACAGATTACAAGTCTATACTAACTCTTATTATTAGGGTTACTGTAGATTGGAAAAGTTTAATTGTGAAAAAAAGTTCAAACATTGAACAACGCATGAAAAATTAACACACTAAGATAATTACACATTGAAATATTCATGTTAGGAATATTTATGGTATGTAATATATGCATTACATAGTGGTATTGAAAGTGTACATAGTGCAGCTAAGACTGAGATGGTTCTTTTGAGATATCTGAAACCTACATTTGGCCTGCCGGATCCAAAATGCTCTGTCATCCTCCGTACAGCCACAGACAATTGCTTAATAAATTTTCGTGCACGCCTCTTGCATTCAAGATTTTTCAACATATTTTTACATGAAACTTTGTAATGTGAAAGTTTCCTAATCTATCATATACATCATATTAATAGTCTATGTACTAAAGCTATATAACTACAATAATATGAACATACCTTACTGTCAATAGGGAGGACTCCGAGATACCTATAAAAAGTGAAAAAATCAGAATTTTAAAGCTAGAAACTGTACAATTGTACTTTAATCTACACAAATATTGTTTGATCATAAGGTGATCTCATATTGTACCCACAATTGTTTGGTCTTTTGAAGCTTAAAAACACTGTGGAGGTTGCTCTTAAAACTTTTAAATTCTTACTAACGTTTACAGAAGTAGACAAAATCAGAGTAGATGAAGTGAGAATAGGAAAGATACAAAGTGTAAAATATTAGCTTACCATTTTCGTTTGGAGATTTTAATAGTTTTAAAACACCTTCTAAATTCATAGCCCATTTAAGAAATACATAACTGTTAATAAAAACTACTGGTTGTGTTAATCCAACAGTGTAAAAGTCTTGATCCAAAGGAAATGTCCAAATGTCAAGTGCTATACCACAACTATAGGAACACAAAGTGAAGGAAATCCTTTTAGCAATAAGACTTTATCTAACTATTTTATAAAGAAAATCAAGTTACATTACACTAATAATACATACAACACAATCTAGAGTAGAAATTATATGACTACACGTATTGTAATAACTAAACAATACACTGTGTAAAAAAAAATCAGAAAGTCATCCAATGACTTACTGAAACTAAAGAACAGATATACCATAGATCGGGAAAGTTTCGTTGTTAAAAAAAATTTGAACATTGGACGATGTACGAAAATAAATTACATGAACATTATTACACATTGAAATATTTACAGTATATAATACACGTGTTATGTCGTGGTAATACAGTGTTTAAGGTGAATATGGCTCTTTTGAGATATCTAAAAACAACAGATGGACTTCCAGACCTAAAAGGTTCTCTATGATCTTCCATGAAGCCACAAGCAATTAATTGCTCAGGCAAATGAAGAAGTTAGGGAGGCAAAATATTCGGGATTAATAAATTTTTGTACACACCTCTTGTGTTCGAAGTTTTTTAACACGTAAACTTTTACATGGAACTTTTGTAACACGAAAGTTTCCCGATCTATGGTAGTATTATACACATACAGTATTAATCCTGGGATTCAGTCTTTTAAGAAAGCATTTTTAATATGACCCATTTTAAATCACAACTTACACAAATCTTGGATCTTCTCTGAGAGCAGTCAATGCTGTTGCTGCACCAAATGAGTGACCTACCACAGCAGCTAAGTCAAGATCAAGTCGATTTACAAATTGGGAGAAGTCATAGTCTCCTCCCATCATATTATATATCTGTCCTCCATTGTTTAGTGTATGAAGAAGTTCTAACGACTGACATACTTCACGACTTCTTATTTTGACCTACAATATAAAAGGTAACAACATAACTAAGAGAATATCACAACCATGTCTTCATATATAATGTTTTTGCATATAAAGAAAATTATCAATTGTTTAACAGCACAGTCTTATACGCACAACTGGCATCTGTTCTTTACAATAGATCATACAAATATTCCATAACTAACGCAACATTACATATAGCTCAAAGATATAACAATATTGCTAATTATTAAATATTATTCACAGATATAGTGTAGAAATACCTGCTTGTTTCTTAATGAAAATTCATCATCTCCAGGTTTTAGATGAGGTATCCATTCATCTACATATTGATTATAATCTCCCTCCTTTACTCCATGTCCAGGTATACGATACAAACTAGTACAAGCAGATCCATCTTTGTGTTCTACAGCAGCAATCACATAACCATGAGATGCTAGGTCAATACAAACACCATTATATGCACTACGAAATGCACCCAATCCATGTGAGAACACAATGATTGGTAGAAGACCTATGTTGAATATTAATTATTATATTAACACTGATACTTTTGCTAACCTGTTATATCAGTACATGGAATAAACATTTGTGATGATGAAGTAGGTTTAATAAGAGGTGCTCCATAAAGTGCAGGAACACCAGGATCTAATAAGTACATGTAAATAACAATTACTTGTGATCTCTGTCATTAAGTGTGTGGAAGTTGTTACGTAGTAAGAAGTAATACATACCATTTATCACCCCATTAATAGATATATATCCTTAGAATATGTGTAATATTAATGCCATAATACTGTATATTTTAGCTTAAAGAGTGAAGAGTGCTTTTATGTACATTTTTATGGATCATCAACTTATTTGTATGTAGCCATGGAAACATAATATTACATGTCATCATTAAATATAATTATACATATATAATGTTCTCAATATATACACCATATTACCATATGTGTTTTCACTTACTGACATAACAAGGAAGAGGTGGAGAATCAAAAAAATCAGAAGTCTGCCCTTCCAAGAAATCCACGGTTTTTTCTAGATAATTTGGATGTGGTGACCAATGAGCATACTTATACTGGGTAGCTAGTCCAGATTGAGTTGGATAAAACAATCTGATAAGTAGACCTGGTTCTTGCATTAAATCAACACATCCCACTTCATATTGACCTGAAGGTAATGGTAGTCCAGTTCCACCTGTAGGCAGTTCAGTTTGATTTCTTGTCCCAAATTTACTTGAGGTAGCCATTTTTCGAAGAAATGCTGTACAATCTCTCTTGAAGAATAGTTTGTTGAAGAAGCTACTGATCATAGCCCCTCCCCTCAAATATAATGTAATTCATTGGTTAATCTATGACATCATTTTACAAAACCATAACTATTAATAATAATATGCTTTAGGATGGTTCTGTATTAGTACCAAATATAATATGCTCTGATGCTTTGTCCCCTCCATCCAAGTTAGGAATAAAGCTTTGATAGGTAGGATCTATAATAATTAAGATAACCAGGATTGGCCTATAAGTGATGGATATTAATTACCTTTGTGTAAAAATCTTCTCAGAAAAGTGTTACATAATTTCATGTTAATATCAAAGACTATATATTTGTCTAGTCTTGATTGATACTTCATTGATATATTTGGAATGACAAATGGAATATCTATTTGACTTGTATGTACTGATCCCCTATATTAAAATAAATACTTAAACAGTAACATGTCATAAACTAGTATCAATACTGCTACATATGGTATTCATAATGTTGTCTAACTACTATAAGCATGATACCTTACTGTCAACATGGAAGACTCTGATATACCTATATAATGAAAACAATATCACAATGTTAGAATTAAAGCTAGATACAATACATGTCAGTGTAAACTACAATATAAATTATACATCATAATAGTATTATATAATATTATATAACATTGATTATCAGATAGTAAAGATTACCATTTTCATTTGAAGATTTTAAAAGTTTTAAAACACCTTCCAAATTTTTAGCTTGTTTTAGAAATTCATAGCTGTTAATGAAAACTACTGGTTGAGTTAATTTGGCAGTATAAAACTCTTGATCCAAAGGAAATGTCCAAATGTCAAGAGCTATACCACACCTATAGGATCACAAAATGAAACATCAATCAATTACTGCCACTATTTTAGACACTACTTTACTATGCAAAGAATATTTTATAGGTTAGGATTCTATAGCAATGTGTTATGCATATACAGTGTTTATTATTATGATCATTAATTACAATGCTACATTGATTTTACATGTTAACTTCATCTAACAAAACTTCAATTCTTCCTTGAAATTATAAATTATGTATGCGTCTGTCCATTTCATATACTCTATTATTTTGATTGTTAATAATTAAATTATTGTTGTGCTAGATATATTCTAATATTAAAATAATTATAAATATTGTATGGTAATCAATGAATTAAATTTGGATCCATATTAATTTACACACACATACACACACAGAACAAACATAAACAAAAACAAAATTACTACAAGCTTTCTATACATAAGTATGGTCCTAAATTGTAGTCCACTATAAATATGCAACCAGTATTATTATTTTAAAGTAAAATGCATACACATGATAAACTCATAATTAGTGTTCTTTAGTTGGAATAAAGTTGAAATTAGATATATATCACAACTTACACAAATCTTTTATCTTCTCTGAGTGCAGTTAGTACTGTTGCTGCACCAAATGAATGACCTACCACAGCAGCTAAGTCAAGATCAAGTCGACCTACAAATTGAGAGAAGTCATAGTCTCCTCCCATCATATTATATATTTGTCCTCCATTGTTTAGTGTATGAAGAAGATCTAATGACTGACATACTTCGCGACATCTTATTTTGACCTACAATATTGACAATTCCTATCCATAACTATAGATGGAGCAATAATAGATGCACTACAAAACAAATCATAACATGTATTTTCATCCAACCTGTCTGCTTCTTAATGAAAAGTCATCATTTTCTGGCATCTGATGAGGTATCCATTCATCTACATATTGATCATAGTCTCCCTTTTTTACTCCATCTCCAGGTATACGATGCAAACTAGTACAAGCAGATCCATCTTTGTGTTCTACAGCAGCAGTCACATAGCCATGAGATGCTAGGTCAATACAAACACCACTATGAGAACCACGAAATGCAACCAACCCATGTGAGAAAACAATGACTGGAAGACGACCTATGTTTAATAATGATGATTAATTCATAAAGCTTGTAGTCACATTATATCATAAATATCAGATTTGTGTTCAACTATAAACTTCCACTAACCTGTTACATTACTCAATGGAATAGACATTTGTGACAATGAAGTTAGTTTAATAAGAGGTGCTCCATAAAATGAAGAAATACCTGGATCTAAATGGTATACAAATGATCACTATCATAACAAGGTGCCTTTTAAAACAAAAAAAGAAAACAAAACCGGAATGGAAACTGTTTTCATAAGTATCAATACTTGTCCTGTCATTCTTATTACCAAACTGGCTAAGGTGATTTGCAAGTGTGTGTTATCTTTTTCCTCCCAAAATGACAAGTGAAAGTTCCTTCATATGTTTTAGTGTTACAAGTAAGGGTATTACCAATCTAACACTCAACATCAAGAAAAAATTGTGAGTTTAGGTAATAGGAAAGTAACAGAGGCCTATACAATTTTGCAAGAGCAGCTAGTACAAAACTCAAAGATTTAGATTACTTAAGAATTAAGAGTATATAATATTTATAGGCCTAATCTTTACTGTTCTACTATAACTGTATTTGGTTGTTCTGTTGCCCCATTTATTCTACCCCACATATTTGAGGGTCTCTATGAGCAAACCTGCATCATTACTTAAAGAAAATTGTGTCTAAAGTAACAATGAAAGCTCACCATACTTAAAACATATCTCTATACTAATGAACAAGCTAATAATTAAACCTTTAATACAGTTTACATTGAAGTAAGATATCAAGTCTATACCAGCAATGCAAAAAACACTTCAGTTTTCACTTACCAACATAACAAGGAAGAGGTGGAGAATCAAAAAAATCAGAAATGTGGCTTCCCCAGAAATCCACAGTTTTTTTCAGATAATTTGGATGTGGTGACCATTGAGCATATTTATACTGGGTAGTTAGTCCAGATTGAGTTGGATAAAACAATCTGATAAGTAGACCTGGTTCTTGCATTAAATCAACACATCCCACTTCATATTGACCTGAGGGTAATGGCAGTCCTGCTCTACTTGTAGGGAGTTCAGTTTGACTTTTTGTCCCTAATTTACCTGAGGTTATCATTCTTAAAAGTAACACTATGAAGTAAGCCCTTAAATAAAAGTCTTCCTGAGAATTACACTATAATACATGTATTCACTTCCTGTGAATCTGTACAGTTAGCCCCTCCTTTAATAATAGAATGTAATTCTGAAAAGGTACATAATATTAAATACCAGAAGAAATCAATATTTTAATGGCATGGTCCATAGTACTTGGCTGCTACTATGTGTGAAGAATTGGTACTGATCACAGTCTTTTTCATGAAAGGTTTTTCACCTTGAGAACATTTTGGCCTTAGACATCCCAACGATCTAAAACAATTAAACACGGTATATAATATTGCAAGCATAATATCTAACATTAAGCAACAGATATGAATTTTTCAGTTCTATTCAAAGAGGTACAATAAATACAGTGACTATTTATGAGTTGCTAACCCAGATGTACAAACTATCTAGCAAAAATTGATTTAGAGTTTAATATATAAACCTTCTTGTCAAAGAATTCAACTACCTTTATTTAGCTATCAGAAAGGATGTGTAATAGTAAAAGTTAGAATTCCTGTTAGATGCTAAATTGTACTAGGGTCATCATTTAAAAATTATATTACTTGTACAAGTCAAATAAATTTTCAGAAGTCTCCGTAACTATTAACCATGTAAGACCCTATAATTATAAGTGAATACCTTGAGGAGGAGGGCTGTAAAGTAAACAATGTCTCTTTACTTGCACTCATTTTGAGTTTGATTGATGAAGACTGGGACATTGCCTGCTTATCTCTCAATTTCTCCTCATTAGCACACCATTTGCATTTCCTCAGACCATCAACTATCATAAATTAGGTCTGACACATTAATACCGTAACTTTAGACACTTACTAGCTTTGCCAATGGCTTGTGGTTTTCCATGTCTACGAGCAACATCTAAAGGATTATTACCCTCTTTATTATGAATTCCTGAATTAGCACCATGTTGTAACAGGCAATGGTAAGCTTCAGAATGACCTCCTGTAGCAGCAAAGTGTAGTCCAGTGTTACCTGCATCTATAATAAATGGATTACAAAGTGTATTAACTCAACGAATATTGTAACTTGTTCTAGAGAAGCATGAGTTGATTCATGTACATAAAGTGTCAATAATAATGGTTTCATTATGTATTTTTGGTCTTTCCAAACTATAATATTGTACAAACTATAACAATATCCATAGCATATTATGACATACAATCTGTAGTATTTGGTCCAAGTCGATCTGTAGCTAGTACCCAATGAAGACAATCTACAGCATTACTCTGAGCAGCCTAAATAAGACAATATTGATAATGTTTGTTTAATTCTAATATCTATATTTACCCGATGAATAATGTTTCTTCCTTTGTGATCGACATCAGAACATTTTGCCCCTTTTTTCAATAACATCTTCAGACACTCTACCTGATCATGAGAAGCAGCTTCATGAGCAGGTTGACTCCCAGTCAGATCACCTATGAAAGAAATAACATTATAAACCAAACATTGCCATATCAAGTTTAACAACTAGTCATATCATCTACCTTGAGTAATATCCACTGCACTTTTTAACAGTAAACTTAAGCAATCAAGGCTACCATATTGAGCAGCATAATGAGCAGGAGTTTTACCCTCACAGTCAATGGATTCTATTTCTGCTCCTCTTTCCATTAAACATTGAATAATAGAGGGATGATTTTTAATGGCAGCAAGATGAACACCAGTCCTGTTGAAGTTATCTTCAAGGCAAATGTCACTTCCTATATAAGACAACAAGATGAAGAATGAATATGTCTTTCCCTATTATATGCACAACTCAGTCAATACTAATATTTATATGTTTTTTATGCGCAGCCAATCAAAATTTAATATTCACTTAAGTGTATTATGCTTAAACTCTGACCTTGGTTACATAAAAGATTAAGGCAATTTACTTCACCATGAAGAGCACAGTAGTGAGCAGCTGAACGTCCTAAATGGTCCACATAATCCAGATCAGCTACCTCGGGTATTAATAACTGAATGATCTTAACATGGCCACCAATACAAGCCTCATGTAATGGTGTTTGTTTGTTAAGTGAGCATGCATCAACATTACTTCCAGAAGAAGTGAGAAGCTGAACTATAACTAAGTGTCCAAGACTACATGCAATATGAAGTGGAGTCCGCTTATGCTTATCATAAATCTTTACACTGGCACCCTCTTTAAGAAGATGCTTAACTGTTTCTATATCTCCTTGCTCAATAGCCTTAAATAACAGTTCAGATAAATTGCTTGTTTTAAAGGAATCAACTGGCTCTGTTAAGAAGATTTGCTTATTGGCAATGGTACTAGATATTAATGCATGATCCTCTTTAAAATCTTGTTCTATTTGCAATGATGTATCAGACGTTGTGTCACTGCTACTGCTAAAATGAGAATCTAAACAAAAAATATCAAATAATTAACACTAAGTCTAACTTGCATTTTATCATTGTAACATGATATATTCCACTATTTACACTTGTTGTTATCAACCAAACTAATAATTATAGAAGTGTCTTCAATTATAATTATGGTGATGGATCACTGGGAGTACTAGTCTCATAGGTCAGGTTGTCCATTTAGTAATGGATCTGGTTCACAAGACTAAGAATCAAGGGTTGAGTCTAGTTCACAAGAATAAGCAAATGAATGTGGTTAGTTGGGTCTTATATAGTATCTTATAGAATATCACTGATTTACAGGCAAGATTTGATGCAATGCGTTAAATGTTCAGAACTATGGACTCCTTGATGGGTAAATAACTATTGTCAAAACTAACAACTGTATTACCTTCCTCATCTTCATTAGTTTTTTCATCTTCATCACTCTCATCACTACTAACATTAGCAGATCCACTACTGCCCTCGCGACTAGTTCTATTATCATAAGAATCAGATAAACTTGAGTCACCACTAGAAAGACACTGATCTGATGGTACTTTTTTATCACTAGATTGCGTCTTTGTGTCTCCTGGCTCTGTCATCTCATAGGTAACCATATTTGTGGACTTGGTGTCAATATCACTGTGAAGAGTGGAGTTATCTGAAGAATGAGTACTAGCCTGAGATAGGCTTTGTACAGACTGTTGTACACTCAATACGCCAACATCAGAGTCAAATCTACTAGACATACTTATTTCTACTCTAATATCCAAGTTGTTAAAAATTTGAACGATCAGCTCCACCCTAGACACGTATTAATTTTCATAATTATTTGCAGCCACGCCCAATAATTAATTAGTATCAACTAAGGGCTATAGAAATGAGTGAAGTTTTACGTGTTTTGTTTGGCTGGATACCTATTATTGGTCACTATTTCAGACCCCAAACTCCACCAGCACAGATAACTCCTCCAAAAGACTTTCCTTCTGCTAAAGTAGCTATTATTGGAGGTGGTATTGGTGGTTGTAGCGCTGCCTATTTCCTTAATGAATTGTGTGGTGATGCTGTAGATATACATGTCTTCAACGACGATCCTGTGGCAGGTGGAAGATGTGCTGTGATTGAATTAGAGGGGAATACGTATGAGGCTGGAGGAGCCGTTATACACGATAGTAACAAGTATCTGGTTGGATTTCGTGAGAAATTTGGTGAGTAAGATCAATAAAAATGACAAGTACTCTAAGATGGGACTAGTCTCATGTAGCCACCTTCTTGAGAAAGGGCTAGCAAAACAAGACTAAGTCATTAACTATCTCTAAAAAGTTAATCCCTCTGTTTCTTGTCACACAAATAATATTGTAATCTTTATCATTAGATAGCACTACCAATATGTGCTGATATTTTTTGTGTATTGAAATATTAAACTAGAGGATCATTACTTTCACTTCAATAGTACAAATTACATGTAGAGGCCATTTTACCTCTCAAGTATTATAGACTTTGACCTTTAATTAATAAGGTGACCACACCTTCATTGTTGAGAATGATATGATATCTTTTACATATAGGTTTAACTGAGTTCAGTACCAAAACATTACCCTCTCTTCCTCTGGCTATATTCAATGGGCAACGATTTGTCCTTCACCTTGGTTTTTCTAGTATTTTAAACAATCTAAAAGTATTATGGAACTATGGCTGGAGTTTGATACGTATGAACCGTAATGTAAAGTTTGAAATAGAGAATTTTTCCACCATCTATAACATGCAAGCTAAAGGACAATCATTCCAGACAGTACCAGATATGTTAAGGGCAATGGGAGGAGACACGTTTGTCCAAGAAACTCAAGTAAGGATACACACATTTCCTATAAAGCAACTATTGCTATTAGTCAATTATAATCTTGTTATTAAGACGTGAAAAATTCTAGTCTTACTTTGTCACACCCACTTTTGTTAATAAACTGTCATGATTAAATAAGAATTTATGACCAACTTCAGCAAACATATACAAAATATTTATAACTTCTAATGTTTTAGTTGTTTTCTAAACTTCCTTACAGGTCACTGCTAACAATTACTTCAAAAGTGGACTTGGTTGGAATGACAAATTAGTTGATGACTTAGTATGTGCTGCAATGAAAGCAAATTATACACAAGATAACAACATTGCTGCATTTGCTGCATTTGTCTCACTAGCTGGTATGCAAGATAGTAGTCTTTGGTCTGTTGTTGGAGGAAACTACCAATTAGCAGTGAAAGCATTAGAAGCATCAAAAGCTACATATCATGTTGCAAATGTGCTGAGTGTCACTCGTGTTGTTTCAGGGAGCACAAAATATATTGTGGACTATAAGTCATTAGAACCCTCTTCTCCAGAAATGGACTTTGCACGTACCACCACAACTTCAACCGATTTTGATGCTGTTATTGTTGCTCACCCTCTGAATGTATCAAAAGTTGCCTTCCACAATTTTAATAAGCCCATTTACACTCCCTCTGCTAAAACACCTTATCATCACACTATTGCAACATTCATCAAAGGAGATCCTAATCCCAAGACATTTGGATATTCTGGTCCTTCATATCCTCGTACATATCCATTAGATATCCTCACTAATGACCTTCAGAACTCTCCTGTTAATTTCTGTAGTATTGGTCACCAAATTCCTACTACCGTGACTGTGGAAGAAGCTAAAACGTATTGCAAACCTCTTCGTGATTTACCAACTCAGGTTTTTAAAATTTTTACTACTGTTCCTCTTACAGCATCAGATAAGGCAAAGTTGTTTCAATCAATTGAGTCTGAAGCTGTTAAAGAATGGTATGCCTATCCACACTACAATCCTCCAGAGCAATTTCCACCATTTGTACTGGATAATGGAGGACTGTTCTATATTAATTGTATTGAAAAAGCTGCCAGTGCTTTGGAAATGAGTGCAATAGGAGCCAAAAACGTTGCACTTCTAACAAAAGAATACATTTTACAACTGAAGAAGACTGTTTAATGATATGTATTTTATTTGATTTTTTGTTATCAATTGACTTTTATCCTTCAACCTTGTAAAGTCTAGACTACGTTATTACAATGAGTGACGTATTGTCTGTGACGTAATGTGAAGACAACGTGTATAAATGTGGTAGCAGACACTAGTTCTTCACTGAAAAAGAATGAACAATTCTTATCGTGGAGCTAAAATGGCTCCTATCATTAAGACGTATTTGCTGGTTTTCCTTGCCTGTATTTTTTCGAGTTGTTATGGCGAGTTAACAAGAGATCAAAAACAGTATCTTCTTGATCAGCATAACAATGCTAGATATGAACAAAAGGCTGCTAATATGAGACGAATGGTGAGTTCAATACATCACTGCTTCAATTTACAATTTATTCTTGTTCAAAGGAGTGGAGCCAACCTCTTGCTGAAATAGCAGAAGCTACAGCTCGTAGTTGTAACAATGAACCTGCTTCTAAAGATATCCTTTCAGCAGCTGTTGATTCTAAGTTTAGTTGGGTTGGTGAGAATCGTCAGTTACTTTCCTCAGCTGTTCAAGTCAACCAGTCTGTATTGAATCAAGTACTTAGTTGTTGGTTAACTGGGACTGCAGACTGTCAGTACAAGGAGATCAATCGAGATCAAGTGAGTATCACTACATTAAATAATATCATAAAGTGTATTGTTGACATACCTATACTAGCAAACAATGGTACATAAGTAATTTCAAACAATTATAATATTATAGATGTTGATTTAAATGACACTAATAGAGCATACAACACTAATAACACTGACTTGATGATAGTAATTTATAAGAGGTACATATTATTGATAATAACTAGCTGGTAGTAAAAGCGTATAATATAATTATCAGTGATTAATGAAAATCTAACCAACCATGCTGTCACCACATGTAGTTATAGTAATTTTTCTTATTCAAGAAATTCCACTGATTTTAGGTAATTAAAAGAGACATACATTAGACATAGTGAATTGTATGTAATAAAATGCACTGCCTTTTGTGTAGACTTGTACTTGTCAATTAAATATAGAACTCACACATCATATAAAATATTTTTTCTTTGTAGATCTTGTTTCCTAACACATATCTTATTGGTTGTGGTGCTGCATTCTTCTCTCCTGAACAAAGATGTCATGCCATTGATACTGGAGTTGTAGTAATATGTTTCTATGCACCAGGGTAATTATGATCCGTTTATTTAACTTAATCCAATTACAATAGTTACTATGTAAACTATATAGCATAATATAAATAACAAATTTACTGTTCTCTATTTCTTAGAACTGTTACTAGTGTTGTGCCTATCTCTGGAGAGTCTTGCAGTCAGTGTCCTGCTGATGCACCCAAATGTATTAATGGATTGTGTGGTGAGTTAACAATAATGATGTTATGACACTGTACGTAACAATAGAGTAGGTAGACCATATCAATAAAGTAAAGACAATAACAATGAAGTATGTAGATCATGACAGTATACAATTTATGTTTTCTACCTGCCATTTAAGATTTGTTTGTAGTATTCTTGTGTGTGGGTGTGATGATATACATTACAAATATGTTTATAATGTATATCATGATGTCACATGATGTACATTATAAACATTGAGTTGGATATGTTATGTTCATTACTATGACCAAAATAAAACATAGAAGAAATAGTATATTTTTTGGCACACACTGTGACAAAAAAATTGTAAGAAAATAAAACAGAATATAATTCACTCAAAATATCTCCTTCAAAACACCTTAAATATTCTTGTAAACTCTTCAAATATAGATCCCCAATTTTATTGCATTAAGAATGTTCTAGATACATGTAAACAACTAGCACATTCAAACAGTCATAGGACACTTAGTCATATAAAGGAATACCCACTTATTGTTAACACCTTAGGTAGGTATGTCATTAACACACAGCATATTTTCATACTTCAATACTCCAACACATACCTGTGATATGAACTGTCACATGATCCTACTTTATGTCACTGACATGACAACATTGAACTTAAATATTTAATTTGGCTCATATAAGTCCTTTACAACAGTATTTTATTACAATGTATAATGAAATAATATCCTCCCTGTGGGAAGACAAGAACTGAAATTAGACAAATCAGTCTTCATTACTACTTCAAATAACTTGTTTTCTAACAATTATGTTCCATATATCAACAATGTTATTCTCATAATTTGTATAATAGTATTGATAGATAGTTACTGCATGCATTGACAATGATCAATAAAAGAAACGTTAACCATAAAATATATGACTAAGTTCAAAACTTATAGTTTATTTTACAAGTCAACAAAATTGTCTTATTAAGCATTAGGCAATACACTTTGTTACTTCTAGTGCTACACCCAAAAAACAGGAAATTCACCAGATTTTTACAAGGTGTTGTTCCTCCCTCAAACACTCCAACTCATCTCATGATGTCAACATGCTACATCATTTGTTAGATACAATGTTTATGATAACCATATTTGTACTTAAAAATTTGGCTAAGTTAAATGTCACTGTTCCTTACCAATAGTATTTCCTTACATCCTATACTATCAAATTATATCTTCCCATTGATACTGAAGTAATCCAATTACTATCACTAACATGATCAATGCCTTTAAAATTAAGTATCTTCATTCTGTAGTGTACTGTTTCATAATATCAGCAATTAGTATAGTATGATTTCATTAGATTCTTCAGTATGATTGTTGGACAACTGTGTTGTCTTAATAATAATACTACCTATTGTACACATTATATCTATATTATGTACCTCTATAACATTCAAACCACTTTTTATTTTTGTTAGATTTGTAACCAGTTTCAAAATAGGTTCAAACTACCTACAGACATTGGTTAATAACTCTTTTTAACTATTTAGATAGTAACCCAAACACAACATTCCAATTAGGTAGTTAGCCAAGTTATCTCCTGATGTAAACATAATTTAACTATCATTAATTTTTAAGATAGTTTATGTAATTTAATACATGTAGCACTCTATGGTATACACAGGATAATAATAGTATGATATATGTTTTGATAAAATTTCTTTCTAGCACATACAGTGTGCCAAGCAGTCCTATAAACATTTCAGACCACTTGTTATGTATTTGTGTATATATCCATTTTTGCAATTTTAATATATTGTTGTATGTGATTTTCAAGAGTAATGAATGAAGGAAAACTACATCCTTTAAATGCTAACACATATAGCAACCACTGAAGTTCATTAACCCTAACTGCAAGCAATACAACAATGGGTGTGACTGAAAATGTTCTCACTAGCTTCTTCTTCTATATTTTTAGCATTCTATAGATAATAGCCTTCTACTGACATTGCTGCTAATTATATAATCTTTGTAGCTCTAGGATGATTTTTTAAATTATTATCTCTACTTAATAAACAGCAAATATGTATATAGTCATATCTATACTGTTGTTAATTATATCAAATGTACATTCACTATTTTTTACTATGTGCTCAATAACAAACAACAGTACAATGTAGTTCATTCAGTTATAAATGTTGTATTATGTACATCAAGTGATGATATATGTGATATTGATGTTTGATTATGTAATGACATAGTCAATAAGATTCCATTGAACAAGTTGTTTAAGTGAGCACCTTATTTGATGATTGTTTTACAGACTTCATTTGAAGTTTTACATTTTACATTATATTTCATACATAGCCTCTGAGAATTCTGATAATGGCATACCTGCTGATCCTTCTGACAATACAGATGATAGTACAATACCCTGTAAGTTATTATACATACTAATGTGGTATTGTTAGTTGAAATCATAACAATTCATAAAGATTATATTATTTTCAGATGTGTGGTGGATAACTCCAGGATATGGAAGCTATGCTGGTGGTACATTGTTAACACTTCATGGAAGAGGTTAGTAAATGAGTCAAGAGTGATATGTAGTGGCTCACTAAACAATGGTGTCTTGCAACTGACCTCATTGAGTGTCTGGCACATACAGCATGCTAGGCAGTCTCAAAATCGTTTTGGACAACACCTTACATATATGGGTATATTAGTTTTCATTGTTCAAGGTGACAATTGAAATTAAAACATATCCTTCATATGCCAATAATAATGATGGATGTGATTGATCATGCTCGAAGCTTCTCCCTAGCTTACTTCTCTGCCTAATTTTTTTTTTTAATTTTTTCTATAGACATTACTGCTAATTGTATAACCTTTATAGCTCTAGTCAATGTTTCACTGTAAAGTCGTTAGCTTCTAAAAAAAATTAGATTAATTTGTTTGAATTTATCATCTTGTTTCACAAGGTGGTTAGCGATCCAATGTGAATTTTGAGTACCTAAATTTAAAAATTCATCTGTTAGAAATGTTGTTAAACTTCAACAAAATTATTTTAAGTCTAATAATACCATTAGAAGTCTGGTACATTCTATGTTATTGTGAATATGACATGAGTTTTGGATGTTTTCATTTAAATTTAGTTATTGAATACATTTGTTCTGTTTGTTGTTGTTAAGGTTTCTCTAAAGACCAGTTCAACAGAGATGATCCTAATTTAGGAAATAAAGTTATACTGTATAATGACCAATATTCTATTCCATGTCAAGTGGTGACATACTACACATCAACAACAAAAATAGTTTGTAGAACTGGGTAAGTTGACTCCTGCAATCAGTCAGTCTTATATTGTCCTTTATTTATATTGTTAAAGTGTCCATAATATAGCGTATATAACTAATAGTTATTAACAAGTATATATTAAGAAAAAGTAATAGTTTATCTTATTTTGATACTGCTCTCAATAACTTGTGGTAAATTTTTGTCAAAAAATTATTGCCTTGTTGTTGTCTTCTTTAGCTCATCTCCAGAGAAGAAGAATGAAGACTACAAACTTCAAGTTCTAGTGGATGGCAAAGACATTGTCAAAGATTTAAATGGAAGAATTTGCAACTGTATATTCCGAGTAAAGTTCTAATTAAAACACATTATATAGTTTATTGAATTACTGGTTTCTCTGTTAGTATCGTGACTGGACAACTCCTACAGTGACTGATGTCTCACCTCATGCTAAAATACCTGGTTAGTATGTGTCATTAGATGTTGTATATTATATTTTAACATTGTAAGCTCCTGTATTTTAATGATTGTCTTTTTGTTTATCATTTTATGTTTTATAGGCCTCTCTGTATTACTGTTATTTAACATTTCACAATTTTTATGTAGATTATTTCATTCGTGGCTTATTCCATTGTAGGTATTGATCCAATGAATATAACAATAAGTGGACGCATCTTCTCTTATCTTGTATCTGATACACAAGAGGCTAATGAAGATTTCACTATCTCTCAAACTGTAGATAGACTATTAATTGGTGGACAACAATGTAATCCTTGGAATAATGATACAGAAACACCGTATGTTAATAATTTTATGTTTATATGTACTTCTAGTGACATAATTTTCACCTCACCAGTTTCTAAAATTCTACAATATCATGTTATGATTGTATACACCTTTTGTTACTGAAGTGGTAGTTAATGAGCTTAGATTTAATTAAATAGACAGACTAATACAAAATACATTGAGAATCATTCTTACTACAGAAGTTAAATAACACATTTAACTAGTATAAGACTAGAACTAATATTTTCAATTCAGACAGTAATCACAATATTTTATTTATAAGATGATCTACTTTATTTCATTGTTAGATATGGTGGTGTACTTACTACAAGTTGGGGTCTAGGTTATATCAGTTGCCAACCAGAAACCACCAGAATAGGTAACATAATATACCATTATATTATATTATATTATATATTATTTTTAATATGTTATAGATTCAATGAATGCTACTTTAGTACTCTCCTTATATGGAAAGTAAGTATTGATATTGTTACTATATAGTACTGTCCACACTATTAGTTATTTATAAGAGTATTGATTACACCTTAATAATTCAAGCTATAATATTTGACTGTTTAATGCCAGCCTGTGTGTTGGGTTGGATTTTAGGTGGGGCACTATACAGTATATGGGACACATTCCATGTACATGTATATTATGTAGTGTATAATGAATATATTATACATGTACACTTAAATTCACTTTATTGTTCCTTAGCTCATACATTCCAACAGAGAACTTATCAGTAGATAACAAACTACGACAATATATCTTTCAAACACACTCAGGTATTATGTGTTATATTATGTTCATTGATATTACTTTATTATTTATATGGTAGATATCACACGAGTAGAACCTAATGTAGGTAGTCCTAATGGAGGTACACTTATTACCATATATGGAATACACTTTAATGATCCACTTGGAGATGTTAAAGCATTTATTTCAGGTATAATATTAATATGATGTATAATTCTTAATAAATTCCTTATAATTCTATATACTTTAATATAATCCTTCAACAAGTCATGATCATAATGTTTTTGACATTACCCAGTACATGTACATGTAACTATATGCTCAAGTTTACTGTAGTTTCAAAGTTTGTGCTTTCTTCTTGAGATCTGGAATGTATCAGAGACATGTTTTAAACTAATTTCTAAGCTAATTAGAGACCTTGTCATCAGTTACTTTGTTGCTTAGTGACCAGAAGAAGCCAAAACAATGAATGCCCAGCTCCTGGCTTCATATTGGTTATAAACAGCAAAGTAATTTCCACTTTGGTCTCGTGTACATGTTAAAGAGTAATTAATCAATAACAAATTATATATGATATATAATATAATATACTAGTATATTATGTTACCTATGGCATACATTTTTTATATACTGGTTTATTTGTTACCTATGACATACATTTATATATTGCTTTGTTTATAGTATGACTTGCTCTATTACAAATTTACCAATGTGATATATTTTGATTTATTTAGGAGTACCTTGTGATATAGTCAACTACACAGCTACTACTATACAATGTATAACAAGACCAGCTCCTCCCATTAGTTCTGTATATCCAGGTATGTCTGAAATGTTTAGGTTTATTATCAATTACTTTAACATTTCAGGTGGGCGTGGCATAGTACGTGAAGTATGGACAAAAGATTATTCGTCAAACTTAGACAGAGTTGAAGAACGTCCCTATGGTTATCCTAACACTAGTTTTAACTGGACAGTTCAAGAGAGAGCTTATCGTGACAGCAATTATCCTGCAGAGTTTGGAGAAATATATAGATTTCAACAACGTTACTCTGGATTTTTTGTACCACCCATAGACAGTTTGTATACCTTCAACTTTATATCTGATGATAGATTACGTCTATATCTTAGTCCCAACACTTCAAGAGAACATAAAGAATTAATTGCATATGCTAGTTATACTAGAGGAAGATGGGATTTTTTTGATACCCAATTCTCTAGACCTATTCCACTACAAGCAGGTATGTACATTACAGATGTTAAAATATAATTGAATATTATTAGCTAATGTATCGTTATAACAACTCCATATTATACATGTATGTACATAGTATATGTACAGGTTATACACTGAGGTCAAAGTTGATACATGATTTATACACCAATGACTGGAGGCCAGAGGTGTATAAACACATAGCTAACAAGACTAAACTGTAAAATTATTTGTACCATGTTGACCAATCAGATTGATTCATTTCAGTTGCTACATTAGATGCACTGCATCTGCTGCTTTGGATATGTGTACATCAAGATCTGCTTGTTAGCTTTATTTTAAGAAGAATAGCTTACCATTTTATTTGCAATGGAAAAAATGGACTTTCTTTTCTATATATTGTGTATAATACTGGACTTTCTTCTTGAGTACTACATCTTCGTTAGCTCCACCGCTTACTTTGATGTTTATTTGAGCACTGTACCAATAAACTAGAGATTCCAACTTGGATTGGTAGCAATAGTTGTGGAATAGTCTTCTTAGGCCAGCTTAGAGGAAGACCTCATAAGACTATCACTACAATTTCCAAGCAGTCTGCTAAGTATTCATCAAATTCATTCTTTAAATCCCAATCTCTTTTTGTTTCACACTTTCAGGACTGTTGTCTTCTGTATACGAACAGTCTTGAGTTGCATTTATTACTAACTTAAATATTTGCAATGTTATAGTAAATGTACTTACTTACAGAAAAAAAGAAATATAAGGCAGTAATTTCTGTCAAATTAATTACTATAACTTTACAGATCATAGCCTCAGAAAAGAGTGTATAAGAACTTATAGACCACTCCAATAGTTATTTGTTGGCCTGAAATGGAGCAATCTGATTGGTTAATTAAAGTATATCATGGTAAAGTGTATGTATAAATTTCATATTATTATTGAGCACCTTAGCATGAGACAACTACCCTGAACAGTATATATATATATATATATATATATATATGCGTGCGCGCATGTGTGTGGTTCAGTCACACTAAGGAAGGCAACAGTTGTTTTTCTGGGGTACAGAGTAAAAATGTTTACTTGGTGTTTAGTGATGCAATAAGCATGAACAAAGGAAAAGGCAGACATAATTAAAACAATTAAAAGATCTGTATAAGACATATAGAGCAGTGTGAAAGTGAATAAAATCAAAACTAAGTTAGAAGTTAGGTATACAGAAATTATGCTATGAATGCTACACAAGATTACTAGTTGTCTAGTTTTCTGGACAGACTAGAAATCAAAACTGTATTTGCACTGTGCAAGGCAAACCATCCATATCCACATATTCCTAGTATTAATGTGTATATTACATATTATATTAATAAGACTACATTTCAGATTGAGTGTTGATAATAGTAGTAAGACATCAGTATGCTTCGGTCATAATGAAATACAAACTTATTATACCTAATCACGATAGTTGGACACAGCACAGTATGTGGTTTGTATTTACAATTATAATCATTTTAACTACAGGTAAAGCCTATTACATTGAAGCAGTTCAGCAACAAGGTTGGGGACCATGGAGTATTGGAATTGGTGCTAAGATACATAGTCTCAATTGGACTAATAATAGAGCTGATGCTGATCATGAAGAACAACAAGTGACAATACAATCAGTTGTTGTCAATGAAATACAGGTGTATTATTATATAGTTATACATATTATGTATAATGTATATGTATATGTATCATGATGATCTGTTTATATTTATATATATTATGTATAATGTATGTGTCTATATATGTATTGTGTATAATGTATATACATATTATAAAAATGTCTAGATATGCCTTATACAGTTATTTTGAGAGCATACATCATAGTAACATATATTTATCTACAGCATAAATATATTTATTCAGATATAATGATGTATTTGCATGCCACAAACATATTATAGGCCAATCTGTATTCCAAATACAGTGAATAAGCTTTGTAATAGGTAACCCTCAGATCTACTGCTGTCCAATACATCACAGCAAGTTTAGAGTAAACTATATGTACATACAGTTTATATTATTATTTCTAATAGGAAATCAATATCACTGCCAAACCCAAGATACAAGTGATCACTTTGGACTCAGAAGATAACTTCACTTATCATCTCTCTTACTTGAACAGTATAACTCATGAGTTAACAGACAGTGACAATGCCTCTGTTGTAACATCTGCATTAAATAATCTTCCAACAGTAAAGAGTTTTGGTAGAGTAATAGTTTACATAAATGTTACTACTGACATAGACAATGTGTTGGAACTATCAATTATCTTCATATCAGATCAAAAAGACTTAGTTGACTTCAAAGTTATCAATCAGAGTAACCACACCTCTTTTATACTACAAAACTTTACTCAACCCTCCCATTTCAATTTATCTTTGAGTTCAAGACACACAAACTCTATACCAATACATGAATCTGCTAACAATGTAACATCAGAACTCTTAACACTGTTCACAACCAATTGTTATATCACAGGAGCTGGTGATGTCTATTTTAAAGATGGCTATGATGTAATTGTTCAACCTACTCTTTATGGTACTCTTGATAATAGCCATGAACCATATTGTGGTCGATATAGTTTGAAAAATCCCAGAATTGTGTGGCGATATGATCGGACACTAGATGAGAGGAGTGGCCAGAGAGTAGATCCAATGACAGTTTCAAGTATTGGGTACAAATATGTAAGTATCATAATTATTTTGATTAAATATATTATATATTTATTATAGGTATGTTTTGCTGTCTATGGTATACTACCTAATTCTAGACTACGTATATATGGACGTATTAATAAACAAACAAAAACTTATGTATATAATATTCCAGTTACTGATAACAGTGGTACAAATAAATGGAGGTTCCTATGTGTTGATGTCTATAACTATCTTAATGAACATTATAATCAGCAGTCCAATACATATCAAGTACTCCGTACTTACTTTTATAGTAGTTCAACTGATTTTTGGGTGGATGAAGTCATGTTCACTACTTCATTACCTACAGGTAATTCTAGATATTGTGTATTGTATACTCTTCTTAATAAATAATTAGAGAAATACTAATGACTTGACTTAGTTATTAATTTCTATCTATTTTGAAAGTATCAAAGATCATAAACTAGTTAAATTTTATGTATACATTATTAGAAGCATCTTATTTCATTTGTTGTGTTTCTTATTTTCAATAGTGACACAATTGGAACGTGCTGTCCGACCTAATGGTATCTTTGTTGATACAGTCAGTGTATCAAATACTTCTCCCACAATTGACTTGATCTGTTATGATACTGAAGATCCATTGTCATGTAACCTAATAGTCTCACGTTATGTTGTAGAGTTCAAAGTTCACCACTGTGGTTACAATATGCCTTTGTTGTCATCTTCACCAAACAATGTACTAGTATCAAGACTCTATTCTGGTACTCCACCAGTCACTGGAGCATTTCGACTTACATTTGAAAACCAAACAGTATACAATATACCAGCAAATGCCTTAGCCTCGGAAGTTAAAACATTACTAGATACATACCTTCCAAATGAAGGTGGTTTTGAAGTAACTCGTAGCGGAGAGTGTAGTGGTTATATATGGAGTATTAAGTGGACAAATAGAGGGGGTGATCTCCCACTGATGAAAGCTAATGGGAGTGGTCTGTCAGGACATAAGGTAAACATTTCTGTAGCCTCCATTGTTAATGGAGGGGTGTGGCTAAGACCATTCCGAGGAGATATGTTACGGCTACCTGAACAAGAACCACAGGTACATAATATTACATTCAACATCTTATTATCATAACAAATACTACATGTTTTTCAATATTGAAAATGATATATAACACTGAATGATAGTAGCATGAAATAATTGTCAGTAGAATGTAAACATAAGTGTTTTTAGCAAAGATGTATGTTCTATTTCTCAATTCACAGGTTGAAGTCTTGATTAATGGTATTCCAGCTTCTTGTAGGAGTCGAAGGTGTAGTTTTAAATTTTCACCTGAAGTTACTTCGAAGATCATGTCAATCTCTCCTTCTATTGGTGGTCAAGATAGCACTCCAATCACTATCTATGGTACTGGCTTTACTGATGATATCAATAATGTATCAGTTACTATTGGTGATAGTTCCTGTGATATTACATCTCTCAATGATACTGTAATATCATGTGTACCAACTCCTAATGTTGCTGGACCACAAAATGTCAGTGTACATGTTGATGGTGTTGGCTATTCAATATCATCAACTCCACATTCCTCCATTTTCCAATATTCTTTAGTTGTTAATTCCATTCAACCTGACAAAGGAAGTATTAGTGGTGGAAATTTGGTTACCATTACTGGAGTGGGGTTCCCAACATTGCCCAATATCACTAAACCCCCTAACTTACCATTTTACTTCTCACATGACTTTTATGTTGTTTTTGATGACTTTCCTTGTATTATCATATCATCAAACTTAACAGTATTGACTTGTACACCACAACCACATGATTCAGATGTAGTCAATGTTACAGTTGTTGTAAATGGTGTGACAGCTATAGTTGATTCTGGCTATGAATACACAGAAAACTACTCAGCTACAATTACATCAATTAGTCCATCAGCTGGACCAGTCTATGGAGGAACAGAACTTACCATTATTGGAAACAACTTCAACTTAACAGATATGTCAGATATTGTCATTACTATTGGACAAGCTTCGTGTGTTATAACATCATTCACTGCCACAGAAATAAACTGTACAACTTCACCTCATAATCCTGGACTATTCGATGTGTCTGTTCGTAGTACTATATTTGGAATAGCATTCAAAGAGTCACAAACTGATGAAATTGATGAACAATCAATCTCACTAATGGAAATACTTGACTATTCTTCTATTAAGATGTTCAATACAACCTCTCCATTTATGCTTCCAGTATTTACGTATCAACTCATAGTAACAAAGTTGACACCGTGTAGTGGCTCTTTACTTGGAGGAACTAAAGTTTCGATAAAAGGAACTGGTTTTCGATCTAATGTGACTGTCACCACTGGACTAGGAACTAAGTGTAATGTTAACACAGTAACTTATGAGAATATTGAATGTGTTACCTCATCAACAAGAAAGGAACACCTTATTGACAATAGTGGACAACATGCAGGTATGTGTCTTTTACATTAGTACATATATATTAATTGTGTATGTCATATTATGTTCTCAACAATAGTTCTTGGACGTTATTTTGCTTGGAATCCTGCTAATATTGAGATTTTATCAGGAGACACAGTCACTGTAAGTTTTTATTATAAATTAAAATATTGACATGTACAGGAAAGAGAGCAGATGTCATAGCCTCAAAATGGACTTCTGTTGGTTTGATACAATGGAATGAACTCTCATTAAATTAAATAAAATCACAATAGAGGTGCTTATGCCAGCAGCATTTCTGTTGTGGAAAATTTCAAAACACAATCATTCACTAACCAAAGTGTAGTATTTCCTTATTTCTGCCTTCCTCAAATGTGGAATGTCGTAGTTGATAGGTAATTAGTTTGAAAGTTGAATGAATCATCCTAAAACCCTGTCCTTAAAAAAACCTAAAAAATCAAGGTCAATTAGTACAAATACTCTGATAGTCTGTTCTAACATTGGAGTATTCATTAACATTAGTTCAATGCAAGTTAGGGCTTTTATGACAAGCTGAGTACATGTACCTTATAATTGCAAGCATACCAATTATATTGTTACTACCACCATGATGTTAAATACATACAAGACATGTAATTATAGTTGTTTTCATTTTATAATTATTGTATTTTTCAGTGGAATTGGACAGGTGCAGGTTTCGTTATACCTCGTCAATTTGAAGTACATCAAACTGCCAGTCCTACTACTTCATACTATCTTACTGGTGGCTTCCAAAGCACAGCTAGTGTTGAAGGGACTTTTTCATACATATTCACACAGCCTGGTGTATACTATTTTGCTTCATATGTAGATGATGTGTGCCAGTCATGTCTAATGTCTGGTAGCATTACAGTGAGAGAATTAGAGGATGTAGCAACAGCTGTTATAGTAAAGGTGGATGACTTTGAAGCATTGTATCACTTAGATTACCATAATGACAGTGACTTAACACCTGGTAGTGGTCAAACGGAATGCCTCTCTTGTCAAAACTTAACCAATTTGCTTGAGCCTAAATCAAGTCCTATCTTTGTTTATAGTGACTGTAACACTCCTGTAGTCAAATGGATTAATGACCATATATCTACACTTTATTCCAACATATCTCTCTCAGGATATTACTTTGGTCTTGATCCAAATAATGCTATTATCAAATTTGGTGACTACTCTTGTAAATCACTTGTGTATAGTGATAGCTTAATAACTTGTCGTCTAAATATGACATCTCAACCTACTCCATTTGACATTCTTCCTTTATCACTCCACATATGTAACTATGGCTTTGCTCTCCTTAATAGTGAAGCTATGGTTCATAGAGCAATAGTCATTATACCAGTAATTACAAATGTTTCACCTTTAACTGGATCAGTGTTAGGTGGTAACATCATCACCATTACAGGAGCTTCATTTGTAGAAACCAACCTTACTGTATATGTAGGAACTCAAAGGTGTACCATCAAACAAGTCTCTTACTATCAAATTCAATGTATTGTTCCAAGATCAGTGAACATCAATATGCCATACTCCATTGTACCTGTTAATGTTAGCTATGGCCCAGAATGGGAAGTGATCTGTGATAGCAGTGATGGTTGTGACTATCAATATTCATCAAATGCTACACCGACGATTTTTGCTATGGATCCAATCATTGTGGGTGGAGTCGACATGCAAACAATCACAATTAGTGGCGAATTATTGGACTCTGACTCTACTGTAATGGTGGGGCCATTTGAATGTGTCAACGTCACTTTAACAGACTTTGAAAACATAACTTGTGAATTATCTCCTATTCAAGCTGGCAAATACTTAGTATCAGTTTTAGTTCCAACTTATGGTTTTGCACAGTTTAGTGAAGAAACAGACAACTCAATTACTAGTCTACTCAGAATTGATGGTATCTCTCCACTTTTAGGTAGCATACGAGGTGGTACAAAACTAACAATATCTGGTATTGGTTTCAGTGACAATCTCAGTCACAACTCTGTATCTATTGGCAATAGCTTTTGTCAAATTGTTGAGAGTAGATATACAAGTGTAAGTTGCTTTACTCCAGATCTTGGTAAAGAAGGCAATTACACTGTAGCTATTGCTGTAACCCCTGCAACTTCATCACGACAGATGAGAAAACGAGATGCTAATGGAAATGGAGATGGTATTCTTATTTTAGAGTACAGCAAAGATATTACTCCTCAAATAATGGGTATTGAACCAATGTCTGGTCAGCAAGGAGATGTAGTTATTATTACAGGACACGGTTTCACCTGTGATACATCATTAGTTTCTGTAAGCTTTGGTAACTCAAAATGTAATGTCTCCTTTACCAATGAGACAATTATAATATGCACACTTGGACCTAATTATGTTGGAAGTTATCAAGTTGAAGTTGTTATCTTTGATAAAGGAAAGGCTGATGGTCAGCTTACCTTCATCTACACTTTACAAGTTGATAGTGTCTCTCCTATTAATGGTAGTTTTGCTGGCCAAAACATATTGACTATTCTTGGTGTTGGCTTCAATCCTGTATCAACATTTATTACAGTATGTAATCAGACATGTTTACCTAGTTTCACTCGACCATCTCTTACATCAATACAATGTATTATACCATCATTCTCACATCTACTTGAAAATAGTCCAACTCTAACATCACAGGTTTGTGATGTTACTGTTACTAGCTTGTCATCAACTGTATCTCTACCACAAGCTTATACTCTCCTTATAGACCTCACACCTAACATTATATCCATTAATCGTACCCGTGGTGGGACAGCTGGAGGTTCTATCATTGAACTTGTAGGAAGTGGCTTTAGTAATGATGTCACTGTCACCATAGCTGGTGTCGATTGCTTTGTGCTTGACAAGACTCAATCTACTATTGTATGTCAAACTGGAGCTAGTGGTAGAACCATTAAAGCTCCTGTAATGGTTTATGTTGAGGGAAAAGGTTATGCTATTTCCAATAATATTGAATTTTATTATGTTGATCTGTGGAGTTCAGAGTACACATGGGGTGGATTAGGCTTACCAAAAGAAGGAGATTTTGTCATAGTACCAGCAGGACAGACATTGGTCTTGGATATCTATACTCCAGTTCTCAAAATACTTTTAATTCAAGGAGGTGAACTCGTATTTGATGATGAAAAAGATGGTGTACAACTTCACAGTGAACACATCTTGATCACAGATGGTGGCAAGTTACAAGTGGGTACTGAAGACCAACCATATCAACACAAAGCTCAGATTGTCATGTACGGTCATGTCCTGTCAACAGAGCTTCCTCTCTTTGGTGCTAAGACCCTAGCTGTTAGAAATGGAACGTTAGACTTACATGGTAAACCCATCGCTAACACATGGACATGGTTATCTACTACAGCATATGCAGGAAATACAACCCTGTATCTTAAAAATACAGTGTGTGACTGGGAAGTTGGCGGTAAAGTAGTTATTGCTTCTACTAGTTATAGTCAGCGTGAGAATGAAGAACTGACTATTGTAAGCATTGGTGCTGATAAAATGAGCATAACAGTTGATCCACCATTACAATATACACATATAGCAGTGACACAAGTGATACATGGTCGAGTCATTGAAACACGTGCTGAAGTAGGCTACCTCACTAGAAATGTAGTTGTCCGTGGTAACAAAAATTCTGAATGGAATGAGTTCTTTGAAAATTGTCCTACTGATTTTGATCCGGGTCAGTTTGCAGTACAGACTTGCTTCAATGGACGATTTGGAGCAGAGACTATCGATGATCAGTTTGGATCTCAGATTATGTTACACAGAGGACCAAGGGACAAAGTCATTGGTAGAATTGAATACATTGAAGTTACTCATGCTGGACAGGCATTCCGACTTGGTCGTTATCCAATTCATTTCCATCTTAATGGTGATGTCAGTGACTCCTATGTTAGAGGTTGTGGTATTCACCATACATTTAACAGAGCTGTTACTATTCATGGTGTTGACTACCTACTAGTTGAAAAAAATGTGGCATATAACATCTTAGGCCATGCATATTTCTTGGAGGATGGCATTGAACAAGGCAATGTTATTCAATACAATTTGGGTATATTTGTTAGAGCATCCAGTAGTCTACTCAATGTGGACATCACACCTGCAACATTTTGGGTAGTTAATCCAAACAATACTTTGAGACATAATGCAGCAGCTGGAGGTACACATTTTGGGTTTTGGTATCGTCTCCTTGAAAATCCAACAGGTCCATCCTTCACTACAGCTATAAAGCCCCTTCATCTTCCACTTGGCCAGTTTACTAATAACTCAGCTCACTCCTTTGGCTGGTATGGTATATGGATCTTTCCTAGCTACCATCCTGAAAAGGCTAGTACTTGTGATGAAGTCACTCCTGCAGTATTTAAGAAATTTTTGGCTTGGCGTAATGTACGAGGTGTTGAATTCTCAGAAGTGGGTGCTGTTCAACTAAAAGACAGTGTAATGTTAGATAACACAGTTGCTGGTGTAGAGTACACTAAGGTTACAGCAGCTTGGGGTAAGAATGGCTCACTCATTGAAAATGTCCTCATTGTAGCTCATTCTGCTTTAAGAAATATAGATAATGTTAACAATGAAGTTTGTACTGGTGCTGGTATTAAAACTCCTCATTCATACTATCTGACTGTGTCCAATGTTACGTTTGTTAACTTTGATGAAAACAATTGTTACACACTACAAGCTTGTTCACATTGTAGAGCAAAACAAGGAGGATTTGAAACAAGGTTTGAGAAACTAGTGTTTGATAACAGTCCTAATATTGCAACTTGGAAATGGGAACATGAACAAGTCTTCAGAGATATGGACGGTACATTAACTGGCAATGTTGGAGGAGCTCTTTTACCTACTTCTACTATTTTACCTTCTCCTCATTGTAGTGATCACTCTGCTTCAAGTTTTGGAGCTGTCAGAGGAAGTGTTTGTGATGATAAAGTCCACTTTGCTCGTTTCGCTCTCACTGACCCTACTCCATCATCTCTCACAACAAGAAATCTTAATGTCACCAGTCAACATGGTATTCTTCAGTTGGAATATGTGTTCAAACGACTTCTACTTGGACCTGGCTATATGGCTCTATTACCCATCAAAGAAATATATCAACTCGATTGGGATGAAGGAGAAAGGTTTAATAACATATCTTATTCCTCTCTTTATTCTGGTATTACAACATCTGATTATCTTTGGATACGACATGATTTTAAAAAGAGTGTGGACTATATAAACATCAATAAAGAAGAAAAGAATGCCAGTTTGGTCATACCACCTGGTGGGTCATCACAGTTAGGAGATTGGTATGTCAATAACAATGAGACATCTGTCACATATTATGTAAATGGTAGTAACCCAACCTGTCCCATTGATGTTCCAGTATCTTTTACTTCTTATCGATGTTTCTACGAGAACTGTATTCCACCTCCTCCACCTGAACCACCAAGCCCTCTACCTCCAGGTCGTCCTAATGTCACCTATCTCTGGTCTGACCAATCTATATGGCCTAATCAACTGTTACCACAAAATGATACAGATGTGTACATTAACTGTAGTTTATATATTCTGGTTGATGTTCCTTTGCCTCGTATTAAAACTTTATCTATCTGTGGAGGACTAGAATTTCTAGATGAGCGTGACCACATTTTAGAGGCAAACTTGATTTTAATTGACAATGGACGACTTATTGCTGGGTCTGAAGACATGCCATTTCAACATCAATTAACAATTATACTTAATGGTGACTTGAATTCACCAGAATATCGTCTCCCCAATCTTGGACCAGTATTGGGTGCTAAAGGTATCGGAGTGTTTGGTCAACTAAGCTTACATGGTAAAGATCGCTCTCCCGCTTGGACCTTTCTGGCTCAAACAGCAAAGGAAGGAGACACTCAAGTTGTATTAAGCCAAGCTGTAGACTGGCAAGTAGGAGAAGAAATTGTTATTGCATCCACTTTCTATGAAGCAGGACAAACAGAAGAACGTACTATTACTAGTATCAGTAATGATGGACTAACTCTTAGTCTTAATAGTCCTTTAACTTATAATCATCTTGGAGGAGTTCACAACACAAAATCCTGCTCAGTCAATATCAGTGCTGAAGTTGGACTTCTCTCTCGAAACATCAAAATTCTAGGAACACATCCTAATGCTGCTGTTGATGTTTCAGATCAGCAATCATATGGTTGTCGTGTTCTTGTTGGTACTTATTTTGTTGACATCTCTGGTACAATACAATATACTGGATCAGCTCAACTAGAAGGAGTTGAATTTAAAGGTTGTGGTCAAGAAGGCTTTGTGGAAAGTTTTGATCCTAGATACTCACTGGCATTTCTCAATATTGGTCAAGTTAAGGACAACAGTTCATATGTCAAAAGCTGTAGTTTTCATAAAGGCTACAATACAGGAATTGGTGTATTTGGGACTAAAGGAATGTCAATCACTGATAACGTAGTCCATCGTACTGTAGGACCCTCTCTATATATTACAGGCAGTGACCATCAGTTGATTCAAAATCTAGCAGTGGTAGCTTTATTTCCTGGAACATATAATGGTCGTAATGAACCTTGGAATGCTGAGTGGACAGCCAACTATGAACTTGCTAAAGCCAGCAACTATGTTTTGATTGGAAATTCAGCTGCCGGTGGAGCTAAGGCTGGTTATCATACTAATGGAGAGAACTGTATATCATCTAACTTCAGTCCTACCTGGAAAAACAACATAGCACATACCACATTACATGGTATTCATGTGGGTTACAATGATGGTCACTTTGTTGGTGACGAAAGTGGGTGTTCATCTTTCCATGGCTTCACAATATATAGCTGTTATCACTATGGCCTTTTCTCATACTCTAAAGCTGGTGTTCTAGTTACAGAATCTACATTTGTTAACAATTATGCTGCCATATTCACTGCTGTAATTGGACCTGCTTCTCTATCTCATCGAGTCAGTACTAAAACTGTTGTTATAAAAGACTCAGAGATTATTTCCAGTATTAATTCTGGTGCTATTAATTGCACAGAGTACAGTTTTAAACCAACCATTGCTTATCATGCCAGATCACATTCAGGCATCCAAAGTCCTTGGAAAGGACATGTGGGTATAATTCTGTCTTCATTTACATCAGGTCCTGGTCACTTTCCGAAGTTCCCATGGTCAGATGTTCCAAATTATCCTGCAATCAAAGGCCTCACTAAACTCAGTAATGTTAGCTTCTGTAACTTTGGTACTCACTGCTCTTCCATGAAAGAAGTAGCATTGATGACACATCCTAAATCTGAAGACTGTCAACATCCTGTTTGGACAAAAGGAATCTCATTTCTGTCAGTGAACAAAACTTCTAAATTCTTCAATCACAACCCGATACTTGGAAGTGTCAATCCTTCAGACTGTGTTGATATGGATTGTGATGCATTAAAGAAAATTCTCATTCGAGATCTCGATGGCTCTTTCACAGGCTCTACAGGTTTGAATTCCCTCATTTCAAAGTCAGAATTTGAATGGGATGGTGATCGTAGACGTGGTTTGGGTGACTATCGAATTCCAAGAACAATGTTAGCTACTCAAACCGGTAGTAAAATTGATCCCGATCTACTCTATCCATATAAGGGCATCTACAGAGGCAGTGCTGGTGATTGTCAGTGGGAACCAGAATGGAACTCTTACCACTGTACCAATATAGATCACATGATGTTTGTCATAGAAAGTCTTGATGCTGATACAGAAATTCGTCGGCTCTCTCCTATTGGCGTCGGTGCTAATGGGTACATAGATTTGATAAATGGTCCTCAAGATCATGGATGGTGTGGTGGATACACATGTCAAGAACGTATATCAACTTTCTATGCTATAGTATCAACTGGTCTAAACTACACTATTGGTATGACTAGTACCAATCCTCAAAAGACAAACCTTTATCTTCTCAATGCCGATGACTCTCAAGGTCTTGTTGTAGCTATAATATATACTAACCCACAGAGACTGGATGTATATGTTGGTACTGAGTATATCATTCCAACTAATGGCTATATGAAGGACGGCAACCTTCGATATAAACGTGGTGATAATTTCATTCCAACACTCTCTGATAGCCATGGAACAAACTATTATGATCGCAACACTAAAAGATTACATATTGTGATCAAAGGTGACACACCAGTTAGAATTGAAACTACTCAAGTCATTCAACTTGGTATTGATCTTCCTCCTGTTACTGTGGATGAGTTTTTTGAAGTCAACCTAATTCAAAACTTAGCCCTGCTCCTTGGCATAACACCAAATCGTATCAGAATTGTCAATGTAATTTCTGAAAGTGGAGGCCGCAAACGAGAAACAGCGCGTACCAGAGTTGAATTTGAAATAGGTGCAGCACCTTCTAATGACACTACAACACCAAATGTCAATGGAACAGATGGAAGTTATAACAATCAAACTGGATCAAATCCACAGGATGATACAGTCTACAAGGAGCTTCTTAATATCACAACTCGTGTTGGTGAAGTCATTCAAACTGGAGAACTATCAAAAGATATAGGTTATGATATTTTTGATGCTGTTGTCATTGAGCCACAGCCAATACGAACTGATCCAACACAAGGAGTTAGAGCCACAAATGTAACTGGTGGACCTCAGCCTGGAGATAATAGTACAACTAATTTGACAACATTTTATGATCAACAACTTCAAAAGGAAGAAGAAGAAAGGAATGATACTAATCCAGTTATATTAAGTATTCCAACAAGACTTGGTATCGTCCATCTTCCTTCAGTTGGTGTTGAAGGTATTCTATTAACTTCTCCCATTAAAGTAGCAATGTATGATGGGGCTGGCCTTGTAGTGTCTACATTAGGTGTAGGACAACCTTGGCAGTTAACAGTATCATTGATATCAAAGCCCACTGGTGCTTTTCTAATGAATTCTACAGTCAATATGGGAAATGGTATAGCACAGTTCTCTGATCTCCTCTTTAGTCATCCTGGAACATATCGTCTACAATTTGACATCACATACCCTCTTACTGCTAACTTCTCTCTTACCAGTAGTAGTAGTGTTATCAACATTCAAATAAGACAGTTCTACCTTCAAGTCATATCTCAGCCACCATCAGTTACCAATACAACATTTCCCTTCTCATCTACTGTAACTGCTCACATTTTGGATAGCAATACTAATACTGTTCCTACTAACTTAGGATGGAGGGGACGACAATGGTTTATGACTGCTGCTATTATCTTAATTTCCACTGGACAGAGGTATGGGCAGGATATTACTGTAAATATTGAACAAGGAGTGGCTCAGTTTGAAGACATCCATGTCAAACGTGCAGGCTCATACAAAATTCAATTTTCTGTTTCTACAAATCCTGCCTCTTCTAGCAATCAACTACCTCAACCTATAGACAGCAATACCTTTGTAGTTGAGGAGTTTCCATTCACTCGTTTCATTGTAACATACAATAACAGTTACAATGACACTGTTAGAAACTATGAAGATGAATTCAAGACAACTTTAATAGCACGCATCCAAGAGAGGTATCCCAATGTATTGGTATACAATGTATCATTATATGAAGGTAGTATCATTGTTACTTTCTTTGTCACCAGTAACAGTGCAAATACACTGTCCATGTTTGCAAATGACATACAAAACATATCAAACTCCAACGTCCTTTTTTTTTCATTTCGTGGAAACAATCTTATCCTCGGTTCAGCTCAACAAGATCCAAGTTACCCTATTGTAGTGCCTACAGAACCACCCACTAAGACTAGTATCTTTGAGAAGTATTTTATTTTAATCATAGCTTGTAGTGCAGTAGGTGGAGCACTGTTACTAGTTATATGTCTAACAATCACTGTCGTATGTTGTCAATGTATTAGAAAGAGGAGGACAAGAGGAAAGTATGCATTTAATAAGACAGGATCAGAGAACTTATATGAAGCACATGCTATGCGTACTATATATCGTAACTCTCCCATATTTGATGAAGATGGAGATTATCCAATTTTTCACCTTGTGCCTGATGATGAGAACAAAGGATATGTAATGGCAAAGAATGAGGATGACTATTCAAGTTTTAAGGATCCTGTCAATGCTGAGAAAAACCAAGTTGAATACTTAGTTAGTAAAGAAGTTAAGGTTGGAAATCCAGTGCCTGCATTTAATCAGATGACTCAGGATGATGTTGAGTATGACAAGATCACTAACCTGTAATCATTAATTTTATTTGCTGCCTAAAGACTAAAATAAATAAATGTTGTATTTGTTATTATAATTATTTTATTAATAGTAGTAGTTTGTGATTGATTTTGTAGTTAGTTTTATATAAACTGTCATGTTTTGCTGCAATGATTATTTTTAAGTCATGATAATTTGGAAATAATTTTTATTAACACAATTCCTGGACTTGTATATGTCACTATTATGCAAGCAATTTTAAAACAATTTTTATGTCATATAATTATAAGCTTCAATTGAAAGTTCAATCTTCACTAAAGTATGTACTAATAAGAACTGTTTACTTTCCGAAGTAATACTGTTCACAAAACAATAATAAAACACTAATTATAAAGACAATAAAAAACAGACTTTAACAACTTTAGGTTCAAAGTTTTTACTATTGTTCATCTTACTTTATTAGAAAAGGCAAAGTGTTTTTGATCAATTGAGTCTGAAACTGTTGAGGAATGGTATGCCTATCCAGACTACAATCCTCCAGAGCAATTTCCACCATTTAATGGAGGACTGTTATATATTAATTGATTTGAGAAAGCTGCCAGTGCTTTGGAAATGAATGCAATGGGAGCAAAATAAGTTGCTATACTGATGATGGAGTACGTTTTGCAACTGAAAAACTGTTTAACGATATATATTTTGTTTCATTTTGTTAATAATCAACCATTAACTTTGTAAAATCTAGACTACATTATAAAAATTAGTGATATATTAAATTTATAAAACAAATTTTTTGAAATGAATAGCCTATGATTTATAATATATCAACTAAACCGATGGAAATCCTACACACAATGTTGTTGTAAGTTTTGAGTACAAAGCAACTACACCTCCACCCTATCAAAAAATACTTCAAACCACGACAATTAGTAAGGGGTGGTTATGTAGTGCCTGAGAATGTGCTACTTGTGCTAACTTCAACAGAATGAAGACAATGTGTTTAAATGTGGTAACAGACATTAGTTTTTCACTGAAAAAGAATGAACAATTCTTATCATGGAGCTAAAATGGCTCCTATCATCAAGACGTATTTGCTGGTTTTCCTTGCCTGTATTTTTTCGAGTTGTTATGGCGAGTTAACAAGAGATCAAAAACAGTATCTTCTTGATCAGCATAACAGTGCTAGATATGAACAAAAGGCTGCTAACATGAGACGAATGGTGAGTTCAATACATCACTGCTTCAATTTACAATTTACTCTTGTTCCAAAGGAGTGGAGCCAATCTCTTGCTAAAATAGCAGAAGCTACAGCTCGTAGTTGTAACAATGAACCTGCTTCTAAAGATATCCTTTCAGCAGCTGTTGATTCTAAGTTTAGTTGGGTTGGTGAGAATCGTCAATTAATTTCCTCAGCTGTTCAAGTCAACCAGTCTGTATTAAATCAAGTACTAAGTTGTTGGTTAACTTGGACTGCAGACTGTCAGTACAAGGAGATCAATCAAGATCAAGTGAGTATCACTATATTAAATAAAGTGTATTGTTGAAATACCTACATTAGCAAACATTGGCACATAAGCAATTTCAAACAATTATAGTATTGATTTAAATGACACTAATAACGCTGACTTGATGATAGTAATTTATAAAAGAAAGGTACATATTACTGATAATAACTAGCTGGTAGTAAAAGCATATAATATAATTATCAGTGATTAATGAAAATCTTACCAATATAGTGTCACCACATGTAGTTATAGTAATTTTTCTTATTCAAGAAATTCCACTGATTTTATGTAATTAAAAGAGACATACATTTGACATAATGAATTGTATGTAATAAAATGCACTGCCTTTTGTGTAGACTTTTACTTGTCAATTAAATATAGAACTCACACATCATATAAAATAATTTTTCTTTGTAGATCTTGTTTCCTAACACATATCTTATTGGTTGTGGTGCTGCATACTTCTCTCCTGAACAAAGATGTCATGCCATTGGTACTGGAGTTGTAGTAATATGTTTCTATGCACCAGGGTAAGTATGATCTGTTTCTTTAACTTAATACAATTACAATAGTTACTATGTAAACTATATAACATAATATAAATAACAAATTTACTGTTCTCTATTTCTTAGAGCTGTTACTAATGTTGTGCCTATCTCTGGAGAGTCTTGCAGTCAGTGTCCTACTGATGCACCTAAATGTATTAATGGATTGTGTGGTGAGTTAACAATAATGATAATATGACACTGCACATAACAATAGAGTAGGTAGACCATATCAATAGAGTAAAGACAATAACAATGAAGTATGTAGATCATGACAGTAGACAATTTATGTTTTCTACCTGCCATTTAAGATTTGTTTTTGTTTTGAATGTCATTTGTAGTATTCTTGTGTGTCTGTGTATGTATGTGTGTGTGATGATATACATTACAAATATGTTTACAATATATATCATGATGTCACATGATGTACATTATAAAAATTGAGTTGGATATGTTATGTCCATTACAAAATTCGTAACTTTGTGGAATTATTATTACTTTCTTTATGACAATAATTGTGAGAAAATAAAACAGAATATAATTCATTCAAAGTATCTTCTTCAAAGCACCTTAAATATTCTTGTACACTCTTGAAGTATAGATCTCCAATTTTTATTGCATTCAGAAAGCTTTAGATACATGTAAACAACTAGCACATTCAAATAGTTGTAGGACACTTGGTCATATAAAGGAGCATCCACTTACTGTTAATGAACACCTTAGATAGGTATGTCATTAACACACAGCATATTTTCATACTTCAATACTCCAACACTTACCTGTGTTATGAACCATCACATGATCCTACTTCATGTCACTGACATGACAACTTTGAACTTAAATATTTAATTTGGCTCATTTAAGTCCTTAACAACAGTATTTTATTACAATTTATAATGAAATAATATCCTCCCTGTGGGAGGACAAGAACTGAAATTAGACAAATCAATCTTCATTACTACTTCAAATAACTTGTTTTCTAACAAATGTGTTCTATATGTCAATAATGTTATTCTTATACTAGTATTGATAGATAGTTACTACATGCATTGACAATGATCAATAAAAGAAAAACCATACTAAATTCAAAAACTTATATATAGTTTATTATACAAGTCAACAAAATTGTCTTATTAAGCATTAAACAATACACTTTGTTACTCCTAGTGCTACACCCAAAAAAAAGGAAATTCACCAGATTTTTACAAGGTGTTGTTCCTCCCTCAAACACTCCAACTCATCTCATGATGTCAACATGCTACATCATTTGTTAGATACAATGTTTATGATAACCATAGTTGTACTTAAAAATTTGGCTAAGTTTAGTTGTCACTGTTCCTCACCAATAGTATTTCCTTACATCCTGTATGGTCAAATTTTATCTTTCCATTGTTACTGAAGTAATCTCACTAACATGATCAATGCCTTTAAAATTAAGTATCATCATTCTATAGTGTACTGTTTCATAATATCAGCAGTTAGTATAGTATGATTCCATTAGATTATTCAGTATGATTGTTGGACAACTGTGTTGTCTTAATAATACTACCTATTGTACACATTATATCTATATTATGTACCTTTACATCATTCAAACCACTTTTAAACCAGTTTAATAGTTTTAATAGTTTCAAAATACCTACAGACATTGGTTTATACCACTCTTTAACTATTTAGATAGTAATCAAACACAAAGTGGTTTAGTTTACATTAATTTATACATGTACATGTATCTACACATTCCAATTAGGTAGTTAGCTAAGTTATCTCCTAATGTAAACATATTTTAACTATCATTAATTTCTAAGATAGTTTATGTAATTTAAGATATATATGGTACTCACTGTATAGTGTACAAAGGATAATAATAATGTGATGTATGTTTTGATAAGTTTTCTTCCTAGCACACACAGAGAGCCAAGCAGTCCTATAATCATTTTAGACCACATGTTATGTATATATCTATATATCCATTTTTGCAATTTTAATATATTCTTATATGTGATTTTCAAGAGTAATGAATGAAGGAAAACTGCATCCTTTAAATGTTAACATATATTGCAACCATTGAAGTTAATTAACACTAACTGCAAGCAATACAACAATGGGTGTGACTGAAATGCTCAAAGCTTCTCACTAGCTTGTTCTTCTATATTTTTAGCATTCTATAGATATTAGTCTTCTATAGACATTGCTGCTAATTATATAATCTTTGTAGCTCTGGGATGATTTTTTAAATTATTATCTTGTTACTTTCTACTTAATAAACAGCAAATATGTATATAGTCATATTTATACTGTTGTGTCTGTTACACATTATCACATATAATTATATCAAATGTACATTCACTATTTTTTACTATGTGCTCAATAACAAACAACAGTACAATGTAGTTCATTCAGTTATAAATGTTGTATTATGTACATCAAGTGATGATATATGTGATATTGATGTTTGATTATGTAATGACATCATCAATAAGATTCCATTGAACAAGTTGTTTAAGTGAGCACCTGATGGTTTTACAGACTTCTTTTGAAGTTTTACATTTACATTATATTTCATAGATAGCCTCTGAGAATTCTGATAATGTCATACCTGCTGATCCTACTGACAATACAGATAGTACAATACCCTGTAAGTTATTATACATACTAATGTGGTATCGTTAGTTGAAATCATAACCATTCATAAAAGATTATATTATTTTCAGATGTGTGGTGGATAACTCCAGGATATGGAAGCTATGCTGGTGGTACATTGCTAACACTTCATGGAAGAGGTTAGTAAATGAGTCAAGAGTGATATGTAGTAGTTCACTAAACAGTGGTGTCTTGCAACTGGCCTCATTGAGTGTCAGGCACAAACAGCATGCTAGGCAGTCTCAAAATCATTTTGGACAACACCTTACATATATGGGTATATTAGTTTTCATTGTTCAAGGTGACAATTGAAATTAAAACATATCTTTCATATGCCAATAATAATGATGGGTGTGATTGATCATGCTCGAAACTTCTCCCTAGCTTACTTCTCTGCATAATTTTTTTTCTAGTAATCTATAACTATATAGTCTTCTATAGACATTACTGCTAATTATATAACCTTTATAGCTCTAGTCAATGTTTCATTGTAAAGTCATTAGCTTCTCAAAAATTTAGATTAATTTGTTTGAATTTATCATCTTGTTTTACAAGGTGGTTAGTGATCCAATGTGAATTTTGAGTACCTAAATTTAAAAATTCATCTCTTAGAAATATTGTTAAACTTCAACAATATTATTTAAAGTGTAAAAATACCATTATGTGTCTGGTACACTCTATGGTATTGTCAATATGATATAAGTTTTGGATGTTTTCATTTCAATTTAGTTATAGATTTCATTTGTTCTGTTTGTTGTTGTTTAGGTTTCTCTAAAGACCAGTTCAACAGAGATGATCCTAATTTAGGAAATAAAGTTACATTGTATAATGACCAATATTCTATTCCATGTCAAGTGGTGACATACTACACATCAACAACAAAAATAGTTTGTAGAACTGGGTAAGTTGACTCCTGCAGTCAGTCAGTCTTATATTGTCCTTTATTTATATTGTTAAAGTGTCCATAATAAAGTGTATATAACTAATAGTTATTAACAAATATATAATAAGAAAAAGTAATAGTTTATCTTCTTTTGATACTGGTCTCAATAATTTGTGGTAAATATTTTTGGCAAAGAAACTATTGCCTTGTTGATGTCTTCTTTAGTCAATCTCCAGAGAGGAAGAATGAAGAATACAAACTTCAAGTTCTAGTGGATGGCAAAGACATTGTCAAAGACTTAAATGGAAGACTTTGCAATGGCAACTGTGAATTCTGGGTAAATTCTAATTAAAAGACATTAGATAGTTTATTAAATTACTGGTTTCTCCTTTAGTATCATGAGTGGACAACTCCTACCGTGACTGATGTCTCACCTCATGCTAAAATACCTGGTTAGTATGTGTCATTAGATGTTGTATATTATATTTTAACATTGTAAGCTCCTATATTTTAATGATTGTCTTTTGGTTTATCATTTTATGTTTTAAAGGCCTCTCTATATTACTGTTATTTAACATTTCACAATTTTTATGTAGATTATTTCATTCATGGCTTGTTTCATTGTAGATATTGACCCAATGAATATAACAATAAGTGGACGCATCTTCTCTTATCTTGTATCTGATACACAAGAGGCCAATGAAGATTTCACTATCACTCAAACTGTAGATAGACTGTTAATTGGTGGACAACAATGTAATCCATGGAATAATGATACAGAGACACCGTATGTTAATCATTTTATATTTATATGTACTTCTAGTAAATAATTTTCACCTCACCAGTTTCTAAAATTCTACAATATCATGTTATGATTGTATACACCTTTTGTTACTGAAGTAGTAGTTAATAAGCTTGAATATAGTTAAATAGACAGACTAACACAAAATACATTGAGAATCATTCTTACTACAGAAGTTAAATAACACATTTAACTAGTATGAGACTAGAACTAATGTTTTCAATTCAGACAGTAATCACAATATTTTATTTATAAGATATGGTGGTGTACTTACTACAAATTGGGGTCTAGGTTATATCAGTTGCCAACCTGAGACCATCAGAATAGGTAACATAATATACCATATACTATATTATATATTATATTTAATTTGTTATTAGATTCAATGAATGCTACTTTAGTACTCTCCTTATATGGAAAGTAAGTATTGATATTGTTACTATAAAGTACTGTCCACACTATTAGTTATTTATAAGAGTATTGATTACACCTTAATAATTCAAGCTATAATATTTGACTGTTTAATGTCAGCCTGTGTGTTGGGTGGGATTTTAGGTGGGGCACTATATCAGTATCTTACACAGTATATGGGACACATTCCATGTACATGTATATTATGTAGTATATAATGGAAAGTAAGTATGGATATTGTTACTATAAAGTATTGTACACTATAGCAATATATAAGGCATATTTCATGTACATGTATATTATGTAGTGTATAATGAATATATTATACATGTACACTTAAATTCACTTTATTGTTCCTTAGCTCATACATTCCAACAGAGAACTTATCAGTAGATAACAAACTACGACAATATATCTTTCAAACACACTCAGGTATTATGTGTTATATTACTTTTATTGATATTACTTTATTATCTATATGGTAGATATCACACGAGTAGAACCTAATTTAGGTAGTCCTAATGGAGGTACACTCATTGCCATATATGGAATACACTTTAATGATCCATTGGGAGATGTTAAAGCATTTATTTCAGGTATAATATTAATATGATGTATAATTCTTAATAAATTCTCTATAATTCTATATACTTTAATATAATCCTTCAACGAGTGATGATCATAATGTTTTTGACATTACCCGGTACATGTACATGTAACTATATGCTCAAGTCTACTGTTATCTCAAAGTTTGTGCTTTCTTTTTGAGATCTGGAGTGTATCGAAGACGTGTTTCAAACAAAATTTCTAAGCTAATTAGAGACCTTGTCATCAGTTACTTTGTTGCTTAGTAACCAGAAGAAGCCAATCTGACTTTATATTGGCTATAAACAGCAAAGTAATCTCCACCTTGGTCTCTAACTTATACATGTGTATGTTAGAGAGTAATAAAATAGCATTTATTTAATCTGTAACAAATTATATATGATATATAATATAATATACTGGTATATTATGTTACTTATTCTGGTATATTCTGTTACCTACAACATATGTTTTTTTTTTATACTGGTATATTATATTACTTATGACGTACATTTTTTATATACTGGTATATTATATTACCTATGACATACATTTATATATTGCTTTGTTTATAACATGAGTTAACTTGCTCGATTACAAATCTACCAATATGATATATTTTTGATTTATTTAGGAGTACCTTGTGATATAGTCAACTACACAGCTATTACTATACAATGTATAACAAGACCAGCTCCTCCCATTAGTTCTGTATATCCAGGTATGTCTGAAATGTTTAGGTTTATTGTCAATTACTTTAACATTTCAGGTGGGCGTGGCATAGTACGTGAAGTATGGACAAAAGATTATTCGTCAAACTTAGACAGAGTTGAAGAACGTCCTTATAATTATCCTAACACTAGTTTTAACTGGACAGTTCAAGAGAGAGCTTATCGTGACAGCAACTATCCTGCAGAGTTTGGAGAAATATATAGATTTCAGCAACGTTACTCTGGATTTTTTGTACCACCTATGGACAGTTTGTATACCTTCAACTTTATATCTGATGATAGATTACGTCTATATCTTAGTCCCAACACTTCAAGAGAACATAAAGAATTAATTGCATATGCCAATAGTCATACTAGAGGAAGATGGGATTATTTTGACACCCAATTCTCTAGACCTATTCCACTACAAGGAGGTATGTAATCACAGATGTTAAAATATAATTGAATGTTATTAGCTAATGTATCATTATAACAACTCCATATTATACATGTATGTACATAGTATATGTACAGGTTATACACTGAGGTCAAAGTTGATACATGATTTATACACCAATGACTGGAGGCCAGAGGTATATAAACACATAGCTAACAAGACTGAAGTGTATAAATTACTTGTACCATGTTGACCAATCAGATTGATTCATTTCAGTTGCTGCATTAGATGCACTGCATCTGCTGCTTTGGATACATGTACATCAAGATCTGGTTGTTAGCTTTAGTTTAAGAAGGATAGCTTACCATTTTACTTCCAGTGGAAGAAATGGACTTTCTTATCTATACTTTTGTGTACAATACAGGACTTTCTGCTTGAGTACTACATCTTCGTTAGCTCCACCACTTACTTTGATGTTTATTTGAGCATTGTACCAATAAACTAGAGATTCCAACTTGGATTGGTAGCAATAGTTGTGGAATAGTCTTCTTAGGCCAGCTTAGAGGAAGACCTCATAAGACTATCACTACAATTTCCAAGCAGTCTACTAAGCATTCATCAAATTCATTCTTTAAATCACAATCTCTTTTTGTTTCACACTTTCAGGACTGTTGTCTTCTGTATACGAACAGTCTTCAGTTGCATTTATTACTAATTTAAATATTTGCAATGTTATAGTAAATGTACTTACTTACAGAAAAAAAGAAATATAAGGCAGTAATTTCTGTCAAATTAATTACTATAACTTTACAGATCATAGCCTCAGAAAAGAGTGTATAAGAACTTATAGACCACTCCAAAAGTTATTTGTTGGCCTAAAATGGAGCAATCTGATTGGTTAATTAAAGTATATCATGGTAAGGTGTATGTATAAATTTCATATTATTATTGAGCACCTTAGCATGAGACAACTACCCTGAACAGTATATATATATATATGCACGCGCGCGTGTGTGTGGTTCAGTCAGATGTTCCAAATTATCCTGCAATCAAAGGCCTCACTAAACTCAGTAATGTTAGCTTCTGTAACTTTGGTACTCACTGCTCTTCTATGAAAGAAGTAGCATTGATGACACATCCTAAATCTGAAGACTGTCGACATCCTGTTTGGACAAAAGGAATCTCATTTCTGTCAGTGAACAAAACTTCTAAATTCTTCAATCACAACCCGATACTTGGAAGTGTCAATCCTTCAGACTGTGTTGATATGGATTGTGATGCATTAAAGAAAATTCTCATTCGAGATCTCGATGGCTCTTTCACAGGCTCAACAGGTTTGAATTCCCTCATTTCAAAGTCAGAATTTGAATGGGATGGTGATCGTAGACGTGGTTTGGGTGACTATCGAATTCCAAGAACAATGTTAGCTACTCCAACTGGTAGTAAAATTGATCCCAATCTACTCTATCCATATAAGGGCATCTACAGAGGCAGTGCTGGTGATTGTCAGTGGGAACCAGAATGGTACTCTTACCACTGTACCAATATAGATCACATGATGTTTGTCATAGAAAGTCTTGATGCTGATACAGAAATTTGTCGGCTCTCTCCTATTGGCGTTGGTGCTAATGGGTACATAGATTTGATAAATGGTCCTCAAGATCATGGATGGTGTGGTGGATACACATGTCAAGAACGTATATCAACTTTCTATGCTATAGTATCAACTGGTCTAAACTACACTATTGGTATGACTAGTACCAATCCTCAAAAGACAAACCTTTATCTTCTCAATGCCGATGACTCTCAAGGTCTTGTTGTAGCTATAATATATATTAACCCACAGAGACTGGATGTATATGTTGGTACTGAGTATATCATTCCAACTAATGGCTATATGAAGGACGGCAACCTTCGATATAAACGTGGTGACAATTTCATTCCAACACTCTCTGATAGCCATGGAACAAATTATTATGATCGCAACACTAAAAGATTACATATTGTGATCAAAGGTGACACACCAGTTAGAATTGAAACTACTCAAGTCATCCAACTTGGTATTGATCTTCCTCCTGTTACTGTGGATGAGTTTTTTGAAGTCAACCTAATTCAAAACTTAGCCCTGCTCCTTGGCATAACACCAAATCGTATCAGAATTGTCAATGTAATTTCTGAAAGTGGAGGCCGCAAACAAGAAACAGCACGTACCAGAGTTGAATTTGAAATAGGTGCAGCACCTTCTAATGACACTACAACACCAAATGTCAATGGAACAGATGGAAGTTATAACAATCAAACTGGATCAAATCCACAGGATGACACAGTCTACAAGGAGCTTCTTAATATCACAACTCGTGTTGGTGAAGTCATTCAAACTGGAGAACTATCAAAAGATATAGGTTATGATATTTTTGATGCTGTCGTCATTGAGCCACAGCCAATACGCACTGATCCAACACAAGGAGTTAAAGCCACAAATGTAACTGGCAGGCCTCAGCCTGGAGATAATGGTACAGCTAACTTGACAACATTTTATGATCAACAACTTCAAAAGGAAGAAGAAGAAAGAAATGATACTAATCCAGTTATATTAAGTATTCCAACAAGACTCGGTATTGTCCATCTTCCTTCAGTTGGTGTTGAAGGTATTCTATTAACTTCTCCAATTAAAGTAGCAATGTATGATGGGGCTGGCCTTGTAGTGTCTACATTAGGTGTAGGACAACCTTGGCAGTTAACAGTATCATTGATATCAAAGCCCACTGGTGCTTTTCTAATGAATTCTACAGTCAATATGGGAAATGGTATAGAACAGTTCTCTGATCTCCTCTTTAGTCATTCTGGAACATATCATCTACAATTTGACATCACATACCTTCTTACTGCTAACTTCTCTCTTACCAGTAGTAGTAGTGTTATCAACATTCAAGTAAGACAGTTCTACCTTCAAGTCATCTCTCAGCCACCATCAGTTACCAATACAACATTTCCCTTCTCATCTACTGTAACTGCTCACATTTTGGATAGCAATACTAATACTGTTCCTACAAACTTAGGATGGAGGGGACGACAATGGTTTATGACTGCTGCTATTATCTTAATTTCAACTGGACAGAGGTATGGGCAGGATATTACTGTAAATATTGAACAAGGAGTGGCTCAGTTTGAAGACATCCATGTCAAAAGTGCAGGCTCATACAAAATTCAATTTTCAGTTTCTACAAATCCTGCCTCTTCTAGCAATCAACTACCTCAACCTATAGACAGCAATACCTTTGTAGTTGAGGAGTTTCCATTATCTCGTTTCATTGTAACATACAATAACAGTTACAATGACACTGTTAGAAACTATGAAGATGAATTCAAGTCAGTTTTAAAAGCACGCATCCAAGAGAGTTATCCCACTGTATTGGTATACAATGTATCATTATATGAAGGTAGTATTGTTGCTTCCTTTTTTGTCACCACTAACGGTGCAAATACACTGTCTATGTTTGCAAATGACATACAAAACATATCAAACTCCAACATCCTTTATTTTTCATTTCGTGGAAACAGTCTTATCCTCGGTTCAGTTCAACAAGATCCAAATTACCCTATTGTAGTGCCTACAGAACCACCCACTAAGACTAGTATCATAGAGAAGTATTTTATTCTAATCATAGCTTGTAGTGCAGTAGGTGGAGCACTGTTACTAGTTATATGTCTAACAATTACTGTCATATGTTGTCAATGTATTAGAAAGAGGAGGACAAGAGGAAAGTATGCATTTAATAAGACAGGATCAGAGAACTTATATGAAGCACATACCATGCATACTATATATCGTAACTCTCCTATATTTGATGAAGATGGAGATTATCCAGTCTTTCACCTTGTGCCTGATGATGAGAACAAAGGATATGTAATGGCAAAGAATGAGAACGACTATTCAAGTTTTAAGGATCCTGTCAATGAGAAGAACCAAATTGAGTATTTAGTTAGTAAAGAAGTTAAGGTTGGAAATCCAGTGCCTGCATTTAACCAGATGACTCAGGATGATGTTGAATATGACAAGATCACCAACCTGTAATTATTAATTTTATTTGCTGCCTAATGACTAAAATAAATAAATGTTGTTTTTGTTGTTTTAAATATTTCATTAATAGTAGTAGTTTGTCATTGATTTTGTAGTTAGTTTTATATAAACTGTCATGTTTTGCTGTAATGATAATTTTTAAGTCATTATAATTTGAAAATAATATTATTTTTATTGTCACAATTCCCACAGGAATCATATATTCTTAATTATGTTGAGTTATATATGTCACTATTATGCAAGCAATTTTAAAACAATTTTTATGTCATATAAAATTGAAAGTTCAATCTTCACCAAAGTATGTACTAATAAGAACTGTTTACTTTCTGAAGTAATACTGTTCACAAAACAATAATAAAACAGTATTATAATGACAATAAAAAACAAATACTTTAACAACTTTAGGTTTAAAGTTTTTACTACTGTTCATCTTACTTTATTAGAAAAGGCAAAGTTGTTTTGACCAATTGAGTCTGAAACTGTTGAGGAATGGAATGCCTATCCACACTATAATCCTCCAAAGTACTTTCCACCATTAATTAGACAATGAAGAACTGTTCTATATTAATTGATTTGAGAAAGCTGCCAGTCCTTTGGAAATGAATACAATGGGAGCAAAATAAGTTGCTCTACTGATGATGGAGTACATTTTGCAACAGAAAAACTGTTTAACAATATGTATATATTTTGTTTCGTTTTGTTAATAATCGACTTTTACCATTAACTATGTAAAATCTAGACTACATTATAACAATTAGTGATATATTAAATTTATAAAACAATTTTTTTAAATGAATAGGCTATGATTTATAATATATCAACTAAACCGATGGATCCTACAAGTTTTCAGCAACTGCAGCTCCACCCTATCAAAATACACGAAGATTAATAGGGCGTGGTTATGTAGTGCCTGAGAATGTGCTACTGGTGAATGTACTGCTAACTTCAACAGAATGAAGACAACGTGTATAAATGTGGTAACAGACATTAGTTTTTCACTGAAAAAGAATGACCAATTCTTATCGTGGAGCTAAAATGACTCCTATCATTAAGACGTATTTGCTGGTTTTCCTTGCCTGTATTTTTTCGAGTTGTTATGGCGAGTTAACAAGAGATCAAAAACAGTATCTTCTTGATCAACATAACAGTGCTAGATATGAACAGAAGGCTGCTAACATGAGACAAATGGTGAGTTCAATACATCACTGCTTCAATTTACAATTTATTTTTGTTCAAAGGAGTGGAGCCAACCTCTTGCTGAAATAGCAGAAGCTACAGCTCGTAGTTGTAACAATGAACCTGCTTCTAAAGATATCCTTTCAGCAGCTGTTGATTCTAAGTTTAGTTGGGTTGGTGAGAATCGTCAGTTACTTTCCTCAGCTGTTCAAGTCAACCAGTCTGTATTGAATCAAGTACTTAGTTGTTGGTTAACTTGGACTGCAGACTGTCAGTACAAGGAGATCAATCGAGATCAAGTGAGTATCACTACATTAATTAAAGTGTATTGTTGACATACTTATACTAGCAAACAGTGGCACATAAGTAATTTCAAAGAATTATAGTATTATAGATGTTGATTTAAATGACACTAATAGAGCATACAACACTAATAACACTGACTTGATGATAGTAATTATAAAGGTACATATTACTGATAATAACTAGCTGGTAGTAAAAGCATACAAACTTGTACTTGTCAATTAAACACACATCATACACAATACTTTTTCTTTGTAGATCTTGTTTCCTGACACATATCTTATTGGTTGTGGTGCTGCATTCTTCTCTCCTGAACAACGATGTCATGCCATTGGTACTGGAGTTGTAGTAATATGTTTCTATGCACCAGGGTAATTATGATCTGTTTCTTTAACTTAATACAATTACAATAGTTACTATGTAAACTATATAACATAATATAAATAACAAATTTACTGTTCTCTATTTCTTAGAGCTGTTACTAATGTTGTGCCTATCTCTGGAGAACCTTGCAGTCAGTGTCCTACTGATGCACCTAAATGTATTAATGGATTGTGTGGTGAGTTAACAATAATGATGTTATGACACTGCACATAACAATAGAGTAGGTAGACCATATCAATAAAGTAAAGACAATAACAATGAAGTATATAGACCATGACAGTAGACAATTTATGTTTTTCTACCTGCCATTTAAGATTTATTTGAATGGTATTCTTGTGTGTGCGCGTGTGTGTGTGTGTATGATGATATACATTACAAATATGTTTATAATATATATCATGATGTGACATGATGTACATTGAGTTGGATATGTTAATGTCCATTACGATGACCAAAATAAAACATAGTGGAACTATTATATTTTTTTGGCACACACTGTGACAAAAAAAATGTAAGGAAATAAAACAGAAATTGATTCACTCAAAATATCTCCTTCAAAACACCTTAAATATTCTTGCACACTCTTCAAATATAGATACCCAATTTTTATTGCATTAAGAATGTTCTAGATATATGTAAACAACTAGCACATTCAAACAGTCATAGGACACTTAGTCATATAAAGGAATACCCACTTACTGTTAATGAATGACTTAGGTAGGTATGTCATAAACACACAGCATATTTTCATACTTCAATACTCCAACACATACCTGTGTTATGAACCATTACATGATCCTACTTTATGTCACTGACATAACAACTTTAAACTTAAATATTTAATTTTGCTCATGTAAGTCTTTAAAACAGTATTTTATTACAATGTATAATGAAATAATATCCTCCCTGTGGGAGGACAAGAACTGAGCAAATTAGACAAATCAGTCTTCAATACTACTTCAAATAACTTGTTTTCTAACAATTGTGTTTCATATGTCAATAATGTTATTCTCATAATTTGTATACTAGTATTGATAGATAGTTACTGCATGCATTTACAATGAACAATAAAAGAAAAATTAACCATACAATATATGACTAAATTCAAAACTTATAGTTTATTATACAAGTCAACAAAATTGTCTTATTAAGCATTAGACAATACACTTTGTTATTCCTAGTGCTACACCCAAAAAAAGGAAATTCACCAGATTTTTACAAGGTGTTGTTCCTCCCTCAAACACTCCAACTCATCTCATGATGTCAACATGCTACATCATTTGTTAGATACAATGTTTATGATAACCATATTTGTACTTAAAAATTTGGCTAAGTTTAGTTGTCACTGTTCCTCACCAATAGTATTTCCTTACATCCTGTATGGTCAAATTTTATCTTTCCATTGTTACTGAAGTAATCCAATTACTATCACTGACATGATCAATGCCTTTAAATTTTCAGTATCTTCATTCTGTAGTGTATTGTTTTATAATATCAGCAGTTAGTATAATATGATTCCATTAGATTCTTCAGTATGATTGTTGGACAACTGTGTTGTCTTAATAATACTACCTATTGTACACATTATATCTATATTATGTACCTTTACATCATTCAAACCACTTTTAGTTAGATCTGTAACTAGTTCAAAAATAGTTTCAAAATACCTACAGATGTTGGTTTATACCACTCTTTAACTATTTAGATAGTAATGCAAACACAAAAGGATCATTTGTATATGTACATGTATCTACACATTCCAATTAGCTAGTTAGCTAAGTTAACTCCTAATGTAAACATATTTTAACTATCATTAATTTCTAAGATAGTTTATGTAATTTAATACATATAGCACTCTATGGTATACACAGGATAATAATAGTATGTAGTATGATATATGTTTTGATAAAATTTCTTTCTAGCACATACAGTGTGCCAAGCATTCCTATAAACATTTCAGACCACTTGTTATGTATTTGTGTATATATCCATTTTTGCAATTTTAATATATTGTTGTATGTGATTTTCAAGAGTAATGAATGAAGGAAAACTACATCCTTTAAATGTTAACACATATAGCAACCACTGAAGTTCATTAACCCTAACTGCAAGCAGTACAACAATGGGTGTGACTGAAAATGTTCTCACTAGCTTCTTCTTCTATATTTTTAGCATTCTATAGATATTACCCTATAGATATAGATATTACTGACACTGCTGCTAATTATACAATCTTTGTAGCTCTAGTTAGTGTTCCACTGTCAAATCAATATTATTCAAAATAATAATTATAGGATGATTTTTAATTATTATCTTGTTCCTTTTTACTTAATAAACAGCAAATATGTATATAGTCATATTTATATTGTTGTGTCTGTTACACATTATCACATATAATTATATCAAATGTACATTCACTATTTTTTACTATGTGCTCAATAACAAACAACAGTACAATGTAGTTCATTCAGTTATAAATGTTGTATTATGTACATCAAGTGATGATATATGTGATATTGATGTTTGATTATGTAATGACATTATCAATAAGATTCCATTGAACAAGTTGTTTAAGTGAGCACCTTACTTGATGATTGTTTTACAGACTTCATTTGAAGTTTTACATTTTACATTATATTTCATACATAGCCTCTGAGAATTCTGATAATGTCATACCTGCTGATCCTACTGATAATACAGATAATACAATACCCTGTAAGTTATTATACATACTAATGTGGTATTGTTAGTTGAAATCGTAACCATTCATAAAAGATTATATTATTTTCAGATGTGTGGTGGATAACTCCAGGATATGGAAGCTATGCTGGTAGTACATTGCTAACACTTCATGGAAGAGGTTAGTAAATGAGTCAAGAGTGATATGTAGTAGCTCACTAAACAGTGGTGTCTTGCAACTGAGCTCATTGAGTGTCTGGCACATACAGCATGCTAGGCAGTCTCAAATCATTCTGGACAACACCTTACATATATGGGTATATTAGTTTTCATTGTTCAAGGTGACAATTGAAATTAAAACATATCCTTCATATGCCAATAATAATGATGGATGTGATTGATCATGCTCGAAGCTTCTCCCTAGCTTACTTCTCTGCATAATTTTTTTCTAGTAATCTATAACTATATAGTCTTCTATAAACATTACTGCTAATTATATAACCTTTATAGCTCTAGTCAACATTTCATTGTAAAGTCGTTAGCTTCTCAAAAATTTAGATTAATTTGTTTGAATTTATCATTTTGTTTTACATGGTGCTTAGTTATCCAATGTGAATTTTGAGTACCTAAATTTAAAAATTCGTCATTAGAAATATTGTTAAACTTTAACAAAATTATTTAAAGTCTAATAATACCTTAGATATCTGGTACACTCTATGGTATTGTCAATATGATATGAGTTTTGGATGTTTTCATTTCAATTTAGTTATTTGTTCTGTTTGTTGTTGTTTAGGTTTCTCTAAAGACCAATTCAACAAAGATGATCCTAATTTAGGAAATAAAGTTACATTGTATAATGACCAATATTCTATTCCATGTCAAGTGGTGACATACTACACATCAACAACAAAAATAGTTTGTAGAACTGGGTAAGTTGACTCCTGCAGTCAGTCACTTGTATATTGTCTTTTATTTGTATTGTTAAAGTGTCCATAATAAAGTGTATATAACTAATAGTTATTAACAAATATATAATAAGAAAAAGTAATAGTTTATCTTCTTTTGATACTGGTCTCAATATTTTTGGCAAAGAAACTATTGCCTTGTTGATGTCTTCTTTAGTCAATCTCCAGAGAGGAAGAATGAAGAATACAAACTTCAAGTTCTAGTAGATGGCAAAGACATTGTCAAAGACTTAAATGGAAGACTTTGCAATGGCAACTGTGAATTCTGGGTAAATTCTAATTAAAAGACATTAGACAGTTTATTAAATTACTGGTTTCTCCTTTAGTATCATGAGTGGACAACTCCTACCGTGACTGATGTCTCACCTCATGCTAAAATACCTGGTTAGTATGTGTCATTAGATGTTGTATATTATATGTTAACATTGTAAGCTCTTGTATTTTAATGATTGTCTTTTTCTTTATCAGTTCATGTTTTGAAGGCCTCTCTATCTTACTATCATTTATGTCATAATTTCTATGTGGATTATTTCATTTGTGGCTTATTCCATTGTAGGTATTGACCCAATGAATATAACAATAAGTGGACGCATCTTCTCTTATCTTGTATCTGATACACAAGAGGCTAATGAAGATTTCACTATCACTCAAACTGTAGATAGACTATTAATTGGTGGACAACAATGTAATCCTTGGAATAATGATACAGAGACACCGTATGTTAATAATTTTATATTTATATGTACTTCTAGTGATATAATTTTCATCTCACCAGTTTCTAAAATTCTACAATATCATGTTATGATTGTATACACCTTTTATTACTGAAGTGGTAGTTAATGAGCTTAGATTTAATTAAATAGACAGACTAATACAAAATACATTGAGAATCATTCTTACTACAGAAGTTAAATAACACATTTAACTAGTATAAGACTAGAACTAATATTTTCAATTCAGACAGTAATCGCAATATTTTATTTATAAGATGATATACTTTATTTCATTGTTAGATATGGTGGTGTACTTACTACAAGTTGGGGTCTAGGTTATATCAGTTGCCGACCTGAGACCACCAGAATAGGTAACATAACATACCATTATATTATATTATATTATATTATATTATATTATATATTATTTTTAATTTGTTATAGATTCAATGAATGCTACTTTAGTACTCTCCTTATATGGAAAGTAAGTATTGATATTGTTACTATAAAGCACTGTCCACACTATTAGTTATTTATAAGAGTATTGATCACACCTTAATAATTCAAGCTATAATATTTGACTGTTTAATGTCAGCCTGTGTGTTGGGTGGGATTTTAGGTGGGGCACTATATCGGTATCTTACACAGTATATGGGACACATTTCATGTACATGTATATTATGTAGTATATAATGAATATATTATACATGTACACTTAAATTCACTTTATTGTTCCTTAGCTCATACATTCCAACAGAGAACTTATCAGTAGATAACAAACTACGACAATATATCTTTCAAACACACTCAGGTATTATGTGTTATATTACTTTTATTGATATTACTTTATTATCTATATGGTAGATATCACACAAGTAGAACCTAATGTAGGTAGTCCTAATGGAGGTACACTCATTACCATATATGGAATACACTTTAATGATCCACTTGGAGATGTTAAAGCATTTATTTCAGGTATAATATTAATATGATGTATAATTCTTAATAAAGTTTCTATAATTCTATATACTTTAACATAATCCTTCAACAAGTCATGATCATAATGTTTTTGACATTACCCAGTACATGTAACTATATGCTCAAGTTTACTGTAGTTTCAAAGTTTGTGCTTCTTCTTGAGATCTGGAATGTATCGAAGATGTGTTTTAAACAAACTTTCTAAGCTAATTAGAGACCTTGTCATCAGTTACTTTGTTGCTTAGTAACCAGAAGAAGCCAATATAATGCCCTTGCCTGTAGGTCTGGCTTTATATTATGTTACTTATTCTGGTATATTCTGTTACCTACAACATATGTTTTTTTTATACTGGTATATTATATTACCAATGACATACATTTTTTTATATTGCTTTGTTTATAACATCAGTTAACTTGTTGAAGAAGCCAATCTGACTTTATATTGGCTATAAACAGCAAAGTAATCTCCACCTTGGTCTCTAACTTATACATGTATATGTTAGAGAGTAATAAAATATCATTTATTTAATCTATAACAAATTATATATTATATAATATATATTATATTATATTATAATATAATATACTGGTATATTATATTACCTATGACATACATTTATATATTGCTTTGTTTATAACATGAGTTAACTTGCTCAATTATAAATCTACCAATGTGATATATTTTTGATTTATTTAGGAGTACCTTGTGATATAGTCAACTACACAGCTATTACTATACAATGTATAACAAGACCAGCTCCTCCCATTAGTTCTGTATATCCAGGTATGTCTGAAATGTTTAGGTTTATTATCAATTACTTTAACATTTCAGGTGGGCGTGGCATAGTACGTGAAGTATGGACAAAAGATTATTCGTCAAACTTAGACAGAGTTGAAGAACGTCCTTATAATTATCCTAACACTAGTTTTAACTGGACAGTTCAAGAGAGAGCTTATCGTGACAGCAACTATCCTGCAGAGTTTGGAGAAATATATAGATTTCAGCAACGTTACTCTGGATTTTTTGTACCACCTATGGACAGTTTGTATACCTTCAACTTTATATCTGATGATAGATTACGTCTATATCTTAGTCCCAACACTTCAAGAGAACATAAAGAATTAATTGCATATGCTAGTTATACTAGAGGAAGATGGGATTTTTTTGATACCCAATTCTCTAGACCTATTCCACTACAAGCAGGTATGTACATTACAGATGTTAAAATATAATTGAATGTTATTAGCTAATGTATCATTATAATAACTCTATATTATACATGTATGTACATAGTATATGTACAGGTTATACACTGAGGTCAAAGTTGATACATGATTTATACACCAATGACTGGAGGCCAGAGGTGTATAAACACATAGCTAACAAGACTAAACTGTAAAATTATTTGTACCATGTTGACCAATCAGATGCTACATTAGATGCACTGCATCTGCTGCTTTGGATACATGTACATCAATATCTGCTTGTTAGCTTTATTTTAAGAAGGATAGCTTACCATTTTATTTGCAATGGAAAAAATGGACTTTCTTTTCTATATATTGTGTATAATACTGGACTTTCTTCTTGAGTACTACATCTTCGTTAGCTCCACCGCTTACTTTGATGTTTATTTGAGCATTGTACCAATAAACTAGAGATTCCAACTTGGATTGGTAGCAATAGTTGTGGAATAGTCTTCTTAGGCCAGCTTAGAGGAAGACCTCATAAGACTATCACTACAATTTCCAAGCAGTCTACTAAGCATTCATCAAATTCATTCTTTAAATCACAATCTCTTTTTGTTTCACACTTTCAGGACTGTTGTCTTCTGTATACGAACAGTCTTCAGTTGCATTTATTACTAATTTAAATATTTGCAATGTTATAGTAAATGTACTTACTTACAGAAAAAAAGAAATATAAGGCAGTAATTTCTGTCAAATTAATTACTATAACTTTACAGATCATAGCCTCAGAAAAGAGTGTATAAGAACTTATAGACCACTCCAATAGTTATTTGTTGGCCTGAAATGGAGCAATCTGATTGGTTAATTAAAGTATATCATGGTAAAGTGTATGTATAAATTTCGTATTATTATTGAGCACCTTGGCATGAGACAACTACCCTGAACAGCATATATATATATATGCGCGCGCGCATGTGTGTGGGTTCAGTTACACTAAGGAAGGCAACAGTTGTTTTTCTGGGGTACAGAGTAAAAATGTTTACTTGATGTTTAGTGATGCAATAGGCATGAACAAAGGAAAAGACAGACATAATTAAAACAATTAAAAGATCTGTATAAGACATATAGAGCAGTGTGAAAGTGAATAAAATCAAAACTAAGTTAGAAGTTAGGTATACAGAAATTATGCTATGAATGCTACACAAGATTACTAGTTGTCTAGTTTTCTGGACAGACTAGAAATCAAAACTGTATTTGCACTGTGCAAGGCAAACCATCCATATCCACATATTACTAGTATTAATGTGTATATTACATATTATATTAATAAGACTAGATTTCAGATTGAGTGTTGATAATAGTAGTAAGACATCAGTATGCTTCGGTCATAATGAAATACAAACTTATTATACCTAATCACGATAGTTAGACACAGCACAGTATGTGGTTTGTATTTACAATTATAATCATTTTAACTACAGGTAAAGCCTATTACATTGAAGCAGTTCAACAACAAGGTTGGGGACCATGGAGTATTGGAATTGGTGCTAAGATACATAGTCTCAATTGGACTAATGATAGAGCTAATGCTGATCATGAAGAACAACAAGTGACAATACAATCAGTTGTTGTCAATGAAATACAGGTGTGTTATTATATATGTATATGTATAATGATGATGTGTTTATATTTATATATATTATGTATAATGTATGTGTCTATATATGTATGTATGTGTATATACATATTATAAAAATGTCTAGATATGCCTTATACAGTTATTTTGAGAGCATACATCATAGTAACATATCTTTATCTACATATTTACTCAGATATAATAATGTATTTTCATGCCACAAACATATTATAGGCCAATCTGTATTGCAAATACAGTGAATAAGCTTTGTAATAGGTAACCCTCAGATCTACTGCTATCCAATACATCACAGCAAGTTTAGAGTTAAACTATATGTACATACAGTTAATATTTTTGTTTCTATAGGAAATCAATATCACTGCCAAACCCAAGATACAAGTGATCACTTTGGACTCAGAAGATAACTTCACTTATCATCTCTCTTACATGAACAGTATAACTCATGAGTTAACAGACAGTGACAATTCCTCTGTTATAACATCTGCATTAAATAATCTTCCAACAGTAAAGAGTTTTGGTAGAGTAATAGTTTACATAAATGTTACTACTGACATAGACAATGTGTTGGAACTATCAATTATCTTCATATCAGATCAAAAAGACTTAGTTGACTTCAAAGTTATCAATCAGAGTAACCACACCTCTTTTATGCTACAAAACTTTATTCAACCCTCCCATTTCAATTTATCTTTGAGTTCGAGACACACAAACTCTATACCAATACACGAAACTGCAAACAATGTAACATCAGAACTCTTAACACTGTTCACAACCAATTGTCATATCACTGGATCTGGTAATGTCTATTTTAAAGATGGCTATGATGTAATTGTTCAACCTACTCTTTATGGTACTCTTGATAATAGCCATGAACCATATTGTGGTCGATATAGTTTGAAAAATCCCACAATTGTGTGGCGATATGATCGGACGCTAAATGAGAGGAGTGAGCAGAGAGTAAATCCAATGACAGTTTCAAGTATTGGGTACAAATATGTAAGTATCATAGTTATTTTGATTAAATATATTATATTTATCATAGGTATGTTTTGCTGTCTATGGTACACTACCTAATTCTAGACTACGTATATATGGACGTATTAATGAACAAACAACAACTTATGTATATAATATTAATGTTACTGATAACAGTGGTACAAATAAATGGAGGTTCCTATGTGTTGATGTCTATACCTATCTTAATGAACGTTATAATCAGCAGTCCAATACATATCAAGTACTCCGTACTTACTTTTATAGTAGTTCAACTGATTTTTGGGTGGATGAAGTCATGTTCACTACTTCAATACCTACAGGTAATTCTAGATATTGTGCATTGTATACTCTTCTTAATAAATAATTAGAGAAATACTAATGACTTGACTTAGTTATTAATTTCTATCTATTTTGAAAGTATCAAAGATCATAAACTAGTTATATTTTATGTATACATTATTAGAAACCTCTTATTTCATTTGTTGTGTTTCTTATTTTCAATAGTGACACAATTGGAACGTGCTGTTCGACCTAATGGTATCTTTGTTGATACAGTCAGTGTATCAAATACTTCTCCCACAATTGACTTGATCTGTTATGATACTGAAGATCCATTGTCATGTAACCTAATAGTCTCACGTTATGTTGTAGAGTTCAAAGTTCACCACTGTGGCTACAATATGCCTTTGTTATCATCTTCACCAAACAATGTACTAGTATCAAGACTCTATTCTGGTACTCCACCACTCACTGGAACATTTCAACTTACATTTGAAAACCAAACAGTATACAATATACCAGCAAATGCCTTAGCCTCTGAAGTTAAAACATTACTAGATACATACCTTCCAAATGAAGGTGGTTTTGAAGTAACTCGTAGCGGAGAGTGTAGTGGTTATATATGGAGTATTAAGTGGACAAATAGAGGAGGTGATCTCCCACTGATGAAAGCTAATGGGAGTGGTCTGTCAGGACATAAGGTAAACATTTCTGTAGCCTCCATTGTTAATGGAGGGGTGTGGCTAAGACCATTCCGAGGAGATATGTTACGGCTACCTGAACAAGAACCACAGGTACATAATATTACATTCAACATTATATTATCATAACAAATCATACTACATGTTTTTCAATATTGAAAGTCATATATAACACTGAATGATAGTAGCATGAAATAATTGTCAGTAGAATGTAAACATAAGTGTTTTTAGCAAAGATGTATGTTCTATTTCTCAATTCACAGGTTGAAGTCTTGATTAATGGTATTCCAGCTTCTTGTAGGAGTCAAAGGTGTAGTTTTAAATTTTCACCTGAAGTTACTTCTAAGATCATGTCAATCTCTCCTTCTATTGGCGGTCAAGATAGCACTCCAATCACTATCTATGGTACTGGCTTTACTGATGATATCAATAATGTAACAGTTACTATTGATGATAGTTCTTGTGATATTACATCTCTCAATGATACTGTAATATCTTGTGTACCAACTCCTAATGTTGCTGGACCACAAAATATCAGTGTACATGTTGATGGTGTTGGCTATTCAATATCATCAACTCCAAATTCCTCCATTTTCCAATATTCTTTAGTTGTTAATTCCATTCAACCTGACAAAGGAAGTATTAGTGGTGGAAATTTGGTTACCATTACTGGAGTGGGGTTCCCAACACTGTCCAATAACACTAAACCCCCTAACTTACCGTTTTACTTCTCACATGACTTTTATGTTGTTTTTGATGACTTTCCTTGTATTATCATATCATCAAACTTAACAGTATTGACTTGTACACCACAACCACATGATTCAGATGTAGTCAATGTTACAGTTGTTGTAAATGGTGTGACAGCTATAGTTGATTCTGGCTATGAATACACAGAAAACTACTCAGCTACAATTACATCAATTAGTCCATCAGCTGGACCAGTCTATGGAGGAACAGAACTTACCATTAACGGAAACAACTTCAACTTAACAGATATGTCAGACATTGTCATTACTATTGGACAAGCTTCGTGTGTTATAACATCATTCACTGCCACAGAAGTAAACTGTACAACTTCACCTCATAATCCTGGACTATTCGATGTGTCTGTTCGTAGTACTATCTTTGGAGTAGCATTCAATAAGTCACAAACTGATTTAATTGATGAACAATCAATCTCACTAATGGAAATACTTGACTATTCTTCTATTAAGATGTTCAATACAACCTCTCCATTTATGCTTCCAGTATTTACGTATCAACTCATAGTAACAAAGTTGACACCGTGTAGTGGCTCTTTACTTGGAGGAACTAAAGTTTCTATAAAAGGAACTGGTTTTGGATCTAATGTGACTGTCACCACTGGACTAGGAATAAAGTGTAACGTTACCACAGTAACTTATGAGAATATTGAATGTGTTACCTCATCAACAAGAAAGGAAAACCTTATTGACAATAGTGGACAACATGCAGGTATGTGTCTTTTACACTAGTACATATATATTAATTGTGTATGTCATATTATGTTCTCAACAATAGTTCTTGGACGTTATTTTGCTTGGAATCCTGCTAATATTGAGATTTTATCAGGAGACACAGTCACTGTAAGTTTTCATTATAAATTAAAATATTGACATGTACAGGAAAGACAGTAATGTTTCTGATCTCATAGCCTCAAAATGGACTTCTGTTGGTTTGATACGATGGCATGAACTCTCATTAAATTAAATTATATGATTCCATGAAATCAAATAAAATCACAATGGAGGTGCTTATGTCAGCAGCATTTCTGTTGTGGAAAATTTCAAAACAATCATTCACTAACCAAAGTGTAGTATTTCCTTATTTCTACCTTCCTCGAATGTGGAATGTGGTAGTTGATAGGTCTTTAGTTTGAAAGTTGAATGGATGATCCTAAAACCCTGTCCTTAAAAAAGCCTAAAAAATGAAAGTCAATTAGTACAGATACTCTGATAGTCTGTTCTAACATTAGAGTATTCATTAACATTAGTTTAATGCAAATTAGGGCTTTTTGTGACAAGCTGAGTACATATACCTTATAATTACAAGCATACCAATTATACTGTTAATACCACCATGATGTTAAATACATACAAGACATTTAATTATAGTTGTTTTCATTTTATAATTATTGTATTTTTCAGTGGAATTGGACAGGTGCAAGTTTCGTTATACCTCGTCAATTTGAAATACATCAAACTGCCAGTCCTACTACTTCATACTATCTTACTGGTGGCTTCCAAAGCACAGCTAGTGTTGAAGGGACTTTTTCATACACATTTACACAGCCTGGTGTATACTATTTTGCTTCGTATGTAGATGATATGTGCCAGTCATGTCTAATGTCTGGTAGCATTACAGTGAGAGAATTAGAGGATATAGCAACAGCTATTATAGTAAAGGTGGATGACTTTGAAGCATTGTATCACTTAGATTACCATAATGACAGTGACTTAACACCTGGTAGTGGTCAAACAGAATGCCTCTCTTGTCAAAACTTAACCAATTCACTTGAGCCTAAATCAAGTCCTATCTTTGTTTATAGTAACTGTAACACTCCTGTAGTCAAATGGATTAATGACCACATATCTACACTTTATTCCAACATATCTCTCTCAGGATATTACTTTGGTCTTGATCCAAGTAATGCTATTATCAAATTTGGTGACTACTCTTGTAAATCACTTACATATAGTGATAGCTTAATAACTTGTCGTCTAAATATGACATCTCAACCTACTCCATTTGACATTCTTCCTTTATCACTCCACATATGTAACAATGGCTTTGCTCTCCTTAATAGTGAAGCTGTCATTCATAGAGCAATAGTCATTATACCAGTGATTACAAATGTTTCACCTTTAACTGGATCAGTGTTAGGTGGTAACATCATCACCATTACAGGAGCCTCATTTGTAGAGACTAACCTTACTGTATATGTAGGAACTCAAAGATGTACCATCAAACAAGTCTCTTACTATCAAATTCAATGTATTGTTCCAAGATCAGTGAATATCAAAATGGCATACTCCAATCCACCTGTTAATGTTAGCTATGGCCCAAAATGGGAAGTGATCTGTGATAGCAGTGATGGTTGTGACTATCAGTATTCATTAAATGCTACACCAACGATTTTTGCTGTGGATCCAATAATTGTGGGTGAAGTTGACGTGCAAACAATCACAATTAGTGGTGAATTATTTGATTCTGACTGTACTGTAATGGTAGGACCATTTGAATGTGTCAACGTCACTTTAATTGACTTTGAAAACATAACTTGTGAATTATCTCCTATTCAAGCTGGCAAATACTTAGTATCAGTTTTAGTTCCAACTTATGGTTTTGCACAATTTTGTAAAGAAACAGACAACTCAATTACTAGTCTACTCAGAATTGATGGTATCTCTCCACTATTAGGTAGCATACGAGGTGGTACAAAACTAACAATATCTGGTATTGGTTTCAGTGACAATCTCAGTAACAATTCTGTATTTATTGGCAATAGTTCTTGTCAAATTGTTGAGAGTAGATATACAAGTGTAAGTTGCTTTACTCCAGATCTTGGTAAAGAAGGCAATTACACTGTAGCTATTGCTGTAACCCCTGCAACTTCATCACGACAGATGAGAAAACGAGATGCTAATGGAAATGGAGATGTTATTCTTATCTTAGAGTACAGCAAAGATGTTACTCCTCAAATAATGGGTATTGAACCAATGTCTGGTCAGCAGGGAGATGTAGTTATTATTTCAGGACACGGTTTCACCTGTGATGCATCATTAGTTTCTGTAAGCTTTGGTAACTCAAAATGTAATGTCTCCTTTACCAATGAGACAATTATAATATGCACACTTGGACCTACTTATGTTGGAAGTTATCAAGTTGAAGTTGTTATCTTTGATAAAGGAAAGGCTGATGGTCAGCTTACCTTCATCTACACTTTACAAGTTGATAGTTTCTCTCCTATTAATGGTAGTTTTGCTGGCCAAAACATATTGACTATTCTTGGTGTTGGCTTCAATCCTGTATCAACATTTATTACAGTATGTAATCAGACATGTTTGCCTAGTTTCACTCAACCATCTCTTACGTCAATACAATGTATTATACCATCATTCTCACATCTACTTGAAAATAGTCCAACTCTAACATCACAGGTTTGTGATGTTACTGTTACTAGCTTGTCATCGTCTGTATCTCTACCACAAGCTTATACTCTCCTTATAGACCTCACACCTAACATTACATCCATTAATCGTACCCGTGGTGGGACAGCTGGAGGTTCTATCATTGAACTTGTAGGAAGTGGCTTTAGTAATGATGTCACTGTCACCATAGCTGGTGTCGACTGCTCTGTGCTTGACAAGACTCAATCTACTATCGTATGTCAAACTGGAGCTAGTGGTAGAACCATTAAAGCTCCTGTAATGGTTTATGTTGAGGGAAAAGGTTATGCTATTTCCAACAATATTGAGTTCTATTATGTGGATCTGTGGAGTTCAGAGTACACATGGGGTGGATTAGGCTTACCAAAAGAAGGAGATTTTGTCATAGTACCAGCAGGACAGACATTGGTCTTAGATATCTATACTCCAGTTCTCAAAATACTTTTAATTCAAGGAGGTGAACTGGTATTTGATGATGAAAAAGATGGTGTACAACTTCACAGTGAACACATCTTGATCACAGATGGTGGCAAGTTACAAGTGGGTACTGAAGACCAACCATATCAGCACAAAGCTCAGATTGTCATGTATGGTCATGTCCTGTCAACAGAGCTTCCTCTCTTTGGTGCTAAGACCCTAGCTGTTAGAAATGGAACGTTAGACTTACATGGTAAACCCATCGCTAACACATGGACGTGGTTATCTACTACAGCATATGCAGGAAATACAACCCTGTATCTTAAAAATACAGTGGGTGACTGGGAAGTTGGCGGTAAAGTAGTTATTGCTTCTACTAGTTATAGTCAGCGTGAGAATGAAGAACTGACTATTGTAAGCATTGGTGCTGATAAAATGAGCATAACAGTTGATCCACCATTACAATATACACATATAGCAGTGACACAAGTGATACATGGTCGAGTCATTGAAACACGCGCTGAAGTAGGCTACCTCACTAGAAATGTAGTTGTCCGTGGTAACAAAAATTCTGAATGGAATGAGTTCTTTGAAAATTGTCCTACTGATTTTGATCCGGGTCAGTTTGCAGTACAGACTTGCTTCAATGGACGATTTGGAGCAGAGACTATCGATGATCAGTTTGGATCTCAGATTATGTTACACAGAGGACCAAGGGACAAAGTCATTGGTAGAATTGAATACATTGAAGTTACTCATGCTGGACAGGCATTCCGACTTGGTCGTTATCCAATTCATTTCCATCTTAATGGTGATGTCAGTGACTCCTATGTTAGAGGTTGTGCTATTCACCATACATTTAACAGAGCTGTTACTATTCATGGTGTTGACTACCTACTAGTTGAAAAAAATGTGGCATATAACATCTTAGGCCATGCATATTTCTTGGAGGATGGCATTGAACAAGGCAATGTTATTCAATACAATTTAGGTATATTTGTTAGAGCATCCAGTAGTCTACTCAATGTGGACATCACACCTGCAACATTTTGGGTTGTTAATCCAAACAATACTTTGAGACATAATGCAGCAGCTGGAGGTACACATTTTGGGTTTTGGTATCGTCTCCTTGAAAATCCAACAGGTCCATCCTTCACTACAGCTATAAAGCCCCTTCATCTTCCACTTGGCCAGTTTACTAATAACTCAGCTCACTCCTTTGGCTGGTATGGTATATGGATCTTTCCTAGCTACCATCCTGAAAAGGCTAGTACTTGTGATGAAGTCACTCCTGCAGTATTTAAGAAATTTTTGGCTTGGCGTAATGTACGAGGTGTTGAATTCTCAGAAGTGGGTGCTGTTCAACTAAAAGACAGTGTAATGTTAGATAACACAGTTGCTGGTGTAGAGTACACTAAGGTTACAGCAGCTTGGGGTAAGAATAGCTCACTCATTGAAGATATCCTCGTTGTAGCTCATTCTGCTTTAAGAAATGTAGATAATGTTAGCACTGAAGTTTGTACTGGTGCTGGTATTAAAACTCCTCATTCATACTATCTGACTGTGTCCAACGTTACATTTGTTAACTTTGATGAAAACAATTGTTACACACTACAAGCTTGTTCACATTGTAGAGCAAAACAAGGAGGATTTGAAACTAGGTTTGAGAAACTAGTGTTTGATAACAGTCCTAATGTTGCAACTTGGAAATGGGAACATGAACAAGTCTTCAGAGATATGGACGGTACATTAACTGGCAATATTGGAGGAGCTCTTTTACCTACTTCTACTATTTTACCTTCTCCTCATTGTAGTGATCACTCTGCTTCAAGTTTTGGAGCTGTCAGAGGAAGTGTTTGTGATAATAAAGTCCACTTTGCTCGTTTTGCTCTCACTAACCCTACTCCATCATCTCTCACAACAAGAAATCTTAATGTCACCAGTCCACATGGTATTCTTCAGTTGGAATATGTGTTCAAACGACTTCTACTTGGACCTGGCTATATGGCTCTATTACCCATGAAAGAAATGTATCAACTCGATTGGGATGAAGGAGAAAGGTTTAATAACATATCTTATTCCTCTCTTTATTCTGGTATTACAACATCTGATTATCTTTGGATACGACATGATTTTAACAAAAGTGTGGACTATATAAACATCAATAAACAAGAAAAGAATGCCAGTTTGGTCATACCACCTGGTGGGTCATCACAGTTAGGAGATTGGTATGTCAATAACAATGAGACATCTGTCACATATTATGTAAATGGTAGTAACCCAACCTGTCCCATTGATGTTCCAGTATCTTTTACTTCTTATCGATGTCTCTATAAGAACTGTATTCCACCTCCTCCACCAGAACCACCAAGCCCTCTACCTCCTGGTCGTCCTAATGTCACCAATCTCTGGTCTGACCAATCTATATGGCCTAATCAACTGTTACCACAAAATGATACAGATGTGTACATTAACTGTAGTTTATATATTCTGGTTGATGTTCCTTTGCCTCGTATTAAAACTTTATCTATCTGTGGAGGACTAGAATTTCTAGATGAGCGTGACCACATTTTAGAGGCAAACTTGATTTTAATTGACAATGGACGACTTATTGCTGGCTCTGAAGACATGCCATTTCAACATCAATTAACAATTATACTTAATGGTGACTTAAATTCACCAGAATATCGTCTCCCCAGTCTTGGACCTGTTTTGGGTGCTAAAGGTATTGGAGTGTTTGGTCAACTAAGCTTACATGGTAAAGTTCGCTCTCCCACTTGGACCTTCTTGGCTCAAACAGCAAAGGAAGGAGACACTCAAGTTGTATTAAGCCAAGCTGTAGACTGGCAAGTAGGAGAAGAAATTGTTATTGCATCCACTTTCTATGAAGCAGGACAAACAGAAGAACGTACTATTACTAGTATCAGTAATGATGGACTAACTCTTAGTCTTAATAGTCCTTTAACTTATAGTCATCTTGGAGGAGTTCACAACACAAACTCCTGCTCTGTCAATATCAGTGCTGAAGTTGGACTTCTCTCTCGAAACATCAAAATTCTAGGAACACATCCTAATGCTGCTGTTGATGTTTCAGATCAGCAATCATATGGTTGTCGTGTTCTTGTTGGTACTTATTTTGTTGACATCTCTGGTACAATACAATATACTGGATCAGCTCAACTAGAAGGAGTTGAATTTAAAGGCTGTGGTCAAGAAGGTTTCGTGGAAAGTTTTGATCCTAGATACTCACTGGCATTTCTTAATATTGGTCAAGTTAAGGACAACAGTTCATATGTCAAAAGCTGTAGTTTTCATAAAGGCTACAATACAGGAATTGGTGTATTTGGGACTAAAGGAATGTCAATCACAAATAACGTAGTCTATCGTACTATAGGACCCTCTCTATATATTACAGGCAGTGACCATCAGTTAATTCAAAATCTAGCAGTGGTAGCTTTATTTCCTGGAACATATAATGGTCGTAATGAACGTTGGAATGCTGAGTGGACAGCCAACTATGAACTTGCTAAAGCCAGCAACTATGTTTTGATTGGAAATTCAGCTGCTGGTGGAGCTAAGGCTGGTTACCATACTAATGGAGAGAACTGTATACCATCCAACTTCAGTCCTACCTGGAAAAACAACATAGCACATACCACATTGCATGGTATTCATGTGGGTTACAATGATGGTCACTTTGTTGGTGATGAAAGTGGGTGTTCATCTTTCCACGACTTCACAATATATAGTTGTTATCACTATGGCCTTTTCTCATACTCTAAAGCTGGTGTTCTAGTTACAGAATCTACATTTGTTAACAATTATGCTGCCATATTCACTGCTGTAATTGGACCTGCTTCTCTATCTCATCGAGTCAGTACTAAAACTGTTGTTATAAAAGACTCAGAGATCATTTCCAGTATTAATTCTGGTGCTACTAATTGCACAGAGTACAGTTTTAAACCAACCATTGCTTATCATGCCAGATCACATTCAGGCATCCAAAGTCCTTGGAAAGGACATGTGGGTATAATTCTGTCTTCATTTACATCAGGTCCTGGTCACTTTCCTAAGTCCCCATGGTCAGATGTTCCAAATTATCCTGCAATCAAAGGCCTCACTAAACTCAGTAATGTTAGCTTTTGTAACTTTGGTACTCACTGCTCTTCTATGAAAGAAGTAGCATTGATGACACATCCTAAATCTGAAGACTGTCAACATCCTGTTTGGACAAAAGGAATCTCATTTCTGTCAGTGAACAAAGTTTCTAAATTCTTCAATCACAACCCGATACTTGGAAGTGTCAATCCTTCAGACTGTGTTGATATGGATTGTGATGCATTAAAGAAAATTCTCATTCGAGATCTCGATGGCTCTTTCACAGGCTCAACAGGTTTGAATTCCCTCATTTCAAAGTCAGAGTTTGAATGGGATGGTGATCGTAGACGTGGTTTGGGTGACTATCGAATTCCAAGAACAATGTTAGCTACTCCAACTGGTAGTAAAATTGATCCCAATCTACTCTATCCATATAAGGGCATCTACAGAGGCAGTGCTGGTGATTGTCAGTGGGAAGCAGAATGGAACTCTTACCACTGTACCAATATAGATCACATGATGTTTGTCATAGAAAGTCTTGATGCTGATACAGAAATTCGTCGGCTCTCTCCTATTGGCGTCGATGCTAATGGGTATATAGATTTGATAAATGGTCCTCAAGATCATGGATGGTGTGGTGGATACACATGTCAAGAACGTATATCAACTTTCTATGCTATAGTATCAACTGGTCTAAACTACACTATTGGTATGACTAGTACCAATCCTCAAAAGACAAACCTTTATCTTCTCAATGCCAATGACTCTCAAGGTCTTGTTGTAGCTATAATATATACTAACCCACAAAGACTGGATGTATATGTTGGTACTGAGTATATCATTCCAACTAATGGCTATATGAAGGACGGCAACCTTCGATATAAACGTGGTGATAATTTCATTCCAACACTCTCTGATAGCCATGGAACAAACTATTATGATCGCAACACTAAAAGATTACATATTGTGATCAAAGGTGACACACCAGTTAGAATTGAAACTACTCAAGTCATCCAACTTGGTATTGATCTTCCTCCTGTTACTGTGGATGAGTTTTTTGAAGTCAACCTAATTCAAAACTTAGCCCTGCTCCTTGGCATAACACCAAATCGTATCAGAATTGTCAATGTAATTTCTGAAAGTGGAGGCCGCAAACGAGAAACAGCGCGTACCAGAGTTGAATTTGAAATAGGTGCAGCACCTTCTAATGACACTACAACACCAAATGTCAATGGAACAGATGGAAGTTATAACAATCAAACTGGATCAAATCCACAGGATGACACAGTCTACAGGGAGCTTCTTAATATCACAACTCGTGTTGGTGAAGTCATTCAAACTGGAGAACTATCAAAAAATATAGGTTATGATATTTTAGATGCTGTTGTCATTGAGCCACAGCCAATACGAACTGATCCAACACAAGGAGTTAGAGCCACAAATGTAACTGGCGGACCTCAGCCTGGAGATAATGGTACAGCTAACTTGACAACATTTTATGATCAACAACTTCAAAAGGAAGAAGAAGAAAGGAATGATACTAATCTAGTTATATTAAGTATTCCAACAAGACTCGGTATCGTCTATCTTCCTTCAGTTGGTGTTGAAGGTATTCTATTAACTTCTCCAATTAAAGTAGCAATGTATGATGGAGCTGGCCTTGTAGTGTCTACATTAGGTGTAGGACAACCTTGGCAGTTAACAGTATCATTGATATCAAAGCCCACTGGTGCTTTTCTAATGAATTCTACAGTCAATATGGGAAATGGTATAGCACAGTTCTCTGATCTCCTCTTTAGTCATCCTGGAACATATCGTCTACAATTTGACATCACATACCCTCTTACTGCTAACTTCTCTCTTACCAGTAGTAGTAGTGTTATCAACATTCAAGTAAGACAGTTCTACCTTCAAGTCATCTCTCAGCCACCATCAGTTACCAATACAACATTTCCCTTCTCATCTACTGTAACTGTTCACATTTTGGATAGCAATACTAATACTGTTCCTACAAACTTAGGATGGAGGGGACGACAATGGTTTATGACTGCTGCTATTATCTTAATTTCAACTGGACAGAGGTATGGGCAGGATATTACTGTAAATATTGAACAAGGAGTGGCTCAGTTTGAAGACATCCATGTCAAGAGTGCAGGCTCATACAAAATTCAATTTTCAGTTTCTACAAATCCTGCCTCTTCTACCAATCAACTACCTCAACCTATAGACAGCAATACCTTTGTAGTTGAGGAGTTTCCATTCACTCGTTTCATTGTAACATACAATAACAGTTACAATGACACTGTTAGAAACTATGAAGATGAATTCAAGTCAGCTTTAATAGCACGCATCCAAGAGAGTTATCCCACTGTATTGGTATATAATGTATCATTATATGAAGGTAGTATTATTGTTACTTTCTTTGTCACCAGTAACAGTGCAAATACACTGTCCATGTTTGCAAATGACATACAAAACATATCAAACTCCAACGTCCTTTATTTTTCATTTCGTGGAAACAGTCTTATCCTCGGTTCAGCTCAACAAGATCCAAGTTACCCTATTATAGTGCCTACAGAACGACCCACTAAGACTAGTATCTTTGAGAAGTATTTTATTCTAATCATAGCTTGTAGTGCAGTAGGTGGAGCACTGTTACTAGTTATATGTCTAACAATTACTGTCATATGTTGTCAATGTATTAGAAAGAGGAGGACAAGAGGAAAGTATGCATTTAATAAGACAGGATCAGAGAACTTGTATGAAGCACATGCTATGCGTACTATATATCGTAACTCTCCTATATTTGATGAAGATGGAGATTATCCAATTTTTCACCTTGTGCCTGATGATGAGAACAAAGGATATGTAATGGCAAAGAATGAGGATGACTATTCAAGTTTTAAGGATCCTGTCAATGCTGAGAAAAACCAAGTTGAGTACTTAGTTAGTAAAGAAGTTAAGGTTGGAAATCCAGTGCCTGCATTTAACCAGATGACTCAGGATGATGTTGAGTATGACAAGATCACCAACCTGTAATCATTAATTTTATTTGCTGCCTAAAGACTAAAATAAATAAATGTTGTATTTGTTATTATAATTATTTATTAATAGTAGTAGTTTGTGATTGATTTTGTAGTTAGTTTTATATAAACTGTCATGTTTGCTGCAATGATTATTTTTAAGTCATGATAATTTGAAAATAATTTTTATTAACACAATTCCTGGAGTTGTATATGTCACTATTATGCAAGCAATTTTAAAACAATTTTTATGTCATATAATTATAAGCTTCAATTGAAAGTTCAATCTTCACTAAAGTATGTACTAATAAGAACTGTTTACTTTCCGAAGTAATACTGTTCACAAAACAATAATAAAATACTAATTATAAAGACAATAAAAAACAGACTTGAATGTACTGCTAACTTCAACAGAATGAAGACAACGTGTATAAATGTGGTAACAGACATTAGTTTTTCACTGAAAAAGAATGAACAATTCTTATCATGGAGCTAAAATGGCTCCTATCATCAAGACGTATTTGCTGGTTTTCCTTGCCTGTACTTTTTCGAGTTGTTATGGCGAGTTAACAAGAGATCAAAAACAGTATCTTCTTGATCAGCATAACAGTGCTAGATATGAACAAAAGGCTGCTAACATGAGACAAATGGTGAGTTCAATACATCACTGCTTCAATTTACAATTTATTCTTGTTCCAAAGGAGTGGAGCCAATCTCTTGCTAAAATAGCAGAAGCTACAGCTCGTAGTTGTAACAATGAACCTGCTTCTAAAGATATCCTTTCAGCAGCTATTGATTCCAAGTTTAGTTGGGTTGGTGAGAATCGTCAATTAATTTCCTCAGCTGTTCAAGTCAACCAGTCTGTATTGAATCAAGTACTTAGTTGTTGGTTAACTTGGACTGCAGACTGTTGGTACAAGGAGATCAATCAAGATCAAGTGAGTATCACTACATTAAATAAAGTGTATTGTTGACATACCTATATTAGCAAACATTGGCACATAAGCAATTTCAAACAATTATAGTATTGATTTAAATGACACTAATAGAGCATACAACATTAATAACGGTGACTTGATGATAGTAATTTATAAAAGAAAGGTACATATTACTGATAATAACTAGCTGGTAGTAAAAGCATATAATATAATTATCAGTGATTAATAAAAATCTAACCAATATAGTGTCACCACATGTAGATATAGTAATTTTTCTTATTCAAGAAATTCCACTGATTTTAGGTAATTAAATGAGACATACATTTGACATAATGAATTACATGTAACAAAATGCACTGCCTATTGTGTAGACTTGTACTTGTCAATTAAATATAGAACTCACACATCATATAAAATAATTTTTCTTTGTAGATCTTGTTTCCTGACACATATCTTATTGGTTGTGGTGCTGCATACTTCTCTCCTGAACAAAGATGTCGTGCCATTGGTACTGGAGTTGTAGTAATATGTTTCTATGCACCAGGGTAATTATGATCTGTTTGTTTAACTTAATACAATTACAATAGTTATTACTATGTAAACTATTTAGCATAATATAAATAACAAATTTACTGTTCTCTATTTCTTAGAGCTGTTACTAATGTTGTGCCTATCTCTGGAGAACCTTGCAGTCAGTGTCCTACTGATGCACCTAAATGTATTACTGGATTGTGTGGTGAGTTAACAATAATGATGTTATGACACTGTACGTAACAATAGAGTAGGTAGACCATATCAATAAAGTAAAGACAATAACAATGAAGTATGTAGATCATGACAGTAGACAATTTATGTTTTCTACCTGCCATTTAAGATTTGTTTTTGTTTTGAATGTTATTTGTAGTATTCTTGTGTGTCTGTGTGTGTATTGTGTGTGTGATGATATACATTACAAATATGTTTATAATGTATATCATGATGTCACATGATGTACATTATAAAAATTGAGTTGGATATGTTATGTCCATTACAAAATTTGTAACTTTGTGGAATTATTATTACTTTCTTTATGACAATAATTGTGAGGAAATAAAACAGAATATAATTCATTCAAAGTATCTCCTTCAAAACACCTTAAATATTCTTGTACACTCTTGAAGTATAAATTTCCAATTTTTATTGCATTGAGAAAGCTTTAGATACATGTAAACAACTAGCACATTCAAACAGTTGTAGGACACTCAAATATAAAGGAGTACCCACTTACTGTTAATGAACACCTTAGATAGGTATGTCATTAACACACAGCATGTTTTCATACTTCAATACTCCAACATATACCTGTGATATGAACCATCACATGATCCTACTTCATGTCACTGACATGACAACTTTGAACTTAAATATTTAATTTGGCTCATTTAAGTTCTTTACAACAGTATTTTATTACAATGTATAATGAAATAATATCCTCCCTGTGGGAAGACAAGAACTGAAATTAGACAAATCAATCTTCATTACTACTTCAAATAACTTGTTTTCTAACAAATGTGTTCTATATGTCAATAATGTTATTCTTATAATTTTGTATACCAGTATTGATAGATAGTTACTACATGCATTGACAATGATCAATAAAAGAAAAACCATACAATATATGACTAAGTTCAAAACTTATAGTTTATTTTACAAGTCAACAAAATTGTCTTATTAAGCATTAGACAATACACTTTGTTATTCCTAGTGCTACACCCCAAAAAAAGGAAATTCACCAGATTTTTACAAGGTGTTGTTCCTCCCTCAAACACTCCAACTCATCTCATGATGTCAACAGGCTACATCATTTGTTAGATACAATGTTTATGATAACCATATTTGTACTTAAAAATTTGGCTACGTTTAGTTGTCACTGTTCCTCACCAATAGTATTTCCTTACATCCTCAATGGTCAAATTTTATCTTTCCATTGTTACTGAAGTAATCTCACTAACATGATCAATGCCTTTAAAATTAAGTATCATCATTCTGTAGTGTACTGTTTCATAGTATCAGCAGTTAGTATAGTATGACTCCATTAGATTCTTCAATATGATTGATGGACAACTGTGTTGTCTTAATAATAATACTACCTATTGTACACATTATATCTATAATATGTACCTCTACAACATTTAAACCACTTTTAAACCAGTTTAAAAATAGTTTCAAAATACCTAGAGATGTTGGTTTTTAACAATTTTTAACTATTTACATAGTAATCAAACATTAATTTGTACATGTACATGTATCTACACATTCCAATTAGGTAGTTAGCTAAGTTATCTCCTAATGTAAACATATTTTAACTATCATTAATTTCTAAGATAGTTTATGTAATTTAAGACATATAGTACTCACTGTATAGTGTACAAAGGATAATAATAATGTGATATATGTTTTGATAAGTTTTCTTCCTAGCACATACAGAGAGCCAAGCAGTCCTATAATCATTTTGGACCACATGTTATGTATATATCTATATATCCATTTTTGCAATTTTAATATATTGTTATATGTGATTTTCAAGAGTAATGAATGAAGGAAAACTACATCCTTTAAATGTTAAAACACATTGCAACCACTGAAGTTAATTAACACTAACTGCAAGCAATACAACAATGGGTGTGACTGAAATGCTCAAAGCTTCTCACTAGCTTGTTCTTCTATATTTTTAGTATTCTATAGATATTAGTCTTCTATAGACATTGCTGCTAATTATACAATCTTTGTAGCTCTGGGATGATATTTTAAATTATTATCTTGTTCCTTTCTACTTAATAAACAGCAAATATGTATATAGTCATATCTATATTGTTGTGTCTGTTACACATTATCACATATAATTATATCAAATGTACATTCACTATTTTTTACTATGTGATCAATAACAAACAACAGTACAATGTAGTTCATTCAGTTATAAATGTTGTATTATGTACATCAAGTGATGATATATGTGATATTGATGTTTGATTATGTAATGACATAGTCAATAAGATTCCATTGAACAAGTTGTTTAAATGAGCACCTGATGGTTTTACAGACTTCTTTTGAAGTTTTACACTTACATTATATTTCATACATAGCCTCTGAGAATTCTGATAATGTCATACCTGCTGATCCTACTGACAATACAGATAGTACAATACCCTGTAAGTTATTATACATACTAATGTGGTATTGTTAGTTGAAATCATAACCATTCATAAAAGATTATATTATTTTCAGATGTGTCATGGATAACTCCAGGATATGGAAGCTATGCTGGTGGTACATTGTTAACACTTCATGGAAGAGGTTAGTAAATGAGTCAAGAGTGATATGTAGTAGCTCACTAAACAGTGGTGTCTTGCAACTAACCTCATTGAGTGTCTGGCACATACAGCATGCTAGGCAGTCTCAAAATCATTTTGGACAACACCTTACATATATAGGTATATTACTTTTCATTGTTCAAGGTGACAATTGAAATTAAAACATATCCTTCATATGCCAATAATAATGATGGATGTGATTGATCATGCTCGAAACTTCTCCCTAGCTTACTTCTCTGCATAATTTTTTTTCTAGTAATCTATAACTATATAGTCTTCTATAAACATTGCTGCTAATTATATAACCTTTATAGCTCTAGTCAATGTTTCATTGTAAAGTCATTAACTTCTAAAAAATTTAGATTAATTTGTTTGAATTTATCATCTTGTTTCACATGGTGCTTAGTGATCCAATGTGAATTTTGAGTACCTAAATTTAAAAATTCATCTCTTAGAAATATTGTTAAACTTCAACAATATTATTTAAAGTATAATAATACCATTAGATGTCTGGTACACTCTATGGTATTGTCAATATGATATGAGTTTTGGATGTTTTCATTTAAAGTTTTCTTTATTAACAATATCATTAGAGATTTGGTACACTTTATGGTAGTGTCAATATGATATGTGTTTTGGATGTTTTCATTTCAATTTAGTTATAGATTACATCTGTTCTTTTTGTTGTTTAGGTTTCTCTAAAGACCAGTTCAACAGAGATGATCCTAATTTAGGAAATAGAGTTACATTGTATAATGACCAATATTCTATTCCATGTCAAGTGGTGACATACTACACATCAACAACAGAAATAGTTTGTAGAACTGGGTAAGTTGACTCCTGCAATCAGTCAGGTTCAACCTTGTTTTATTTATATCATTTAAGAGTCTATAATAATATGTATTATAACTAATAGTTATTAATAAATATATAATAAGAAAAAGTAATAGTTTATCTTCTTTTGATACTGCTCTCAATAATTTATGGTAAATATTTTTGGCAACGAAACTATTGCCCTGTTGATGTCTTCTTTAGTTCATCTCCAGAGAGGAAGAATGAAGAATACAAACTTCAAGTTCTAGTAGATGGCAAAGACATTGTCAAAGACTTAAATGGAAGACTTTGCAATGGCAACTGTGAATTCTGGGTAAATTCTAATTAAAAGACATTAGACAGTTTTTTAAATTACTGGTTTCTCCTTTAGTATCATGAGTGGACAACTCCTACAGTGACTGATGTCTCACCTCATGCTAAAATACCTGGTTAGTATGTGTCATTAGATGTTGTATATTATATTTTAACATTGTAAGCTCCTGTATTTTAATGATTGTCTTTTTCTTTATCAGTTCATGTTTTGAAGGCCTCTCTATCTTACTATCATTTATGTCATAATTTTTATGTGGATTATTTCATTCGTGGCTTATTCCATTGTAGGTGTTGACCCAATGAATATAACAATAAGTGGACGCATCTTCTCTTATCTTGTATCTGATACACAAGAGGCTAATGAAGATTTCACTATCTCTCAAACTGTAGATAGACTATTAATTGGTGGACAACAATGTAATCCTTGGAATAATGATACAGAGACACCGTATGTTAATCATTTTATGTTTATATGTACATCTAGTAAATAATTTTCACCTCAACAGTTTCTAAAATTATACAATATCATGTTATGATTATGTGCACCTTTTGTTACTGAAGTCATAGTTAATGAGCTTAGATTTAATTACATATCTTAATATTGTTTCTATAAAGTACTGTCCACAATTTAAGTTATACAAAATACATTTGAGAGTCATCCTTGATAGAGAAGTTAAATAAAATTTTTAACTAGTATGAGACTAGAACTAATGTTCTCAATTCAGACAGTAATCACAATAATTATTTTTATTTATAAAATGATCTGCTTTATTTCATTGTTAGATATGGTGGTGTACTTACTACAAGATGGGGTCTAGGTTATATCAGTTGCCAACCAGAAACCACCAGAATAGGTAACATAATATACCATTATATTATATTATATATTATATTTAATATGTTATAGATTCAATGAATGCTACTTTAGTACTCTCCTTATATGGAAAGTAAGTATTGATATTGTTACTATAAAGCACTGTCCACACTATTAGTTATTTATAAGAGTATTGATTACACCTTAATAATTCAAGCTATAATATTTGACTGTTTAATGTCAGCCTGTGTGTTGGGTGGGATTTTAGGTGGGGCACTATATCGGTATCTTACACAGTATATGGGACACATTCCATGTACATGTATATTATGTAGTATATATGACTAAATTATACACTTAAATTCACTTTATTGTTCCTTAGCTCATACATTTCAACAGAGAACTTATCAGTAGATAACAAACTACGACAATATATATTTCAAACACACTCAGGTATTATGTATTATATTACTTTTATTGATATTACTTTATTATTTATATGGTAGATATCACACGAGTAGAACCTAATTTAGGTAATGGAGGTATACTCATTACCATATATGGAATACATTTTAATGATCCATTGGGAGATGTTAAAGCATTTATTTCAGGTATAATATTAATATGATGTATAATTTTTAATAAATTCCCTATAATTCTATATACTTTAATATAATCCTTCAACAAGTCATGATTATAATGTTTTTGACATTACCCAGTACATGTACATGTAACTATATGCTCAAGTCTACTGTAATCTCAAAGTTTGTGCTTTCTTCTTGAGATCTAGAATGTATTGAAGACGTGTTTCAAACAAAATTTCTAAGCTAATTAGAGACCTTGTCATCAGTTACTTTGTTGCTTAGTAACCAGAAGAAGCCAATCTGACTTTATATTGGCTATAAACAGCAAAGTAATCTCCACCTTGGTCTCTTACTTATGCATGTATATGTTAGAGAGTAATAAAATAGCATTTATTTAATCTGTAACAAATTATATATGAAATATAATATAATATACTGGTATATTATATTACCTATGACATACATTTATATATTGCTTTGTTTATAACATGAGTTAACTTGCTCTATTATAAATTTACCAATATGATATATTTTTGATTTATTTAGGAGTACCTTGTGATATAGTCAACTACACAGCTACTACTATACAATGTATAACTAGCTCCTCCGATTACTTATTTGTTGCCCTGAAATGGAGCAATCTGATTAGTCAATTAAAGTATATCATGGTAAAGTGTATGTATAAATTTCATATTATTATTGAGCACCTTAGCATGAGACAACTACCCTGAACAGTATATATATATATATATATATATATATATATATGCATGCGCGCGTGTGTGTGGTTCAGTCACACTAAGGAAGGCAACAGTTGTTTTTCTGGGGTACAGAGTAAAAATGTTTACTTGATGTTTAGTGATGCAATAAGCATGAACAAAGGAAAAGGCAGACATAATTAAAACAATTAAAAGATCTGTATAAGACATATAGAGCAGTGTGAAAGTGAATAAAATCAAAACTAAGTTAGAAGTTAGGTATACAGAAATTATGCTATGAATGCTACACAAGATTACTAGTTGTCTAGTTTTCTGGACAGACTAGAAATCAAAACTGTATTTGCACTGTGCAAGGCAAACCATCCATATCCACATATTCCTAGTATTAATGTGTATATTACATATTATATTAATAAGACTACATTTCAGATTGAGTGTTGATAATAGTCGTAAGACATCAGTATGCTTCGGTCATAATGAAATACAAACTTATTATACCTAATCACGATAGTTGGACACAGCACAGTATGTGGTTTGTATTTACAATTATAATCATTTTAACTATAGGTAAAGCCTATTACATTGAAGCAGTTCAACAACAAGGTTGGGGACCATGGAGTATTGGAGTTGGTGCTAAGATACATAGTCTCAATTGGACTAATAATAGAGCTGATGCTGATCATGAAGAACAACAAGTGACAATACAATCAGTTGTTGTCAATGAAATACAGGTGTGTTATTATATATGTATATGTATTTTGTATAATGTATGATCTGTTTATATTTATATATATATTATGTATAATGTATGTGTCTATATATGTATTGTGTATATACATATTATAAAAATGTCTAGGTATGCCTTATACAGTTATTTGAGAGCATACATCATAGTAACATATATTTATCTACATATTTATTCAGATGTAGTAATGTATTTTCATGCCACAAACATATTATAGGCCAATCTATATTGCAAATACAGTGAATAAGCTTTGTAATAGGTAACCCTCAGATCTACTGCTGTCCAATACATCACAGCAAGTTTAGAGTTAAACTATATGTACATACAGTTAATATTTTTGTTTCTATAGGAAATCAATATTACTGCCAAACCCAAGATACAAGTGATCGCTTTAAGCTCACAAGATAACTTCACTTATCATCTCTCTTACTTGAATAGTATAACTCATGAGTTAACAGACAGTGACAATGCCTCTGTTATTACATCTGCATTAAATAATCTTCCAACAGTAAAGAGTTTTGGTAGAGTAATAGTTTACATAAATGTTACTACTGACATAGACAATGTGTTGGAACTATCAATTATCTTCATATCAGATAAAAAAGACTTAGTTGACTTCAAAGTTATCAATCAGAGTAACCACACCTCTTTTATGCTACAAAACTTTATTCAACCCTCCCATTTCAATTTATCCTTGAGTTCAAGACACACAAACTCTATACCAATACACGAATCTGCAAACAATGTAACATCAGAACTCTTAACACTGTTCACAACCAATTGTTATATCACAGAATCTGGTAATGTCTATTTTAAAGATGGCTATGATGTAATTGTTCAACCTACTCTTTATGGTACTCTTGATAATAGCCATGAACCATATTGTGGTCAATATAGTTTGAAAAATCCCACAATTGTGTGGCAATATGATCGGACGCTAAATGAGAGGAGTGAACAGAGAGTAGATCCAATGACAGTTTCAAGTATTGGGTACAAATATGTAAGTATCATAGTTATTTTGATTAAATATATTATATATTTATTATAGGTATGTTTTGCTGTCTATGGTATACTACCTAATTCTAGACTACGTATATATGGACGTATTAATGAACAAACAACAACTTATGTATATAATATTAATGTTACTGATAACAGTGGTACAAATAAATGGAGGTTCCTATGTGTTGATGTCTATACCTATCTTAATGAACGTTATAATCAGCAGTCCAATACATATCAAGTACTCCGTACTTACTTTTATAGTAGTTCAACTGATTTTTGGGTGGATGAAGTCATGTTCACTACTTCAATACCTACAGGTAATTCTAGATATTGTGTATTGTATACTCTTCTTAATAAATAATTAGAGAAATACTAATGACTTGACTTAGTTATTAATTTCTATCTATTTTGAAAGTATCAAAGGTCATAAACTAGTTATATTTTATGTATACATTATTATAAACCTCTTATTTCATTTGTTGTGTTTCTTATTTTCAATAGTGACACAATTAGAACGTGCTGTCCGACCTAATGGTATCTTTGTTGATACAGTTAGTGTATCAAATACTTCTCCCACAATTGACTTGATCTGTTATGATACTGAAGATCCATTGTCATGTAACCTAATAGTCTCACGTTATGTTGTAGAGTTCAAAGTTCACCACTGTGGCTACAATATGCCTTTGTTGTCATCTTCAGCAAACAATGTACTAGTATCAAGACTCTATTCTGGCACTCCACCAGTCACTGGAACATTTCAACTTACATTTGAAAACCAAACAGTATACAATATACCAGCAAATGCCTTAGCCTCGGAAGTTAAAACATTGCTAGATACATACCTTCCAAATGAAGGTGGTTTTGAAGTAACTCGTAGCGGAGAGTGTAGTGGTTATATATGGAGTATTAAGTGGACAAATAGAGGGGGTGATCTCGCACTGATGAAAGCTAATGGGAGTGGTCTGTCAGGACATAAGGTAAACATTTCTGTAGCCTCCATTATTAATGGAGGGGTGTGGCTAAGACCATTCCGAGGAGATATGTTACGGCTACCTGAACAAGAACCACAGGTACATAATATTACATTCAACATCATAGCAATGTTACGTATTATTATCATAACAAATCATGCTACATGTATATTAAACATTGAAAATGATATATAACACTGAATGATAGTAGCATGAAATAATTATCAGTAGAATGTAAACATAAGTGTTTTTAGCAAAGATGTATGTTCTATTTCTCAATTCACAGGTTGAAGTCTTGATTAATGGTATTCCAGCTTCTTGCAGGAGTCGAAGGTGTAGTTTTAAATTTTCACCTGAAGTTACTTCTAAGATCGTGTCAATCTCTCCTTCTATTGGTGGTCAAGATAGCACTCCAATCACTATCTATGGTACTGGCTTTACTGATGATATCAATAATGTAACAGTTACTATTGATAATAGCCCATGCAATATTACATCTCTCAATGATACTGTAATATCTTGTGTACCAACTCCTAATGTTGCTGGACCACAAAATATCAGTGTACATGTTGATGGTGTTGGCTATTCAATATCATCAACTCCAAATTCCTCCATTTTCCAATATTCTTTAGTTGTTAATTCCATTCAACCTGACAAAGGAAGTATTAGTGGTGGAAATTTGGTTACCATTACTGGAGTAGGGTTCCCAACACTGTCCAATATCACTAAACCCCCTAACTTACCGTTTTACTTCTCACGTGACTTTTATGTTGTTTTTGATGACTTTCCTTGTATTATCATATCATCAAACTTAACAGTATTGACTTGTACACCACAACCACATGATTCAGATGTAGTCAATGTTACAGTTGTTGTAAATGGTGTGACAGCTATAGTTGATTCTGGCTATGAATACACAGAAAACTACTCAGCTACAATTACATCAATTAGTCCATCAGCTGGACCAGTCTATGGAGGAACAGAACTTACCATTAACAGAAACAACTTCAACTTAACAGATATGTCAGACATTGTCATTACTATTGAACAAGCTTTGTGTGTTATAACATCATTCACTGCCACAGAAATAAACTGTACAACTCCACCTCATAATCCTGGAGTATTTGATGTGTCTGTTCGTAGTACTATCTTTTGAGTAGCATTTAATAAGTCACAAACTGATTTAATTGATGAACAATCAATCTCACTAATGGAAATACTTGACTATTCTTCTATTAAGATGTTCAATACAACCTTTATGCTTCCAGTATTTACGTATCAACTCATAGTAACAAAGTTGACACCGTGTAGTGGCTCTTTACTTGGAGGAACTAAAGTTTCTATAAAAGGAACTGGTTTTGGATCTAATGTGACTGTCACCACTGGACTAGGAACAAAGTGTCATGTTACCACAGTAACTAATGAGAATATTGAATGTGTTACCTCATCAACAAGAAAGGAACACCTTATTGACAATAGTGGACAACATGCAGGTATGTGTCTTTTACATAAGTACATATATATTAATTGTGTATGTCATATTATGTTCTCAACAATAGTTCTTGGACGTTATTTTGCTTGGAATCCTGCTAATATTGAGATTTTATCAGGAGACACAGTCACTGTAAGTTTTTATTATAAATTAAAATATTGACATGTACAGGAAAGAGAGCAGATGTCATAGCCTCAAAATGGACTTCTGTTGGTTTGATACAATGGAATGAACTCTCATTAAATAAAATAAAATCACAATAGAGGTACTTATGTCAGCAGCATTTCTGTTGTGGAAAATTTCAAAACACAATCATTCACTAACCAAAGTGTAGTATTTCCTTATTTCTGCCTTCCTCAAATGTGGAATGTGGTAGTTGATAGGTATTTAGTTTGAAAGTTGAATGAATCATCCTAAAACCCTGTCCTTAAAAAAACGTAAAAAATCAAAGTCAATTAATACAAATACTCTGATAGTCTGTTCTAACATTAGAGTATTCATTAACATTAGTTCAATGCAAGTTAGGGCTTTTATGACAAGCTGAGTACATGTACCTTATAATTACAAGCATATCAATTATATTTTTACTACCACCATGATGTTAAATACATACAAGACATGTAATTATAGTTGTTTTCATTTTATAATTATTGTATTTTTCAGTGGAATTGGACAGGTGCAAGTTTTGTTAGACATCGTCAATTTGAAGTACATCAAACTGCCAGTCCTACTACTTCATACTATCTTACTGATGGCTTCCAAAGCACAGCTAGTGTTGAAGGGACTTTTTCATACATATTCACACAGCCTGGTGTATACTATTTTGCTTCATATATAGATGATGTGTGCCAGTCATGTCTAATGTCTGGTAGCATTACAGTGAGAGAATTAGAGGATACACCAACAGCTGTTATAGTAAAAGTGGATGGCTTTGAAGCATTGTATCACTTAGATTACCACAACGATACTGACTTAACATCTGGTAGTGGTCAAACAGAATGCCTCTCTTGTCAAGACTTGACCAATTCGCTTGAGCCTAAATCATATCCTATCTTTGTTTATAGTAACTGTAACACTCCTGTAGTCAAATGGATTAATGACCATATATCTACACTTTATTCCAACATATCTCTCTCAGGATATGACTTTGGTCTTGATCCAAATAATGCTATTATCAAATTTGGTGACTACTCTTGTAAATCACTTGTGTATAGTGATAGCTTAATAACTTGTCATCTAAATATGACATCTCAACCTACTCCATTTAACATTCTTCATTTATCACTCCACATATATAACAGTGGCTTTGCTCTCCTTAATAGTGAAGCTATAGTTCATAAAGCAATAGTCATTATACCAGTGATTACAAGTGTTTCACCTTTAACTGGATCAGTGTTAGGTGGTAACATCATCACCATTACAGGAGCCTCATTTGTAGAGACCAACCTTACTGTATATGTAGGAACTCAAAGGTGTACCATTAAACAAGTCTCTTACTATCAAATTCAATGTATTGTTCTAAGATCAGTGAATATCAACATGCCATACTCCATTGTACCCGTTAATGTTAGTTATGGCCCAGAATGGGAAGTGATCTGTGATAGCAGTGATGGTTGTGACTATCAGTATTCATCAAATGCTACACCAACGATTTTTGCTATGGATCCAATCATTGTGGGTGGAGTCGACATGCAAACAATCACAATTAGTGGCGAATTATTGGACTCTGACTCTACTGTAATGGTAGGACCATTTGAATGTGTCAACATCACTTTAATAGACTTTGAAAACATAACTTGTGAATTATCTCCTATTCAAGCTGGCAAATACTTAGTATCAGTTTTAGTTCCAACTTATGGTTTTGCACAATTTAGTGAAGAAACAGACAACTCAATTACTAGTCTACTCAGAATTGATGGTATCTCTCCACTTTTAGGTAGCATACGAGGTGGTACAAAACTAACAATATCTGGTATTGGTTTCAGTGACAATCTCAGTCACAACTCTGTATCTATTGGCAATAGTTCTTGTCAAATTGTTGAGAGTAGATATACAAGTGTAAGTTGCTTTACTCCAGATCTTGGTAAAGAAGGCAATTACACTGTAGCTATTGCTGTAACCCCTGCAACTTCATCACAACAGATGAGAAAACGAAATGCTAATGGAAGTGGAGATGATATTCTTATTTTAGAGTACAGCAAAGATGTTACTCCTCAAATAATGGGTATTGAACCAATGTCTGGTCAGCAAGGAGATGTAGTTATTATTTCAGGACATGGTTTCACCTGTGATACATCATTGGTTTCTGTAAGCTTTGGTAACTCAAAATGTAATGTCTCCTTTACCAATGACACAATTATAATATGCACACTTGGACCTAATTATGTTGGAAGTTATCAAGTTGAAGTTGTTATCTTTGATAAAGGAAAGGCTGATGGTCAGCTTACCTTCATCTACACTTTACAAGTTGATAGTGTCTCTCCTATTAATGGTAGTTTTGCTGGCCAAAACATATTGACTATTCTTGGTGTTGGCTTCAATCCTGTATCAACATTTATTACAGTATGTAATCAGACATGTTTACCTAGTTTCACTCGACCATCTCTTACATCAATACAATGTATTATACCATCATTCTCACATCTACTTGAAAATAGTCCAACTCTAACATCACAGGTTTGTGATGTTACTGTTACTAGCATGTCATCGTCTGTATCTCTACCACAAGCTTATACTCTCCTTATAGACCTCACACCTAACATTATATCCATTAATCGTACCCGTGGTGGGACAGCTGGAGGTTCTATCATTAAACTTGTAGGAAGTGGCTTTAGTAACGATGTCACTGTCACCATAGCTTGTGTCGACTGCTCTGTGCTTGACAAGACTCAATCTACTATAGTATGTCAAACTGGAGCTAGTGGTAGAACCATTAAAGCTCCTGTAATGGTTTATGTTGAGGGAAAAGGTTATGCTATTTCCAATAATATTGAATTTTATTATGTTGATCTGTGGAGTTCAGAGTACACATGGGGTGGATTAGGCTTACCAAAAGAAGGAGATTTTGTCATAGTACCAGCAGGACAGACATTGGTCTTGGATATCTATACTCCAGTTCTCAAAATACTTTTAATTCAAGGAGGTGAACTCGTATTTGATGATGAAAAAGATGGTGTACAACTTCACAGTGAACACATCTTGATCACAGATGGTGGCAAGTTACAAGTGGGTACTGAAGACCAACCATATCAACACAAAGCTCAGATTGTCATGTACGGTCATGTCCTGTCAACAGAGCTTCCTCTCTTTGGTGCTAAGACCCTAGCTGTTAGAAATGGAACGTTAGACTTACATGGTAAACCCATCGCTAACACATGGACATGGTTATCTACTACAGCATATGCAGGAAATACAACCCTGTATCTTAAAAATACAGTGTGTGACTGGGAAGTTGGCGGTAAAGTAGTTATTGCTTCTACTAGTTATAGTCAGCGTGAGAATGAAGAACTGACTATTGTAAGCATTGGTGCTGATAAAATGAGCATAACAGTTGATCCACCATTACAATATACACATATAGCAGTGACACAAGTGATACATGGTCGAGTCATTGAAACACGTGCTGAAGTAGGCTACCTCACTAGAAATGTAGTTGTCCGTGGTAACAAAAATTCTGAATGGAATGAGTTCTTTGAAAATTGTCCTACTGATTTTGATCCGGGTCAGTTTGCAGTACAGACTTGCTTCAATGGACGATTTGGAGCAGAGACTATCGATGATCAGTTTGGATCTCAGATTATGTTACACAGAGGACCAAGGGACAAAGTCATTGGTAGAATTGAATACATTGAAGTTACTCATGCTGGACAGGCATTCCGACTTGGTCGTTATCCAATTCATTTCCATCTTAATGGTGATGTCAGTGACTCCTATGTTAGAGGTTGTGCTATTCACCATACATTTAACAGAGCTGTTACTATTCATGGTGTTGACTACCTACTAGTTGAAAAAAATGTGGCATATAACATCTTAGGTCATGCATATTTCTTGGAGGATGGCATTGAACAAGGCAATGTTATTCAATACAATTTGGGTATATTTGTTAGAGCATCCAGTAGTCTACTCAATGTGGACATCACACCTGCAACATTTTGGGTAGTTAATCCAAACAATACTTTGAGACATAATGCAGCAGCTGGAGGTACACATTTTGGGTTTTGGTATCGTCTCCCTGCAAATCCAACAGGTCCATCCTTCACTACATCTGTAAAGCCCCTTCATCTTCCACTTGGCCAGTTTACTAATAACTCAGCTCACTCCTTTGGTTGGTATGGTATATGGATCTTTCCTAGCTACCATCCTGAAAAGGCTAGTACTTGTGATGAAGTCACTCCTGCAGTATATGAGAAATTTTTGGCTTGGCGTAATGTACGAGGTGTTGAATTCTCAGAAGTGGGTGCTGTTCAACTAAAAGACAGTGTAATGTTAGATAACACAGTTGCTGGTGTAGAGTACACTAAGGTTACAGCAGCTTGGGGTAAGAATGGCTCCCTCATTGAAGATGTACTCATTGTAGCACATTCTTCTTTAAGAAATATAGATAATGTTAGCACTGAAGTTTGTACTGGTGCTGGTATTAAAACTCCTCATTCATACTATCTGACTGTGTCCAACGTTACGTTTGTTAACTTTGATGAAAACAATTGTTACACACTACAAGCTTGTTCACATTGTAGAGCAAAACAAGGAGGATTTGAAACTAGGTTTGAGAAACTAGTGTTTGATAACAGTCCTAATGTTGCAACTTGGAAATGGGAACATGAACAAGTCTTCAGAGATATGGATGGTACACTAACTGGCAATGTTGGAAGAGCTCTTTTACCTACTTCTACTATTTTACCTTCTCCTCATTGTAGTGATCACTCTGCTTCAAGTTTTGGAGCTGTCAGAGGAAGTGTTTGTGATGATAAAGTCCACTTTGCTCGTTTTGCTCTCACTAACCCTACTCCATCATCTCTCACAACAAGAAATCTTAATGTCACCAGTCAACATGGTATTCTTCAATTAGAATATGTGTTCAAACGACTTCTATTTGGACCTGGCTATATGGCACTATTACCCATCAAAGAAATATATCAACTTGATTGGGATGAAGGAGAAAGGTTTAATAACATATCTTATTCCTCTTTTTATTCTGGTATTACAACATCTGATTATCTTTGGATACGACATGATTTTAAAAAGAGTGTGGACTATATAAACATCAATAAACAAGAAAGGAATGCCAGTTTGGTCATACCACCTGGTGGGTCATCACAGTTAGGAGATTGGTATGTCAATAACAATGAGACATCTGTCACATATTATGTAAATGGTAGTAACCCAACCTGTCCCATTGATGTTCCAGTATCTTTTACTTCTTATCGGTGTTTCTACAATAACTGTATTCCACCTCTTCCACCTGAACCACCAAGCCCTCTACCTCCAGGTCGTCCTAATGTCACCTATCTCTGGTCTGACCAATCTATATGGCCTAATCAACTGTTACCACAAAATGATACAGATGTGTACATTAATTGTAGTTTATATATTCTGGTTGATGTTCCTTTGCCTCGTGTTAAAACTTTATCTATCTGTGGAGGACTAGAATTTCTAGATGAGCGTGACCACATTTTAGAGGCAAACTTGATTTTAATTGACAATGGACGACTTATTGCTGGCTCTGAAGACATGCCATTTCAACATCAATTAACAATTATACTTAATGGTGACTTGAATTCACCAGAATATCATCTCCCCAATCTTGGACCAGTATTGGGTGCTAAAGGTATCGGAGTGTTTGGTCAACTAAGCTTACATGGTAAAGATCGCTCTCCCACTTGGACCTTCTTGGCTCAAACAGCAAAGGAAGGAGACACTCAAGTTGTATTAAGCCAAGCTGTAGACTGGCAAGTAGGAGAAGAAATTGTTATTGCATCCACTTTCTATGAAGCAGGACAAACAGAAGAACGTACTATTACTAGTATCAGTAATGATGGACTAACTCTTAGTCTTAATAGTCCTTTAACTTATAGTCATCTTGGAGGAGTTCACAACACAAACTCCTGCTCAGTCAATATCAGTGCTGAAGTTGGACTTCTCTCTCGAAACATCAAAATTCTAGGAACACATCCTAATGTTGCTGTTGATGTTTCAGATCAGCAATCATATGGTTGTCGTGTTCTTGTTGGTACTTATTTTGTTGACATCTCTGGTACAATACAATATACTGGATCAGCTCAACTAGAAGGAGTTGAATTTAAAGGATGTGGTCAAGAAGGCTTTGTGGAAAGTTTTGATCCTAGATACTCACTGGCATTTCTTAGTATTGGTCAAGTTAAGGACAACAGTTCATATGTCAAAAGCTGTAGTTTTCATAAAGGCTACAATACAGGAATTGGTGTATTTGGGACTAAAGGAATGTCAATCACTGATAACGTAATCCATCGTACTGTAGGACCCTCTCTATATATTACAGGCAGTGACCATCAATTGATTCAAAATCTAGCAGTGGTAGCTTTATTTCCTGGAACATATAATGGTCGTAATGAACCTTGGAATGCTGAGTGGACAGCCAACTATGAACTTGCTAAAGCCAGCAACTATGTTTTGATTGGAAATTCAGCTGCTGGTGGAGCTAAGGCTGGCTATCATACTAATGGAGAGAACTGTATATCATCCAACTTCAGTCCTACCTGGAAAAACAACATAGCACATACCACATTACATGGTATTCATGTGGGTTACAATGATGGTCACTTTGTTGGTGATGAAAGTGGGTGTTCATCTTTCCACGACTTCACAATATATAGTTGTTATCACTATGGCCTTTTCTCATACTCTAAAGCTGGTGTTCTAGTTACAGAATCTACATTTGTTAACAATTATGCTGCCATATTCACTGCTGTAATTGGACCTGCTTCTCTATCTCATCGAGTCAGTACTAAAACTGTTGGTATAAGAGACTCAGAGATCATTTCCAGTATTAATTCTGGTGCTACTAATTGCACAGAGTACAGTTTTAAACCAACCATTGCTTATCATGCCAGATCACATTCAGGCATCCAAAGTCCTTGGAAAGGACATGTGGGTATAATTCTGTCTTCATTTACATCAGGTCCTGGTCACTTTCCGAAGTTCCCATGGTCAGATGTTCCAAATTATCCTGCAATCAAAGGCCTCACTAAACTCAGTAATGTTAGCTTCTGTAACTTTGGTACTCACTGCTCTTCTATGAAAGAAGTAGCATTGATGACACATCCTAAATCTGAAGACTGTCAACATCCTGTTTGGACAAAAGGAATCTCATTTCTGTCAGTGAACAAAGTTTCTAAATTCTTCAATCACAACCCGATACTTGGAAGTGTCAATCCTTCAGACTGTGTTGATATGGATTGTGATGCATTAAAGAAAATTCTCATTCGAGATCTCGATGGCTCTTTCACAGGCTCTACAGGTTTGAATTCCCTCATTTCAAAGTCAGAGTTTGAATGGGATGGTGATCGTAGACGTGGTTTGGGTGACTATCGAATTCCAAGAACAATGTTAGCTACTCCAACCGGTAGTAAAATTGATCCCGATATACTCTATCCATATAAGGGCATCTACAGAGGCAGTGCTAGTGATTGTCAGTGGGAACCAGAATGGAACTCTTACCACTGTACCAATATAGATCACATGATGTTTGTCATAGAAAGTCTTGATGCTGATACAGAAATTCGTCGGCTCTCTCCTATTGGCGTCGGTGCTAATGGGTATATAGATTTGATAAATGGTCCTCAAGATCATGGATGGTGTGGTGGATACACATGTCAAGAACGTATATCAACTTTCTATGCTATAGTATCAACTGGTCTAAACTACACTATTGGTATGACTAGTACCAATCCTCAAAAGACAAACCTTTATCTTCTCAATGCTGATGACTCTCAAGGTCTTGTTGTAGCTATAATATATACTAACCCACAAAGACTGGATATATATATTGGTACTGAGTATATCATTCCAACTAATGGCTATATGAAGGACGGCAACCTTCGATATAAACGTGGTGACAATTTCATTCTAACACTCTCTGATAGCCATGGAACAAATTATTATGATCGCAACACTAAAAGATTACATATTGTGATCAAAGGTGACACACCTGTTAGAATTGAAACTACTCAAGTCATCCAACTTGGTATTGATCTTCCTCCTGTTACTGTGGATGAGTTTTTTGAAGTCAACCTAATTCAAAACTTAGCCCTGCTCCTTGGCATAACACCAAATCGTATCAGAATTGTCAATGTAATTTCTGAAAGTGGAGGCCGCAAACGAGAAACAGCACGTACCAGAGTTGAATTTGAAATAGGTGCAGCACCTTCTAATGACACTACAACACCAAATGTCAATGGAACAGATGGAAGTTATAACAATCAAACTGGATCAAATCCACAGGATGACACAGTCTACAAGGAGCTTCTTAATATCACAACTCGTGTTGGTGAAGTCATTCAAACTGGAGAACTATCAAAAAATATAGGTTATGATATTTTTGATGCTGTTGTCATTGAGCCACAGCCGATACGAACTGATCCAACACAAGGAGTTAGAGCCACAAATGTAACTGGCGGACTTCAGCCTGGAGATAATGGTACAGCTAACTTGACAACATTTTATGATCAACAACTTCAAAAGGAAGAAGAAGAAAGGAATGATACTAATCCAGTTATATTAAGTATTCCAACAAGACTCGGTATCGTCCATCTTCCTTCAGTTGGTGTTGAAGGTATTCTATTAACTTCTCCAATTAAAGTAGCAATGTATGATGGAGCTGGCCTTGTAGTGTCTACATTAGGTGTAGGACAACCTTGGCAGTTAACAGTATCATTGATATCAAAGCCCACTGGTGCTTTTCTAATGAATTCTACAGTCAATATGGGAAATGGTATAGCACAGTTCTCTGATCTCCTCTTTAGTCATCCTGGAACATATTGTCTACAATTTGACATCACATACCCTCTTACTGCTAACTTCTCTCTTACCAATAGTAGTAGTGTTATCAGCATTCAAGTAAGACAGTTCTACCTTCAAGTCATCTCTCAGCCGCCATCAGTTACCAATACAACATTTCCCTTCTCATCTACTGTAACTGTTCACATTTTGGATAGCAATACTAATACTGTTCCTACTAACTTAGGATGGAGGGGACGACAATGGTTTATGACTGCTGCTATTATCTTAACTTCCACTGGACAGAGGTATGGGCAGGATATTACTGTAAATATTGAACAAGGAGTGGCTCAGTTTGAAGACATCCATGTCAAAAGTGCAGGCTCATACAAAATTCAATTTTCTGTTTTTACAAATCCTGCCTCTTCTAACAATCAACTACCTCAACCTATAGACAGCAATACCTTTGTAGTTGAGGAGTTTCCATTCACTCGTTTCATTGTAACATACAATAACAGTTACAATGACACTGTTAGAAACTATGAAGATGAATTCAAGTCAGCTTTAATAGCACGCATCCAAGAGAGTTATCCCACTGTATTGGTATATAATGTATCATTATATGAAGGTAGTATTATTGTTACTTTCTTTGTCACCAGTAACAGTGCAAATACACTGTCTATGTTTGCAAATGACATACAAAACATATCAAACTCTAACATCCTTTATTTTTCATTTCGTGGAAACAGTCTTATCCTCGGTTCAGTTCAACAAGATCCAAATTACCCTATTGTAGCGCCTACAGAACCACCCACTAAGACTAATATCATAGAGAAGTATTTTATTCTAATCATAGCTTGTAGTGCAGTAGGTGGAGCACTGTTACTAGTTATATGTCTAACAATTACTGTCATATGTTGTCAATGTATTAGAAAGAGGAGGACAAGAGGAAAGTATGCATTTAATAAGACAGGATCAGAGAACTTGTATGAAGCACATACCATGCGTACTATATATCGTAACTCTCCTATATTTGATGAAGATGGAGATTATCCAGTCTTTCACCTTGTGCCTGATGATGAGAACAAAGGATATGCAATGGCAAAGAATGAAGACGACTATTCAAGTTTTAAGGATCCTGTCAATGAGAAGAACCAAATTGAGTATTTAGTTAGTAAAGAAGTTAAGGTTGGAAATCCAGTGCCTGCATTTAACCAGATGACTCAGGATGATGTTGATTATGACAAGATCACTAACCTGTGATTATTAATTTTATTTGCTGCCTAAAGACTAAAATAAATAAATGTTGCTGTTGTTGTTATAAATATTTCATTAATAGTAGTAGTTTGTCATTGATTTTGTAGTTAGTTTTATACAAACTGTCATGTTTTGCTGTAATGATAATTTTTAATTCATTATAATTTGAAAATAATTTTTTATTGTCACAATTCCCACAGGAATCATATATTCTTAATTATGTTGAGTTATATATGTCACTATTATGCAAGCAATTTTAAAACAATTCTTATGTCATATAAAATTGAAAGTTCAATCTCACCAAAGTATGTACTATGTGATATATTAAATTTATAAAACATTTTTTTAAAAATGAATAGGCTATGATTTATAATATATCAACTAAACCGATGGAATGTTCTATCCTACACACAATAGTTTTCAGCAACTGCAGCTCCACCGTATCAAAAATACACGAAAATTAATAGGGCGTGGTTATGTAGTGCCTGAGAATGTGCTACTGGTGAATGTACTGCTAACTTCAACAGAATGAAGACAATGTGTATAAATGTGGTAACAGACATTAGTTTTTCACTGAAAAAGAATGACCAATTCTTATCGTGGAGCTAAAATGGCTCCTATCATTAAGACGTATTTGCTGGTTTTCCTTGCCTGCATTTTTTCGAGTTGTTATGGCGAGTTAACAAGAGATCAAAAACAGTATCTTCTTGATCAGCATAACAGTGCTAGATATGAACAGAAGGCTGCTAACATGAGACAAATGGTGAGTTCAATACATCACTGCTTCAATTTACAATTTATTCTTGTTGAAAGGAGTGGAGCCAACCTCTTGCTGAAATAGCAGAAGCTACAGCTCGTAGTTGTAACAATGAACCTGCTTCTAAAGATATCCTTTCAGCAGCTGTTGATTCTAAGTTTAGTTGGGTTGGTGAGAATCGTCAGTTACTTTCCTCAGCTGTTCAAGTCAACCAGTCTGTATTGAATCAAGTACTTAGTTGTTGGTTAACTGGAACTGCAGACTGTCAGTACATGGAGATCAATCGAGATCAAGTGAGTATCACTACATTAAAATATTTCATAAAGTGTATTGTTGACATGTCTATACTAGCAAACAGTGGCACATAAGTAATTTCAAAAAATTATAGTATTATAGATGTTGATTTAAATGACACTAATAGAGCATACAACACTAATAACACTGACTTGATGATAGTAATTATAAAAGGTACATATTACTGATAATAACTAGCTGGTAGTAAAAGCATACAATATAATTATCAGTGATTAATGAAAATCTTACCAATATAGTGTCACCACATGTAGTTATAGTAATGTTTTCTTATTTGTGAAATTCCACTGATTTTAGGTAATTAAAAGAGACATACATTTGACATAATGAATTACATGTAACAAAATACACTGCCTTTTGTGTAGACTTGTACTTGTCAATTAAACACACATCATATAAAATAATTTTTCTTTGTAGATCTTGTTTCCTGACACATATCTTATTGGTTGTGGTGTTGCATTCTTCTCTCCTGAACAAAGATGTCGTGCCATTGGTACTGGAGTTGTAGTAATATGTTTCTATGCACCAGGGTAAGTATGATCTGTTTATTTAACTTAATCCAATTACAATAGTACGATGTAAACTATATAACATAATATAAATAACAAATTTACTGTTCTCTATTTCTTAGAGCTGTTACTAATGTTGTGCCTATCTCTGGAGAACCTTGCAGTCAGTGTCCTGCTGATGTACCTAAATGTATTAATGGATTGTGTGGTGAGTCAACAGTAATGATAATATGACACTGTACATAACAATAGAGTAGGTAGACCATGTCAATAAAGTAAAGACAATAACAATGAAGTATGTAGATCATGACAGTAGACAATTTATGTTTTCTACCTGCCATTTAAGATTTATTTGAATGGTATTCTTGTGTGTGCGTGTGTATGTGTAATGATATACATTACAAATATGTTTATAATATATATCATGATGTGACATGATGTACATTGAGTTGGATATGTTAATGTCCATTACGATGACCAAAATAAAACATAGTGGAATTATTATATTTTTTTGGCACACACTATGACAAAAAAATTGTAAGGAAATAAAACAGAAATTGATTCACTCAAAATATATCCTTCAAAAGACCTTAAATATTCTTGCACACTCTTCAAATATAGATACCCAATTTTTATTGCATTAAGAATGTTCTAGATATATGTAAACAACTAGCATATTCAAACAGTCATAGGACACTTAGTCATATAAAGGAATACCCACTTACTGTTAATGAATGACTTAGGTAGGTATGTCATTAACACACAGCATATTTTCATACTTCAATACTCCAACACATACCTGTGATATGAACCATCACATGATCCTACTTTATGTCACTGACATAACAACTTTGAAATTAAATGTTTAATTTTGCTCATGTAAGTCCTTTACAACAGTATTTTATTACAATGTATAATGAAATAATATCCTCCCTGTGGGAGGACAAGAACTGAGCAAATTAGACAAATCAGTCTTCATTACTACTTCAAATAACTTGTTTTTTAACAATTATGTTCCATATATCAACAATGTTATTCTTATAATTTTGAATACTAGTATTGATAGATAGTTACTGCATGCATTGACAATGATCAATAAAAGAAAAATTAACCATACAATATATGACTAAATTCAAAAACTTATACATAGTTTATTTTACAAGTCAACAAAATTGTTTTATTAAGCATTAGACTATACACTTTGTTATTCCTAGTGCTACATTTTTACAAGGTGTTGTTCCTCCCTCAAACACTCCAACTCATCTCATGATGTCAACATGCTACATCATTTGTTAGATACAATGTTTATGATAACCATATTTGTACTTAAAAATTTGGCTAAGTTTAGTTGTCACTGTTCCTCACTAATAGTATTTCCTTACATCCTGTATGGTCAAATTTTATCTTTCCATTGTTACTGAAGTAATCCAATTACTATCACTGACATGATCAATGCCTTTAAATTTCAGTATCATCATTCTGTAGCGTACTGTTTTATAATATCAGCAGTTAGTATAATATGATTCCATTAGATTCTTCAGTATGATTGTTGGACAACTGTGTTGTCTTAATAATACTACCTATTGTACACATTATATCTATAATATGTACCTCTACATCATTCAAACCACTTTTAGTTAGATCTGTAACTAGTTCAAAAATAGTTTCAAAATACCTACAGATGTTGGTTCATACCACTCTTTAACTATTTAGATAGTAATCAAACGCAAAGTGGTTCAGTTTACATTAATTTATACATGTACATGTATCTACACATTCCAATTAGCTAGTTAACAAAGTTAACTCCTAATGTAAACATATTTTAACTATCATTAATTTCTAAGATAGTTTATGTAATTTAATACATGTAGCACTCTATGGTATACACAGGATAATAATAGTATGATATATGTTTTGATAAAATTTCTTCCTAGCACATACAGTGTGCCAAGCAGTCCTATAAACGTTTTGGACCACTTGTTATGTATTTGTGTATATATCCATTTTTGCAATCTTAATATATTGTTGTATGTGATTTTCAAGATAAATGAATGAAGGAAAACTACATCCTTTAAATGTTAACACATATAGCAACCACTGAAGTTCATTAACCCTAACTGCAAGCAATACAACAATGGGTGTGACTGAAAATGTTCTCACTAGCTTCTTCTTCTATATTTTTAGCATTCTATAGATATTACCCTATAGATATAGATATTACTGACACTGCTGCTAATTATACAATCTTTGTAACTCTAGTTAGTGTTTCACTGTCAAATCAATATTATTCAAAACAATAATTATAGGATGATTTTTTAATTATTATCTTGTTCCTTTCTACTTAATAAACAGCAAATATGTATATAGTCATATTTATACTGTTGTGTCTGTTACACATTATCACATATATATCAAATGTATGTGCTCAATAACAAACAACAGTACAATGTAGTTCATTCAGTTGTAAATGTTGTATTATGTACATCAAGTGATGACATATGCTATATTGATGTTTGATTATGTAATGACATAATCAATAAGATTCCATTGAACAAGTTGTTTAAGTGAGCACCTTACTTGATGATTGTTTTGCAGACTTCTTTTGAAGTTTTACATTTACATTATATTTCATACATAGCCTCTGAGAATTCTGATAATGTCATACCTGCTGATCCTACTGACAATACAGATAGTACAATACCCTGTAAGTTATTATACATACTAATGGTGTACTGTTAGTTGAAATCATAACTATTGTGTTATTTTCAGATGTGTCGTGGATAACTCCAACATATGGAAGCTATGCTGGTGGTACATTGCTAACACTTCATGGAAGAGGTTACTAAATGAGTTAAGAGTGATATGTTGTAACATGCTAAACAGTGTTTATGTATTTCCACTTTATCTTAATTGATATTTCTTAAATGCTTCTATTTCAATTTCATTAATACTAACTGCCACATTATGTGTTTACTGATATGACTAGCAGTTGTATGTTGGAATTTAGCTCATTGAGTGGCATACTTTATTTTTTACTGCCTGGCACACACAGAATATCAGACAGTCAATCATTTTGGATGATGTGTTATGTGTATTGGTATATTATGTAATTTCGTATATTTTGTTTCATTGTTCAAAGTGACAAATGAAATTAAAACACATCCTTTAACTACTGACAACAATGATGGGTGTGACTGATCATGATTGAAGCTTCTCCCTAGCTGGGTTCTCTGCCTAAGTTTTTCTAGTGATCTATAACGATATATTGTCTTCTATAGATACTGCTGCTAATTATATAACCTTTATAGTACTAGTCAGTGTTTCATTGTAAAGTCATTATCTTCTAAAACAATTATAGAATGATTTGTTTGAATTTAAAGTCTTGTTTCACATGGCACTTAACAATCCAATATCAACTTTGAGCACCTTAATTTAAAAATTCAGTGTTAGAAATATTATTTTAACCTTAAAAATTATTTTAAGTTCTCTTTATTAACAATATCATTAGAAATTTGGTACACTTTATGGTAGTCTCAATATGATATGAGTTTTGGATGTTTTCATTTCAATTTAGTTATAGAATACATGTGCTCTGTTTGTTGTTGTTAAGGTTTCTCTAAAGACCAGTTCAACAGAGATGATCCTAATTTAGGAAATAAAGTTACATTGTATAATGACCAATATTCTATTCCATGTCAAGTGGTGACATACTACACATCAACAACAAAAATAGTTTGTAGAACTGGGTAAGTTGACTCCTGCAGTCAGTCTTATATCTTATATTGTCCTTTATTTATATTGTTAAAGTGTCCATAATAAAGTGTATATAACTAATAGTTATTAACAAATATATAATAAGAAAAAGTAATAGTTTATCTTATTTTGATACTTCTCTCAATAATTTGTTGTAAATTTTTGGCAAAGAAACTATTGCCTTGTTTCTGTCTTCTTTAGTTTATCTCCAGAGAAGAAGAATGAAGACTACAAACTTCAAGTTCTAGTGGATGGCAAAGACATTGTCAAAGATTTAAATGGAAGCCTTTGCAACTGTATATTCCGAGTAAAGTTTTAATTAAAACACATTAGATAGTTTATTAAAGTACTGGTTTCTCTGTTAGTATCGTTACTGGACAACTCCTACGGTGACTGATGTCTCACCTCATGCTAAAATACCTGGTTAGTATGTGTCATTAGATGTTGTATATTATATTTTAACATTGTAAGCTCCTGTATTTTAATGAATGTCTTTTGGTTTATCATTTTATGTTTTAAAGGCCTCTCTATATTACTGTTACTTAACATTTCACAATTTTTATGTAGATTATTTCATTCATGGCTTGTTTCATTGTAGGTATTGACCCAATGAATATAACAATAAGAGGACTCATCTTCTCTTATCTTGTATCTGATACACAAGAGGCTAATGAAGATTTCACTATCACTCAAACTGTAGATAGACTATTAATTGGTGGACAACAATGTAATCCTTGGAATAATGATACAGAGACACCGTATGTTAATAATTTTATGTTTATATGTACTTCTAGTGACATAATTTTCATCTCACCAGTTTCTAAAATTCTACAATATCATGTTATGATTGTATACACCTTTTGTTACTGAAGTGGTAGTTAATGAGCTTAGATTTAATTAAATAGACAGACTAATACAAAATACATTGAGAAGTTAAATAACACATTTAACTAGTATCAGACTAGAACAAATGTCCCTAATTCAGACAGTAATCACATTATTCTATTTATAAGATGATCTGCTTTATTTCATTGTTAGATATGGTGGTGTACTTACTACAAGTTGGGGTCTAGGTTACATCAGTTGCCGACCAGAAACCACCAGAATAGGTAACATAATATACCAGTATATTATATTATATTATATATTATTTTTAATATGTTATAGATTCAATGAATGCTACTTTAGTACTCTCCTTATATGGAAAGTAAGTGTTGATATTGTTACTATAAAATACTGTCCACACTAATAGTTGTTTATAAGAGTATTGATTACACCTTAATAATTCAAGCTATAATATTTGAGTGCTTAATGTCAGGCTGTGTGTTGAGTAGGATTTAGGCAGGACACTATAGCAGTATTTTACACAGTACATGAGACAAAGCTATGTATATGTATATTATGTAGCATATAATGAATATATTATACATGTACACTTAAATTCACTTTATTGTTCCTTAGTTCATACATTCCAACAGAGAACTTATCAGTAGATAACAAACTACGACAGTATATCTTTCAAACACACTCAGGTATTATGTGTTATATTATGTTCATTGATATTACTTTATTATTTATATGGTAGATATCACACGAGTAGAACCTAATGTAGGTAGTCCTAATGGAGGTACACTCATTACCATATATGGAATACACTTTAATGATCCACTTGGAGATGTTAAAGCATTTATTTCAGGTATAATATTAATATGATGTATAATTCTTAATAAATTCCTTATAATTCTATATACTTTAATATAATCCTTCAACAAGTCATGATCATAATGTTTTTGACATTACCTTGTACATGTACATGTAACTATATGCTCAAGTTTACTGTAGTTTCAAAGTTTGTGCTTCTTCTTGAGATCTGGAATGTATCAGAGACATGTTTTAAACTAATTTCTAAGCTAATTAGAGACCTTGTCATCAGTTACTTTGTTGCTTAGTGGCTAGAAGATGCCAATATAATGTCCTTGCCTGTAGCTCTGGCTTGATCTCTAACTTGTACATGTACATGTTAGAGAGTACTAAAGTAACATTTATTTCATCTATAACAAATTATATGTTATATATGATATAATAAACTGGTATGTTCTGTCATACATTTTTATATTGGTTTGTTTATAACATGAGTTAACTTGCTCTATTACAAATTTACCAATGTGATATATTTTTGATTTATTTAGGAGTACCCTGTGATATAGTCAACTACACAGCTACTACTATACAATGTATAACAAGACCAGCTCCTCCCATTAGCTCTGTATATCCAGGTACATAGGTGTATGAGAGCCAGTAATATTGGGGGGCTGACCATGCAGGGAGTATAAATATTTATCAGTGATTTGAGGTCACAAAAATTTAACTATAATTATATATTAGCTTTTTTAATTATGAAAGTTAAATGTTTGTGAATGTACCAAAGTAAAGCTTTCTTTTTAGCATTAATAGCAATAACCTCCTTGGCAATTTGTATAAAATCAGTTAACTGCTGGTGTATGTGGAGTAGCATACAATTGTTCAATCTCTGTTCAGTCATAGATGAGCTTAAGTAAGTAAGAACATTTTGCAGTACAGAAAATGACCTCTCAGCTGTAGCTGAGGTTATAGTAACTGTTAAATACAATCTTAAAAGATTGTGTACTTCACATAGCATTGATTTATGAACTTGTTGTGTGTTCATTGCTTCATAAATGGTGCGCACAGAGGTAACTTGTTTAACACCAGGAAGGGCTTGTCAAAACAAATCAGCACAAAAGGGAAGTTGTTTTTGCAAGTGATCAAAATTGATATCATCCTGATAGCAAGAAATTTTAGGCATTTGAAAATCTTCTTCGTAAACCTCACCATTTGCAGCCTTTAAAAGAATATTTTCAAGGGATAGACTAGGTGGCTGTACCTAAGACTATAGACCCAGTAAATAATATTGGGGGCTCTGCCCCCCTTCAAAAATATTAGGGGGGGGGGGGGCTTTAACCCTTCAGTCCTCCCCTTCATATGCCTATGAAGTAGATCTGGAAATGTTTAGGTTTTTAATCAATTATTATTTTAATATTTCAGGTGGGCGTGGCATAGTACGTGAAGTATGGACAAAAGATTATTCGTCAAACTTAGACAGAGTTGAAGAACGTCCCTATGGTTATCCTAACACTAGTTTTAACTGGACAGTTCAAGAGAGAGCTTATCGTGACCACCAAAATCCTGCAGAGTTTGGAGAGAGAACTTACTTTCAGCAACGTTACTCTGGATTTTTTGTACCACCTATAGACAGTTTGTATACCTTCAACTTTATCTCTGATAATAAATTACGTCTATATCTTAGTCCTAACACTTCAAGAGAGCATAAAGAGTTAATTGCATATGCCAATAGTCATACTAGAGGAAGGTGGAATTATTTTGACACACAATTCTCTAGACCTATTCCGCTACAAGGAGGTATGCATATCACAGATGTTGGAATATAATTGAATGTTATTAACTAATGAATGTATTGTTATAACAACTCCATGTTATATAGGAAAACTATACATGTATGTGCAAATGATGTATTAAATTAATGAGACTACTTTTAATATTGAGTGATGATAGTAGACTGTAGGGGTAGAAAAATTTAAGTATATTTTTATTAATATATTATTATGATTCATTCAGAATGCTGTACAAACTTATTATACCTAGTCATACTAGTTGGGCATAGCATAGTATGTGGTTTGTACTTTCTATTATAATCATATTAAAATATTCATCTACAGGTAAAGCCTATTACATTGAAGCAGTTCAACAACAAAGTTGGGACATATGGATAATTGGAATTGGTGCTAAGATACATAGTCTCAATTGGACTAATGATAATGGAGGGGTGTGGCTAAGACCATTCCGAGGAGATATGTTACGGCTACCTGAACAAGAACCACAGGTACATAATATTACATTCAACATCATAGCAATGTTACATATTATTATCATAACAAATCATGCTACATATATATTAAACATTGAAAATGATATTTAACACTGAATGATAGTAGCATGAAATAATTGTCAGTAGAATGTAAACATAAGTGTTTTTAGCAAAAATGTATGTTCTATTTCTCAATTCACAGGTTGAAGTCTTGATTAATGGTATTCCAGCTTCTTGTAGGAGTCGAAGGTGTAGTTTTAAATTTTCACCTGAAGTTACTTCTAAGATCGTGTCAATCTCTCCTTCTATTGGCGGTCAAGATAGCACTCCAATCACTATCTATGGTACTGGCTTTACTGATGATATCAATAATGTAACAGTTACTATTGATGATAGCCCATGCAATATTACATCTCTCAATGATACTGTAATATATTGTGTACCAACTCCTAATGTTGCTGGACCACAAAATATCAGTGTACATGTTGATGGTGTTGGCTATTCAATATCATCAACTCCAAATTCCTCCATTTTCCAATATTCTTTAGTTGTTAATTCCATTCAACCTGACAAAGGAAGTATTAGTGGTGGAAATTTGGTTACCATTACTGGAGTGGGGTTCCCAACACTGTCCAATAACACTAAACACCCTAACATACCATTTTACTTCTCACATGACTTTTATGTTGTTTTTGATGACTTTCCTTGTATTATCATATCATCAAACTTAACAGTATTGACTTGTACACCACAACCACATGATTCAGATGTAGTCAATGTTACAGTTGTTGTAAATGGTGTGACAGCTATAGTTGATTCTGGCTATGAATACACAGAAAACTACTCAGCTACAATTACATCAATTAGTCCATCAGCTGGACCAGTCTATGGAGGAACAGAACTTACCATTATTGGAAACAACTTCAACTTAACAGATATGTCAGATATTGTCATTACTATTGGACAAGCTTCGTGTGTTATAACATCATTCACTGCCACAGTAATAAACTGTACAACTTCACCTCATAATCCTGGAGTATTTGATGTGTCTGTTCGTAGTACTATCTTTGGAGTAGCATTCAATAAGTCACAATCTGATTTAATTGATGAACAATCAATCTCACTAATAGAAATACTTGACTATTCTTCTATTAAGATGTTCAATACAACCTCTCCATTTATGCTTCCAGTATTTACGTATCAACTCATAGTAACAAAGTTGACACCGTGTAGTGGCTCTTTACTTGGAGGAACTAAAGTTTCTATAAAAGGAACTGGTTTTGGATCTAATGTGACTGTCACCACTGGACTAGGAACTAAGTGTAATGTTAACACAGTAACTTATGAGAATATTGAATGTGTTACCTCATCAACAAGAAAGGAACACCTTATTGACAATAGTGGACAACATGCAGGTATGTGTCTTTTACATTAGTACATATATATTAATTGTGTATGTCATATTATGTTCTCAACAATAGTTCTTGGACGTTATTTTGCTTGGAATCCTGCTAATATTGAGATTTTATCAGGAGACACAGTCACTGTAAGTTTTTATTATAAATTAAAATATTGACATGTACAGGAAAGAGAGCAGATGTCATAGCCTCAAAATGGACTTCTGTTGGTTTGATACAATGGAATAAACTCTCATTAAATAAAATAAAATGACAATAGAGGTACTTATGTCAGCAGCATTTCTGTTGTGGAAAATTTCAAAACACAATCATTCAATAACCAAAGTGTAGTATTTCCTTATTTCTACCTTCCTCAAATGTGGAATGTTGTAGTTGATAGGTAATTAGTTTGAAAGTTGAATGAATCATCCTAAAACCCTGTCCTTAAAAAAAGCCTAAAAAATGAAAGTCAATTAGTACAAATACTCTGATAGTCTGTTCTAACATTAGAGTATTCATTAACATTAGTTTAATGCAAATTAGGGCTTTTTGTGACAAGCTGAGTACATATACCTTATAATTACAAACATATCAATTATATTGTTGCTACCACCATGATGTTAAATACATACAAGACATTTAATTATAGTTGTTTTCATTTTATAATTATTGTATTTTTCAGTGGAATTGGACAGGTGCAAGTTTCGTTATACCTCGTCAATTTGAAGTACATCAAACTGCCAGTCCTACTACTTCATACTATCTTACTGATGGCTTCCAAAGCACAGCTAGTGTTGAAGGGACTTTTTCATACACATTTACACAGCCTGGTGTATACTATTTTGCTTCGTATGTAGATGATGTGTGCCAGTCATGTCTAATGTCTGGTAGCATTACAGTGAGAGAATTAGAGGATGTAGCAACAGCTGTTATAGTAAAGGTGGATGACTTTGAAGCATTGTATCACTTAGATTACCATAATGACAGTGACTTAACTCCTGGTAGTGGTCAAACGGAATGCCTCTCTTGTCAAAATTTAACCAATTTGCTTGAGCCTAAATCAAGTCCTATCTTTGTTTATAGTAACTGTAACACTCCTGTAGTCAAATGGATTAATGACCATATATCTACACTTTATTCCAACATATCTCTCTCAGGATATAACTTTGGTCTTAATCCAAGTAATGCTATTATCAAATTTGGTGACTACTCTTGTAAATCACTTGTGTATAGTGATAGCTTAATAACTTGTCGTCTAAATATGACATCTCAACCAACTCCATTTAACATTCTTCCTTTATCACTCCACATATATAACAGTGGCTTTACTCTCCTTAATAGTGAAGCTATAGTTCATAAAGCAATAGTCATTATACCAGTGATTACAAGTGTTTCACCTTTAACTGGATCAGTGTTAGGTGGTAACATCATCACCATTACAGGAGCCTCATTTGTAGAGACTAACCTTACTGTATATGTAGGAACTCAAAGATGTACCATCAAACAAGTCTCTTACTATCAAATTCAATGTATTGTTCCAAGATCAGTGAACATCAGTATGCCACACTCCACTGTACCCGTTAATGTTAGCTATGGCCCAAAATGGGAAGTGATCTGTGATAGCAGTGACGGTTGTGACTATCAGTATTCATTAAATACTACACCAACAATTTTTTCTATGGATCCAATCATTGTGGGTGGAGTTGACATGCGAACAATCACAATTAGTGATGAATTATTGGACTCTGACTCTACTGTAATGGTAGGACCATTTGAATGTGTCAACGTCACTTTAATTAACTTTGAAAGCATAACTTGTGAATTATCTCCTATACAAGCTGGCAAATACTTAGTATCAGTTTTAGTTCCAACTTATGGTTTTGCACAATTTAGTAAAGAAACAGACAACTCAATTACTAGTCTACTCAGAATTGATGATATCTCTCCACTTTTAGGTAGCATACGAGGTGGTACAAAACTAACAATATCTGGTATTGGTTTCAGTGACAATCTCAGTCACAACTCTGTATCTATTGGCAATAGCTCTTGTCAAATTGTTGAGAGTAGATATACAAGTGTAAGTTGCTTTACTCCAGATCTTGGTAAAGAAGGCAATTACACTGTAGCTATTGCTGTAACCCCTGCAACTTCATCACGACAGATGAGAAAACAAGATGCTAATGGAAATGGAGATGGTATTCTTATCTTAGAGTACAGCAAAGATGTTACTCCTCAAATAATGGGTATTGAACCAATGTCTGGTCAGCAGGGAGATGTAGTTATTATTTCAGGACATGGTTTCACCTGTGATACATCATTAGTTTCTGTAAGCTTTGGTAACTCAAAATGTAATATCTCCTTTACCAATGAGACAATTATAATATGCACACTTGGACCTAATTATGTTGGAAGTTATCAAGTTGAAGTTATTATCTTTGATAAAGGAAAGGCTGATGGTCAGCTTACCTTCATCTACACTTTACAAGTTGATAATGTCTCTCCTATTAATGGTAGTTTTGCTGGCCAAAACATATTGACTATTCTTGGTGTTGGCTTCAATCCTGTATCAACATTTGTTACAGTATGTAATCAGACATGTTTACCTAGTTTCACTCGACCATCTCTTAATTCAATACAATGTATTATACCATCATTCTCACATCTACTTGAAAATAGTCCAACTCTAACATCACAGGTTTGTGATGTTACTGTTACTAGCTTGTCATCAACTGTGTCTCTACCACAAGCTTATACTCTCCTTATAGACCTCACGCCTAACATTACATCCATTAATCGTACCCGTGGTGGGACAGCTGGAGGTTCTATCATTGAACTTGTAGGAAGTGGGTTCAGTCAGGATGTCACTGTTACCATAGCTGGTGTCGACTGCTCTGTGCTTGACAAGACTCAATCTACTATCGTATGTCAAACTGGAGCTAGTGGTAGAACCATTAAAGCTCCTGTAATGGTTTATGTTGAGGGAAAAGGTTATGCTATTTCCAATAATATTGAGTTCTATTATGTTGATCTGTGGAGTTCAGAGTACACATGGGGTGGATTAGGCTTACCAAAAGAAGGAGATTTTGTCATAGTACCAGCAGGACAGACATTGGTCTTGGATAGCTATACTCCAGTTCTCAAAATACTTTTAATTCAAGGAGGTGAACTGGTATTTGATGATGAAAAAGATGGTGTACAACTTCACAGTGAACACATCTTGATCACAGATGGTGGCAAGTTACAAGTGGGTACTGAAGGCCAACCATATCAGCACAAAGCTCAGATTGTCATGTATGGTCATGTCCTGTCAACAGAGCTTCCTCTCTTTGGTGCTAAGACCCTAGCTGTTAGAAATGGAACGTTAGACTTACATGGTAAACCCATCGCTAACACATGGACATGGTTATCTACTACAGCATATGCAGGAAATACAACTCTGTATCTTAAAAATACAGTGTGTGACTGGGAAGTTGGCGGTAAAGTAGTTATTGCTTCTACTAGTTATAGTCAGCGTGAGAATGAAGAACTGACTATTGTAAGCATTGGTGCTGATAAAATGAGCATAACAGTTGATCCACCATTACAATATACACATATAGCAGTGACACAAGTGATACATGGTCGAGTCATTGAAACACGTGCTGAAGTAGGCTACCTCACTAGAAATGTAGTTGTCCGTGGTAACAAAAATTCTGAATGGAATGAGTTCTTTGAAAATTGTCCTACTGATTTTGATCCGGGTCAGTTTGCAGTACAGACTTGCTTCAATGGACGATTTGGAGCAGAGACTATCGATGATCAGTTTGGATCTCAGATTATGTTACACAAAGGACCAAGGGACAAAGTCATTGGTAGAATTGAATACATTGAAGTTACTCATGCTGGACAGGCATTCCGACTTGGTCGTTATCCAATTCATTTCCATCTTAATGGTGATGTCAGTGACTCCTATGTTAGAGGTTGTGCTATTCACCATACATTTAACAGAGCTGTTACTATTCATGGTGTTGACTACCTACTAGTTGAAAAAAATGTGGCATATAACATCTTAGGCCATGCATATTTCTTGGAGGATGGCATTGAACAAGGCAATGTTATTCAATACAATTTGGGTATATTTGTTAGAGCATCCAGTAGTCTACTCAATGTGGACATCACACCTGCAACATTTTGGGTAGTTAATCCAAACAATACTTTGAGACATAATGCAGCAGCTGGAGGTACACATTTTGGGTTTTGGTATCGTCTCCTTGAAAATCCAACAGGTCCATCCTTCACTACAGCTATAAAGCCCCTTCATCTTCCACTTGGCCAGTTTACTAATAACTCAGCTCACTCCTTTGGTTGGTATGGTTTATGGATCTTTCCTATTTACCGTCCTGAAAAGGCTAGTACTTGTGATGAAGTCACTCCTGCAGTATTTGAGAAATTTTTGGCTTGGCGTAATGTACGAGGTGTTGAATTCTCAGAAGTGGGTGCTGTTCAACTAAAAGACAGTGTAATGTTAGATAACACAGTTGCTGGTGTAGAGTACACTAATGTTACAGCAACTTGGGGTAAGAATGGCTCCCTCATTGAAGATGTCCTCGTTGTAGCTCATTCTTCTTTAAGAAATGTAGATAATGTTAGCACTGAAGTTTGTACTGGTGCTGGTATTATAACTCCTCATTCATACTATCTGACTGTGTCCAACGTTACGTTTGTTAACTTTGATGAAAACAATTGTTACACGCTACAAGCTTGTTCACATTGTGGAGCAAAACAAGGAGGATTTGAAACTAGGTTTGAGAAAATAGTGTTTGATAACAGTCCTAATATTGCAACTTGGAAATGGGAACATGAACAAGTCTTCAGAGATATGGATGGTACACTAACTGGCAATGTTGGAGGAGCTCTTTTACCTACTTCTACTATTTTACCTTCTCCTCATTGTAGTAATCACTCTGCTTCAAGTTTTGGAGCTGTCAGAGGAAGTGTTTGTGATGATGAAATCCACTTTGCTCGTTTTGTTCTCACTAACACTACTCCATCATCTCTCACAACAAGAAATCTTAATGTCACCAGTCAACATGGTATTCTTCAATTAGAATATGTGTTCAAACGACTTCTATTTGGACCTGGCTACATGGCTTTATTACCCATCAAAGAAATATATCAACTTGATTGGGATGAAGGAGAAAGGTTTAATAACATATCTTATTCCTCTTTTTATTCTGGTATTACAACATCTGATTATCTTTGGATACAACATGATTTTAACAAGAGTGTGGACTATATAAAGATCAATAAAGAAGAAAAGAATGCCAGTTTGGTCATACCACCTGGTGGGTCATCACAGTTAGGAGATTGGTATGTCAATAACAATGAGACATCTGTCACATATTATGTAAATGGTAGTAACCCAACCTGTTCTAGGATTGTTTCAGTTTCCTTTACATCTTATCGGTGTTTCTACGAGAACTGTATTCCACCTCCTCCACCTGAGCCACCAAGCCCTCTACCTCCAGGTCGTCCTAATGTCACCTATCTTTGGTCTGACCAATCTATATGGCCTAATCAACTGATACCACAAAATGATACAGATGTGTACATTAACTGTAGTTTATATATTCTGGTTGATGTTCCTTTGCCTCGTGTTAAAACTTTATCTATCTGTGGAGGACTAGAATTTCTAGATGAGCGTGACCACATTTTAGAGGCAAACTTGATTTTAATTGACAATGGACGACTTATTGCTGGGTCTGAAGACATGCCATTTCAACATCAATTAACAATTATACTTAATGGTGACTTAAATTCACCAGAATATCGTCTCCCCAGTCTTGGACCTGTTTTGGGTGCTAAAGGTATTGGAGTGTTTGGTCAACTAAGCTTACATGGTAAAGATCGCTCTCCCACTTGGACCTTCTTGGCTCAAACAGCAAAGGAAGGAGACACTCAAGTTGTATTAAGCCAAGCTGTAGACTGGCAAGTAGGAGAAGAAATTGTTATTGCATCCACTTTCTATGAAGCAGGACAAACAGAAGAACGTACTATTACTAGTATCAGTAATGATGGACTAACTCTTAGTCTTAATAGTCCTTTAACTTATAGTCATCTTGGAGGAGTTCACAACACAAACTCCTGCTCAGTCAATATCAGTGCTGAAGTTGGACTTCTCTCTCGAAACATCAAAATTCTAGGAACACATCCTAATGCTGCTGTTGATGTTTCAGATCAGCAATCATATGGTTGTCGTGTTCTTGTTGGTACTTATTTTGTTGACATCTCTGGTACAATACAATATACTGGATCAGCTCAACTAGAAGGAGTTGAATTTAAAGGATGTGGTCAAGAAGGCTTTGTGGAAAGTTTTGATCCTAGATACTCACTGGCATTTCTTAATATTGGTCAAGTTAAGGACAACAGTTCATATGTCAAAAGCTGTAGTTTTCATAAAGGCTACAATACAGGAATTGGTGTATTTGGGACTAAAGGAATGTCAATCACAAATAACGTAGTCCATCGTACTATAGGACCCTCTCTATATATTACAGGCAGTGACCATCAGTTGATTCAAAATCTAGCAGTGGTAGCTTTATTTCCTGGAACATATAATGGTCGTAATGAACCTTGGAATACTGAGTGGACAGCCAACTATGAACTTGCTAAAGCCAGCAACTATGTTTTGATTGGAAATTCAGCTGCTGGTGGAGCTAAGGCTGGTTACCATACTAATGGAGAGAACTGTATATCATCCAACTTCAGTCCTACCTGGAAAAACAACATAGCACATACCACATTACATGGTATTCATGTGGGTTACAATGATGGTCACTTTGTTGGTGATGAAAGTGGGTGTTCATCTTTCCATGGCTTCACAATATATAGCTGTTATCACTATGGCCTTTTCTCATACTCTAAAGCTGGTGTTTTTGTTACAGAATCTACATTTGTTAACAATTATGCTGCCATATTCACTGCTGTAATTGGACCTGCTTCTCTATCTCATCAAGTCAGTACTAAAACTGTTGTTATAAAAGACTCAGAGATTATTTCCAGTATTAATTCTGGTGCTACTAATTGCACAGAGTACAGTTTTAAACCAACCATTGCTTATCATGCCAGATCACATTCAGGCATCCAAAGTCCTTGGAGAGGACATGTGGGTATAATTCTGTCTTCATTTACATCAGGTCCTGGTCACTTTCCTAAGTCCCCATGGTCAGATGTTCCAAATTATCCTGCAATCAAAGGCCTCACTAAACTCAGTAATGTTAGCTTTTGTAACTTTGGTACTCACTGCTCTTCTATGAAAGAAGTAGCATTGATGACACATCCTAAATCTGAAGACTGTCAACATCCTGTTTGGACAAAAGGAATCTCATTTCTGTCAGTGAACAAAGTTTCTAAATTCTTCAATCACAACCCAATACTTGGAAGTGTCAATCCTTCAGACTGTGTTGATATGGATTGTGATGCATTAAAGAAAATTCTCATTCGAGATCTCGATGGCTCTTTCACAGGCTCTACAGGTTTGAATTCCCTCATTTCAAAGTCAGAATTTGAATGGGATGGTGATCGTAGACGTGGTTTGGGTGACTATCGAATTCCAAGAACAATGTTAGCTACTCCAACCGGTAGTAAAATTGATCCTGGTGTACTCTATCCATATAAAGGCATATATGGAGTCAATGCTAGTGATTGTCAGTGGGAACCAGAATGGAACTCTTACCACTGTACCAATATAGATCACATGATGTTTGTCATAGAAAGTCTTGATGCTGATACAGAAATTCGTCGGCTCTCTCCTATTGGCGTCAGTGCTAATGGGTATATAGATTTGATAAATGGTCCTCAAGATCATGGATGGTGTGGTGGATACACATGTCAAGAACGTATATCAACTTTCTATGCTATAGTATCAACTGGTCTAAACTACACTATTGGTATGACTAGTACCAATCCTCAAAAGACAAACCTTTATCTTCTCAATGCCGATGACTCTCAAGGTCTTGTTGTAGCTATAATATATACTAACCCACAAAGACTGGATGTATATATTGGTACTGAGTATATCATTCCAACTAATGGCTATATGAAGGATGGCAACCTTCGATATGAACGTGGTGACAATTTCATTCCAACACTCTCTGATAGCCATGGAACAAACTATTATGATCACAACACTAAAAGATTACATATTGTGATCAAAGGTGACACACCAGTTAGAATTGAAACTACTCAAGTCATCCAACTTGGTATTGATCTTCCTCCTGTTACTGTGGATGAGTTTTTTGAAGTCAACCTAATTCAAAACTTAGCCCTGCTCCTTGGCATAACACCAAATCGTATCAGAATTGTCAATGTAATTTCTGAAAGTGGAGGCCGCAAACGAGAAACAGCACGTACCAGGGTTGAATTTGAAATAGGTGCAGCACCTTCTAATGACACTACAACACCAAATGTCAATGGAACAGATGGAAGTTATAACAATCAAACTGGATCAAATCCACAGGATGACACAGTCTACAAGGAGCTTCTTAATATCACAACTCGTGTTGGTGAAGTCATTCAAACTGGAGAACTATCAAAAAATATAGGTTATGATATTTTAGATGCTGTTGTCATTGAGCCACTGCCGATACGAACTGATCCAACACAAGGAGTTAGAGCCACAAATGTAACTGGCGGACCTCAGCCTGGAGATAATAGTACAGCTAACTTGACAACATTTTATGATCAACAACTTCAAAAGGAAGAAGAAGAAAGGAATGATACTAATCCAGTTATATTAAGTATTCCAACAAGACTCGGTATCGCCCATCTTCCTTCAGCGGGTGTTGAAGGTATTCTATTAACTTCTCCAATTAAAGTAGCAATGTATGATGGGGCTGGCCTTGTAGTGTCTACATTAGGTGTAGGACAACCTTGGCAGTTAACAGTATCATTGATATCAAAGCCCACTGGTGCTTTTCTAATGAATTCTACTGTCAATATGGGAAATGGTATAGCACAGTTCTCTGATCTCCTCTTTAGTCATCCTGGAACATATCATCTACAATTTGACATCACATACCCTCTTACTGCTAACTTCTCTCTTACCAGTAGTAGTAGTGTTATCAACATTCAAATAAGACAGTTCTACCTTCAAGTCATCTCTCAGCCACCATCAGTTACCAATACAACATATCCCTTCTCATCTACTGTAACTGCTCACATTTTGGATAGCAATACTAATACTGTTCCTACAAACTTAGGATGGAGGGGACGACAATGGTTTATGACTGCTGCTATTATCTTAATTTCCACTGGACAGAGGTATGAGCAGGATATTACTGTAAATATTAAACAAGGAGTGGCTCAGTTTGAAGACATCCATGTCAAAAGTGCAGGCTCATACAAAATTCAATTTTCTGTTTTTACAAATCCTGCCTCTTCTAACAATCAACTACCTCAACCTATTGACAGCAATGCCTTTGTAGTTGAGGAGTTTCCATTCACTCGTTTCATTGTAACATACAATAACAGTTACAATGACACTGTTAGAAACTATGAAGATGAATTCAAGTCAGCTTTAATAGCACACATCCAAGAGAGATATCGCAATGTATTGGTATACAATGTATCATTATATGAAGGTAGTATTATTGTTACTTTCTTTGTCACCAGTAACAGTGCAAATACACTGTCCATGTTTGCAAATGACATACAAAACATATCAAACTCCAACATCCTTTATTTTTCATTTCGTGGAAACAATCTTATCCTCAGTTCAGTTCAACAAGATCCAAATTACCCTATTGTAGTGCCTACAGAACCACCCACTAAGACTAGTATCATAGAGAAGTATTTTATTCTAATCATAGCTTGTAGTGCAGTAGGTGGAGCACTGTTACTAGTTATATGTCTAACAATTACTGTCATATGTTGTCAATGTATTAGAAAGAGGAGGACAAGAGGAAAGTATGAGTTTAATAAGACAGGATCAGAGAACTTGTATGAAGCACATACCATGCATACTATATATCGTAACTCTCCTATATTTGATGAAGATGGAGATTATCCAGTCTTTCACCTTGTGCCTGATGATGAGAACAAAGGATATGTAATGGCAAAGAATGAAAATGACTATTCAAGTTTTAAGGATCTTGTCAATGAGAAGAACCAAGTCGAGTACTTAGTTAGTAAAGAAGTTAAGGTTGGAAATCCGGTGCCTGCATTTAACCAGATGACTCAGGATGATGTTGAATATGACAAGATCACCAACCTGTAATTATCAATTTTATTTGCTGCCTAAAGACTAAAATAAATAAATGTTGTTTTTGTTGTTTTAAATATTTCATTAATAGTAGTAGTTTGTGATTGATTTTGTGGTTAGTTTTATACAAACTGTCATGTTTTGCTGTAATGATAATTTTTAAGTTATTATAATTTTAAAATAATTTTTATTATCACAATCCCACAGTAAATTATATATTCCTAATCATGTGGAGTTGTATATGTCACTATTATGCAAGCAACATTAGAAAATTTGTCTTGTCATATAAGCTGTTGAAAGTTAAATCTTCACCAAAGTGTGTACTAATGAGAAGTGTTTACTTTCTGAAGTAATACTGTTCACAAAACAATAACAAAACAGTAATTATAATGACAATAAAAAACAAATACTTTAACAATTATTCAATGAAAAAATGAAGACACAAAAGTGTCATTTGTACAATTCAAGTGCAAAATAAAGTGAATTCTGGCTAACCTTGATGAATGTTACTATTAAATGTTATGAACTATGCATTATACAAAACAAACAAGTACCCAATTGAAACATGTGACTATTATATGAGAACTGCAAATGGTATCATAAATACTCCAAACCATGTATAATAATTATATGTTATATAACAATAGTAAAATGAGTATACAAGTGTTCCTTGTGTTGTTTGGCGACCTGCTCAACTGCATGTGGTTATTACTAGTAGTAAGATTACTGGATATGATTGTTAAATATTGTATCAAATTTTCTTGTCCCTGTAGAGAAAACAAAAAGACTGGATTACAGGTGATTCTTACAGGCATTACAAGTCACTTACTCTAGTTAATTTACACTTATATATAGTTAATGTACACTATATGTAGGTAGTATTAGTTGTACCTTGGTTCCCTCTGTATTGAGACCTCATAGAGTGTGTCATCATCAAGAAATGTGAATTTGAGTAAACTTTCGTGAAGTGCTGGGACCTCTTCAAAATTATAAGATTTGTCCTAAGAAAGAAATAACAAAACAATCAATAAGTGTTGTGCTAGATGCTGTCAGTACAACATAGTTGTTATAGTTGATACAATTCTTACTTGTCTTAAAATGAGATCTCTTATTTGATGATATATAAGTCGACACTTTGAGAAATTGATGAGATTGTCTGAGTGAAAATTAGGGTTGCCATTATCCAAGAATGTCAAGTCAGACATATACAGACCACTAAATAAGGAAGAGAGATACATTATTACAACAGAAGGTGATGTGAAGATACTTGACAACATCTTTCTCCTATTCAATGCAACATACACTTCCTTTTGTCATTTCTATTACTTTATTGTATTGAGACAATAGGCTACATCAATTTGGTTGTACACAATGTTCATTTCCTTTCTCTTTCAAAGTGACACTAACAGCTAAGCATACATTAATAATACTTTACATTATGATAATACAGAAGCATTCATTAACACACTTACAGGTAAGGTATACATGGATTGCTTGATTTTTTAAGATCTTCTCTCAGTAAGCGATAGTTGTCACCTGGTCTTGCCATCTCTTGCATTTCATTTAAACGTTGTCTGATGACTTTGTCAACTTTACCAAAACTCTTACTCAGTCTATTAATGGAGTGATGCGCCAAACCATTGAGAATAGCCATCAGAGTACAGAAGTTATGCATTTGATGAAGGTGCTATAAAGAGAAAAAAATCAAAGTAAATTCCAAGATAAAATACAGGGTTTGTGTAGTAATGATAATATTATTAATGGATTTATTAATGGATATATTAATGGATATAAACTTACAATGCATACTTGAACAAAATCAGTTATTCGTTTTGCTCTTTGTTGAACATCCTTTTGTGAGAGGATAGTAGTAGCAACCCATAATGTCAAGTTGTTCATTCTTTCAACTAATCTTAAGATGTTTTGTGCACGATGTTTGTACTTGGCTTTTTGCCATGCCTGTAAAAGAAACAAGGGATGTTATTTAAAGCAAAATATACAAGCTAATTCACAGCACTCCCCCACCAAATGAACACTAACAATGTTATCATGCATATGATGTTATATCTTACCTGATTCAGCAATTCTGCTGGCTTGATTTTGGCAAACAAGGAGAAATCAATAACTGTTAATTGACGAGCAATCTCTTCAGGATCAAAGTCAAAAACACTCAAAACAGGTCCAGGATTTACAGGGAACTAAAAAAAGAAATCAACTCCATAATGTACAGCAATATAATACAAGTACTAAATGTGATGAATGTGTCATTTATTTTCTATAATAACTACATATATGTACCTTTACTGGTGGCGGTGGATCTCTGAACATTTTAACATTTCTCTTTTGTATAACTCCTCTGATAGAGAGGATGTTTGTCCTCAGTGGTCGACAGAGACGAGGATGATCGAGTACTAGAACAGTACTGATGAAATGAAGGATGTTGTTTTGTAGTGTGATGTTATCTACAAACAAAGAGACACATCACTTACTTAAACAATAACAAAGTATAATTGATAATAAACAACACTGATGGAATGGATTATGACTGAAACAAACACAAGTGGTTTACTAACTAGTGAAAAAATCAATAACATACACAACAATCCATGGTATGATGCAAAACAAACCACAAACATGTTCAAAGAGATTAGTTATCAAATATAGTTTGTATAGCTAACAAAAGAAGTGCATTTTATTATATTCATTATTATGTCCACAAAATGACAAGCCTCTTTATGAGACTAACCTTTAAAATCAACTCCATATTCCACCCACAATCTGAGAGCATTAATAACACGAGCTTGTATTGTTTGTCTCATTTGAGCAAATTCTACCAGTGGCATAACACCAGGACGGACTACATTATATCTCTCTATCAATTTTCTTAACAGTTTATCAGGAGTTGCAAATGATTGATATGTGAGTAAGAAAGTCTTGACAAATTCAAGATCTGAATGTAGGGAGAAAAAAAGATAAGTTCTCACTGCACAAAAGTGCATAACAATCACACTTACCATGATCTGTGACAGAAGTGATTCTCTCTACCAATTTGTTGAAAGTGGCACCAACAACTACTTCTTCTCCAGACCGTCTCTTACCAAATCTAATGTTGAGTTCACAATCTGATCCTTCATCCCAAATATTACATCCATCTTCAACTAACGCAAGAGATTCTCGACTACCAGCCTCAGTCTAGAGAGAGAAGAATACATAATTATATTGTAACATAATAAGTGCTATCACTACTTATTGTTCTGTACATATATTAGCACTAGTAACTTTAGTATAGTGGTGAGATAGTTCCATTTGTAACAGGACATACCTCCATTGATTCACTGGCTGAGTCTACTCTTATCAGTTGAGTTTTAATAGGTGAAGTGGGTACAATGTCAGCATCATCTAATAATATTAGAGTCACTTTCTCTTGTTCCAAAACACCTTGATTGTGTAAGGACTTTGACAAGTTGAGTACAATACCTAGGTGGACAAAATGATACTTTATTCATTACAGCCGCAAGTCAAGTGTAGTCTATTTTATTAAATGTAGGAAATATATTGTTGTGGTTCAGAACAATCACAAGCTTTTACACAAATAAACTTCCTTCAAGGAAAGTATCAAGCTATTATTAACACAAGTAAACAAGTAGCTACTACCATAATACATTGAAAGACAAAGACAAAGCTTACCGTTACCTTCGTATCTAAGTCCATATTGATTGTGAAAACGACAGCCATATCTTCGACAGAGTATATCTCTTATAACTTGTGAGGGTTGACTGAAGTCAACATTGAGAGTATTACAACTGCTACATCAAAAAAATAAGAGGTTGATAATAAAAGACATGCAAATAACAGCTGCAATAAAGTGATATGATCAGGACTTACAGACTACATTATGTTCTTTTTGCTTACCTCTCTTCCTCTCCTTCCAAGCAAACAAGGACTGGTTTGTATACCATATGTAACACTAGACTGTCCTGATAACCTGGAACAGTATCATCCAGATAATCCCACATGGACATCTCATTGGGTAACTGTTGGTCATCATGGAGATAGAGACCATAGAGACGAGGGTCATACTCCAATGAGCTAGAGTGAGGGGAGGACAGACAATAACACGTAAAAAGTGCACAATGGAGTGTACTATTGCTAAACAAAGAATTCACTATCAGAATTAGCTTATTAGAAAGGATATTTCACATACCATGAATTACAGAGGAGATCAATGACATCAGATACAAAGCTGTCTTGAGCTATGAGCAGTTCTGGTGTAGCATAGACCACATTATTATCTCCTTCATGATCGTGAGGATATACTCTTAACTCAAACTTCATAGGACGATATTTAGGACGAAATTCAATTACATCCTAAAAATAAAAATGAATTAAAAGTAGTACAATTACATGAAGTTACTAGGACTAACTGTTACTGAAGGGTCAAATTAAACACAGTAGCACACCTTGTCATCATAGTATATTTTATGTATATTCAGTCAGTGCTTTGAACAGATTCTATACCCATAAATTGTATATATTACATAGTCCATACAATCTATACCATATCATAAGCTAGGTATCTTATTTGTATGACTAACAGGGTCATCTTTGATGACAAGATCAAAGACTGTTATCCATTATCATCCATTCATAGCCAGAAATTACCTAGTTACCACTAAAAAGTGTTATTTCATCTGGTTCTGCTGACATGTACATGAAGCAGTTTTATATATCAAAGAGACCACTATCAATACATAGCAGACTATGTTATTACTCCATTATAATAGTCCAAGTAGTGAACAAAACATGTTGACATTAGTCAGTCCAATTCCATTGAAAATCATAAAATTTAGTTTTATCTTCTATGATAGTTATCAGTTCTAAGCTAAACCATAGAAAAACATTTGATTAGCAGCCAAATAACTGATATATGGAGACAGAAGACATAGTTAAAGCAAGGCTTCCCACAAGGGAGTACCTTCAAAGCTAGCTTTAATTTTATTACAAATGCCAGATGGGACAGCTTTGAAGCTCAGCTGAGAGAAGGCTGGTCCTATGGTTTTAAAGCAGCCATACCCAGTTAAAGGTAGTGGTATGTTTTGGTTTACTACATGAAACCATATGAAAACCATACAGGAACCAGGTGAAACCATGGCTACTTTGTCCTAGGTCAAAAGGATAAGCAAACATATGTCTAACAAGACAACCAGTTACTATATGATAGTAATTATATGGGTGCCAGCTTTGCATATTTATTTAACAGGATAGCAAGATTAGTTCGTTACACGACATATCACAGTGTATCCACCTGTGTGTTTACAATTATGCAATATATAGTACTCACTGTTGGTTTCAGTTTGTATGCTGCTAGAAATTTGTAGTCCTCCATCCAAATACCAGGTACTGTGAACTCTTTAGATCGAAGATATAATGACATATGAGCCCAACGATTACTGTCAGGTTCTGGAACTCTGCGCATCAAAGTGCTGTTGATAAACAAGATATGACATAATAGTGGCTGTCACATGACAACACATGTGTAAAGTGATATAGTAATAAAGACTTTCAGGTTTCATAAAAACAATTTTAAAAACAACTAACAACACTAGCTTTGTTTCAAATATTGTACAATGTCTAGTGAATGAGGACTTCACTGCTTTCATATGTAGTACTCACTTTTACCACCTGCCCAACACATAGTTATTGCTAGTTATTATAATAACTTAACTACAAAGACTAATAGTTTACTACTGTACAGAGACAGGTTTACTCAACAACTGAGAATGTTGATCCAGTTTTATCTGATACAGAACAATTAAGATAACAATTCTCACACACTATCATTTAACAAACAGTGAGTTCACATTAAAAATTAAAACTACACACTCTTCCTAACTCCATTAAAAAGAGGGCATTAAGCTTGTCTTCAAACTTTGTGGGTGTAAACATAACATTCATTGTGTATGTTAAATATTTTACCTCATTAACTCTCCCACAGTTTCATCCAAACACACCTTAACTTTTCTACTACTCTGAATAGCAGGTATCTTGATAGTTAATATAACAGATTGTTCATGTAGTTTACCAACAGACAACTACAGAGGACAAAGAGAGAGAGAGAAACAGAAGTCAATTTGAGAGCAGTAATGGTAGCTCAGGGCCTACTAGTATAAACTATTTACGTTAAAAGTTTGCAGGTCCTTTAAATGAGCAGTCAAGACTATTGTTCCTAGACATAGTCCACACCCATGTTTGGTAATGTGAACTACATCATAGCTACAACCAATACCAGTCAAGCTGATGGAGTCATTGTACACTGGGTATAACATTACTGACATTGATGTTAGCAACTTTGAAGAGTGCCTTTTTAGGGAGATTTGAGTGTGGTGTAAACATTAGTGGGTCTATTCATCAAACAGAATGCATCAATTGATCACCATCTTAGGCTGACAATAAAACTATTTTTAGTATCTGTGTCACAGTTTGAATACAACATTTACTATCTCAATACCAAACAATAAAACATTTTCACTTAAGATGACTAGACTAATTTGCCTAAGAGATATAGCTAACCACAACTTATTAATATTCCCTGATAATGGACCAACAAGACATAACAATTTTTAATGGCATATCAAGCCATAATTTCTCAAAAGAAAAGACTTAAGTCAAATGATTTCAGTAGTAAATACAGGTGTTAAAATGATAAGATAATTTGGAAATAAAGCTGATTCAACTGACCCACCTCTTCTTGTGAAGTTGTACTAAGTAAACAATATTATGTGGTGTTAAATACATGATGAAGTGATTAGATACTGAATTTGTATTTAGAGAAACTCAAAGATGGCATCAAAATCTATTTAACAAGTCAACCAAAATAGATTTTTAACTCTTTTGATGTTACCAAACTTTGGGGCTATCAGTGATACTCTCTTTTTGTTTAGTATGAGTACTTGAGATAGTCTTGTCATAAATATTGTTATGACTCAAGTTACTATGATCAGGTATTCACGATTCTATTCCCACTAGTATATATCAATATACCTCCCACTAGAAAATAGAGTATCACTATAAAGACAAAGTATTTCACAAATGTCATGACTTCAGTAATTGTGTCTTAAATTCTGCTCACTAAAAGCACTAGATAATAACTTTTTTATCTAGAGTATTAATCAATTTACTTAACAAGAGACATGAATTTACCATGAAACTATACAATGTAATTGTTTTTATTAGACAAGGAGGTTCTTGTTGACCTCTGGCATTAACAAACATACCACAAGGGTGGTTATCAACAGTAAATAATGAGTTTATAATCCTCTTTTGCGATGAATACTAGCACCATATTTTCAACCCACATTTTCATTCTCAAACAGTCACAACAAAGGAGTTACTTTTGATAGTGTAATCAATACTATTACTACATGTTGCTATGGTAACAGTTCATGATTAAACTGAGGACAGGTTGAACAAGATCAACAGGTGTGGAGAACAGGGTACCCATATATATGTGTGTGTTGTTTTTACTTTAACAGGTGTCCCAGATTTTACTAATTGAATTGTGTATCGTTATTTTGAATTGACAGTAGTCATGAGTTAAACTAATTTTAACTTATTAAATGAGTCAATTGTGTTTTCAGAAGAACTATATGCTATAGCTTTTCCTCTTCATACCAGAGATTTCTATAATCAAAGACAATTTGTCTTACCTAATCAACAGTCAAATACACAAAGTAATGTGAAAATGTAGTCACTACATGGTATCATAAATAGCATTACATACGTTTTGTGTTTTTCTGTGTACAATTGTCTCTCTTTTTAGGAAAAAAACAGTCAGATAATTATGAACAACATTGTTAGTTATATAAGATTGAGTAATCTCTACTGAATGTATAATACAATGATGACTTACACGACATTCTAAAACATCTGTTGGTAGTATGGAATAAAACATCATACTTTCAGCAAGATCCATCCTGCAAGAAAAAGAGAGAATGATTTCAAAATGCTAACAACAACCATATCACATGATTGTCTCCAATAATATATATTACTAGCTCAATATCTTAACTGAAGGATTCATTCTGCAGAAATAGTACATACTGACTCATCCTACACTAATCCTTGACATGTGCCAGTGACATACATGCCATATTAACTAATTGTGAGTCCAATGATTATCACAACAGTTTTGAGCTAGGTCTTGTGTGGTACTATTAATCTCACATACCAAAGATTATGATGACTAGAAAACATTTTGACATGACACCACCACACATGTATATTCAGTCATGGTGAACACCAATAAATAAATTAGATAATAATAACTATCATATATGTAGCGAATATGTACCAAACCATGACACTGTTATGAGAAATGCCTCCTTATTAATCTAATTTACTATTCAGCTTAAACCAATTTCTAACAGATCTTTAGATTCAAACAATTTCTAAAACAGTTCCTGCTAAACAGCTGGAATATCAAATGGCATGACAATTAGAAGGCACAAACTCAACGGTAACTTAATCCAATCGTTTGAGTGGAATTCTGAGTAAGTAATTCTCAATTCGCTAAACAATCAATACATATGGGGACACTACTACAATACTGTAAGTAATTATATAGTATATACTGACCTCATTCTTAATCTAACATGATAGAGGGTGTATCCTTCTCGTGGATCTAATTGAGGTTGAGCTAAATCCAAGACTTGATGAAGGACATCTCCAACCAGACTGAACTGGTCAAACTGGACAGATAAGCTAACCTCAAGCTGTGGTATCACAACCCGTACGTCAGAGTAGACGGGCTCCAGTGGTTTAAGTTCAAGCTTGCACTATAAAAACAAGAAATATTTTCAATATGTGGTAGAGAGTAGTGACAAGATCTTATTACACTCTGCATACCCAACTCAATTATGTGGGAGAAAGTATACATATATTACATGTCAATTATTGTACAGAGGTGAAGTACTACCGGATGATTGTGGTCAACTCATCTCATCTGGAGTAGCCATTAAAACGATCATGATATCAAGAGTTCTCATCATACATATAATAATAAAACCATAAGTGTTTCATAGAGTATGTTTGCAAACTAAACATATTCTTTATCAAATAGTGGTAACTATTGCAGGCTTCAATAATTTGTTGTGTATTAGAACAATCAGTATGTATTCCTACAAAGGAAAACTTTAAAACCACACACAATGTGTTCTCTACTATACTAACATCATAAAATTACCAACACTAATCAATAGTAATTTGTTGTTGTGTCATACATATGTATGAAAAGCATTCAGTTCATGAACAAGCACTAAAATGTGTGTTTTGAAAACAAGTCAAAAGCTATAACAACATAAACAGAATAGTTTCACATATCCACCTGACCAGAGGGTAAGTACTGTGATAGACAACACCATGACAGAGACAGGCACTAAAGAAATATGTTAAGTATGCATATAATAACACTAGTCACCTCTATCAGACATTACACAATGTATACCATCAGTTATGAATATGGTATGACATTATTAAGTATATATCTCCTCAATCAAATAGGATTAATGCTGGCAAAGAATAGAGAAAACATAAGACAAAAAAAGTTATTCCTCTAGGTTTGAGCAAGGCTCATATAAAAATCAGGAGGTGCTAATGATTAATGTTATAAAACTTAACAAGTACAGCCCACCTCTTAATACCAGGTTATCACAAATAAGTGATAACCAGATTATCTATATTATGACACCTGGTCACCTGAGCTTAAACACTCAGGTTACAGTAACCTTTCTAATGAACACACTGAGATAAAATAGTTTTATTTTCAAAAGACCCTGAAGCCTATTAGGTGACCACTAGTGATGACCAAGTGGATATGACACATCACAGTTAGCTTTGACCCATATTGACAGTCTGGGTAAGTACAAACAGGTGACATATTTAACAGACAACATGACAAACACTCAGTCTTCTTCTAACTAACATCAACTAATTTAATATTGCTTCATGCAGGAGAGCAATGTTCGCACAATAAATTATAACTATTATGTACTATTTTGACAACATATAGCTCTACATGTCAAGTTATCTAATTAAGACCACCCTAATGAATTTTGAAGACACAAGCCTTAATAAGACATCATACAGTACATTCCAATAACAAGAAGGAGACTGATGATCTGTTAATATTTGCTAGATTCTCATGAAATACACAAGTTAATGCTCTCAATAAAACTATGATAGTACATTAGAATGTTTTATGTAAGGAAATAAACACAACTTTATACATGTATCTAATAGTTTGTGGATTGGTTTTTGTATTAACAATTATACATATCAAGCTAACCTCAACAGGTAAATTGAAGTTATGTAAAGCTTGGTCTTCTTCCAAATATTCCCAACCTTCTTCATCCTGCAAAAAGGGAAGATTAATAACAACTATATAAACAAGATACTAATAACAGTAGGAGTTGCCAATGATGTCATAATAGATATTATGTGATGCCACAAAGATAATATATAATATTATCTTAAGGAATTCCGATTTATCAAGCCACGCTATATAATAAATATAATTGAAGACAAATAAATTTCCTTAATTATCAAGAGACACACTCCTTCACTAACTCCCAGTGGAACAAAGCATTCCTTTCCATCAATATCAAGTATCTGAAGTGGAGGTGGGAGGACAAATATTTGATTAGAAGCATTTTAATTTAGAAGGAAGCACTCTAACAGACGCAGACAATTAATAAGACTAATTGTAAACCTTTACTATTGTTGTTATACCAATAAGGTGGTGGTCAATTCAGTTCACTGTCCCTACAAACTGACAACACGACCAGTCTTTTAAATCTCCTTTTAAGGGTGTGACCTGAACACAAATTGTGTATATCAAGTCCTACACTGTTTACTATAGAAGGTACTCAGCTCATTTAGACTGTTTGTGGTTACATTATGCATAGGGTGTTACTACTTTGATACTACAAGCTAATAAAAAATTGGCTGAAAACAATTTTAAAATGCATGCATACTTTGTTAATGATATCACTCCATTATCTCCATTCATCATCTACTATAACTACGTGATATCAGTACTTCTTACACAAAGCTAAAAGGCATATATCAATAAAAGGATATCAAGTCACACAATATTCACTCAAGCATAACCTGATATTGACTCAATAGCCATAACGGAAAAAGCTTTAAAGAGTAATGCAATAGCCCATGAATGGGATATACATACCATGTCTGTCCATTAGTCTCTTCAGATTAAATACAAAAATTAGTGCACTACATTCCAACACAGTACATCATAGTCTGAATGACTGCAGGCAAAGTTATGCAATGTTTATTAAGGCAAGTACATTACTGCACTTACACATACCATATCTGGATTTATTGTGCATATTTCTACCATTTATAACAAATGAATGATTAACAGTTTACAACACCCACTAGACAGTCACTAAGTTAAGTTTCAATTAATCATGAAGCAGCACTGTTACATAATGATATCAACTCTCTGCAGCTGTATTTACCAGTTATCAGCACTGCAGTCTCAGCATGGAGACATGTCATGTTACATCACAAAGCAAATTAGTCTGATCTTAATTCCTAATAAACAGTTGATATAGAAATACTTTGAAGTCCCATTTACATTACACAAGAGCTACCAGACAGTTTTAGAGCCAACAGTGCAGTCACTGAACTAACTGTAAGACCATATACTGTATGCCATCACCTACCCCAAACAGGTAATCTGAGCATTAGTTACCATAACAATGAATAGCACAGTCTAATGGCAATTACATCATTGAATATACATAACAGTACTTGTTAGCTAAATTTGTTGCTGGCTACTAAGTGGGAATACAGAAAGTCTATTAATGGTAATAATGATTTACCAATAAAGTCCAAGGACAAATGTAACACAAATTTAATGTATTGTATCATCACAGAGCGATTGTACTCACCTCCAAGTATCGACATAGATGTAATTTTGATAAATTTTCGACCGATATCTCAAATCTCTCATGGAATTGCTAAAAAATTAAAAAAGAATTTTATATTAACAGACATGTAAATAAATTGTATTGTATACCCTTGAACAATAGGTAAGTATTTCCCCACCTCCTTAATATACAAAACATGATATCTTAACATCATTCACTGTTTAGTAAAATAACAAAACAAGACTTTAAGACTAAGGAGGCAGATTTGATATGACTGAGGCAGTCCAATATAAACCCAAACAGACGGTTTTAAATTAAGTATCCAGTTATTTCAATAAAAAGACAATCCTCCCAATTTACTTGATGTATATACAGATAGATAATACATAAAATTGTATTAATCAAAGACAATGTTACTAAACTTTAAAGCAGAGTCCATCAAGTAAGAATACATTAAACAGGTGAGTATAAAAAGGTTGTCATGGGAAGTGAGGTACACAAAGCAAACATCAGATGTTCTTACTGACTAGTTTATATATGATAATACAAGCTGGTATGCAGAAGGTATGATAACTGCTATTCTAATAGCATAATGTACAGATTAGACTACTAGCCTGGTCTTTCAAAATTAGGCACTAGGAATGTTAACTATGTAGACTATTACTACCATACTACAGGAGGGAGATACAAAATGGAAGGCAAAAAACATGCTAAGATCAAAGACAAAAATTTCCTTATCAACCACTTATATCACTAATGGGAAATATCAACACATGCTGTACATGTGAGGAATACACATGTAGTTATCACTCACAAACCAATAATGCTAATGTTCTTGTATATTTTGACAGTTGATTTTAGACAGATACAGTTATCAAACACAAATTTGTATCTACATCTACGATAGCAATATCAACATTATCAAACTAGACACAATACACATGACAAGGATTATAACAGTATGTACCTTTAAAATAGCTACTCTCAATGTCTCAATTTGGGTATATGGAGAAAAACGAAATTTTAAAGTAGCACCACGTCCTTTCTGTCCTTGCTGAATATCAGCTGGTAAGGTTACTGTGACAACACAGAGTTGAGACAGTAACATGGAGTCTCTATGTCTTTTTGTACCATATTTTAGTGAATCAAAAGGTGAGCCTTTTATTAGTTTTAAGTGATTAGCAGCAGGAGCAACATGATCTCTTAATGTGATGTTTGTATCGGTAGGTGAGTTTTCTGTAGAGTTACCATGTGTAACAGCTTCTCTGTCATTCATTTCCGATATAGCTATGCCTGAGTCAGTACTGTCTCTATTATTTGATAGAAGTTTCATGCCATTACAATGATGGATTCTTATGACTTCACCAAGACCATCTGCAAACTCTGAAGATGTCAATTCATCTGCAGTGTTTAACTTTATGATAGGTGTAATTTCATCTTGAGTCTCTGACTCTGAGAGATTGGAGTCAGTCAAACCTTTTGTTATCTCATCATCAAGTAGTTTGTCTGCACTTTTTCGTTTCTTGGTACTCAATCTTCTGATGGCCTCTCGACTTGGAATGACTTTGCCTTCAACAGCACGATGGAAGTGGTCATTGCTACCATTCTCTCTTAACTCAATGTCCATGACTTGATCAGTTCGATTTAGCAATGCATCCATATTGACCGGAAAGTCAACAGGGATTTCTTTAACTTGAGTCCCTGTGATGGTGACATCTTCTAGACTACCTGATTTCAATGGAACTGGCAAAGTGTTGGAAGGTTTTTTTCTTGATGGTTTTCGCTTTATCTTCATAGATGATCTGTCCAAGCTGCGTGAATTATAATCTGTTTCAACTGCAGCCATGACCTATTTAAAAAAAAGGCTGTAAAAATACAGTTCATAATGTTGATACAATGTTTACATTAACAGGAGATATTTGAATGACACTATCAAGAAATACAAAGATCAAATATTTCTCCACAACATATAATATACTTTGCATGCACAGGTGATTTATACTCTTTTAAAAGTCAAAATTACTTCAATAATGACCACTCACTCTCTATAAAGGCAGCAAGACATAAAAATGGGATAGAAAGGCCAGTTAATGAACTTAGCAATCCACTTAAATGCAGTTAATATAATAAACTATAATGGCATTAGGTAGATCAACTATGGCTACTGCCTGAAAAAGGCATAACGTTACCAAAGTAACAGCTAGCGTACAGAGAAAAGCTTAAGTGCTGCTACTGCCGAAAAAATTTCAAGTGTGACTAACCTCAAGTACTAAAGGTAATTACTATCAAGAGGGTGTTTATAACCTAAGGCAATCACCAAACTCTTCTCATTCTTACTACACCGAATTGGCGATAAGTTGTACGTTTACAACAACAACTTACAAGAGTGAGCTAGTGTATTGAACACAATCAATCGCTTGGTCTTCCCTTCGTCTTCGCTCGCCCAGATGCAATGAAAGTTTCCGTACTTCGGTACTCTTCTTTGAAGTCACTTTAGTTCGCAAGTTTTCAATACGACATAAGAAAATATAAGAGTCTTCTTTGAGTCAGTCAACGTTTATACACATAAACTATTGATTACATAGGCTTAAATGGGTGTGGTTGCGCCTTAAGTGGAAGTGGGTGTGTCGAGGATGTTGAACACGTGTGATTATTGGTACACAACAATTTAACGACCTGTCCAGTAGGCTATTGTCTATAACCATATAGCCCTCCCACAAATACTTTTCTCTCACCCTAAGGCGAACTTATTTAACTACCCAACTTGTGTAATCAGTAGCACACAAACAACAGTAGTATACAAGAACCAGGTCTAGATGTTTAACACCACACCCTAACATCATAATTATCTGCATTAGCTTAAGCATATATGAACAAACTATATATAAATTACATCTTATTTTTTAAGGTGTTATTTAAAATATTTTTTTGAATTAATATACAATATATATTTTATGATGAAACATGTTATCAATTATAACTGTTCTCAGTAAAGATAAACTGTTCTTTATCAGTTTAGAAAAATATCTGGTACTACTCAGCAAATAGTATGAATTGTTAGAGATATTTGATAAAATATCTGCAGTTCTTTCTAAACCAACATGGAAGAGAAAGGTTGTTACTAAACATTGTTGGGTATATTTCTAACACACTTGTTATGTTATTAACTAATCCCTAAAATATTACTCATATCTGTACATCACAAGGAAAGAACGGTGTACTACCTGGCCATACCCATAGTGGTGATGTTATGTAATGTTTGTTATGACACTATGATGGAAGATAGCTGTCGATGAACCTACAATGTTATCACATATCGTGTTTCTACTAAATCATGGAGAGTTTATTATCCTACCAGTATTGCAGTCCAAACAAACTGACTCTAGATAGGAAATATGACATTGTAACAACAGGTTATTAGTCACCTCACTTGTCTTGATAGGATTTCATAAGGAAACATGAAACATTTAACATATATTACACCATACATGACTGTCAAGTGTCGTAAACATCAATAAAACTGTTGGATCAAATAATACATCACTGCAAATAACAACCTAATTAGGAGATTATAATAGCTTTGTTAATTATTTCTTGCACCACAAAATATTAGCAAAATATTGTCATGTATAATAATATAATGTAATATTATTATAACAAATACTATTGTTATAATAATTATATTATACATCGAAAGGAGTAGGACAAACAGTCAAGGAATAATTATATAATACATAATTTATAATACAATTACTAGTCATATTAAAACTAAACAACTATAATACATATCACAAACAAAATATTAAAAACTCATCTTTACAAGGTAATTTCCAGTGTGTCAATTAAGGTCACATAAACGATGTCGTCAACTTCCTTAATGACACTAGATGAATTTTAATTGCAATGACTGACACAGTGACTGTATTACAGTTCACAGGGATATTAATCAAAAGACTTCAACTAATACATCAGTTGACTATAAGTGTTTGTTTGTAACAGAGTAATAACAAAGCCATATGACATGCTCTAACTAACCAACAAAAACCTACACCTAACATGGCTCACTTACTATAGTAGGCATACACACACACACACATACATACACACAATAGGAGGAGCTTTTGATCCATAATCCCTCAGAACACCCCATACAAGTTTTTAATCAACCCTAACCTGTATACTCTACCCTTTTGTACACAGAGACTATATCCTGTTTTGAACAGAGTATATCAACTAAGGGAGGACTTATGGTACAGACTATAACAGCAGAAATCTATTGAATATGTAAACAAACCAACTACTCTCAATGTGGAACTCATGATAAAAGAATTATAGCACATGGCAATTTATTCAAATGTGTAATGACATTTTAAATACTAAATACACATGTGATGAAAGCAGATGAATGGCTCAGTCTCCCTTAGACTATATAACTGCATTCTATCCAGGTGCATCCTTCTCCTTTAACCTAAACCATGATGCCAGCCTCTCTTTCCCATGAAGTAGACACAGCTGGCAACCCACAAGGCTTTTCTGTTAATAATTGCAAGCAATGTGGCATTATATAGGAAAAGCCACCTGTTCAACTTGAAACTGAACAACAAATCAAACATCATGCATGAATGTCTTGTTAAAGTTAGTTCAATAATATTCAGTGGAAATATGTGACAGCAATCACAATATATAAATGTACCATGCATAACATATTATATAATTAGGTGATGACTTTAAGACAAATTACTACACTGATCTGTTAACATTTATTGTCAGCACTTCAAATGTACATATCATATAACAAATTTATATAATAGAAAGAAGTTAGTAAAATGATTCAAGTAAATCATTAGAACAGAGTAAAGACATTACAGTACAAACATATCAAAGACAGACCTAGATAAACAATGACAATTCAGCTTTTTTAATATGTTACCATAGCTACAAAATCTTTGAACAATATACATGCATAGTCTAGCCTGGAATGAATACCTTTAGACACAAGGTATTCTTGACAATAGATGATACAGACAAATATGGTATCAAGAGGAGTTAAAGAAGTAATATCAGCCAATACAATTGACCCTATGCACACAGGTATACATCTATCTATGTCAGACTTCCAGGTACACACCTCATTTGACCATGACATAAACATATCACAGACTAGTCCATTAGCTATCAAAACATACATGTCTAACAAGAAAAATGTTGGCCTACAAACCCATTAAAACACTCAAGCACTAGAATGGTATATATATATAGTATGACATCTATGAATCTATGAATAAGGAAATCTGAGTATGACATCAGAATATGCTACTACAATTACTCTCAACACCCCAATCTTATCACAACAGTCTAGAATTGCATGCTATGGTATAACTGGGTGCATTGGCTTGTACTTTCATTGTACAATGATTGAACTTTAATCATAAAAGCTAAACAGCTAATAGTATTATCTTCAGTATTATATGCTCATTCTCATATCTGATGTTAACATAATTAACTGGAATACAGTCTAAATTAAATTGTTAATATATGCAAGCATATTGTCAAAACACTTTAAAATTTTACCACATCAATCCAATAAAATTTACAAGAAGCCTGTCCTTTAGTTACAGTAGATACAGGTATATGACACAGTCTGTCTGTACCTACTAGTTCAAGCCACAAAAAGCTATCATAAATGTGTATTGGGAGCAGTGGTAATCTCTGATTAGTTTGAGGTCAGGCTAAATAACAAGTCACTTGGTTCAAGGTACACAAAAGACTTCAGTCTAAAGTTCCCAAATCTTAACTACATTGATAATATATATTATACAATAGGTAGCAGTATTGATATTAAAAGTTTCCCCTTAAAATACTGTTATAAACATTGAACTGACATTTAAAAAACTCAAACATATAATGACAAATCCAATGATAAAGATAATGCATAAAAATCATATTACCAAATTAACTTCAAGTAAATGGAAACAAAAATATAGTCTCTATGACTCAAGTATATTGGGTTGGTTTATGAGTCCAACTACACAACTATCTCACAGGACTCTACCAGCTGCTTCTATTATCCTGTTACATAGAGGAAAGTTCTATAACAGATGTTCACTTTAAAGAGGAAAGGTCAAATTTTAAATTGGGGTCATTGGCTAAAATAAAACAATAACAATAATTGAATTATCATTTGCAGAGAATGATCCTCCTTTTCTTTGAACTTGTTATAAAAACATAATGCTGTCTCAAAAAGATAAACCACAAGAATTTCCCTTTGGCATGGATAGTACATATTACATATACTACTAATATCTAATACTCACAGGAAGTGATCACAGTTGCTATGGGAATATCTAGTTATGTACACAATTATACAATAGATATTAAAATCAATGGTTTTAATATGACTATCTGAAATCAACAAAAGAATTAACACATTTCCCATTACACAATATTATGAACAATAGTAACTAACACAAAAAAACTAGTTTAAAGTGAACTTAGTGTTGTTCCATACAACAAGTAACCACTCTGGGCATCCATATTGACTGATGGGTGTGTCCGACCAGGCAATACCTAAAAGATGAACACATATACAATCACAATCAAACATCACGACATAATGATAGAGTCAGCCCCTCTATAATGTTACAAACATGTAGTTAAGCTGATTCTCAATATTATACAACTTATAATATTAACTACATAATGAGAAGTACAAGGGAACACACCTATTCATAGTTATAACAAAGAATGCATTCAGAACACCTCTTTCTATAAATATCAGTACCTGATAGTGTCTCAGCCATGACTCTGATAATTGTATGTTAAATACTTGTCCAATTTCCTTTAAGCGTTGATAACACTGAACCAATGGCTATTTAGAAGAGAAAGATAACTTAACACTTATATCTATCCCTTAGTTAAAATACAGGATGTAATAAAGATAAGATAAACTGATCGATGGATACATCAATAGATACCATTACTTAAATAACAAACTGATAAAAGTAACATGTGTCATATTACAGGAATTAGTAAACTGCTTAACATTCCCATAAGAAAACCAACCAACTTAAGTAATAGCTAACCAATGTATCACTCAACGAGTGGCATTGTCTTACTGTTTACTAGAAAACACATGTACTGTTGAGACTATGACAGCAGCCCATAGTTTATAGACTGTTATTAGACCAGACCACAACTTGTCATAGTATAATGATCATACTCTCTCTCTATGGCTGCAAAAATTATAGTAAACTACCATGGACACCTGCTACCTAAAGTTAGTCTATCAGTAACTTCATCAGGAGAACAATATCTTTGATTATGCACTACTGTTCTCTTTGAATTAATAGACTAGTCACATACACTGTATAGATATGTATAATACATATTAAGTACAAGATAATGTAGAGGAAGACTCTCAGACAACAATATTGACAAGGCTACTTGAAGTGAAGTGGTCTATTATACACCTGTGGTGGAGTACATGTTGAAATGTAACATTACTCTCAATAGAAGGAGGGTCATAGACACCTATATACAACAAAGTAACATAACCAAGACCCACCTACAAATGGTTCACTACTTTATCATGTAGAAATGAATTCTATACCCATCTACAAATGGTTTACTACTTCATCTTGTAGAATTGAATTATTATATCAAAATCTCCATAGACATACTGGCTCAGAACATCAAAACATCCCTTTCCAATACCACAATTCTGCTATATCCAGTTTTCATTTCCAGGTATGTACTATCACTATCTGTGGCAAGTGTCTAGTAGCAACTCCAATACAGCTGCAATGTCAACTAGTGAGACCCTCCTAATCCAACTAATTGATATTCCAAGCAGACCAGAATAATAACATGTGTATCATACAAAAAATCAATTCCTATTAACTGTATACACACTATTTAGATTGAAAGGAACACTAAAGCCTGACAAGAAAAACATTTACATTTTCTTAAGAGTCATAATTCTGTAGTATTGGTCAACATTGATAGTGGTAATCTTTTCCTCCCAAAAACAAACAAGAAGAGACAACAACATACAATATAAGATAACCTACATGTACATAGCCACATAGTTATATACACTGTTATTGTTTATTATTATAGACAGTATTATATGTGATTAGATGTACTCAATTGTACTATATTAAGTAATGAAGTGAATGGTCATATGTTATGCAAATAACTTGCTTCTTGAAACTGGCAGTAGACAACCACAGGCCGAGAGGGAGCTACAAACTCCAGTAATGACATCAGGATGGGCTCAGGATGAAAACGACAAGCAATCAATAGTCTAACAATAAAAAAGCAATATAAATGATATTTCTATGATATTGAACAGCATTATTTATTAGGCAATGACACAAAGTGTATAGAAATCTATTATTATATATTAAATGTATTGTGTTTATAATGGAATAATAGTTATACCACAATGAAATCAATTAGTCAACCACATAAAGAAGAAGACCTAGATATATACTTTATATTGAAGACAATACACAATACATGGAAGACTACTTGATAACATGACCAGAATATTACATCACAAATTACAAGTAACACAATATCTTATACATGCAATAATACATTAAAATGCATTTGTATTTCAAAATGTATTGTTATAGAATCACACATAAAACATGGTAGACATAAACACAGAAAATAACGACTAATTTCTTTGGCTGCAGTTCTTATAATTTCAAGCGAAATGGCTCAACAAAAACAACTAAAATGAGATTGTAGAGATCTTGCACACACACACACACACACACAGTGATGTATGAGTCACACATACAAGTACAACTAGTCCATATTAATATAGTTAGGATCACTTTTAAAATAGAGTAAGCAATGAATCCTGCTTAAGATACAATTTCAAATTCAAAATCATGCCACACCCACTACTAATTCTTCCACTTTAAACATATTGAATCATATACCTTATGTAACAATACACTTATATTTTGTAGATATAACTAAGTACTGACCCATCCATTGTTCTCTTTTGTAGTAACAATGCAGCCTTTTGATAGTCGTCTTCTCTTTCTCTTCTTCTTTTCTCCTTAATCTAACAAAAGAGAAGTCACAGTAATTTGATCAAAGGAACACGAACGAAAGGAAACTAGTAACTAATAAGATTAGGTCATTCTCAGGCTAAATATTTTTGTAACCATAGCAACACTTGGTGGCAGTATTTGAACATGTATCCTGAGTTACATAGCACATTGGAACCAACTTGATTGATATCATGTACAAGTACTAACCATAATACATGTTATCATATATCATTCCATCAACAACTGTTATTTAAATGTCTAGAGGTGTTTTACCATGCTTACCAAAATGATATCACTCAATGATTTATTAAGGTAACTGTAAGACTTACATAATACCTGAACACAACCTGAATACAAGTTAACATTACAACAGCACACAACAACATGTGTACAGCAATATCATAACACTGAGTACATTTTCAGACACAGTCTAAAACATCATGTTACCATACAAATGAGTACAACTTATACAAGTACATATATATATATTGTACATGTAATCTACACAAGTGCTGTAAATGTTTATTGATAGTGGTTATTACCATGTGTTCATTTTGATATATAAATGATAAGAGTAGTAATCAGTATCACACCTACATTTATCTGGCAGACCAGTAAAGCCTTATAAAAAGAGGTTAAGTTAACAAAACAACACATGGTATGATTAATATGTATAGTTTAAAGAGTATATCAATATCTACTGTGGTTAATAAATTCACTCGTTTGGTTCACAAAGTCATTTAAACCTAACACACACAAAAGGAAATTGAAGTAGTGTCAGCTTAAACTACTGTTATTATTACAACTACTCTACGTTGATAACAATAGCAAAGAAAGTAATGTGTCTCTATATAACAAATCAATACAAATGTGCTCTATAATTTGTAACCAAATTTTCTTTCAATATTAATGATATTACAAGGTTGAACAACAACAACATTTTCTTCATGTTTAGATCTTTTGGGAAAGTCTTCACAGTCGCTTTAACTATGACCACAAATGACAATCAAGTTATTCACTTCTAGTTTCAAGTCTCCTTACATATTGCAACTTGCAAGAAAGCAAATAACTTTGGGAAGTACACAATTCAATTCTTATCACCTATAGCAACCAAAGATAATAAAAACAGGTAGTTCTATACAGAGACATATGCTGTTCATAAAATTGGCCAAAAATATACATATGTTTGTATGTATGCATGTATGTATGTATGCATGTATGTATGTATGTATGTATGTATGTATGTATGTATGTATGTATGTATGTATTTATATGCATTTTACATTTTAAATGTCTAATATATATATTATATATATAATGTACTTGTATCAACTATGGAAAGCAACAAATCAAATCAAGTGTGTAATTAAATTACCAATACATATCACAACCAATTACAATTAATTACCTTTATATGGATTACTATTAGTCTATGACAATGATTATGCTTCAAGGTGGTCTAACTCTCTGTTCTATACCTTCTACCAACACTCCAGTCTTCAAAACTGACAAGTTATTAATTAAATTAGTCCACTTGTTGTATGTAATGATACAAACCAATAAATGAAATTTAATAGCATACTTTAATTGCTAGAGAACATGACAAACAATAAACTTTTAAAAAATCCTCTACAATGATTCCTTCCATATTGAATATTCTTCAAGGCTAGCCACCTTGATTCTCAATCTTCTAGCAATCAAACTCATATGTTCTCTTGTGAAATCAGAATGTTCAAAACAATTATAGGATGACCTTTAATTAAACCCAAAGAGCTATACTTAAGTCATTAAGGATTTGACAAAGTCTGCAAGTCTGTAGTATTTAATTGGGCACAATTTAAGCTGTTATATTTCTTAATTAGATAACCTTGTTGATTCTGAAAAAGTCTCCATAAAATAAAGCTTATTTATTATAAATTTACAAGTGTATTTTGATCAAGTTAATCTTCACATCTATATCTATATGTAGTTATTACTTTTGATAGTTAAATTACTGCTAGGGTAATTGGTCAATGCAAGTGGAAGACACATATGTAAAGGTCAATAGGAGACCTATACAGGAAGGAAGGAAGATTTGAAAATAGTAACCAAAGGAACATGAGGTATATGATGAAAGGAAAGAATCTTTAAAATCTCAAACCTGCACAAGGATGACTCAGGTGCCATCAACTGTGAAGGAATTCAAATAACATTGCAAATTGAGTATGTTAAAAAAATTACTTGAAAAGTTACAATAAAGTATTATATATGGAGTAAAAAGCATATATTACATACATATATAGATATAGATATCCTTAAACATATCAATGGAGGTGCAAAATGTATCAACAGCAACATTCCATAATCTTATAGTTCTTAAAAATTATGCTCAAATCCACTTATTTGCCACAACTCTGATGATGTGGTAAGTGGTCAACCCCTCCAATGATATGGTAAAGGTTTCCTCCTTTGATATTACAAACCCACAACAGGCACTACATACAGACCAGTCTAAAACCAGTAATAACATGCTCGAATGTAATTATTCCAAACAAAACCAAAGTAACCATATCACCCACAAAGGGTATTACCACGTAGAGTATGATAATTGTTAAATGAAATAGACAAAATTAGTTTTATATTGGCACATATCAAAACTATATTGAGCCCAATTTCCTTCAGTTCAGTAGCCAAAAGTACATCTGGATAAATAATGAAACTACACATCAAGGATAAACAATATTCTGTAAGCAAAATGTCACAAATTCGTGCAAGGCATACCAGGACAAGTAAACTGGCCTAATATTACCTCATATTTCACAAGAGTGGTTTCACAAGAAGACAGTGATCATGATACCATATAATATAATGGTATTACTAAATACAAAGTTTCCCAATGTAGTTACCCAATATCAAGACACAGAAACCACCCACAACAGGGAAAAGTATTCTCAATGACAAGAGGAAACCATATGTACTGATTACACATCTGTATGTGCAGCTGCATCAGTGTGAGTCCCCTATTATCATTAAGGAAATGTGATAATTACTTGAGTATTACATATTGTGTTACGATAACAATAGTTGGGAACTTGTTGAGGAATAATTGTATGACAACAATGATTGCATACACATACGACAACTAAGAAAGTGATCATTAACATCACAACAAAGTTGCTATTACAATATCATTCATTAGATTTTAAACTGATATCAACTTATTGTGTTCATAAGGGACATTACATCACGTACCTCTACATCAGTTGATGACACCAGGTCATCCTCCACTTTCTCATTGTCTTCTTGAATGTCCATTTCATTTACTTGTTCCAATCTAAGTCGTTTTGATGGTTGATCAACTGGTTCATTATCATTGCTATGTTTCTCTTCTATCTTTGAAACTAGACAGTAACATAATAGTGGAATGAATAGTAACAAATGATCACATTGTGTTATGTCAATGACTAACAGACCCTTCCCTAGTCTAGACTAATAAACCTGATTCAATGGTTACTATTGGATATTGTCAATAAAGTATATGATACAGTGGTTAACCTCATTGCGGCCAGATGACATTGAACTCTCCTTCTTTCAATTGTAAGGCTTCAGTATTCTATAGACAGGCTTCTGTCTACTAATTATAGGGAAGGTACTGTTAATCGTCCCCTCAAATCGGAGGTAATAGCATGGTCCTCATTACATTACACAGAAATTATGCATTACAACATTTGTTTTTTTCTCTTTTAGTAAATGGTAGTAACCAATAAAATCTTTTTTTTCAAAATGAAACAATAAAATTAATTCTCTTCTATTACACATTAGTAAATAACACAATCAAAGTGATCCAGTACATTAGTGAATGTTATAATAATAACTGTCAAATAATACTTGGTATTTGCCTAACACAGGTGTTTAGTCCTTAACTGTTATGGATTCTCAATTAAAAAATTTACAGAAAACTATAACATTAAAGTGAACAGTCTTTGTGGCCAGGTCTATGCTACCACTGGTAATGTGTGAAACCAACAAACAATGTTAGTAGACTAAATATAGGCAGCTGTTATCTGCACATATCATGTATCACGTTCTCAAGTAAAGCTATACGTATATCATAACAATTAATATAAAGTTCAACCAATAATTATCACTATAATATGAAACTGAACACCTCATAAACCACTTGTGGATCTGGTTTCTTTACAATCTACACAACAGCTATAAATTGGGTTTTCTTAGGATCACAGAATCATAAAGAATGTTTGCTTTAACTTATATCATTAAAAAACATGTAGTTTCAACATACAAACCAGCTATAGACATTACCAAAAAGAATGTTTTCTTTAACTTGTATCACTGTGCCATTAAAAATGTTATACTTTGGATATACAGACTAGCTATAAACATTACATAATCATCATGATTATTATAACAATTGATCCAATAATTACAATCAAGTATTACTTTTATAATTAATAGTAAGAGACAACACAGTAAGGTTTCAGTCTCTATATTCAATTCTCCTATTCATGTATCAAAACAAGATAGACTAATAATACGTGTGTTCTAATCTATCATATTGGCTAGGAGCAGTTGTAATTGTTTGTAACAAAGCCTTACTATATCAAATTTATATATAATGCATAAACAAAAAAAGATAAACAAGTCACAAGAGTTTCATTAGCAAAGGTATTATTCTACAAAAACATTTCAATTGTCTAACATTTTCATCAAATCAATATAATCACAACAGTTCCTTGTTACATCACATTTCATTTGCAAAGATCATGTTGCAAGTTCACATGACATTAAATGTCATATTATCTAATAGCTAGTACATTTAAAATAAAACTGTATAGCATGTACACTGTTTACTGTAGAGCAGAAAGAAAATGCTGGTAGAATGTTTAATGTGGCAACTCAGCATTTTTTACAAAGAAATTTATCCTAGAATTATTCAATTTCAAGTTATCATATATCAGATTTATTGTCAAATTTGTTACACCAGAAAAATATACTACATGGTGGGTGCACTGACCAATATATTCACTCTGTTGAGGAGGTGACTGTTCAATTCTCTGACATTCCATGACATCTTCACTTTTTTCATCACATTCTACAACATGTAAGTCACTAAACATAGTAAAACAAATCACAGTAATTCATTAATTGTTATATAACCTATCAGGCAATGAGTGATGGATCAATGAAACCATAGATATTAGAATACTTAAATTGAAACTATATGCCAAATAACTTACTGATATCTAGTAAGTGTTCTCCTTAACAGAAGTTTTACAAATTAAACACAATAAAATGTAATTTTAATGTCCATTCCTAGTACTCCTTACAAGTATATATATTGTGAATACACTATTGTACTTCTTTCTTACAATAAAGAAATCACATACTGTGATTTAAGAGATGATGTCCAATATGATGATACCGAACTATCAAATAGTTGACCCACTCGATGTAAAGGATACTGTAGTAATATTGACATATCTTGTATTGACAGGTGACCAAATGATGACAAAGCATTTCTATAATAAAAATAAATAAATAAAATTTAAAAAAATGAAATAAAAAGAGAATCTTGAGCAAAGCTACTTTAGACAAACTTTTGATAACTTGCAATACTTATTTCTGCATTTAAATGAAAAATTATACATTGAATAATTCCTTTAAAAAGCACACTTCAAATATTTACTGCATTATATACAGTGACTACATACTGCAATTTAACTGGTATCAGTAAATTATATACAAGCAGTCAATCTTACCTCGCTGGTGTGTCACCATAAAATATCTGAACAACACTGCCATTACCTAATCAGAAACAACAAATAATGTCATATCATTAAACTACAATATAGAAGCATCCAATTAATACAATAAGCTAGTAATTAACTAGACATCCACATATAAGTATAATTTAATTATAAAATCATCATAAGACTACTACATTGTTAACAGAGAATAGCAAAGCAATGCATGCAAAATTTGATCTGTAGAAAAACACTCAGTCATGTTTATGATCATTTTCCCCATAATGTGTACATCAGGGTTAACTTAGTTTTTTGTATTTGTATTAAACAAGAAATGGAATAGAACAATAAAAATAATAGGTGTGCCCGGTAAGTGAAGTATACTAAAAAGAACCCTTTATTAAATCATTTATATGTTTACAATCACTTGAAATCAGTCTACACCAAAACATTCCAATTGGCAAGGCTGATATGACAGTCAGCCAACACATTTAAACATTTCTAATTATTCGTATCAATATGACTAATTTGTTGTCTTTAGTTATTCTGCATACACTCATTAGTCATAGTGATTTGACTTAAAAATGACATTTATATTAAATTGACATTGTCCTTGGTAGAACTGGAGCGATATCATATTTAAGGCAAAACTTGAGGAGGGTGTAACACATTAATAGCTACTGACCAATCATAGAATCTGCCATGACCCTGGTAGTAACTGAAAGTACTAGCAAAGTTTAAAGAAGCTAAGCAACTACATGTACTAAAGGATATCCTAATTACACATTCAAGGAATTTGATAGTAAACATCATTGTACGTACATGAAGTCATATGGATAAACAACAACAAAATGTACCCATAGGTAAATGTTACAAATTTGTTGAAAAGATTAAAGAGGCTTCTTGGAAGAAATTCAATTTGATTGCTCAACAGATTTTATACAACCTTAATATATAAATACATGTGTATACATAGCATCATAATTGGCTGCCTTTAATGCAAATATTTTAATGGACATCTAAAATTATATGCATACATTAATTGACATCTTACAGTAATAGATGTTGTCATTACAACACATTAATGTCTGGTCAAGTCATTTTCTCATAACATGTGCTTCAAATCAATATTACCAAACCAAGCGAGTTGTACAAAGTTAGTACACAAGCACACATATCAAGAGCTATTACCAAAATGGACTGAAGTGGGTACACAATCACCAACAATGGAGCTATATCAGAATGGTGTCTATGTGTTATTGTGTACTATATATAATGAAAGTCTTTCAGTAAGGCTCAATCATATATAATAATATATAAAATTTATAGTCATAATGACAATGTTAACATACAAATAAATCAAGCGGAACACAAACATTGGTTCTTTCAAATTACTATGATAACACAATCAATACTCCCAAAAATATTGATAAACAGACTCTTCGTTTCAAAGCTGTTATGCTCTATTCAGATACATATTCAATAACTAGCAACAAACCTGCAAAATAACATCAATTTAGCTTGTTTTACTCTATGTAACAGTTCTTTGACCAAAGCACTGATTTATCTAATAGCTATGAGTTGACTAGGTTCACACAACTGATGCCATAATTATGATATTAAATGATACTCAAAGTCAATATCAATCTTGTTTTGACTACCAAATTTAGCAATAGCATGAATAGTCTTAGTTCTACTCCAAACCATTGACTTTCAACACAACAATATCCCTGTTTGTTGGTTATTTATCATTTGAGACTGAATATGTCTAGTTTTACCTGTAGTTTCAAGAAATATACTAGCCCAATACATAATGCTTTGATTGCTCTAATGAAGAGTAAAAGTCAGAAAGGGTGTTCTAAACTGATTTCATGGAAGCAGCTACATTACAACAGGATGAAGTATTTGACAATAACATCCTGAACTATCTGAAGAGAATGGAAGTAGTATGAACACTTGATGCTGTACACTCCTTGACAACCGCAAACTAATTACAGTGTCCATGGTTCTTTTGGAAACAGTGATCAACTATGAGCAAACACTGGCATTTTTCTCGGTTGCATCCATTAACTACTGTCATATATAGCAACAAATGAATTATATTACATCTGTGACCATAGATATTATAGTATAATTGTGTGAGTAATTGGCTGGCTAGCTTGTTATAAGTTATTTTTCCCTGCAGACACTACTACTAATTCTCCAATCACTGTACTTCCAGTCAGTGTTTAACTGAGAAATCAGTATCTCCCAAAACAATTCCATTAAAGACTAAATCCAGTCCCAATATGTAAACTCTTGTAAGGTATTGCATTTGATAACACTAATTTCTAACAAAGTTTTGTTACACACATAGTAACATAATGTGTATCTTGTGTGCTACTGAACCAATTCACATTTTAAATCATATTCACCATAAATTTGTTTAAGTTCTTATCCTAAAACAGACCCTTGATCACCTCAGATATAAAATTTATTACATGTCAGTCACCAGGCAATGCACAACACCAATCAAACATAGAAGCTGCTTGCAATGATGATGCTGTATGTCTCTTCATTGCCACATATGAACTGATGACCTCTTTTGTAGCATCAAAACAGATGATGAAGGAGTTACAAAGACAATCTTTAATGTGTAACACAACTATTGTATACTAAGTAAAAAAAGCCACACTGGCATTGTCCTAGAATAAAGAACTTAATTGAGGACTTATTAATATAATTAATAGTCATTTGGTCACAAATCTGAGTTATTATGATTCAAGATTATTGAAGCCACACTTTGAAATTCCTATGTCACAGTCCTCCATTAAAACTCCTAGCACAAGACTACTGAAGTCACACTCCTCCATTAGAACTTCTAGCACATTTTGGAAGACAGACTCTTCCATTAGAACCCCTGCCTATAGCACATGACTATATAAGTCAGACTCTTCCCCTCACCTATAGCACATAGCTATATAAGTCACACACTTCCATTGGAACCACTAGCACATGACATCTAATCACTTACTTGTCTTTCTAACTGATGATATGTATAGAAACACTACATACATAGTATTGGACTGTTTGGTGTTAATAACTTGTTTCATATCAATTATACAGTGTATTAGATCAATAATGAAATCAGCAAGGTTTAGAAAGGTATATGTCCTTATAATTACTTACACTGTGCCAACTCTCATTTTTGTATTCCTCTCTCTTTAAAGTTGTCCACAACCCAATCTGTAAGGTAACACAACTACTATAAGCATACCTCAATAAAATCGGAACAAATGTTCACTGAATAAGCAGTTTCTCAAAATTTAATGCCTCCTAACAATTTTTATTCAATTATGCAAATTTCTTGATTAAGTATTCATTGATTCAATTGACAACTAGATTATAATTGAAATAATCATCCTACTGTGATGGGTGTGACTGGGAATGCTGAAAGCTTCTTGCTAGATTGCTATTGCTTCTCTGCCTGTCTTTCTACCATTCCATAGCTAAAGTAGTCTTCCACAGGCACTGCTACTAATTATACTTCTAGTTCAACTGTATCTTTCAAAAAAATTGTAGAACACATGGTTACAATTAATAAAATTCTTTGGCTGCTATATGCGTTGGGAGTTAAAGGATGCAGTTTAATTCATTTGTCACTCTCAAAAGTCTTTATAACAATACATTAAAATTGCAAAAGTGGACACACACATATACATGCATATATATATATATATACAGTTATATATAACATGGTCCAAAACGATTACAGGGAATAATTTTCAGGTGCCTTAGCATGAGACAACTAATCTGAACAGTGTATCAAAATCTCCCCTTAGTTTATACATACACACACACACACACACACACACACATATGTGTGTGTGTGGTTCGGTCACGCTTAGGAATGTGATAAAATTGCTTTACCAGAGCCCAGAACAACAGGTATGCAAAACAATGTGATCAGTTATATGTTTAGCAATGCAATAAACTTGAAAAAAAGGAAAAAGCAGACATATTTAAAAGTTAAAAGATGTGTATAAGACATCTAGAGCAGTGTGAAGATGACTAAGATCAAATACTATGTTAAAAGGTAGGTATACCAAATTATGTTACAAATGGTAAAATTTACTTTTACTCTGGACAGAGGACAGACTAGCCGCATGTGTCATTTAACTAGCCTATCACTGTGCAAGGCAAATCCTACATATCCACATATTCCTGGTAAGTTATAGTCCACCTACCAGTTCATTCTGCCTTTTAACTATGTCCCAATAGAGTAATTTGGTAAAATATCGCAAGACTAACCATTTCTAAGTTATAGCTCTTTGAATTGCACAGATACACAAACAGTTCATGTTAACTCAGTCTCCTACCAAAGCTAAGATTAATAAATTGTAAGCTATTGAACAGACTACGGCCACTGATAAGCATTTGGCAAGCATAACAATTCACAAAACTAGCAGTATAACACATTACAACATGTATATTTAAATTCAACCAAATGTATCATTTAGTCTAACCTCCTAATCTTTCCAAAACAGCTCCAGTTAAAAGGCCTTGACAAGTCTCCATTACAATAATGTTAGAATTAGCATGTATATTACCAATTGTTAACATCTGTGCCAATGAGTCCATTCGTAAGTGACTATAGATATGGAAATTATATTAAAACAATTCCTTTATCAGTATTTGTAAAAGACATACATAGCACTTTAGAAGTCAGAATATAGCATACACACTATTGGACCAATGATACTTTAAGTGCTAAGACAAAAATATGATACTATAGTGAACTAACAAGGTCAATTTATTTACTCATTCACTTACCAAATTTTAGATGGCCCCTTAGCATAGTACATTTCACACAACAACCGTGTGCTTGGTCTAACAATAGTAATAACAGGTCTATGCCTACAAATTAGAACAGTATCAGTATGAAGTCAGTAAAGAAAAGTGGATATATGCGTACATGTATACCATGTGGAATATAAAGAAAAATATATGCTTGTAAATGCTTTTGGTTATAAAGTACATACAATAAATGTAACCACAACTATTAACAATTACCACCAACTATAATACAATACTACAGGATAAAATACAATATCCAGTATAATGAGACTTAGTCAACAAGTATTGCCAATTACTTTTTAGACTTCTTTTTGACATATTTCTCTTGAGAAAACTTGGTTTTGTCATGAAATGATGTACTTCCTTGTACCACACTTTCCAAAATGACCTAATAATAACATCATCAATAAGAACAGAGTAAAATAGTCAAAGGCTTAAATGCTTGTAAGCAGCACAGATAATATAATGCAATTTAAAATGTTTACCGGGTATATTGATGCAACAATTAGGTAGGTATAAGAATCTATTGCTTACTGTATTTATATTAGAAAATTGCAAGTGAAGCTTTAGTCAAAATGAAGGAATTAAAACCTTGATAGAGTAATACACACTGAGTATTACCGTGACTAACATTGTCATATATGTAAAAAGTTAGAGTGTCATGTGTAATACAGTAAATTGTTAAACCATATATTTTGAAAGAAAAGTTGTTTAATACAAAAAAAAATTTAATCCATAACAAAATGTGAAAAAGATGAACTGGAACATAAGATCATAGTTATACTGTACCTGTCCACTGACTCCACTTTTCTTCATCTGATGAATGTCATCAAAACTCAATTTCTGAGCTGATCTATCATCAACAATTTTTCTGTTGTCTTTAGCCGACTCCTCAGTTGACTCTGACATAGGATCAGAAGTATCATCTTCTGGAATAGGAACAAGATGTTCATTCATGATCTCAAATTTGGTTCCATAGGGTAACCCAATTGCTACATCTGGTACAAATACAAGTCGATCATAAGAGATCTGCCTAATCACAATAAAACAGTGAAATTTTCATGAAATGTTCCAATAAAATGTCAATAATATATGTAACTGAACACAAGTTGTTAAATGTTAACTAAAGCACATGTACAGTGCATGAGATTAGTCAATAAGTGCAGAGCTAGATAAAACAATGTCTACTTACAGACTAATAGTCCATAAGAGTGTATATAAGGAATATAGGTATCAACTTATATTTAACACATTAAAGCACTAAAAATATAAAATATTTATCTATTTTACGGATTTAATATCCACTATAAGACATTAATTCAATTAAACCTGAAGCTTTAACATCTTTTAAAAGGTAAGAAGAGGCTATCCTAATTAGTGTACTGAATTTTTTTATTTATGGTGTCACGTTTTGCCTGATGATGTGTATGAAATTATTCTGCAATGACACAAGATTAAATTTATGTTCAAAGTATCTTAGAGACATTAACTTGATTCTAAAAGGACTAAATGTTTGCAGACTGGTGACTATGTCAATTACTTTCTGTTAATAATTTTCCAGCTACTTGCATAAATTTAAAATGTTAGGCTCAGTCCAGATTTAGGTTGTTTAATGACTTTCTTAAGTAAATAATTGTCAGAATTGGCTAGATTATTAATATCCACAAAGTTATTTTATAAAATAGTTAGTCTAAAAAAATTACATATGTATAGAACACTACATCAATTTATACCAATTATGCAATGTATTAGAGCAATAATGAAATCAGTAAGGTTTAACAAGGTATATGTCTTAATAAATTATTTATGCAGTACCTACCCTCATTTTCTGCATTCCTCTATCTCTCTGTCATTTAAAGAATAAGGTAATTTTGTATAAAACTTCCAAGTACTAATTAAGACTATCTAAGCATCTATCACTATAAAATTCATGGTTTATGGGTGCATAGCAATTTAATTATTCAATTAATTGTTAGTTTAAAGATTTGTGGTTTTTTAAAAGGCAGGAAAAGCTGTACCAGAGTATACTTAAGTTAAACACGTGCTGTCATCATTTACCTCACAATGTGTACATAACTATGCTGTGATTTCACTAGCTTAATTTTATGTGCCAATCAACTTAAACTGATTTAACTGATTCTAAAAAATTAAAGATTTGTAGACAGGTGACTATGCCTCTTTACTAGCCTTGTATTAGATAAATGTATTTTCAACTATATAGTCACAAAAAGTATGAAAGAAGGCAAAAGCTAAATATAATTATGTCATGGTGAGCTCACAATTACAAAAAATATTTTAGTCCAGTACAAATTGTTTAACAGTTTAATTCAAGTGTTCCACTATTTTTAAATTAAAAAACATGTAATAGCTGCAAGTACAAACTATTGTAAAGATTCATATAATGTCAAGCTTAATTACCATTGATATATTTAACCAAAAGGGTTCATATATACTTCAATTTCCAATACTAAAAGTTTAATGTTTAGTGTCTAGTTAATTTGCCATTAAATTGTGTTGATAAGTGAACCACAACAAAAAGAAAATTCCTCAAAACTTGCTAAGACAAGCACCCAGAGTGTAGCTAGTAAAAACAGTAGGTGTATAGTTACCATAATAACATAATAAATTTAATCACAGCAGATGGGAGCATATTCCTTATAACAAAGTACATGTTCTTCCAGCTGCTGCAGTTACAGAAATCAATTGTATTCTCAAACATGATTGATATGTCCTACTGTAAATAATAATCATCCATCTGCATCTAAGTAGTACATTCTGAATAAATGATATTTATTACTATTAATATGTCTATATTATCTACACAATACGTATAATGGGAGCTGATATCACGAGAAAATACTATTACAGAGCTTAATGACCTCAACAATTCACACTTGTTCATTGTTAAAAATGTCAAAGAATCTACTTTTAGCCAAAACCTTCATTGATAAAGCTAATTAATGAGAAGACAACTTACTTTGCCCTGCAGAGTCTAGTTGCTTTGTAAATATTGTTTCTACATAACAGGACTACCGTGTTCTCTTCGATCATCTTGCCCTTAAACGTTGACCACACCCACACGGCAGAGTCTTCATAATAAGCTATTGATTGTTCATAATTATAAATTAATTAATAACAATAATTTTTTTAAATTATTAGCTTCTGCATGTACACTCCACTGCACTACTCTCAATGTTGCTCGCTAACGTGTCTGTTGTCACTAGTGTCCCTCTTATCACTAATATCACAACTGTCACTCAGTATTACCTATTGCCACTAGTGTCTCCACCGTCACTACTATTACCACAGTTGTACTATCACTAGTCTCACTAGTATCACCATTATTAAATTATTGATGCTCAGTCACTAGTATCACCACTGTCACCACTATCACTAACTGTCATCACTGTCATTACTATCACAGGTGTCAATAGTGTCTCCATTGTCACTAGTTATCACCACTGTCTCTATTCTCCCTAATGCCTGCAATGGCACATTGGCACTAGTATCACTCGTGTAACTAATATCATAACTGGTACTCAGCAATGTCACTAGTCTATTCAATGACACTAGTAACACCACTGTCACTATCACTAGTGTCGTTAGTATCACCAATATCACTACTGTTCCTAGTCTCTAGTATCACCATTGTCACTACTACTACCATTATCACCACTGTCAGTATAATCACAACTGTTCTTAGTGTCTCTGGTGTTATTAATTTTACCACTATTACTACTATCACCACTGTCGCTACTGTCAATAAAATCACTACTGTTCCTAGCATCTCTAATGTCACTAGTATCACCATTGTCAGCACTGTCACTATTACTACCATTGTCACCACTGTCAGTACAATCACAACTGTTCCATTGTCTCTAATCTCACTACTGTTACCACTGTCACTACAATCACCATTGCCATCATGTCATCACTCTCAGTAAAATCACTACTGTTCCTAGTGTCTCTATGTCACTACTGACTACTGTTACCACTGTCACTACAGTCATCATTGTCAGTCATCACAGTCACCACTGTCACCACTCTCATACTGTTTCTAGTGTCTCTAATGTCACTACTATTACCAGTGTCACTACAATCACCACTGTCATCAGTCACACAGTTCCTAGTCTCTCTAATGTTACTACTGTTACCACTGTCACTACAGTCACCATTGTCATCTCATCCACCACTGTCACCACTCTCATACTGTTTCTAGTGTCTCCAATGTCACTACTGTTACCAGTGTAACTACAATCACCATTGTCATCACAGTCATATAGTTCCTAGTGTCACTACTGTTACCACTGTCACTACAGTCACCATTGTCATCACAGCCACCACTGTCACTACTCTCATACTGTTTCTAGTGTTTCTAATGTCACTACTGTTACCAGTGTCATCAAAATCACCAATGTCAATACAATCACTACAGCTCCTAGTGTCTCTAATGTTACTACTATTACTATCACCACTGTCACTACTATCATTTCTGTTCTTATTAGTGGATGGTAGGTATTGGGTTTTAAATTGCAGTTAACCAAAGCCCTACTATTTAATAGTGGTGTTAGTTTTATGTTAACAAATGTTGTTCATGGAGTAACAAACTACAGCAAGTATTTGATTTGAAAGTTTTATTTAATGTTTTTCATCCAGTGCAACAAGTAACCAATAAAATCTGAAACACCTATTTCGTTATCAATGTGTTAATGACTTAAAACTAGATTTTCAATATCCTTTTGACTAAGTATGTGGTAGAACCAAATCCACATCAATTAGAGTACTCTTTGTCATAATCTAATTCAATTTAAACAAAGATGGGAGCATATTCCTTATAACAAAGTACATGTTCTTCCAGCTGCTGCAGTTACAGAAATCAATTGTATTCTCAAACATGTTGATCATGGCTGTTTGTCCAATATATTGTCAGGATGAGTTACAAATCAAACTGAATGACTGCATCCTTGCATTGGTGATGTGGTTGTACTATTAACTTATTTACCATGTTTTGTTCATTTATGGAGACTATGTTAGACTCATTCTGCAAATGAAATAATCCAAAAATTTAACATCAATTCTTCAATGGATGAACTATGTTTGTTCTACTATGTAAAAGTCGAAGAAAGACTGTGCTGTGATAAAAACATATGGTTTAAGTAACTCTGATTTTCAGGAAGTCAAGCTTTGTCCTCCGTAACAATGAGGCAAATGAATGTTTGAAAGATTATTTTCTTGTGTGACTTCACAAGATCCTGTATAATTTTGTTGTCACATGTGATCATGAGTGGTCTTATTATGTGATCCTATCCACCATGACCGTGCAAGTTGTATCATCTTGTGTGAGTGATCTATTTGTATATTAACATTTCACTTACATAAACCAACAGAACAATTATAGAAGAGTGCAAAGGTTCAATTAATAATGCAATTTGAAGTTAGTTCATTAACAGGAATAGCTGTAATAGAAGCACTAACATTCAGAGGATGTACTTCTACTTCGAATGAGAAATTAAAGGTAAATATTTGTCCATACAATTGCAGAACCTGCCTACAAAGTGTGCCAGATGTACATTTAATACTAGAATGGGTTCTTATAAATAGCTTGACAAAGGTAATTGTGCCTACTTGACAAACTCCAGAATATTAATTGCTTTTGTGTTTGTCTTCACCATTGTGGTAATGAATGGAAAGACAATAAGGTGATCAAGTCACTGATCATACCATCATACAAAGTCTTGCTAGACCATCCAGCAATAATTTTTCATGATGTTATAATGTTGCATATCACAAGGTGAATCAAAATTTCAGAATCTTGGTAAACCTTGTAAAGTTGACAATGGATAAAGCTTGTAAGACTGATATTGACTGGCTACTTATGTAGCAAATTTTTAATAGATTTGTGTTTGTTATTGGTAACTTTCCTACTAGTTTGAACTAGTGGATCAAAGTTATTCAACTTAGGAAAACAATCGATAAGGTTCTTAGTTGAGAATGGAAGGTTATACCATATAGAAAAGAAGAGTCAGGTTTGATGTCACATTTCTACATATGGGATGGCTGCCTTCTAAGATTTATCTACTCAAAAGAACAACAGAAGATTTTAATAAGTTGTAATGTATATATAGCTCCCATTTCATGGCGTTAGAGAAGCAACATCAGATGTCCACCAGCAACGATACAAGTTTTTGACTCCATGCTAGCAGAGTCACAAATTGCTGTAGTAAAATGTGTTAAATATTTAAAGAGTCAGATATTGTTCTATAGTTGGTGCCAGTATAATAACAACATGGCTACATTGATTGTGGTATATTTGGTATCTTGCTTTCACCACATCTCTGTGTACAGATATAATCCAGCTGAAAGCATATGTGTAAGGTACTTGCTATGGCCCCACCTAGTCTACTGTTTGTGGGCTTTACAGAATTACAGTAACTACAGCGAAAAAGAAAAATAAGACAATCACATAATTGAGTGTTGATACCTGTATATATTGTGAATGTAGACAACTGGTGAGTGGGGAACATGGAGCAATGTGATTGTCACAACTTGCTTATTGTCAGTGTAATACTTTGTGTAAAGAACAAAAGTAACTTTAATAGTGAACAAATATGGTAGTGTACAATAACAATAAAATGGTAGAGAATATAGTGAGTGTTCACTTGAGTCCTGTTAGATAGGGCTTAAGGTGATCGGCACTTAGTAGTTAACTTCTCCTGTTAGTACCCTCTCTCTGCTTGAATTCGAGTCTCTCTTTGCAATCGCCTCTGCCCCTTTTTATACTCTGACTGGCCTATTATGATTGGTCCATTTCTTGTGTATTTTGATTGGTCCATTTTTCATCACATATTGCTGACTCATCACGGGAATGATCCGCTAGGTCAACCTGAATATCTTGATCCATCTGCTGGGCATCTATCATACTGTCGGTCACATTACTCCCCTCCTTCTTTAGTGCGAAGCATGGTTCTTGAGGTAATCGTGACAGCACATCGGCATTTGTGTTATCTCATCCTTTCCTATGTTGGTTTTCAAATGTGTATGTTTGTAACGCTAAACTCCACCTAGTCAGTCTTGCATTCTTATCTTTTAAAGTCATCAACCAGGTAAGTGCACGGTTGTCTGTCTGTAGTAAGAAAGGTTTTCCTAGTAAGTAGGTAGCAAATGCTTTAATTCCCAACAGTATTGCTAAGCATTCCTTCTCGATGGTAGAATATTTCTTTTCACATTCCAACAATTTTCAACTAAAGTAGGCTATGGGCTGATCTTGGCATCCTCCTTGACTCAGTACAGCACCAACTCCTACGTTGGAAGTATTTGTCTGTAGCTGAAAAGTTGCTGTAAAGTCTGGGTTCTTAGCATCACTGAGCTGCTAAGGTCCTGTTTGAGGGTCTCAAATGCTTCGTCCTCAATGGTAGTCCAATTAAGTTCTCCGGCTCTCCTTTCTTAGTCAATTGGGTAAGTGGTTCTGCTTTCGTAGCAAAATCCCTGATAAATCGTCTATAATACCCAATCATTCCTAAGAAGCTTCATACTTCCTTCTTTGTTCTGGGTCTGAGCATATCATTGATTGCTTGTACTTTTGTAGCTTCAGGTCAGACTCCTCCTTTTCCAGTCTGGTGTCCCAAGTAGATGCATTCACTGTCACCAAAACTGCATTTCTTAAGCTTGATGGTCAGTCCAGCTTGTTGCAAATACATTTCGTATATTCTCCAGATGTTGGTCCTAGGGGTCTCCGTAGATGATAATGTTGTCCAGGTAGACTCCTGTGTAGGCTTCTGTTCCTCTGAGTACTTGGTGCATAAGTCATTGGAACGTAGCCGGTGCCCCACTCAGTCCAAATGGCATAGTTGTTAATTGTAGTAGCCCCAATGGACTTGAAAATGTTGTTTTCCCTTTGTCCTTCTCGGCCTTTGGTACTTGCCAGTACCCCTTTGCTAAGTCCAACATAGTCAAGTATTTAGACTGTCCGATATTGTCTAGTAGTTCGTCAATCCGATGCATGCGGTAGGCGTCAAATTTAGTAGCTACATTCAACTTTCGATATTCCACATATGCGATTGCTTCCATCTTTTTCCTCACAATTACCATTCTCTTAGAGCAGGTGGTATCCTGTAAGGTATCAGCAGTTGATCGTTTGTCAATATTCGATGTTTTACTTTTGTCGTCTTCCCTGGCTCTTTGGTAATTAGTTCCAGAAATTCTTTTAGCATCTTCTGTAGTTGATCCCTCTGCTCTATCGTTAAGTCTGTACCATATTGAACTTTATATACTTCCTGTTGCTACTGGGTTATCTCTTCCTCTTCATCCTCAATAACATTCAAAAATGACTCTGCTGCTTCCTTCCATGGTTTCAGCATGTTGACGTGAAAGATTTTCTTCTGATTCGTCCATCAGTAAGTTATATTTCATAGTTAACCTTCCCAACCTTCTTGGTGATTTCATATGGTCCTCTCCACTTGGCTAGCAGTTTCTCTGGCAGGGTCAGTAGTAAAACCATAACTCGATCTCCTTCTCAAAAGATACAGCTCTTGGGCTTTCTGATCATACCATTTTTTTCTGCTTTTTCCGAGCCTTAGTCATGTTCTCATATACAATCTCCTTAGCTGTCTTTAGCCGTTCATGAACTTTATTCACATAGTGTTTATTATATCATCGTCCTCTGCATAGGTTGTATCCATTTTCCTTTTAAAATACATCCAATGGTCCTTGAACATCTTGTCCATAAATAAGTTCAAATGGTGAAAGTCCTGTGGATGCCTGTGGTACTTCCCTGTAGGCAAACAGCACAAAAGGCATCAGTTTGTTCCACTCTCGACCTTCTCCTTTAATAAGTCGTTGCGTCATCTGTTTCAGGGTTTGGTAGAACTGTTCAATCAACTCATCTGTCTGAAGATGGTATGGGGATGTCTTGATGGATTTTACTCTGATTGCCTTGTATAATTCCTGTTATAAAATTGGTTCCTTGATCAGTAAGGGTCTCCTCTGGTATTCCATGCCTTGAGAATAAGTTAATGAGTTCAGTAACGACTACAGGTGCAACTTCTTTATTGGGTAGGCTTCTGGGTATCTGGTTGTGTAGTCACAAATAACTAGTAGGTATCAGTGTCCTTGCTTTGTCTTTGGTAGAGGTCTCACTGCAATCCGTTTAAATGGCTCTCCCATTATAGGCAACTGTATCAGTGGGGCCTTCCTACCTCGTACTGGCTTGGTTAGTTGACCCTCTGGGCATCTCTTGCAATGTTCACTAATGTCGTGGTAAATTGTAGGCCAGTAAAATCACTGCAATATCCGACGGATCGTCTTTCCTTTCCTAAATGTCCTGCAATCGGCATATCATGTGCTAGTTTGAGTACTGGCTGTCGTTGTCCTCTAGGCAACACTAGCTGCTCGATTACTTGATGTGGTTCTGCTCTTGGACTCCATTGTCATAGTAATATTCCGTTTCTCTCTATAACTCTAGTTGGATCTTCTTGCTTCTTTCAGCGTTGGATCTCCAGATCTTCCTGCTATTCTTTTACCATATCAGTCATGATTAACCCCGCCACTTTTTTGAGATAATGTTGAGCATTCTCTCTCTTTTGTGCTCATGTCATCTGTTCACATTCTGATTGTGAGTCTTCAAACAAGTCGTCCGCGAAGTCTGCTCCCAACCATTCCTCCTGAATCGGGGTATGTCTTCCCTGAGCCTCTTGTTCTTCTCATTGGGTTTGCTCCTCGGCCTCCATCTGTGTCAGTGCCTGACCTCTGGTCATTACAGCAAGGTTATCCTCTGGTGGGCTAGTTGGGTTATCATCACCTTTGGTGTCCTCAACACTGTTCACTTTGGTTGTGTATGCTGCCAACTGGTCTTTCGTCAGTCAATCAACAATGAATTTTACTAGTGGTAGGTCCTTTCAGCCACAGCTGCTTCCACATTATATCGTTCACCATTGATCGTAAGAATTAAGTCAGGCAACTTATAATTATGAGTTTCTCCAGTAGCTGCTATCATCTCAATCATGCTCTCTTTGATGCATACAGGAGGAATTAGACTGGTGTGGATGGTAGTCCTAGCACATTCCGTGTCTATTTTCATCTTCACTACTGGTCCCCCCTTAACTTGACCTTTTCTATCAAATTATGGTTCTGGTTTGTGGTTCCGAATGGTGCATGAATGATTCTCTGCAGCATAGTGTTCCTTATGGTGACATTTGAAGAAGGTTATCTCTGACTTCAGCTTCTTAACCACATGATGTTGGTGACCCCCTGACCTCTCCGTCATCAGTCTCCTACCGGTATTTGTTTGACGTCCTCCTCGGGTGTCGTCCTTCCTTGTGGTCCTAGTCTGGTCGAATTGGTATTCCTTATGATGGTATGTTCTATAGGTATGGATCAATTCTTTTAGTTCCTTTGCCTCCTGGGGTCGATGTTCTCCAATCCTCTGCCTCATCTCTGCTGGCAGTCCATCAATTAATGCTTCTCGTAAGATCTTGTCAAACACTCTTTCAACTCCTTCCTCTGGCTTTAACCATCTCCTGACTAACTTTGTACTCTCAGCAATGTATTTCTCAGGGGACATCACAGGTCGCAAACACAGATTTCAAACGTTCCTTCGCTGGTCTTCCTCAGTCACATTGAAGTAGTCCCGTAGTCTTTCCATTAAATAAGCATAGTCCGCTTCATCGTAGTCTATTCCTTGGCATGCTTCTGCTGCTTTTCCTGTAAGTAGTCCTACGGGGTATGTCTGCCATAAACTTTCATCTACTTTGTTAGGCTTCAAAAGTTTCAAAAAAAGGTTTCCATGTCATCTCCTTCATTACAAGGCTGGAGTTTTACCTTTGGATTGAGACTAGGGTCGTCTTGGGGTCTGTCTGCCATTCTAATCATTTGTTGCTTAATCTGTTGATTAATTCCTATCATCTCGGCCATCTGTGCCATCACCTCAGCCATTCGCTCCATCTCTCTCGCTGAGTTAGGTAAATTCTCTAATGACTCTGTTCGTCTTAATTGGGAATGATAACTGGATTTACTAATACAGTTTCACTTCTTGTTGCCTTTAGTTCACTTCTCACAACTGGTATCAAAGGTATCCCACAGCTGCCACCAAATTACTGTTGCAACTCGCTTATTTTCAGTGGAAGACTTTGTATAAAGAACAAAAGTAACATTAATAGTGAACAAATATGGTAGCGTACAACAATAAAATGGTAGAGAATATAGTAACTGTTAACTTGAGTCCTGTTAGATAGGGCATAAGGTGAACGGCACTTAGTAGTTAACTTCAGTTTCTCCTGTTAGCACCCTCTTCTCTGCTTGAATTCGAGTCTCTCTTCGAAATCGGCTCTGCCCCTTTTTGTACTCTGGCTGGCCTGTTATGATTGGTCTATTTCTTGCGTATTTTGATTGGTCTGTTTCTTGGGTATTTTGATTGGTCCGTTTGTCATCACATATTGCTGACTCATCACAGGAGTGATACCTGAATAGCTTGATCCATCTGCTGGGCATCTAACGTACCATCGGTCACAGTGATCAAATGTGAAGACATAGGACAAAAATTTCAGTCTGAGGACTGAAAGTTTTGGACCCCATTTCTTCAGGATAGGCCAAATTTTATATGACAACTGACCCATTTTTTTCATGAATATAACAGTCCCAAGACCAAACATTTCTGTCTTCGGACATTTTGTGAAGGTGAGTATTATTTCAGTAACAGTCATCCCAAGTGAAAAATGCTAGCATTATTTTTAAGATCTTATAAGCCTTGTCAAGGATTCATAACATGATTCAATAACAGAATTGAAAAAGATCCAATGACCATGTGTGCCATGGTTACTTACCAAATCTCACCATTAGAATGTTTTTGCTTGACAAAACCAGAAAAAAGACATGAGTGGGTTAGAAAGTTTGAAAGATTTAGACAAGCCTCACATTTAGCATTGAAAGACAAGGAAAGATAGTTAATACATTAATTTAAACTATGGGGGATGTGGCAGACAATATCATCATCTGGACTCTCTGTCAAAGACAAGAAAAACATGAGACTGTGGAGGACAAGTTTGAACGTCAGTTCATCAAAGGACACAACAAGATTTACAAGTGAGCTAAGATCAATCAACTAGCACAACGCAGGAGTGATCCATCAATAATTTATAACATTGTTACTTCAAGAACAAACAATAAAATTAACCATATCTAAATACACTGACTGTAGTAAGTACCTTAATTTGTGTATGACTGATTGAACCTTCTGGCAGTTCCATAGCTTCTGACCTGTCAACTTTTCAGTCTTGAAAGCTAACAATATTGAATCCAGTCCCTTACTCAACAACAGCAAAATAATCTTAGAATAATTCTTAATGTCAGTGTACTATTGTCTTTTTTAGGCTGATTACTTCATGGAAAGTACACAAATCCCAGATGAAGATGGTCATATACACTTGTTTTGTCTTCACCATTTGTTCCTTTCTCAGAAAATAGTCACCATATTGTAGTCCAAGTAACTATTGTTCTATAACTGAAAATGATTATTATGAACTTGAAAGTAGGTTTGGTCCTTGCTTTTCATGTTCTCTAATTAGGGCATTCGTGTATACCTTGCTCTTTTTAACTATGTTCTAAATAAATTTCAATGAAGCCTCCAATAGACATGGCCATCAGTTCATACATGATTAACATTTCAATACAGTACCTTTTAAAAATATTTGAAAGATTTACCTGCAATTAATGTAGTTTATAATAATTTAAAACTGAAATTTGGTAGTGTTCTTATAGCTGGGCGAGTTGATATAGTATACATGAAACTATATCTAATTTTGAAAAGGAGAAACGCAGATGTAAATAGAGTAAGAAACTGTGATGAATTAAGAAGGGGGTGATCATTTAGAGTATAGCATGTATTGCAAACTTTAAGGGTCTTTTTAAAAAAGTGATAATTTACAGTAAAGAGTGTATTTCAAAGTTAAATTTTGGCATGGATAACCCCTCATTGAGAAAAGTAGTTATTGGGAGGTTGTATATATATTTTATACTAGAACAGTAATCATGCAATACTTATTGCAGAGTGGATGTCATATTTATAATTATGTGGGTGATGAGCCATAATTGGAATTAGTACACATGTAACCATGTGGTTACTTGTTGTTGTTTTTTAGTGTAATTGACTCTAATTCAACCTGAACTACAGTGTTGAAGTCAGAAATATTTGAAATGTGGGTACAGGGTGTGAAAGTTAGTGAATAATAGTTATTCTCTTCTTTTCATGTATTACTTGCAGTGAAATAAGGTCTGTATGGGAGTCAGTTAGAATTATACTCATGGTAAAATAGATCACTCTGATGATAACTTTGAATCTCAGATCACAATAATCATTTTTTATATCCTTCAAATTGATATCTTTCACAGGATTTAGAAATGATGTCTGGATTTCTCTCCTGTGTAAGTCTGGTAACAAAGTGCTGAAAATTATTATTAATAATGATGCTGTGCTCTGTTTAATGATTTACAGGTAACTGTTGTTTTTCAGAAAGGAATTGATGTTAGGGATCCAGTGGCGTAGTTAGGGGGGGAGCTAGGTGGGCCTGTGCCCACCCGTCATTTTTCATGATTGAAAATGTGAATATTATTAGAATTTAATAATTAGTTTATTCAGAGGTGTGACCTGCATCCACATGAATGTGCATGTCAGTGCAGCTGACAATATTTGCTGAGATGGCTTCCAAATGAAAGAACTCACTTTTCAATTACTTCTGTTCCAAACCTGAATATGTAGCCAAAAAAACATGTTCTAATGATCAAACTGAAGCTGTAAGCACAAGTATATCATGAGTAGTACCATCACAAGTACTGGTAGTGGAAATGAACTTGAATCTAGTGATGATAATGCAAGGTTCTCACATACCCCTGTCACATCATTGACTACAGTTTTCACCAACTCCTCTGCTTCAATTTTCACAGCATTGCCAAGTGATATCGCACTAACATCTGACTCCTTTCCAACTCAACCTGCAAATATATCATTTCCATCAACAATCATGGGACGCAAGAAAAGATCCTTTAATCCCGAGTGGTACAGGGAATATAGCTGGTTGGAATATTCTATTGAAAAGGATGCAGCTTTCTGTTTTGCATGTAGATTTTTTGGTTCAGCTGCTGTTTGTTGGGAGTAGACCTGAACCTACCTATACATCAATTGGATTTTGTGATTGGAAGCATGGTACTGGTATAACAGGTGCTTTGGCCAGGCACAACAATTCTATCTCACACAGAGAAAGCATGCTAATTTGGCACCAATCAGCAATTAACTCTTCACAAAGAAAGTGAATACCAGAACGACTGCATAGTTCTTGTGCTGAACTTATCCACAAAAATCGCCATTATATGTATGGACTCATTGATGTTTTATTGTTATGCTGTCATCAGGAAATAGCTATGCGTGGGCACAATGAATCCAGTGAATCAGCTAACAGAGGAAACTTTATTGAAATTCTAACAGTGCTTGCTAAGCATGACCCAATTATTCAGGAAAGGCTTTCTATTGGGCCTTGTAATGCCATGTACATGTCACCTCAGATTCAAAATACTCTTTTATGTATAATGTGAGAAATTGTTCAACAAAAAATCTGTGCATCCGTTAAAAAAGCTTGCTACTATTCAATTTTAGCTGATGAAACAAAAGATGTTAGTAGTCATGAACAACTATCTGTAGTTGTAAGGTATGTTGATGTTGAAACTGGTATAGTGCATGAAAGGTTTTTGACATATGTAGAAGCCAAATCACAAAATGCTGAAAGTCTGGCAGCTTACATCCTAGACACTTTAAGCAAATTTGGGCTTGATCACAAATTTATAGTGTCCCAAGGATATGATGGAGCATCTGTCATGAGTGGGCAGTGCTGTGGAGTTCAACAGTGCATTAAAAATGAAGCACCACAAGCCATGTATATACACTGCTATGCACATTGCCTAAATCTTGTCCTTGTGGACAGCACAAGGATTAATGCTGATGCTACCAACTTTTTTATCCTTCTAGAGGCTTTGTATGCTTTTCTCACAACTAGCAAAGCTCATGCAATCTATTTGGAACAACAGAAAGACTTGCATCCCACACAACAGACTCATGAATTTGTATGTCTTCTGATACTAGGTGGACTAGCCGATGGTCATCTGTAAATACAATTTGTAGGACATTCAACTCCATATTAGCGACTCTACATCATATTAAAAATGGGTCTGATAAGCTGAAGGCAATCAAAGCTGGTGGTCTTCTGTCACAAGTGAAAAACTTCAAGTTTCTTGTACACTTGATAGTGTTTGATCGCTTGCTAATGACAGCACATTGCTTATCTGACCAGTTGCAGTGCATTGAGCTAGATATAGGAAAGGAAACTAACTTAGTTAGTCTACACAGAGCACTTTGAAGGATTTTAGGTCAGATTCAGAGTGGGCTAAGATATACAAATATGCAAGGATGTAGCCAATGTATACAAAATTGATGAGGTTGAACAGAGACCAAGGCAAACCAGAAATCTCCCTAGAAAATTTGATGATAATGAATTTTTTCTTGATGCTCCAAGCATTAATTTTTGTTCTGATGCTGATGACAACAGTGGTGACCACCTAAAGACATCTTTTTACTATCCTGTTTTAGACACAATCTTGAATGAGCTTAGTAGAAGATTCTCTGATGAAGCACTGGAAATTATGAGAGCAGTTCAAAGTTGTAACCCTTGTTCTGAATCTTTTTTGGAACCAACAGAATTATTGCCATTGATAAATCACTATAGTCTTAGTGTTGCTCATGATGTTCTCGTTACTGAATGCACTCAGGCAAAGAAGACCCTGAAAATATCAGAAAAAGATGAAAAGACATAAAGCTCCATTAGTGAAGTTCTAGAAGAACTCTCAAAACTTAAGGCTGCATTTCCAAATGTCATTAAAATACTACAAGTATCACTTACCATATTCGTCACTACTGCTTCTTGTGAAAGATCATTTTCCACTTTGAAGGACATAAAAACCTACCTGAGGTCAACAATGACAGAAGATAGACTAAATCACATTGCCATTCTTTCCATTGAAAAGGACATTTCTAAAACACTTGATTACAGTCATATTATAGACTCATTTATTGCCAAAGATGGCAACAGATGAATAATCTTATCATGATCAATCATTTTTGTATTTCTCTTATATCAGTAACTATCTGGCATTGAAATAACATTTTATCTAAATAATCATAATCACTATTTTTAAATACACTGGGCCCACCCAACACTTGACTTGTAGCTACGCCACTGTAGGGATCTGAGATGAGAACTGTTGAGGCTGTTTCTAGTATTGATGATTCCTTCTCCTTATCTTCTAATGTAAAAAAATTAGAGTAATATCTATTTTGAAACCAAGTTTTAAAAGTTACAGTGCATCGTCATTTTTGATGATCTGTCTACAGTAGCTCTTTTAAAATGGAATGCTTAAGTCAACATATTTGCTTTGACCTACTGGAGTTTAGTCACATGTGACTCTGCTGGCCTCAACTTCATGAACAATTTTTCAGCTTGATGTTAACTCCTTATAACTGATACTACAAATCAAATGCATAAAAGCTATATTACTACTATGTATATATTGTTATACTTAAATATAATGACCATGGCTACTTCTGGTAGTGACAGTGGGTTCAAAGTGTCAAGAGTAGGATGACCTCTTCTAATGCTCCTCTTAACAACTCTACTACTGTAACTGACTAAAAACTCTTTTAAAGACTGATTATAAAGAGAAATTACAGCATCTTTTATAGGCCAACTATGAAAAAGACATTAAACAATAAATAAGAACAGTTGAGGCCTACCTTTCTACTGAGTCATGTGTGGGAAAATAAAGAAACACAATTACATAATGCATATGTTCAACTCGTGTTGTTACACTTTCTCATCCACGACTTCTCTTTCTTTTGTTTTCTCCTTGGATGTAACCATCCTTTCCAACCTTGTTGTTGACTTGCTCCTTTCCAACCTTGTTGGTGACTTTCTTCCTGCAGGTGATAAGCTGTTGTATTAACTTTCTTGATATTCAGCAATTACTAAGTTTCTGAGAATAAGCTTGAAAGACATCTTCCTTGACACTATTTCTTCTACCAGCAACTTGTCTATGGTAACAGTATCTTGATTTTTCACTGCAAACACTTCAGGCCACTTTGTTAAGTAATCAATAAATACTACTGGATATTGTTTTCCTTTCCTCGATTTAGGCAACTGTACTATATCCAGATTTACACAGTGTAAGATCAAAATTGGACTTAATTACATCTTTCATCAATGGCTAATGAAGAAATGAAGTTACAAGCAGGTGTTCCAAAAAATGTTAAGACTACTGAATTCATTTTAGAAATTAATCAACAATTTAAATGAACAAAATATCACTTTAAATATACAAACATAATATTTTCAACTATATGAGCATGTAAAATGGAGTGATATGTAATATTATTAAACAAAACAAAAAGTTTAATGAGCAGTCTACCATCATGACATCAACACCTCTTTTGTTATCAGATGATTCTGGGTAGCCATTTTATTACACCTGATGGCAAATAGTTTAAAATTAAAAATTCTCACTGTCTTAAAGTACTATGATGTTCCTTCCAAATTGTCTGAAGACAGTTTTAAATCAAAATGTAAATATTATCCTAAGGAGATCACTGGATCATGTAAAGCTACTACAAACTGGCGAAAGCACATAGTAAGTACTAAGTAGATATCTGATCAAACTTGCAACAGTAATAAATAATTTTTTTAAAGGAGAGCTCATGCAGAAATCTTTAAAAAAGATGAGTCTACTGAGACTCAGCAAACCCTTACACACTTAGTACAGCCTAAAAAAAACACTTAAAGCATCCAAAACAAAAACTAGTCACTGATGCATTAGTCAACTTTGTTGCGGAGGACCTAATTCCTCTTTCTGTGGTTGACAGTACTCATTCCTGTACAGTCTAGATCCACAATACCATTTGCCTACTAGAAAGTATTTGTCCACAAAGTTACTGAAGGTTAACTATGATTTTTTAAAAGGCTTAGTCAAAGATCAATTGAAACAAGTGAAATGTATAAATTTAATGGTGGATTTGTGGACAAATAGACAGATGTGCTCATTTTTGGGAATTACTGGCCATTTTATTTCCAGATGTTGAAAACTGGAAAGTGTTATGTTAGGATGTAATCGTGTTGTAGGTAGGCACACAAGTGAGAATATTATGATGTGGTTTGAAGAGGTTATTTCAGAATTCAACATAGCAGAGAAACTAAAGCATGTTATTACTGACAGTTGGGCTAATGTGAAAAAGGCCTTTGTAACATTACCTGGGTACGAGGAGGATCTCGTTGACTTTGATGAACTGAATAATGGTGATGAAGAGGAAGAACAGGAGCATTTTGAACTTGTTCCCATGACATCTGAGGAATTATTCTTCAAGCATCATGCCTGTTTTCCTGATGCTTTACAGCTTGTGGTTAAGGATGGTCTTAAAAAGCAGCCCCAATCAACACTGTTCTTAAACGATGTTCAAAACTTGTGGCTTCTACATGAAAGTCTGCTATAGCAGCTGACATCCTACAAGATGAAAAAGGCTACAATGTGACAATGTAACACGGTCCAACTCTCAATTTAAAATGATCAGGTCAGTACTGTCCATATCTGAAGATAAGCCCCTACAATTAGATCATGCACCTAATTGTTTTGCCCATGACTGAAATATCCTTCGAGATCTTATGGAAATACCAACTCCTTTTGAGGAGGCAAACTGACTTTGCTCAGGTAGACTGTGTGCCATCAGCAGGGTATGTCCTTCCTTGTGTGAAAGGGCTGGCTCATCACATGAAAAACACCTTGTCAAAATATAATTCCCCATTCGTCAGTGAGGCGAATGCCATATTATGAACAGAACAGAACATACGTATTGATTGCAAAGCTGGACCCTTACTTCAAAGTTTGTTGGTGCAGTGATGACAAGGAAAAAAAGAATGGCATAAGCCTACTGAATGAAACCACAGATAAGGTTACCTTGTGTACACATACAGGTGATTCTGAAAAGACAGACAATAATGAATCACAGCCTCCTTCAAAAAACCAAGGAAAGAAAGGTCTTTGTTTAACTTTATGCCACAACCAGATACAATGGATTCTTCAAAGAGGAATGGCAACTGTTGATGACTACATAGCAACTTCCTGTGTTCTAATGAACACAAAGCCTGCGAAATTTTGAAAGGAAAGCGAAAAAAAGTTCCCTGTACTTGCTTCACTAGCCAAAGAAGTACTAAGTGTTCCTTCATTGTCCTCTCCTGTTGAGAGACTTTTTAGTATTAAAGGGAAGGTCTTCACACCTGAACGATGCCGCTTAACATATGAAATATTTGAAGAGTTAATGCTTATAAGATGTAACAATACAATATGTATTGAAAACTGAAAATTAGCTTTTTTAGTATAAATGTATCTTGCTGACTGAACCTTGTGACTAAAGATTTCTTTTTAATTGGTCCATGATATTTGGTATTCATATACTTGTACTTAAGTATCATTTGTAGGAGTACTTGTACTTAAGTACCATTACACATACTTAAGAAGTACCTAAGTACCATAGCATCACTAGTAGGAGTACTTGTACTTATGACTAACTCCAATGTACTTAAATTTTACTTAAGTACTTTGAAATGTACTTGAACCTATAACTGTCTTCAACGTACTTGCTTCATTGATTTTGATCCAGATTTGGACATGTGTAAAATGGCAAACAATACTGTATATGACTCAGATAGCTCTGACTGACAAATTTACGCTTAACGTTTGCTGTGATAATAAGTGATATATGAGTATTTGTGACAAAGATATTCTTGGGAAATTATATGTATAAGATCTAGGGAAGTATGGTGAAATTTTTTGATTTTCTTGTAGAAAGTAAATTTAGGACATGGACACCCTGACTAACACCCGTGCCACATTCCTTACTGGGGACTCAAAAGTCAACTCGACTTACCAGACCTACTTTTGGTTTGTGAGTAGGTTTGGGGATGAGACTACCCCTGCCCTGGCAGTAAAATTACCCTAGCTTTGCTATTGGTTCTGAGTAAGGAAGAATTGTATGCATTAAAGTTCCAGGCATACTAGAATGTGAACAAGGATAAGAATATTACTCTATCTCTCCAGATACAATATCCTGAGACAACAGGATACAGCATGGTGTGCTACATATCATCTGACCATGAATCAGTTGACTGAAGGATCTGGCAGACATTTTAAAAATGTAACATTGTATCATCTGGCTGTAAATGGGTTGGCTGAGATAGCTGTACTGACATTTAAAACTGCAATTAAAAATCATCAGACATCACAAACACAAATATCTAGATACATTGTTATCTACTTTCTTACTTGTGACAAATGTCAGACTATAATATAAATGTTAATAGGCAAACACCACCTCCATTGGACTAGTGACTGATCATGTGATGTAACAATGGTGTTTCCTTTTCTATACTCTGTTGTATAATTATTGTACTGTTGGCTCTGTCTGTATAAATTCAGCTATTTTCTAACTAATCTATTTGATATCCTCACCATGGTTTACAACAGTAATAAGTGGTGGATGGAGTCAGTGAGTGTGATCATTGTCTTAGTTAACTAAACCATAACAAATAGAAATGTGATATGACCAATCATAACTGCAATCATAACTGGAATTTAAAATATAAGGTTGCAGCCATAACTAAGGCAAGTGACATTACAAGGTCTTTACTTCCATAGATGGTCCACTTAAAGAAGAATTAAACAAAGGAACTTTTATTCCCAACACTAATGTCCTCATAGGTTCCATGCCAAGTCTTAGTATGTCTTTTTACAAACTTAATGGAGAAGGGCTTAGTCTTTCCCAAAATGCCCATGAGCTGATGCTGAGTAGGGCATCTGGCACACTTTGAGCATTTTATTTTATAAGCTGGGAATGCTTTATCTAGATCATTGTAGTACATCAACGCCATCCCCAGTTTGATAACAAATACCATCAATAAAAGAAGGTTGTGAAACAACCAGCTTCAAAACGAAAGAAAAGTGCAACAAAGCTAGAAAGGAGTCTGGAGACTGTTATCTGAAAATTTATTTGGAGGAAAAGCAAATGGTCATGGAACTGGAATTGGAGAAAAGAAAAATGGAGATGGAAGAAAAAAGACGAGAAGCAGAACAGTCTTACGAAATCAATTTATGGACTGTGATGATGGGAAGAGGATGTCAAAACAGGCCACAAAGTAGCAGTTTCCCTTATCCTTCACCTTATCCTTACCATGACAAACCAATGTTACCCTTTCAATGACAGCTCAAATTAGGCACATGACAATCCTATTACCTACTGTCATCAATCAAACCTCACTTATGATTTAGCATAATAATAATATTATTATTCTGTTATTAATCATTGAAGTGTTCAACCAGAACATTCCTAACAACAGATGAATATATATTGTCAGGCAAGTGCATGGGTGTGTTTCCAGTTTCTGGCTGTAGAAAGGAAGCCAAATCATCACTTATATCGTCAAGCCAATCAGAATCAAATTGTTAACTATGCTTTTCACAAACATTGTGTAGAAGACAGCATGCTGTAGAGTATGCAACGAATATTCGGACAACAGGTATATTCGGATGCTTGTTTCTGTGAATTCGTAAACGACAGGTGCTGGATGTGTCATTGTGCTATAGTCAATGGTCATCTTCTTTATTATTGCAAATGAGAGCCGTCGCTGTTGTGTTTCTCTCGGCCACGAAGAACTTTTGTGCGACATTTCAGACACACCCATATTCGGAAAAATTACTTCATGCTTGTATTTCACCATTATCTTTCCCTTGTCACTCGATTTTAATTAAAAAGTTGCTTTCTATGTAAACTATAGTTTTTGCACTATCTATAAATCATAATATTATAAGTATAATTATAGTAGAAAGGAGATAAAGTCTGAGTCAGTGCAAGATGCATCCTGTTAGCACCTCCACCCACTGGTCATCATCACGTGTTGTGATCTTGTTGACAAAGGTATAGAAAGTTTTAGTTTGATATTTTTAAAATACCTTTTTGTATATAGAAAGATGCTATCTTTAAAGGAAAGAGTTTTTTCATCAGCTGTTCTTGCGGCACCTGCTCCTTCTCAATCTGGACCATTGAGACCCTCTCAGTATAAAAACTGGAAAGAAGAGATACTCTACAAGGTGTATGAAGCAGTAAAAAACAATGAAATGTCACTTAGAGAGGCAGTGGAAGTTTATGGTGTGCCAAGAGCACATTGCATGATCGTGTGACTGGTTGTGTATTGTTCAGTGCTCGGAGTGGCCCACCAAGGCTTCTTTCGGACACGGAAGAAGAAAAACTTATTTCTTTTCTGCCTCTATTGGTTATCCTAGGTCAAAGCAAGATATAATGACACTTGTTCAAAATGCCGTCACTAGAAAAGGTCATACTGGAGTTGTTAGTCATGGTTGGTGGGATTCCTTTAGAAAAAGGCATTCAGAAATATGCCTCAGGAAACCAGAACCTCTTTCTCATGCCCGTGTTATATGTACCTCCCCTGATATCCTCGACAAATATTTCGACTTACTTGAACAAACTCTAAAGATAACAACTTGTTACAAAAACCATGTCAAATCTTTAACTGTGATGAGTCTGGGTTTCCACTTGACCCAGCACCTCCAAAGGTAGCAGTCATTAAAGGACAGAAGCACCCATACAATGTATTCAGTGGTAACAAAGCACAGATTACTGTACTCGCCTGCTGTAGTGCTGGAGGCTATGTTATTCTACCCTTTATAATCTTTGATTGGAAAACCTTGAAATCAGGAATGACAGAAGAAGTACCCGGTTCAATTTACGGTCTTTCTGCAAAAGGATGGATTGATGTGGAATTGTTTGACCTTTGGTTTCAACATCACTTTCTATTGCATGCCCCACCAGTATGTCCTCTTTTACTTCTTGTCAACGGACATTCATCTCATTATTCTCTGAGTGTCATAAACAGAGCTGCAGAGGAAGGAGTCATAATGTTTTATCTTCCCCCTCATTCAACCCATATCACCCAACAGTTGGACAGGGGATGTTTTTCATTAAAAAGATTGTGGAGAGAAGAGTGCTATAATTATCGAATTGAGAATCCATATAAATCAGTTAGTCGTTATAGTTTTTGCAGTATTTTTCATAAGGCTTGGTTAAAATCTATGACAACTCATAACATTACAACAGGATTTCAGATCACTGGAGTTTATCCTGTCAACCGGGAAGCTATAATACCTGGAGTTGAGCTGTCTCCTAAAATTGAATGTTTAAAGAAAACAGTGGGTATATCATTCATACCACTGTATAGCCCTTTCAAAAAAAAGACCACCTCTTCTGTAATAGAATTTACTGAAAAAGAGCTATTGCGCTTTCAGAGACGATATGAAGAAGGGTACGACTTGACTACTGATACTAAATATAATAAATGGTTGGAAATGTACCATTCTGGCTCAAAAGATTCCGCTCAGATTTCTTCACACGAAGAAGACGACTCCATTAGAGTACTGACACCTACTACTATCTTAGGGAGAGTCATCAGTGAACAGCAAACTGTCAAAATACCTGCCACAGAGCCAAAGATATCTGCTAGAGTGCTAACAAGTGAAGAGAATCGTAGAATGTTAATGGAAAAGGAAGAGAAGAAGAGACAAGAAGCTGAGGAAAAAGCCCAAAGACAAGCTGAAAGACAAAGGGAGATAGGAGGAAAAAGTGAGTCCACATTTTAGTTTTTATTGTGTGCATATACATTCACATAATAGATAGTAACAATGCAGTTTTTAAAGGAGCAACAAAAGGAGGAGGAGAAGGTACAGTAACAATAATTTATACCGTTATACTTATAAATGCATTCTTCCTTTTGATTCTTCCAATACAACCTGTAGTGAATAACATACATATATATGTGGACATACATAATAATAATATATATATATATATAAAATAGATTAAAAGTAGGTCAAAACAATCATAGGATAGTCCAGGGAGCTTCGACCTCTGGACCAAAAATCACAGTCAAAAAGTATGATTAAGCACAATAGTTACCATTGGCACTGGTTTATCATTTCACCCTCAGTCTGATTCCAGGATCTAAGATGTATCATCACAATAATTATGTTACATGGATTCTTTTTGTAGAAAAAACTACCACTACTAAAAAAAATCCACTGGAGTGGGACACTCAATGAGTAATGATAGTAAGCATATGTCATACTATAATTAATTTCATACATTAATAGAACAGCCTACAGCTTCACAGGTATCTACTAGAGGACACTCTAAGAGTAATGATAGTAGCATATGTCATACTGTAATTAATTTCATACATTAATAGAACAGCCTACAGCTTCACAGGTAACTACTAGAGGACACTCTAAGAGTAATGATAGTAAGCATATGTCATAATGCAATTAATTTCATACATTAATAGAACAGCCTACAGTTTCACAGGTATCTACTAGAGGACTCTCTAAGAGTAATGATAGTAAGCATATGTCATACTGTAATTAATTTCATACATTAATAGAACAGCCTACAGCTTCACAGGTATCTACTAGAGGACACTCTAAGAGTAATGATAGTAAGCATATGTCATACTGTAATTAATTTTATACATTAATAGAACAGCCTACAGCTTCACAGGTATCTACTAGAGGACACTCTAAGAGTAATGATAATAAGCATATGTCATACTGTAATTAATTTCATACATTAATAGAACAATGTACAGGAATGAGTAGAGGGAATAATGATGGTAAGTAAAGTTTTTGTGAAAATATTTATAGACAACAGGGTTTGAATTTCACTCCATACTTATTCAACCTGATACTTTAAGAAAAACCAATGGTAAGACTATTAGATGTGAATGTGATGATTACTTGTAATAAACTGATCTGTTTTAAGTGGTGTTATTTGTTTGAATAGAACGTACACTGCAATTTGTTTTACCAGAAGATTGTGACATAGGACTGGATGCCACTGAGATTGATAATGTAGGACTGGATGACATGAACTCTGATAACGATGACACCGCAGAATGTCCTATATGTGGACTTATTTATGGAGAAGACAGTAGTCTTTGGGTGTGCTGCGATTCATGCAACAGATGGTTTGACTTTAAATGTACTGAATTAACATTAATTCCTGAATACTATTATCTTGTTCTCAATGAGACATGTCTGCTAGTGATGTCACAATTTATGTCCTTTAAGTTTCCATACTTCATCTAGATTTGATCACTGCCGTAATTGTACAAAGGCTGAATATGCTTATGCATGCTTCCTTGGAAACTTCCAATCTCCAAGTCACAAGCAATCAAGTGTACTACTGTATTGTGTAGAAGGGAACTTGGAGAATATGGACGAATGGTGGCCTGTGACAATACAAATCGTCACATAAAATGGTTTCATTTTGACTGTATTGTACAAACTGATGAACCAATGTGTTCATGGTAATGGCAATGATTGTCAAGAATCGGAGCTAGTATTCATATATAGTATCTCCAGGTGCCAGCCCCGCCCATGCATTGTTGCATGCATGCATTATAGTCCACATATTATTTACTAAATTTTTGATTTCTGTTTGGAAGTTTATATCATATTTATAGATAGTGTAAGAACAGTAGTTTACACAGAAAGCAAGTTTTTAATAAACTCGAGTGACAAGAGAAAGATAATGGTGAAATACGAGCATGAAGTAATTTTTCCGAATATGGGCGTGTCCAAAATGTCGCACAAAAGTTCTTTGTGGCTGAGAGAAACACAACAGCAACGGCTCTCATTTGCAATAATAAAGAAGATGACCATTGACTATAGCACGATGACACAACCAGCACCTGTCGTTCACGAATTCACAGAAACGAACGTCCGAATATACCTGTTGTCCGAATATCCGTTGCATACTCTAATGACTAAAGCCAGGTGTCAGGTTTCACATCTATTTGCTTCAGTAGACATCTCCATCTTCCTTTGAGACGTCTAAATGTGTTCTCAATTACAATTCAAGCTCTGCTTAGTTGATAGTTATAACGTTGCTGATCCTGAGTAAGTGTGCCAGTATGAAAGAAAGGTTTCATGAGCCAAGATAATAAGGGGTATGCAGAGTCACCTAAAATTGAAGTTCTTCATTACAAACTCGCTTAGTAAAACCTTGAAACAGCTTTCCTGACATTCCCTTTTTGTAAGTAGGTGAATTAACAAATACACATGTGTCACAGATTATAATGTCAAAGTGATGGCAGCAATATTCCAATTGCTGCACCTGTAGATTATCACATGGGTTACTACAATTGTAAATGGTATTACTCTATGATCGTACAAGGTGTGGCTGACCACAAATATTGTTTCATGGATATATACACTAGTTTGCCAGGCAGTGTCTAACGCATTTACACTAGACCAATTAACCCAGGTTGTGTTTATCCCGAGTTAACTTTAACTCATATATTTTCCTAGGTCAAATATTCGGCTAAAAATTAACTATGGTTTATTTTACAGTGTAAACAATTTAGCCCACGCTAAGCCACAAGCAACACCCTACTTTAGTATAAGTATTAATCCTATCTCAACTTGAACACGTGCCTAAATATGGTTAAAGTAGAATGTAAAGAAAAAGATAAAAGAGCAAAAAACTGGACAGATGAAGAAACAGCAGAGCTATTTGCAGCTTGGTCTGATGATGTTATACAAGAAGAGTTAGAAGGCCCTAGACATAAAAATGTGTTTGAGAAGTTAAGTCAAACATTAAAATCAAAGGGATTTCACAGGAGTATGGTTCAAATGTAGAGAACAAATCTAAAAATTAAAGAAAGATTATTGAAAAACAGCAGATAATAATAATGTTACAGGGAAAAAGAGAAAAACTTGTAAACTTTTTGATAAGTTAGACAATATTCTTGGTATTAAACCAGCCACGAAACCTTCAGTTATAAAGAGTTATGAGGATAGATTGCAGGTGATAAAAAATTGTGAAGATCAAAGTACAACTTTAACCAGTCAGGACCTTGATGTAAACACATCTTCAAATTCTGACACAGTGCTTTCTCCAAAAGAGCCAAAAAAACATCTAAGTTCCCACTAAGAGAAAGAAATCTACTACTAGACTAGAGAACAGCTTAGAAACTGTTATTGGCAAGTTTATGGAGGGACAGAAAGGAATGGAAGGCACATTATTTAGAACTGGAGGAGAAGCAAATAAATTTGAGCATGATATAGAAAAGTTTCGATTGCATATGGAAGAAAGGAGATTAATGTCAGAATGAAAACGTGAAGTTAATATGTCGATGATGGTAGTTCAAGTAATGAATTAGAATCATTTACATTATCATCAAAAGTAATGTTATTTTATGTTATTACTTAGACCACTCTGAATCAAGCAACTCTGAATGTCTTACAAACATTATGAACACAACATGCCATTATTATTATTGGAATATTTTCTGATTTAGCATCCAGCCATTTTTTTTTTTTAGGCACTTCCATCTACCTTTCAATCGTATAAGTATTTTCAGTAACTATGGGTGCTACTCTGAGTCTCTAAGTAAGTTGTTGCCTACGAGTGAGTAAACCATTATGAGTGAAATGGTTTCAACAAACAAGACTTTAATGGATAGGCTGAATCACTAAGTAAAGAAACAGGAACATCCTTACTACTCATGCTTTTCTTCAGACCATTAAACAACCTTCCTTCAATTCCCTTTTATATATTGGTGAATTTGCAAATACTCTTACATCATGTAATACTTATGGTCTGCCACTCCTTGAAGAATCATAGAAAACCATCCTTTCCTGTTATAGTAGTCACTGTGAAACTGAGTAGGTGCAATAATTGGAATATGACGTCAATTGATAACTCCACCACAATTTTGATATCTCCACTTTTCATTAAACCCATTTACTACTTTCAATTCCTCACCAACTGGAAACTTTATATAACATTTCATTAAGACCTTCACAATTGCCTTACACACATCATGAATTATACAACAACAGATGGTTTTGATAGTCCAAACAAATGGGCTAACACCCCATAGGCCTATACTCAGTTTCTGTATAAACATACCACATAGTGATGGCAAGGCGAAGTTGTACAGGAATTTCTTGGTGAAGACGAGTATTTTCCTTTCAATATGCACTCTTAATTTAGCACACATATAGTCAAATGTGGCTTTCCTCATCTGAAAGTTTTCCATCCAATCTTCTTCATCGAATGTTTGTTTAACAATGTATTCCCAAAAGTGACTACTTCTACTTCTTGTCTACACACATCTTTCTATGTAAAGTCTAGATCCTAACATAATTACATCATAAATATAATTCTTTGCTGACTGTAAGCTATTTCAGTTATCAAAGAAAAAAGAATATGTCAAATCTCAACATTTGCTACTTATATTATTTCACGTGATCAAAATTTACAAAATTAATAACTAGTCAGCGATATAAATAAACATTAAATCACCAACGCTCGCCTGGTTGGCTAGTAACATCAGTCAACAATGCAGTAAATAACTTCCAAGATAAATGAATACAATATTGTAAATAATTATACATGATCAAATCAAAAATTCAGTCACAAGTAAGTAACGGTTATAGGTCCGATTCTGTACACCAGCTTTACATTCTCTCCTGTGCAGCACATGCAGCTGCTCAACTTGGATGTTTTGTGACTTCTGTAATTGTGTCTGGTAATTGACTAAGGTTGTGATTGAGTGTTTCAGTCTTGTCTATTCAATGAACCTTGAGTGAGTAAAGATGTTGGATTGGTCTCCTAAGAATAGATGATTTTCCTCCCTTAGAACAAAGTCAAACTTGAACACATAAACCATTTCTCTCAGCAATTTCTTGAGAGAGCTATAAATTTCATAGTTGAATATACCGTTACAGCTATTGGACTCACTTGACAACAGATTATCAGTCTCTTTAGTGCCCTTCATCTCATAAGCACTCCTCAAGAACTGACGGATCTTGAGATTCTACCTTGAGATTCATAGAGCCAATTTGGACCATTGAGCCATGATTGCTCCATCATTAGGTCAGCAGGACTTATACCTCTTGATGGTATGTCAGCTGGGTTGTCTTGACCTGGACAATGTTTCAGCACTCAACCGGTAGAAGCCTTCTTATCTCATTCACATGCTTCAGTACAAACTCCTTCCATTCTTTGTTAGTTGATGATAGTTCCAGCTCCAAGGCATATGAGATAGTCGACAGCAATTTGGCTAACAATAGTGCTGCTAAGAGTTCCAATCTTGGAGTTGTCTGACGATGAACTGGAGCTACTCGTGTCTTTGAGGCATGAATACACAAAGTGATTCCATTCCTTGTCTCTAATGTCAAGTACACAATAGCTGCATAAGATCCAATGGATGCATCACCCAACCCTTGTAGACTAAGTGAGATCACTGAACCATTGACTCCACTAAAATGACATCTTGGGATGGAGAAGGGCTGTCTTCCCTTCAAGCGAGCTATCAATTTTTCTCACCTTCTTAATAACTCCCCTGATACAGGGTCATCCCATCCTACTTTTGAGTTGTTGAAATAACATCTTGAACTGAACTGTACAAAGTGAGATTATTCCTAGAGTATCATAGAACCTTGTTGACAGCCCAACGACATTTCTTTTGGTTGGTTTCAAGTCTGCAGCCAAGTCAGGAATGTGACGAAATCAAATATGAGATGATCCTTCATGGGGTTCCAGTGAACTCCAAGTATTTTCTGCTCTTCATTGAAGACTTCTTGTTTGGTTCCCAGCATATTCTTTGTATATGACTCATCTTTGGTAATCATTGTCTTCATAACCTTATCGTCAGTGAAACACTCATTTTCTCTTATTCTCTTCCTGAGCTAGTCACGAATTTTCTTAAGTTGAATCCTTCCTCAGCCTGTTTGCTCTTGGAACTAAGGTAGAGATAATAGGCCTGTTCAACATCACCTGATCCATAAGTAACATCATCAACACAGATATATCAAATGAATTTTTCAACAAATTGTGGATCAATGTCCTTATACTGTTCAATGTGATGTCTGATTGTGGCATTGAGAAGAAAAGAGCTAGAAGACACCCCAAACATAACTCGCTTAAATCTCAATGCTGAAACTTCTGTGGCCGCCTTTGAGATATCATCAATCCAGAGAAATCGCAAGACATCTCTCTGTCCTCCTCAGCAACTGAAAATAATCAAAAGTGCCTTTTCAGTATCACCAGCTGGAGCTACACAAAATCTGAGCAGAATATCCAAAATGCTTTGCTCAAATGAGGGACCAGCATACAGCCAGTCATTCAACAATGGTCCATTTCAGTGCACAGAGGCATCGTAAACTATCCTCAACTTTGTTGTCCCCTGATCTCATCAGACAACTGCATGGTGAGGCATATAATGAGTTTTACTGCTCCCTTCCTTGCCTGATTCCTTTACAATTTCCACAATCCCTTTGTCCAACTGGTCAGCAATGACACCATCATATTCAATAAGAATTTGTGGATCTTGTTCAAATCATCTGAGAAGTCCAGTGAGTCTCTTCAGGCTCATCTGGTAATTATCAGGCAGAGGTGGATGTGGTTCCTTCCATGGTAGTTTAACTTAGTACCAACCATTCTAAAGGACACGTTGACAAACTTGTCCATAGATGTTACCTTCACTGTCTCTGATCCCAAGTGTCTCCAAATCCCAGAATCTCTTTAGTCTTGTCTCTAAATCTTGGCTTGAGTCTTCATACAATATAAAATGAGACTATAACTTCAGTGCATGGGTGGATGTGTAGTTGGTGATGGATAAATTCTCTGTAAGGCCTTCAATTGGTGCTGACAGCACCCAACTGAGAAGTGTCTTAATAGCTGTGGGGCAATTATCTTGATATATAACCTCACTGGTGACCAGTTACCAGTAATGATCAAATCCTATTAACGCTTATAGCTAACTCACTTCCATCTCCAGGTAGATCTGCTAACTCTAGTTCAGACAAATTAGGGTGAGCCTCAATGGCATAACAGATGGGTTGTCCAATAAAGGGCTCTCAGATCAGTGTCAAGGTGAGGAGTGGTAGCTCCAACCTCCCTCCATCCCTTGTCTTAATATCTAGTCTTACCATGTCACATACTTAAATTCTCCCCTCATCAGAACTGAATGTCTTAATTGTCATTGTTTCTATAGATTCAGTGGGTAACATGATATGTGTTCTTCACAGCTCTAGTTAAGTATGACTGCTGAATGCCACAATCAAATATGGTTCTCGCTTCTAAGGGGATGTCTGGTCTGTCTGGTCAAAAGCTACAGCTCTTGCTGTTTGAAGCAATACTGCAGGCTAACACTGCTACACATGGAGGTGGTGGCTATCTCTGTTGGTGGCCTAGAAGGTGTTTCTTGAGTATGAGAGGTCAAGAATTAGAGAGTTTGGCTCGACCTTAGCGATGGGGTTGTACTTGGTGCAGATGGGTCTCCACTAATAGCAGATCTAAAGGATCTCTTTGACAGATATTTGAGTAATATTGTCCATTACAACTTGGTTACAACTTGGGAATCGCATGGAGGAGCAACAATCCTTTCCTATATGACACTTTCTGAGACACACAAAACATATACCAGACTATGGGGTGGATTCAGCACAGTCACAGTCCTTTCTCTTGTGTCACTTTCCTTGTCAATGACATTGATCAAAGAATTGAGGTCCCAATCACTGTCTGTGACCCTTTGACTCATTACAAGTTGAAGATCTTGTGGAAGTTTATTCATCAATATGGAGGACAAGAGGACTACCATACAATGATGTTGGTATTCAAAGAGACGTTAAGCCTCTAACATGAGTCTCCACCTAGTCAAAAAGGTGTCAGAGTCCCTTGAGATTATGGGATAATACTGCTTCTAATTTCAGTAGAGTATCCATACATTTATTCACGATCTGCTGTCTATTTCCAAATCTTTTCTTTAAAATCGAGATCGCTTCTTCATAATTAGCTGCTGTGAGTGTTAACCCAGATACAGCTTCAGCTGCTGTCCATTCTAGTAATGAGTGTAAGCATACTCTCCAAGTATTGCACCTACGGTGTGAGTCTCACGCATAGGTATCTATTCTCATGCTCATATGCCCAGCATTGCAAATCCTCATGCCCAGCATGCACCCACTCAGTTATTGGGCCACACCCTTGGTTTAACCACACTCCACAATGTGATAATGGCTGCCAATATTCGAGTGGATAGTGATTGTGAACAAAACCCGAGTAAGAGTGATCTGTTAGGTCACAGCTCTTCTAAAAGAATTGACTTTCCCAAGCGACTCAGTTAGTTTTGCTTATCCCTTACTCCAATGCAACAGAAGAGTGTATATTCTCTCAATGGTACGTAAGAACAAAACTGGCTTTCGTCCAAGTCTAGACCCAAAAGGAACTCTTTCAAGTATTTTAACCATTAAACTAGCTAGTCAAGAGGCAGCACACAGATATGAACCTTCAAAAGAAGTTTTAAGAAAGGCTAAATCTGCTACATGGGAATATAATAAAACCCACAGTCAGTCTAAGTAATGAAAACATTGATATTCTTTTTGTAAATTTTTTTGTATAAGTAATTTATCTTTGAAAAAATTTTCACTCCTCACTCCTAAGGTGCCCAACTCACTCCCCAAAATTCATTAGCTCACTCCCAGTATCTCAATGCCTTGGCAGCTATGTGTAAGTAATTAAAGTTATGAATACTGATTAGGTTTGGGTTATTGTGTACCACAGACTCAAATGAATCCCAAAATGTAGTCCAAGTAGTCAGTTCACCATTAAACTTCTTTAAAATCAGTTTTGGCAGCTTCACCTTAGAGCTTGTGTTGTAATTGATTCAAGTGGATGAGGAGGTGTGGCTCTACTGCCAACATGAGGTTCTTCTAGAGATTGAGCAATAGTGAGTGATTGTGTACCTTCTCTAGCTAGAGTGGTCTCTAGATCAATCAGAGCAAGTTTTAATTTTTCCCAACATTCATCTGTTTGCTTTATTTCTTGAGCAAAGTCATCTTCCTCTGTCATTAAGTCTAAAATCTCCTTATCGAGTTGTTGGAGGAACATCTGTCTTCTCCTGTAAGGTCGTTTTCAGTTGTCGTAACTTTGAGAGAGAGGGCTCAGCAGCACTCGTAACTTTGTTGACCTGAGAGATAATTTTAGTAGCTGAAGATCTGTGACCTGCTCGTATTCTCTTTTTCCTTGAAAGTTCTGATAACAATCTGGTCGGTGGACCATGTAAGATATTTCAATTATCAATGAAAAAGAGAATATGTCAAATCTCAACATGTGCTCACTTATATTATTTCACATGATCAAAATTGACAAAATTAATAACCACTTAAGTGATAATAACTAGTCAGTGATATAAATACAATGACTGAAATGCTTTTATTTTCATTGTAGCTTTTTTTACAAAATATATTTTTTTACAACATTGATATCTGAGCATATATAACTCCAGCAGGTAATTCTCCATTTTTAAAAATAATTATTAATAGTTATAATAATAATGTTGACATGTACTTGGCCTACTTATGTGTAAACAGTTGTACTTGAGGGTTAACTTTAAAATTTAACCCAGGTTAATGTGCTAGTGTAAATACAGTATAAGACAGAAGCTATTCCAATACTTATGGCAGAGATGATTTAGTTGTCAAGATTGATGTTGTTGACATTGGCCAGCCATTCATCACACACTTTATTTTAAAATTTGTTTCAATGGGAGAGAACCTGACGTGGAGGGGTTTAGCCCCTCCACGTTTAAAGTGTGAGGGCTTGGCCCCTACTTTATTGAAGAATGTCAAAGAGCAATTCATTCATTAAAGCATGTTTTGTACTTATCTGTGGTCAACAATTACTGTGAATGAAAGCTATACAACTGCATATTTGTTCACGCTCACAAAAAAACAACTGACAAGTGAAATTTAGTATTTGTATGTAAAGAATTTGTAGCCCAAAATGAAAAACATAAGAAATACTTTGGTAACTACCAATCATATAGTCAAAATGAATGTGGTTATGCTCTTTTAAGTGATATTATTGGTTAATTCTGTAGTTTCCTGTAGTGTTTACATCCCACGCATTCAGCCACACCTCACTTAACCTCAAGCCCATGTGGGATAGTGACTATATATAAACGTGGTTTTCCTGTAATTTTAGTAGAGTTAGTTATTCAGTTGTGTTCGTGTGTTTCTCTATCTTTTTTCTCTCTGGTTTTGTGTTCTAATGATAGAGTTAGTTTACATTTATTGTCAATATCCAATATTGGTGACCCAGATGCTCGATCAAGGAACATGTTAACCGGCGATGAAAATCAACCCGCACCAACCGCCTCAGTTACTTCTGTGTCGCTCAAGATACCTCCATTTTGGCCTGCCGACCCCCAGATATGGTTTGCATAGGTCGAAGCACAGTTTCAGACAAGAAACATCACCTCTCAAAAGACGAAGTACGAATACATAGTCGCTTCTCTCAGTCCAGAATTTGCTGCCGAGGTATGAGACTTGGTGTTATCAGTACCCGACACAAACCCCTATGACAAGTTAAAGACTGCCCTTATTGGTCGAACTGCCACATCAGAACAGAGGCGCCTTCAACAGCTACTCAATTCCGAGGAGTTAGGTGACTGTAAACCATCTCAACTTCAGACGAATGCAAGAATTTCTCGGTGACAAAGCCACTAACTATCGACCAATCATTCCTTCGTGAACTCTTCATACAACGTCTTCCTCCTAACATCAGGATGGTACTAGCCTCTACAGACAAGATGACACTGACCAAACTGGCTGAGTTAGCAGACAAGGTAGTAGAAGCCACTACACTTGAATTCACGTCAACAGCATCTCAACCCACTGTGTCTCCAATTAGTATTCTTCCAGAGGTCAAATCAGAATTATCTCAACTTCGGGAAGAGATTGATCATCTCAAGAAACTTTTTCACTCTTCCTACCATGGACAAAGCCAGTCTCGCTCCCGAGGACGTCCACGTTCACTCACTCCATCACGACATCCTACAACCACCCAGCCTACTCTCTGTTGGTATCATCAGCAGTTTGGTGAGGCTGCCAAGAAATGCAGACAGCCATGCAGCTATCAGGAAAATGACCCGGCCAGTCACTAGTGGTGACAAGTGTCACTGGCCTCATCTCTAGTTGCCTATTTTACATTACAGACACTTCAACTAAATTACATTTTCTTATTGATACAGGTGCTGAAGTCAGCATCATTCCTCCCTCTAAGTACGATCGACTACGTCAACCCGATAGTCTCCAGCTATAAGCTGCGAACAACACATCCATCATTACCTATGGTAGACGCTCTCTCACTTTAGACTTAGGATTACGTCGAGTATTTCATTGGGTTTTCATCATAGCACAAGTCAAAACTCCAATTTTAGGTGCAGACTTCTTAAGACATTATGGATTATTAGTGGACATGGAAAAGAGGTGTCTCACAGACAGTCTGACCTCTTTAAAAGTTAATGGGATCACCTTTACTCAGCCCTCCCTCCAGCCCACACTCCTGCCTAATCAACCACAGAACACTTATCAAGCCCTCCTCCAGGAGTTTCCCTCAGTCATCCAACCTTATAATTACAATACCCCAATTAAGCATACTGTGACGCATCATATCTCTACTGAAGGTCCTCCAGTACATTGTTCTCCTCGTTGTCTATCCCCAGACCATATGCGTATTGCTCGTCAGGAATTCGACCACATGTTGCAATTAGGAATAATCCGACCCTCTTCTAGCAGTTGGGCTTCTCCTCTCCATATGGTCCCTAAGAAAGAACCCGGTGACTGGCGCCCAAGTGGAGACTACCGTGCCCTGAATAACAAGACAGCCCCAGACCGCTACCCCATTCCTTACATACAGGACTTTACAGCAAATCTGCATGGTTCTACTATCTTTTCTAAGCTGGACCTAGTACGTGCTTACCATCAGATACCAGTGGAACCTAGTGACATTCCTAAAACAGCCATCACGACCCCGTTCAGACTATTTGAATTTGTTCGAATGCCATTCAGACTACGTAACTCAGCACAATCGTTTCAGCAATTTATTGACCAAGTTCTTCATGGTGTTACGAACACGTATGCATACATAGATGATGTCCTTATTCCCAGTGCTACTCCAGAAGAACATCAGGAACACTTACGCACAGTCTTACAACGATTCACAGAGCATGGTATTGTCATTAACCTCTCCAAGTGTGAACTTGGAGTTCCACAGCTCACCTTTTCGGACATCTCGTTGGTTGTCATGGTATACGTCCATTACCTGAGAAAGTACAAACTCTTATTGACTATCAACAACCTCACACTTATCGCAAGTTGCATGAGTTTTTAGGTTTTGTAAATTTTTATCATCGTTTTGTACCATTATGTGCCCATGTTCTTTCCTCTCTCCATACGTTACTCACTAAGAATACTAAGGAATTAGAGTGGACACCAGATGCCGTTACAGCTTTTCACAAAATCAAAGAGGTGTTGCCGAAGCTACACCACTCAACCATCCTAAACCAGATGCTCCATTCTCTCTAGCAACCGACGCTTCCGATACTGCTATTAGTGCCGTGTTACAACAGTATGTTGATGGTATGTGGCAACCTATATCATATTATTCCAGGACTCTCACTCCTACAGAATGTCGATACAGTACTTTTGATCGAGAGCTTTTGGCAATTCATCAAACATTTTCGACATTTCCTCGAAGGACAGGAATTCCATGTTTTAACAGACCACAAACCGTTGACACATGTTGCTACACTCTCATCCCACCCCGATCGGCACTCCCCTCGTCAAATTTGTCACCTCGACTACATTCTTCAGTTTACTTCTGACATACGACATGTCAAAGGCAGTGACAACCCAGTTCCTGATGCGTTATCACGAGCTAATATCAATACACTCTCCCAGAATACCTTTCCAGCCCTTGATTTCCAGGGCATGGCCATAGCTCAGACTAACGATCCTAAACTTAAGGAATATCTGGTATCCACATCTTCGTCATTAGATCTGAAACCAGTACCGTTACCGTTCTCAGACTCCACTATCATTTGTGATGTTTCAAATGGTACGCCACGCCCATTTGTACCGACCCCTTTTCGTCGTAAAGTATTTGACGTACTTCATGGTTTCTCGCACCCAGGCATACGAGCATCTCACAAACTCATAGCCGGTCGATATGTTTGGCCTTGCATGTACAGAGATATTAAGAATTGGAATCGTACGTGTGTAGCATATCAATCATCTAAGATACAGCATCATACAGTTACTCCTCTTAGTTCTTTCTCTACCTCTGACAACAGATTTAGTAAACTCCATCTTGATCTGGTCGGCCCACTCCCAGTCTCACAAGGCTACACGTATCTACTAACTATCATTGATCATTTTACCCAGTGGCCAGAGGCTGTTCCTCTCCGTGAGATTACAGCTGAAGAAGTGGCAAAAGCTTTTATTGCAAACTGGATTTCTAGGTTTGGCATACCAGCTACTGTCACTACAGATCAAGGTCGCCAATTCGAATCCATTCTCTGGGTTGACTTATTTAAAATCATAGGAGTTCATCGTATTCGTACAACAGCATACCACCCCATTGCCAATGGTCTTGTTGAACGTTTTCACCGACAATTGAAGTTGGCGTTGAAAGTACTCCCATCTTCTGTACACTGGGTCGATGCCCTACCATCAATACCCCTAGGTATAAGGACTACCTTGAAAGAAGACATAGGATGTACAGCTGCAGAGCTTGTATATGGAACTGTACTACATATCCCAGGACAATTTCTATCACCATCTGTTTTGAAATCCACTGACGATCCTTCTAATTTTGTTACTAGTCTAAGAACAGTCATGAACTCATTACAAGCTGTACCACCTCGATCACAGGAACGTAAGAGTTACATTAACTCAGCTCTTTCTACATGTACTCATGTTTTTATTCGTTATGATGGTGTACGATCTTCACTACAACGTCCTTACGATGGACCATACAGAGTTATTAAACATCAAAAGAAGCATTTACAGTTAATGTGAATGGACAACATAAAGTTATTTCTCTTGATCGCCTTAAACCAGCTTATTTGTCTCTACCTGGTAACTTTAATTCATGTACAGTCAATTCTCCTAATACAAACAATAATAACGACCCTAGTGGTTCTTCTAATTCAAACAGTAAGGACAACTCTAGTAGTTCTGTCAACTTCCATCCACCACTCGTTACTCGTTCTGGACGACAGTTCATTTTCCTACTCGTCTTGATCTTTGATATCACACTTACTATTTCGTTCATTTCCTCACTGGTGGGGGAGTTATGTAGTGTCCTGTAGTGTTTACATCCCACGCATTCAGCCACACCTCACTTAACCTCAAGCCCATGTGGGATAGTGACTATATATAAATGTGGTTTTTCTGTAATTTTAGTAGAGTTAGTTATTCAGTTGTGTTCGTGTGTTTCTCTCTTTTTTTCTCTCTGGTTTGTGTGTTCTAATGATAGAGTTAGTTTACATTTATTGTCAATATCCTATAATTCTAAGGCATGTGTACATTACTCCCACTTCACGAATTCTGAGCCCCCTCCTAGTTTTAAAATGCTATCTCTGCCTGTACATTTACAGCATGAAGTTCATATGCTCAAACTTGTACCATACACTACAAATGGTATACAGCTAATAGATGTTAGTGTGATACACCATATTAACAGAATGTGCCAAAATATTGCAATTTTAACAAGAAGCTAAGAATAAAAAGAGAACATAACCAATCCAGAAAAATCTTCTCAGTTATCCATCCATTATGAGGTACAGTGAACATAACACTCTGTTGTGTCAGGTAACAAAAACACAAGCCCCTTTGACTGTACTTATACTAAATGTGCAATTCAAACTTAGACAGCGAAGTTACCTTGTCTAGATCTTTAAATCTACATTGAATGCATGTATCCACATTCCTTTCATCAGCCTCAGCAAGTGATAATGAAGTACTGGATAACTGGTTTCACAAATGCTTTAAGCCAATATTGAAAGATAAATTTATAACAAACAAACCAATCACATCTTTCATGTGGATGAATCTAGTTTCCCTTTAAAGGAGAACAAATCATGTCAGACAAAATCATTGTTTAGAATTGCCTTTACTGCCTGTTGTCTGAGACCAAACCTGACAGAGCAAGTAGTAGAAAAGTGTCTAGAATTTCTTGCTCTTGTTCAGATGTAAGAAAAGTGGAGTGGCCAAGTATCTTCCTTTTACTTACTAATGTCATACATACAATTTAATAAAATGCTATTATATATTATTATTAATTTACTTGCTATTGTCATACAATTTCTCAAATGCTATTATAGATTATTATTAATTGAAAAATGAAATTTAACAATACATCTGTTGTCAGTAATTGGCTTGAAAGGTCTAAAAAAATAACAAGTTAGAAGAAAAAAAAATTGTAGCGGATTATGTAACCATACCTACTTCAATTAAACCTTAATACTGCTGGATAGATGTTGAACAGGGGCGTAAGAAGCAAAAATAAAATGGTCAGACTGACACTGAAGCATCCAAGGAAGTCCGGGGCATGCCCCTCCCTGGGTACATTTTGAAAATTTGTCTTTGTCAGGAGTGAATCTGGTGCAATTTCAGGCCCATCACTCCTTTCACGCATTCTTTTCATGCAAAATTTGTTGTATATACTAGCAATTGGAATGATTCGTACCATCCTTCCAATTGCTAAATCCTTTACTTAGAAAAATTTGATCTTTCATGCTGGAACTGAGGTTTTTTTCCTGATCTGCTTTACCACACAAATGATAGAATGCAACATCTAGTGCTTCATCATAGACAAGCTACTTCCATTTTGAAACCCAATGAGACTAAAACTTTGAAAAATCTGCTTTTTCCAAAAGGTCTCTTAGGAAAATTTAATTTTTTTGGTTGGTGTGGCTTGTCTGGAAATACATAAGTTGTCAAGTTACTAGCCAGCTGATACACAATAAATCTAATGGGTGCGGTGAATGAAAACATGGCTGTCAAATGCGTGTGAGTTACCAGCCTTGTTATTTTTTCTTTTTGTGTTGTTGATTCATTATTACATTTTAATATTTGGAGAAGCTAAAAAATGGTCCGGCCAAAGCCAGACTTGCCGGCTGGCTCTTAGGCCCATGTTGAATACTTTAAACGTGGCAATGTCAATGGACTTCAACATTATGCACAAAATAGCCCTACCTAATAGGTTTTAATTAAATGTTAATAACTAGACTTAAAGTTTTATTCCAGACATGAACCACTGGATTTCTCAAATACCAGTACCAGGTTCTTGTAAATTTTAGTCAAGCACACAAAATTTAGTGATTCATTATCGTTTTCATTTTAAAAATCGCATTTTGGTTAGTGATGGTAAGTCCAGTGGGACTCTCAATCAGATCAGTATCTAACCCCTAAAGACATTATGATAGTAACACTTTACTCTAAATAATGCCCATCACCTCCAAACTATAAACCCTAAAGTATCAGTAATGAAAAAATAAAATGTCATGAGGATTGAGAAATGAATAGGCCATTTCATACAGACTTCATGTTGTATACATTTTATTCTAGAACTATGAGTTAATGCCACCTATTCAGCTAGTTATGATGATGTCAATAGCACATTTTCAAAATGAATAAATAGAAATTAGATATATATGGTCGAGAGGTCATGCAAGAATAATAATGGTGAATGTTTGTGTTGTTCCTGGCTGCTTGAACCGATCAGATAGAGAGAAGGATTTATTATACTACACACTACCTCTCAAAAAGAAGAAACTGCTAAAGGTCTGGGTTCACAAAATTGGATGGAAGATTCTTCCTCTTAACAACAATTCAAGGGTATGTAGCAATCATTTCAACACTTTTTTCGAAGTTTAATAAAAGCAGCTGATTAAATACATCTGACACCTGTATTTTTTTCGAAGTATGAGGAAATTGATGCATTTTTGTTGGCTTCTGCATTTGATCCTAGGTTCAAGCTCAAATGGTGTACATTTTCAGAATATAATGAACTGAAAGTAAGCCTTATCTCTAAACTTGACCAGCACAGTAGTACTAGCGACAGTACCAATTCCATCAACACCACAGTCACTGAGCCTAATTCTGAACAAACTGAAGAAGAATGTGAGCCCCCAGCCAAAAAAATGAGGACCTTTTTCAGTGGTTTGATTGACGATCCTACTAATACTACAACTGCTTCAAATGACATTGACACATTGGTTGAAGAATACCTACTTTCTCCCTGCTTGTCACAGGAAGAAGACCCACTTGCTAAAACAATCCAAAAAAATTTTATCGATGTCGCCTAACTGACAAAACATTTGAAGAACTGATGTTTGTTAGATGCAAGAAATAAAAAAATTATAATTATTTGTTGATTAAATGTAAAAGCAAGTAATGGGGATGTTCTGGGATTGTACAAAGAAGCATTTGAAAAGTTATTAAATACTTTTCAAATTATTTGTATTTGTATTTGAAATATATTTCTGCTAGAAGTATTTGTATTTGTATTTGTATTTAAATACTATTCAATGTGTTTGACCCCATGCCTGTATATTAGAATAGTAAGTAGCTATCAATAGATCTACAGTAATAATATACCTTAAAATGAGGCCTGGTTTATTTCCTCAAGTAGAAGCCTCTCTACAAATAAGCCAGTACTTTAACTCTGGTACCTTTAAGCTACTTGGATCTCTTCCATTCAGAGAAGCCCCAGAAATGTCCTTTTCATGTAGTTTTATTGACACAGGAGCGTTACTATCTATATTATTAACTGGATCCATGTGCATACACGCGTATCGTGACCACTCGACCGTATATATCTAATTTCTATTTATTTATTATGAAAATCTCCCATTGAAACAGTGACATACTTGAATCCATTGCTTTTTAGTTAACGCTTTCTGGCTAAGAGGGCATATAAACGCAGCATGTATAGTTTATCATTGAATACAGCAACAGAGTTCTTCACTATGCAAAAAGGTGGATAAGACCTTATCTGGCAGGGATGTAAAATCACTCATGTAAATAAGTCTAAGAGGTCACACCAACTCCCAGCATTTACAGTGATGTATTAGTAGACTTGGCTACCAATATGATAGATTGGCCTTATAGTTTTTGGGTTTAACCTGATTTTCCATGAATTTAACACTCCAAAGTGAAATGTTTCCTACCTGGAAATATGCTCAAAATATTTGGTGGTGCAGTGCACAATGTGTGGCTTCATATGGCAGATGTCGAAGAAGGGAAGAAAGGAAGACACCACAAGATTGGCCTTCTGAACATGAGGAATTTGAAGCTAAAATGAAGTGTATCAGTGATGGTAAAGAAGCCAAAATGCTGATTCGCAAGTACTGCTCAATAGGATAGGATCCATTTCTCAAAATTTGTCAGGTGCAGAGTGTTGACAATTACTCTCGACTATTTCAACTTGTAACTGAACTACCTACTATTGAAGAGGGATTTTGCAACTACCTAACAGACCAGTACCTGAAAATCCTGAATTGAAAGTGTATGTCAGTGGAGACCCTTTCTCTGCAAATGACACTTTATTTTAATCAAGACATTCAGCAGCATTTCTTTAACTATGAAAAGCCCAACAAAGCTGGGTTACCACTTGGTTACCTTTTCTCGCACAGCAACAAGAAGACAGGGACATAGACATGAAAGAAAATTTGGTCCGGTCACATTGAGATTTTAAGTATTCAAGTACTGTGTCAAAAAATTAATGTTAGAAGCTTCGTTCTTGCTAAAGGCAATCTTAAAGAAGATGTAGTGGAGTCTTCATATCATCTCCATAAAAGCTACACACAAATGAGTACTCTTCTTCAAAAGACTCTTTTCTAGCAGCTTTGATGAGTAGCTTTTGTAAGTGTTGATAAGTCCAATATTAAGGTTGGTCAAACCTTGTTTTATGGATTCTTTAACTAAATCTAATGCTTCAAAATATGAGATTTGATAAAGATCTTTTGGTGTTTTAGGCAACATAGGAGCAGATCCTTCATCACATCATCTAGGACACTTAAGGTAACAAGGAAAAGTTGGTTAATCAACTTCAAAGTTCTCTGCCATCTTTAGAACCTTCAACCAAATGTGGTCGAAGTTCTAATTGACTTGAGTTGAGTTCAGCTTGTTTTTGACCTTCTAATGCTGTGAGAACTTTGACTTGCAGGGACTTGCTAAGGCTGTCTAAGTGTGAAAGAATTAATTCTCCTCGTAGTACTCCCAAAAAAAAATCTCCATGTAGGTAGATACTCCATTTATCCTTTCAGTAGTTTTTGTGTCTCCAGTAATGGCTTTCACTTCATCCTAAACTCTCATTAACACCTCATAATTTGTCAATGAGCTTCAGCTCTAACAGCTCACCATGTAGGACACAGTACACATAAACCTACAATGTCTTGTTCCAGCTCCTTCTTCACCCTATCAGAGATGGCATCATGTCTAGATGAAAAGTTTGGTAACTTTGTTGTCACATCAGTCACGTCAAGGGCATACTTTATTACAGCACACACAACCTTTGATACCATTACAACAATAAAGTTGAGAGCATGGCCATAGCAATGTGTGTATATAGCAGGTAGCTTTTCATTCATGATCAAATTTGCTGACTCACATTTGCAAACCACCATTGCTGAGGCACTATCATAACATTGACCACGCACTTTATTTATTGCAAAATTTAAAAGGTGGCTACTTTGAAAATTGGATGTACATGTTTTCATTTTTCTTCTAAGCTAACACCTTTAACATGAATAGTTCACATCTCATCACCGAAAATTGTGCAATACTTTATTTTATAAACATCATTGAAACTAGGCATGCAGTGATTAGGCTCGAATAATAAACTGATTAATAGGCAGGAATTTTTTGGGTACAAATAATGGGCAAATGGGGGGATTTTTGAATAATATGAGAATAATTGGCAGGAGGAGACAAGTGGTTTGCCAATCTTATCAACATGAAGGCTGAGCTACAATATTAAGCTAGTACTAGTAGTAGGTGTTTGAATTTGACAGAGAATGAACCTTAAGTTCTACCTCAGTTTTTTCTGCTTTGGATAGGCTAAAGTATCAAAGAAGCACAAGAAAGGCTACAAGAAAAAGCAACTCGAGAGGCTGATATAGCTGAAGTTCTTTCAAAGCATAACCTAGAAGAGGATTTGAGAGGAGAAAGATTGCTTACTGGATCACAAGTCTTTAGAGTGAAAGTGGTGATATTCTTTTTCATGTGCAGGTGTTCCTGTAGACTGTTTTTGTAAATTGCTTGAGGAGACTAGTTACCAGTTAACAGACAGAAGACACATGTTTGATTACATTCTGTTCATTCAGACAGAAGAAATAAACATACAAAAAGAAGGATAGAAGAAGGTTTGCATGCTTCTGTGATTTTTGATGTTTGGACGCATGTTGACAAGGCCTTAGCTATTGTTGTAAGGTTTATTAATTTTGATTCGAATGTTCAACAAAGGCTATTGAGAGTACAACTACTAGGTAAAAGTCTTTGTGGTAAGGAAATAATAGCTAGAGAAGTGATTAGTGTTCTATCTGTCACATACAGTATCATGTCAGACCAGTTATTGGCAGCAACGAGGGATAGAACTTCTAGCAAAAATGTAGCTATGTGAACTATCAAGGTCATATATCCTGATCAGGGGTGGAGGAACATATTTAAATTTGGGGGGGTCTGAGGGCACAGCCCCCCAGAAGCTGAGGAGTGTTTTTGCTTTTAATCCCTTAACACACATCAATTTTGGTAAAATTTTGTATAATGTGATTATGTGAAAGAAATTTTATTGAATGATATAATATGGTTACAAAATCATGACTTCCTTTATAAATGGTCACAGGCAATGTTCACTCATTAAAATTTACCAAAAAAGCCTTTCCTTCTGTCATTAACATCTATAAATTCCATTGCAACTTTCTGAAGGTCAAGTTTATCTGTCCTATCTTTGTGGATATGTAGTAACATTGCATAATTAACTGTGTCATTGTGGAGCGCAAAAAAGTCTTTAATCGTGAAAGCACAGAAGTTTTTTATTGTTCTCTACATATTGCATACTCCAGTGTAAAAATTTAGGGGTGGGACACAATGAGCATTGTGTAATTTTTCGGGGGCACTTGGCCCTGGTCCCCCATAGGTTACTCTGCCACTGCTGATGTTATGGATATCGGATTTGAGAGCATTTCAAAACACAGCATTTGTCAGAATTTATTTTGCTCTGGTTATCCTTGTTTTTTTACAGTACAAGGCTAAGCTTTTATGGAAGGCACAAACAGATAAATCCATGGCCATGATGGTGGAGCAAGTGGGAAGTGATGAAGCAAGTGATGATATATTTGGTGATGTCGAGCCATTCCTTTGAAAGAATGATGACATTGCACCAGATATAAGCTTTTGGCCTTCTTGTCTGATACAAACAAAAGGGCATTACTACAAGTGGAGTTAGCAGCTACTATTAAGTGGGGGAAACATTTCATGAAAGCATGTTATGTTTTAGAAGGAGATGGGCCTTTGGTTCTATCCTGCTATGAAACTATCAATGTAATTGTTTCCTCAATTCAAGCAAAACCTACATGCTTTGTCTGCTGTTCTTTCTCAAATGTGTGCTGGAAACTTGGCTGCTGGTCAACAACTGATGCGATATGCTAAGAAGGGTTGGATTATTTTCAAGATCATCTATACTCTGTTCTTGAGAAGAGCCCTTCGTTAAAAAAAGGTGTTTTATGTATGGAATGTAAGATGATGTACTTCCTTTCCTATTAAATACAAGTAGCGCTGAAGCACATTTTAATTATATTCATTATTTGTTCACGTGAATGTCGTGTGAACATACCACATTTTCTCTCATGCTTGTGAACATGCCAAGGGGAAAGAGACTAAGATCACAAACAAAGGAGGTTGTTGTAAATATCTATGACTACTTCGAGGAACTTGGTAGATGTAAACAGACTGAAGGATCTCTGAAAAAACCTCTGATGCCACAAAACTTTCATGTACCAGCATCAAGAGGTTATGGAAGGAGAAACTTGGCACAGCTGGAGCTGCCTTTTCAACTCCAACAAAGGGATACAGAGTCTCCAGACGCCTCTTAGTTGATGATTTTGATTGTGATAGTCAAGACAGCCTTTGTATTTATTGATATGTACTTCATACAGGGCATGAGGTGGTCCGACTCCCTATTGCTAACTGCACTCTCAATCGTATTGAGTTGGCATGGGCACAGGTTAAAGGTCACATCAAGGCCAACACTTGTGCGTTTAATCTCTGTGAGGTTGAGCAGCTGGCATGGGAGGGTTTTTTGATGTTTTGACACCTTACCGTTGGAAGAGCCTCATTCAACTAAGATCCACTGTGAAGACCACTATTGGTCTAATGATGGCCTCTATGAAGAGTTAGTGGATGAGTTCACCATTCGAGTTAGAGGTGAATCGGATCAATCTGATGATTCGGATCAATCTGATAGTTCTGATGACGATTACTTTTAGGGATTATCAATCCTTTTTCTTTGTCAAAAGTTTTTTTTAAAACCATGGTGGCTTTATAGCTGCCTCAAATTGCAAAAGACGATACCTGGCTATTATTTTAATAATTATTATTATAATAGAACATCTGTTCATATAATAGAATTGTAATTTTGAATTGCCCATGACAGATGGCTGACTTCTCAAGGTGAAAATTGTTTTATATTAAATCCTCGAAGATGCACAATTTGAAGTATGTGAAAGATATGCCATTAAAAATTTATTGAGTTTTCTAGTTTGGTACTTTTTTGTAGCGCTAGAGAGCCAAATTTTATATATAAAATGCGCATTTGAAGCTGAATCAATTGATGCAAGTCCCATGTTGATAACAGGTAAAACGGCAAAGTTATTCACATGTCTGGGTGTATCTTCTCAACTCGGACAGTGTATAGCTACCACTTTAAGAGACCCTTTGTCCATATTCAAAGCAGTTCGTTTGTTCTCACCTCACCTGGTAAATGCAATGAAACCAGAGACATCTGCTGTTGACCAACTCACTGCTATACCATTTGTCAAGACTTCTGTTATTGAAGAATTGAAGTCAGAGCTTCCTCTTTACATGGCTCATGCCAAAGACGTTGATAATAGTTTCTGTCCTTTAGTATGGTGGAAGCAGAAGTCTGACCATTTACCAGCTTGGTCAAAGGAAGCCAGAAGATATTCCTAATCCAACCATCATCAGCAAGTGTTGAAGATGTACTTTCTTTACTAAAATCTTTCAGTGAACGTCAAGTACAACAACTGTTCAATTTGTGTTCATAATGTATATTTTACGTTTGTAAGCTTTTTTCTGTATTTGTACCAGACATTTATTGAGAATAATAAATGGATAATTAGTGCAACCTGAGGGAATAAACTGGATTTTACTTGGGAAATGCTGAATAGAATAATTGTGAAATTTATGGGAATAATAGCCTCATCACTAATTGAAACTGAGATTACTACAAATTAAAGACTTATTTTTGGGGTGAATGACATAAAATGGACTACAGACATACATTGGTGAGAGTGCTAAAATGACTGAATTTGTCAAACAAGAAATTGCTTCTGGTTCTGAAACTTTCTGTTTGGACCTGTCATGTTCTTCTTCGGAATTCGAAGATGATAATAACAAATAATTACGATGATAGGCTGGATGGTGGAATACAACTATACCTTTATGAACCATTGGAAGATACTGTATCAAATGGCAGCAATGACAATGACAGATCTGAAGAAGAGAATCTCAAGATGCTTTCAAATTTGATCTGGTATGTTTCTCTGTACTGAGGTGTAGACAAAGCTGATCAGCTTGTATTATACAATGGATCTCACTTTTCCAAGAAATTGTGGAACCGATATTTTTGTAAATGCATACATCATGTACATAGAATCTACACCTGGTCATTGTCTATTGCATATGGACTTTTGGCTTGAGGTAGCTCAAGCTACCTCAAGCTGAACAGTCAACCATATGTTCAGTACCTGCCACACCCCCTCTCACACTAAGTGCTCGTCATTTTCTAGTCCCAATATAAAACGGGACTGTAAAGTATGCAGCAGGAGACTGTCCAGTCATTCACAATTCTTAAAATGACTCACTTCTCTATTAGGTAACAAAATGTATATTAATTAGAGTTTATATGTGTTTTTGGTTGTTTATGTTTGTGTTTTGTTATCAGAAACCTTCTAAGCAAACTAAAAGTGTCAATGCTGATAATCTCAATTCATCTGATTCCGACTGTGAACTACAACTACCAAAGGATAAAGTTGCAGCAGCATCTACCAAGACAAGACTAACCTAAACTATACTAAAGCATGGAAGCAGAAATACTCTTGAATGAATTATGACTGAAGCCTAAAAGGTATGGTGAGCATTGTCTGTAAGAACTATGGGCCTATAATAAAGCATGGAAGCAGAAATATTCTTGGATGGATTATGATTCAAGCCTAAGAGGTATGGTGTGCACTGTCTGTAAGAACTATGGGAAAGTGCCAGTGCAAGTCAGAGGTGCATGGGTGACATGGCCAGTGGACAACTGGGTGAAGGCTATACAACTCTGTTAACAAAAAAACACAAGAAGTCTGAATGGCATCTAGTGGCAGTAGAGAGAAGAACATTGAATCATTCAGCATGGCATTGTTGTGGACATAGTTGTTTAGTATTAAATGATATAACACTAATAAAAAAACTCAACTAAACTTATAACATACACTGATATACAAATATACAGTTCGAGACCAAACGATCAAACACATACCAGGTACCAGTATTTTTCTATAATATTCTCGTGTATATATCCGTAAACTACTCTGTGCACTACATCACTACACCACCAGAAACTAAAATTAATGATACAAATTATAAGTCTAACCGATCAGGCCAATGTACATGACAACCAGAGCGAGTTATCCGTATAGGGGCTGATGATATTGGGGTGGGGGATGAAGGTTGAGGACTCGGTGCAGGGGAAAGTGATTGGGTATGGGGTGCAGTTGTTAGATAATCACATGAGTCTAAATGTGCTGGCTTTAAAGGGTCGAGAGGAATAACGTTTTGTTGTCCGTTGACCTCTAGGGTAAAATGTTGGTCAGAGTGATTTAACACTTTATAAGGTCCATCATATGGAACCTGAAGTGGTTTTCGTATGGCATCATGTCTCACAAATACATGAGTACAAATGCTGAGGTGGTGACTAACATAAACTTTACAATAGGAATACTCCCCACATGTTCAAACCACTTTAAGTTTGAACATGGCAGTTTTCAGTTGAGAGACAAACTCTGCCAGGTTAGTCTGTGTTGTCTGCTCTGAAATGAAAAGTTCACCAGGAATTCTGTAACTGTAGGCGACTGTAGGCGCAGTACTATCAGGGACAGGAAAAGCTTCTGGCCAAAGAGTAAACTGATCAATGATCGTAATGAGGTAGGTATATCCTTGGGATGGTGGTAGAGGTCCTACAAGATCAAGGTCTACTTGCTTAAATCAGTTATCGGGGGTAGCAAAAGTTGAGAGCGGATTGATGGTGTGATGATGGATTTTAGATCTTTGACACTGAATACAGGATCTGGCCCACTCAGAGTTGATGTTGGGCAGGTAAAACGAGAAGTGATGAGCTGCTGACTGGCTCTAACTCCAGGATGTGAGAGCGACTGTAAAGAGTCAAAAACCTGTCGGTATGATAATGGAACAATTGGATGAGGTATCCCAGTAGACAATTGATTTTACCATTGGACATAGGAATAGGACAAGCTTTGAGAGTTAGTGATGATAAAGAAGTCTGCAGTTTGAGAATATCAGGGTCTTGCTGTTGAGCTGTATCCATCTGTTTAAAATCCATGATAGGTGGGTTTTCTTCCAGTATAGCATCAACTGGATCCACTAGGAGAAAGTTGGAATATACTGCATCCTTTTTTGTTCATGTTTGGTCAATGATTATTCAGCTATCATGATACACTTGTCACTTATTATAGTTGTAAATATCATTCACGTGTCAGTTAGCAGTATGGGGCACAATATCCTTCACCTATAATGTACAAAATAGGTCACATATTCTGATGCTATCCTACTCTCATTAGTGATGACCTATGAGGGACATATCCTGAACCCATTCTACTCTCATCATTGATAACCAATGAAGCATTTAATTACTTGTTGGTTCTAGTCAAATAAGTTAAACATCTTTAATATTAACAATAAAAGTAAACTGTATAACAATAACTACATAAAGTTACTCAAAACAACTCAAACCCATGTGGGCAAAATGTCAGTTGGTTTTTCTCTCAATGAATAAGGACCAGTTATTCATTCTTTCATTTATCTCTTTGATTGTGCTGACTTGTTTTTATTAATAGCACCATCAAGTAATTTAATAAATTTGTTTGTATCTGCTGATCTCCATGAAAGAGGCCTAACGATGAGTTTGTCTTCTTCTGCATCACTCTTTTCACTTGACATAAGTTCAAATTTTAAACAATCCATCCACTTTTCTCTTTGAATTTGATCTCTAAATTGGAGTTTAAGGAAGGCTGCTTTTTTTCCTCAAGTTTCTATTGAATAAGATAAAATGGTGTGAATATTTACTCAGTATTTTCAACCATTATAATATGTCACAATGTAATACCCTTATAGTAGTGTTGTTCTAGTAGATAGCACTAGTAATATACTGTATAATAGCATTTTGTTTTGTTTGTTGATATATTCACTGTCTTTAAAAGAACTATTGACAAGTACATGTATCATGTATTTGTGTATATACACTAATTATTACTTTAGTGTTGTCTAAATATTTCAGTATAGTGTATTACAGTTCTATACATTGTACTACAACAAATTAAGTACAGTATATAGTTCTAATACTTATAACAATATATGGCTAGGTATTATAACAATGAAGAATTTGTCATAGCTAGCTTAGGGAAGTCCTTTGATGTTAACATACTCTGTTTTTGTGTTTATGTCTTCTTCTTCGTGTTGCATTGACTTTAGCTTTACCCCTTTTGGCTGCTGAAGCACTTCACAGTTGGATCTGTAGAAGCGGTATGCAGCACCTACAAAATACAATGAAAACTTAAGTTTTTCAAGTAGAAACTTACCTCTGATATCATTTGTAGAAAACTCAGGGTTTAATGCCTTTACTTCTTTGACAAGAGTGTCCAGTACAATTTGATTGTCATTACTTTGGTAACTTTTGCTAAAAATATAATTGCAAAGTGTTAAATATACAGTAGAATGAAGCTTACCCATTTCCTATTTGCCATCCTTCAAAGTTTTCTTTTTCCGCAAAAAGCATTTTATAAACTCATCTAGTTTCTTGCTGTAATATTATACATGAACTTTAACAAGAAAATACATTGAAACTTACACGAACAGGCCTACGTATCTCATGTGACTTCTTATTTTTGTCCTCTTCAGCATTGGTAGACCTCTTTTCCAAAGAGCTCATCTTCCTTTTAATAGAAGATATTTCATTGTCTTGCATTTCAATCCGAGATAAAACAGTAGTCAGTAATTCAGAATTCCTCCTCAATTGATCTAAAATGTCACCATTCCTATCAGATAATTGTTTTCCTTCTGAAGACAGCTGCATTGATGGGATTTAATATGGTGTTTCACAAATGGGTAAAGTTTGGTGTTGATCTATTCTTCCTGTATTGATACCATTAATTTCTTGTAGGGTTACAAGTATTATATATACTTTTTTTGGAATGGTGTCCATGTTGTTCTTGACTTGTCAGCTCTGAAGAAGTGGCTATACTTTGGAGTTGTTCAATGTCACCTATATAAATATAATAAATCAAGTATAAGCACTTAACATGTAGAAGACAGTTTAACCTTGACGTATTTCATTAGAGTCTTGTTCAATAAACTGGGTTTGTTCAAAGAATTCTTGACTATTAGATGGTTCTAAACAAGGTAATATAGTTTGATGTTCATCTGTTTCTCCTGTATTAGAAATGTACTTATTATAATACATACAGTAATATATACAATGACCTTAAAGCATTTCTTTGCTAGTCTCATTTGAGTATTCTTGTAATGTAGGAATTTCAGGTGGTTCTAAATAGGTATGTAACATTGGTGAGTTTACATGCAATAATTCATTATTATTTCATGTATCTTATTACATGTATCCTTACATTTATACACTAAAAGACTTCAATAATCACCTTGAGATATTTCACTGTTTGTTTCTTTTTGTGCAGCCACCAATCTCAAATTCGGATTCTGTTTTTTATGTAATATTTGAGATGGTTGTAATCTTTTCCCTCTGATAACAGGAGTAACAGGAGTAACGACTACACTATTTCTTGTAACAGTTGTATTTTTATTGTGTCCTGAATAATATTAAAGAGAGTAACAGTTTGTGTAGGTGATGTAGAGGTGTTCAAATGTCAATAGTATCATATAATTACCACACACTTTTTTAAAAATATATTATAGGTACCAGACATGGGGTAATAGTAATAGTAATAGTATAAAGATTACATATCTTAAAGTAATAGTATTAGTAATAGTAATAGACAATCTAAAAGTCAAGATTATAGTAATAGTAATAGTAATAGATGGTCAAGTAATAGCATTAGTAATAGTAATAGACAGTCTAAAATTTAATGTAATAGTAATATTAATAGTAATAGATGGTCAAGTAATAGTATTAGTAATTGAATTATATACCCAGTAATGTGTCAGTCAAATGTTGGTTTAATTCTGTTTATTTGAAGCGTGACATTCTTTTCACTGCATCAATGCTTTTATCAAGTCAATGTACCCATTGGGTCAAATGTTGGTTTAATTGTGTTTATTTGAAGCGGGACTGCGTGAGTGCTGCGAGACATTGTTTTCATTTAATCTATATATGCAGCTGAAGCAACTTTATACCTACCTAATAATAATAATATAGTAATAGTAATAGAAGGATATGTCAAATAATAGTAATACTAATATATTACAATGACTTACATTGTACCGGTAACAGTAATAGTAATATTATTATTTCTAATGTAATAGTAATAGTAACATATTACATTGCAATGTAATTGACCCCATGTCTGAATTAGGTACACAATGTTACTTTACAGTAACAGCTGGGTTTACCATAATTGAGTGGTAGCAGTTTTCATCTTTTTAGAAGAGTGGCCTATTTTAGCGAGCAATGATTTCAGCCTTTTAGTGCTTGCCGGGTCATTATCAGAATCGGAAATAGTCTGCAAAACATATGTCTTGCCATTGAATCTCATGTTCAAGAATGGTGTGTTACTTCTTCCTCAGAATCGTCACTGAAGTAGCTTTCTAAACTTGAATCTGCCATTGTACAAATACGAAATCTCTCACTGACTTCACACTTTAGCCACGAGGTAGGCAGTAGGAGGGTATTAACAAGTAGGTATGGCACCCAATTTCACAAGATGGAATCGAGAAGGTTTACTTCACGGACTCCAGTTAAGAATGGACGTACATCATCACCATTTCTCATATTTTATCCTCACTGTGAAGATCATGTTGCTCTTAAAACATACAGGAAGCATAAAAGACTTTATTTCTGTGATGATAGTAAAAGATGGACTCAGCTGCATAAAACGAAACTAAAAGCCAGGATGAGTGCAACACAATAGGTAATATAAGATCTGTTAAATATGCTACATATTAATCCTCTCTTTAGATGAAGCACCTGAACTTCCTTCATTACCCATATATGTCAGTGATTATACACCTGATGACTCTTGTTTCAGTCCAGGTATATAGTTTATATGTGATAAATTCTTCAGTCTTCTTTAATTTCTGGTGTAGGGTTACCTTCCTTTGATGAATTGTCCTTTCATTCGACTGAATATTCAGAGAATAGTTGTGCTTTGGATGAACAAGTTTCAAGTAGGTTTCAAAACTAACGTCAACATTGTTTTGTCATATACCAGTAAAGGCATGCAATAACAATTATGTAAGATGGTTTGAATGTGATTATGCATCTATGTATATATTTTGCACAAACATTAATGTAGCTATCTTTGATCACAGGTGAGTACTGGGAAAATATTGAAGACATTAGCAACAATGAAGAGAAGATCACTGATCCACCGGAACAGCCTACAGCAGTTTCTGATTATTCAGATGAACAACTTAAGGCAACCACAGCATTAACTACTTGGATTATCTTATTTATTCTTCGCATGCAAGGGAAATATTATATACCTGATAATACCATCAATGAACTACTTCACTTTATGTCCTTAGTTTTCAAAAATATGGCAAGTTATTCTTCATTTAACTCTCTGTTAAGCTCAAACTTTCTAACTTCAATTTACACTGTGCAGAAAACTACAACTGGTCGACCATCCCAAAAGATTGTGTCATACTTAGTCTGTCCAGATCCAGATTGTTTTGCTATTCATTACCATAGTGAATGCTCTGTTACACAAGGAAACTGCAAATGTTCATCCAACCAATTTCCACGCCACCCAGTGAAACGATTCAGGGAACCATGTCATTTGTCTTTAGTCAAGTCAGTATACCTGGTGTCAGGCAAGCAGATCTACTATCCCTTGAAAGTATATTGTTATTACACTTTGAAGGAATATCTTCAACAAATGCTCTTGCGTCCTGTTTTTTTTGACTTATGTAGACATTGGGTTAATGATCAATGTATCCTGTACATAAATTAAGTGATGTTTATGATGGTGATGTCTGGAAACAGTACATGGATGTTAAAGACAATAAGACATTGAGTACAATAGCAGTAATGATGAATGTGGATTGGTTTAGGCCTTACAAACACCTAAATTATTCTGTTGGTGTAATATATCTGGCTATAATGAATTTACCTCGTGAACATCATTTTAAGAAAGAGAACATTTTACCAGCGGGAATGATACCTGGACCTAAGGAACCAAAACATGATATGAACTCATTTTCAGAACCAATTGTAACTGAGCTACTAAAACTTTAGGATGGTGTATCAATGACTGTATCTTCAGCAACTTCACAAACTGATATTCCTATTTGATGTGTGCTTTTATCTGTTGCCTGTGACCTTCCTGCTGCAAGAAAGGTTTCAGGTTTTTCGTCATACTCTGCTAGACTTAGATGTTCAAAATGCTATAAAGAGTTTCCAGGTACAGCTGGAAAATATGGACTACTCGGGTTTTGATAGATCAACATGGCCCTAGCGTACCAATGAACTACATCATCAAAATGTGCTGACTAGGAATATGTCAAAGTTTTATGATCTGTCAAGATCATATAACACACGGCTTTCAACAAAATGACAGAAAAAATTGATAGACAAATATACTGCCAGGAGCTTTCAATCGAAAGTGCTATACTGGGTTTCATACAGTTTCAACTTATTCAAGAAGTACGACATCGGTTGCCAGAGATCCCCAATGCGCTGTTGAAGCACCAGTCATTATACATGTTAGGGGATTGGGTTTGGGATGCACCAAAAAAGTGGCATCAGCAAGTGTGTCTTTGATTGTTTGAAAGGCTTCGATGGCATTAGCGTTCCAATTTAGTTGTTGAGTTTTGGTTTCAGTGGAAGGTAGGAGGTCGTTGAGTGGATGGAGAGTAGCAGCGCAGTTTGGAATAAATCTCTGATAAAAGTTCATTAGTCCCAAAAATTCCTGAACTTTGCATTGACATGTTGGCTGGGGGAAATCTCTGATAACAGCAACTTTGTCCTCCAATGGCTGAATTCCTTGCCTGGTAACTTTGTGTCTGAGAAAGTTAAGTTGAGAAACACCCAATTCGCATTTGTCTGGATTGCTAATTATACCATGTCCACTGAGACCTTGAAACACAGTTCAGAGATGCTCTTTGTGTTCTCCAGCATTGGCACTTGTGACTAACACATCGTCATTGTAAGCATAACAAATTGGAGGCCACGAAGGACCTGATCGATGAATCTTTGAAACGTCTGGGCGGAATAAAGAAGTCTGAAAGGCATGCGAACAAATTCAAATAATCCAAAAAGAGTTGCCACCTCAGTCTTAGGTATATCAGCTGGCTCAACTGGGATTTGGTGGTATGCTCTAACAAGATCGAGTTTAGAAAAGATAGTAGTACCATGGAAGGATACAGAGAAGTCTTGTATATGCGGGATTGGATAACGGTTGGGGATAGTGATATTGTTTAATGGTCGGTAATCACCATAACAGCGCTAGTCTCCAGGAGTCTTCTTGGGGACCATGTCCAAAGGAAAGGCCCAACTACTAGATGACGAATGAATGATACCCAATTGTAGCATGTATTCATATTCCTTTTGAGTAACATCAAACCATTCAGGCAACAATCTGTGAGTGGGTAAATGGACTGGTGGTCCTGTAGTAGTGATGTGTAATCACCTGTTGATTGTATAGCTTTAGATGAGAAGGAAAGTCATGTAACATGATGAGATACGGATTATGTACCTGCCTTGGTAAGAGCGAAAGGCTCACAGACGTTCTGTAGATACAACACCTTGGACAATCAGCTGAGTCACTGCATCTGAGAGTTTCCTGCGACCTACATCCACTATAAGTTCGTAATGAGGTAGAAAATCGGCTCAAAGTATTTAGCAATAACGAATATCCAACAAAATGTTCATCTAGTTCTAAATTAAGAATGAGGGAACAAGTACCGTTAGTCGTTATTGTAGTGTTGTCAACCGCTTGAAGAGACAGTCCAGTATGTTGATGTAAATGGTCTGTATGAGTAGGAGGTTCTATACTGACCTCTGCACCAGTATCAATGAGAGCTGTAATCCGTTAGAATGATGTGTGACATAAAATAGGCGACTAGGTTGTTGTTGGCCAGCAGTATCAGTCACCACTAGTCCCCAAGTAACTGCTGCATGCATCGTAATAACTGGGTAGGTTTCCTCCTGTATTGAATAACTGCTGTAACCTGCATTGCTCAGAAGCAGCTGTGCGTTTAATGAGCTGTTCCTTCAGCTTTACATAAGGATCAGTGTGATGTCTCTAACTTCCACAGTGAATTCAGGGGATAAGGAAGCAACAATATAGTCATACTTGGTCTTCTGAGCTGAGATGCCTCCTGTGGCAAATTGTGTCTCAACCTGGGCAGACCATATCTCTGGATGTAAAGGCCAAAATGGAGGTAGTTTGAGAGATAGGAATAAACAGTTCAGAGAGTTCAATACAGTTTGAGACGGAACGATCAGACACACGCCAGGTATCAGTATTTTTCTAGAATATTCCCTTGTATATATCTATAAAGTACTCTGTACACTACAGTTGTAACAGGCAGTGAGGAAAGAAAGAAGCATAACTATGAACTGATGAAGATACCCACCCATTTCTGTCTATCTTAGTCAAGGATTACATCCCCCACACCACTGTAATAGTGAAATGACAACAACCAAAACTCCTTACAAAAACAAGATCAGAGCATTTCAGGCCCATACACAGGGTTCTGAAAAGGGGGGTAACAAATCTCTAATGGGGGTCTGGGGGTCCTCCCCCAGAAAATGTTTTCAAAGTAGGTGCTTAGAGAGCAATTCTAATGCATTTTGAAGTATAAATTAAGAGGGCACATAATAACATAATTTGCAACAGAGTCATCATGCTTAAATATAAAAACTTATGTTAACATTATAATTTGAGCATATTAGAAATAGAAAATACTAATCATTTGTAATATCAAACTTGCTTCTTGTAGTCTTCTAGAATGCTTATTACAGAATATCCGACAATCATTATCTATATTAATGTCTGTGGCTCTTAGCCTTTGCTCCATTTGGGAACATCTTAAGTAATTGTTCAATTGCCTCAAAGCGGATGCTGATCTTTCATAAAGGGATCTTTCAATGTTGCAGGTCAATTTTCTTTTGAAACTTGCAGACACTTAGACTTCCACCGAGAAAACTCTTCATCTAATATTTCAGAATTTTGGAAGATCATCTGAATAGAAATGAATTGCTTCTTGCAAATTTTTTCATGTGAAGCTGCTTGTTTACTATGAGCATTGAATCTTGAGGTAATAAGGCAGTCAAGAAATGGAATTGTTAGTGTCTTTTTTGTAGTAATTTTCAATAGAGGTAAATTATGAGTTTAGCCAATTCTGTTGGTGCTACTATCTCGTGGCATTGAAACTGTTATCCTGAAGCTTCAGCAATTCGTTTACTATGATCAAAAATTTGTTGGGAAAAAGAATCTACATTTTTCCTTATGGTCTTCAGTTCATCACAACATTCCATAGCAGTGGAAACACCTCCAACAATATCCATCTCTACACCTTGAATTTTCACTATGGTTTCCTTCAGATACATCAAAGAATGAGAGATTGTAGTCATACAATATATAAATTCAAATGACTCTAAACATTTCATGTGTGCCAAGGCATTTTTCTTGTCCATCCATCTTTGTATTGTGGGAAGTTACCTCCTCCATAAGTGATAATCTCACACATTTTTACTATGAAGGGATGTGCTTGAGTAAAAAGCATTCCCAACCATCAATATTTTCAACCCAATGGGCAACACACACATTAAGCAGTGGATTTCTTGAGGTGTTATGTGTCATTTCTGAAGCAATAGCTTTCAACAGACCTTCTCTTTTAGTTGAGTACTTCACCCACTATCATAGCCCTGTCCACGCAAGTCACTCAGGGACAATCCCAGATTTTGCACTTGATAATTGCATCTGCGATATCTACAGTTCTCACCCTCTTCAATTTAATAAAAGATTCAAAATCTTCTTGAATATGGTTTTCACTATCAACAAAGTGAACACATATAGGCAAGTGTTCAACATTATGAAGCTGACTTCATCTACTAAAACAGAATAAAAGCGGGTGTTTTTAATCTCAGAGACAATATTAGCTAGAATTATATCATGACCAATGACATTGATTATCTCATTCTGACTCCTAGAGGAAAGGTAAGTAGCATTTTTTGCTTCAGCAATTGTGAGGTGTTTCTTTAAAATCTCATCATTCTCAGCAAATACTTTAAGCAATGTCAAAAAATTTCCAGGATTGTTTGGAAGGATAACATTTTCAACATCACCACAGAAAGGTAAGCCCTGCTTGCCAAGATATAATATAGCCCGCACAATATGATGCAAAATGTGTTTATTCTCATTGAGTTGCTTCTGAAGAGTGCTGTTGCTCATAATGTCAGTCTGTGATGTGGGATTTTCAACTGCTGATTTCAAGATATCAGCATCTCTAACACAATCATGATGATAATGAAGGGAAGTGCATTTGCTTAGGACATTACTAATTTTAATCCAATTAGAGTAAGCCCTGTTTACCAGTAACCTTTTGTCCTTTCTTTTGTTTATGCACAGAAGAAGAGAACATGGCCTGCAAAATAGACCATCAACTTAGGACTGTAACATAGCCATGGCTATTTGTCAAGCCAAGTAGGGTTCTACGATTACTTCCTTTGCTATAAGTACATGGTAAAATAATTGGTGGCGGGACATGGTTAAAAAGTAATGAATACTTTTCATCATTGGATAGACTAGTGACAGTATGACATAAAAGTATCAACTTGGATGGCTCAAGTATGTTTCCAATATCATTGAATTGTGGTGGCTCAAGTGGTGGTGCTTGAGATGTAATGTTTGAAAAATATTGGAACAACTACTAGTTTCTGATAAGCATTCTTCTGTAGTATTGACAACTTCAGAGTGAGACTGTACTGAATCTTGACTTAAAGGCTCGCTTAAAGATGAATCAACATCTGCTCCACCACTTGTATCTAAAACTACAATTAGAAAAGTAGATAAATAGGTACTTTTTTATGATCATGCTTTTACCTGAGTCATGATCTTCTTCCAAAACTTTTATTTTGGAGAAAAAGCTCTGATGTCATGTTCCTTTGAGTTTCTACTTCTTTTCATAACTTTAGTTTACTAGCAAAGAGTATAGGCAGGTGCAATTGTGATCATGTGCACTTAGTAAAACATGTCAGACACATGACTCATTAGCAATTTAACACCATTGAAAGCTTTGCTTTGTCATCCTCTGATAAAAGCAAAACAAATATGAATATTTAGTTATTAAGCTCAAAAGGGGGTGGCATGTCACCCCCTATCACCCCCCCCCCTGTGTACGGGCCTCCATTTGTTCTGTTAATTAAGTACAAGATTACTACATCATAAATATATACATCAATCAATTATAACATAAACAGTAAATGAATATTTTACATAATCTCCTCCTCACAGAAACTCATCCTGAGCTAGTCGAAACCATAATATTGTGGATGCCTGCGTACTCTTTGAGGACACCAAGAGAGCATTGTGGTTATTGGACTATGAACAGGTGTTGAGTCATCTTCCTCAACAAAGTGACAAAGGCAGGAGTTTCCCAATCCACTGGACTAATTTGGCTTATTGGAGCACTATGTTTGTAAGGGGAGAGTGATCTGCACTTATTTGATATGAACAGATTTGTAATGACCATCATCATGTTTTGAATGAACTGTAGTAGAATTCGGAGACATCTTGTGTACTATTCAACCAACTTACTCATTTGGGTTGGAGTTTGGATGCACGTGGATTAGCTAACCAACATACATGGTCATTCTCTTGCTATGGACTCTATATTTCGCTTTCTTATCATAACATTTCTTCTGGCTGTGTCCAGCCATAGACTAAATTTGCATCTGGAATGTCATACATTTCTGCTAGCTTTTGTCTCAGCTGGAACTTGTAAAATTACAGTATACATTTACTTGACTTGTGCATTGAGGTATGGTATGCAATAAAAGAAGTGGTAGTCACTTTTCCCATGTACTTTCCTGTTCATAATATATTCGCAACATCTGAACAAACTAACAGTTAGCTCTCTCTACCATACCATCTCCTTTTGGGTTGTAAAGTATTCTATGTGAATTTCCAAAGCTCTACAAGTACCCCTGAGAATAGTATTCTCAAAAATGGGCCTTTGTCAGAATGCTGGATTCTAGGTAAACTGTAAACAGAGAATATTTTCACAAGGTGACAAACAATAGTGTCTGCTGTTTGATCTTTGAGAGGTATATATGTTACAGTACAATTGTGAAACTAGGGATTTCGCAAAATCCCTAAAACTTTCAGTAAATTCGTGAAATGACTGTTTTACTTAGGGATTTCATGAATTCACTAAAATCTCTAGGGATTTCATGTAATTACTGAAAAAATACTGTTTTATTTAACAACTTCACTAGATGCATATTAGGAAGATTGTGAAATAACATAGTGAGGCACACAAAATGTTTTTTTTATAGTTTATTTTTAGTTTATTTATTTATAATAGTGACTAGTGTTATAAAATTTTAATAATTATGATTTAAAGTTTTTTCTGATAAGATTTTTAATAGTTTGATGTATCCTTTTATCACAATTTGCATTGATGATTTTTTCATTTGGCTTTATGCTTCCTTTTATATTTTCTAAGGAATGGATTATAAATATCTTTGATGTGTACTTACTCCCAACGCTGCAAGCATAATTGTAACATATATTGCATCAAGCTTTTTTGTGAAATAATTTTGTACTACAAGAAGATAAGAATTAGCATTCTCTGAAGTGGGGACTTTTAAAATATCTGTAGCAAATATGTAGTCATTGATGTTTGGGAGAGATACATGTGAAGTTTTATGTATTGCATACAGTGATTGTGCCATTGATACGCATCATCTGTCAAGGCTTTCCAAATGGAGTGTTGACAAGGGGATAAGGAAGGGGTAAGCCGTTTTTATTAGATCTTTGGGATGTTTTGGAATAATGAAAATGTCCTTTGCCATGCCAATCCAATATGTCATTCAGCATACTCTTGTAAGTTTCAAAATGTTGATAGCCTACCAAACGAGTATCATGACAATGCTGTATGTCATACGACTATAACAAAGGATGGACAACCACCAGCATTTTAGGATGATGGTACCCAGGTCAAGGTCTACTTCTATATTAGTGTTGTTTTAGTTAACTATAACTAATATTAAAACGTTTTTAGTAGAGAGTAAAAAATTTAGTTATAGTTCTATAACTAAAACTATAACTAGTATTTTTTTGAAATGTTACTATAACTATAACTAGAGTAATAAATCATTTTTCGGATGTCACATATGTTCAGACACTGTTTGAATGCTAACAGTGACTGATCAAAGCACCTGGCATCTTAAATGAAGCTAAAGAACTGTACTTTTATTATTCCAATATTCATGAGCTTCAGAGTCTCCACGCTTGAGTAGTGGCACTTCAAACATCGCTTGCTGACATTTTGGAATATTGGACAGAAGACTGTATTTTTGTAAGCTGAAAAATTCTATCTAGATAGTTTACAAGTACAGTCCAACATGACAACATTCAAGCACTAATCATCGCTCTGCAGAATGATGCAGTTGTCCATTGAAATCTTTATCCTTCAAAAAGTATGGATAAGCTAAAAGTGCTTACCTCAAGTGCTGTATAATCGGATACACCCATTATTAAAACAGTATCGGAGTGATGGAATAGCATCAGTGTTTTATTACTAAAAAAACTGAGACTTCACATTCAGAAGTCATTATATCAATTTTAGAGTGCATTTCCAATGAAATACTTGTGCACTCTACATGGAATCAAGTGTCACACCTTTCACAAGCCACCAAATCTTTATTGAAGTTGGTGTCACAAGCTGGACAAACTGTATCACTTCTGGCACTAAGAGCAGGAGATAAAGAGCCATCTAGTACATTATCATCATGCTCAGGAGACTCTCTAGTTCCTACATTAATTCCAGATCCTGTTCGACCATTAGTACCTATACGTTAATATTCAGTAAAATAGTACATGTATATCAGTGCCTTCGGCACTATCACTGATATGCCTGGGGGTAAGTGAGAGTAAAACTGTACCATAATACCTGAAATTTAAAATTTTGAAAGAGAACAACGTTTCTGTTTTTTTTCTATACACTACATCCTCACCAAACGCTGTCCTGAGTGGGGTCAAATAACGTTTATTTTTTAATCAGAATCAGAATCATCAATACATTGAGCAAACTGCTCCATACAAATAAGACTACATGTATCAAAATCAAAGTAATTGGTATACAAATTAGGAAAATCATATATGATTGCCTTGTGAAGTTCATAGTCCAAGTTCTTGAGATAATCACGAGATGTAATGAACATTGTAGGATGTGTGTCAGTAAGATGCCTGAATATAGCTTCCTTCTGAGCAGATCCAGCTTTGTCAGCTAAGGCTTCAGGAGTGAAGTTAGCAACAAATAGAATCAAACACCCAAGTTGAACCTTTTACTTTAACATAGGTGGGTCCAGTAGAAACTACATTTCTCAGACACTGCAACTGCTCTTGAAATCCAGGAGATCCAGACATTAACACAGGGTCATCAATGATCACAATAGGTTCATTGTCATAACCATCATACCACTTAGACAGGCCAGATACTTTGCAATAGTAATCAAGTTCTGGATTGAACTTCTTAAGATCGAACCACTTAAAGATGTAAGTAGATTTACCAATACCAGGTGGGCCATAAATATACATTGTAGATGTCTTCCCTCTCTGTGTGGTCTATACTGCATAGGTTTATTAATTGCAAAGTGCATTGTGGGCATTTGGTGAATTATTTGGGACTTGCGGAGCCCTTTCTTCACTAGATCCAGGACTTCCTGAGTTTGGACGATTGGGGTTGCTGATCCAGTAGGCTTTCTGGCTAGTGCTGAATTAAAGAAGTCCCTGACTTTCCCTCTGCAGGCTGGCGATACTCTACGAGTATGGCCCTTTTTCCTTTAGATAATTTAGATAATTTGTTCTTGCTTGGTGGATGCTCTTCATTTCTTTGCACAGCCTGAGTGGTCTCACCCAATTCGGAGTGTTCTCATCGTAGTTGGGTAGGTGGGCTGCTATCACACTTGTCCTCTTCAGAATCTTCAATTGTATGTACAGGTGGCTGTGGGGCTAGCCTCTTAGATACTTGCATTTGCCTTCACTGTCCTGACATATTTGGGAAGCCAGTCCATACACCAGGATGGGGCAAAGTCTTTCCCGTAAGTCTCCAAAATGCTGGTCCTACAAGTGTTGTACAGAAGTGAACAGACTGAGTTCCTGAGCTGTTTTCTAATGGGTATGGTGAGGTCAGTAAAGAGAGCTGTTGCATCCCATCGGAGTCCTTCAAAAGTGATGGACATTTTAAAGAGGACATTGTAGATGATATTGACTCGAAACACATCCTGGGCATATTGAAGAGAATTGAGGATGTAAAAGCAGTTCCACTCTGTGGCATCTCTGAATAGAGAGTAAGAGGGTTTGAAGAATCCGTTTGACCTGATTCTGTGTCTCCCGCACTATAGGAGGAGATTCCATATTGGGGGTTAGGGTTGCTAATGCAGAGCAAGTTTCCTGAAGAATTTGTCTTGACCTCCGGGAATAGACCCTGGATGGACTGCAATGGTGACAGAAGCAGAATCATATATTATTTATCTTGACCAAGGGCAGATGTAGAGGTTCCAGGCTTGTCGAAGAGGTGTTGTTTCTGCAGCATCATGGTAAAAGATTTCTCCAAGACCAAAATAGCAGAAATATTATTGACCTTATACGTCTGGAACAAAGTGGCTGGGTTGATTCTCTCACCAAGGTTTTGAAGCTCAAATCTATATCTTCCCTCATGGAGGACGGCATTTGCTGCAAAAGAAGCTGCATATGTTCTGTCGTAAATGAACTCCTGAGTGAGAGTATGACTGCCAGGAAGAAATCTCCCTGCTGAGCTCCAAAGAAGCCAGCCAATCCTGCAGGGTCACCACTTGGGGCTGATCCATCCTTGGAGATGAGTTATGTGATCGACACTCGTCAGTTGCACTAGTTCCACGTGGATCCACAAGATGCATTAGTTCTAGATCCTGTTTGACCATTAGTACCTATACATTAATATTCAGTAAAATAGTACATGTATATGTCTTACTTGGAGGTGAGTTACATGATTGACACTCGTCAGTTGCACTAGTCCCACGCCCACGAGTTCCTACACTAGTTTCACATCCACGAGATGCATTAGTTGTAGACCCTGTTCGACCATTAGTACCTATACATTAATATTCAGTAAAATAGTACATGTATATGTCTTACTTACATGATTGACACTCGTCAGTTGCACTAGTCCCACGCCCACGAGTTCCTACACTAGTTTCACATCCACGAGATGCATTAGTTGTAGACCCTGTTCGACCATTAGTACCTATACATTAATATTCAGTAAAATAGTACATGTACATGTCTTACTTGGAGATGAGTTACATGATTGACACTCGTCATTTGCACTAGTTCCATGCCCATGAGTTCCTACACTAGTTCCACGTCCACGAGATGCATTAGTTTTAGACCCTGTTTGACCATTAGTACCTAGACATTAATATTCAGTAAAATAGTGCATGTAATATGTCTTATGTGGAGATGAGTTACATGATTGAGACTTGTCAGTTGTGCTAGTTATATCCTCATGAGTTCCTACACTAGTTCCACGCCCATGAGTTCCTACACTAGTTTCACATTGAGTAGTCCCTGTTCAACAAACATCCATTCTCAGTGAATATTTGGCATACTAATTGTGGTCTTTGCTTACTTAAAGACAAACTGTGTGATAGATGAGATCTTGTTTGATCAGTATCATCTTGCAGCGTGGACACCTGAGAACTTGGAGAGTGATCATGACTATGTAAAAGTTCTTCATGAAGAGCAATATTTTCATCAGCACCAGTTATTATTGTAGTAAGTGAGACATTTAAATTCACTGTAAATACCTTGACTGACAGTCCCACATTTTCGCTTTCTTCTCATTTCTAGCTTCTTTCTTTCTCTTTCCAATTTTCTCCTCTCCTTTTCATTCTCTTTCTCACACTTCATTGTCTCTTTCTCTTCTAAAGCTTTCGTAATTTCTGAGCAGGTAAGAACTCTTGCAGATGTCTTCTCATAATCAGTATTAAGAGGGTGAGACTTTAGAAAATTAAAAGTTTCTTCAGAATAGATCTGGATTGACTTGATGCTTCCCCAAGCAGAAGATTAGATGGTGGTGATGTCCTAGTTGAAGGTGAAGATTCAAGAGACGTCTCACCTAGAACTATCAGACTCATCAGACTATTCATATTTCTTGAGCCAGAGATTGTAATGCTCATCAGTAGTGATGTTATATCCTTCCTCATACCTTCTAATAAAATGGGCAATTTCTTCACTTGTGAATATGACAGGTGGTTTGGTTATATATAGTCTTGCGTCTGGAAGTGTAAAATTTACAAGGAGGGCTGTATAGAGGGATAAAGGCTAGTCCTGTTCTTTCAGTCAAGGAGATAGGATTATTAATATGAGGTGTGCTGTCAATCACTTCAATGGCATTACAGTCAAATGGATAAACATCTCTTATGCGGAAAGCAGACATAATGCATTGGTGTATGAGAGCCAGTAATATTGGAGGAGCTGACCATGCAGAGAGTATAACTGATATGAGGTCATGAAAATTTAACTATAATTATATATTAGCTCCGAAAAGAAATAATTTTTTAAATTATGAAAGTTAAATGTTTGTGAATGTACCAAAGTAAAGCTTTCGTTCAGCATTAATAGCAATAAATTCCTTGGCAATTTGTATAAAATCAGTTAATTGCTTGTGTATATGGAGTAGCATACAGTTGTTAAATCTCTGTTCAGTCATAGATGACTGCAAGTAAGTAAGAACATTTTGCAGTGGAGAAAATGACCTTTCAGCTGTAGTTGATGTTATAGTAATTGTTTTAAATACAATCTTAAATGACTGTGTACTTTACATAGCATTGATTTATAAACTTGTTGTGTGCCCACAGAGGTAACTTGTATAACACTAGGTCAAAACAAATCAGTACAAAGGGGAAGTTCTTTTCGCATGTGATCATTATTGATATCAGCAAGAAATTATAGCCATTTGAAAAAATTTGTAAACTTCACCATTTGCAGCCTTTAACAGAAATTTTCAAGGGATAGACTAGACCTAAGATTATACACCAAATAAATAATATTGGGTGAGCTCTGGCCCCCCTTCCAAAATATTGGGGGCTTTAGCCCCTTCAGCCCCCCCCCCCCTTTATATGCCTATGTAATGTTTGGTGCAGTACCATGCCTTACTAAATAATGGCATAAAGTCATACTCTGTCACGTATCTACCAGGATTCTTGGACATAAATCTCTGACATTCCTAATTCCAGTATCTCTTCAAAGGACCAAATATGCCTTTGTCAAATGGGTCGTATTGGGAGGTAAGCAGAACACTATCACCTTCTCCTCAGCTGCTCTTCTTACAAAGCTAGGATTGTAATGAGTAGAATGGCCATCAAGAAGAAGCAGAATTGGTCTTGACAATGGGGACTGGACAAGAAAATGGTTCAGGAAGATTTCAGAATCCATCCATCCTTTAGAACTTAAACCATACATAGTTCCTGGTACTTCAATTTTTTGTAAGATCTGAATTTAGAGATTTCTTTCCTAGAATAATTAGTGGTGGCAGGACTTGACCAGCTGGATTGAAACAGGCTAGTACAGTTGTCTCCTTTTTCTTTCCTGAAGTTACTGCTCGAGGATGTTTCTGCCCTCTAACAGCGATTACAGATGAAGAAGGAGTATGATCAAGTAAAAGACCAGATTCATCACAATTAAAATCTGTGATGGTTTATCTATTAAATCATTTTCTAATAGGGTTTGCTCTAAAGATCAAAGTGTCTGTTTATAATACCTGAATCGCTTGCTAAAAGACGTGCATATGACAGCTTTTCAACAGCTCTGAGAGTTATGGTAGGATGTCTTTTCTTGAATGACAACCACCACCCATTAGAAGAGTAACTTTCTTGCCTTTAGAAGATAAAACTTTTCTACTATTGCCAAACTTCTGTCTGAGTTTTAGCATATCCCATTCTTGCTGATTGACAGATAAAACTGACAAGTTCTTTCTCCTCCTCACTTGACAAGTACCGCTCAGGTCCACTATGAGCTCCAAATTTAACTTTAGCAGTGATGTGATCACTTAATGTTGATGTTGGAATGCTATACTGTTCTGCTGCATGTCTCACTGATGTTTCTTCTTGAACAGCCTCGCTCTGCATATTTGTTCTTCACAATATTCCTTATAAACAGGAGGTTTCGAAGGAATTGTGGTCAATGGAAGTGATCGTGGTGGTGGTGTTGTCGCTGATCTGAATGTCCAGTCTCGAAGCAGACAACTCATGTCATTCAGTTGAACCTGTAAAAATAATATTAAGTTAATGCTTCACTGTGTATTATCAATCTAAACACTACACCTCACCCAAACCAATAAACTATACACGTCAAAGTATTGACTTCCTGCCAGTTCTCTAGCCACTAGACTACGTTGTTTATACACTTCGCCCAATATTCTAATGAATGACAGAATATAAAGCACCTTGGGGAAAAACAGGGCCATGTGAATACAAAGAACTACCACTGTACTAGATCTCTGTTATACTCTGCTGTATACATTGTGTATTTCACTGTTATACATTATTTTGTATTCTATTGTATACACATGAAATACATGCTATGTATTACATATGTATTGGAACAGTTTACATACTAATGTATTCTTAAAGTGTTTTCCATGTTATATATCAGATGTATAGCCCCCCTAGTGAAATAGTCACCACTGTATATTCTATTGTATAACTTCCTTGACTTTTTTGAATTATTTTTGTAAATTATTGTATCATTATTTCACATGAAAAGATGATTGGATTAAAAAATAAATGAAAATAGAATATTCTATAAAAATACATAAATGAAAATTTGTACAAATAAGTGATAATATTGGCTACATAAATGATAATATGTGTAATATTGTGCTGATGTTTGTCACATACTGACTTAGCATATCATCCATGGTTTGATGTTTGCAGGGAAATCTGACTTTACTGGTGTGCCAATTACCCTTTTCTTCCTAGCAAATTTTGAGTTTGTAGCCCTTTCATCTAATCTATCCATGAGTTTGTTAAAAACCTGTGACCTCCATTCAGGTTGTCTTCGTTTCATGGATTCATCTTCAACAGCTTCCTCATCAGACATCATTGATGCTGTTACATTGGCCCAAAGGTGTTCTTCATCGTTTGTAACTTGTTTTGAACGTCTGTCCCAAATCTATAATACATCATTACAAATGCTACAAAACCATTAATACATCATACTTTTTGCTGTCTTGATCTATGTAGTCATTTTTCTTTTTCATTGTTTTTTGGTTGCCTTAGCAAAGAGCGCCTGTATTTGCTTAGAATTCCTGGTTATATAATTATAACAATTATAAAATATCACAATAAACTCCAAATTACCCTTAATTTGAGCTACAGTATAGCCATGTGATTCTAGTTTCTTTGCACAAGCAACAACAACATGTTTGTTATGCTCGCTGTCAATTCTATGAAAGTTAATGTAATTGGAGTTTCTTTTTAGCTGGTAAAGTGTTATGTACCTAATGCACCAAACTCTAAACAACAAACATATTAAGACACTGCTTGCATGCACACAATATATGCATTAATGTAAAATAATTACCGTAAACGTCAAAATTTTCGTGGTAGTTATATTTTTGCGGTTGAGTGACGTGACATCGCGATAATTAGACTCGCGAATAATTAGAGTAACTAAATTTATGGCACACTAATATTTCACCACATGCTAAGATGTTTTTTCTTCGATACATGAAAAGATTGGATACAACAAACGATGATCTCCCCCACTGAAGAGGCTCGCTTTCTTCCTGTATATCTTTGGCAGCTGTTGAGAGAGCAAACGAGGAAGTAAGAACTAAAAAAAAGAAGTCTAATAAACGTGGAGAGTATTCTGAAGAATCGAGAGCAAAGATTGCTCTTTATGCTGTTAGACACGGCATGCCTGGTGCAGTCAGGTACATTTCAAGAGAACTGAGGATCAACATTAATGAATCTACAATAAGGTCATTTAAGTCTGCTTACAAAGAAGAGCTAAAGTCACAAAGAATAAGGCATTTCACTGACAAGATTAAGGTTTTACCATACAAAAAACGTGGAAAACCACTGTTGCTTGGAGAGGACTTGGATAAAGTAGTGCAGAATTATTGAGAAAAGCTTAAAGAATGTGGAGGATGTGTATCCAGTGGAATTGTTGTAGATGCTGCTAGAGGAATTGTTCTTACCTATGATCGTTCAATTTTTAAAGAATTAGGTGGTCATATAGAACTGACAAAGTTTTGGGGCAGGTCACTGATCAAAAGAATGAAGTTTGTGAAACATAGAGCAACTACTGCTAAAAGTAAAATGATGATCAACAATGTAGAGGAATTGAAGATGGGCTTTTATAATGACTTGGTGTCAATAATTAAAATGATGGATATTCCATCATCACTGGTAATGAACTGGGATCAAACTGGTGTGAGGCTAGTGCCAGTTTCTGGCTGGATGATGGAGAAAGGAGGGTCAAAACGAGTAGAAATAGCAGGAACTAACAACAAAGAACAAATAACACTTGTTCTTTGTGGGACAATGACTGGTGACTTCCTACCACCACAAGTTATTTACAAAGGAACAACTCCTCGATGTCAACCAAAATACAGTTTCTCCTGCGAACGGAACATTACTCATTCACCAAAGAGGTGGTCTAATGAAGAAACCGTGAAGGAATACATTCAAGAAATCATCATTCCTTATGTAGAAAGTATTAGAGACCTTTCAAAATGTGATTCACTGTCAGTTTGCATTATTGATAACTTCAAAGGCCAGATTACACCTGATATTATAGCACTGTTGGAGGAAAAGGATATTTTTGTCTGCAAATTACCCCTGAACTCTACTGACATACTCCAACCAATGGATTTATTTGTAAATAAATTAGTGAAAGACTATTTGCGAAAAGAGTTTTCAAACTGGTATTCTAATGAAGTAAGTCAGCAGTTGAACAACAGTGAAGATTTGCAGCTACAACCAGTGAAACTGAGCTTGTCCTCACTTAAGACAATTGGTGCAAAATGGTTGGTTGGAATGGTAGACTATATCCAAGACAATCCTAAGATTGTTGTCAATGGATTTCGAATAAGTGGTATACTACAAGCACTAGATGAAGCATATGGTAATGAAAATGAGACGGAGATACTGATGAAGGCTTCGATGATGAGGACAAAGACGGTAGTGTTATACCTTCAAACAAAACTTTCACAGCTCCTTTAAATGGTAGCAGTTCATTTAGCCAGTAGCAACACGTTCAGCCAAAAGCATGAGGTACACACCAAACCAGTAGGCATGTCTGATTATACAGCACTTGGGGTATGCATTTTTAGCTTATCCATACTTTTTTGAAGGATAAAGATTTCAATGGACAACTGCATTATTCTGCAGAGCGATGATTAGTGCTTGAATGTTGTCATGTAGGACTATACTTGTAAACTATCTAGATAGAATTTTTCAACTCACAAAATCGGAAAGCCTTGTTTGAAGTGCCACTACTAGTACTCAAGCGTGGAGACTCTGAAGCTCATGAATATTGGAATAATAAAAGTACAGTTCTTTAGCTTTCATTTAAGATGCCTTTGATCAGTCACTGTTAGCATTTAAACACAGTGTCTGAATATATGTGATGTCCAAAAATTGATTTATTACTCTAAAATAAAATTAAAACTTTCCTTTGAACTATACTAATACTAAATTAAATAGCCTCAATTATATTAGTTATTTACCACATAGAATTTGTAAACATTTAGCATAATTATCATGTTACGTAGTGCATGCCTGAGTTGTTTGTGTATTTAACCTTCCATGCATGAGTTATTATACTTAAGCTTAACTAGAAAGCATGGCTACAGCTAGTTTATCAGCTGGTCCTGTTAGGCCAAGAGAAAGTGGAGTATGGCAATACTTCAAGTATCTTCCTGAAGAAAACAAAACTGTTTCCTTGATTTACAAAAGTGATGTTGCTCAATGTGGCTTCAGTTTTAAAGGAAAATTTTCTACTAACCTAAAACGTAATCTGCAGAAGAATCATCCAAGTGACTACAAGGAATTTGAAGAATCTAAGAAAGAAAAGACATGACAAAGCAAACAAAAAAGCTGTGACATTTTCCAAGAGTGGATTGTATAAGATCAGCCAGGCAGGATAATTGAAACTACCAGAAATTATTTCTGGTGGAACAATGTATGATCAGAATTCTGAGCAATACAAACTTATCACCAAGGAGTTGGCCATTTTGATAGGAGCAAGCAACATTCCACTTCATCTTGTTGAGCATTATCGTTTTAAACGTTTGTTCAAGCTCTCAATCAACGCTACAAAGTTCCTAGTCAAACAAGGTTTTTGTGGATACAAAAATGGCCATATCATCATATATATCAAAAGCTTGATCGATAAATCTTTGTACAGATATCTGGATAAAAAGGGGCATGACTACTGGTTTTTTGGGCATAACTGCCAATTTTGTTCGAAAATTTAACAAGTCAGTTAAGGCAACTGAGAAGCTGATTGAAAAAGCAGACTTAAAACTAATTTCAGACTGCCCAACTCATTGGAGTTCCAGTGACCTCATGATGTCTAGGCTTTTTAAGGTGAGAACTCACCTCACTTAAATACTTTATTGGCAGCAAAACAAAAAGGAAAAGATCAACAAAACAAAGGTATGTCCAGTTTTGAAATGGAACTTGACTGCTATATCACTACACCATCAGCACAACCCATGGAAGATGATCCTTTTGAGTTCTGGTTGCAGAATATGACTGTATTTCCAAACCTTTAAAATATCAGTCTTGACCTTCTTAGTGTACCGGCATCTTCAACTCCAATTGAGTGAGTTTTTTTCAGTTGGAGGAGAAGCAACGACTGGGAAGTGAAACCGCCTTTGTGACAATAACTTGGAACGAGAAATGCTTTTGAGAATGAATGATTTGTATTTACCATGATAATTTGCGACTTAATTTATCAGTATAAAATCTTCCTCATATAGTAATGTAGATTTAACTATCAAGTGCATGTGCATAAATCATCATTGAATAACTAACAACATAACGTCTAGTGTGCATCTATATGATCCAATATAACAATAAAGTAGAGGCTTGTAAAGCTGGTCAATCATGCATACAATTAACACTAAGGCCAGGTGCTAAAAAAGTGAATTAGTCCCATAATGTCTAATTCCAGAATGTCTAAGGAAATGTGGAAGTGTCCCAAAATGTCTAATGCTTTGATCAATTAGCATCAGAGTGTTTTTGACAGGTACTCTCTGGGATAAAAGGTAAGGTTGCCAGAACCCATTTCAAATATCAATCATGGAGTTTATTACAAATCAGAAAGGAGGACAATCACTACTATGGGATGGCTGCAGATTCACTCTAAATAGAAAACTAGACAATGAAACCTGCTACTGGAGATACCACAAGAGATCATGTGCTGCTAGAATCACTACACTTGGTACAGACATACTACAGCAAACAAATGGACACACCCATGCAGTCAACCCTGCAACTACTCAAGTGGAGGAGATAAAGAGCAAACTTAGAAAGAGAGCTAGAGAAGAGGTGATCCCTGTTCCAACTCTGTACAATGAGGCACTGGTAGAACTCAGCACATAGCCAGACTGCTCAGATGTTGCCCCAACTTTACCTACCTACTCTTCATTTAAATCATCCATGTACAGAAGTAGACGAAAGAGGCTCCCTCTACTCCCCAAAACAAGAGCTGAGATTGATCTGACTGGTGATTGGGTGAATACACTATCTGGGGAGAGATTTCTGCTCCAAAATGAGGGCTCTAGCAATCACATTTTGATCTTTTCTACAGATGCCATGCTCCATTTGCTTTGTGATCTTGATGTGATATATGTTGACGGAACATTCCAGGTCTACCCTAGCATGTTTATGCAACTTTTCATCATCAATGGATTTGTTCATGGCCAGCAGTTTCCTCTGATTTATGCATTGCTACCATCCAAGACCTGAGCAGATTACAACAGGATATTTACATACCTCAAGGAAGAGCTACAGAATCGAGGCCTGCAGATGAGTCCACAGAGTGTGATGGCTGATTTTGAGCTTGCAGTAATCCAATCTCCCGAGATGCAGTTGCCAGGTATTGAGATTCAATGATGCTACTTCTACTTCTCACAGTGTCTATGTATGAAGGTCCAGGCTCTCGGGATGGCTGATCTGTACAAAAATGATGCACCAGGAACTTCATCCATAAACCTGCTGCACTACCCTTTATTCCTCCAAGATTCGTTAGGATTGCTTGGACCATGGTTGAATCAGAAGCACCCCAGACCAGTGAGGCAGATGAATTCATCCGATACTTCAAATCTACACGGTTAGATGGACATTTTCCTGTGAGGACATGGAACTACTTCAATCACGATGGCCCATGCACAAACAACCACATTGAAGGCTGGTATATTCGCCTAAAGAATATGGCATGGAAAGCACATCCCATTCTCTTTGAGTTCATTGAAGTGATCCAGAAGGAGCAGGCCACCGCTGAAGTCACCATAGAGCAGTTATCAGGAGCTGGGAGAGTGAGAGCTAAGAAGAGCAAGGTGGTGAGACATGAGGAGACCATAAAGAAATTGATGGAAGAGTTCACAGGAGACATCAGAACATTAGAATCATTTTTATCTAGTTTAAGCCATTATGTAGTTTCTTTTGATTACTAACACTATGTTCTAACACTATGTTCTTTTGATAATTAACACTATGTTAACACTAAATTAACACTAGTTAGACATTTTGGGACACTTCCACATTTCCTTAGACATTATGGGATTAGACATTTTGGGACGAACCCAAAAAAGCACATGACTAGACAGTGTCATTATTTTATATGGTGGAAGACAGCCTGGACTGGAGATTATTCTTGATATCATGAGTCAAACTTGTAAAAAGAGAAAAGTAGTTAGATGTAGTCAAACACCAAGAATTGAAACATAATTTGTGAGTCAGCCTCAACTATCTCAATCCTCTGCTGATAATGATCATACTTGTGAATCAAATGATGCCATTCAAGAAGTTAAATAATTATAATACATCATTCTAGTCTGATATCTTCCGCTTATGCTGTAGATACTAGTCACTCTAATGGTTAAGAAGAACCACTTTCTGATTTTGACGAAGATAATATTTCTCGTGAGGAAACCTTGGAGAAAACTGGTACTACTTCTGAAGACATATGCACAGACGGATTCATCCCATGAGATCACTTCCCATGAGATCAACTCCCACAAAATCAACTCTTTTTTAATCAAACCAATTGAGATCAACTCCCTTTGAACAATTGGTAAATAGTGTCATACTCTCTTAACAATTGTCAGACTTATCTTCTAACATTTAGCTTCTTTGAGATTAACTTTAGCATATCTAAGTCTGGTCATAGCTTCACAAGTATAAAAGCTCTCTATTACAAGGACAGTTACATTTGCCAATTGTAAGTTAGTATGGCTGAATTTATTGAAACAAATAGAGGTGGAAAAGCCCTTCATTATGAAGGCTATATTTATACAAAGATGGTTGTGCTCTTGTCTAACTACAACATTTGACCCTTCTGGAGTAGCTCTACCAGTGCAGTCACTCTTATATTTTTTTGTATAAGTATTTCTTCGCAAGCCATCCCTTATCTTAGTATAAATATAGCCTTCATAATGAAGGGCTTTCCCACCTCTATTTGTTTCAATAAATTCAGCCATACTAACTTACAATTGGCAAATGTAACTGTCCTTGTAACAGAGAGCTTTTATACTTGAGAAGCTATGACCAGACTTAGATATGCTAAAGTTAATTGCTCAAAGAAGCTAAATATCAGAAGCTAAGTCTGACAATTGTTAAGAGAGTACGACACTATTTACCAATTGTTCAAAGGGAGTTAATCTCATGGGATTGATTAAAAAAGAGTTGATTTTGTGAGAGTTGATCTCGTGGGAATTAAAAAATCAGAAAGAATTTATCGGTCTAGAACCAACATACAAAGAAAGTATTTCCTTTCAATGGCTTCATTTATGCTCATCTAAATACAAGGCCCTATGTTTCTACTGTATAAAGGCAGCGCAGTTAAATGTTACGATAATGAGCACGAAAGCAGAGTCAGCATTTGTTTTAACTGGATACTGATTTTGGACAAGGGCAACAGTTCGATTCAAAGAGCACGAACTTTCTCTAGCGCACCTTGATGCTATCAAAGGCCGTCAATATAGCCAATCGACTTCTGTAAGTAGTTTACTTTCAAGTGAACTAAAAAGAAATCAAGAAACAAGAAGAAATAGTCTAATCAAGCAAGTTACCGCTTTAAAAGTTTTAATGAGACAAGGCCTGGCAGTATGGAACGATCACTCTGGAGGATCTAACCTAATGTTAATGTTAGAAATGGTACTGGATCAAGCGTTTTGGGTGACAACAAAGAGTATCAGTCCCCAGACATAGTTAATGAAATGATTAAGTTGATGGCACATAAAGGTTTTGAGGTCAGTGATTAGTAGCATACTTTATCAAACATGGTATTTTATTCTGGCTGAGACAAGAGACGTCAGCAATAGAGACCAGTTGGTCGTAACTATGCGTTGGGTTTCTGAAATGTATGAGATTAACGAAGATTTTTGTGGTTTACTTCAACTAGATGCAACAACTTCACATTGTATTTACACGATGCTTAGCCAATACTTCCTGTCTTTAGGTATATCTTTCGAGAACTGCAGAGGATAGGCCTATGATGGCACATCAAACTTTCAAGGCCATATTACTGGTGTTACCTAATGATTTCAAAGTGATAACCCAGCTGCTATTTCCACACAATGTCTGGCGCATTGTGTTAATTTATGTAGGAACATCAAGAGTATTAAGGAAGCTATAAACTTTTGTACAGAGCTCATTCAACTAATCAAATATTTGCCTAAAAGGGAAGTTGTTTTTGAGAAAATTTAAAGCCAACAAGATAATTCATCTTTATCCTGAATACACACTTTCTGTCCCACTAGATGGAAATGATTGTGAACCACAACACAGATTTAAGTCAGTGGAAGATATGTTTAGAAAGAAGTATTTTGATTTTATTGATAGTACTGTGGGTGGTGTTGAAAGAAGATTCATGCAACCCAAACATTCTTCTAGTTAGGAATATTGAGGCACTTTTACTTGATAGTGCCAATGGCAAACCAACAACACTCTCTAATGATTTTGTATCACTTTATACTAAGGATATAGATATGGAAAAGTTAAAACTACAGTTAAAGTTTCTCCCAGATGCTGTTAAAACAGTTACTCCTGATGGCATTCCTATTCATCAAGTAATCCCTGTTCAAACATTGTGTGATGTTTTAAACACTCAAAATTGTTTGAAGTCGTTAATGTCAGAAGTACACAAGCTTCTCAAGTTATATTTAATGATTCCAGTGACAACTGCCAGTTCTGAACAAAACTTTTCAGCACTTAAATACATCAAGACATACTTTAGAAACTCAATGACACAATCCAGACTGAATCACTGCATGCTTTTACATGTACACGAAGATAGAACTGATAGTATTGACACTAAGGACATTGCATCTGAAATTATTCAAAATTGCAGTACGAGTACTGCATATTTTGGATCTTTTTGATTATATTATATACAATAATATGTACATTAAAATTTTTGCTCCCCCAAAGTAAATATTGTTCCTACTCCACTGTGACGCTGTAGTGACACTCTGATTTATTCAATGCTCTGCTAGCATATACAATTACCTGAGGGCCCTGTTGAAGGATGGCACCCAAACCTGTGTCGCTAGAATCTGTATAAAGAGTAAATTGTGTCCTAAGATCTGGACAAGTTAAAACTTGATCATTACTGAAGCTTTCAGATTGTCAAAACAACGTTGACATTGTGTTGTCAATGTAAAAGTTACATTTTTGTCTGTTAAGCAATATAATGGTCTGCTAAGGTTGACATTGTGTTGTCAATGTAAAAGTTATATTTTTGTCTGTTAAGCAATATAATGGTCTGCTAAGGAGAGAGAACCCAACAATTCTGAACCAACACAAAACAAGTACTATAACTAACAGAACTGAACTACAAGCAGGAAATGAATGCTCTTATATACCATTAAAGCCATGCAAGTATAACTAGTTATGAGAAGTTATTACTGGTCCCTCCTCTGAATCACATGATTCTTTATTAAAAAAACATTGAGGATGTTGTCTGTTTGTAGTTGGTATCTTCTTTCATTAACGTAATGTATCACTGGTATAGGCGTTTGGTTAAGTGAGACTTCAATTTCAGCAAGGTAATTGTGACGCAATTGATTCTTGTGCCTTCTTACGCAACTTTTTCAATCTTTTACATGTATAAAAGTAACATTTCCAAGACATTCTACAACATTACTAGGTATCCATTTAACAGGACTCTCTTTTTGAAAAGTTGTATACATATACATGATCACCAACAACAAAATCTCATTTCTTAGTATATCTATTAAATGACTGCTTTGTTTCTCCTTTTTCTCTAAAAAACTTTAAAGTCCAACTGAGGTTGTAATAAATCAAAACAAGTGTTTAATTATCTGCCAAACATTAACTCTGAGGGAGACATGGCTATGGTACTATGAGGTATTATTGGATAGTTAAATAAGAAGCTACTATTTTAAGTCTACTGAAGCTACAGGTAAGTTTTTCTTTCCTTGAACCATTCTTTTAGCAAGGCCATTTGATTGAGGATGGTACAGTGCTCTCGATAAAGAAGAAATACCATTTAGCTTGAGAAACTCCTCAAATTCAAAACTTGTGAACCAGCTACCATTATCTGACACAATAGTTTGATGAATACTGAATCTAGCAAATGTGCTTCTTAATAACTGAATAATGGCAGCTGACATAGTTTAAGAGGTTTTAAATCAAGTGGACGTTAATAAACAAAATCATTGAGTTTATGAATTGACTCCCATGATCAATGCGTAGTCTATTCCACAGTCTACTCAGCTAAGACCATGGCTTCAAGGTACTAATGGTACATTCCTTGGTTATCTTAGAATTTAAAACATTCTTTTACCAATTTTTCTATCTATGAGTCCATCTCAGGCCACAAGATACATTCGTATGAAGCTTTTCATTTTGCTAATTCCTGGATGTCCTTGGTATAATTCCAATAATAACTGCTTACTCCCTGGTGGTGTTACCAAGACCATTGAGCCAACTAATATACAACTGTTTAAGGTTTATACCTCTGCCTTTCATCTCACAAATTGCTTCAGCTCTTCTGGACACATATTTGGCCAGCATTTTGTATATACTTGTAGATGCAAGATAAGGTTAGATCCTTGCTTCCCTGAGAATGTCTTAAGTACTGTGTTAGTCCTTTTCAGCTCTCATCCTGGGAACAATCTAGTCCAAGTTGATGATGAGAGAATAGCGACAGAGGGTCATTTGTCTAATTCCATAAGTACAGTGTCCCTTCAATGTAAACAGTCAATTGTATAGCATTATTGTCCTCACCTAAATGGTTTAACAAGAATTCAATAGGCTCCTCCTCTTTCTCAGAGAATTCCTTGATGGACTGAAACTTGTGGTCTCAAAATTTCCTTGGGGTAGTCCTGTCTGGTTTTGGGTGGTTTTGCAAACTCTTTAGATGTGGCCAACTTTACCACAGCTGAGGCACTTAACTTGCTTGAATCTGCATTTGTCTGGTTGGTGTCCTCCTCTCCCCCATTAGTGGTATATGTGATTTGCAGTTTGATGTAGTGCTGTGGCGTTGCAGTACCCTGTAATTCCAATGCATTTTTTTGGCAGTCTCTAAACTCACTGCTAGCTCCAAGGCTTTTTCAAAAGTAAGTGCTTTTTCTGAGAGGAGTCTTCTTTGAATGTGATTGTCATTGATGTTGATTTACCTGGTTTCCGTATTTGAATGTGAAACTTGTATCTCTGATCCATCTCCAACGGAGTGGGATTATGATACTCCTTGAGAACTTTTACTAGTTCCTATGACTGATAGGAACACAGACGTTTTTTTGGTAGCATCTTGAATGGCATCTGCGTCTAGGAAGTGACCAAGTCTTTAAGCTTTTGAGTTTCAGGTCAAATTTACCTACTTGTCATACCTGTGCTTGCATGTCATCCCAATGTGGTATTTCTGTAACCTTTTAAGGAGAGAGAACCCAACAATTCTGGACCAACACAAAACAAGAACCATAACTAACAGAACTGAACTACAAGCAGGAAATCTATGCTCTTATATACCATTAAAGCCATACAACTCTAACTAGTTATGAGAAGTCATTACACTACCTCCACTCTTTTATAGCTTCCACCTTTGAGGGGTCTGGTGTCATCCCTTTTGATGAGAAAGTGTGACCCAGAACTGTGTTAAAACCAACTTTACATTTCTCACCATGAAAAGTAAGTCCATATCACTTATATGTTCAAGTACTTGTCTTAGGTGTTCATTGTGTAAGTTGTCATCTGCTAAGAATATTAACATATCATCAATATATACCATGGCAAAATTTAGTCCACATAGGACTTGGTCTATAACTTGTTGGAAGGTACCTGGTGAGCCTGACAGACCAAGTGGTAGATGTTAAAATTCATATAATCTCATCCCAGGTCCGGGGAAAAGGCATTTTTATGTTGGCCTTACATCTTTATTGGTACTTGCCAAAACCCTTTCCAACATTCTAGCTTTGTGAATACTTGGGAATTACCAATTCTCTTGAACTTTGTCTGGCAATGGAACTAGATAAGATATTTTTCACAACACATTTGTTAAGTTTGTGGTAGTCTATGCAAATTCTCAACTCTGTATTCTTTTTTGAGACATATACACATGGTGCCAGCCAAGGGCTAGAGCTAACATGTAGAATTCCTTGCTGCAAGATTTATGATATCTGATGATCAAGTCATTTCTGATACTGGATTGGAACCCCAGCAAGGAGGAATACTTACAGACTTATCTTTGTCTGTGGTAATGTTGTGTTGGACAGTCTCTGTTTTTCCTAGAAGAGATGAAAACAAATCACTATAATCTGTATAGCACACTGTGGTATGTAGATATCAGGGCTTTTGCCAAAGTTAGATATAGGACATTCATTTGTATCATTATTATTGGGTACAAGTGTTAATATAACATAAGAATTTTCCCAGAGGGGTCGCTCTCAGTGAACTGTCCGACAAGATATGTCTGATTAAGCTTTTGGGACATTTTGCCACAATAAACCAACACCTTCAGCTCTGATGTCTTGGCTACTATCTTATGCTTGTGCAAAAAGTCAGTTCCTAAAATTACAGAAGCTATTAAAAGTTTTGACTAAGAATTTTGTGCTCAGTGCTCAATGCACCAATGTGTACAGGTAGAGAGACTGGCATTGTAAGATATATGCTGTCACATGAGGCAGTGATTACTGTTACAGGAACTGTGTTCAAAATAGGATATTTATGCAAACTATGTTCTCATTGATCAATGAAATTCTAGAACCTGAGTCTAATAATATATCATAGGATTTGTTGCCAATTTCTCCTTTCATTCTGGATAGCTGGGACAAACTAGTACCTGTTTGTGTGGTACTAACTAATGACATCTCACTTTGGGCAAGAGGTAGCTTTATTGTCAGTTGACCTCTCCCCCTTGAGTGTTCAACTGGGTGGGATTTTCTGGAGAATATCTTTTAATATGCCCCCTTTTTCTATATTGGTAGCAACGGATTCCTTGTTGATAATTGCATATTCTCCTAGTATGACCAAGCTGTTGGAAATTATAACAATGAATGTAGGAATGTTCATTCATTAATTTGTCTAGGAAGGCTTACTGTATCTTGCTTCTTCTTCCAGCTCGGGAATGGCCTGGCTCAGCAACTTCTTCAAGTTAAACAGCAGCTCCTTACAACAAGTCCTCTCAGTATTGATAGGCAGCAGTGCGTGATGTTGTAGCTGCATTTCCAAACTTGGCCAAACTAGCTTTGATTTTAAAAGTGATGCCTGTGACAACAACTACTGTTGAGTGTACCTTCAGGAGGATGAAGATAATAAAACAAGGCTTTGTAGCAGGATGGGTGAAAACACATTGGAACATACAATGCATATCTGCATCAAAGGCTCTGACCACCAATGCAATGACATTCAAGAGGCAGTGGTGGATCATTACAAAATGCAAATAGGAGCAGATTACTTTTGTGAAGCTTTTGGAAAAGTGTAGAAACTACAATTCCATAAATTTCAGAGGATTTAAATCCAAAGTTTACCTGGGAGCATGTCTCTAGATCCCCCTAGTAAGTATACATCCTCTCCAAAGTATACTATATAGATAAAATCCTGATTACAATCTCTCACTGTGATAGTATAGTCATAGCACTGGACAATTAATTCTCTCAACGTGTAACTGAATGCTGGAGAGGAGTGATGAGGAGTAACAGAGACCCATGTCACTTATACTGATGATAGCTAAGAACAAGATGGACTATATAGGATATTAGGAGATACTGTAGTAGTAACCATTTTTACTACTGCGACTAATCCACTTCACTGTAATAGTTAGTAGTGGTTGTGTACCAATAAAAAATATTAGTTAATAATTATTTAACTATGATTAAAGATGCACAATGGGTGCATGAATTCACCATATATGTGTATTATCAGTTCAAAAATAATTTGAGCCATGTGATGAACTTGTGTTCAGCATATACCAAAATGGCTTCTCAAGATTATTCATAAGAGAGCTTGTATAACCCAGATGCAACAGAATATCTAAAATGAAAGATATGTAATAGGTTTACTATGCTGTGTAGTTGGAGCATATAAAAAGCCTTATGATCCTGCTTGGGAGAAGTGTCTATGTTTAATTGTTGGTTGGAGTCAGTTGTAGGAAAAGCTTATTCAAACTGTTGTAGGAGTTAGCATATTACTTGCTACAATACACGAAGCTATGGTTAATGTATTTGAGTACATATTAGTAACTGAAATCTCAAAAAGCTAATCAACTGTAAGGATGTTCATGATTTTTCCTATAAAATTCGGGTTCTTAAAACATTGATGCGCACGTGCACGTAAGTGGGCGTATATAGCATACTGCGCATGCTCGCTATTGCACTATCCAACGTGTTTGTTTTACATTGTATTCTCTGACTTTCTGTCAGGTTATCCTTCTCCATCGTTTGGTAAGAGCTCTTGTATGTGTCATTTTCTATAGAAAGAAACTGCTAAACATGCGTTTATTTTATCCAGAGTGCACCTAGCTTGTTTTTGTCAAGCTTGAATTGGTAGGGTCAAAAGACTCATCCACACTCTGGTATATTGTGAAAGATGCCTCCCAAGTTTGATCCTAATGAGATATATGAAGGTATTTGGTTTGCATGCGTGTCTAACGAATACTGATAGTTTCAATTGCTCTAATGGTAATATGTTATCTTCGTTTAGTGTATCTGAGAGTTGTAGGAGGTGAAGTTGGAGCTACCTCTTCTCTAGCCCCCAAAATTGGACCTTTAGGATTGGTAAGTATATTTAGACAAAATGGAGGAGGGGATATGAAATGAATTGACAAACAAATGTAGGGAAGTAACATTAACTCTCTTTTCACCGTTTTTTAAGGCAAGGTTATGTAGTTTTATATTGTAGAGCCAAATTGTTCAAGTACTGCTTTTGCCTTTGAAGGAAGTGCATTTGGGATATAAATTATCAACATAGTCGTACTGGTATTTAATGGTATTTTTTCTGATTAAACAGACCACTGGTAGTTATCCTGTATTTAACAACATGTTTATTACTAAAGTGATACTTGTGTTCTGATTGTTTAGAGTCCAAAGAAAGTGGGCGACGATATTGCCAAGGCCACAGGAGACTGGAAGGGGTTAAGGATCACTGTTAAGTTGATTATTCAGAATCGCCAAGCTAAAGTAGAGGTAGTACCCAGTGCTGCTGCTCTCATTATAAAAGCTTTGAAAGAACCACCTCGTGATAGGAAGAAAACAAAGAACAGTGAGTTGCTTGCTATGTAAATTTGTGATCGTAGATTTATTTTTTGTAGTAAAACACAATGGCAACATTACAATGGAACAGGTCATTGAGATTGCCAGGACAATGAGACCACGCTCAATGGCTCGATATCTGCAAGGTAAAGGTGGATATGTGTAATGCATATGGTCATGTAGTGGGTAAAAAGATGATCAGGTTGCAAATGTCTTAATATCTTTAGGTACTGTTAAGGAAATACTTGGAACGTGTCAGAGTGTTGGATGTACTGTTGATGGAGCACATCCACATGATAAAGTGGACGACATCAATGATGGAACTCTTGTCATTCCAGTAAGTGCCAAAAATTCTACTAATCTAAAGTAATTACCTTTCTTATAGGATGAGTGACTGAAGGCTAAAGACTTGAAGAAACCAATATGTTTTTTTGAGGATCATTAAAATATGAAATTGTTAATAAAAACATATGATGTGATTACTGGTCCATTATAATATTGGGAATTGGTCACCAAAATAGGTGATTGTGGTTAACTTGGAATCACACCTGTAAAGATGAGTCGGTCGTATTTATTGAGGGTTATTTTGTATTGTGAGTCACTAATGAATCAAAGGAGAAGGTAATACAGCTTGTAGTTATTGTTTATGTGCAAATGTATTCCATTGACTTTGTAAAACCTTATGAAGATAATTGCGTGTGAGAAATCAATCAAAACATGATTAGTGAAAATGTACGCATGTTGTAAACATTCTAGAAAGTGATTTATGCAGTGAAAGGTGCTACAAAATCATATAGTTTTCTATATGAACTAAAATATAAGAGTCATTACAATAAAAATGATTAAATGCTGAAATTATTCTGAACAAAAATCAGGGTGTGTTATACAGTCAAATTAGAAGGAAGAGATGGTTATAGTTGTTGATGTTCAGCACATGTTCATTGACTCTAAAAGGTATGGAAAATATAAGTATAAAATAATTATGAATTAGCTTGGCAATTAAAATTCATAATGGCCCCACCATAAAGTGTCTAAGTCAAACTTCTTAGGTGCTATGGGTGGAGTCCAATAGTAAGCTCCATGTTAATAATTCAATTATTAATCTCATGAAGCGTGGTATAGTCTACAAAATTACTTCTATTATTATTAAAGGTCGTTATAATGTCACATAATGTTAGAACAATCCTGTTTAATAAGGCCATGAAGTCAGACAATGCAAAAATTACGTGACAGTTCACTTACATCTATTGTTTGTTGTTGTTTCTTATATGAGCAAAGTGAACTTGTGCTTCGTTCTTCTTGTTGACAGTGTTGTATAGCACTCGGAAATAATTCAAACTTGATACTATAAGTAGATACATAATTAGATCTTATTATTTACGCTTGTATAATTGTTACCTCTTGTATATGATCACTGGCATAATAGCAATGATAGGAAGCAGTATTATAACAGCATAGAAACATAATGATCTATACAGTGCTATGTCCTGTCCTAGCATCATTTCACCAAATCCAATTGTCAAAGGCCTTTAGACTTAATAGACTTTTTATCAAAAGGAACGATAGCTTACCAAATATGGCTGTATGGTAGTAAGAAGAGGAACCATGTCACAAGACTACCCCATATGGCTGTGTGAGTATACTATAAATATATAAAATCGAGAACAATTATGGAAGAACATAACACAGACTACATCTGTTACATTTAAGTATATAGTGGTATCAACAGTATGGAGCTATGTTCATGTTTCACAAATATAGTATATGAAGTCATATTGTTATGGCACGCAACATCATAACCTACTCCGTTTTGTTCCATGTAATGCAGATTTCACAACTCACGATAAAAATGTAGTGAGATCATAATCAATTACATTTTTCTATTCATATTATTTAGCCTTAGTAATAGACACAAACTTACATATGTCCAGTATTCTGATAAGAGTCCCGCTTGTAGACACACAGTTATTAAATTTGCCTACAAGAATCGAAGTGAGTATAATCACTTGTGATTATACAACTTACAGTGAACACAACATTACCAATGTAGATGAGCCCTGTGGTCTGCCCATTGCTTTGCGGGGATCCTAAGCAGAGAAACGACATAACCAATTAAAAGTAGAGATATGTGCAATGGAAATCATCTTACCACGGGAATCAATTGCTGCTATAGTACCATAGAAATTTATTAGAGAATGAATAACAGCTAAGACTATCCAAAGCCAGAATATCTAACAATATGTAAGACACACAACTTTAAAGGGTGGTATATTATGTATTACTGTATGTAGAGTAGTAAGCGAGCAGTTTCCCCTTTTTGATAAGCTAACCAGGGATCACTTTGTCAAAAGGAGGAGGGGCTAGTTTGTCAGTCTATACTGTATATTTGCCATTTGTAAAAAAATATCATGATTTTGGACTAGAAACCATTCCTATTCATAACAGTTACATAAATTTATGTAAATTGCTTCAATGAAGTTCTACTCCTTACATTTATCATAATATTTATGAACAGGCCAAATCCTATCCTCTCACGTGTATACACAAATATAGTTTAACATTGAGTACTATAGATAATAAACCTTTGTATTAAATATGTGTCCTTTAGTATACAATGAAGGATGTTTCTTTCTAGTGCTTGCCCTAACATCTTGTTCAAGTAAACCAAGAACAAAAGGAGGCATAGATGTGAAGACCTAAATGATAGAGACTTTAATGCAGACTATTCTTGTGCCATGCATGCACATACAATTACACATTGTTGTACATTGACGTGTTGAAATATGTGACTATGTTAATTGCTCACAACTTACAAGGTTATATAGTCCAAGTGTCCACTCTTCAAAAATGGGCTGTCCAGAAAAACCGTTATAAAATGCAAACCAAAACTGAAAAAACAAATAAAGCTCACTACACACAATGCAATTGTATGGTGGAAAAACTCAATTTTACTACTAGCAAATGTAAAATGATCATTTTTATATCAGATATTTTGCATTATTATTAAAATGAAGACTATGTGGTTTAATACATTGTCAGATTTATCCTTGCCAAATTTATCGGGTATACAGTAGCATGTCATTCTAGTACATAGGGTCACTATACCTCTATCATGTAGAGGGAGACATTCTTGTAGAAAGAGTATAGCACTAATTTAGTTTGTCTCTGATAATTCCATGCTCCATGAACTAGCAACAACTTGGACAAATACTGAAACTGTCACCAAATCATTACACATGTCATATTCATAAATTCCTTACTTGAGCTATTGAGTAATCAGAGGCCAAAGTTGCTTGTAGACCCTCTCTCCCAGAGATACCGACTCCAATATTAGCAGCCTTTTAAAGATATAATGAAATGTCATTACTATTTTGTGCATTCAGTGATACACAAAGCAATAGTATTCATAACAGGCTAGTACTCTTTAGTTATTATTAGCCATTATGATACTGAACTTCTCACAATCACTCACAATGTTATACCTGTATCATGCTGACATCATTAGCTCCATCTCCTATTGCTAATGTCACTTTTTTCACTTTTCTACGGACTAAATCAACCATCTCAGCTTTTTGAGCAGGTGAGACCCGACAGCAAATCACAGATTGACAGAGAAGAGCAAGCTCAAGAAAAAGATTAGCTATCTCATTTGATACAATTACGTAGTCAAGAGCCTTCAAAATGAGGATAAAAACAAGATGTAATAACTGTATATAATTAATCCATCTACTGTTAGGTCATTTTTCAGTCAGTATACCCTTTTATCCATCCACATACAAAAGAATATATACTGTCAAGTTACAGAACAATATATACAGATATTCATGTACAAAAGAACATGTTCTGTCAAATCACATGACAGTATATGTTGTAGATATCCATGTACAAATGAACATAATTGCTTGACAGTATACGTAGATGTGTGTTTGTTCATACCTTTCCATCAATTGCAATTGCAGTCTGTAACAAGAAAGAATAAGAAAGGGTATACTGAACAAAATTCATACATAATTTTAATTGTAAGCAATGTGGTAGTGAAGTGAATGATTGTTCTGTGTATATCTCTATACACACTAGAGAAAGGGAGCCCTTGGTGTGTGTAGTTTACCTCAATTTGTTTTGCATTGTTCTTGATTTCAAAGAGTTCTTGATTTAATTTAGCTTTAACGGTCTAGATGTATTAATACACAAAATATAAAGTACTTGTTTATAACTGCTATTTTAATTACTAAATGAGACATGTTTGGTTGAATGTAAATAGATTTAGTTCTTAATGTAAGTATCAATTCTCATTGGAGATGCATGCAAGTCAACATGGATATAGTAAACCATGATAAGGCAGAGTAGAATTATTTAAACGTAGTAAGTCAACATGTTCACATTGATATCTCTACAAACCATTAACGTAGAACACAAATACAATCAATGCAAAGATGTTAATAAATCCATTGTTTAAGGTACTGAAGACCAACCACATCATTAGTCTCTGCTACTAAGATTAGTCTCATATCACTTGTCACTTGCCGGGAGGAGAATGCTGAAAGGATAAGATAGATAGTGTATTGATGTGTATAATATCAAATATATTACATAATAAAACATGATAGAACACAATGCTGCACTGATATATACCTATATTGACTGCTGTCTCCATCTTGTCACCGGTCAATACCCACACTTTAATACCAGCTTGATGTAAATCATCTATTGTTTCAGGAACATACTAATGAGAATAACTTAAAGAGATGTTGTTGTTATGTCACTCACATCTTGTAGCTTATCTTCTACAGCAGTTGCTCCCAATAATAGAAGATCCTAACGAATTTAAATAGCATGTCTATGATTACAGATATAATAGGAATAATATTATAATGGTAGTTAATAATATTTGTGTACTCTTTTTTCTATACACATTCAGATATATAATAATACTCTGTTTACATTGAGAACGAACACTAACTCAGTCCTATAACTCTGGCTAAAAATGAGCTAGAGATACATGGTTTGCACCATTCAAAATGCCTTCAAGTTCAGAAATTTTATTAAAAATATACAGCACCAGTTATCTAGGAAAGTCATAACCAGAAATCTGATATGAAGAAGGGATTGTTTGCTTCTAAAACCAGATATATGTTAACTAGTATGTTATTTTAATACAGTGTTTAGGTCATGATACCTTTTCAATGAGATCAGCTACATATTCCAATCTTGCATTCTTCATTTCTGTACCTATTAATAGACTAGCCTCCAAATACTGTGCTTTCCAGAGCTTAAGAATATAACAACAATAATATGGAATATGGTTTTTGCAACAAGATGTAGTAACCTCCTACACTATAATACAATTAACAAAGCTACAGTTATGTTGTTAGTGAATTACAGAGCTACTGTAGTTGCCAAGTATATTATAGTAGAAGTATTTACAGATTTTATGGCAAAAAAAACACTTAATAAAGAGTCTTACAAACAGTGACATTATTACTACATGTTATGCTGATTAAGGAGTTATACCTCATAGTCTCTTTCAGATAGCGTCCTCTCTGCAATACACAGTGTACGTAAACCTACATGTGAAAAAGAACATACTATATATATATCAGCTCCATATATAGTGAGGTTATCTAGTCTTGATTGTAACAGAACGTTGACCATGTCACATGTACATGCAGCTAACTGAACTGAATAGTCAACACTTTAGACTCAATCCTTCAATTACTTTTATTGCATTTTAATCTAAATCTAGATATAGAGTTATTTTTAAGAGATTTAAAATTCTACTTACTCTGAGACACATTAATATAATATGATCAAAGATATAGTATGAAGTATATATTTACAATTTCACTTACCATCAAGTGAGAATTGAGTTACATGTTGTTCTGTTGTCTGTGTGTTGTCAGATTGATGATGTAATCGATCAAATATTACAACATCCTGAAAGCAAAAATAATCAATTTTATAATTTAACTATTTTAAATACAAAATGTAGTTATTGCATGTGTTAATGGTTTTAATGTAAACATTGAAAACCCAGGTATTTTTATATGGTTGGAAGCCTGCTTCTATAGTGGCATTCAAAAAAGTTTGGACACTCACATGTTACTCATTAAAAACTGTACCTAAGCTTATCTACTTACACTGTGCATAGTACTTAACAGTACATCTTACAGCTGCTCAGTTATGCCTATCAAAAGCTATTTACACAAGAGTTATTAGAGCAATGATTATAAACTCGTTTAAGGTCCTTGGCATATAATGGGTGGAGTTTACTTTTAAAAGAGGAAAGAGTTGAAGTGGGGAACAGCAAAATGGGAATACCTTTATTCAAATAGTCCTCAAATGAATTAGTGTCTGTATAACTAAGGACCATTCCTTCATTTACAGAAGAGCAAGTTAAATGTGTCGATGTATAGCTTGCATAGCCAAATTTAATTTCACCAACTTTAATTTTCAAAATTATAGATCAATCCAGCAATTATATTAAGTGTAAGACAATGATATAATAGATTGGGAATGCCAGATAATGATATAACAAATTAGGTGTGTCTGATAATGATATAACAAATTAGGTGTGTCTGATAATGACATAACCAAATTGGGAGTGTAAGATAACGATATAACAGATTGAGATTATTTAGTATTGAAACATTAAATTTCTGTAACACACTTAAGAGTGAAGTGTCAGTGGTCAATTCCCTACTTTAATTTTTTTTGTCCTTGATTTTGTATATAATAATAGAATGATACAATGAAAAGCAAGTTTATATAGATTTATATAACCATTAACCAAAGAATGCCCTGGCATGTGAAGTATGATTCATAGAACAATTGAACATCACATAACAAAGCCTTTGCCATCTGCATGTATTTTTAAGAACACAATTTAAAATATTTCATGCTAGTTTCTTAGCCAGGAATCAAAGATATTTAAATTCATAAATTAGGTATGATTTATTACTAAAATATAGCATTAGTATACCAAGGACATAACTATGTCTTAATGTTACTCTATAGTCTATGCTTATGGTAAAGAGGACATTAGAACCTTCATGAATACTGGTGTACTCACATTGAAGTATGAAGGACCTCAAATTCATTGTGTACCAGTGGTCAATATCCCACTTTAATTTTATTTGTCATCCTTGCTTTTCAATAATAGAATAAAACAATGAAATAGCACACATACACACACATAAGTGTATTAACTAGAGGATGGCCTGGCATGCAAAGTAAAATCTACCAGGATATCATGACAACTTGTACTATGGTATGCCTTAATTGACCAATCAGATTGCTCCATTTCCGGTCAATAAATAACTTATACACCTCTCAGAGAAGTATATAAGTTCTTATATACTCTTTTCTGAGGCAATGATTTACAAGGTTATAGTAAATATATATGGCTGAAATTGCTGTCTTAATTTTTCTACAAATCAGTAAATTTATTGTAACTAAGATTGTGAAAAAGTTAAAATGATAAGTAATAAATAGTCAGCATATTAAAGTTTACGTAGCTCAAGACTATTTGTATATAGAAAACAATGTTCCTAAAAGTGTGAAACAAACACAGTCCGAGATTTAACAAATGAACTTGATGAATGCTGAGTGGACTGATGGCTATGTACTATGGTATGCCTTAATTGACCAATCAGATTGCTCCATTTCCGGTCAATAAATAACTTATACACCTCTCAGAGAAGTATATAAGTTCTTATATACTCTTTTCTGAGGCAATGATTTACAAGGTTATAGTAAATATATATGGCTGAAATTGCTGTCTTAATTTTTCTACAAATCAGTAAATTTATTGTAACTAAGATTGTGAAAAAGTTAAAATGATAAGTAATAAATAGTCAGCATATTAAAGTTTACGTAGCTCAAGACTATTTGTATATAGAAAACAATGTTCCTAAAAGTGTGAAACAAACACAGTCCGAGATTTAACAAATGAACTTGATGAATGCTGAGTGGACTGATGGCAAATTTCGGTTTTAGTCTTGTATGGACTTCTACTCTAAGTAAGGGGACTGACCTTGTGAGGCTATTTCAGTGGTTTAAGTAAGTCAAGAAAACAAACCACAAAGTATGTGCCAACTAAATGCTTTTAAAAATAAAATTAATGTTCATTTCAAAGGCATTTAATTAAAAACAGTTAATTTACTACAATAATAGCATTTATATAGCAACAATGAGCGACATTATGATGTCCTTTCAGTCAGGAGTTCATAGTGAATCCTGACATATCAATGACATCATTTGATACCATAATTATTATTATAACAAATGCTAGAATAACATTATAACATGTTATGACGTGTTAGACATTAACACAAACCTTAATGGATACTAGTGGACTCACACTCAAGAATAGTGCACCTCAAATTCAAAACTAAAAGTAAACTTATAAATGGTAGTTAAAAGGTAATTAAACTAAAACTGATAATACAATCACCACACCACTACAAATGACATAAGAAGCCTACAAAGATTTCTTCAGAAATATTAAAGAGCATCATTGTATAAGTAATGATATATGTCATAGTGACTTGTCATAGCTTGACACAGTTTGATTTCAAACAACAGATAACTTACATTACAGGAAAAAGCAGCTGAATAGGTAGTTTGTTCCCACATACAAGCACTTGTACATGTACATGTAAACACAAGGATGAGGTGAGGACTAATGATGGGAATTTACCTAAGTAACTGATGAGTGCAGGCATTGTTCTTGTATGGCATGAATGCCTAGTAATGTTGAAAGTGGAACTGACACTCCTTTACAATTTACTACACATGACTTCATGAACAAAGCATGTTGGGTTATATCTGTTTCAGACATATATGGTATATATTAGCTTACATAATGTTTAAAGTGCACTTTAAATGTATTAAATATTGTAGCTAGTCTAGCATAAACAATAAAAATCATTTTAACATATATGGTCTATACAGATACTGGTACGACTTTTCCCAAATACCTTACAAATGTATTAAATATTTAAATGTATTAAATATTGCAGCTAGTCTAGCATAAACAATAAAAATCATTTTAACATATATGGTCTATACAGATGCTGGTACGACTTTTCCCAAATACCTTACAAATGTGAATATGACAATTGGAAAATTCCCAATCAAGGTAATAATTGAGCAATATCATCAACATTGCACTTATATATATATCACTTATTGCGTCTAAATTGATTTTTGTATGCATTATTACCACAGAACAAACTTATTAAAAAACGTTTCATTGATCATCTTTCAATAAATACACCTCATTACAAGAAAATATTTGTAAATGTTAAGTGAAGGCTTCAATGACTACAAATGAAGATATGAATGGTATGAGGATGCTGAAAAAATAAGCCATCATCTGCACTGTTACTGTTATTGTAGTCAAAACAGAAATAAATTAAAAATCAATTTGTTGTCATATACAATGGCAGTTAATGTGTTAGGTCTCATTTACTTTGAGAGATGTAGACAACAGTAGAAAAGACAATATGAAATGGACATACCACAGTATGAACCTATATACATGGCTCAAAACAATTATTGTATGATTTGCCCTAAGGATTCAATTTTTAACTGCCAAACATATTATGATACATTTCTTTTGTCATCAGCTACACATTAACTATAAACTCTCTAACTATCTATATGTACTTTCTATATAACACTAAAACAAGTACGCAATATTATGAACATATCACTGACCGCTCCTTTACAGAACAACTTGATCTCTCCAGATGGTGTTCTCACTATTACAGACATTCTTCTCCTAACACTAGACAACAATACATAACATAATACACTAAAATGTATTAAAAACTAACCTTGAGAAACTTAGGACATTTAACAGTCTGTATTCCTCTCTTTTACCCAACTATAATGGAAGAATATTCACAAGTAACAAACACAGTCAAAATATCTATGAATTGTGTATTATAACATGTTATTTAATTAAGTGGTATGCATGGGGTGATACATATTACATATGTAATAATATACATATTAAATACATAGTAAAGCAATTCAATGCATGTAAAATTTGGTATAGATCTCCTTACAAGATGCCTACCACTAACCATATTAATAGTAATGACATCATCATGTAGTGACTCATAGATTACACCTAACCTTTTAGCAGCATCAACAAGAGCCTCCTCATCTAAAATGTAATAACTAAATTAATGAAGTTATAAATTGAATAAATAATTATAAAAATAGTCATAATTATAAAATTATCACAATTATGTGTCCATAAATTGATATGAATACTGTCAATAACAGCAACAAATGCCATGTAACTTTTAAAAAATGATGACAAGAAATTGCAAGCGTTGAGTTCTTTTAATAGTTCTCCCACCATATAGTTACACAATTGAATCCATATACACTTATTGAAGTGTTGGTGGTAGTTATGACGATGAATGCATGTGTGTAGGTATAACAAATATAGACATTGCTGACCTGGAGAAGCAGCATAATAACATAATTGTCCATTAACCATTTCAGAAACCACTGAATGACATAATGCAAGCACTTGTAGAAAATGTATAACATCCGAATGCAAACTTGACTAAAAAGAGAGAGAATTAAGAATGGTAATCATGTACAATATGGTATATCAGTGTTGATATAATAGCATACTGTGTAGTAGTCATAATTCACTTACTTGTCCTTTATCTAAAACTTCAGACAATATCATGTCTGTATTATCATCACTGCCAGGGGAGTCCATTCTAAACAGACATTTTAATAGTCATAGTATATAAGCATATCAAATTCTACCTGTATAATTGGCCATTGATTGAACACTTTTTAAAGCTCATGATATTGTTAGTCAGTGTACCAGTCTTGTCACTGAAGATAAATTGAACCTAAAAATAGTGTTGCATTAATAATGAATGTATAAAATAAAATTATATCTTTATTAAGTGATATATATTCCCTTTTTACTGTCAAACATGCTTGGTAGTCCTTCAGTTGTTTTAGGCTATCTGGTATGTGTGTATATATACAGTTGTGTCCACTTACATCATTTTACTCTACTACCGGTATTAAAAATGATAAAGTCAAATTAAACTGCATGCATTAACAGGAAATATAAATGGTAACTAATGGAAATAATGAATTTCATTTGTCTTTCTGTGAGTACTAGATACCTAACTTGCTTTTCTGTGTTTGACCATTAGGATATAAACTCATAGTTACTTCAACCTCAGTGTACAACCTATACCTATACAGATGGTTTTGGATGGGTTAGCAAAATCAAGTAGGATATTTTGATGCTTCATATCACAGGTATGAGTTGATGTGGACATAGTTTACCTAAGGGATACCTTAACTGTAAGTGGGTATTGCTTTAAATAATACCTACCACATAATGTAAATATAATATTATATCAAACCAGCTAACAACAACAACATCTGTTTGGTCTTGTGCAAATTCTATGGAGATTACCTGACCGAGCTCTTCATTGAGGTTGGAATTCCGTGCTTGTGCTCTAGTGTCTGTCTTCTCATAATACATATCTAGGTCCTAATAAAGGGAATTAACTGTGTGTGATAACTAATTCAACAAGTACTGTATGTATAGAGGGACAAGTGAGGGATAAATACGTATTATATATGACATACAAAGAGTAAGTGCTTACCCAACTAATGAACAACCCTTGAAAGAGCTTTACTAACTGTGAAAAGAGAAGAGCAATGAGTGTACTATTCAAAGTGTATCCTGTGTGTTGTCTGCTAGTAAATTAATAATAATCAAGGCTTGTAATTTTAGTTGTGTGGGATAACTTGGCTTAATATAGAACTAATAAGGTATGCCAAAGTCTTGTGTAACATCAAGTAATAAGTAATGTGTAAACAAATCATTATTAGTGATTCTATGTGTTGTTTGCTAATAAATTACTAATAATTAAAGGTTTGTAATTTTAAATGTGTTGGATAATTTGGCTTCACAAAGAACTAATAAAGCCTTGTATAACATGAATGAATAAGTCACATGTAAATAATTCATTATTAGTGATTCAGTATGTTTTTATACTCACTTCTAACTGAATGATCAGACTGATGGGAATTAAACTGGAGTACAAGATCATAAATGTAATGACAGACAACACAAAATGCTTGACAGTTTGAAGTGGTCCTACAGGAACAATTTCACAACATGAAGTACAAATTATTGTTAACAAGATGTACAAATGTACATGATATAACATGTGTATTTGTACATGTATATTACAACTGTACAGTATATATAATCATCGTCTATTAATGTGTTTACGCCATTCCATTCAATTACATTTATATGATTTATTTACATTATTATATAAAGTAATGAAGGAAACAATTTTTTCCCTCTCTTGTAACAAGTGTATTTGTACATGTATATTGTAACTGTTAAATTGTGCAGCATATGTCTATTAATATGCTTACACTATTCCATTCAATTACATTTATATGATTTGATTACATTATTATATAAAGCAATGAAAGAAACAGTTTTTCCCTCTCTATCATGTCTAATAAGAGAAGTCCCTATAGTCCATAAATAGTCTATATAGTCCTTATAGTCCTTATAGTCCCTATAGTCCATATATAGTCCATACAGCTCCCCCCTTATAACTACTTTCTCTTGTTTGCATTACTAAACAAGTTCCCTTCCTTCATATACAACAGATAAATGAATTATCAAGAGTGCAAAATAACATCACAGGTATAATTGCCATATACTAGACTTAAGTTGTGACTATGTAGAGTATATTATGTATATTTTCCTTATTTATTTACATTATTACATAAAACAATGAAGGAAATAACCTTTTCCTTCTCTATCATAACTAATAAGAGAAGTCCCTATAGTCCATGTAGTCCATATAGTCCCTATAGTCTGTAAAGCCCCTCTTTACAACTACTTCCTTTGATTTGTACTAATAAAAAGTGTTTCCTTCTTGCTGGTTACAACAGAGAAATGAATTATTAAGAGTGTAAAATAATAACACATTTTATAACGGTCATACATTAGACTGAAGCTATGACAATGTACTGTATGTTGTGTACCTTTTTTTAACTGTAGATACCAGTGTTCATCACTATAAGAGACTATTAGTAGGAGAGACAAATATCAATACCATACATTGTACATTGACATGTACACTACTTGTATAGCAAAATGTTTTGTCCAATAAAGGATACTATAAACATACTCCTTGAATTGTTGTTTCACCAATCTGTCAATTTTTACAAAACATTGCATTTTAGTCAGTGAAACCAGGTTCACTTTCAATCAAAACTGTACACCACTATGAAACTAACCACAAGTCCACAACTTCCTGTGACACTACCTTTGCATAAAACCACAACTAAAGTAGTTACTATTATGTGATACTATTAAGTAGAAGTGCCTGTTTGTGCTACACTTGAAGATATTGGGGCTATTCAGTGTGTTAAGATTTACAGTCTGCATGTACTATGATAAGAACACTCACCATTCCATAACAGGCCACAAATGGAACTGACAGCTGACAATAGTACTATAACAATGAACATCAAAAGAATCTATAGAGACATTATTAAATAATATGTATTACTTTTATTCCTATGTAAGAAACTAATTAGGAGGTAATAAATGAAATTATGAGTACTGTCTTAACAATATTGACATATCAGCTATAATATACATATTATTTATGAATCATAGTACATTTTTCACAGTATAATGTATGAACTATATTGTACTGTGTTTTCAGACTGTGCGTGCTGTCACTAGGAGGAGGGACATTTCCCTTTTGATCTATTTAAATTACATATTTCAATAAATGATGTGAAATGTAACACCTGTTTGTTAGTAACATGATCCATGTGTGAACGTTTTAAAGGGACCCATCTTGTATTTTGTAATATCTTAGAATCATGACCAGTATAGATAACAAGTCCATGTATGTAGTCTGTATTCTTTAGTTGAGCTCCTCTTAGTAGGATATTATCAGAACTGATTGATGTTTTGCTATAGAACATAACGGTAAACATTAATGAGAAAATATGTTGTTTAAAAGAACAACAATGTGTTGTGTAGCGTGTGTGTGCATGTACGCATATGTTGTGTGTGTGTACACGAGTTGTGTGTGTGTAATACCTTTTGCCATTTACTTCCAAGTTTCCTGTAAACTCATATAGTCTTTTGTTTGGTAGTTCACACTCAACAAAACCCTAAATAACACAGCACATAATTATTGCCACTAATAAATATTTAAATCAGTTACACTAGTTGAAGCACATACTACCTGTGTCAGTGTTAAACTATACATAAAATACTATTATCTTAATAGAAGACAACATACAATAATACCTGTAGATCACAAAGTTGTTCCTCTGTAAATCCAGATGTTAAAGAATGTGCCTACACTAATAATAAATATCTTATTGGAGTGATAAAAGTTATTACATGTCTAATCTTTAAGTTGCTCTCTCCATCAAGACTAGCAGTTTGAATGTAACACTTTCCAAATAACTCACTGTAATTAATAATCATAGTACAAAATGTAAATGTGATTATAACTGTACACACTCTCCTATTACAGTATCTTACCTGGAAGAGAGGAATATGAGATCAGCAGGGAAGTACATGTCCTTTGTAATTCTAACTATATCTCCAGGTTTGACCTAGCAAGTGCTTATTAACTGATATCACAATGACCTATGTACCTGTTTCCATCTGATCTCATCTACATGTCTATCTTGCCTTAAAACTATAAAAAAGAATACCTTATAATAACAATTATCATAATGGGAGCCGACACTATGTCATTTCTGTGTCTGTCTGGAGTGTGACTGCATGATACTTTTGTATACCTTCAACTATTCTGTTGTTGACTTCCTTATCAGCTTTAAATCGTCTCTGTTAATTATAATTATAATGAATACAAAATAAATAACATAGAGGATATACTAACTAGATCCTCAATAATCTCTTTAATGGCAGCCACAACAATAACTATTGACAAAGGAAAAGCTATTGTGTAGGTGTCAAAGGGAGACACACCTGGAATTTGCTAAAAATGAGATAGATGCACCTTATTAATTGTTTGTGAGACTGTTGTTCACACATATAACTACTGTATTACACAGTAGTAGGACAAGTTAAGAGTTCATACAAATTCTGTTAAGGGATTACAAGAATATAGCCACCTATTGACTTAGATGACTTCAAAACTTGCTGTTATATGTTATCAGTAGTCACAACTCTAGACAGCATGTCTTCTAATACAAGTACTTGGATATATAAAGGTAACTAAGTTAAATTTATATGTACCTTAAGTGAAGGACTACTGATACTAATGTAGTGTATGTACCACTAGTTAATAAGGAATAATGTAGTGTATGTACTTCTAGTTAAGGATTACTGATACTAATGTAGTGTATCTACCTCTAGTTAAGGATTACTGATACTGTATGTACCTATAGTGGAGGATTACTAATACTAATGTAGTGTCTGTACCTCTAGTGGAGGATTACTGATGCTAATGTAGTGTATGTACTTCTAGTGAAAGAATTACTGATACTAATGTAGTGTATGTACATCTAGTGAAGGATTACTGATACTATTGTAGTGTATGTACCTCTAGTGAAGGATTACTGATACTATTGTAGTGTATGTACCTCTAGTGAAGGATTACTGATACTATTGTAGTGTATGTACCACTAGTGAAGGATTACTGATACTATTGTAGTGTATGTACCTCTAGTGAAGGATTACTGATATTGTAGTGTATGTACCACTAGTGAAGGATTACTGATACTAATGTAGTGTATGTACCTCTAGCAAAGCCATGATTAAGAAGAACAGATTAGAATAACGTCGGAATTGATCAAACAAGAATTTTGGCACAAAAGTGATGACATTATATTTGGTTGTACTACAGTGAAACAAGAAACAAGCCATAGTATCAGTAACTGCTAAAATAACATTTGTATTTACTAATTATAACAACATAAACATATTATGTAGTAAAAATATCTTCAGTTTCAAAGTTTTTTGTATTCTATAGTACTTGAATCACTGCCAAACAAGTCAATGAATGTCCAAGCAAAATGTTTCATATAACTACTCTTACTGTAACTAATAACATAACTATTCCTTGTTATAAACTTAGCTATTGTGCTATATGTTTGTAATGAGTAAAAAAATGTGTTTGCTAACAACTAGATTGTACACTCAATTTGTTTGGAATGTGTATTGCAGGGCATATTTAATTACACATATTAAAAACAACTTATGTTATGAGGAGTAAATTAATGTTAAGTTTGCATGGTAACATGTTATCTTTGTAATATACATAAATATGAGAAAGTTATTGAATTATGAGCATTGCTAACGAATGTCAACTTAATGTATTCTCAGAGTTAGTCATAAACTACAACACATCAACATAAACAATCAATATAAAGCTAATGAGTAGGTGACGACCCTGGATACACATGGACTACTGAAGCTCTATAAAGGTAAATAGTATAGTAGCAAATACAAACAGTTTGTGTTTCTTTTATGGTTAATAAAATGTAAGCAACTAGGATCAGAATATGTGAGATTAGCTATAGTGTAGTTCAATATAGTTCTATTCTCTAGCTTAAGTGTTAAATGTACCTGATTCTGTTAGAGGTGAAAGCCCATCCTTCCGTATGTATATAGACTTTATGTAAATCCATAGCATCATCCTCATCTCCTAAATCACAACAGAAGACGTACTTTTGTAACCATCTAAATACACGTTGTCTGATACTGTCAGTTGATGTGTCTGGTCCATTGGACTCTTGTAATATTGTTGCATACTGTGACTGTTTTCTGGTCTCTTTACTAAGAAGTTGTTCCTTTTCTTCATCTTCTGTGAGTGGACAACAAATATCACACAAAATATCACTGAATATGTACAATGGTTAGTACAATCTAACATGAATGGTAAGCACTAGCCTCGCATTTCCCAATGTTTCTGGGGGATAGGCAAATGTCAGACAATATTAGAATAATGCTAGTAGAGCAACACCAATAGATGTAAAAATTAAAAACTATAATATAGACATAAATAGCATCACAAAATTACATTATAAAAATTATGGTATGGACATCATGCAGTGTATCTTGTGACAACACTTTGATCTCTTGTGGTCACTATTAAACTGTCTAGACAGTAGTTATATCATCAATTTCACAATGGATGTTAGTATTATACCATGCCTTATATAACCATATAGTAAACCATGAACTAGTATTATGATAACAGCATCTAAAACTAACGTTCTAGACTAGACCCTAGCTTCTTTAATTCTATTTCATCAGGGGTAGACACCATTGTTGTTGCTACATCAGGATGAAATCCTCTTCAATTCACTTCAGGGTCGAGCCTATGGGTTGGACTGGGAACTCCTCCTTAATTAATATCTGACTTATTTGACAAATGATAATTGAATTACTTACGCTTAATTTACAGGTGTATGATGCAGGTAATATGATTAAACCTCCAATCACAATTATGCTCGTTAAAAATATTATTAAAAAGAAACAAGTCAAATACAATATCTGTAAGTTGATTAAAGCATTTAAAGTATGAAAAAAATGTTATTTAAAAATGAATTCTTATTCCACACCAATAGTTTGAACTCTATCATCAAAGTCTGAGAATAAACTAGTTATATCATCAATATTGGATTCAGTGCTTGAAAATGGAAATTTGTCTTTTGGAATGTCTTCATTTGCTTCTTGAGTACGATATATGAAACGAGATGAGGCGATTACAGCATATATGTTGTTGATGGCTTGTGTGTAGTCAATAGAATTAGAAGAGGAACAAAGAATAGTTTTTGTATCTGTAAGTAGCTGTATGAAACAGAAAAAAGTGTCAATTTACAAGTTTTCATTTTGGGATATATACGTTGAATACAAATCACATTAAGTATGTATAGCCCTCCTAGTTGACACAAGATCATTAATGTATAATTTAAAAGACTTTAGTTTATATATACATGCAGGATAGAAGAGTGTATAAAACAGTTAGAACTCACCATATCCATGTCTGAAATTATGCAATGTAAGACTTGAACGACAGGAATTTTTTGTGGATTGAAAACACTTCCAGCATATGTAGTTATTGCACCGAGATCGATATCCTCTTTAATCACTCTCTTGAAATCTCTTTCCAATTTGCAAACTATATCCATGAAGCGTTTTAGAGCTTCAGGCATCACACTCATAGCATCCCTATCTCGATCAATTAGGCTAGGTATTGCAGCAGCAGTAGTAGTAGTAGTAAAGGCAGTGTCGAGGCTAGTCAAGGTGTCTATAACACTTTGGAGTTTGCTAGCAATTTCAGTCAATTCTCTTGAAGCGCTCATTGTAATGGCTAGTGATTCACTGATTTGTTAGGCTACGACTTCACACTTTTATCGTAGACGCTATTATATGGTTATAATTTTATCAGTTTTTAATTTGGAACAGGAAACGTATTTTGAGATTTTGTTTGTTCAATACATAGTAATAAAGAGTGAATAGACGCAAGTGAAAAGTAGTTCATGTCACTCATTTTGTTGGTAATGTTTTATATATACAATTAAACTTGGTGTGAGCTACTATAGTACTGGAATGAATGACTACTCTTGTCAGTCTAGTTGTTCTGACTTTGGTAGCAAATCCAAAGATCAGGTTACTATTAGAACAAGAATGCTTAATATTCCTGTGTGTACTACATGATTGCAGGCATGCTGAGAATATTCACAGAAAATAGATAAAGTCTTTTGTAATTCTTGCTGCATACAAACTCAGCAGAAATGTCAACATCACCAAACTTTATCCAACATTATTGCAAGTAATGATGACACACATAATAGATTAGATAACTCTTGTTTTATTTTGAATACACTCATGAAATGACTAAAATAACATGGTATCTCCTCATACTTTTTGAAACCTTTGTCACATTTCTTAGTTGGGATACAAAAGTCAATTAATGTTACCAGACTTAATTTTTCGTATGTAGGTCTAGATCTGGGGATAAGACAATACAATATAAACACATTAATGTGCAAGCCAGGTCTTCCAGCTGACTTTCTTTGTTTAAAAGACTGGTTTGTGAGCCTGTAATGCATAATGCATATACATGTCTTTACAATTTATTTTTATAAAAAACACCGGCCAGTGTTATTTCATAGTTTGAAACAGACTTGTTGACTTCAAAATAATGAAGGAGTGAACAATAAAAACAATAAAATTATCATGTATATGTAATGGTAATGTTGAGTGTGTGTGTGTCTATATACAATACATATTGTTTCATTGACAACAAATTTGTAATCCCTGATATGATAGTAATGACTGGTTAATGTCTTTTAATGTTTCCTTGTCTTGGTCACAAGGAAAAACACAATCTCTTAGTTGTCCTTTATTCTTCATTTCATAGAGGTAACTAGAGATCATTATGATGTTGGTGACTTTTTCAAGCACTTTTGTATGAATATTTTCAGGTAGGATCCCTTCAATCTCTGCCAAAATCTAAAGATAAAGAAAGAATCATGACCTAATTTATCTGACAACTAAATTACAAAGCTTACTTGGTGCACATCTGATAATACAGAGTGAAGTAATTGTGTTACTGGTATACTTTGTGGTTTAAAAATGCTGCCTTCATAAACAGTTACAGTGCCTAAGTCAACATTATTAATCATGGCTGCACTCCATTGTTCTTGCCAGTTTAGTATCATGTTATTGAGTCTTCTCAGGGCATCTGTAATAGAAGAGGTTGTCTTGTTATTGCTGAAGTCTAAGGCATTGAACTGCTTCTCCATCTTGTTTAGAAGTACAGCAATGTTATCTAAAGTGCTGGCAATATCTTTAACTTCACTAAGACTCATTTTGTTTCTTGAATCAAGTTTTGAATACAGTCAGTCCTCGAGAGATATTTACGTGTGATGGCTTTGTATAACAATATTCTACCTGTCTAGTTTTTTTATAGCATTAGTAATTAACCACATTACAGAACTTCCTGCCCATTCATGGTTGCCACACAATGTCACATCTACGATTGCCTCATATGTCACATCTACGATTGTCTCATCTTTTAATTAAATAATAATAATATTCATTAGAATTTGGTCAATTTGCTTGCCTAACATCCTGTACACATGGTCACATCACATTCACCCTTATGCACCTTTTAGTAAGTGTGATCTTTTGTAGGATTTGTCTATTTTCTTCTGAATATGAAACTCAGGTTTGTTTGTTAATATAATTATATATATATATATATATATATATATGGGAATATTGAGAGTAGATAATAATTTTGACAATATGCCCACAAGCTATAGCTATTGACTGATAATTTACTCTTGCGTGGCCCACCAATGTCTATTAATAATTAGTCATTATGTATGTATCCATGAAATTGGTTTCCTTAACTAACCTGACTTTAGCAAATATGTATATGTTTTGTTAACATTCAGCTATACTTGTTAATGCAACCAATCTGTTTTAATACACATCAATTGGTCATTAGTCTAATTACATGGACTATCAATTCCACAGTAAAACTGTAAAGTAACTGTTGTGTATTTTTTGTGTTTAATACTTTCATTATAAGTTAATTGAATCTTTTAAATTAAGATATCATATCAATTGTTGTTCATAGTAGTATAACTCATGGCATTATGGGAAAGGACTAATAAGTTAATTTGCTCAGACTTCAGGATGATACTTAAATCTAATTTCCTGAGTAGTCTGAGCAACAATTGATATGAGGCTAACCCCAATTATTATAATGAGTATATTGACTAGAAGCACACTATCTATGGTATAAAGTAATTTACCATCCTTCTACAACAAGGATTCATCTTTTATCAGTCTTATCAGTATAATAAAGTGTAACTAAATAAAGTAATACTGAGGGTATAATGCATATAGAATACATAATATCATGACATTGTAGGATGTGTGAGTTCAGCTAGATTATAAACATCATAGGGATCAAAAAAGTTTACATTATATACAAAGTATATAATGTGAACTTTTGTCATAAGAGAGACCTTGGGCTATTTGTTCAAGTGATAAATAAAAATTCCTTTTTAGTCATGAAAATTACCAATAGATTTAACAGCATTGCTGTTGTTTTAAATAATCCAAATATTTACACGTGATCTTGCATATGCATGTAGTTTTGGGTAAAGCAGTTATGATATTCCCAATATATATATATGTATACACGAGATATGTTTCTCATCAGTAATTCAACTAATGATGACAAACACAATATCTTTCAACATCCATGTCACATTGATTAGCTAGGACACAAAAGTCAATTCAAGTTAGCGTGTGGATCTTAGAGACGAGATGATAGAATGATATGTAATATAATTATATAAGTAATGAATAAGCCAGAGTCTGATAATGAATGATCATGCACAATGCATGTTCATACCACCACTATTTTGTAATTTAAAATGGACTTGCAATTGTTGATTTCAAAGTAATGAAGAAATGAACAGTAAAAACAATTAAAACAATAATATTATTATGTATGTATAATGTATGTGGTAATACAGTATATATGTAAGTATATTATAATTTCATTGACAACAAATTTGTAACCCCTGATATGATAGTAATGACTGGTTAATGTCTTTTAATGTTTCCTTGTCTTGGTCACAAGGAAAAACACAACTGCTTAGTTGTCCTTTGCTCTTCATTTCAAAGAGGTAACTAGAGATCATTATGATGTTGGTGACTTTTTCTTCTAACACTTGTGTATGAAGATTTTCAGGTAGGGTTTCTTCAGTTTCAGCCAAAATCTAAAATCAGAGAAAGCATTATAAACTTATCTGAACAATTAAATTACAAAGCTTACTTGATGTACATCTGACAATACAGAGTAAAGTAATTGTGTTACTGGTATACTTTGTGGTTTAAAAATGTTGCCTTCATAAACAGTTACAGTGCCTAAGTCAACATTATTAATCATGGCTGCACTCCATTGTTTTTGCCAGTTTAGTATCATGTTATTGAGTCTTTTCAGGGCATCTGTAATAGAAGGGGTTGTCTTGTTATTGCTGAAGTCTAAGGCATTGAACTGCTTCTCCATCTCGTTTAGAAGTACAGTGATGTTATCTAAAGTATTGGCAATATCTTTAACTTCACTAAGACTCATTTTGTTTCTTGAATCAAGTTTTGACTACAGTCAGTACTCGAGAGATATTTGGCTTTTTTATGACTATAGTCTACATCTGCTTTTATAACACTAGTAATTAATAACACACTATTTTCCTGTTCGGGTCATTTAACCTAGCATCCTGTGCTCAGTGACATCACACATTAACCCCACCTTTTTAAATTAAATAGATTGACGTCATCTGTATGTATGTTTCACATTATTATATTATAGAGGTTATATTGAGTATACATCTCATTTGAATTGCTCTGAATATGAACTTCAATTTTGTTTGTGTATACATGGGAATACTGAGAGTAGATGGTAATTTTGACCACTTACAGTTAAGTACCAATATCCCAGCTACTCTTGTATAGGCTAATGTCTATTGATTATTTTATTAGTCATTGTATACACATGTTGCTGTCATGTTCCCTAGCTAGTATCCATGAAATTCATTTTGTTTAACTAATCAGAAGTTAAACTGGTATGATCATAAATTAGTATGCAATCCTAAAGACACTGAACTATAGCTGCTCTTGTTCACACAACTAATCAATTTTTACACATCAATATCAGATCTATGGGTCACTTTGCTATAGAAGTTATTTGTGCTATTTCAATATAGCTAAAAATAATGCATGACGTTTTTAAGCAACCAGTCCATTTAACAATGCAAGTTGACTGAATCAGCTCATAATTATGACAATTAGAAATGAAAAATAAAAACAATTAAAACAATAAAATTATAATGTAGTTGTTTGTATGATGTATGTATTGAAGTAATTGAATAGCATGGCTAATGTCTAAAACTGTATAAGAGATGAAAGCTAGTGCCTATACAGTTATGTTTAAGTTAAGATATTGCAACGTATACAGCTGTTATTTCACAATAGCATAATTCATAACATTATGGATAAAGGAAAGATGTTAATTTTGTTTGTCTTAATGTGATACTACTTCCTGAGTTGTCTGAGGAAACAATTAAAGTGACTAGCCCAATGTATTGACTAGAAGCATTTATGGCATAAAATAATTATTACCATCCTTCCTACAACAAAGTTCATTCATTTAATTGTATCAGTCTAATCATTACAATAATAAAGTGTAATTAAATAAAGTAATATAACACATAAAGTATATAACATCATGACAATGCAGAATGTACACATAGAAGTGGTCCACTGTGAGGTTACATTACAGGATATTCAATATGAACTTCTGTTATAAAAGAACTCTATTTGTTCAAGTGATGAATTAAAATTGTTATTTAGTCATGGAGATCACCAATACTTTTAACAGCATTACTGTTGTTTTAAACAGTCTACTGGAGCAGTTCACTACCTTATCATTGCAAGATGTCACTGACAACAGCAAGATGTTCTTGTTGATGTCAGATACCACAAAGAAACTGATTTCGATAATACAGGACTGGGAACAGCAGTGGAGTAGTATTTTTGAGAGCAAGATTGACTTGGGTACCATAACAGTTTACAATGGCAGTATTTTTAAACCTCAATGCATACCTGTATCACAGCTGCTACATCATGTACTGTCAGATATATATAAAGTAAGTAGCATCCTATTGTATTGGTGGTATTATTATACCATAACTGTTGATACCAATGTTTTAAATTTTATTATGCAGATATTGGTTGAAACAAAGGAACTGACATCTTGTAATCCAAACATTGTGCAAATCACTCAAAATATAGCAGATGTAGTTGCTATATCATATTATTTGTGTGAAATGAAGAAGAAAGATCAGTTAGGGAACTGTACATTTCTTAGTGAGATGAACCTGGTATTTCTTGAAGATATCAAGAAGTCACTGTATGCTTGTCAAAGAACATAGAAATTTATAATTTAATTGGATGTATTGTTTAATCAAATATTTTGTTGTATACACTTACTTGTATATCATCCCCTTGCATGTTATTTTTTTAAATATAATGACGTCTAGTTTATTAATTGTGTGATAGTATCACATAGCTAATGTTTAAAATTGTATGAGAGATAAGAGCTAGAATTTACCCAGCTTCTTTAAAATGAAGATATCACAATTGCTCTTATTTCACAGTAGCATAACTCATGACATTATAGGTATAAATGGCTAAAGGTAAGACATTAATCGTGTTGAGTAGTCTTCAGGATGATACTTAAATTATATTTCCTGAGTGGTCTAAGCAAACAATTGATATATGGACTATTGCCAATTATTATAATGAGTGTATTCAGTGACTATAAGCATTCTTGTTTGGCATAAAGTAATTATTATCATCCTTCTATGTACAACAAGGATTCATCTTTTATCAGTCTTATCAGTATAATAAAGTGTAACTAAATAAAGTAATACTGAGGATATAAGACATATAGAATACATAATATCATGACATTGTAGGATGTGTGAGTTCAGCTAGACTATAAACATCATAAATAAGGATCAAAAAAAGTTTACACTATATACAGGGTATATAATGTGAACTTTTGTCATAAAGGACCACTTAGGTTAACGTTATTATTTCAAATGATAAATCAAAATCCTTTTTTAGTCATGAAGATCATCAATATATACAGATTTAATATACGTTACTGTTGCTTTAAACAATCCGAAAAGTTTCTCTTAGCTAGGACACAAAGTCAACTCAAATTAGCATGTAGGTCTAGAATGAGATGATAGAATGACATGTAATATAATTATATAGGTCATGTACAAGTCAGAGACTGACAATCAATGATCATGCACAATGCATGTTGATGCATGCCTTTCTCTTTAGTTTTATAATAAATACCACCACTATTTCATAATTTGGAATGGTCTTGTTGACTTTAAAATAATGAAGAAACAAACAATATAAGCAACAAAATTGTCATGTATGTATAATGCATATATAAAAATATATAATATATTTATGTATGTTATAATTTCATTGACAACTGATTTGTAATCCTTGATATAATAGTAATGACTGACTAATGTCTTTCAAAGTTTCCTTGTCTTGGTCACAAGGAAAAACATAATCTCTTAGTTGTCCTTTACTCTTCATTTCATGGAGGTGTGTAGAGATCAGTATGACGTTGGTGACTTTTTCTAACACTTGTATATAAAGATTTTCAGGTAGGGTTTCTTCAGTTTCAGCCAAAATCTAAAATCAAAGAAGTATTATAAATTTATTTGAACAATTAAATTATAAAGCTTACTTGATGTACATCTGATAATACAAAGTGAAGTAATTGTGTTACTGGTAAATTTTGTGGTTTAAAAATGTTGCCTTCATAAACAGTTACAGTACCTAAGTCAACATTATTAATCATGGCTGCACTCCATTGTTCTTGCCAGTTTAGTATCATGTTATTGAGTCTTTTCAGGGCATCTGAAATAAAAGAGGTTGTCTTGTTATTGCTGAAGTCTAAGGCATTGAACTGCTTCTCCATCTTGTTTAGAAGTACAGCAATGTTATCTAAAGTGTTGGCAATATCTTTAACTTCACTAAGACTCATTTTGTTTTTTGAATCAACTTTTGACTACAGTCAGTACTCGAGAGATATTTGTGTGTAATGGTTTAACTAAACTCTACATCATAAACAAGTTACTTTTATAATATCACGAAAACTAATTACATTTGTCGACTTCCTGCCGTTGTGGTTTCATCACAGGTAAACCTAATATCCTGCACTTTTGTGACCTTACCTTTTAAATTAAATTTATTAGAGCGACCTACATCCTGTTAGTATATCAACTATGTTTTACGTTATTATATTGAGTATGTATTTGTCTAGTTTCATTTGAATTGCTCTAAATATCAGCTTCAATTTTGTTTATGTATATATGGGAATACTAGAGTAGATGGAAGTTTGACAATATGCCTACTATATAGTTATATTTTAAGTATCAATATTACTCTTGTATAGGTTAATGTCTATTGATTATTTTCTTAGTCATTGTATACACATCTTCCTTAGCTAGTATCCATGAAATTCATTTTGCTTAACTAATCAGAATATGCAATCCTAAAGACACACAGAACTAGCTGCTCTTGTTCACACAACTAATCTATTTTTATGTGTCAAAATGCTATATTATATATTTGGCTCACTTCATTATGGAAGTTATTTGTGCTATCTCAATGTAGATAAAAAGAATACATGACTTTGTTAAAGCAACCAGTCTATTTAACAGTGAACATTAACAAGTTAAGCTCATAATTATGACAATAATATAGTAGTTCATATGGTGTATGTATTGCAGTAATTGAATAGCATGGCCAATGTTTAAAACTGTATGAGAGATGAAGCTAGTGTCTATACAGTTATGTTTAAGTTAAGATATTGCAACAGCTGTTATTTCACAGTAGCATAATGCATGATATTATGGGTAAGATAAGATAAAACGTTAATTAATTGGTCTGGTGTACTTACAGGATGTAATTACACCAAATGAATTTAATTAAAAAGGTGGAGGTGGCTTTGATCTTAACTGAAGCGCAGGATGTTAGGTTAACCTATGGTGCAACATAGGAAGAAAGTGGAGTAATGTAGTTAGTAACAACAACTTGTTATAATGTAGAGTTTATGTATGCAAGTACTAGCTGTAGTCAAAAATATGATTCAAGAAAAAAATGAGTCTTAGTGAAGTTCAAGATATTACCAATACTTTAGATAACATCACTGTACTTCTAAACAAGATAGAGAACCATTTTCCTGCCCTAGATTTGAGCAATAACAAGACAACATCTTCTATTTATAATAGTATTATACTTCAGAGAATAAGGTCTCACATCTCAACTCTTCGTATAATTACGAATAGCTTGCACCCATATATAGGCTTAACCATTCTCTAATTATATTGAGTATGTATCTGTTTACTATTATTTGAATTGCTCTGAATATGAACTTCTATTTTGTTTGTCTATATATATATATGTGGGAATACTGAGAGTAGGTGGTAATTTTGACCATGTGCCCACTAGTTACAGTTAAGTACCAATATTGCATAGCTTCTCTTATATATGTTTAATGTCTATTGATTATTTGATTAAGTCATTGCATACACATGTTCCCCAAATTAATGTTGCTTAACTAATCAGAAGTAGTATGCAATCCTAAAGACACTGAACTAGCTGCTCTTGTTCACACAACTAATCAATTTTCATACGTCAATATCAGATGTATGGGTCACTTTGTTATAGAAGTTATTTGTGCTGTTTCAATATAGCTAAAAACAATGCATGACTTTGTTAAATCAACCATTCTATTTATAACAGTGAATATTAACAAGTTAATTGAATCAGCTCATAGCTTATTTCACACAGTATAGGTAAGACGTTAATTCTGTTGAGTCTTCAGGATGATACTTGAATTTAATAGACCTTTTCACAAAGGTATTTAATATTCACTAATGAAACGTGACGTCACTTCCGGGGTACATTCCTGCGCCATAAAGTAATTAGTATCATCCTTCTACCAGGATTCAGTCTTATCAGTATTATATAAATAAAGTAATACTGAGGCCAAGGGTATAACACATAATTATAGAATACATGATATCATGACATTGTAGGATGTTTGAGTTCAGCTAGACTATAAACATCATAAGGATCAAAAGAAGTTCACATTATAAACAGGGTATATAATGTGAACTTTTGTCATAAGAGAGCCCTTGTGCTATTTGTTCAAGTGATAAATAGAAATTCCTTTTTAGTCATGAAAATTACCAATAGATTTAACAGATTTACTGTTGTTTTAAACAATCCAAATATTTTCTCTGTGGCATGACTGAACATGTGATCTTGCATGCATGTGGTTTTGGGTAAAAGCAGTTATGATACTCTCAATGTAATTATATATATTGTGTATACATGAGATTTATTTTCTCATCAGTAATTCAACTAATGGTGACAAACACAATATCTTTCAACATCCATGTCACATTGATTAGCTATAGCTAGGACACAAAAGTCAACTCAAGTTAGCGTGTGGGTCTAGAGACAAGATGATAGAATGATATGTAATATAATTATATAAGTAATAAAATAAGCCAGTCTAATAATAAATGATCATGTGCAATGCATGTTCATGCCTTTCCCTTTAGTTTTATAATAAATACCACCACTATTACATAATTTAAAATGGACTTGTTGACTTCAAAATAATGAAGAAATGAACAGTAAAAACAATTAAAACAATAATATTATTATGTATGTATATTGTACACGGTTATACAGTATATGTGTAAGTATGTTATAATTTCATTGACAACAAATTTGTAATCCCTGATATGATAGTAATGACTGGTTAATGTCTTTTAATGTTTCCTTGTCTTGGTCACAAGGAAAAACACAATTGCTTAGTTGTCCTTTGCTAGTGTCTATACAGTTATGTTTAAGTTAAGATATTGCAACAGCTGTTATTTCACAGTAGCATAATGCATGATATTATGGGTAAGATAAGATAAAACGTTAATTGGTCTGGTGTACTTACAGGATGTAATTACACCAAATGAATTTAATTAAAAAGGTGGAGGTGGCTTTGATCTTAACTGAAGCGCAGGATGTTAGGTTAACCTATGGTGCAACATAGGAAGAAAGTGGAGTAATGTAGTTAGTAACAACAACTTGTTATAATGTAGAGTTTATGTATGCAAGTACTAACTGTAGTCAAAAATATGATTCAAGAAAAAAATGAGTCTTAGTGAAGTTCAAGATATTACCAATACTTTAGATAACATCACTGTACTTCTAAACAAGATGGAGAAGCAGTTTCCTGGCCTAGATTTCAACATCCATGTCACATTGATTAGCTAGGACACAAAAGTCAACTCAAGTTAGCGTGTGGGTCTAGAGACAAGATGATAGAATGATACGTAATATAACTATATAAGTAATGAATAAGCCAGTCTGATAATAAATGATCATGCACAATGCATGTTCATGCCTTTCCCTTTAGTTTTATAATAAATACCACCACTATTACATAGTTTAAAATGGACTTGCAATTGTTGATGAAGAAATGAACAGTAAAAACAATTAAAACAATAATATTATTATGTATGTATAATGTATGTGGTAATACAGTATAATAATATGTAAGTATGTTATAATTTTATTGACAATAAATTTGTAATCCCTGATATGATAGTAATGACTGGTTAATGTCTTTTAATGTTTCCTTGTCTTGGTCACAAGGAAAAACACAATGCTTTAGTTGTCTTTTGCTCTTCATTTCAAAGAGGTAAATAGAGATCATTATGATGTTTGTTGGTAACTTTTTCTAACACTTGTGTATCAGTGTATGAAGATTTTCAGGTGGGACTTCTTCAGTTTCAGCCAAAATCTAAAATCAAAGTTGATTGAATCAGCTCATAATTATGACAATAGAAAATATGAACAATAAAAACAATTAAAACGATAAAATTATAATGTAGTAGTTCATATGATGTATGTATTGAAGTAATGGAATAGCATGGCTAATGTTTAAAACTGTATGAGAGATGAAAGCTAGTGTCTATACAGTTATGTTTAAGTTAAGATATTGCAACAGCTGTTATTTCACAGTAGCATAATTCATGACATTATGGGTAAGGCAAGATATTAAAGGGAAGACGTTAGTTGTGTTGAGTACTTACAGGATGTATTACGCTCAAATAAATTATAACACATAAAGTATATAACATCATGTACAAATGCAGGATGTACACATGGAAGGGGTCTAGTGTGAGGTTACATTACAGGATATTCAATATGAACTTCTGTTATAAAAAAACTCTATTTGTTCAAGTGATGAATTATAATTGTTATTTAGTCATGGAGATCACCAATACGTTTAACAGCATTACTGTTGTTTTAAACAGTCTACTGGAGCAGTTTACTACCTTATCATTGCAAGATGTCACTAACAGCAGCAAGATATTCTTGTTGATGTCAGATACCACAAAGAAACTGATTTCGATAATACAGGACTGGGAACAGCAGTGGAGTAGCATTGATGAGAGCAAGATTGACTTGGGTACCATAACAGTTTACAATGGCAGTATTTTTAAACCTCAATGCATACCTGTATCACAGCTGCTACATCATGTACTGTCAGATATATATAAAGTAAGTAGCATCTTATTGTATTGGTGGTATTATTATACCATAGCTGTTGATAACAATTTTTTAAATTTTATTATGCAGATATTGGTTGAAACAAAGGAACTGACATCTTGTAATCCAGACACTATGCAAATCACTCAAAATATAGTAGATGTAGTTGCTATATCATATCATTTGTGTGAAATGAAAAAGAAAGATCAGTTAAGGAACTGTACATTTCCTAGTGAGATGAACGAGGTATTTCTTGAAGATATCAAGAAGTCACTGTATGCTTGTCAAAGAACATAGAAATTTATAATTTAATTGGATGTATTGTTTAATCAAATATTTTGTTGTATACACTATCATCCCCTTGTATATTATTTTTTTAATAGTAATGATGTCTAGTTTATTAATTATTGTGTGATAGTATCACATAGCTAATGTTTAAAATTGTATGAGAGATAAGAGCTAGAATTTACCCAGCTTCTTTAAAATGAAGATATCACAATTGCTCTTATTTCACAGTAGCATAACTCATGACATTATAGGTATAAATGGCTAAAGGTAAGACATTAATCGTGTTGAGTAGTCTTCAGGATGATACTTAAATTATATTTCCTGAGTGGTCTAAGCAAACAATTGATATATGGACTATTGCCAATTATTATAATGAGTGTATTCAGTGACTATAAGCATTCTTGTTTGGTATAAAGTAATTATTATCATCCTTCTACAGTACAACAAAGATTCATCTTTTATCATTCTTATCAGTATATAATAAAGTGTAACTAAATGAAGTAATACTGAGGATATAAGACATATAGAATACATAATATCATGACATTGTAGGATGTGTGAGTTCAGCTAGACTATAAACATCATAAATAAGGATCAAAAAAGTTCACATCATATACAGGGTATATAATGTGAACTTTTGTCATAAAGGACCACTTAGGTTAACGTTATTTGTTCAAATGATAATCAAAATCCTTTTTTGTCTTGAAGATCATCAAACTATATAGATTTAATATGCGTTACTGTTGCTTTAAACAATCCAAAAACTTTCTCTTAGCTAGGACACAAAGTTAACTCAAATTAGCATGTAGGTCTAGAATGAGATGATAGAATGACATGTAATATAATTATATAGGTCATGTACAAGTCAGAGACTGACAATCAATGATCATGCACAATGCATGTTGATGACTTTCTCTTTAGTTTTATAATAAATACCACCACTATTTCATAATTTGGAATGGTCTTGTTGACTTTAAAATAATGAAGAAACAAACGATATAAGCAACAAAATTGTCATGTATGTATAATGCATATATAAAAATATATAATATATTTATGTATGTTATAATTTCATTGACAACTGATTTGTAATCCTTGATATAATAGTAATGACTGACTAATGTCTTTCAAAGTTTCCTTGTCTTGGTCACAAGGAAAAACACAATCTCTTAGTTGTCCTTTACTCTTCATTTCATGGAGGTGTGTAGAGATCAGTATGACGTTGGTGACTTTTTCTAACACTTGTATATAAAGATTTTCAGGTAGGGCTTCTTCAGTTTCAGCCAAAATCTAAAATCAAAGAAGTATTATAAATTTATTTGAACAATTAAATTATAAAGCTTACTTGGTGCACATCTGATAATACAGAGTGAAGTAATTGTGTTACTGGTATACTTTGTGGTTTAAAAATGTTGCCTTCATAAACAGTTACAGTGCCTAAGTCAACATTATTAATCATGGCTGCACTCCATTGTTCTTGCCAGTTTAGTATCATGTTATTGAGTCTTCTCAGGGCATCTGTAATAAACGAAGTTGTCTTGTCATTGCTGAAGTCTAAGGCATTGAACTGCTTCTCCATCTTGTTTAGAAGTACAGCAATGTTATCTAAAGTTTTGGTAATATCTTTAACTTCACTAAGACTCATTTTGTTTCTTGAATTAAGTTTTGAATGCAGTCAGTACCCGGGAGATATTTGCGTGTAAAAGTTTAACTAAACTCTACGCCATAAACAAGTTACTTTTATAATATCACTAACTAATTACATTACTCGACTTCCTGCCGTTGTGGTTTCATCACAGGTAAACCTAATATCCTGCACTTTTGTGACCTTACCTTTTAAATTAAATTTATTAGAGCGACCTACATCCTGTTAGTATATCAACTATGTTTTACATTATTATATTGAGTATGTATTTGTCTAGTTTCATTTGAATTGCTCTAAATATCAGCTTTAATTTTGTTCATGTATATATGGGAATACTAGAGTAGATGGAAGTTTGACAATATGCCTACTATATAGTTATATTTTAAGTATCAATATTACTCTTGTATAGATCTATTGATTATTTTCTTAGTCATTGTATAAACATCTTTCTTAGCTAGTATCCATGAAATTCATTTTGCTTAACTAATCAGAATATGCAATCCTAAAGACACAGAACTAGCTGCTCTTGTTCACACAACCATAATCTATTTTTATAGATTTCAATATCGTATATTTGGCTCATTTCATTATGGAAGTTATTTGTGCTATTTCAATGTAGATAAAAAGAATACATGACTTTGTTAAAGCAACCAGTCTATTTAACAGTGAACATTAACAAGTTAAGCTCATAATTATGACAATAATGTAGTAGTTCATATGGTGTATGTATTGCAGTAATAGAATAGCATGGCTAATGTTTAAAACTGTATGAGAGATGAAGCTAGTGTCTATACAGTTATGTTTAAGTTAAGATATTGCAACAGCTGTTATTTCACAGTAGCATAATTCATGACATTATGGGTAAGGCAAGATATTAAAGGGAAGACGTTAGTTGTGTTGAGTGCTTACAGGATGTATTACGCTCAAATGAATTTAATTAAAAAGGTGGAGGTGGCTGTGAGTGAGGGAACTGAAGCGCAGGATGTTAGGTTAACCTATGATGCAACATAGGAAGAAAGTGGATTAATGTAGTTAGTTAGTATGTTATGATGTAGAGTTTAGTTATATATGCAATACTAACTGTAGTCAAAAATATGATTCAAGAAAAAAAAGAGTCTTAGTGAAGTTCAAGATATTACCAATACTTTAGATAACATCACTGTACTTCTAAACAAGATGGAGAAGCAGTTTCCTGGCCTAGATTTCAACATCCATGTCACATTGATTAGCTAGGACACAAAAGTCAACTCAAGTTAGTGTGTGGGTCTAGAGACAAGATGATAGAATGATACGTAATATATCTATATAAGTAATGAATAAGCCAGTCTGATCATGAATGATCATGCACAATGCATGTTCATGCCTTTCCCTTTAGTTTTATAATAAATACCACCACTTTTTTATAGTTTAAAATGGACTTGCAATTGTTGATTTCAAAATAATGAAGAAATGAACAGTAAAAACAATTAAAACAATAATATTATTATGTATGTATAATGTATGTGGTAATACAGTATAATTATATGTAAGTATGTTATATTTTATTGACAATAAATTTGTAATCCCTGATATGATAGTAATGACTGGTTAATGTCTTTTAATGTTTCCTTGTCTTGGTCACAAGGAAAAACACAATGCCTTAGTTGTCCTTTCCTCTTCATTTCAAAGAGGTAACTAGAGATCATGATGATGTTGGTGACTTTTTCTAACACTTGTGTATGAAGATTTTCAGGTAGGGCTTCTTCAGTTTCAGCCAAAATCTAAAATCAGAGAAAGCATTATAAGTTTATCTGAACAATTAAATTACAAAGCTTACTTGATGTACATCAGAGTGAAGTAATTGTGTTACTGGTATACTTTGTGGTTTAAAAATGTTGCCTTTATAAACAGTTACAGTGCCTAAGTCAACATTATTAATCATGGCTGCACTCCATTGTTCTTGCCAGTTTAGTATCATGTTATTGAGTCTTCTCAGGGCATCTGTAATAAAAGAGGTTGTCTTGTTATTGCTGAAGTCTAAGGCATTGAACTGCTTCTCCATCTTGTTTAGAAGTACAGCAATGTTATCTAAAGTGTTGGCAATATCTTTAACTTCACTAAGACTCATTTTGTTTCTTGAATTAAGTTTTGAATGCAGTCAGTACTCGAGAGATATTTACGTGTAATGGCTTTTTTATGACAATAGTCTATACATATAAACTAGTTGCTTTTATAACACTATAATAATTACTGACACACTCAACTTTCCCCATCACTGGTCAACCTTACATCCTGTGCTCAGTGTTATGATTGTTATCACTGACATCACGCATTCACCCCACCTTTTTAAATTAAATAGATTGACGTCATCTGTATGTATGTTTCACATTATTATATTATAGAGGTTATATTGAGTATGCATCTTATTTTTAATTAAATAGATTGACGTCATCCGTATGTACACCTCACGTTATTGTATTATAGATAGTAGAGTAGACTCTACCAGTTGCTTTTATAACACTATAATAATTACTGACACACTCGACTTTCCTCATCATAGGTTAACCTAACATCAGTGTTATCTCTGACATCACACATTAACCCCACCTTTTTAAATTAAATAGATTATGTATGTATGTTTCACATTATTATATTATAGATGCATCTCATTTGAATTGCTCTGAATATGAACTTCAATTTTGTTTGGGTATATGTGGGAATACTGAGAGTAGATGGTAATTTTGACCATGTGCCTATTAGTTACAGTTAAGTACCAATATCCCAGCTACTCTTGTATAGGCTAGTGTCTATTGATTATTTTATTAGTCATTGTATACACATGTTCCCTAGCTAGTATCCATGAAATTCATTTTGCTTAACTAATCAGAATATGCAATCCTAAAGACACACAGTACTAGCTGCTCTTGTTCACACAAGTAATCTATTTTTATGTGTCAATATCATATATTTGGCTCACTTCATTATGGAAGTTATTTGTGCTATTTTAATGTAGATAAAAGAATACATGACTTTGTTAAATCAACCAGTCTATTTAACAGTGAACATTAACAAGTTAAGCTCATAATTATGACAATAATGTAGTAGTTCATATGGTGTATGTATTGCAGTAATAGAATAGCATGGCTAATGTTTAAATCTGTATGAGAGATGAGAGTTTGTGCCTACACAATTTCTTTTAAGTCAAGATATTGCAACAATTGTTATTTCACAGTTGCATAACTCATGACATTACGGATAAAGATAAGATGTTAATTTAGTTACCCTTCATGATCAGGATGATACACTTCCCAAGTTGTCTGTGAGTGAGGAAACAATTATAGTGACAGCCTCAATTATTGCAATGATTGTTTTGATTAGAAGCATTCTCTTATGGTGTAAAGCAATTACTACTATCCTTCTGACAACAAGGATTTATCCTTTAATTTATCAATTATTTTAGTATTATAATAATAATAAAATTATAACTAAATAAATTAATATAACACAAACATCATGACTATGCAGGATGTATACATCCAAGGGGTCCAGGTGTGATGTTACATTACAGGATATGTAATATGAACTTCTGTTATAAAAGAAGTCTGTTTGTTCAAGTGATGAATTAAAATTGTTATTTAGTCATGGAGATCACCAATACGTTTAACAGCATTACTGTTGTTTTAAACAGTCTACTGGAGCAGTTTACTACCTTATCATTGCAAGATGTCACTAACAACAGCAAGATGTTCTTGTTGATGTCAGATACCACAAAGAAACTGATTTCGATAATACAGGACTGGGAACAGCAGTGGAGTAGTATTGTTGAGAGCAAGATTGACTTGGGTACCATAACAGTTTACAATGGCAGTATTTTTAAACCTCAATGTATACCTGTATTACAGCTACTACATCATGTACTGTCAGATATATATAAAGTAAGTAGCATCCTATTGTATTGGTGGTATTATTATACCATAGCTGTTGATAACAATTTCTTTAATTTTATTATGCAGATATTGGTTGAAACAAAGGAACTGATGTCTTGTAATCCAGACACTGTGCAAATCACTCAGAATATAGTAGATGTAGTTGCTATATCATATCATTTGTGTGAAATGAAGAAGAAAGATCAGTTAAGGAACTGTACATTTCCTAGTGAGGTGAACCAGGTATTTCTTGAAGATATCAAGAAGTCCCTGTATGCTTTCCAAAGAACTTAGAAATTTATAATCTAAATTTATGTGTTATTTATCAAATATTTTGTTGTATACACTTACTTTTATATCATTTTCCTTGTATTATATTTTAAGAAAAATAATAATGTCTAGTCTAATTTCTTAAAAATGAAGATATCACAACAACTCTTATTTCACAGTAGCATAACTCATGACATTACAAATAATTCAATGGCTAAAGGTAAGACGTTAATTTCGTTGAGTCTTCAGGATGATACTTGAATTTAATTTTGTAAGTAGTATAGAACAACAGGACGTGCTGTTGTTAATTAGATGGCATGACATATAATTATCTTGTGCGGTAATTTAGTAGTCACGTGGTAGCCCTGTGGGCTACCCTATCACGTGTTGTATAGTACCACTGTACCACAATAGGAAGAGACAATGAAGGCTGCATTTATTATTGTGTCCCTGTTGCTCTTGATTAGCAAATGTGCAGGAGACGTTCATGATTGCACTTACAATGTGAATGGGAAAAATTATGACCTGTCAGCTTTAAAGAAAGAGTATGTTTGTACATATTACTAGTCAGTTATGTGGTGTACTGTTGTTCCCATAAAATAAAAATTCAGAAAATGTATTAACATAATGATGTGTATTTACTATTAGTTAACAAAAATACATAAAATGAGCTGCAATGTGTAGAACTTAGTTTATTCTTTAGTATGGGATCAGATTGATAGTTGGCATAACTGTTTATATTTAGTTTACTAAATAGATCCATTTAATGTTTTTTTATGTTGACTCTCCATTCAGAATTATATTAGCTGTTTATTTCAATGGTTGCCTATATATGACTATTAGGAATACATAAATACTCCTATATATAAGTAAGTAATAATTGATCATACATAATATTATTTCAATCATGTCTTAGTTTGGCTATCTACCCTAATTCAAAAGAAAAAAAAATTAAAAATAGTTAACTTAATTTTAGTATTAATACTTCATACAAAGAATGAAGCATTTAATTTAGTATACAGTTTTGACACTACTCAAGATCTCTTGTAAGCAACATTGCGTTATTTAAATAGTTTCAGGTACTTTTGTTCTTTGTTCTTTTCGCATGACATGTCTAAACATGTAATCTTGCATACCTGTGGTTTTGGATAAAGTAATTATGACATGCCTAATTGTGACATATACATACATATGTAGATATAAGGTGTAATACTGTTTCACTATTTGGAGTAGTTGCCTTATGTTAAAGCACTCTGCAATTATTAATTATAATAATAGAGTGCTTTTAGTGTTTTATATAGTTGAGTAAAAATAGTTTGTGTGTTTCCAGGTATTTTTTCAAACAGACTGTTGTCAGCACAGCAGACAATCTACTCACAAATCCTAACTTCTCTGATACTGTAAATATTAGCGTGCAGTTGGCAATATGTCAAAATGTGGCCACTCCTATGTCCCCATGCTCTGGAACTGCACCAGTGTTTTTGGTTAGTTAGATTATAGTGTTCAGCTACACATATGTCGTTACTATCTCATAAGTAGTTGTTATATGGTCACATGTGTATTACGTCATTGAATATTGAAACATTCTTATCAAAATACATGTATTAAAACATGTACTTATTGTCTTCTTTTTAATGTTTATGAATAGTATAGAGGAGATACTAAAAAGTGCATATCTCTTGGGAGTCTTGATGTTGCTACCTTTGAACCAAACCCATTTAATGATGGTAAGTTATTTAGTGGGTATGGTAAAACCATCATGTGATTGTCCTCAACTCACCAGTAACTTATATTGAGCTTGTAATTTATCTTTTTTAAAATTTATTATATACTAAGTTTAACTGACAAGATAGAAAGAAGTTTTAAGAAATAGCTGATACTAACATTGGGAACTCATTTCTTTTGACAAATTTTAGGTTTGCCAAATTAAAGTTGCTTGCACTCAAGGACAGTAACCTGTATAGTATGATGTAATAAAATGTATAGTTGTCATGTGAACAATCACTATGTAATTAGTTATTATCATGTGTGTAGTATCACAACAAACAGTCACTAAGTGGAATGTTTGAATGGCCTTTGGTGATGCATTTGGGAGCCAAAATTTCAAATTTAGAAATTTTCATGAATACTAAAGCCTATTCACATTAACTTTGACCTTGTAAATTGTTTTAATACATAAATTTATATTTGTCCTTATGGGCCATCTTTGTTCATGGGTAATATAGCTAACTTCAGAACCATCAAATGTATTGATTGCAGACTTGCACAGAGGCAATTTTGTTTTGTACCTTAAAGTATAGTTGTTTTAATTTTGTACCTTATGTTTTGTTATTGAACAGGAAAAAGTAAAATTATGGCAGAAAAGCAAAGGTCAAAGGTAACATGAACAGGCTGTAGTTTGTTTGGGATGAGCCTGTGTGGTTGTAAATAATGAATATCATTTATAGATATATGAATACAAGTATAAATTTTTCTTAGGTGTCTACTTGGATTATTATAATGGTGATATGGTTGACCACATTACTCGCTATGAAGCTAGGATCTATTTTGTATGTCAGGCTAATGTTACTATAGAGGGGCCAGTTATGGAACATTTCAAAGAATCTAACCAGGCTCACTTTCATGTATTTACTAAATATGCTTGTTGAAGTCAACATTGACTAATTTGTGGTTGCTGCATTAATTTTCTTTCAGTTATTGTAAGGAAGTTTCCATTATATGTGTAATATATATATATATGTTGTGTATAATTAATATATTGTTATAAATATGCATGGTGGGGATAGAATCAAGATAATGCAACTATTTGTAATGAAAAATAGCAAGATATAATGGCAAACTTGTCTTGGCTGATATGCTTGTTTTTATTAAAAGAGTCCACTCTGAGTTATTAGAACAAAATACAGACTGTAAGGAAAGTTTAAAAAAATACAATTTTAAAACAACTTAATACATTCTATAGAATATAAAAGTGGGTAAATAATTTTTAGAATTTTTTTTTATAATCAGTACTGAGACGTAACTATGATAAATAACTTTTTCTTAAAAATCAACTAGTACACACCACACTGTCTACTTTATCCACTAAACGGTTGCAAATTTACTTTGATTCTCTCTCCTCTACTTAACATAGCTACTACAGGATAAAAACCTCCAGAGGGTAGAGTACACTCGGTTTCTCCTATCTCTTCACCATTTTTGGTGAAATAGACCATAATTGTCCTGCCTCCTTCTTTTTTTGATTTTTGTTTTGATATGGAACGTACCAGTGGCATTGGTGGTGGAGGTAAACCTCGAAGTCCTCCAAAAAGTCCGAGAGGAGGATCACCAAAATAGTCTTCATAGTCCTCATCAGATGAGTACTCATCACCAAAATGAAATGGCCGTCTTTCTGTAACCTCTTCAGGTAGGCTTGTGTCTGATTCACTGTCGTAACCATTGAGTAAATCGTCATCTTCCAAGCTTGTGAATCGAACACCACAACCCATTACATCTCCTGATGTACATGTTGGTCCAAACTCTTCTCCCATTCCTTTCTCTTTAAATAATTTTCCATCGTCTGCATGATAGCCTACAGCACCAGCATTCCAACCAGGATGTCTATTTAATGGATAAGTGGTTTTTGCTAAACCAATTGCTATAGCACCAGTGACGCCACACTCCAATATTTCTAGCTCAAAATAATGATTTGTTGAACTTATCGGAAAATTGGCTTGGGCAATAGACACATCTTGTATGTTACCACCTTCACCAGCATACTCCAGTGTCAAACCATCATCAACAAATTTAACCCCATTTGATCGAAGCCAGTAAGTGGACGGTGAAATATCCAGTTCCATAGGTTCTTGTAGAGTTTCAGGGACACGATGCCAATGTCCTCGATAACATATTTTCTCACCATGACTGTGGAGACCTAAAGAAAATTATCTATTAAAATTTTGCTAACCAATAGTGTAAGCAGATTTTAGACTGGAGTTTTATTAGGCCTTACTGTCACTGTGTGAGCAATAATTACAGTAATGTGTGCATAACAGCAACAAAACCTTGCTATGGCTTTCAAATCCTTTATTCCACTATAACAGACTTTCACATAGAATGTAAAGGGCAAAACTAAATACAGTATAGTAGGAAAGTAATATGGTGGTAAAGAAGCACCACTATCTAGGAAGTACTTCCCTGAAACGGTTTGAGTTTTAGACAATCGAAATTAGCATTGGAAACCATTTGTCCTAAATGTACATACTTTTAACAACATAGGGAATGAAATAGTCTAAAGTCAGTGCCTAAGATGGCAAATGCTATCTGTACAACTATGTGTTTTGGAGTTGGAAGTAGGAAATATAGCAAGTTATCAGGTTCTCTAGAAAAGTGTTTATTGCTCAACTTATGTCATGCTCATCAAGCTTGTATTACCACCAAATGCAGAAGCATTGATTTGTAAATTCAAGGATAAAGATTTAATATTATAATGTCTTCAGCATTGGGACATAAACAAGTGCCATCATATAACTATAAGTGCTTTATGACAGAACTGTAACAATGATCACATCACTAAGTTATCCTCTCAATATAAAACCACATGGAGACATGATTTGTCTAAAAACTATAACAGAATAAAAGTACAAAATGATGTGCCTGCATGATGCATAATATTTTTGAAGTGTATATGGTGCTGGTATGAAAATACAATAAATGTTATTAAGATAAACTTACCAAATAATGGATAGAGTCCATGAACAGGTCTCTTCATTTTTTGAGACTCACCAATCTGACGTCCATTTTTAGTGAAGAATACCTTGACATAGTTTTGGCCAACATCAGTATCAAAGTCAACACCACACCCCATAATATCACCTATATACATAGTAAGAGATATACACTTTTATAATAGATTGAATGAAATTCATTGCTTAAATATATCATTTAAGGATTATAGTTTTTACTGAATATTGCTTATAATACACGTAAAAACAACAAATGTGGAAGGCTTTTAGTAAATGTAATGGCTATGTGTTACATATAAGCTGCACATTTACATAAGAAAAGTTGTTATTGTAAGTATGTCATGACAAATGGTATTATACAGTGATGTTTGTTATATATTACCTTGTGTACATGTAGGACCAAAGTTAGCTCCATAACCTTTTTCATGAAATAGTTTACCATCATCAGCATGATAGCCAATACTATCTCTGTTCCATCCTGGCATACGACCCTGTTAGCCATGATATATCAATATGTAATGGCATACAAAATATACAGTATGTAAATAGGTGGATCTGAGGGAATGAACCTCACTCTATCTCAAGCTAGGACTGTCCCCAGAAATATTAAGCTAACTGCAATAATGTTTAAGTATTGTATTGCAGGTTATATTATTGATTAACAACTGGCAGATTATTATATAATAGTTCATAAATACCAATAAGATAACAAAATTTTCTGTTGCACATTATGTAATATAATTTTAGCCCCTAGATCCACCTATGATACCAGGAATGCATTAACACAACACGGATGTGCTCCTGGTAACTCAAAGATGAAGAACACTGATATCATATATAGACAACGAAATATTGTTAAAATACTTGAAATGATTTTATCAAAACAATTAAGGAAATCAGCCATGTTAGGGGATTCCCCATAATGATAATTTTGGTCACAGAAACAAAATTCAGCTTTTTGTGTATGTTGCTACTATTAAACTCTATCCTCTTAACTTAATCTGTTATCTACAACATCTCAGCAAACAAGCTGATAGCTACTGTATAATATTATGCACAACACGTGCACTACAAGGCCTATGGAATGACACTGCTTTAGGTAATCCACCCCAAAATGGCGTTTATACTTTTGAAGGTTTAGGGTTTATTAACAGCATTTCTACTTGGTTTCCTTCCTCACCAGATGTGATCTTACCTGTGGATAGTTTAAAGCTCCTACACCAATACCAATAGCACACTCTTCACCACGGTTCAATATCTCATATTCAAAATAATTCAACATTGGATTGACTGGCTCCACTAGCTTTACTAAAGCCACTGACCCTCCCCCACCAGTGAAACTGATAATATCATCTTCAACTTTTGCGCTAGGACCAGATAGAAAACGACCTTTATAATGTAGCTTGATGCCTGAGGATTTAGGATCAACGTTAGCAGATCCTGCCTGTAATAAGACACAACAGTGACTGGTATATTACTGTTAGGGTCTCGACAATATTTAAAAGGCAAGCTGTGTTTCTTACCATCAGACTTTATTGTTCTGCTGAGTAATGAGAACAGGACGAGGGCGAGGACAAATTGAACATGTGCCACGCCCAAAAGATTTAAATGTGCTAGCTGTCAACTTTCAGTATTCTTCGATTAATCTATTAGTTTTGATTGGTCGGGTTATTATAGTTATTGATAATTGAAACTGAAGGAGCTACCAAAAGGACTGAAAGGAGCAAGAATAAAAAGAATAGACAAAATGGTCAGTTAGGTGTTAGCCCCACCCTTTGTAATCATAATAAGTGGGATGCTTTTTGTTCTGTAGGCGTCGTCAGGCCCAGCAGTCTTCCTACATAAAAATGGACGTCTTCATACTGGTCCTTACGCAACTGCTGAAGATAATATCATTACTTACTCTGGAGGCAGAGGCCTCACTGCTTTAGTTAAACTTTTGGAACCTCTCAACCCAATGTTAAATTATTTTGAATTGAAGATTCTTAAGAAAGGTGAAGAATGTGCTGTTGGTATAGGTGTGGGATCATTGGATTATCTTCAGGTATGTAAATTGATATATTGTTTGAATTGATATCTGCCTTCAAAGTAGCCTACATAGGCTCGTCTTTAATATGTAATACGAACAGAATATTTGACTTTAAAATCTGTTCATGAAGGACATATTAATTTAAGTATTGAGTTTAGTACCCAATATTTTTCATGTCATAGTTTGTATCAATAATTTGATACACGTTAGGAAGGAAGCAGGTACATCCTTTATATGTTAGCCACACCCCTCTTATTTTGGTTTGTAGTTGCCATTGCTTTTACATAGGAGGCTGAGGGTGGGGGTGAAGGGGGCTGATACCCCCCCCCCCAACTTTTACATAGAGTAACCCATTTTGCATGAAAAGCATTCATTACTTTGTAATACAAAGTTTGTTGAAAGAAATGATGGGCAAAGAAAATATTTTAGTGTATTTTAATTCTCGTTTTAAAAATGTTTACTTTTGCAAGTGACACTGTGTACAAATATGTCCAGTCCCCCCCCCCCCCCCCCCCCCCAACTTTTTTGAGCTTCCTTCACCTATGTCTTAGCATTAACAGGTACATTTACCTCAAAGTGCCAAAGAGGAGACTTTTAATTTTAGACATCTTGATAACAGCAATACTAATGACCATATGGTAGTACCGAGACTATGACCAACAACTGCTGATGTTAGATCATGAAGCTTTTCAAAGACAGGTGACACTTTTACTCGAATGATCTGATAAAGGAACTTGAAAGAATGCTTTCTGACAAGTTTTATGTGTTAATTGCAATGCACAATAGCACAACACTATATTACATTCCTTTCAATTACTACTATTACCTCAATTTTGAAAATCCCATTTACTATTACTATTACTTCAAAACTTGTAATCTTTACTATTACTATTATTATGATTACCTACTACTGTTACTCCATGTCTGATTGTGATTGGCTTTCATAATTCCAGATTGCCATCATAAGATCAGGAAGAAGAATGTGGTCACACTCACTTTTCCATGGAATTTTTGTGTTTATATTCTGTGCTCATTTTTGAGAGATAAATTTTCATAAATTCCTTTTATAAAGCATTTAAGATATAGTATGCCACACCCAGATTCTCGCATCTCACTTTCTTAGATATAGATCCTTGTGGCTCAAGTAGCTTTGTCTTGCCATTAATTCTTTGGAAATATTGATGCAGACCCCCATGAAATGTTAGACAAAATTATACATTTGGTAGAAAGAAATCAAACCACTATAGTAAGTGTCAAAAATATTTGTGGAATAATTTTTATGTTTGAGTCAAAATTTGTGAAAATGTAAAAATCTTGCACTTCAAAAAACTGGCTCTATACTGTTGTTCCCCGTTAGAAAGATATGAATGAATAAGTGCTATGTGGCTTCTCGAATGACTATTACTATATTGTTCTTGAACTGAACTTACAAGAGCACTTTTGTCTTAACAGGGACATATGCCTGGATGGAGTGAAGGTGGTATTGGTTATCATGCTGATGATGGCCATTTGTATCAGGAAAGAGGTGTAGGGAATCAATTTGGGCCTCCTTGTACAGAAGGTAAACTCTAAAGTGTCTTATGTAATAACATTTTTTAGTTAAGATATAAATACATTGTTCATCATAAGTACACTGTATTGATGGACATTCTTATGTTTGTGTTAATTATTTATTTTATCATATATTATTTTTAGGTGATATAATGGGCTGTGGTATCAGCCACTTTGGTGAAGGCTTTGGTGAAGTATTTTTTACCAAAAATGGTGAACAAGTGGGAACACCTCAGAGAATGACAAGACCAGTGAATGGTTTTTATCCATTATTTGGTGAGACATGTATATATATACATTTAAGATATTTGTACTGAAAAGTTAAAACCAATATATATATATATATGCAGATAATATATTCTAGCTAATATTTGTAGTACTTGTGTCGGATACATGTGTTCATATCATATTTCTTCACCTGTCATGTGCATCATGCCAGGCAGTTCTAAGATTGTTTTATATTACATATTAACATATATACATACACTATGTAACAGGATGTATTTTTTTTCACTGTTTTATTTTATTTTGCAGCTGATTTTTTAGAGTATTGTAATCTTAGGATGATTGTTACAATTATTATGTTATTGTTAAGAGACTCTTTATATCCATATTATTTTTGTTTTCCCTACATTGTTATAGGTTTACATAGCATGGGTGAAAAAATCCAATACTTAGGTCATAGATGTTGTACCTCAGGTATTCCAGTGGAGCGTATGTGTCTTGATACTTCTCCATCTACATACTGGCATCGTTCAAATGGAATTAAATTTATTGAGGATGGATTAACTCTGGAATTTATTGGAACACAAAATGGCAGAAAGACTGATATTGGATTTGCACAGGCAATACAAACAATTAATAGAACAAGCCATTACTTTGAAGTGACTATTATAAGTATGAAGGCACTTGGTCCATTAGAGAAAGACGGTATTTCAATTGGTTTGGCTGGATGTAATTGTCACTCCACTGATCAACTAGGATCATATACGAAGTCAGTAGGCTACTCTATTGGCATTGGGAAAGTCTTAGCTGATAAAGATATGCATGATGCTCCTATTTGTGAAAACAATGATGTAATTGGCTGTGGTATTATATTTAAAAATGTCCAGGTGGAGTGTGATGAAGATGATAGCAGTGGCTCTGATATGGAACCGTATTCATCTGAATTTCTAGGTGAAAATAAACCATTTATTCATTTTGGAGGTATGTTTGGTGGTATCCTTCCTCCAGCTCCCTTTTTTAATGCTGGTGAATTTGGTGCTGGGTTTGGGGGTTTTAGAAGAATTGTACCACATGTAGAAAAGGCTGAAGAACGAAGCAAATTGAAAAATATCCGTCAAGTTAAGACAAAATCAGTCACTGTTTATTTTACTAGAAATGGAGAAACCATTTTTGAAAGTCAATGTTCGTCACCTTCAAGAGGTTTACATCCTGTAATAGCTTTGTGTGATATAGGGGACAAAGTGAAGGTCAATCTTGAACCACTTACCGGATAAATATCTGTTTATTGAGAGTCATTGGTACTGGTGAAGTAATCTCAATAATAATAATATTGATATTCTTTTATTATAAATTTTTCTGGATTTTATTACTGAATTATATATTTTACCATTTTCTATACATGTTGTTTTATTATTATCAGTTTAACATAAATTGTGAACTTTATACAGACAAGTACTAGTCTCAGCCTCGTATATATAATAACGTATGCTTTTTATACATATTTCTTGCAGCTCTGTTCTGTTGTTGAAACAATAACTACTGTCTGCCCGGCTTTTCGTTCACAACAAAACCTTAAATGCCTTTTTGATTCAAATATTCTGTAGCTCACTGTTTTATTTGAAGTGCATTATATTATAAGCAATGCAATACACATCGCCCTTCTAGTTTCTGTTTCAGTATTAATTTTAATTAACATTAATTATGAGGTGACCGTGTGCGTGCGCGGCGCCACGGCTACATGTGGATAAGTTATTATGGCTACTGTCGCTCTGTTTTTTGTTTGTGTAGCTTGTCTTGTTTGCTCATCGCTCACTCAAAACACTTGTCCTAACTGGTGTCTTTGTTTTCCTTTACAACAGGAAGGGGGACTTGTAAATGGTTACCGCACAGATTGTAGTGGTCTGTGGCTGCGTAAAATTCCTCAAGGAATTTCCCAAAATACAACGCAGCTGTAAGTCATTCCCCTATATTAATAAATTTTGTGCTATTGTCAAGAGTAGGTAGCTTTTTTGATTCTTTTCAGGTACAACAACAAAGTAGTTATGTTAGTAATGCTATTTTACAACAGAGTGATTATCTCTTCTCATCAATTCTATAGGTACCTCCATCACAATTATTTGCAAGCTATTCATTATGAATTTCAGAACCTTACCAAGCTTAAAGTCCTGTAAGAATATTATGACTTACTCTATGTATGACTGATCTGTCATTGACATTATCTTGGCAGGAGATTAGATGGTAACTTCATTGAAATTGTGCGTTCAGGGGCTTTTCGAACTGTCAGTTCACTAGAGGAACTGTAAGTTTATCAAATCTTGATGTTGATGTGGTTCATGAGTGTATGGCCTTATCACAACTGTAGGTGGCACTTACATGTACATTTGAATGGCTTTACTTTTACTTTTATTAACAAATTTTAAATTTCAATTTTCTCTTGCTTAGATGCCATATTGTTTAATATAATTAAGACCAGACATCTGGGTATGATACTAGTTATGAAATAGTTATCTTTGCTAGTACCATGAACTTTGAACCATGTCCTATAGTAGTGATACCAGTGTGATCATGTAGCAGTGATCTTAAACAATAAGCAATATCTAGTGAATACACTTTAATTAACGAAAACAAATTCACAGATACTGGCAGTTGGCATACCAGGCATGTCAAGTAGTCCTAAGATTGTTTAAGGCTATATGGTTATGTGCATATATATAACCATTACAATGTCCTTTTCAATAGTGCTGTTGTATTCTTGCGTGTAACTATCAATAATATCAAAGCTTGTACAATGATTGTTGATTTATCTTATAACAGTCTAATGTTTTCTGTTTGTTTGATTGTACAAGTGGACCTGACTGATTGTTGCTCAAAATACTTGACAAGTCAAAAAATGTTTCTTAATCTTTACTTCTACATCATAGCTCAGCTAATTTTTGGTCTCAATTTTTGTTTAAAACTATCTTAGCAATTTTTATCATTATAATTTGCTAATACTTCTCTGACTATTTATTTTCTATTTTTCTAGTTATTTGCAGAATAACTGTATTCATAAATTAAACTTTGGAGCATTTCATGGACTAAAGTCACTAAGAAGACTGTCAGTAATTTTTCATATTATTATGTTTTTATGCACAGCTATTGATGCATTGCTATTGAAGACAATGACTAAAATGAATGGTGTATACAAATTGTTGATACAAATCAATCTAACTTGCCTTAATGTTTACGTATTACATCAACTGATCTATCTTATTACTAGTCATTTTAACTTTTCACAATGTTTGTTATAAAAAATTACTTATTTGTAGAAAATAGCAACATATGAAAGGGATTTTATCCATACTATTTGCTATAACTTTGGAATTCACTGCCTCAGAAAAGAGTGTATAAGAACTTATACACCTTTCTTGGAGATGTTGGTCAATTTAGGCATAGCATGGTACAAGATTTATTATAAATGAAAAATATTTGGCTACAAAGTCTATGTATATTATTCTTTTTTTTATAGTGACTTGTCCAATAATGAAATGAAATCCTTTGAGTCTGGAGTATTTGATGAATTGGTCAATGTTGGTGATATGTAAGTCAATGTATATAGGTGTAATTTGAATAAATAAATGCTATTGTTTTATTGGGTCATAATGATATTCTGAAAAATGATAATCATGTACATTATCACATACTTGATATTTCAGTTGTTATCTATCATTAAAAATGTTTGTTTCATGTGGGTATCCTTGATACCTACAGGAGAGACTGTGTTTCCTTTTTTCACTTATCAGTAAACAAACAATTAAACCAGTTTCCTAGTTGTATCACTGATGTTATAAATGAAGGTTTTTTTCTTTCCTTTTACTGGAATCCCATGGCTAGTCTTTAAAAGGAATTGACATTTGAATTTAGTGAGGTTTGTGTCTATTTGTGTGTGTTAATATGAATTCTTCTTAAAAAGTTTCTAACAGTCATGGCTTCTAAGCAATATCTACTTTCTATTTGAAGTGGCAATACCTTAAATTTTGTTCGAATTATTGTTTGTGTGATGAATATTCTGAATTTAAAAATAAGCCTTTAAAGTTGCTATATGGATATTTATCTATAATTTGTGTAAGTTTATAGTAAGTGTTTTTGCCTTGGTAACAGACACATAGACAGATGGAATACTTTAACCCTTGCCCAGGTGGAGGGCTGTTAGGTTAAAAAGACAGTATTCTTTTTCTAAATATGTGACATATCTATAGTGATTGTATTATCTTTTCTTTTTTTTCTTATGGTCCAATTATCTTGTCTTTGAGTTATGCTCTTTAGTTGTAATGGCATGGTGAAAATGATCCTTTTATTTATGAACTTTACTAAACTGTTATTGTCATGTTAAGTCAGTAGGATGTGAAGAATATTGTAAGAAGTGAGCACAGTGATTTACTTTGTTGCATACAGCACTTTTTTATTCAACACAAGAGTAGTCTGTTTCTTTTAACATTATAGAATAAATAAGCAGCTTGATAGTTGTGTTCTCCAGGAGTAGCTTGAGCATTCTTATTGACACATTCAAACATAGTGTTGTGTTTGAGTGTGATATTCAGCCATTTGATGTCTTGACATTCCTTTATCCAATTAGTACGACAAACCAACTTAGCTGGTATCAATAATGATACTCTAATGGTCACCAGATTGAGTATAAAGAGTACCAGCTGTTGTACATGTACCATTGTATGACAGTGATGTCTTGTTCATCTTTAGTGAAATGCTTAGTCTTGTCTTTCTATTGTGAAGCCACTCTTTATATAACTAGCAATGTTTATATATATATACTTAATGTTAAGTTTTACATAAAGTGATATGTTCATTTTATACTGTTTTAATCAACTTGTAAGAGGGGCAAACAAAAAATATACATTGTAAACAAAGAGGTTAATAGAAATTCACAGAGTAGAAGATGCTGTAATAGAATTCTATCAATACTTGTAGAGCCTGTAGTTTCACTGACAATAGGCATGTCATGAAGGTCCACAATATGAGTATCATCTATACAGTCTTCTTCTATGTCATGAATAGCATGTTCTTCTTGAAAGGAAGTGAAATCACAAAATGATCCTGTCCTCAAACTTAAAACAACACACAGACATTTCATATAGAATACAGTTATCGCACTTGCTTTGAATTGAGCATGACAAGCTTTATAACATCTTCAAATGGGACTATAACTTCTGTTAACTCTTCAGTCTTTGGAAGTCCTTTATGTAGTAACAACTGTTCCATCAAAATATTGTTAAAATGATTTTTCAATTATAGTCTTGTTTTTTACATTAACCTACATGTACTTCAGTAGCACAGTATTGGGGCATGTTCCTTTATCTAAACTTTAACATCTGTAGGTCATTTAGTGTGGCTTAGCCACAATAATACATTTACATGTATGTGTATACGATACTAATTTGGGAGGGTTCATTGATAAAGTATAATAATTATAATGTTTCTATTGAATGGAGTAGAATTACCATTGAAAATGCAATTTGACCTGTTCATAGTATATTACATACACATGTATATGTACAGATAGTACAGAACCCTTTTGTATATTGATCACTAATATTTTAACAGCATAGTCTGAAATATATCTTGTGGAAGGCAAGCTCTGGGTGGATAATTTGAATTTGTGGTTTTGACCTTAGATTTATCTGAAATTTTAGTGTATTAAGTATAAGGAAGTAGTACTTATCAAAATGTTCTGTCAATAATTTTTTTGTTTAACATACTATGCAGTCCTATAGTGATCTTGGACTAAGTATTAATTATAAATATCTACACATTGATTTATTCTATTGTAATTACTTTTATTTTTAACATTTGTAACAAATAAAATTTAACTGTGTCTTCAACCACCTATAACCAATTACTGCACACGCTATGATGATTGGCTTTCTTTGAACCTTGCTTCTCTGCTTTCACGACCTTTTGTCATCAGTCCACAGTCACTATTTCTGACAACTCTCCAGTGTTTATTGTGACCATAGCATCTTCCAACATGATTGTATTTTTTGGAATATATATGCTTTTACAGCAAAGGTTATGCTGTCTCACACACATAGCCTTTCTTTGGACCACCTAGTATGTATGCATATATACATATACATCCATTTCCATTGTGTAACTATATTGCAGTATATGACTATTAAGACTGGCAAATAAAATAAAATTGAATGTTTTAACTTCAAATGTAAGTGGCAACTGATAACTTAACTAACTTGTAAGAAGTATTGTAACTGATCATGCTTGAAAGGCTTATGCTACAGCCTAGTTTACTTTTATCAGTTATCTTCCCTTACATTTTTACTTCTAGCATTCTGTAGTCACTCCACAAGCACTACTGCCAATTAGTGATTGATAATGATTTGTGATTCTGATTTGTACTGCGATCATGATTTTATTTGAAAATGCTTCAAGGTGCAACGGTCAATTTTATTGGGCAGCCTACCATGTATACATACATACATACATGTACCAGTTCAATTGCTGTTTGACTTTGTGTTTGCTTTTGTCTATGTGTAATATATATATATATATATATATATATATATATATGTATATGTATATGTATATATGTAGTAACAATAAGAAGACAAATTACATAATTGTTTCTTTTGTACACACAACACATACCACCTCTTTTTGTTCCCTTTCTTAGGCCCTCAATTTTTGATATTATACTTATATTTATCTGTTTTAATAACAATAGATCAGGAGGTGTTCAATATGTAAACCTTACCATTCATCAATTTATTATATTCTACTTTAAACTTTTGATAAATTTGTCAGTTGTCCATTCAACAACAATAGGTTTGGAGGTGTTCCCATATGTAATCTTTGTTATCTTATTTTCTGTAGTTAAATGTTAAGTAATTTTTTACCATTTGGTAATAATGAATTCCCAAATTTCTTGAAAAAGGAGGAGAAACACAACGAAACATGATATTATAAAATGCTGTGTAATCTGAGAGCAATGACTGAAAAATGAAAATCATGCAATAACTTTTATTTAGTACACACAACACATGCTAAGTCTCTTTGTTCATCGTAAGAGACAAGTCAACACAACTGGTATCATTAATAATGATACTCTATTACTAGCATAACATATTCCACAGTAGGCTTGGGTGGTATTGAGCAATATAGTACCACGGTATTTTCAACAAATATATTGTGATATAACTAAATACCTACTAATTTTTGAGAAATTAAAAAAACAACAACACTGAACTCAAACACATGGTTACTACATTGACAGTCTATCATACATGTACAAGGCTAGACCGCTAGAATAAGTGATACAATAAGAAGCCAATAAGTGATATACAATAAGAAGTCAACAGGTACAGTCACTTCAAGTTTTTAGAAAGAAATGTAAGCATATTGACTTTGTCTGGATTAAGACTGGCTTGGGCAGGAGTCACAATTCGTCCAGAGGTACTGAAAATACGCTCAGAGGCAGCACTAGCAGCACAAACAGTGAAATACTTTTGAGCCAATTTCTTCAAGTTTAGGATACTTTGAAGCGTTAAGCTTCCACCATACAAGCGGATCTTCTTCAAAATCAAGTTTTTCTGTGTCAAGATATTTTTCCAGCTCAGCACTTACCTGTTGCTGAGGGGATACAGAGGGGGGTTCACTGTTACACTCTTGGTCTTTGAATAAACTTCCCAATGTTTTTCGTTTTTTAGGAGGAGGTGGTGGATTAGGCTGTGTTGATGATGAAGGTGTGGTACTAACCGTACTATCTTGAGATGACAGACAGAAAGACATTTGGTTGCTATCTCTTATTTAAATCAAGAATAACATCTTCAGATACATACTTCATTTTGAATCTCGGATCAAGAACAGTTGAGACTTGTAGAATACTGCAGACATCATCTCCTAACCTCATTTCAGTGTAGCGCTCATTAAGGTCAACCTTAATACGACTTTTAAGATTTTTCGTTAGTAGAGTATCATCTTCACTTTCTTTCAGTAAGGTGTTGTTGAGAAGGTGCAGAATAGGGAATACTGCTGATACAGTGGCATATGTTTCCCCAGAAAGTATATCGGTCAAAGACGAAATAGGAGCAAGGGCAGCATCAATCGACTGAAGTACGTCTATATCCTTCCAAGTGAGAATTAAATGAGTGGTTTTTTGATCTGCGCTTAACACAATCCTGATTGCTTCCTCTTGTTGTAAAATCCTTTTGATCATTATAGCTAATGACCCCCACCTTGTTGCACAGTCCTATGCAAGTTTTTAAAAAAATCACTAAAAACAGTTCCTCAATAAAAAACATGCATGTTTTAACTTGATTAACTTACAGCAACTAGACATTTCTTTTTCAGTCCAAGGTTCAGCTGAGCTTTAGTTAATTCCCGCTTTCTTTTCCAGCTCATGGAAAAGGTACTAACAATTTTTCGGCACAAGCTAATAGCTCGAGTACATCGAGGATCGTCTCTTATGGACTTGGTGATGGCTAAGTGCAAATTATGACCAAAGCATGAAAGTCTACAAATGCTAAGTTGATTGGCTGCTGAGGTAATATTAGTTTCATTGTCAGTTCTTAAACATATTTGATTATTCATATCTAAATCCGATGACTCCAAAGTCACCTTTATGGCCTTAGCTAAATTCTCCCCAGTGTGGTCTTCAGGAAGAAACTGTGTCTCCAAGCATCTGTTCTGCATCTGCCAATCATTATCTAAGAAGTGGATGGTATAACTCATATACTGCAGCATTTCTTCACTTGACCATAGATCTGTTGTGGCGGATAAATTGTTTATATCACAGATTTCCTGTTTGATCTGGTCTTTTGTGGCTGCATAAAGATTTGGCAGAGCAGTCCTGGAGAAATAACTTATGGACGGAATACTATATCTTTCATCAAAAGCCCGGACAAGACGTTTGAACCCATCCTTTTCGACAGTATACAGTGGCTGGTCGTCTTTGGCTATGAAGAATGTTATGGCATCAGTTAGTTGTTGCCATCGCTTTCCTTTCCATTCGTATGATTGACAGCTTTCTACTGTTTCCTCAATGGTCGGTTGACTGACCACAGTTTTAGTAACAGTTGTTGAACTCGAAGGCTGTCTTTGTGTCATGGCCTCTTTCGCTTCAGCATACAACTTGCCATGATTGGCTTTTAGGTGTGAAAGTAGATTTGATGTGTTCCCGTGTTTGGCTAGCACTCTTCGACGGCAAGTATGACAAATTGCTGAACTATCGTCAACAGGCTTCCCATCTCTACTTTTTTCTAGCCCAAAATAAGTCCAAACAAGGCTTTTTGTTCCAAGTTTAGGCACCAAATCCATAGATCGTTCTCTTCATCCAAACAATTGACAGGTGCAGGCTCGTACACGTGGCACAATGAATACCATATATGGTAACGCGATATTTTCAATTTTTCTATAGTTGTATTTCCAAAAAATCCAAATAATACTGCTACGGTTTAAAAATCATACTATGATACAACTAAATACTGGTATACCGCCCAAGCCTATTGCACAGTGTACATTATGTTCATGAAGACTATTTATTGAACCACTTCCTTTCTACATAAGGTCATAAATTATGTTTTCCTCAATGAGTAGCTAAATATCCGGGATTATCAGGCAGACAAAGATAGTTAGCTCCTCCATCAAACTGGGTATGATTGTTCATTGTAATTTAAAATTTTAAGCTTTGTTCTGTATTGTCTGTTTTCTTAAATGTTATTTTATGCTATTTATTAAATTAATTAAGGATACCTTGAATTTGCAGCGTAAAAGTTATTCCATTTTTGTGTAACCCGCATGGGAGCTAAGTTTGGCAGATTATCTCTTGTTATAGCAACAACTCAATAGTAATACCTATATAAATCAACTTATCTTTCTATCTATATCAACGAGATGACATGTCTACTTAAATACAAAATCACAAAGAACATTCTAGAGAGTTCTAGAGATTACATAACATTTCACACATTAATATAGTATTGTATAACACAATGGTTTTCAACAGACAAGGTTTGTTGTAATACAATCATTACAGTATTGTATAGCACAATAGTTTACACTCGTTACATTTGTAACTTGCTTTTTAAAGGTACTCTAATTCACATAAGACAAACTGTGAGACAAACTTCTGCAAAGCTTGGATTGTTCACAAACTGTCTGTAGTATACTGGATATTAAAAGTACACCATCTGGTATTGATACATCACCGTTTACATTAGTAAAGACATCTATTGTGAACTGTTGATAAGAAAGTTTACCGTATATACTTTTGTCTTATGAAGGGAATACTTCATTGAACATTTTATAATGATTGTTCTCTAGTTTACACATGGTATTGATCTGTTCCTGGTAGGAGGAGAGTAAAAGCATTCACTAAACTGTTAGTTAGATTAAGTCATAGATAATTATAAGTGGAGTGTTAGAGTCATCTAATTGTTATGAGAAAACACAAAACACATTGAAGTGTAGCTTGAGGGCACTTTTCATGTTTTCTTATTTTATTATTTCTTAGAGGATTGATGTGACATTTACATGTTGGTGACATTTGAACCTCTTTAACTTTAGGAATCTGTCTTAGGATGACAAAATCACCTTATATTTTGATATTTGACAAGGCCACAAAATTGTGAAAAAATGAGCCAGGATTTTCAATTGCCCTTTGGCACAAATGTGGAAACACTGAGTATTGAAGTGGTCGAAGGGTGAGGTATTGTTGATCTGTTAGTTCTATATGCGATATACAGTAGGTATGGGATAATAGTAAATTATATAAGCTTTTCCTGATGTACTTGTGCATGTGTTAAAATTATAAAGCGATCATCATTCCTTCAATATTTTTCTATATTCAATATTCATTAGTTTTTGATTAAATGGTAACTAATCTTATTACAGCCAAGTTAGACCTGATGCAATCAACATGTTTCTATGTTGATTGTTATCACTACATTTGTTGTTATTTTTGAAATTTTGATGTTTGTTACATGTTCTTGTGTGCTTTTTTCTACATGAGATAAGGTCTTCTAATGTAGCATAGGTGAATTATACAAATATGTATTACAAAAGGAAGAAAGAGTAGTCCAACACATTTTTGTTTGAACATTATAGACTAAAGCACAATTTGTGTCCTTAGTACCTCCAAACATGGCTTGTGCATTTTTATTAAGACATTCAAGCACGGAGTTGCATTATGACTGTGGTTTTCAGTCATTAGAAAACCTTGATATTCCATTGTCCAGGTTTTTTAAGTACTGCACATTGTAAAGAGGTCACAAATTTTCTATTAAAAGGTAATACATAGTGGCTGACTATTGACATACAACTTTAGTAACAAAAAGTAGATGAATTACTCAATAGGCTTTATTCAACACATGGTAACTCTTTTTTTTCATTGTAAGGAGGACAAAGTAGTCCAATGCATTTTGTTTCAACTGGATAGAATAAAGTGCAACGTGAATCTTTAGCACCTCCAGGAATAGCTTGTGCATTCTTATCTACACATTCAAACATGGAGTTCTGCTTATGACAATGATAGTCAAACATTAGATAACCTTGATATTCCATTGTCCAATAAGCAGTACAATTCAACTTAGCTAGTATCATCAACAATAATACTCTCTTACTAGCATAGCATATTACGCAGGGTGCGTTATGATCATGAAGACCATTCATTGAACCAATTGGCAATTGAACTAAATGTTCAGGATTATCAGGCAGACAGAGGTAGTTAGCTCCTCCATCAGACTGAAAATAACGAGAACCAGGAGTACAACTACTGTATAACAACTGAGTTCCTTTATCTTGTGGAAAAGACAGTTCTATCCCATTTTGTATAGACTGCTTCTCCAGCTGTAGGTCTGATTGGTCTTGTAGGCCCATGTCTCCTTTGAAACCTTGTGGTCCTGTATTTCTGGGGAGACCATGTTGTCCATTTTTACCATCTCTTTCAGGAGTACCATCACAACCTCTTAATATTTGAGGAATTTGTGAATTGCCACAGTCACAGTTAATAGTATAGTGTTAGTACTACATTTTTGTTAGTGGATTGTTAACATCTACTGGAGTACATAATGATTAGGTGTGATATATAATTGTAATTATTGTTGTTAGTAGCTGCTGACGCATAGATCAAAAAGTTTGGAATGAAGAAGAAAAGTGGTGTGATTTTCATATTTATCTTTGTTGAAATGGATAGTCTCTTCTTTGGATTTCAAAACCACTTTTTATAGCTAGCACTGTTTTAATAAAGGGCCTGAAGTATTAATTTTACTGTGTTGTGATAATACATCATGTAATAGTCTCAAGAGTATTTCAAGATTAGTCAAACATTTGGTTATACCTTTGTTTTTAAAGCTGTCTGGTAAATTTCAATAGTAGCAGGTAGGGAAGTTTTCTTTTATGTAAACATCCCTATGATCAGATCATTTGTTGTGGCTTAACTTAATATACATCATATACATAGCCACTGTACCATATTGAGTGTACTTTATTCTAATGTTGGGATGATTCACTGATAGATTTAGTGAAGCCCTCCATAGTCTATCAAAGATGTGTCTTGATCCAGTGGTATGTTAAATGTGAGTTCTTTTATATTATTAATAACAACAGGTTTGAACAGCTTTGCTTGAAGTATATTTTTGTACACATGTTTAAACTTCAAAGCTATTTTGCTATTAATATTTATCTATTTGTTTCGATGAAGCTACGTATAAATGATAATTAAACTAATTGAACTCATATTATATAATTACACAATAATTTCTTTAGTTTATTGATTTATTTATTTATACTGGTCACTGTTGTTTATTTTTATAATTTTTATAAAGTGCTCTTTGTAGTCTCTTCTAGATTTGTTCTTTTGAAGCTATAGCTTCCTTATATATGATTTATGTAGAAAGTGTGAGAGATATACTTAACTTTATTTTTTATAGCATACATAACTAATAATATATACATAAAATCCTACTTCAAAGCTCATGATAGAGCTTTGAAGTAGGATTATGTTGATTGGCACTATTTTGAATGATTGATCATTGACTTTGACATAATCGATCCTGCATTTACCATGAAGTAGTTTTAATTCACCTGAACACTAAATACTTAATAGTGTGAATGTAAAAGGTCAAATATTTTATTCAAATGTTAAAACAGTGAACTAAATATTGACATACAACGGAAGATACACGATCATTGATAATATACTCAGTGATATAATACACACATTAAACAAAATGTCAAGTGCTCCTAGAGCAATAACCAAAAATTAATCATACAATTAACTTTTATTTAGTACACACAACACATGCTAACTCTCTTTGTTCATCATAAGGAGGACAGAGTAGTCCAACACATTTTGTTTCAACGTTGTAGAATAAAGCACCATTTGTGTCCTTAGCTCCTCCAGGAACAGTTTGTGCATTCTTATCGACACATTCAAACATGGAGTTCCGTTTATGACTGTGGTAGTCAGCCATCAGATAACCTTGATATTCCATTGTCCAATTAGTAGGACAAGTCAACCTAGCTGGTATCATCAATAATGATACTCTATTACTAGCATAACATATTGCACAGGGTACATTATGATTATGAAGACCATTCATTGAACCGACAGGACCCTCATATTCTGTTCCATAAAGATAAGCTCGCCAATTGTTTGACCCTGCCTCAGTAGCTAAATATTCAGGATTATCAGGTAGACAGAGATAGTTAGCTCCTCCACCAGACTGGGTAAAGTGAGTACCAGCAGTACGCCCACTGTATAATAAATGAGTCCCTTTATCTTGAGGACAAATAGTTTGACCCCATCTTGTATAGACTACTCCTCCAGCTATAGGTCCCATTGGTCCTGTAGGACCTGCATCTCCTTTGAGTCCTTGAGGTCCTCTATTTCCAGGGAGACCATGTTGTCCATCTTTACCATCTCTACCATCTCTTCCATCTCTTCCAGGAGTACCATCACGACCTCTTAATATTTGAAGATATTGTGACTTACCACAGTCACAGTTAGTAGTATTAGTAGTAGCACTGTGTTTTATTAGAGGATTATTAGCATCTACAGGAATATAAGAGTACATTGATGAGTAGTTGTTATTGAGTAAAGACTTACTGTTGTCATCAGTTGCTGTTATACAGCTCACAATGAAATACAGAAAGAGTAAAATAGAAATCATCCATTTATTCATTGTAGTTTAACTCTTGTAGCTATGTTCTTTACTGTCTGTTTCTTGGCTTTTTATACTTTTTTGATGGCAACCAATATGCTTAATAGCTTTGATAAGGACTTTTTAATCGGAATTAACACACACAATAGTTATATCAATTTTTGTGACCCATTTCCTTTAAGAGGTCAATTTTTTGTGAATTACGTGTACAGACAAGTTCAAAGTGTAGACATTGTTATGAAATGTCAATTTAGTTTACATTGGGAAACAATTCAGCAGTGGTTTCTTAATGGGAAAGTTTATATTAAAGTTTAGCATATTTACTTGAATGATGTAGTAATTGTTCTCTAATTTACAACTCAATATTGATATGTTTCTGAGCAATTGATATGTTTCTGAGCAATTGATTGATGCATATACTGTATATGTATTCAGGAGACTAGTAGCAACATTTAGTGAATTATTGTTAACTAGATAACGATTAGTAGTGTAGATGTGTTCTCTAGTTGTTTTGACAAAACACAAAAGTCCTTTGGTAATGGCTTTAGAGTACACTGTTATTGCTTTTTGTTAGAGGACTGATGTTTTGCATATGTATATGTGACATTCAGATCTCCATTTTGGAAGGTTATCTTTGGATGATGAAGCACCCTGGTGGGCTCAATGGTGTGATCACTTAATTTTTAAAGTGTTCTTGGCAACCTACTCTTTATAACAAAATATTTATTTGTAAACGACTTGTTATTGGAGAATGAGCTATACATTATATACTCTTAAAGCATTAGCCATGAAACAAAATTGCACTATTCTTTATGTAGCATGCACTGTATATGCTTATCCTCTCAAAAGAAGGCACAGAATAGTCCAACACATTTTGTTTCAATGTTATAGTATAAAGTCCTATTTAGCATTCATGTGAACATATTCAAACATGGAGCTATCTTTATGACTTTGATAGTTAGCCGTTCGATAACCTTGATATTCCATTATCCAAATTAGTATGACAAGTCAACTCAAACTGGTATTATCAATACTGTAATACTAACATAGCATATTGCATAGGGTATATTAGAATCATGAAGACCATTCATTGAAGCAAATGGGGCCTCATTTCTACATAAACTCACCTGTTATGTTCCCTCATTGAGTAGCTAAATATTCAGGATTATCAGGCAGACTGAGATAGTTACCTCATCCACCAGACTGGGTTTGTTTCTGAAAATTTTCTATTTGTACATTGTGATTTAAAGTTGAAGCTTTCTTTTTTATTGTGTGTTTTCTTAAACATCATTTTGTACTATTTATTACATTCGTTAAGGACACCTTGAATTGTCAGCTTAAAGGTTATGTTTTTGTAACCTCTTTTGTTAAAGGATCAATTTCTACTCTAATTCACCTCATATTGTACTCCTTCCTTGCATCTTGGAGTCACTTGATCACTTACAGCATTCATTGCACATTTTGCATGTATAAAGTTGACTTGAGGTCCATAGTAGAACTTTAGAGTATGGTTATATCAATTATTTGTCACCATTTTGATGAACAATATATTTCAACAGAATTATGAGTTTTGGTTATTAATTTTACCATTCAATTGATATACCATGAAATAGTTTTAATTCACCTGAACACTAAGTACTTATTAGTGTGAATTTAAGAGGTCAAATGTTTTATTCAAAAGTTAACACACAGTGAACTAAATATTGACATACAACTTGAATAACAACAAGTTGTATGTCTGGTATGTTATGATTGTGAAGACCACTCGGTGAACCAATTGGGCTATCATATTCTGTTCCATAAAGATAAGCTCAATTGTTATGTGCCCCTGCCTCAGTAGGCAAATATTCAGGATTATCAGGCAGACATAGATAGTTAGCTCCTCCACCAGACTGAGTATAGTGAGTACCAGCAGTATGCCCACTGTATAATAACTGAGTCCCTTTATCTTGAGGGCAAATAGTTTGACCCCATCTTGTATAAACTACTCCTCCAACTATAGGTCCCATTGGTCCTGTAGGACCCACGTCTCCTTTTAGTCCTTGAGGTCCTCTATTTCCAGAGAGACCACGTTTTCCATCTCTACTATCTCCTTCCAGGAGTACCATCACGACCTCTTAATATTTGAAGATATTGTGATTTACCACAGTCACAGTTAGCAGTGTTAGAATCAACACTACGTTTTATGATTTGATTGTTAGCAACTACATTTATGATCGTAATAAGTATGTGTATGATAATGATTAGCTGTGACATACAATGTACTTAATGTTGTTAGTAGCTGATGTTATACAGGTCACTGAGTACAGAATGAGAAGAGACAATAATAATTTATTGTTACTCATCTTGGCAAGATTTGACTTGCTGTTTTAGAAGTCGAGGTCTTTTATATTTTGTGTTAAGTTGTTAACAGCAAGTCAGTTCTTTTGACAGCTTTTACGGATTCACCTTTTGTGTGATCTACTCACTATAATTCTATCAAATGTTAGTATGCTGACTATATAATTGTATGCCATATACATATAGGGCATATTACTACTAAGATAGTGAATGAAACTTTATATTGCTTTGACAATATGAATTAGTCAACATATAGTATGTTTGTGGTCAAATGTTAGTGTAAGTTTATTGGAGAAGTATATGTAATATTATGTGATATCAGATGAATTATAGTAAACATGTTTTTGATAATACCTCACACAGACAATGTATAGTAAGTTTACTGGGATAGTTTACATAATGGTTTGTCAGTAGACTAGTCCAACTGTAAATTATAATCAACCTGTTTTTGATATACCTCACACAAGCTAGAGACATACATATTAGTGTACATTGAGTTTAGAGGAGTAGTTCAATGTGATTATATGTCTGTAGATACCTCAGTCAGACTGATAACTAATAGTAACATGTTTGTAATAATACCTTACATGAAGAGGTACATGTCAGTGTCTAGTAATTTTAGAGGAGTACTTATACAATAGCATTTCATTAGATACCTCTTACAGGGTGCACAGTTACACATGGCCTTTATTCATGATTAAGGACTTCAGCACATATTTTACCTGCTATATTTGGACAGTCCTTTCTATTGCCAAATATTATTTTCTGACAGAAGTCACAATGTTTTCATTGTTATATATTTATATGGAGTGTTTTTCATTGTTATATATTTATATGAATGTTTGTGGAGTCAATGCGTATATTACTTATTGACAATGTATTATCTGTGGTAGTACAACTGCATTGTCATATATGATGTTGTGTAGGAATGGAAAATATTGTCAAATGGGAGTAGACGAATAGGATATAACAATTTATAGGTATATCGTACCCCTCAAACATACTTTCAACTTTATGATTATGATAGAATAAAGAATATATTACTAAGTATATGTTAGTAAATATCTTTACATCTGTTAATAAATGAATTGACAAATTTCTTGAAATAAGGGATGAGACACAATTAGTGATAATATACATAGTAAAGTAAATGTTATGTGCTCCTAGAGCAATAGCCAAAAATGAAATCGCACAATAATTTTATTTAGTACACACAACACATGCTAACTCTCTTTGTTCATCATAAGGAGGACAGAGTAGTCCAACACATTTTATTTCAACATGATAGAAGAGAGCACTATCTGTGTTTTTAGCTCCTCCAGGAATAGCTTGTGCATTCTTATCAACACATTCAAACATTGAGTTCTGCTTCTGACTGTGATATGTAGCCATTAAATAACCTTGATATTCCATTGTTCAATTAGTAGGACAAGTCAACCTAGCAGGTATCATCAAAAACGACACTCTATTACTAGCATAGCATATTCCACAGGGTACGTTATGATCATGAAGACCACTCAATGAACCAATTGGGCTATCATATTCTGTTCCATAAAGATAAGCTCTATTGTTATGTGCCCCTGTTTCAGTAGGTAAATATTCAGGATTATCAGGCAGACATAGATAGTTAGCTCCTCCACCAGACTGGGTATAGTGAGTACCAGCAGTACGCCCACTGTATAATAACCGAGTCCCTTTATCTTGAGGACAAATAGTTTGACCCCATCTTGTATAGACTACTCCTCCAGCTATAGGTCCCATTGGTCCTATAGGACCTGCATCTCCTTTGAGTCCTTGAGGTCCTCTATTTCCAGGGAGACCATGTTGTCCATCTTTACCATCTCTACCATCTCTTCCATCTCTTCCAGGAGTACCATCACGACCTCTTAATATTTGAAGATATTGTGACTTACCACAGTCACAGTTAGTAGTATTAGTAGTAGCACTATGTTTTATGACTTGATTGTTAGCACCTACATTTATGATAATAATAAGTATGAGTATAATAATGATTAGCTGTGATATACAATGTACTTACTGCTGTGAGTAGCTGATGTTATCCAGGTCATGTTGTAGAGAATGAGAAGAAATGCTAGTTTACTCTTTCTCATCTTGGGATGAGGTATTTGACTTGCTGTTTTAAAAATTGATTTCTTTTATAGAACTTGTCAAGTGTTGACTGGTAGTCAGTGTGTTTGATAGCTGTTATAAATTCACCTTTTGTGTGATCTGCTTTTAATTTCCTATCAATTACGAGTATGCTAATTATGTAATTGTATGCCATATACATGTGCACTTAGTGAATAGGTAGTGAAGGAGGATTGATATTACTTTGACAATATGTAAAAGCTGATGTACTAGAGTTTGGCGGTTGTGTCTTATAGTGTAAGAATAGAGTAGTCTATGTAATGATATGTTATATGATAAATTACAGTCAGGATAATACCTCACACAGACTATGTGCAGTAAGTTTAGAGGAGTAGTTTATGTAATGATATGTTATATCTGTTAGAGTGATAAACTACAGTGAATTTGTAATAGAGTAGTACTGTGTAAGTGCATTACAGAAAGTAAAGCACAAGAGTCATGTTTGGGTGGTTGATAAAGCATGAGGTGAAACTATGATCTATGAGACCAAGCTTTGAGTACTTTAATTTCCATAATGCACCAGTAAAACGAGACTTCATCTGATTTTTTGTCTAATGTTGGCAAAACATTTCCATTCTACTGCTGTTTGATACCTGTCTTCAGATACTGCCCTTAATGAGTCTTTAGTTTGAAACAAGAAAAGAAATGCATGTTGACAAATGCCTTGAGACCACACCTACCATGAAAAAGCATGCTCTATAATTATCAAATATAGTATGCATCCAGTCAATGCATTAGCAAAGATATCAAATAACAAAATTTTTGTTAAATCTTGATGCCTGAGTAGAGATGTTCATAGTCGTAGTTTTGTCATCAGGTATTGATCACATATTGACAACAAAGTACTTTCTCAATTGGTGATTGTTTCACACCCTTTATTTTTATAATTGACAAGCACTATAAAGTCTAATCTAAACATGTTTTTAATTCTTGGTCTCCATTTTAAAGTTAGTTGGTGCTCCCTAGTCTTTTTACTGTCAGTTTATGTTTATGTCAACTAATATTGTGATAATATATGTATTCATTGCTTGGGACAAATTTTTGTGAAAGATTTATTTTTGCTATTTTCACTAGGGTCTCTATGTTAATGAAAATCAATAAAAACTATTACCCATGTCAAACAGGAAACACATGAATTTAAAGTTGATATCCCTGACTATTTGTTGTTCTCTAGTAATTCTTGAGCTTTAGAATAATGACACAACATTAGTTGGCTTAGTTAGCAAAAATATAAACCCTCAAATTTTCATACCCACATTGTCAATGTCTGTTATTTCAGGTATTTGAATTGCTGACTGTTTTCTTCTCTTTTTTAATAGTGATTTGAGCTATAATCGACTAATTAGTATGCCCGATGGAGCTTTCAGGAACTTATCTAATCTTACGAATTTGTGAGTAGATATAGTTATTGTTGTAATAATTAACTATTTATTTTTTCATAAGATCACTTACTAATAATGAGATCTTTTTTTTGGGCAATGAAGCATTCTGCAACCTTACCTCTCTCGCTTACTTGTAAGTTATAATAACTACTTATATTAATCCCTGTAATCTGTCAAATATTTGGTAATAAACGATGGTATGGCTTCTAGGAGAGAGTCTCAGGCTCCGTTTACATGACAATGGCTCCAACAAACGATATAATAAATGCACAAACCAGTGTTACGTTTTCCATGCCTTCACACAGAAACGGAAACGTAGCTAATAAAAATTAACTAGCTAATAATTCATAGTAATCACGTGATGAAGCATGTTGTAAAAGGAGTGGTTTGAAGAAAGCAGGTTATATCTACTGGTCAAAAGAAAGAGGACTATAAATGGACTGATGATGAGGCTGAACTCTTATTGAATGTTACTCACAACTACAAGGTAAAGAAGATATCAGAAAATGCGGATTGGGAGTCAGTCAAAACTAAGTATGACGATATCCTTGCTTATGCGCCAAGAGTTACCAGTAACATTAGAGGAGGCTAGAGACAACTGTTTGAAAGATTATCCTCATACAAAGGAGCAAGTAGCAAAAAATATTGACTTCAAAGCTTAAGGCAATATGAATTAAGTTTAGGGAGTCAGTTGACGTTATGATGTTATACTCTGAAATATACAGTCAATGCATAGGACACACTTCTAATTATGATGTAAACAGTTGATCGAGCGATTCCAAAAGCATTTGCTGACTTGTGGAGTCTTCCCTCATTGGATAAGTAGTATAGTGTTACAGCTACTTGTTTCTCAACTGAAATGGATGATCTCATATTGGTTGACTTCTGTATGTATGGACATAATTCATTGCAAAGTTTCAAAGTTTTCTTTACCCATTCGGAAGTTCTCCCTTCATTCTTGGCTAACCATGACATCATTTACAAAGTTGTCCCACCATACCTGAGTCCTTCTAGGCCTAATCCAACAACTTCTTGGACTCCTCTTCAGACTTTCCCAGGATTTCTTCCCGAAAGTGTAACATGGCATATTTCCTTCTTTGTCTGATAATAAGTAGAAGCAGTGATGTACATCAATAAGCAGTTTAGTTTGTGGAGAGAAATCAAGGTTGACAATAGATTGAATAAAGCCAAGACAGCCATCACTCTTTGTATTGCTTCCATATTGAGTGACGTCACATGATATTACGTTTTCGATGTTCACACATAAATGAGAAACACAGTGTTTTGAAAACAATTCATTTTTCGCATCATTGCCGTTTGCGTTTTCGTTGTTTCTGTGTACACGCAAGCAGTAAACAGATACGAAATGAAACTGATTTGGACCAAAAACGTTGTCATGTAAATGGAGCCTCAGAGAAAAATGAACAATGGGTGCAACAATTTTTGCCCAAATTGTTTATTCATAACATAATAATAGTGTTAGTGTAACCAATTATTTCCTGATGAACAAGTAGTTGTGCTGGTTCATTTCAAAACATGGAATTTAAACACTTTAACCTTTTTTGAATAATTGATGTGAATTTGTGTCATGCTAAGTTACTTATACTCTTTTGTTTATATCTTAGACTTTGTTGCTATGACAGATTTTAACTTATTATAGCTTATAGCACAGTATAATATCTCTCTGACAGTGTCATATTCATACTGCTATGCCCACACATATTTTAAATTATTGATCTGTTTGCAGACAGTAATGGTGACGTTCAGCAAATTAGTAAGGAAAGACCTTGCTGTGAGCTTTCTGTATATGCTACAACATTCAACCTTGGTAATAAGGGTTACCTATAGTGGTTCTAACTTTGACAGTAATTAGAAGCCAGAAAGCCAAGATTTTATAAAGCAAATCTTTGCTATTGTATGTAGTAGCCATAGTATACTTGAGAGTCAATGTTTTTGTTTAGCATTGCGACAACATTTATACTTAAAAGTCACATTCTATCGGTAAGAACCTTTTGTGTGTTTGTTTTTGTAAAAAAAGAAAATTTTCAACATTAAGCAATGTAAGCGTTACCAACTTTCATGTATCTAGGAAGCCATTTTTAAAATTAACTTTAGAATTAATGAGTTTTGTTGAAAAGTTGTTAAAAGATTGTCATGAAAGGATTTATTTTCCCAATTTTGTTTGTTTTTTCTCATCTACAAAATTGAACGTCTACCACCAGCATTACCCACGCTCCAGCATATGGTAGCACTTTCCTTTGCAACAAAATGGATTGGGTCAAAATGGATCGGATCAAAGTAGGAAAGTTCAGGCAGAGTGCTATATTGAATGCCCAACTTTGATTCTGCTGGATGTAAACCGTTTTGTTACTTCTGATTTTAGTTCTTGACAGTTTAAGTGATGCTGCTCTGTTCAACTGTTCTTATAATCCAAGTAGTGCTATTAAATCCTGAAAAGTTAAATGAAGAATTAGAGCTAACTAAGAACTATTTGTAACATTTGTTACATCCCAATCTGGCATTAGGTTCTAAAAAACCACACACATCCCTAAAGACAAGTATATCATATGTTACACACTCATTAGCCAATTGAACAGTAACACATGTGCCTTGAGGAGTTAAAACTGGCAATTCATTGTGATACATGGTTTTTAGCTCTTCATTGAGTGGAAACAAGTATGATTGTATGGAAATTAGAACAAAAAAGCTTCCGAACAGAACCATCATACATATCACCATAGACATTTTCACATAAACCTTAAAACCAAATCTTGATGCAATTTACTATATTGCTAATTGTATAGGAAAATAAGTAATATTTAAATACTACTAAAGACTCAGACCCTTTACATTTCACCATTTTCATTAACACCGTGTTACATGGTCTCTTTGATGGCTCTTGATGATTATCATGCATTTTACGTGCATACAGAATTTTGACTGTTTTGGCCATTGGATTTAGTAATGATACAATCTTCATTATGAATAGAGTAGGTGACACATTGAACAAATAGCATATTCAATGACTCCTCTTTAATTTACTTGTTGTATCTTTTCAGCTGTTCCAATTATAACAATGATTTCATCGCAAGTGGGTAACAACTGTATTATTATGTAACATTATTTAGGGATAAATTCTATTGCTATCACTATCAGGTTTTTACATATGATGATTGTGCGGATATAAATAGTAATATATTTTTCTTTTTTAGGAATTTAGCTGTTAATCATTTAACAACAGTGCCAGAATCAGCTGTTTGTGGATTGAATTCTGTTCGCACTCTGTAAGTTATTTCAGTTGACTGTCTAATTGTAATTAATATACTACTTATATATTTTTGTTCTCATTTTCTTGACTTTTATTTGTTATTGTATGATGCACATTCTTTTGTATTGTATTTAGAATTCTTCTTGAGAATCGTATAGAATGTGATTGTGAAGCAATATGGCTATATGAGTTTCTAGTAAATAACAGGCTAAGTTCTCCTAATTGTTATGGACCACCTACTTTGAGAGGAACTAGTTTGATAAAACTACTACTATCAGATTTTTGTGGTAAGTGCTGTTAAAATAGTTTTTTCTTGACACACAGTTAATCTAGTAACGGATAAGAACATTTCTTGTATTGTTAAATTAAAAACTTTTTTCTGTTTTATTTTTTTCTTCATGGCATGCTGTTTGTGACAGGCTGTCATAAAATAGTTATAGACTATGTGTGTATGTATAATTATTAATGTGTTCACTTCCGCAATTTTATATTGTGGGCTACTTTCAAGAACAATGAATGACATTAACTTACATAAAATAAACTGCTGATGTACATAGTAACAATAAATAGCATTACTTGTCTTTTGAATTTGGGTGTGACTGTTTGAAACTTCTGAGCTCTATAACTTAAGAAAATGTTTTTGAGCAGTTCCATAGCATCCTCTTGAATCCAGTTCTTTATGGTACCTTGAAAATACTGAGAGGAGAAAAATTTTTCTTACAAAGTATTTTTTGGACATTTGCAAATTTTACTCTTCGTTAATTATATTGCTATTACATACCAGTCCTATATATTTACCGAGAATTGGCAAATTTTATTTTTATGAATGGCTTTACATTTGCAAATTTTGTGAAAATAGTCCTCCTTGAAAGTTTCCTGGTATATGGTAATCTTAAGACAATTGTTATAATTATAATCTTGTTAGATCATATTGGAGTAAGTTTTTGTTTTATAATTCCTCTGATGTGATACCATGTATGATCATTAGTGAGGATTTAATATGAAAAGAAACTAGTGACAGTATATTTAACCTCTAATTGTTAGAAGTTGTTAAACAGTGACACTTATTCTTTCCCACCTCTTACCACTGAATTTGCTAGTTGTTTTCTGATCCCTGCCTTTTCCCTATGTTCACAATTTAGTGTATTATATTAGGGAGCACTATTAGTGTTGTCTGTTTTAATGTTATGCTTTACCCTTTCATGACATGTACCTGTTATATATTTTAAATAGTTGTTATTTTTAGGCATGAGATTAGACATTTTGACAACTATTCTTTTTTGGTGATACATTTTGTCATTAGTCATTGAAAGGATTATATACTAAGTATAATTATGTTAATAATTATAATTCTGTTATTTTGCTAGTTACACCAACTGCATCATTACAAGCTAGTAAACGTATTTGGACAACTGGTGTGACGCTAAATATAACGTGTCAAGCGTCAGGAGTACCTTTTCCGAGTATTATTTTTTTAAAGGATCAGAAAAGGTATGCTGTCTTTTAGTTGTTTCAGTGCACAAGGCAAGTTTGTTCCTTGTACTCAAAGGATTGTTCAGTATGTTATATGTACATGGAGTCTCTAATATGTAATATGCATAGCATGTTGCCCTGAAATGACTGGCTCTTAAATAACTGGTTATTAACCTTTGTATGTATGTACATACAAAAGGCTTATGTAGCATATACATTACTCCTCTTGATGCAATTATGCATAGAGTATTGCCATACTTGTGTAATACTCTATGTAATTATGTGTAATACATAATGTAATTTTCTTGTACTATGTTGAATTCAAATGAACTTTTTACAGCCAAAACTAAGTTGTAGTAATAATTTAAGAAAGATGATTAATATTTAGCTAGCCACTCCCACTTTATGGACAATTAAGTTATGGCAAACAGTTTGACTTCAGATGACTTGCTTAAAGCTTATTTAAGAAATGATTTTTATTCATATTATGCTGAGTTACTGAGAGGCTCTTGTTATATGTTGGGTTTTGTTACCATGACAGATTTAGTAACAAAACCTAACTTTTCATAGCTTGAAGTACTGTAAATACCTCTGTAATGCTACTCCCACAGATGTTATGAATAATTGATCAGTTTATGGAGTGACTGTCAGCAAGGTAGTGAGGAAATACCTTGCTCTGAGGTTTCTATATATGCTATGACATTCAAACTTGGTAAAAAAAGTAGTTAGAACCTAGAAACTAAAGGCCTTCTGTTGACCATTAAACCAGAATCTCTAATTATTGGAATAACCATATAGTAATATATACAATAAATCCTAAATTTCACTGTTCTTGACCAATGAGATTTCAATACACTTTTTTACTGCTAGCAGTGAAAAAGTAGTGTAATTGCAAAATGATTGGCTGTTACTATAGGCACAAACACATGGAGGTTGCCACTAGTGAGTATTTAAAGAAGATGGAATATGCATCAGATTTATTATTCAAAACATTTCTGTATTGAGGAGATAGTGGATCATAGATTAGTACTTTTGAAGGTGTTGAAAGTTAGAGCTACTCCCTCCATTATTCTTCCTGGAAAGTGAATGCTGCTTGATGATTTGTATATCAGGGCAAAAGTTCAATATTAAGTTCTGTATATGCTATATACTTCCTAATGCTGTGTTTATATGAGCTTTAGCTTTCATTGGAGTTCTAAGCTAAAAATGAACAGCTCTTCTGTCATTGAAATCATACATTGGACATGATCAAAGAATTGCTCAATAGCAAATATGGCCTCCCATTTGTGCCAAGCTTCAAGAATAAATTACACTTATGTTGTTTGTTAAAGTGTTAAATTTCACTCAACTCTGCCTTGTGAAATTTTAACCACTTTGAGAAACAACACTTGTGTAATCTTAATATATTCCTAATTTCACTCAAACCTGTTGTATTAACTATACTAACAAGCTGAAAGCAAAGGCTTGAAATGAATGATAGCACATGAAAAAATTTGCAAGCCAAGTAATTATTTATACAATCATTTATTGTTTTTTTGGTTATGTAACATATGCTTTGTGAGGTCTGTTTGTAAGTTAATCTAAAAGTTTACATCTTGCTTTTCATGGATTAATATTGGTTTGGCTTGCACAAGTAGGTGTGGCTACTTAGAAATATTGTTTCCAAAGTCTAACCAGCCATTCTTGCCCTACACCTATGAAAATAATGATTCAGTGATTTTACACATCCTCATAAATAAATAATTAATTAAAGGTTAAATATGACATGCAGTTTTTGTCAAAATTATATGAGAAAATAAATGAGTGTGGCTTAGTTGCTTCTGTATATAACAGACCTACAATATACAACCAAATCATGACTCTATGCTTTTATACTGTTAATAAAACATGGAGTGTGACTACTATGAACTGTCTCTTAGAATCAAGCATCAGCATGATGTTTCCGGTTGGGTTGGGTTCCTGATTTTGGTTGTATATTGTACGTCTATTATAAATGGAAGCAATTAAGCCACTTCTATTTCTTTTGTCATATAATTTTGACACAATCCCCATGTCATAACAGTGCTTCAGATAAACATTTGATTACTTTGACGGAAGTTGTATCGTTCTTCAATTCTGTTTTTTTGAGGAAAGAAGAAACCAAAGCAAAAAATTTGCTCGAGCTTTCTGCCATTATTAGCCACACCTTTGTTCGCAATCTATGCCTAACCCTTTTAAGACACTCCCCCATTATTGGCAAAGCCATTTAATTTTAATATAATTTTGATGTAAATTCCATGCCATAGGAAATTGACCTAAATCTGCTGGTGTTAGTCAATGCAGAGGTATGTAACTGACTTCTACATTGTAACAACAGTAGCATAGCAATTTATTAATGTACACTGTCAATGCTAATGCTATAAATTGTTGTCAGTGATTTTGATGAGTAGATGACCTTGCATTTTACCATGCAGCTTTTGCTTGGTAACTCTCTTTCTCGTCATAAACACTTTTTACATTAACTTTATCAAAAAGATTTAGGAGTACGAAGTTAGAGGGTTGAGAGATGAAAGGACTTTGAATGAACTTTCATTGTACCATGCAGCTTTTGATTGTGGGTTTCTGATTTTGGTTGTATATTGTACGTCTATTGTAAACGGAAGCAATTAAGCCACTTCTATTTCTTTTGTCATATAATTTTGACACAATCCCCATGTCATAGCAGTGCTTCAGATAAACATTTGTTACTTTGACGGAAGTTGTATCGTTCTTCAATTCTGTTTCTTTGAGGAAAGAAGAAACCAAAGCAAAAAATTTGCTCGAGCTACACCTTTTATATGACCTTGATTAAAAAGATTTAGGAGTATGAATTTAGAGGGTTGAAAGATAAAAGGACTTCGTTAAGATTTTGGTTGATAGACGTGGTCAAAGGTGGATTGTGTAAATAAGAGTGTTTAAAATTTAAATGAAAGGAATTTAAATTAAAATTCTTCATGGTCAAACTAGGCAAATAAGGTCTTAGGGTTTCTCTGAGAGGAATAATTGTAAAAGGCCACTCCCCTGACAATGACTAAAGAGGTGGCTGGTTGCACTCCTAACTTATGTCTAGAGCTGCTCATGGTGACCAAGAACTGCCTCAACTGAGAGCTTGCTTTTATGCTTAGCCTTGCATTTGAAAGCTTATATGTGTTACAACCTAAGTTGAAAATTAGGTGTCAAAGTGTGCTAGCATACAACAACAATTGTATGTCAAGACTGACACCTTCCAGTTGTGGACTTGTGTGCTACATGCGTTTCCTATAAGTAGTAGAGTGTGACCTATATTATGATAAAAACAGTAAGGAAACTGTTGTGTCCGTGGCCCACCTTAGAATAGAAGAATTGAGAAAGACCGAACTCGAGTAGAATAGAAAGTGGAATAGTACCGCAAAACCGAGCAGAGTCTTGAGTAGTATTGGATAGTATGAAAAGGGAATCTCATCTAATCTAAAAACATGCATATTATATAGTACAGGAACAGGAAATGAATAAGAACAGGAAATAATAATTAAGTGCATACACACACATAATGATAATAGTAGTAATAATAATACATACCATCATAAGTGTTGTACATTACATAATGTAAAGTGTTGTACATGTACATAATGTAATGTATAGTTACCACACTCCTCCCTGCTAAGATGAGAAATACATAGTCGGTTCGAAACGATCCACTGGACGGTGAGGGCGTGTTGAACGACGTATGACTGGAGGTGGGGCAGGGATGGAGCTGGAGGTAGAGCTTCAGGCATTAAAGGAAAATCCTCAAAATCGTCACTGTGTGAATCGGGAGGACGATCAATTGAGCAATAACGAGGACGTAATTGATCAACATGTTGACGTAGAATTGAATCGTCTTGTTTCTTTACATGATATGACAAAGGACCAGTAATTGCAATAATAGTTCCTGGGGTCCATTTATCAGTGCCTGAGTAGTTTCTTGCAAAAACATGATCATCAACATTGAAATATCTTTGTTTCTTTCCAGCTTGTGTATCCTGCAATTTATCATTTTAGTAGCAACTTTCTTATGCACATCAGGATGTAGTAAATCGAGTAGAGTACGGGGTTTGTGATTAAGTAGGAGTTCAGCAGGAGAAAGTCCTGTCGTAGAGTGAGGTGTAGTACGATAAGTTAGTAGAAATTGTGAAAGGTTTAAATCGATCGGTCCCTTGAGCTTTTTCATTGCCAATTTGAACGTTTGAATAGCTCGTTCTGCTAAACCATTCGTGTGAGGATGGTAAGGTGATGAAGTAGTATGTTTAATACCATTACGTGACATGAAGGATTGGAATTCGTGACTAATGAAGGATGCACCATTGTCGGATACTAAATGATCTGGTAAACCATGAGTAGCGAAAATTTGTCTCAGTTTAGCAATTGTAACATCTGTGGAAGTAGAGTTCACTTTGAGAACTTCGAGCCATTTTGAATAGGCATCGATTAGTACTAGAAACATATGACCATTGAATGGACCTGCATGATCTATATGTACTCTTTGCCAAGCACGGGTAGGGTATTCCCAAGGGTGAATTGGAGCTTGTGGTGGATCCGGTCAATGTAATTGACATGTAGAACATTTTTTGACAGTTTCTTGAATATCTTTGTCAATACCTGGCCACCAGACATAGGAACGTGCAAGGGCTTTCATCTTATTAATACCAGGGTGAGTGTCATGTAGGAGCTGTAGAACATATTGTCTACCTTCAGAGGGAATGACGACTCTCGATCCCCAGAGAATGCATCTGTCACTCACACTGAGTTCAGAGTGACGTTGCATGTACAGGCGAATAGTAGGATCAGTCTCTGAATCGGATAATGTCAAAGCTGTTCGAATTGAATGTCGAATACGTGAAAGTAGTGGATCTTTGTCTATCCAAGTCTTGATGTGATTAGCTTGTATAACTGATTCAGACAAATGGTTAAGCAATAATATAATATCACCTGGGATGGGTACGTATGGTAGTGTTACCGGTAGGGGTAATCTACTTAAAGCATCTGCATTGGCCAATTGAGTACCTGGTTTGTGTCTAATAGTGTAGGAATATGCTGCAAGTGTAAGTGCCCATCTCTGAATTTGGGATGATGCAAGAATTGGAATTTGACGTGATTCATCCAGTAGATATTGTAGTGGCTTATGATCAGAGTAGAGAGTGAAATGTAGTCCATAGAGATAGAAGCATCATCTAGAGGTAACTGGAGGTATGCATGACTAAGGTCCAGTTTAGAGAAGACAGTGCCACCTAATAGAGCAGAGAATAGGTCTTCTACATGAGGTAGTGGATAAGTGTCCAATATGAGAACTCGATTGATAGTGACTTTGTAATCACAAATTCTGATGGAGCCATCTGCTTTGACTACTGGGACGATGGGAGATGCCCATGCTGAGTATGTTACCGAAGTAATGACCTTTAAAGCTTGTAAACGTTGCAATTCTGCTTCGACTTTATCTCTGAGAGCGTAAGGTACTGGACATGCTTTGAAGTATCGAGGTTGTGATTGCGGCTCAATTAGTATAGAGGCGGTTGTTTCTTCTAGTAACCCTAGTTCTTCACGAAATAAAATAGTGTGTTTGTTGAGCACTTTGTCGAGTTCAGAGGTAATAGGAGCATGGAGATGATGAATTTCAGACCAGTTGAATTTAATGCGCTCCAGCCAGTTGCGACCTAAAAGACTAGGACCAGTGCCCTGTACCACTAATAAGGGTAGAGTAAGACATTGAGAGTTATACTGGACTTGTACATTGAGTGATCCTAAAACTTTGAGCTTTTCACCGGTGTATGTAAGTAAATTAACATTAGAGGGAGTGAGGGGGCCTAGTACTAGGGACAGTTCATTATAAGTGTGTTCACTTACAATTGATAAAGATGCTCCTGTGTCAACTTCCATTTTTAGTTCAGACTTGTTGACAATGACAGTGACTGTGATTGGGTTGACCTTCCCAGGTAATGTAAACAGAGGGTAGGCTTCTGTGGTTGGAGAGGGAGTCCTGGGAGGAGTTGAGGTTTGTGAACCAGACAAAGGGGAATCCTCTAAGGCGTAAGCATGGTGTCGTGGTTTACTTTGTCCATTGTTTGAGGATGTTGCTTTCTGATTAGTAAGCCCATGGCTTTTGCCACTGCTTCTACATACTTTCGCTATGTGACCATTTCTTTCCACATGCACGACATATAGCATCTAAGAATTTACATTGAGGGGCTAGGTGTTGTCCTCCACAACGATGACATGCTGGGGGTTTAGTATGTTTCCTGACCAAATGAACTGGTTCCTGTAGTGATGATGATGATGGTCGGTTGTGAGGTCTTGACTGAATATCGTTGATCTCGTGCTGCTATTTCCATAGCTTGCACTGTTTTGAATGCGGTTTTGAAAGTAAGAGAGTTCTCTTGTAGTAATCGTCTCTGGATTCTAGAATCCCTGATGCCACACACCAGACGATCCCGAAGCATCTCTTCAAATAGTGTGCCACTGGTAGGTGCTGCAAACTTGCAATGTTTACCAATAGACTTGAGTTCAGCAACGTATGAAGCTACTGACTCTCCTGGGTTTTGATTGCGTGAATGAAACTTGTATCGTTGGACGGTAACCGATGGAGCAGGACTGAAGTAGTTTTGAAGAACAGTACATAAGGTGTCGTATGATTTAGTAGCAAGCGTATCTGGCTGAACAAGACTCTTAACGGTTTGGAATGTCGCTGAACCACATACTGTAAGTAGGACTGCTCGCTTCTGCTCAGCTGTCGTAATATCGTTTGCCGTAAAGTAGAATTCTAGATGTTCCTTGTAAGTCGACCATGGTTCTTGACTCGCGTTGAAAGGAGACATTTTACTATGAGTGGCCATGCTGCGTTTTCCGTTGACCCTCATCGCCAAGTGTTGTGTCCATGGCCCAGCTTAGAATAGAAGAATTGAGAAAGACCGAACTCGAGTAGAATAGAAAGTGGAATAGTACCGCAAAACCGAGCAGAGTCTCGAGTAGTATTGGATAGTATGAAAAGGGAATCTTATCTAATCTAAAAACATGCATATTATGCAGTACAGAAACAGGAAATGAATAAGAACAGGAAATAATAATTAAGTGCATACACACATATAATAACCATAATGATAATAGTAGTAATAATAATATATACCATCATAATAAGTGTTGTACATATACATAATGTAACGTGTTGTACATGTACATAATGTAAAGTATAGTTACCACAGAAACAAACCATCCCTTACCCCCAAGGTAATCTTACTTCATAATTTGTCCACAAATGAAAACATTAATAGTGTAAACAATAGTGAAACGCAGTAGTCTAAAATAGACCTGAAGATTGAATAACACAAAGCACCAAATATTGTGTGTACTGTTATTGTAGGATGGAGCCTAAGTCATTAGCAGAAAGTAATTGAGTTAGTTATGAGCTACCTATGGGGATTACTAGGATTGCTGATAGAGAGGATTTGCTGACGAGATATTTGAATACAAGAAATGTAAGGTAATGACTACCAGTGACCAAGTGTTTTATTTAGGAGTCATTGAGGCCTGCTGCAATAACAGTAGTAGCAAAACCAATTTAGAAGTTAAGGCTGTTGAACTTATCCGTGATATAACCAGCAAATGCTAGAGCCTCTCAAAGAGAGGTCACCAGACAAAGACATGAAAGTGGGCGCCATTGGAAAGACAAATGCAGACCTTAAGAGGAAGGCCTTATTGCAAAATATGTGATCATTGCTGCTACTAGACAAAGGATGTCTCTCACCTATCTGCTGAAGGTATATTGTTGTTCCTGCAACATATACATTGGTTTTTCTGCATCTAAGGAAAACCATCAGGTAAGTAGAATGTTCCCACAAGTTAACATTGACTTTTGAAGGAGAAACATGGACAATAAAGTGCATGCAAATTCTCCAGATCTCATGAAGCCAAAGAAAGCAAGACAGCATACTACCCAAAGCATGATATCCCAATATCCTATTTGTCCCTGGGAAGAGGTAGAGTGTATTCCCTTAAAGACATACAACAAAGAAAGGAAGGCAGAGGATGATTGTTCCTGCAGCCCCTTCTAGATGTGGAAGTAGCTTAACAGAGAAAAGTAAGAGCGAAGTGTGTTATATAGGAATGCAATAACTGACAGTGTGTTCTCATTGAGCATCAGCAGTGATATGTTAAATGGTAGCAAAATGCTAGATAATGTTCCCATGTAGAGGAATAGTATAAGAGGGTTGACCTGGCAAGATTTCTGTTAAAGAATGTGAGAACAGCTCTGTCCAGGTAGGAGAACCCCTGTCTAGGGTTGTGGTGATTAGCATGTCCATAACTGTTGGAAGAATCCTGGTTGTTGGCATCTGTGGAAAGCAAGAGATGAATAATGACAAGTTTTTCCTAGAGAGACCATCCCCTGCAATGTTAGTGACTCACGGAACATGTTCGGCTGTGTAGTCAGAACTGAAGAAGGCAGCATAAAAGAATAGGCAGCATGGAAGCTGATTAGCAGGTGGTCCTTGGTTGACTGTTTGCTCAGGAGGCCCATTTTTTCTGAACGATAGCATACCAATACATGTCTACACCCACTCTGTGGAAAGGCTTGCCTACTGGGATGGGCAGGAGTGGCGGTTTCATTCTTCTCCCAGCTTCATCATAGGTGAGATATCCTCTACAGTGCGCTTGTGTGTCCCGATACATTCCTTTCCACCAATACCGCTTACTCAGGGTATTATAAACTGCTCTAGGTGAGAAATGACCAGTAAAGGTACCTCTGTGCATGTCCTTGAGCAACCTCTCCCTGTCCACCTTCAGCACACATAGTCGTAAGGGATTCCTATCCTTGTTGCCACAGTGATACAGTACATTATCAACCAGAGCGAAGTTATCCTCTTGTTTTCCTTTCTCAAGAGACACGATGATAGACTCCAACTCTGCGCCCTCTCTCTGTTGCTTGGCAAGTTCAACAACATCTCCTTCCATTGTAGTAGTAGCAATCTGAACAGTATCCAATGAATCAATATCGGTCTTAGCTGGGAGAGGTGATTTAGACAATGCATTGGCATTTGCATTCTGTCTCCCAGGGCGATAACGTATCTCTAAATATTACTCAGACACTACTTGAGACCATCTTGCCAGTTTACCACTAGTATGTTTGGCATACAGCAATGACTTCATGGACGAGTGATCAGTGTAAACAATAGTCTTGTGTCCCCAGAGATAGGCTCTGAAATGTCTCAGTGCCCAAACCACACCTAAAGCCTCAAGCTCAGTGATTCCATACTTCTTCTCATGGGTCGATACAGTCCGACTGGCGTACGCAATGGGATGGGAAGCACCGTTGTCTTGCATCTGCTCCAGTACCGCTCCTAGACCATCCCCGTTGGCGTCATGTTGGCGTCAGTATGAAGTATGAATGACTTTCTAAGGTCAGGGTAGGCCAGTACAAGGTGTAATGTGAACAGGCTTCAATCCATTTAAAATGTACATTCTTATGTAATAGCTGATGAAGTGGGGAAGCTATCACAGCAAAACCTGAGACAAACTTTTTGTAGTAGCTACACAGTCCAATAAACTCTCTGACTGCCCTCACACAAGTTGGCATAGGGAACTTCCTCATGGCGTCTATTTTTATTGAATTTGGATAGACCCCCTCAGCTGAGACTATGTGCCCCAGATACTCAACTTCAGGCAGTGCCAGCTGACATGTCTGGGGTGTAGCTTCAGAACCGTACCTCTCCAGCTGTCCAAGTACTTCCAGTAGATGCAACCGGTGCTCATAAAGGTCCTAGAAAAAGTCAAAATATCATCAATGTAAACGTTACAAAAACTACCCAATCTAGACAATATCTTTTGCATTAACCTCTGGAAGGTGGCAGGGGCATTGCAGAGGCCAAAGGGCATGACACCAAACTCGAACAGGCCTTAATTTGTAATAAACGCTGTCTTCTGCTTTGACTCTGCACTGACAGAGATCTGCCAGTATCCTCTTTGTGCGTCGAACGTGGAGAAAACACACTTTCCTTTAAGTTGATCAAGCAAGTCATCAATACGTGTGAGAGGAAACACATCATTTTTGGTAACGGCGTTCAGTCATGTGTAATCTACGCAGAAACGCAGACTACCATCCTTCTTACAAACTATGACCACAGGGCTAGCCCAAGGACTCGACGATTCACTGATAATTCCACTCTTCAACATTTCCTTCGCCATCTCTGAAATCTTCTCTTGTAGTGCAAAGTGTACCCAACATACTGCTTCTTTGATGGGTTTGCTATCTCCTGTGTCAATAGTATGTTCTACTACCTTAACTGATCCTTTCTCCATCTCTTCTAATAGGAATACTCCATGGTTCTTCAAGGCACACTCCAAGATCATGTGTGGTAATGCCACTCCATCCTTATCTAGCATACATCTTAATTTCTCTTGTCTCTCCTCAGTTGTCAGTGGGGTGTACTCTTCAGTGGTTACCATAGTAATAGTTCCTTCCTCCTCAGTCTCATCTATATCCACATGCAGATCACCTCCACCGTCTGTCCTCGTCTTGGTCACATACTCCAGTTCCTGCTTATCTCCCAACTCCATAGCTTCATCTGACAAATTTAACACTGGCAACTTCAATTCTCCTCCCTAAACATCAATGACTGCTTCCTCAATTAGAACCGAGTTTGACATGCATGGTCAAAAAATAGAATGTTCCTCCAGGCTCCACCATTGCGTCCACAGTCAACCGCAGAACAACTCCACTCCTTGCTGGGATTTGCTTACTCTTCACGAGTTTGACAGATGATGTCGTAGCCTCTCTGGGCCCTGCAAGCACTGCCTCCTTATATCCTCCTCTAATCTTCACATCCTTAGAAACAGACAAAATACCTAAAGAAAGTAGAAGGTTAGTACCAAGTTTACATGATTCAGTGGGTTTGTTCTCAGAGTCAATATAGATAGGAGCCAGCACTCTCTTTCCCTTATACGTTACTTCTAACTTGGTGAAAGCTTCAATTCTTAGAGGGTGTTGGTTGTAATTTCTCAGTATGACATCTGGCTTCTCCAATACATCAACTGACAACTGAGCATCCCTTGCGTTCCTCTGGAGCAGTCTAAACGTCATAACTGTAGTTGATGAGCCAGAGTTGATGAGTGCTTCCACTGGCTGTCCGGCTATCTTCACCTCACAATAGTAGAGTGGTCCAACAGACCCTGTGACATTATCCACCTGGAATGCTCTCTTCATCCTCGAGAACGCTGCTTCCACCCACAGCTGATGAAGGTCTTCACACATCTTGTCTTCGCTCTGCTGAGTCTGGCCAGTAATAGTATTGCTAGCGTGCTGCTCCTTCCGTCCCAGGGTCTCTGTCTGTGCTGTCTTCATTGGACAATCCCTAATGAAGTGCTTGGTGCTGCCACAACGGTATCATTTCTTGTTTGTCTCCTTAGGGTGTTGATGCTGACTCTGTTTAGTCGAACTCTGCTCTTGTTGCTTCTTAGTGGAGTGGAATGGGTCACACTGACCGTCTCCTGATGCGTGCATCTTTGACAACTGCTTTGACTGCTCCTCCATGGTTTTTGCTTGGTAAAGTGCATCAGCAAAGGTCTCTTGCCACTTTAGCAGTAGACCTTGAATAAACAAGTCTCGCTTCAACATGGCGCAAAAACTCTCATCCATTCCTTGTCTCTGACGATAGCTCTGCTCGAACAACCTCTTGAAGTCCAGCGTGAACTCGTCAACAGACTCATTAGTCTGCTGTCTCCTTCTCATGAGCTGTGCTTACCTGAGGGCTTCCCTATTGGCTGGCGTCAGACACTTCTGTAGTGCCTCTATAGCACTCTTGAACGATCCATGATCACAAACTGATAACTCGTACAGCTCCTCAGCTCTCCCTGTCAACAACAACTCAAATTGTACTAACTTCTCCCCATCACTCCACTTGTACAACCCAGCCACTCTCTCTAACTTACGCAGCCATCTCGGACACTCTCCTTCATCTTTAGTGTCTTCACCACTGAACTTGGTCAACGTCTCATTCAGGTTTATCATTGTCGATCAATGCTGAGTGTCATGAGAAACATCAAACACCGGGTAAAGCACTGTGTGGTTGGTGTCTTGCGCCTCTCTTGTCAGGTCTTCTGAACTTGACGTGGTGGGTTTTTCTCTAACTACTGGTGTAGACATCCCACCTTCTCCTTCAACAATTGAATGAGATAGTCTCGTGACTCTAGCTGCCGCTCATGTGTGCGGAGCATCTCCTCTCTTGTATCCTCCTTTACCCTCATAAACATGAGCTCAGAGGTTCTCTCTGACTCCTCTAGCTGCCAACGAGCCTCCTCTTGCTGATCCTTGAGATCTCCGGCATCCTCTGTGGCACTCTGTCGGGCCTTGGCCATTGCGCGTAACTCCTCAACTTGTTCCTCTGTCGACCCCAGTTTGTTAGTTACCTCCTCTATTTTCACAGCTAGTTCATCTTTCTTCTCTGTGATTCAACCCAATTCCTGCTTTAGAGACTCTACCAAGGCACGAGCCTTGTCCGGCTGGACTTTCATCTCACCCTTCGTGGGCATGTCTTCCGGGTTTAAGTTGAATCCTCTTGAATCTCATCTTTAGGTCTCGGTGGGACCTCCAAAAGTAATGGGGCTGGTTGCCTCCTTTAGGTATATGGCTAGTATCCTGACTGCCAAAGTAATGTAGCAGGTAGAAGGATCTCTTGTAGGGGCAACAGTGGTTCAAGTAAATATATTTTTTTTACTCAACACGAGGCTAGGCTCTCTGGCCCCCCCTCTCCAACACATTAATAATAATAATCATAAGCAACACACACATGAATAGTAATGAGGTCATTACACCAATGTTGCAGGACTGTCCCTAAGTTGGCCACCCTGGTGCCCCGAGGGCACATGAACATGAAGTCATCCAGGTATTGTAGTTGGTAGGGCACCCCTCGACACTGAAGCACCTGTGCCATAGCGTTAGCCAATGTATATAACAGTTTGTGGGCTAATCAAAGGTCAAAAGTTAGGGACTGGTTAGCATATATTGCTCATCACACGAGATACTAAGTAGCAGTTGCCCTGTGGGTGTACACGAGCAATGTGGTATGCAAGCTGAATGTCGACCTTAGTGAGCTTGCTGCCAAGCCTAGTTGGTGGACACTGGAAGCTGCACTGTCAACATATGTATAAGATAGAAGATGTATGTCTGTGGGGAGATCCCATCATCAAAGCTATGGCGTTTGGGATCTGACAAATCAACAAGCAGCCTTTACTTCTTTTTCTGGTTGACCTTTGGCACCAATCCTACAGGGCTCACCTCAATGAAAGGTGCGATGTTTGGAGAGATTGAGGCAAGAAGTCTACCTGCTTGTATGTCTGATGCAGTGTGGCCACGGACAATGTCAGAATTGGCTAATGATGATGAGTAGTTGTGTGCTGCTGTTCACAATGAAGTGGCTTGACAGTCAAGCCAATGTGAAAGCCCTCCAAGAGGCCTTTCCATACTCGGCATAAGCCTGGTTCGGATAGAGTGACAGCAATCTTCCAGTTTGAATTGTGGTGGGTTAGATGGGCTCTGCTGGGCCTGATGTGGATGGTGGATGGAACTGCTTGAAGCAGCAGCAGATCCTCTGGGTAACAATATCCGCTGTTATGGTGCAAGGAGGAAGAGGTATGACTTGCAGGTTGTGTAGGTTTTAGGATCCTTACCATCACAATTGTAAAGATTTATGATTGACTATAATAATGAATGATAAACAATATAAAAGCAATAAGGTGGCTGTAATCCTATAAGTGACAAAGTAAATGATAAAAAAAACAATACACCCTTGAGATGATGTTCAAGACCTTATGTACCAGGGTCTAGCAGGTAATTGAAGGCTTGGAACTTGTGTGACCCCCGGCACAGACTCAACTTGTTGAAGGAGAGTGATGTTGTCAAATAGCAAATCCCTCATCTCAACAAAACAGTCTCAACAAATTAGTTTATGAGATTGCTTGGGAATGGATCAACTACTGGAGACAGAACTATTCCCATGGGAATGGCTATGGGGTCTAGGGAGGGAGGGAGTGAGATCTGGGGACAGGTGGGGCCTAGCTAGTGGTAGGGGACATTGACAATCCTGAGTAACGATGTGGATATATTGATGAGGATCCAGATTGGGCAGACAAAACAACCAAAACTGGTGTGGAGTGAGCAGAAAAGGCCCTGTGAGGAGAGATATACACTTGAGAGACCTAGTAGTCAGATCTAAGTTCTAAGTTAGTATTAGAAGGTTGACAGTGAATTGACATGATGACTGAAATAAATTTAAATTCATTACAGGAAGGAGTGTTAATTTCAAAATTGATTCCATAGAATGGAGTAGAAAAGTTAGTTAATTACTGTCGGCATTAAAGTAATGAATATTCAATAGCTTTGTGCATGATTAATTGATTGGTATGTTTCTTCTTTGATTAAGTGTGGTATCTGTGATTTTTCTTTGACGGGGTGTGTTTCTACTTTAATTGGGTGTGTGTCTGCTTTGACTGGGTGTGATATCTACATTTCTGCCTTGTTTGTGTATAATCAACTACATACAATGCTAGTAATCTTGTCTTAGATACCATGTGTGTTCCTTGTGCTAAGACACCAACACATTCAATTTGCATGTCCTTTAGTGCTATTACAATACCTGAAAGAATATGTCAACTTTTTTTGGTGTCTATCTATATGATTATATAAAGCATTTGCGATGATGCCTAATTTGGAACATAAACAGCACAGCAATTTATAACAATGGTATTTCTTGATCATTCTTTAATCGACTTTGCAATCACTATTGAATTTATAATTATTGTTAAATCTGCTCAAGGTGATTAGGTAACTGTCAGGGTGTCTACTGAAAGAGTGAGGGTATGATATGTGGGAAATCTGTATGATTGAATGGCCCAAAGATTGAGTAATGGTTTTCAATAGAAGTGTTTGGGGTATTACCTCCCTTCAATATCTTCAAACTATTCGTGAGAATAGTATTGGAGCATATTTATTTTTCTAATGTTGGTCTCGAAAAGGCTTATCATGCAAACTACTACTCTTCGTATGGCTATGAATACTGATACTTTGGAGGACATGAATTGTAATAATAATTGTTAATAAAAAGAAGCCATCTTTTCCTTAGTTGTTATGCATATACTTTAGATATAAAATTATTTTTCAGCAAAAATTAATTACTGTTTAAATTGCTAGTTATTGTATTTTAGTGCATGTGTGCATATTAGGTGGTTGATGTGGATTAATGGATGGATGAACTAATGAATGGATGTTGTAGTATATATTAGTCTTCCACCGATACAGAGATTTACCGATACAATCGATATCGATTTGTATGCCTTTGTTTCTCTCGATAGCTGATCCAATATTTAATGAAATGAAGTATTAAAATTGTTATTTCAAAAGTTACACAAAAAGTGAAAAAATATTGAACATATCTACAAACTAGTAACTAAAATTAAGTATTGGTAAATTTTGGTGTAAGAAAAGTAGCTGTTCAAACTTGTTTGGTGCTAGCCTGTTCCTGTGATCATTACAAATAAGTGCTGCTGTACTAAATAATCTTTCAGATGGTACCGATGCTTGCTTGAATCCAAGATATTGACAGTGAAAAACTTCCACACACTGCTAGTGTTTGCCCTTTGTGCCATTTTTTAGTGTAGTAGGTGTGGTTACACTTGACACCACGTGTTTATATTATTATTATTAATTGTTATTATTATTGTTATTATCAGTAAAACTCAAATGTTCGATACCGATATGGTTGATATTCATAATTATCGGTACGATACTGATACCGATGTGAGTATCGGTGGAACACTAGTATATATATCATGAGTTATATTTACCTAGCGGATTAAAATTTTAACCCAAGTACTTTGTAAGTACTAATAAACACCAACCATATATACTTGTTTTAAGAAGATTCTTTCTGTTGATGTCAGTCTACCATGTTTATGGCATATAACTACCATTATTCACATGCTTAGCAGCATAACTTAATTTGTAGGTAAAGCTTTGGCCTGAATGTCATTGCACATAGTTAGATGTTTACTTAGTATACTTGCTGTACTGATGTTTGTAGCTCTATTTTGCAAGGTCCTTGTAAGTTCTGACCCCACATGTGTTCCTTATTGTCCTACTAAGTTCTCAGTCTTGGTTCTCCTCTGAGTTTTAGCTAACTTAAGAGAAAACATTTCTGTCTGCCTTATTTTTTAATGTAATTTTTAAGCATTTTGGAGTTAATGTTATGAATTAGCAATGTTGAACAATGAGTCAACAATTTGATTTAATAATGATACCATGTTGACCTGCCTGAGATAACTGTGCACACTTAAGTCTGTAGACCTTTACCTAGAATGTGCAGGTTTGCCTTCTTATAGTTAATCCAACTTTTCTCGACTTACTGCAAGGGACTACTCCACAATAAGTGTCCATCCTGGACACTGAGTTCATGTTGACATTGTTGATATGGCTTTAACTCCTTCTCATCATGCAAAGGAGATGATGTATTGGACTTTTGACAGTAACGGATCACGATTTGCCCATATTTTTATCTGACTTGTGTGAGCTGGCCGGGGTGATTGTAGAGATATTATGAAGTGAACCATCTCTCCTGGCAACTATAGTTGAATAAAGGTTTCTGGTAGTGGGAGACAATTCAAGAAATCTCCATTAATCTGGTCTTTATAAAGCTCGTACAAAATTGAATTGTTGTAGTCTCACAATGTTAGAACCCATTTCTGTATCCCTGCAAGAGCCATTGTTGGAACTATTTCATTGAAGAGGTTCTGAAAGGGTTTATGTTCAGATAAAATTGTGAAAAGGCCATTAAGTAGAAAATGTTCAAACATCCTTACTCAGAAAATCATGGCAGGGCCTTCTCTTTCTATCTGTGTGTATTTTTATTTGGTAGGAGCTATTGATCGTGATGTGAAAGATATCAGCCTTTGTTGGCCATCTACCATAATTATGATGGAGAGTGCTCCTATTCTGTATAGGGATGCATGACTTGCTAAGATACATTTCTTTTAGGATTGTGATGTACCAGTAGGGATTTGGAAGTAAGCAGTTATTTGGCTTTCTGGAAGACATTTTGTTGTTTATGTCCCCAAGACCATCTGGTTTGGTTTTAAATAATTCTATAAAAGGATCAAGAATATGGGCCAGGTTAAGTAGAAACTTGCCATAGTAGTTTATAAGTCGACTTTAATTGGTTGACCTCATGATGGATGGGAGCATCTTTAATAGCTTTAACCTACATATGTGGGTTGCAGTCACTTTGCTAAAGGATTAAATATTCCATAGCAGGTGAAACATAAATGAGCACATGTCAAAGCAGCCCAGTGTCTTCTAACTGTGATGAAACAGTCTCCAGATATTCAAGATAATCATCATTTATCAAAGAATTGCTCTCTACAGCTACCCTTTTCTTAACGGATACTCCAACCTTAAAGAAAGGTTTCTCATAGCCTTGTACTTTTCAAGTGATAAAACTGAGTTGATGACTAAGTTTGGAGTCTTCTTTACTAACTACAATGCTAACATGAATTGCTTCATGTTTTGGGTATCTCAGACAATAAGACAGGAAACTCTGTATTGATAATTTTATCATTCTCATCACAACTAATCTACTTACAGCTATTTTTTGTTTAATTACACAACGCCATACCTATCACTATTGTATTTCCTAGAGTAGGTGCTGCCCTCGGGTAGTTGTTCTTATGTAGGTGCTACACTCTAATAGTAGCCCCCTTTCTCCATATTACATTGAAATTAATGCTACCTTTGAATTTGTGCCACTCGGTATAAGTGCTACAGCTCAACTTTTTAGTCTAAGTGGGACTTTCACATTTATTAACAACATAAGTAGACATTCTATTGCAAATGAAGCCTTTATCAGCCAGAAAATAATGAAACGTTTTGAATTTATGAAACATTCAAACTCATAACTAAGTAACAATGTAAAACAGTAACTTTTTGATTGATATAAATGATTATCATTTTTGTTGATATATAGAGTTCTAACGCTACATTTAATTTTAAAGGCTCAAAATTAATTCTTATATTTCTTGCTTCGATTATTATTATATGTCAATTAAGCCTGTGTGATAATAGTAAAAAACTGTATCATGATAATAGGGATCATTATCACGATTATCACAATAATAAGACCAATTAATTAACACCTTAATTACAGTATGTAATCTTCTTAACTTTCTTAATGAAGTTGATTAAAGGATTAAAGGATTAAAATTAAGATGGATGAATTGAATAAGAAACTATTACACTATTAAACTGATAAACATACAACAAATGAACAAACCATTAAAATAGATGAAATATACAAAAATAAACTGGTAGACTTATGAAATATACAGAGGATATTAATGTATATGATGCATTTATCAAGATTTTGTTTGAGCTAAACAACTATATTGAATTCTCAGGAAGTAAACACAAGCTTGTTTTGAATTGACTACATGGCCTGCTGTACTAAATGCCCTTTCAGATGGCACAGAAGTAGCGGAGATGCAAAGATATTTTTGAGCTAGCTTCGCCAGTACTTAGAACTGTGCTTCATAGTTCTTCCTCCAAATGAGAGGGTTTTGGTCAGAACAACTCAAGTATTTTTCATCTTTTCTGTTAGCTGTTTCCTTAGATCCATTTCTATTGTTGGTTCACAAATATCCTCCAATAAAGTATGAGACCACCCTCCTTTCTTTGCTGCTTTCTAGGGGTTCCTGATCTATGTCTTCTCTGAGATCTGCTTCCTCTTTTTTGTTTGAGATGATTTAATTCCTATTAACCTCAGATAAGAGAGACAGTGTTTTGAAGCATGGATCAAGTAAACAAGCTTTGTCAATAAGGGCTGCTGCTGCTGAATCAGTCTAGTGTGTTTTTAAGTCATTGAGGATGGCTTTCTTCAATGTCTTTTTCAGATGACTGTTTGAAGGGGAGCATCAACAAGTGCTTGTTGGTAAGATTGTAGAGTAGTGGCCTCACTACTGACAGTGTAACCCATTTCTCAGCTGCCACCAATCATTGATTTGTATAAATGGGTGTATAACATCCAAAATTGTTTCCAATGCAGTGTTTTCTACATCACGTGGCATCAGTTCTGTTTCATAGAAGAGCAGGACACAGTGGTTTCTGTTGTTTCAAGATATGCTCAACCATATAAAAATGAATTCCATCTTGTAGGAGCATCCTGGATGAGATTCTGCTCATCATGTTGGTCTTTCTGCTTTTGATGAAGAACATTGGTGGATTTTACTGAATTGTGAAAATGGCTTACCAAGCCTTTGGCCTCCCCTAAACTCTGGTCATCCCAGGAATCTCCATTGCTTTTTGGACCTCTGAGTGAATGGTGTTAGCAAAACATCTTACATGTTTCTAGTCAAAATTAATCAAATGATGAAACAATGTTACTAGCATTGTCTGTAGTAGCTCCACTACAACTGGTCACTGATAACTACGAGTGAGTAAGTATATCTTGTAGATTTGTGGCTAGATTGTCAGTAGTGTGTTCAGTTTTACTTTCAGCGGTCTCTGAAAAGAATGACAATAGACTGCCCACTAGGAATTATTGTAGTGAATTGTAAGATTAACATAACTGTGGTTTCTTCAAGAGCTGTATCCATCATATGTAAAAGTAAAGTACTTCAATTTTGTAGCCATTGTTATTATGATGTCGGTCTTTTTACATTCATAAAGCTCTGGCATGTAGTGATGATTAATATTTTTCTGATCAGGGGGAACATACTGTAGTTCAAAGTTTCAAGCATTATAACAGAATCCAGGGTTATTTATATATTCAAAAGGGAGCATACCTTTCCTATGCAGTGCCATATTAGTCAGTTGGTGATTTTCATCTTGAAGAAGTACATAGAACATGAAAGAGCTGTTCAAAAGCCTCTGTGATAGAGCGTTGCCCTGCCTGCAATTGTCCAGGCATTCTTTGGGCATCAGGGATAGTTTTTGATGAAACCTCACTGTACTCAGCTTCATGATTATACTGGAGATGGACCAACTTGTTTGGAGGGTTACTGTTATTGCACAAATTGCAATGCATGCTCTGTCTCTTCTTGTCACTCTATAAATTTTCTGTCTTATCCAGTAAACCCAGAATATATCTAAACAGGACTTTTTGCCTTTTGCAAGGCAGATACTCAGCCACAGAACAACTACTACTTTCAGTCATAATCAATTTCCAATGAATAAATAAGTGAAAATATAACATGTGGAAAGCATTTGCACATGTACAGTGTTATCAAGGATAAACCAAAATATATTATTGTATTGTGATAGTTACATAAAGAATGATAAATGTTATATTGTTAATGTTGCACATGGCTAATTTAAATACCACCCTCGAATAATCATAGCCTTTGAATAATAACCTTTTTCATTTGGACCTTAATCTAAATAGATGCCACAGGTCTTATTTGGGAAAATGCACTGTATACGAGAAATGCTATTAGAACTACAATTGTTTAACATGTTTTACAGCATAGTAGTAAGGTGACTTCAGTATGGCTTTTACTAGTAATTCATCCCTTGTGTTCAAAATTTTCTGATTTATTTTGAATGATGTTTTCTTATCATGTATGCAGTTTTTCTAAGTAATGGATTTGTTCCTGTTACTGTATATTGTATTATATATGTCTCATATATATTCTCTAATATATTGATTTTATATCCTAGCCTCTTTTTTGGGTCTTTGTCTAATGCATTATTGTTATACTGTGCGAAATGTTCTTTATCAGTGATGGAGGCTAAAGTGAAGTAAATCCAACAGTCATAGTCATAATATCACAGGTTAAATATGAATTCAGAACAGGTGCTCTACTAACTTATTTGTTGCAAATCCCAACTCTATGGCTGTTAGTAGATGTTTTTAATGTTTGTAGATTATGAATATATTTCCCTTTATTAGCACATCCTGTTTGATTTTATCCTCCTAGCTTTGTTTACTAATGATTATTGTAATTATTGTATAATATATTGAGTGAGAGTTGCTATAGAAAAATCAATTGAAAAATTTTGTATGTGAAAATTCTTTTCACTCACTTTATCATGTGTATAATAACTATTGTAGATGTAAATATTTTTATTACACCAGTATTGTCTGTTTGACTGTTTTGCTTTCTTCATAGGAATATATAAAAAAAGTTTGGCTACACTATACTTTATTTATTTATAATGATTTCATTACAGAGTCTTCAATGGAAGTAGCTCAGTGCTGATTGATAATGGAAAACTTACTATTTCTAGTGTATCACAAAACTATAGTGGATGGTATCAATGTATAGTGTCATCACAGGCAGGAATAAGCTCGTCAAACAGTGTATTTATTAACATAATTGGTGAGATTTAACAGAATACATTGTATAGCGTATGCATTATTACTTTTTAATGTAACTTTGGTTACTTAGTTGCTTTAAAAGTAGCTAGGAGACTGACATTCATCACTTCGTTATATCTAATATTTTTAGATATGATCACTGAGCAGATATCTGGTATCCGTCATCTAGTGCATTCTCGTGGATCACGTGTTGAAATTCCTTGTTCTAATACTACTCAATTAAACATGCAATCATTCAATTGGCTGTTTAACGGGGCTCCTTTGTCTATTTCAGATCGACTTGTTGTATTATCAAATGGTGACTTGATTATTACTGAGGCTCAGTTCCACGACAGTGGAATGTATACTTGTCAATTAAATGGGTTAATGATCTCTCGAACTGTTCAAATTGAAGGTATGTCCTAACCTTGTTGTGAAATTCTTCTTTAAGTCGCTACTACTTTGAATGTAGATACCATATTGAATGTTATGCTTAAGCATGTACAATATGCGTATGTTAAGTGTATTTAAAGTGTACTCTTTCTTACTTAGAAAAAGCCAATGTTGTTGTCTTTCCGGAACCTTTATGTGATGATCTTACATTTCTTACTTTGGATTCTGATAAGTCATACCAGTTGGAGTGTACAGCAACAGGCAATCCTTTACCATTTGTGCGATGGTCTCATAATGGATTACTTGCTCAGCAAATACTAATTCAGAAGGTATTAACTTGTTTAAACATTAAATTGACATATATACTTTTTCATGGCTGCATAGGATAATTACACTGCAACTAGTTTTCTCAATATATCAAGTCCATCTAAATTAGATGAAGGAGCCTATCATTGCCTTGCTCTCAATACTTTGGGACATGAACTAAGAAACATCATGGTGTCTGTGAGAGGTATGGTATAGTTATATTGTAAATTTAGCATTGAAGTCATGATTTATCACATGGATGCTTGAATTGAATTATAAAAAATACATAGCAACTAATACAGAGCATTGATTGTTTCTTTGTCTATAACCATGTTGGGATAACTGTGCAAATTCTTAGTTTTCTGATTGTTTTCTTACAGTACTTGCTGAGCTTGATAGAACAGATTTACATGAAATTTTTGGAAAGGCTGGAGATACTTTAACACTTCCTTGTGATACATCTAGTTTCACCAATGTGTTGTCAATACTTTGGGTGAAGCAAGATGGAAGGAATCTATCAAGAAGTTCTGTTACTGACAGAGATGGTAGTCTAGTTATTGTCATGGCAACAATAATGGACACTGGTGTGTACGACTGTCTTGTTCAAACAACTTTGGGAATAGCTACTGTACGACATAATGTCACAGTCTATGGTGAGCTTATCTTTAATATTAGCATGAAGTTTTTTTTAATAACCAAAAAGAAGTTCCTTTTTAGGCAACATTGAAGTTGGGAAGCCTCACCATTAGAAGGCTTAATAAATAGAAGCAATCAAACTAAGATAATGTAGAATTCTTAAGTTAATGCCTTAAGGTGTCTCTTTTTGTTTTTTTCACATCAGCAGTATAATGCTTATCATACATTTGAAGTCTGACCACATCATTAATGTTCTGAATGAGAAAAGAGGAGATATTAATTGTACTTTAGTAATAGAGATATTAAATGATTATATATATGATATTATATGATTACGATTGAGTGATGTGGCTATATTTTAAGTATTCTCACATTGTGTATATTTCTAGGTTCTCCTGTTATAGTACCAGATTGTGCAGTGGCTACTAGAGTGGTTCAAAGGGGAGATAATGTGACATTGTTCTGTGATGTTGTTGGGTCACCAACACCTGCAATAGAATGGTTAAAAGATATGCAACCTCTTCATTTATCACTGATTAATGTATCTTACACATTACATCTTTCAAACAAGACACTGCTTATTTTTAACATTGATCAAGTGGGACCATCTCTGTTTACTTGTCTAGCAGCCAATGAATTTGGTAACACCACATATTCTTTAATTCTAGATGTTCAAGGTATTGTTATGACAAGAGTAGTTCATAATTACAAGCACAAGAAATGCATATAGAAAGATCTAAGTTTTATTTTATACACAGTGAAAGTGCTGATGATTGTGAAACTTGTATGTAAAATTTGAGCTCATATTTGTTTCTTTTTATTTGATAATCATACCTACTCAATTTAGCCTAGCTTTAAGATTTCTTTATTATGAGATGATCTTTGATAACTTTCCTTTCTTTCATAGTTGCTCCATCATTCATACACAGACCATCTGATGTTACAGTCAATGTTGGACAACCTGCTACTTTTCATTGTGAAGGACAAGGCCATCCCACTCCATTGTTGATGTGGTGGACAGTACGTAATGATTGGCCTATTCCGTTAGAGACGACTGGACGTGTTATCATCAGTAATGACTATTTGACTATCGTTAAGACAGTGAAGAGTGATGCTGGAGTCTATTTCTGTACTCTGAATTCGACTGTGGCTACTGTGATGAGTAATATGGTCTTTTTAACTGTTTATGGTATGTATTATAAAGTGTTTACATAGTGTCAATAAGATAATTTGCCTAAGGAATTCATGTTTCATAATTACTCTCTAATGCCTTCATTATAAACTGTACATGTTATTTATCTTGATAAGAATAAGAAAACTGTTTGTCCTATTATGATAGATATAAATTACATAACTTAGAAAAGAATGTCTTTTCTCCTTGTTACATGTTAGAAATCCTTTAGAACATATCAAAGCAAGATATTGTAATTGTACTATTATTATGATCACATTTACCAAGTCTGAAGTGAAAATTGTGCTGCTTAAAGATATTTCTTTAGTTAAAGAAGCTTCAGAGTGTCTATCAATTGCCCACAATTCATAGTGCTCATGGTAAAAATTGTTGGTTGCAAAATGCATGTTCGTTAATTTAGTTTGTTGTCTTTGAAAAATGAATACAACTATTCTATAAAATGATGAAAGTGGATGTATGTATACCACTTGTTCCAAAATAGTTTTAGAACTGTCTGACATACACAGCATATAGGTGGAATTAATATGACTTTAATGTTTACATATCACCTTTGATATAATTGATGCATGATGATAATATATTCAGTTATTTATAACATTGTATTTATTTTGCAGTTCCTCCAACGCTAATCAACAATTTACCAACTGCTCTAGAGACCATGGAGAGACATCCTATTACATTACCGTGTATGGCCATTGGTGATCCTGTACCTGCTATTTTATGGTTTAAAGATGGCATTATGCTTCCAATTGAAGGTAAATAAGTTTGTTTTATTCCTATGTTGTTAATCATTGTAATGAATAAAGGTTTTTTACACTGTGTTCAGGTTTGTCAACTGTAAAACGAGCTTTCTCTTTTTTTATTTAGGAAGACACTACAAGGATCCATTTGGAAATTTGAGAATTCTTGATCCTATGAAAGAAGATGAAGGGAAGTATACTTGTTCTGCAGCTAATCCTGCTGGTGTTGTTGATCACAATGTAATATTATCTGTTTTGAGTAAGCCATTGTCTACATTGTAACATGTGATGTGAATGCTAATGATGTTTGCTAATCCCATTATTGCCATAAAATGGGCCATGATGTTTTGACTATAGGGATATGGCATTTTTTGTAACACAGACAAATGTTGATCCTAGTCATGTGATTTTGTTGTTTTTCTTACCATGACTTTATGAATTGCCAAATTTGGACTTGCCATATACTATTATAATAACAGCAGAGCTAATAGACCCAAATTCTCTTTTAATAACAATAATAATAATATTAAAATTAAACATGAAAACTGTCTGGATACAATAGGCCTTTTCATGTAAAGCATAAATTAAACATGGCATCACTTCTGGGATACTTTCATCATTCATGTGCATTTTGGGGTACTTAGTACAAAAGTGAATTGACAAAATACAATTCTGGAGAGTGCACAGTTGATTTGGTATACCCTTTATATCTATTTTAAGTATATCAATGGCAATATCAAAGTCTGTTTTGTCCAATGGTGCTATTTCAGAAATAGTACTCTGGATAGTTTTAACAAACAGAGCATACTTTTCACATGTGTTAGACATTGAGAAACTCTCAAGAAAATTAAATTCATGTTTATATCAGTAATATATAGAATAGAAATGTCATATTAAACTAATTGTATGTGATTGACAGCCTTAAAGTAGTGGAACGTGTCTTTAAATTATCAATAGTTTTGTGTTAAAGACATGAAAAGTGTGCTTTTGTTTGTAAAACTATTCAGACATTATTTACATGTTAATACTTTATGTACATTCATTAACTGTGTAACTTTTTAATATATGGTTGCTTTATTTTCAGGAATGCCTAATATTCAAGTTCAACCAACTGTCCAAGTTGTCCAAGAGGATTGTATTGCACTGTTTTCTTGTCTGGACAGTGGAGAGTCACCTCAAAACATTTCCTGGTATTTTCAAGGACAAGCCATTGTCCGTTCATCTCGTATTCTAGTGCGTCCTAGTGGTGATCTGATCATACTTAATGTTACTTTGTCTGATGCTGGAGTGTACCAATGCCAACTGGTGTCTGGCTCTGGGATAGGCACTGTTAGTAATGCTACTTTGTTCGTTGAAGAGAAGCCAACAATCAATGCAACAGGTATCCTTTGAATTGATATAAAATTAGCTAAATTAGTTCACTTACTATAGTACTTTAATTTTTTTGCTCATTCTACTTCTCAATTATATATAAATAATTCACAGTTGTATAAGTAGTAATTCATTTCTTATGTAATGTACAAATTGATGAAAAATTTTAAGGTTATATTGGACTGTTTTTTAGTTTTAAAATCAGGATTTACAGTCATTATTGATTTATTATTGTGTTGTAGATCCAACTCCTATGTCTCCAATGATAACTGTTCAAAGTCCATTTAGACATTTAGTCACTGAAGGAGATTTTGCCCAGTTTGTATGTTTAGTTGAAGCATACCCATTGTCAACTATCTCCTGGTATCATAATGGTGTTCCAGTGTCTGATATTATGGGTCATATATCAGTGAAAAATGAACTACTGATTGTACACAATGTTACATTCTCTGATGCTGGTATTTATCAATGTAATGCTGTAAATATATTAGGAGAGAATACTGTCAATTTTTCATTAATTGTGTCTAGTCCTCCATTGTTGGAAAATGTATCTCATAGTATGGATGTTCTTGAACTTGAACCAATTAGGTTAGTATGTGTGGCAAGAGGTATTCCTCCTCCAGACATACAGTGGCTAGTGAATGGCTCTGTCATTGGACGTACTGATAGGGTTACTGTATCATCCATTGATGGTAGTTCATCACTGGTAATAGTCAATACAACTTTTGCTGATACTGGAGAATACACATGTGATGCAGTAAATGAGGCTGGCCAAACAAGTCATTCTATTTTTGTTAGAGTAATGACAGTTGTTGGTAAGTTTTATACTTTAGAATGGTACAGTATGTTTTTGTTAGATTACTTTTTACTTACATAATTTAACAAAGACAGTTTTATATTCACAGCTATTTGATGTGTTTATGATATATAAAGTGGTAAAATGTAAACTTTAGTCTTAAGAGTGAGAGAATCAAAATTGAAATTGTAGTGTTGTTTCTCCATGTCCTGTTAAGTTTTTCAAAGTGTTAAGTATGTATTACTTCTATAAGAGTATGTGCTCATCACATTAGCCACAGACCATTAGACAATCTCTCTTTTATTGTATGTACTCTTTATATAGAAGTGTAGATGCTCTTAAAATAATTACATTTTTCTTGGGTACTAGATGTTCAACCTCCAAGGATAACTATTCAACCCCGTAATACTGATGTAAGAACTGGCCAATCCTTCAACTTGACCTGCGTGTCTTCTGGTGACCCTACTCCTCTGATAACATGGACAAAAGATGGCATCATTTTACTTAACAGTAGTCGTGTTTTTATCAGCACTGATGTAATTGTAGTGAGTAGTAGTGTAAAAAATGACAGTGGTTTGTACACTTGTATTGCAACCAATCTTGCTGGTGAAGCTAGTCATGGGGCCTATGTTCTTGTGTCTGATCAAACAGGTTAGTATACTTTATACCCTGCATTATTACATTAGTGGTTTTATTATGATTGTATTTTAGATGCTATGATATTGTTTATTTTTATAAAATATGACTTTATTTTAATTATAGTTACACTGTATGAAGACATTCCTGTTTATTTGTTAGAAAAAATATTATATAACAAGAATCATTATTATTCTACTGTATATACTATAGGATTTTCCCATTGATACATTGTCCAATATGACAGTGCATTAGAAATTATGTTGCTACATTGCTGTTGTGTTTATAATAAATAGTTTTTTGACCACTTTTGAACATGACACAGTATCCCTTAGTGACAGACTTCATGATGCCATAACATTACAAGGATCAAAAATAGAAATGAACGATTATGGTGTTTTAGAACAGTTGTGGTATTAATGCAGAGCATTTTGAGGTAATAAAAGACTATTTAATGATTGATAGCACAACTTCAGAGTAATGTAAAAGACAACTTAAAGTTAGAAGTAGACTTTAATCTCATATAGCCTGGATTAAGAAATAGCTTGATTTTTAAGAGTGGAAGCCTAGCTATGATTATAATCTAAGAAAGCTTTGACATCATTGACATCATTTGATGTGTATCTATACTGATTAACTGTATTCTTATAAAATAAAAGAATGTTTTAAGTCAATGGTTATCAGTACAATTAACCTTATGGTTGGATATTGGATTCATCTTGATTGTATTAGATTAGTCCTTTGGAGTCATTCAGACTCAACCAAATACAATACAGACTCATACAATATCCAGTCATATTAGACAGTTGTCCACATGTGCACACACACAATAATATGTGAAGTGTTGTTTACTGTTTAGTGTTTATGAAGGTAAAATATAATGATTTCAACTAAAGTTGTTTGTTGGTTTGTTGTGTTTATATAGTGAATAAATTTTTTAATATAATTTCTCTAGTATATCTTGTAATGTGTAACTAAGTAAACTTGTTTTTAAGTCATACATTACTTATGTTATTTTGTGCAAAAGGTTTCTATATGTTTACTTATTACTTTTTTAGTGTTTCCATCCTTCACTATGCAACCTGAGTCTGTATCAACATTAGTTGGTGACAACATTGTACTTCAATGTACAGCTAATGGATTCCCTACACCAGACGTTAAGTGGCAGGACAGCGATGTGTTCTCTGAAAGAGTTGTTGTTTACACTAATGGAACACTGGTGATCAATAATGCAACAGTTAATGACAGTGGAAAGTATATTTGTCTGGCTTCTAACATAGCAGGAGTTAGTAAGATACAAGTCAATGTTAAAGTTAACATCCGAACAGGTAAAAAAGATGACAATTGTTATGTGTTAGTTGTTGCAAAGTTGCTATGCATTGTTGACATGGGTTAAGACTGTCTTATAAAGTTCTTCTATTGCAAATGTGTCATTAGAGGAAACAGGCTTATTGCTGTCTCAATTTAACTATAAATAACTCTTGATTTTATTAGACTTATATTTTAGAGGCTATAAAAATGAATGCATCAGAAAAAGATCAGTGTTTTATTTGATGTAGTCATATAGATAATTTGTCTTGAATTTCTCACATTATTATGATGGCACATTTTTGCTGGCTTCAACATTGTGATGTTATAGTGCACAGCCCACTTTCTTAAAGGCTATTATTTTCATAGATTTTTAAATATGGATACTGTCTAATATTATCATATGACAGAGCTGCTTATGTAAATTTTTATACTAAAGGTGGTCTATCTGCATAATAATTTTGATTATTTAAAAATGTTAAGCACCTGTAAGTGAATGATATGTTTGTAACCAATCACTTTTTTATTCTTCAGAACGTCCTCAGTTCACATTACGGCCACCTGTTTCATTTGAAGGAACGAAGGGCCAAAACATAACTTTTGACTGTAGTGCTAGTGGTATACCTGTACCAACCTATGTTTGGTTTGTTAATGGAATTAATACTTCAGTATATAACCCAATGAGATTTAATGTGAGACCTGATGGATCGTTATTCATAAGAGATGCTCAAATATCTGATACTGGAAATTACTCCTGTGTTGCTGATAATGGTGTTGGATCAGCTGAAGTTCTATTCAGTGTGACTATAACTGATGTTGCATGTAAGTATAATTGTTCTTTGTCATAGTAATTAAAAGTCTTCGTGTAGCTCCACTTTTTAGAATTGTTCTGACTGATCAGTCAGTGCTAGAAAGATCATCTGTCAATCTCTCTTGTGATGTGGTAGGAGTGCCTATACCTAAAACATATTGGATGTATAATGGTAGGTTTTGTATGTTTATATCATAATGACAGTGTTTATGAATAAGATTCCACTGCTACTGCTTCATCAAGGATTGTTCAGAATAATCACATGCCCTAGTTCATATAAACTGTATTTTATGGTATTGTTCTGTTAATAGGTGTAAAGATCTCGTCAGGGAATGGTATTACTTTTGATGTGGATGGATCATTAAGAATCAATGAAGTACAGTTGATACACTCAGGCAATTACACTTGTATGGCAATAAATAGTGCTGGATCTGTACATAGTAACATAACATTAAAAGTATTAGAAAGAGAAGGTAATTATTAGAAAACATCATAACATGACAAATTTACCAGTTTCATCATTTAAGTGATCTTTATATATAATATGATCATTTTGTCTACCAGAGCCACCTTACTTTGTTAGCTGTCCCAATGATACACGTGTAATGCAGGGTCAAAATTTCTGTCTCAAGTGTGATGTCAAAGGGCCAGGCAATATTACATTGACATGGTTATACAATAATCAACCAATTTGGAATGAATTCCTCAATGTATCGATACATCAGGAAGGGAAGGTGCTCTGTGTTAACAAAGCCAAACAATACCATAGTGGGAAATATACATGTAGAGCTCAGAATCAGTTTGGAACTTCTAATGCAGTTGCTTATGTTCAAGTACATAGTAAGCATATGAGGCTTTGGCTCCCTTTTAATTTTATTATTAATATGGTATAATCAGTTTTTATAAGACAACTTTTTGTTTTTTTGTAGCCCACTTTCCAAATACTACCAAAACCATAGTCAAAGGGTCATCAACACACTTAATTTGTCAGGACATTTCACCTCAGGACACAGTGACATGGAGTATGAACAATCATGTAATTCAAGAGGGATCATTTGTCAATCGTTTGCACATTGGTAAGACACTTTGGATATATGATGTGACAATTCAAGATGAAGGAGACTACAGTTGTTTTACAAAGAATTCTCCACAGGAAACATTTTACATCAGAGTTATGGGTATGTGGTAACATATTACATTGTTATGGTAAAATTTTTTTATTTTTATTCTGTGAGATAGAGTAAATTTTAATACTTTGTGTGTGTTGAGCTCATTTTATTATTTGTATATATGGTGGACTGAGTATTTTCCAAAATGGAAATTTTTTATGCTGTTAATGTGATATGATAATATAGTTTATATTATTGTCAATATTCTCTATGAAGATTTTTTTCTTTTTGTTGTAGTTCCCCCATTTATTAAACCTTTCAGAAAGAATAAAATTATCGGTAAGAAAGGTAGCCATGTAATTCTAAATTGTCCAGCTGATGGCAAGCCATCACCAGAAATAACATGGAGACATAAAGCAAAGGAGTTGATAATTTGCAACAAGTATTCTATTTTCTCTAATGGTACTTTGGTTATCTATTCTGTGAACTTTTCAGATAGTGGGCAATATACATGTAATGCGTTTAATTCCATTGGAAGTGTTGAAAGTGCATTGTCATTGAATATAATATTATAGTTGTTTGTCAGCATGTTTTTCTACTTCATGTATTTCATATATTTTGGACAAATATTTCCACTTTCTTCAATATGTCACAACAACATATAATTATGGTTGTGTTTGTACCTTGGTTATTTTCTTAAAACCTATATGTTAATCAGTAATAATATACATATGAATCCTTATACTTTATTATCCATGGAAATTTATAGAATGTCATGTATATAGACAGAAAGGTAGACTAATGTACAGCTTTTGATTTTTTTCTATAATGAAATGATGTGAAATTAATATATTCTTAAGATTTTGTTTAGATTATGATGTGGGTTGATCTTGTATATTATATGATGATCACTGAACATGAACAACTAGATTAGTATTCAGGTCATCAATGGGGAGGGATGGTACAAATCAAATAGTATTAGTTGTTATTCATGTAAACAAAATATTTAGTAAGCTTAAAAGTGCAGTTAACTATTTAGGGCTCACAGCATCATAGCTCTAATCCATGGGGATCATAATAGACCACTAATTATTTCATATTAATAGATACCCCATATTAATAAACTAGAAGTTACTAGTTGAGTTTCTTTGAGAAAGTGAAAGGCTGGCTTCTTTAAATAATACACTATAGAAGTGGGAGGGTCTATCTGTTTTCTTAAACATACTGATGTGGAGTGTTATATCTTACATTCAGGTAGATATCGACGATGATGCTGTTTTTGTTGTGTGTGCTGCTGAGTCTTTTAAACGACAGTGTTCCTCGTCTTTCTCTGTATAATTGTACTTCAGAAAATGTTAAACATTCTCTTCATTTCCTCGGATTCTTTCCTTGTTTTCCAGACTCAAACAGAGATCTCAGTGAGTGTAATACGCTAACTATGAGTGCAGTGGAGTTAGCTATAGACAAGATCAACCAGGATGCTAACGTACTGAGTTATTGCTGTGTTCACTAATGACCTCATGCAGGCTAATTATATAACGTTATGAGTAGATCTCTTTCTCTCTCTCTCTCTAATATATATATATATATATATATATATATATAAAGTTGGTTACATGATTGTCATTTCAAAGTTAGGTACATAATAATCCTGTCACGTTAGTTGCTAATTGAAGTTAAACAGGATTCACACTCCCAAAACATAACAGTATCAATAACTATATATACTTACAGCATTAGTTGACACAATTATTTGAGAGTTAGCATAATAATATTTTTGATTACTAATGGTACTATGAAATTAATTGTATATATCATCTTAATAACAATCAATAATAGTTATAACTATGTGATTATTATTAAAATGCTCTAAAAAGTCAATTCTATGTACATTAGTAATCAAATTTGTATTATGGTTACTTTCAAATTGCATCAACTAATGTTATTACTTGCAACTTATATATCAATATATTAGTTAATTCAAACAATCATTTTATATAGTGATATATGTGATTATTATGACGTTTCTGGATCCATATAGGTTCATGTGTATTATCTTCTATAAGGAATCACTTCCACCAAACAAACAGAGTATAGTGCTAAGAGTATATGTACTATTTCATTGATATGTTTTGAATATCGCTTGCATGCTATTGAATTGCTGGGTTTCTAATGTAGCTTTATTTGTAAACAATTTTTATATTAATAATAAACTTAAGTTTTATTGTTTTTATTTCATCATGACTCACTATAGGATCCAACTGAACCATATCAGATACTAGTAAGAAGATATACTTAATATCCTATTCATGGAGTTATTGGTCCTTATGACACTAGAGTTACCAAAAGTATTGGTTATGTGTATGGAAGATTAAATATATTACAGGTATGATATTAATATATGTTTGTCCAATAAATTTCTTACTTGTCTAGTAATTAGAAATTTAACATAACTTAAAAATCTTCAGATAACATATATGCCAGACATGTATATATTCCAGTAGTAATTAATTATTGCACAAACATTTTGGCTCTAAATTTTTCATTTGTTCACCAATTTGTTACCTCACTTGACTACAATGTTTTCCGAATTACCATCTTTCACTTGTATGAAAAACATTATTGTAACAAAAGTGATACTGAATAGCATGCTCAGTATAAATATAACTGCTTGAAGGTTTATAAAACACATCAATGTTTGTCTTTAGAAGTCTTATACTCTGTATAATATCAGCATTTTAAAACAATAGTAGGATGTTTTGATGTGTTTGTAATCTTATACTTATCACTATATAAATCAGTAAAAGTTTACATTTATTTATTTTGTTAGATATCATATTCAGTGACTGATCCATCACTTGAAGACAATAGTAGATATACTTATTTCTATACTACAGTACCAGATGATCACTTTTTAAATAAAGTGAGATAAGACTTGTTTGAGCATTTTAGTTGGAAAAGAGTGGGCATATTAATATGGGTATGTTAATATATTAGAATGATTTCATTTCTTGTGTACATTTACAGGTATGGTAACAAATATAAGTAATTTATTTATTATATAGGTTTTATCATTCTCGTGTGATATATTCCACACATATATACAGTCATTCTGAATAATTTTTTATGTGTAACTATTATAATTTTTTTATATGTATATACAAGAATTAGAAGTGGCAACAACTATATACTTATAATCTTTAAACACACATGGCAGTTTTATATATAAAGACTGCTACAAATAGCATAATAGCTTCAAGTGATATAACATAAAATGATTATAGAATGATTTTAAGCATCATTATAAATAAGCACTGTCTATATGAGTAAATATTTATTTTGTTAAATATCATATTCAGTGATTGATCCGTCACTTGAAGACACTAGTAGATATCCTTATCTCTATGCTACAGTACCAGATGATCTCTTTTGTAAATAAAGTGAGACAAGACTTGTTAGAACATTTTAGTTGGAAAAGAGTTGGGATATTTTCAGTAGAGGATGAATACCATGTATCAGTGAGTAATAATAATAATAATATTGATGTATTGAATATATGTACTATATGGAGTGTTAAGTTTCGCTTATAGGCTTTTATTAGATTAGGCACATTGTGTATTTGTAAGATAATGATACAAAATATTTGATTTATTTATATAGAACTCACACATAATTTTGGTTGTATATGTGCCTAAAATAATGAAAACATTTCTTTAACATCAGATGATATTGAATCAATGATTTATTTCTATAACCAATGAGAAGTTGAACAACAACATAAACAGTATTGCATAGTATTTTAATAATCAAAACAATAAAGTGTTACCTTCTTTGCAATATTTAATCATTAGCAGCATGTTATGTGGTTGAATCAACTGATGAATGTTTTAGTTTTATATAATCATGTGAAAGAAACGATTTTTAGGATTATAAATAAATTTGCTTCATAAAACAGACTTTGTTATGATAAAAACTTGAGGTTTGTTACTGATACTCATATTAAATATAAGGATCATTTTAATTTACTTTATTTAGTAATTTATATCAAGTATTGTGTCATTTCAACCATGTCTTGGTTACCATAGATTCATCAATAGAATGCACAACCAGAACTCTAATAATCCAATACTTTTTTAAAGTAAGTCAAGAAGCCAAAAAGTAATCTTGTCACCATAATTGAAGCCATGACCATGAAATAGAAACATTTCAATAATGCATTTGTAACTTACTAGTATTCACATAATAGCTAGCTCATTATATATATATTTGACTGTATTAACATAATATTAAAACTGCATACACATCTCAAAAGATAAAGTATTTAAGCAGAAATAGCTGCCAAATGTAGGATTAACAAGTTGCAATAATTATGTGTGCATTAAAAATTCTGAAAGATTAATTATTCTCAATGTTTTATTTGGTTCTAAGTGCTCCAATTCTTTTAAAGGATTAAGATGTTTAATACTCACTAATAATAATTAAACGTGATGTCACTTGGGCTACATTTGCTCAATCTTTCTGTTACTCTAACTGTTATACAGAACCATTTATTCTTTTTATGCATATACCAATCAAAATTTTGAAGTGTGAACTACACAACAGTGTTTAACTGGAGTTTAAGCACTGACTTGTTTTCAGTCACAAAAGTAGGTCATTTCTGTTAATAATAGACCACAAAAGCTAGTTGTACTCTCTTTTGAGAGACTTTTGCTTTAAGACTAGTGTTTTAACTAGTGAGTCATATACTTTTCATTATAGTGGTACATTATAAACTCTTTCAATTAGTGCAGAGATGATCTATGATGATACTATTTATTTACAGCACCAGGAATTTCCTTCTCAATCAGTTCCATTTGATGAAAAATAGATCACTCACTACTTTCAGCACTAATTATAAAGCATTAGTCAATCAAAAGACAGTAGGACTAACCTTTATTGTCTGTTACTAACTGATATAACCTATTTTGTGTCTGTTTTTTTGGAAAGCAACCAGATGTTTGAACTCTAGTTAACACTGTTCACACTTCAAAACTTCAATTGGTATATGCATAAAAGAACAACATTCTAGTAAATGAAAGAGTGATTTTAATTTATATAGTAGAGTTTGACAAGCTGGTGCAAAAATGTACCCAAAAGTGAAATTAGTGAGTATTAAATACCTTATTCCTTTACATGAAAAGGTACATTGTAGTAAGTGCTATGATGACTAATAGTTATTATCCCTATATAACAAGAAAAATGTTTTAATAAAGAATAATTGTGAGCATGCCTATAACCTACAAACAAGAAAAAAGACATAAAAATTAAATGTGAGATTCATGGCGTCAAATTGCATAAAACTTAAATTGCTTTGAACCTTGAAAAGGGAAAGGCACAAGGAAAGAAATTAGAAAGGTTGATTATTACTCTTTTTTTTATCATAGTCATTAAATTTATTGTTTGCATGTCATAGCTGATCATCATTAGATATTTATTCAATCAGTGATGTTTACACATAGCCATGCATGTACATAGTCCAGTATCTGTCATTTTTGAGAAGTAACAATAGCAACATGACTGTGTTTGATGTTGAGTCTTTTAAAATATCACCTGAAGAAGTCTTGGAAGATGCAAAAGTGGGTGATTTTCTTGTTACAACTTACCACTTTCTGTACATTTAGTTAAAGGATGTTCAAGTGTTTTCACACATTAGGAGAGTCACATGATAGAACTGTTTTTGAGTTGTAAGTTAATGCATGTTAAATTAAGTTTAACACATTACTATTATAATCACAGGCTACGTGATTTTAACATGATCTGATTTTAGCAATTTTTATGTTATTATTATAGTACAATTAATTAAATGTAAGGTTAAAGTAATTAACTGCATACCATCTCAAGCTAACTACTGCTGATAATGTTTGGATATTAGCGGCATGTATAACATTAAATATCTCAGCTAATAAGAACCTAAAAAAAGTTCCTTTCACTTAGTACTAGTACAGAAGTGATTGACAAAATATAATTCTGGAGAGTGATCAGTTGACTTGATATATTTTTTAATCCAATTTTAAATATATCAATTAAACTATAAAAGTCTGTGCTGTCCAAACATGCTATTTCAGAAATAGTACTCTGGATAGTTTTAGCAAACAGAAGCATAGTTTTCAAATGTAATAGGTATGGAGAAATTCTCAAGAATATAAAATCCATGTTTAAATCAGTAATATATGGAACAGTAACATCATATTAGAGCAAATGTATGTGATTTACAGCATCAAAGTAGTGGAACTTATCTTTAAATTATCAATAGTTTGGTTGTTTGAAGACATAAAAATGGTGTTTCTGTTTGCTAAAACTATCCAGTGTTAATTTATATGTTAATACTTCATTTGCATCATTTAAATAAAAACCCATGTATAGATCAGCATCAATAAATTTTTTGCAACTTTAAGATGTATTGAACTTATATCTACCTATACTTGACTGTTTCTATACTTATTGATTGTGACAAAATATCAATTTATTATTCATTAACTGTGTAACATTATATATGTTATGGTTGCATTATTTTCAGGAATGCCTAATATTCAAGTTCAACCAACTTTTCAAGTTTTCCAAGAGGATTGTATTGCACTGTTCTCTTTGTTTGGATAGTGAAGAGCCATCTCAAAACATTTCCTGGTATTTTCAAGGACAAGCCACTGTCCGTTCATCTCGTATTCTAGTGCGTCCTAATGGTGATCTGATCATACTTAATGTTACTTTGTGTGATGCTGGAGTGTACCAATGCCAACTGGTGTCTGGCTCTGGGATGGGCACTGTTAGTAATGCTATTTTCTTTTTGTAAAATAGAAGCAAACAATCAATGCAATAGGTATACTTTGAAATTGATATAAAAATTAGTTAAATTAGAACACTCACTATAGTACTCTAATTTTTTACTCAGTCTACGTCTTAATTATATATTAATAATTCACAGTTGTATAAGTAGTAAATCATTTCTTATGTAATGTACAAATGGATGAAAAATTTTAAGGTTATATTACACTGTTTTTTAGTTTTAAAACCAGGATTTACAGTCATTATTGATTTATTATTGTGTTGTAGATCCAACTCCTATGTCTCCAATGATAACTGGTTAAAGTTCATCTAATCATTTAGTCACTGAAAAAAAAATTTTGCCCAGTTTGTATGTTTAGTTAAAGCATACTTTTGTCAAGTATCTCCTGGTATGATAATGGTGTTCCAGTGGCTGGTATTATGGGTCATATATTAATGAAAAATGAACTACTGATTGTAAACAATGTTACATTTTCTGATGCTGGTATTTATCAATGTAATGCTGTAAATATAGTAGGAGAAAATGCTGTAAATTTTTCATTGAATGTATCTAGTCCTCCATTGTTGGAAATGTATCTCATTTTTTTGTACTTGACCCAATTAGGTTAGTATGTGTGACAAGAGGTATTCCTCCTCCATACATACAGTGGCTAGTGAATGGCTCTGTCATTGATAGGGTTACTGTATCGTCCATTGATGGTAGTTCATCACTGGTAATAGTCAATATAACTTTTGCTGATATTGGAGAATATACTTGTGATGCAGTAAATGAGGCTGGTCAAACAAGTCATTCCAATTTTTGTTAGAGTATTGACAGTTTTTGGTAAGTTTTATACTTTAGATTGGTACAGTATGTTGTTGTGAGATCACGTTTACTTGCTTAATATAACAAAGTCAGTTTATTATTACATGTCTGTAAAACCTAATGAATATACTTGTTTACAACCTTAGTATTTTGGGTCTGCATGACTACATGTGTATTTTATAGCCTCTTACTGTTTTTATGATATAAAATGTGATGAAATGTAAACTATAGTCTTAAGAGTGAAGGAATCAACCTTGAAATTGTAGTTTTATTTCCCTATGTCTTGCTAAGCATGTCAAAAAGTGTTAAGTAGGTAGGTATTAAGTATATGAACGGCTAAAAGAGTATACACTCATCACATTTGCTATAAATCATTAGACATTCTCTCTTTTATTGTATATACTCAATATTGAAGTATAAATACTCTTAAAAACAAATGTTTTCCTTTTTTTGTACTAGATGTTCAGCCTCCAAACATAACTAATTAGCCTCATAATACTGATATAACAACTGGTCAATCCTTTAACTTGACTTGCGTGTCTTCTGGTGATCCTACTCCTCTGATGAAATGGACAAAAGATGGGATGATTTTACTTAACTGTAGTCGTGTTTTCATTGGCAACAACGTAATTGTAGTGAGTAGTAGTATCAAAAATGACAGTGGTTTGCAATCTTGTATTGCAAACGATCTTGCTGGTGAAGAAAGTCATGGGGCCTATGTTCTCATGTCTGATCAAACAGTTTAGTATGCTTTGTATCATGCATTATTACATTAGTGGTTTTATTATGATTAAATGTTAGATGGTATTATATATTTAAAAACAATTGAGACTTATAAATGTTAATTTATTTTTATAGTTGCACTGTTCTAAGACATTCTAGTTTATCTTTAAAATGTTATATAGCAAGAATTTATATATGATATAGCATTTATCCATTGACAGTTAATTTTGACACACACTGTCCATTGACACTATATTAGATAGTATATTGCAACTTTGCTGTTGTGTTTATAATAACCAGATATTATTTGGCCCCTTTTGAACACAGCACTCTATCATATAGAGATAAACATTTGTGAAGCTATAACTACAAGCAATAGAAATATAAATAAATCATTTTAGCATTTTTGAAACAGTTCTTGTATTGACACAGAGCACTTTGAGCTAATAAACGATAGTGTAATGATTGATAGCACAACTAGACTTCAGAGCAATATAAATGAGACAAAGAAAACCAAGACGTAGACTTTAAAAGTCCTAATGTCCTAAATAAGAAATAGCTTGATTTTAGATTGGACAATAGTGTGGAAGATTATAAGAAATTTGACATCATTTGATGCTTTTCTATAATGACCATACTGTATTCTTATGAAATAAAAGAATGTTTTAAGTCAGTGTTTATCAGTACAATTAGCCTCTGTGGTAACTTAAATAAACCTATTATGTAATGTTTATATAGAATGTTCTGGAACTCAATTTGTGCATTATATATTGTTGTGTAATTCAGCTTTGTTCAGTTTACAGTCTATCGTCACTCGTTGAGTTATTGTTAATTCATTATATATGTTGTACTAGTAAACTTGGTCACTAGTAGAATTACGACATATTTGGCGACTAGAGGTAAAAGAGATGGCAGTGCTCATCAGTGGACAATTGGAACCGTTCGACCCGTTAAAGTACAATGTTACAAGATACATGCAACGTTTTGAACTATTTGTTAAGGCCAATGACATCCCAGAGGATTGGAAGAAGTCAGTCTTTCTTGCAGCCATTGGCTACGACTTGTATGAAGTTCTGGCGAACATTTTCAAGAAACTGGAGCAAGAGACTCTAAAGACACTCGAAGCTTAACTAGAGAAGCATTTCAACCCCAAGTCTTCGGTTATAGCAGAGCAGTACAAATTTGGTTGTCGACACCAGAAAGAGTCAGAAAGTATAGCAGATTTTATTGCAGACTTACGTAAGTTGGCAGCACGCTGCAACTTTAAGAAGGCATCATTAGACGAAACTCTTTGTGACAAATTCGTGTGTGGTATACAGCACGAATATATCAGAAGTTGCCTTCTTACCGAAGAAGATAATGACCTTTGATCGAGCAGTTGAGATAGCTACAGGATTCGAAAGTGCCAAGAAGCATGCTCACTTAATGCAACAAGAAACTAGGAAGGAAGAAGTCCATCACACTACAAGACGACACAATACATTCAACTCGAGTTCTTCCACCATTGTATGTTTCGTTGTGGAGGTCTGCATGTGGTGCAGACATGTCAGTTCATGAAAGAAAAATGCCACAATTGTGGCCAGACTGGCCACATCTCTATGGTGTGTCGAAGCTCTACCACAAAATCTCAGAAGCCCAAAGGAAGACCAGCAAAGGGTCTGCACTTTGTAAACAAGGAGGAGTCATCACCTCTGGAAGAACTAACTCCAGAAGAATCTAATAATTTATTTATGATTTATTCTTTTTCCTCTAGGTCTGATCCAATCAAGCTAGCTGTGGAAGTAAATGGTCACAAGTTTGACATGGAGTTGGACACAGGTGCTTCAGTCTCCATTATTAGTGAAGACACTTTGAATTGAGTGCTGTCCTCCTCAGTTCAGCTTCGCCCTAGTAACGCGTCTCTCACTTCATACTGAGGGCACTTGTTAGAAGTGCAAAGTCAAGGTTAAGTACCAGACACAAACAGTCACACTTCCAATTCTTGTGATCAAGGGCAAAGGCATGAGTTTCTTTGGTCGTAACAGGCTGAAGAGGATCAAACTAGACTGGCAGATTATCAAGAGCTTTTGTATCAACTCACCTTTGGATGAAGACATTGAGAAACATTCTCGTCTTTTCAGATCTGAGATAGGGAAGTTGAAGGGTATGAAAGCCAAAATCTGTGTCCCCAGCAATGCTCAACCTAGTTATTATAAACCTCACCAAGGCCCCTACTCATAATGTGACAAGGTAGATCAAGAACTAGAACATCCACTTAAAGCTGGAGTCATCTCACCAGTTCAATTTTCTGATTGGGCTGCCCCAATCATACCAGTTGTCAAGTGACATGGGAGTATTTTGTTGAGATTATAAGGTGACAGTCAATGCAGTCTCCAAACTAGAAGAGGATCCTCTTCCCCAAGTGGGAGATCTATTCTTAGCTCTTTCTGGAGGAAAGCTATTTTCTAGACTACACCTTTCTCTCATGCTTATCAACAAATTGTACTAGAAGAGGATTCTAAAATGTTTACGATCATTAACACACAGAAGGGTTTATTTCAGTTTGAATGACTTCCTTTCGGTATCTCTTCCGTCCCCACCATTTTTCAAAGAACAATTGAGAGTTTGTTGCAAGGGTTACCAGGGGTGGTTGCATATATTGATAACATTTTAGTGACCGGAAAAGGTCAACAGGAGCAACTTGAGAACCTGACAACAGTACTGAATTGTTTAGAAGAGGCTGGAGTAACATTGAAGAGACACAAATGTACATTCACTGCACCGTCAGTTGAATATCTGGGTCATGTTATTGATCAATTAGGTTTGCATCCATCAGAAGAGAACATCAGAGCAATTAAACAAGCCCCACATCTTCAAAATGTGACAGAATTGAAAAGTTGTTTTTAAGGTTGCTCAATTATTACTCTAATTTTTTTTGTCTCTATTGTATCAGTCACTTAGGAAAGATGTAAACTGGTCTTGGAAGAAGTTGCAAGAAGATGCATTTAATAAAGCTAAGTTGTTGCTTCAATCATTGACACTCCTTGTACATTACGAATGTCAGAAAGAGGTCATACTTTCGTGTGACGCTTCACATCATGGTTTAAGAGCAGTTTCAGCTCATAAGATGGATGATGGATCAGAGAAACCAATTGTGTTCATTTCTAGAACTCTCTCACCAGCTGAGAAGAAGTACTTGAAATTAGAAAAAGAAGGCCTAGCAATTATTTTCACTGTGAAGAAACTACACCAATATTTATCCAGAAGAAAGTTCAAAATATACTCAGACTGTCAACCACTCAAATATTTATTCAGTGAAACCCGTCAGATATCAGTGATGGCTGCATCGAGAATTTAACGTTGGTCACTACTCCTCAGTTCTTATGAATATGAGATTGAATATTGACCAGGATCCAAAGTAGCAAATGCTGATGCTCCCAGTAGACTACCTTTACCAGAGACCATACCTGAGTCAAGTAAAGATGGATTGGTGGATTTACTCATTCATCAACTCTCAGAAGTAATTGTCACTGCTAATCAAATAAAGAATTAGACAGAAAAGGATCCAATCTTATCTTGAGTTCATTATTTTGTATTAAACAGATGGCCAAACATTGTTGACAATGAAGATCTCAAGCCATACTTTCACTGTCGAGATGAACTCAGCATCATCAAAGGGTGTGTCTTATGGGGATCACGAGTAATCATTACTCCACCTGGTCAGCCACTGGTGCTGAATCAATTACATGACACTCATCCTGGAGTCAGTCGAATGAAGAGCCTCAGTTGTTCATATGTGTGGTGGCTGGGGATTGACAGTGATATTGTCAAGAGAGTGAGAGGATGTAATATGTGTCACTTGAATAGACCTTCTCCTAGTAAAGCTCCTCTACACCCATGGGAGTATCCCTCTAGACCTTGGGCATGGATACACATCGATCATGCTGGTCCCTTCATGGGCAAAATGTTTCTAGTGGTCATAGACACTCATACCAAATGGATAGATGTTGAAATAGTGAACTCTACTTCTGCTGTGAGCACCATTATTAAAATTTGTTCATTCTTTGCTACACACGGCATACCAGAACAGTTGGTGTCAGATAACGGATCAGGTTTTGGAAGCGAGGAATTCAAGCAATTTACAACTCAGAATGGTATTAATCACACATTCACATCACCTTACCACCACACCTCCAATGGACTTGCTGAAAGGTCAGTTCAAACTTTCAAGAGTACAGTTGTTAAAATGGAAGGTCCAATTGATGTACGTTTTGTTAGATTTTTACTTCAGTATAGGGTAACACGCCAGACTACCACTGGACTTTCCCCGTCACAACTCCTAATGGGAGGAAGATAAGAACATGTTAAGATGCACTACATCCTGATATGTCAGAAGATGTTGAGAAGAAACAGGAGAAACTCATTTCTAGCAAGGAACCTCAAAAGTTTAAACTGGATGATCTGTTGTTTGCAAAAAAATTTCATGGATCCATGAGGATACCGGTGAAGGTAACTAAAATAACTGGACCTTTATTGTATGAAGTTAAAACTAAAAGTGGCATGACCTTACTGCGTCATGTTGACCATCTTTGAAGAAGATTTTCAGAAGAGTCACAAACTACATTATCAACTCAAGAGGATTGGTCAATAATAGATACCACACCTCAAGGAAGACCTCAACCTAATCAGGTAGTTGTTTTCGCTGGACCCAGAAGCTCAAGAAGATTGCATGGAACCAACAGGGCCTACTCAATCAACACCTGAAGATCCAACACCAGTAGTGGATTCACCAGTTAAGAAGATTAATTCGGAAAAGAAAACCAACTGAAACGTTTGCTCCACTAAATTGAACTTAAAAAGGGGGAAAATTTGGTACCTTAAATAAACATATTATGTAATGTTTATATAGAATGTTCTGGAACTCAATTTATGCACTATATATTGTTGTGTAATTCAGTTTTGTTCAGTTTACAGTCTATCGTCACTAGTTGAGTTATTGTTAACTAATTATATATGTTGTACTAGTAAACTTGGTCACTAGTAGAATTACAACAGCCTCTCATTGGATACGTAACTGTCCAGTTAAATTGGATATTGGATTCATTTTCTCAGTATTAGACTAGTCTTTTGGAGTCATTCAGACTTATCCAAATACAGTACAGACTCATACAATAGCTAGCCATATTTGAGAGTTATCCCCCCACACACATATAAGTAGTCATGTGCCAACCATATGTAAAGTGCTCCTTACTGTTTATGAAAGTAAATTACAATGATATTCAAACTAAAATGTTATGTTGGATTGCTGTGTTTACATAGTCAAAGAATGTAAAATTCTCTATTAGCTCTTGTAATGTGTCATTATGAACTTGTTTTAAATAATATATTACTTGTGTTATTTTGTACATATAGTTGTCTATGTATTCACTTATTACTTTTTTAGTGTTTCCATCCTTCTCTATGCAACCCAAGTCTGTCTGAAAAGGACACCATTATATTTCACTGTACAACTGATGGATTCCCTACAGATGTTAAGTGGCAGGACAGCGATATATTCTCTAGTAGAGTTGTTGTTTACACTAATGAAACACTGGTGATCAATAATGCAACCATTAATGATAGTGGAAAGCATATTTGTCTGGCTTTTAACATAGCACGAGATAGTGGGATACAAGTCAATGTTCAAGTTAACATCCAAACAGGTGAAAAAAATTGCCATTGTTATGTGTTTGTTGTTGCAAAGTTGGCTATGCATTGTTGAAATGGGTTAGCACTGTCCTCTAAAGTTTAACTATTGTAAAAGTCTCATTAGAGGAATCAGGCTTATTATTGTCTCAATTTAACTATAGATACTATAGATATATATAATATATAATATTGATAATATAATATAATAATATAATAATGATATAGATACTCTCTAATATTATAATAACATGGAGCTGTTTATATTAATTTTGATACTAAAAGGGTATAATATAGTCTCTCTATATATAATATAATTTTGACTATATGAGAATGTTACGTACCTGTAACTGAATTATAAATTGTAATCAATCACTATTTCATTCTTCAGAATGTTCATATTGCACCTACCTGTTTCATTTTAAGGAACAAAGGGCCAAAACATAACTCTTGACTGTAGTCCTGTACCAACCTATGTTTGGTTTGTTAATAGAATTAATACTTCAGTATATAACCCAATGAGATTTAACGTGAGACCAGATGGATCATTATTCATAAGAGATGCTCAAATAACTGATACTGGAAATTACTCCTGTGTTGCTGATAACGGTGTTGGATCAGCTGAAGTTCTATTCAGTGTGACTATAACTGATGTTGCATGTAAGTATAGTTGTTCTTTGTTATAGTAATTAAAAGTCTTCGTGTAGCTCCACTTTTTAGAAATGTTCTAACTGATCAGTCAGTGCTAAAAAGATCATCTGTCAATCTCTCTTGTGATGTGGTAGGAGTGCCTATACCTAAAACATATTGGATGTATAATGGTAGGTTTTGTATGCTTATATCATAATGACAGTGTTTATGAATAATATTCCACTGTTACTGCTTCACCAGGGATTGTTCAGAATAATCACATGCCCTAGTTCATATAAACTGTATTTTATGGTATTGTTCTGTTAATAGGTGTAAAGGTCTCGTCAGGTAATGGTATTACTTTTGAAGTGGACGGATTGTTAAGAATCAATAAGGTACAGTTGATACACTCAGGCAATTACACTTGTATGGCAATAAATAGTGCTGGATCTGTACATGGTAACATAACATTAAAAGTATTAGAATAAGAAGGTAATTATTAGAAAACATCATAACATGACAAATTTACCAGTTTCATCATTTGAGTGATGTTCATATATAATATGATCTTTTTGCTTACCAGAGCCACCTTACTTTGTTAACTGTCCCAATGATACATGTGTAATGCAGGGTCAAAATTTCTGTCTCAAGTGTGATGTCAAAGGGCCAGGGCAGTATTACATTGACATGGTTATACAATAATCAACCAATTTTGAATGAATTCCTCAATGTATCGATACATCAGGAAGGGAAGGTGCTCTGTGTTAACAAAGCCAAACGATACCATTGTGGGAAATATACATGTAGAGCTCAGAATCAGTTTGGAACTTCTAATGCAGTTTCTTATGTTCAAGTACATAGTAAGCATATGAGGCTTTGGCTCCCTTTTAATTTTATTATTAATATGGTATAATCATTTTTTATAAGACGACTTTTTGTTTTTTTGTATTGTTATGGTACAATTATTTGATTTTTATTCAGTGAGATAAAGTAAATTTTAATAACAATTATACTTTGTGTGTGTATGAGCTCATCTTATTACTTGAATATATAGTGGACTGAGTGTTTTCTGAAATAGAAAGTTTTTATGCTGTTAATGTGATATGATAATATAGTTTATATTATTTTCAATACTCTATATAAAAGATCTTTTCTTTTTGTTGTAGTTCCCCTGTTTATTAAACCTTTCAGAAAATTGTCAGTAAGAAAGATAGCCATGTATTCCTAACTTGTGCAGCTGATGGTAAGCTATCACCAGAAATAACATGGAGACATGAAGCAAAGGAGTTGATAGTTAACAACAAGTATTCTATTTTTTCTAATAGTACTTTTGTTAACTATTCTTTGAACTCTTCAGATAGTGGCCAGTATATATGCAATGCATTTAATTCCACTGGAACTGTTGAAAGTGCATTGTCATTGAATATAATCTTATAACTGTTATGTTTTTCTAGTACATGTATTTCATATATTTTGGACAAATATTTCCACTTTCTTCAATATGTCACAACAACATATAATTATGGTTGTGTTTGTACTTTGGTTATTTTCTTAAAACCTCTGTATGTTAATCAGTAATAATATACATATGAATCCTTATACTTTATTATCCATGGAAATTTATGGAATGTTATGTGGGTTGATCCTGTATATTGTATGATGGTGTTCATATCCCTGAAGATGAACAAAGATTGACATTGAGGTCATTAATGGGGAGGGATGGTACAAATTAATTTGTTTCAATTGTTATTCATGTCAGCAAAATATTTAGCAAGCTTAAAAGTGCAGTTAACTATTTAGGGGTCACAGCATCATAGCTCTAATCCATAGTGGTCATAATACACCACTAATAATTTCATATTAATAGATACCCCTTATTAATAAACTTGAAATTACTAGTTAGTTTCAGTGAAAGCTGGATTGTTAATAGTGCACTTAAGTGGGTGGGTCAATTTGTTTTCTTAAACATACTGACGTGGCGTGTTATATGCTTAACATTCAGGTAGATGCCAATGAAGATCCTTTTTTTATTGTGTGTGCTGCTGAGTCTTTTAAACAACAGTGTTCCTCGACCTGTTCTATATAATTGTACTTCAGATGATGTCAAACATCGTCTTCATTTCCTTGGGTTTTTTCCTTGTTCTCCAGACTCAAACAGAGATCTCAATGATTGTGATATGCTAACTATAAGTGCAGTGGAGTTAGCTATAGATAAGATCAACCATGATCCCAACATACTGAGCTGTTTTAAGTTAGAGCTATTGCCTGTGTTCACTAATGATCTCATGCAGGTTAATAATAGAATGTTATGGATAGATTCTCTCTCTTTCTCTCTCTTTATAATATATATATATTAAGTTGGTTACATGATTGTCATTTCAAAGTTAGGTATATAATAATACTGTCACATTAGTTAAATAAAATTAGTATTACTTATAGATCAATATATTAGTTAACTCAACCAATCATTTTATATAGTGATATATGTAATTATTATGACCTCTCTGGCTTCTGTTAGATCAGTTGTTTGACACTTGTTTCTGTTCTACCTATATCTGATGTGATGGTCAATTTTGTTATTAGTTTATATCGTTTGACTTTGAATTGTATCCATAATTTTGATATACTGCTTATTATAAATATAATTTTGATACTATTGGATTACTCTCATTCTTGTAATTCTTTTATAATGTATTCATTAAGTCATTAGTAGTATTCTTATGATAGTATTGATGAAGTAATTGATTGTATTCTTATGATAGTATTTATGAAGTAATTAGTATTTTTGTTGATAACTTACCATATAAATTCATATGTATAACCTCTCATAAGGAATCACTTTCACCTGTATTTGTCAAACAAACAGAGTATAGTGCTAAGAGTATGTACTCTCTCCATTGATTTGTTGTCAACATTCCCTTGCATGCTATTGAATTGCTAAGTTTCTGTTGTATCTTTACTTGTAAACAATTTAAATAGCCATAATAGACTTAAGTTTCATTGTTTTGATTTCATCATGACTTACTATAGGATCCAACTGAACCATATCAGATACTAGTAAGAAGATATACTCAATATCCTATTCATGGAATTATTGGTCCTTATGACACTAGTGTTGCCAAAAGTATTTTTTATATGTGTGGAAAATTAAATATATTACAGGTATGATATTAATATATGCTTGTCCAATAAATTTCTTACTTGTCTAGTTATTAGAAATTTAACATAGCTATACCAAATCTTCAGATAACATATATGGCAGACATGTATATTTTCCAGTAGTAATTACTTATTGCACAAACATTTTGGCTCTAAATTTTTTCATTTGTTCACCAATTTGTTACCTCACTTGACTACAATGTTTTCAGAATTGCCATCTTTCACTTGTATGAAAAACATTATTGTAACAAAAATGATACTGAATAGCATGCTCAGTATAACTGCTTGAAAGTTTATTTTAGAAGTGTTATACTCTGTATAATATCAGCATTTTAAAACAATAGTAGGATGTTTTGATGTGTTTGTAATCTTATACTTATCACTATATAAATTAGTAAAAGTTTACGTTTATTTATTTTGTTAGATATCATATTCAGTGACTGATCCATCACTTGAAAACAATAGTAGATATCCTTATTTCTATACTACAGTACCAGATGATCACTTTTTAAATAAAGTGAGACAAGACTTGTTAGAACATTTTAGTTGGAAAAGAGTGGGCATATTTTCAGTAGAGGATGAATACCATGTATCAGTGAGTAATAATATTAATGTATTGAATGCATGTACTGGAATGTTACATCATGGTTTTATTGGAATGGCCAATTTGATTAATAATAATTATGAACCATAATAAATATTGATGGGAACAGCAACCAATCAATTAGTTATAGTTACTCAAAATTTAGTCATAAAGCATACAAAAAGAAGGTTACAAAATTAGACTAGATGGTATTAGTATGATGATCACATGATGAAATGGAATTGACAGTTTGTTTTTAGGCTAGATTTATTGATAAGTGTAGCTTAGTCAGTCTGAATGCATTTGTATCATAATTTCTTTATACATTATACATAGCTTCTGACCTACTCTTTGTTCTCATTCACTTTTACATGCTCTAAACACATGTATCCTTCTGCTCTTTTAATTGTTTTAAATTTGTCTACTCTAATTTGATTTCTTTAAATTGTAACATTTTCTCTATGGTCTCACTAAGCATGTGCTTTTGCATACCTGTGGCTCTGGGTCTATTGAAGTAATTATATTGTATTACCAAGTTTTACCGAGCCACATACGTGTATATAGAAAGTAAGGTGAAATTTGCTGTACTGTTTGAATTAGTTGCCTAGTTCTAATGCACCTAGCAATTAGTATTTAAAAGTTTAAGATTTCATCAGTTGGTTTTCAGTAGCATACAATGTACATGAATGACTATGAGGTGATTAAATCAAGACATCAATTTTTGTAGGGTTTGTGTCATGAATGACACCAAGGAGTAAGCAGTATTGAGAATCATAGATCATAATTAAATTGTCTTAATAAAACAAACTTGTAGGATAATTTAATGTATATTAAATAATTAGTGGCATAAGATTATAAAAATCCAAACAGACGGATTAATGGTGATAATAAAAATGGATAATAACTATTTTATCAAAGTACAAAGATTTGTAACAAAGTACAACTGTATCTTTAGACTTACCTAAAAGAGAATTTTCTTACTTCCTCAAATTTGTAACTTTCACATTTATAAATGCTAGGAGCTGTAGGTAAATGTTGGAAAAACATTTAAGCATGATTACTTTGCAAGATGTGCTTATCAGAAACACATGTTGTGAGATGTGTATATATTGTATGTAAACTATTGAACAGAAAGCAAAAAGATATGAGACACATATATGTATAGTGCATGGAAGTCAAATGGTGTTACAATTGAATTGTTTGAAAGTTTTACATAAATAGAGAGATAAATGGACTGGAGATGTAATTAATATAATTGTAATTATCTTACTTTTCTCTTAGTCATGACATAGTTTTAGTATTATATTTGAGCACTGATATCCCAGATTAGATAATTACACAATTAGTATAATAGTCATGTACTTTATCCATTATTATTGTCATTTGTATAATGTATATAGTTAGCTGAACTTCTATCAAGTCTCTTGAGAAATAACAAGAGGAACATGACTGTTGTTGATCTTGGCTCATTTAAAGCATCACCTAAAAAAATTTTGAATTATGCCAAAGTGGGTAATTAATAGTACGTAATATAGTTCACTCACTCTATATAAATCTATAACAACTACTTTGTTTTCACAATTATACCATTAAACGACTTACAAATTACACTATCTTTCTCATATTTAGCTTAATGATGTTCGGGTTTTTTTACCTTTTCTTGGAGAGTCATATGCTAGAATTGTATTTTGTGCTGTAAGTTAATACAAACAAAGTTGAATTAAGGCTAACAGTTTATTAGGTCTACTTTAATTATACATTTAGCAGTTTCTGATTTGGCGTGTGTTAATTTTTCCACCTGGTAAGTAAGCAGAGTGTGCCAAGTGGAACTAAGATTATTTTGGACCATGTGTTAAATGTAACAGTAATTATGTTCACAATTTTAATATAATAAATTATTGTTAAAGATTGACATATGAAATTAACTTGTATAAAGTAACTGCTTCATGCATACTGTAAAAATTGATTGGTCGATTTAAGCATTATGATTGTACTGATAGCATGTACGTAGCCAATTATTTGATGCAATAAATTAAAAATAATGTATAGTAGTCATGACTAATCTTCAAAATATACTATGGAATTGACTATTTACATAGCTAATTGTTAGAATTATGATACAAAACATTGGACCAGGGCTGTTAGCATAAAAGACTTGTATACACTCTTTGTATTTTGTAGGGATGCATGCAACCAAAATGTATTATACATAAATTTATCAATTAATATTAATGTTGTGACACACATAGCATCCAATGATTAATATTACTACAAGCACTATATGAACTGAAGGTTCTGTCAGTGAGTTCTCTACTAACTCTGTATAACCATATATTGGTTAAATAAACCAACCAGTTTTTACAGTGATAGATACCACCAAATAATCTTAATAGAATTTTACAATTATAACCTTGTTATTGATTTCCATAGCTCCACTTAATTCAATATAATTTAACAAGTGAAATGATAATTTTAGAAATTACTACACTATAATTGTTGTAACTGGTGTACTCAATTAAATCTAATTTAATTGTATAGGCTTACAATCTCCAGCTGACTACTGCTGATCATGTTTGGATACTACCTGGTATATATAACACTAAATGGTGGTACTTGGAAGACAATGACACTACCTCAAACTGTACTAATGAACAGATATTGGAAGCTATTAACTCTACACTATTTGTGGATACCTTTCCTTTTAACATTAATATGAAAACTGTTAGTTCACTATCTGTTCATTTACTTTATTGACATTATCTACAGGAGGTAGATGATGTCCTGACTGAAATATTCTATAATGTAGTACTAAATATCTCAGCTAATATGACAATGGAGGAGTATTCATCTCTTATTATTCATTCTAAGTTATTAAATGCATATGATGCTACTATTGCTTTAGCTCTGACATGGAATACTAGTCTTACTAAAATTGAGGATGGATTTTTAAATTATGACGTCTACTCAGTTATTGATAATCCATGGCATCATCCACGTCTTGGTCAAATTCTTCAAGATAGTCTGGAAAACTCAGTTAGTCCTTATAATGGACTTGCAGTAAGTAATGAAGTCTTGTTGTCTGACTTGTTATCATAAACACTTCATTATGTTATCTTCTATTCTTTATAACAGGGCATACAAAACTACCATCTTTTAAATAGAAAAACAAATGTTAGTTTAGGTGTAGTGACACAATTATCAGGTAAACTTTTTATCGTCAAAACCAGTAACATACATTGATATTTTTATAAAAGGAAAGAAACAATGTGTTTTGAGGGACTTTCAATTTTTAGAAGAACCTGGAATAGTCTACAATATATGTGAAAATAGTACTGAATGCTGTGATGCTTCATGGAAAGGTGTGTGTGAAATTAGTAGACTTTTATATAGCTGTAGTTCTTATACAGGCAGATTATTACTAAGGCATGCAAATTTTTTAATTGCTTGATTGTTATGTTAATGTATGCATAAAATAATTGATTTAGTATTTAAACTTGTAATTCATACGAAAGTGTAATGCTTCCAAGTATTATAAATGTTGTTAGCATTCCTAATATCAAATTTAATTTATACATATGTATCATTAAAATGTTGATGGATACATACTTTATATTCTATTATATAGGTGGATATTTACCTACTGATGGTAGTCCTTACATTTGTTCATTTGTAACAGCTGGTTTTGTGGTGACAGTGGTCATATTGACTATATGGTGTATAGTTGGTATTATTGTTAGTCTTGTTCTGTTAATTATTATATTTATATGGAGAGAAAATAAGTTAGTTAACTTATGAAGACATACAATTTTATATTTATTAACTTATATCTGCAGACACATCAAAGCTACCTCTCCAAAATTTAATCTTATTCTTAATTTGTCATGTTGTGGGATGTTTATAAATGGCTTGCTTATAGTGGTATTTTTCTATTTAGGAGTCAAAGGAAATGACATAATGGCTATTGGTCCTCTATGTGATGTAAGGATTTACACAGTAGATTTTTGTTCTATTGTTTGCAAATTGTTTGTATGACATGCAGGTAGGATATACCATATGGTATGTATCTCTTGCAATGTTCTTTTCTACATTGTTGGTAAAAAATTGGCGATTATATCGCATTTTTCATAATTCCAGAAATAAAAACAGGGTAGGTATAAATAAAAGATAATTTTTTAATGTAAATATAGTTAATGATTTTATGTTACATTTCTTTTACTGTTATAGCAATATCTTACAGATTGGGTGTTATTGTTAGGGATAATTGTCATTATATCTCCTGTAATCATAGTTATTATTACAAAGTTGACTTATAGACCTTTTAATGTCCTACCTTTTTATATCAAGGGTGTTGTTTGCCCAGATACTGTGAGTTTTAGTAACAAAATTACTTTTATTTGACAATCTATATCTAGCACTGAAGTATGAGCTTAGTCCATCTAATTGTTATTATAAACACATCTCTATTTTATAGAATGTCCAAGACTCAATGAAGATTGAATATTATTGTGCAAATCAATTCAAGATATTATGGTTTCTTGCATTAGATACATATATAGTATTATTGTTTATTGTGATACTAGTAATGGCACTGAACAACCGCAAAATCATTTTGTACTTCAAGAGAGAGGGAGAACAGTCTAGTTTGATAATTGTCATACTCATAGTCGTTCTTCTCGTGTTTTCATTCATTATAAATGTTTTTGCTACTTCATCATTAAGTCTTGAATATAGTATTTTCTTCTTTGCATGTCCTGTAGCTTTGACTGGTACAGTATTACTAGTTGGTTTAAACTTGCCAAAGGTATAATGACATAGTAACTAAATATTACACAATTTCTTTTTTAGTTTATAGAAATGGTAAGAGACAAGAAAGCTGAAGAAACAACAGATAGAGAGACAACATTATATACACAGGAAACATACTTACAAAAATGTAATGAAATAGTCCAATTGAAGTCATCAATATTGAAAGTGAAGTTTTATTACACACAGATTTAAGACAAGAACTGAATAAGTAATGTTCTCATGATATATTATTTTATTTTATAGATTGAGACAACCTTGGCTATACTTTCTGATGATACAGATATGTAAAATATAGTTTCATTACTAGATATTACTGGTCCTGATTATTGACTAAATTATTCACTATGTTTAATTATTGAACACTGAATAGGTCATTTTAATGAGTTAAGACTTTTACATGATATTGTTGTTATTTATTTGGTGCAGTACAATTATAATTGTATAAATTATATGTATGTATTGGTATATATATTAGCAATAGGTTACTATTTGTTTATGAATTAACATAATTAATACAAGGTTCATGGATGAACTGGTTCAAGTGAATTTCAATGAAGTGACTATGAATGACTGATTAGCTATTGGATTCTTCAAACAGTATTTGTCTTGTATTGTGCCTTAGGAAACACTTAAATTAATTATGCTGGAAGATGTGGCATTTTGGATATTATAGATAGCCATTATTTATTATTATGCTATACAGATCTTGAAAGCTACACAAAGCAAAATTTTATGTAATTTAAGACCTACATTATTACTATCTCAAAATTTATTTGGTCTTCAATTTCAATCTTAGTAACAATAGTAACATACGTTTTGCATTTTATATTTATTTCTTTATCTTTAATTCGTATGCATACGAATTAAAGATAAAGAAATAAATATAATGAATTAATTATCCTTTTATATGAATGGTTCTGAACAAAAGTACATTTGTACTTTGAAGTTCATAAAACTATTAGTTCAGAATTTGTGATATTACAAGCTCAGCTCCTCCGCCTACCGTAGTCCATAAATGCATATTATGTTTCATATTCCACAAATTGTTTGTCTGTCTTAAATCAAGTCACAATGGCTAATGATGAATTTCATGATGTCAGCTGATGGATGAACTGGAATTATATGATTAATAACCTACCTTGATAGGTGTGATTGTGGGAAAAGCTGTAAGACATGTTTTCACCACATGCATGGAAAATGTTAAATTTGCAATTTACACGGAGGTATATCCATGTGAAGTTGTTTGTTGGAAAATCATTGAATTGTATTTATTAGAGCAAAATTATTATTTGCACAATTTGCAATTGTTTTAGGAAACAATGGAGTGATGACAATAATTATGCACTAGAGATTAATACATTAATCCCTCCTCTATATCTTGTATAATCTATATCTATTAAAACTGTTATTGCAAATCAGGTCACATATATATATATATTATGTTGTTTCAGGACGATTTGAGAAATTCCCAAATGTGATCTATTCCGAATAGATCACATTAATATAGCCTGGACACTACACGACGATTTGGCAATGCATATAGCCTCATTGCTACTGTATGATTTTATATTAATTGGCAATAAACTTCTGGACGATTTGCAATTCGCAATAGACGGCATCGCTACAGATCAATCGTTATAAGACCACATTATTACAGTATGATTTGTCAACATCAATCAACTCAGAACGGGACGATGTCGATACAAAATAAAATTCAGTTTTAGTGCCATTTTTTAAAAGCTCCTCCCATAAGTTACTGAATTAAGATGAAGACGTTTTGTGCTTTGTGTGTACTGTTAGTACAATTTAAGGCCTGCATATTACAACATGATCTGTATAACTGTACTTCAGAAGATGTCAAATATCGTCTTTATTTCCTTGGGTTATTTCCTTGTTCTCTGGACTCGAACAGAGATCTCAACGAGTGTGATATGCTAACTATGAGTGCAGTGGAGTTAGCTATAGACAAGATCAATCATGATCCTAACATATTGTACTGTTTTAAACTGAAGCTTTTACCTGTATTCTTAAGTGATCCTGTGCAGGTTAGAATATGCTATTGGTTTTAAGTAAACATATTAGTACATGTACAAACTAAGCAGGTCAAGTAAATTGATTAATCATGGCCACACAAGAGTCTGCAGATAGATAAATTACTATTTTGTTTGTATGAGGTTTTGTTGAATACTGAATTGTAATCAACAAAGACAAACATCAAATGATCTAAGCAAAGAATATATATACATATGTGACCTGATGTGCGATAAGCCCATTTCTGACAAAACATTTGTGACCTGATTTGTGAAAAGGGACCACTGTTAAAACACCTAAAAAAATTTGTACACATAATGTTATTATATATGCATAACTATTAATGATAACAGTATGTATACAAAACTGTTTTTTGAGTTATTTTAACAGTGGTCCCCTTTCACAAATCAGGTCACAAATGCTTTGACAGAAGTAATTCCTTATTGCAAATCAGATCACATATGATTAATATTATTACAAAGTTTAGTAATACAGTAGTATTGTCTAGCTTACACAAGTATACTGTCTAGATTACACTGTACACAGTAATATAAATGAATATTAATATATGAGTTGTAATGATAAATACTTTGTTGTTGAATATACAACATTAACATTGAAAGTTTTAAAGAGAAATGATAATTAATATACAACATGTTTATGTATCATAAAAGTAAACTAAACTAATAGTATAATTGATCATGCTCAATAATATGGTTATTTTTGTGTTTTTATAAGTAAGTGTTACTTACTAGATCTACTAAAATAAAATGCACTAAAGTGCTTAACCTCGCTGCGGTCATATCAAGAGACTTCCTCAAATGACGTAATCCACGTGATGTGCCAGTTGATTATCAGCATTTCTATTCAATCAAAGGGACAAAAGATTTGCCTTTTAGTGCGTCTACTGGGTACTTTGCACTCTAATTGACAAAAGGTCCAATACTTTCCAACTTCTTAGTAAAAGTTAGTCATTCTCCAATGACAGCTATGGTGCTAGTATTTTTAGTTCGCGCTCAAGATAACTGCCAAAAGTTAGTAAAACTGTCATAACTTTCCAAAGAAGTATTTTGGCAAAAATTCTCACTTTGAAAAGTTAGAAAATGTCATAAGCTGTATGCAGGAGATTTTTATTGAATTTTCGAGTTTTCACTGAAAGCTGTGCTTTTTTTCAAAGGTTTTTCAGACTTTTAAAGCTTTTTTGTTCGTTTGACACTCCTTTTGGGAGTATTCTTAAGAAGTACAGAAGTTTTGCTACCGTCCACTATACTTTGGTGGCTACCAGTGCCTTGTTTGCCGAGTTAAGCAGTTCAAAGCCATTTGCCCGGGTAACAGACACACACACACACACACACTGACAGACTACACAGTAACCCTCGCTATGCGCCCACGACCAGCGAGGTTAATGAATGTCTTCTTCTAAGGTTCTCTTTTGGAAAAAGTGAACATTGATTGGAACAGCAAGAACATTTTTAATAAGCAACTTCAGTCTGTATACATAATACATTGACTTGCTATATATCTTTTGACCACTTGTGTATTTACTCTTAATACTCTATAGGATCTAGTTGAACCATATCAATTAATATTAAAGAAACTCTACACTAAACATCCTGTTCATGGACTTATTGGGCCATATTATACTAGTGTTGCTAAAAGTGTTAGTTACGTGTGTAGAAAATTAAACATTTTACAGGTATATAACACTAACGTCTTACAATCATCTAATAGGATCATGCATGTTTATACATTGACAGCTTACTATTACTTTTTTCATAAAAAATATGTATAGGAACTTCATGTGGCTCAACAATTGACTTTTGATCTGGATATGTATATGAAAGCTGTCTTATTAATATAAATTCTGTAGTGACTGTCAACCCATAATGGTCAGCATATTAGATTGTCTTCGTAGTTTGTACAATTGGTTACATGAACTGTCAATTCTATAATAAATAAATAAATAATTATAAAACACAATATTTCCTACAATGTACCAAGTAATTTTATTGATTTTGCTAACATGCTGCATATTAAATGATCTCCTTTTACTTTAAGATAACATTCTAAATAATCATGAGATTATATTTACAAATACAAGTCTACAATTATTAACTTTAAATTAAATATCTTATTTTCACATGTAGATATCATATTCAGTGACTGATCCATCACTTGAAGACACTAATAGATATCCTCATTTCTATACTACAGTACCAGATGATCATGTTTTAAATAAAGTGAGACAAGACTTGTTAGAACATTTTGATTGGAAAAGAGTGGGCATATTTTCAGTAGAGGATGAATACCATGTATTAGTAAGTACTAGATAGGGCAGTAATTATTGTTAAAGTGTCCAATAAACATTTTATGCATAAATTATACATTCTCAGTTAATTCACTTTAATAGATAGTGATGTTATTATGAATTAATCTTTATGTAATATTGTATAGGTTGCTGAGTTTTTATCAAATTTATTGCAAAGTAATAACATGACAGTGTTTGATTTAGGCTCTTTTAAAACTTCAGCTGAGAAAGTTTTGAATAATGCAATAGTATGTGATATATTATAGTATGCAATAACCTTTTCAATTTCTACAATTTTTAAGCGCAATGATGTCCGAGTATTTGTACCTATTCTAGCAGAGTCATATGCTAGAGCTACATTTTGTGTCGTAAGTAGTAAAATGTACATATTTCCATGAGTGGTCTTAAAATTAAAGACTGGCTGCATTTTGTTTCCTTTTAGGCATATCATCTCAAGCTAACTACTGCTGATCATGTTTGGATACTACCTGGTATATATAACACTAAATGGTGGTACTTGGAAGACAATGACACTACCTCAAACTGTACTAATGAACAGATATTGGAAGCTATTAACTCTACACTATTTGTGGATACCTTTCCTTTTAACATTAATATGAAAACTGTTAGTTCATTATCTGTTCATTTACTTTATTGACATTTAATATCTACAGGAGGTAGATGATGTTCTGACTGAAATATTCTATAATGTAGTACTAAATATCTCAGCTAATATGACAATGGAGAAGTATAAATCTCTTATAATTCATTCTAAGTTATTAAATGCATATGATGCTACTACTGCTTTAGCTCTGACATGGAATGCTAGTCTTAGTAAAATTGAGAATGACTTTTTGAATGATGACATCTTCTCAGTTATTGATAATCCATGGTATCATCCACGTCTTGGTCAAATTCTTCAAGATAGTCTAGAGAATTCAGTTAGTCCTTATAAAGGACTTGCAGTAAGTATTGGAGTTTTGCTGTCTGGCTTTTATTATTTAGTTAGATTTGACAATAATTTTCTTTCTTTTCATTATAGGGTTTGAACAAATTTCTTCATGTTGATAGCAGAGTTAATTTTAGTCAAGGTTTAATAACACAATTGACTGGTAAATTCTTCATTTTTAGCATTGTAAAGTTATTTTTTATCAAAGGAAAGAAAGAATGTATTTTAGAAAGTTTCCAATTATTTCAAGAGTCTGGAATAGTCTACAGTACTTGTAGAAACAACAGTCACTGCTGTAATGCTTTATTGAAAGGTGTGTTGTGATCATAAAATTTATAGGCTACTCATAATACAATGCCTAATATAACTATCTAGTACTTTCTGTATATTATGCAGTACTTAATATGTATGTATATACTTGCTATGTAAGTATGCACTACTTCCTATATATTATGCAATATAATTCCTATATATGTAATCATGCAGTATGTAGCTATGCAGTATTGCTGTATAATATGCAGTATGCCTATATATCTATCTATCTATCTATCTATCTATCTATCTATCTATCTATCTATATATATATATATATATATATATATATATATATATATATATATATAATTATATATATATATATATATATATATAATTATATATACACACACACACACACACACACACACACACACACACACACACACACACACATATATATATGTCCTATGTAATTACATAGCACTTTCCATGTAATTATGTAATATTTCTGTCTTGATTACATGTAAACAAGTAAATGAAAATTTTGAAAAGTCATTAAATGTAGCAATGGTTTGTATTATTATTCAATAATAGACCCATCTTTCTATAAATTACTGCATGCAGCCATGACCATATCCATGTTTAATATATTTGTTATTCCAATCTATATAGGTGGATATTTACCTACAGATGGTAGCCCTTACACTTGTTCATTTGTAACAACTGGTTTTGTGGTGACAGTGGTCATATTGGCTATATGGTGTATAGTTGGTATTATTGTTAGTCTTGTTTTGTTAATTATTATATTTATATGGAGAGAGAATAAGTTAGCTAGTTTATGAAATTATAAGATATTATATTTATTCATTTACAATCTCCAGACACATCAAAGCTGCCTCTCCCAAATTCAATCTTATTCTTAATTTGTCATGCTGTGGTTTGTTTATAAATGGCTTGCTCATAGTGGTACTTTATTATTTAGGAGTCAAAGGAAATTACATAATGGCTATAGGTCCTCTCTGTGATGTAAGGATTACACACTAAATTTGTTCTATTGTTTGTAATTTTAAATTGTCTTTGTATGTCATGCAGGTAGCTTATACGATATGGTGTGTATCTCTGGCATTGTTTTTTTCAACATTGTTGGTAAAAAATTGGCGATTATATCGCATTTTTCATAATTCCAGAAATAAAAACAGGGTAAGTATAGATTTGTGGAAGTTGTACATTGTTATTATTTGTAAAGTCATATGATATTAATAATAATTATTAGATTTAATTTTTTCTTTCATAGAAATATCTCTCAGACTGGATGTTGTTGTTAGGACTAATCATTTTTACATCTCCTGTAATCTTAGTTATTATAACAAAGTTGATTTTTAGACCATTTCATGTCCTATCTTTTTATTCTGAAGATGATTGTCCAGATACAGTGAGTTTTAATACTAAAAAAATTGACTTACTCATTGCTTGTAGAATGTCCAGTACTCTAGGAAAATTGAATATTATTGTCAACTCAAGAAATTATGGCTTCTTCCAATACATACATATATAGTTTTATTGTTCATTGCAACACTAGTATTGGCATTATACAACCGTAAAATCATTTCATACTTCAAGAAAGAGGGAGAACAGTCTAGTTTGATAACTGTTATACAAACATTTCTTCTTCTTATGTTTTTAATCATTATAAATGTTTTTGAAACCTCGTCAATAAGTCTTGAATATTACATTTTCTTCGTTGCATGCCCTGTAGCTTTGACTGCTACAGTTTTACTAGTTGGTTTAAACTTGCCAAAGGTATAACGACATAAAATAGTCACATAAAATATTACAGGTTTCTCATTTAGTTTATAGCAATAGTAAGAGACAACAAAGCCAAAGAAACAACATCAGTTGCAGAGAAAACTTTGTGTACACAGGAAACATACTTACAAAAATGTAATGAAATAATCCAATTGAAGTTATCAATATTAAAAGTGAGCCCTAATATGTTTAAGAAATTTCAAATAATATTATTTACTTCCAGATTGAAGCAATCTTGGCTAGACTCACTGGTAAATCAGATGATGAATTAAATATTTAATTTTTCAGTGGTAATATTATTGATTGTTATATACCAGACCTATACATATATTGACTTACTCTTTGTAATCTTACCAATTTTGTTTAGAAAATGTCATGATTAAATTCTAAAATGCTATAAATTTTGACTGTCAGGCCAATGGGATACCTGTACCAACCTATGTTTAGTTTGATAGTAATCACAACTGATATTGTCCTACAAACAAAACAGATAGATGGAGTATAAACTAAGGACGTTCTAAAGAATAAAACAGTGGTTGGTTTAAATACATCTGCAGGTGTTTCAACATACGTATTCAATGAAAATATCACACCAGTGATTACTTAACATGTGACTGTAGATAAGATTGTGTGTAAGTGTAGCTGTTATGTGTCTTAGTAATTAATATACTTTTTTAAAATATTCCTCAATTATAGAGTTACAATGTTTGTTTTATTTATATATATATATATATATATATATATATATATATATATATATATATATATATATATATATATTGGCTGTGGTTTATATATAGTGTATAAGAATGACAACAAGTAGAGTTAATTACTTAATTATCTATTTAGTGTTTAGTATTAATAACTACTGTCAAATACTTATACAAGATGAAAGGACTGATGTATCTAATATTACACATAATATAATTATAATGCAGGAACAAGATTTCTATCTCAAATACAATGTTAATTTAATGGCCAGCAAAAATCATGCTGACATAATTAAGTAATTACCAATACATCAAGTTATTGTCCATTAGTTTATAGTAGAGGTATAACATACTGGAACTATAACCTAGTGATATGTTATTTATATAGTTAGAAGAAAAGTATTAAAATAGTACAAGTTATAATTATACTATGGTATGTAAAAATTAAATTTTATCAAGGGGAAGTTTTCCAATTATAGAAGACCTTGACTAATATAATAAACGTTGTTACATTTAATGCCACTTTATCAGATACTACATACTGTATACAATGTGGTGTGACGTGTAAGCATCGGAGAACTTAAAGCTCAACAACCAAGACACTTCTTATACATATGCTAATATTGTTGCTGAAGGTAATTTCTGTAATTACTTTAATAAATGTTTTGGGAATTCTTTATAGTTTATAGTTTAAGATTTCATTCAATAAGTTTGTTTTGTAACATTGTTTTTTTTTTTTTAAATAGATTGATTTATGTTTTTTCAGTAATTATACATGTTTCTGGTTGCCTTTTTTTACCTTATATAGCATATATATATTTGTGTATTAAGTCAAAGACTAGAATTGATAAATATAACATTTTAAATAGATTAACGTTGCTAATTCTTTAACAATACAAGCAACAATTTCAACTCTACTATATATAGATGTTATAGAACTAGAGCTACAAAGTCTTTATAGTACACTAATTGTATATAATACCTGTATACTGATATATAAGTTTGCATGAGAGTAAAGTGATCTATAACTGTTCCATTCATTAGTAATGCGGATTTGTTGTTCATTAAAAATGTTATTATTGTACCAGTCTTATCATCATTCTTCTATTTATTTTTATTAATCTATCTATCCATTCATTAATCTTTCCACCAATCCATCAATACAATTATTTATTTATCTATAGTTCCATCCATGTATCCACAGATAATGGATGGTTAATAGAAAATGACTGATGTATGAAGGAAAATATTGATGGATAAATCAATAAGTTAACTAATAAATAGATTATTCAAGCAATATTAATAAAATCAATTCAGTTTAATACAATGGAGTATGAGACTGGAATGTTTTGTTTGTTCACTTTAAGACAGAATAAGTTTGTAATTAAGATGTAGCCAAGAGATTAAGGCTCTGATATTGGATATGATAATCATATACAAAAGGAAGCAAATCAAAAGCAGGGGGTCTAAGTAACATAAGGTATTCATAATAATAATAACATACATGTATATAGTTATAGGAATGAAAAAATCATCATAAAAATAGTAGACAGTTAAAATAGGCGTGGTTATGTAATTGTTATTTGTTAATTGAAATAAAATTTCCTGTGTTACTACTTTACTGATAGGCTATCAGTGCTGCTTAGCTACTGGATTATTTTACCTGTTCAGTTTGGTCTCTGACTTATCTTTTGTTAGCAAGTAATCATAGTTTGAATATTATAAGGTATAAGTTTAATAAAGTGCTTGTTAGTTATTGTCATTCAAGAGGTAAACCCTTCTAATGAGCAAACAAGGGGCCATACACCTGCTCTGGCTTTTTTGACTGCCTTTATTGATAATATTAAGGTAAACAAGAAATAAAGCTTTAATGATAGACACTGTGTTATATTGATATATTCAGTCAAAGTGTCCAGCTTATTCACTGCAACATTTAAAATATAGCTGAAAGAATAATTATGCCAGCACTATTGTCAATGATTGTATTTTAAAAGTATTTAGAAAGTTTAAGGAGTAAACAATAATAGGACCTTCTCACAATATGAAATAAGCTATTTAATAATCCCATAATGTTAAATACTCTAAGCAGTATCCTCCATTGATGGTATCAGTCTCTAAGTTTCTTCTTGTGATTGATGTTCTATTATAATAGGAGTGAGTAGAACTTAATGCCATATAACCAATCTTAATATTCAGTGTTTATTTGATCTATGAAAAATTTTTAATGGATGGATCCTTTATAATTATATCATGTTAAGTAATATATGGTTACTAGTCTTTTTTAGTGTATTTTGCAATAAGATGCTTAAAATAACATTCATTCTATATATAGTGTAGGTGTATTGGTTATTGATGTTTTTAATATAATAACAATATTGGAGTTCATATTTTATAAACAGCATTAACATTGCTCTTAGTCATTAATATATCTTTTGGAAGCATAGCACAATAAAAGTAACCAAATGAAGTTGTTAGACAAAGAATGAAAGCAATGTCTTCTATATCAACAATAGAGAATTGTACATTCATGTATAGTTACAGGTTGGTTTCATATTCTTATAGGCTAAGTTACTATGCACAAGCAAAATGTTATTACTTCAACTAGTTTTATCCAAGTAGTGGCTGTCATTTAGGCGTCTTAAATTTTATTTATTACAATATAATATGAATATGCACAACATACTGTGTTTAGTTAAAAACAATGTGATTATGACGTCATAACATATCTTGCTTCTTGATAACTATACAAGTTACAGAACTGTAAGTGACAATTTAATAATCCTTTTTTTCTATTCATAAAATTTAGAAATTAAAACATAATCCTTTGTTAATGCTACTAGTAAATAAAATTACATTTCTATTTACTAATATTTTAGGTGGTTCTATGGTTGATCATAACAAAAACCTTGAATTTACTTTACTCTCCATAAAAGATGCTAATCCTCTAGTGTTTACCGTATGCATACTTTCGTTTATGAACATATAACATTTACATTGAGAGTTTTAAAGAAAAATTGATAATTAAATGCAATATATTCATGTAGCATGAAAGTAAACTAACTAATAGTATAAATCAGCATTTTTGTTTTTCATAAATAAGTCCTACATATAAGCTTTTTTTTTGGGAAAAAGTGAGTATTGATTGGAGCAACAAGAGGACTTTTATAGTCTGTATACATAATACACTGACTTGTTATATAGGTTTAATTTTTTGAACATTGACTATATCATTTAATGAATTAAGTTTTTTTACATAATTTGTTGTCATATTACGATTTTTCAAAGAATAAAAGATTATACCATACCTTGCAAAACACTTAAATTCATATGCAGGAGGATGGGGTATTTTGTATATATTGTGGGATTATATTCTATTATACTATACAGATCCTGAAAGCTACACAACATTGGCTTGTAAAAAGGAAGTACTGTTAAAACATCTCAAAAATAGTTTTGCATTATATACAGTTGCTGTATATATACTCACAAGTATTCATGAATGCAAAACTGTTTTTTGAGGTGTATAAACATAACACTGGTTCCTTTCAAAAATCAGGTTGACAAACGTTTTGACAGAAGATTCCCTTATTACAAATCAGGTCACACACACTAGTTGTGTATTTATGGTTAATTAACTATTATTACTATTATCTTATAATTTGTAATAACGTGAGAACTGATTTTGTAAATTCCACTCTCCTCTCTCTCTCTCTCTCTCTCTGTTTTCTCATTGATTATTGTAAGAATAGTGAATAGAACAGTCAAAGGGAGGATCCAGTGCTAGATACATTACACAGTCCACCGAACAGGATACAAAGAGAAGAGAAGATATTTAGTAACCGGAATACTTGACTGAGACGCTACATGATCGAAGATGTCAGGCGAGGAAGTGAGAGTGAACAAGCTCAAGAGAAGAGGACACTGCGGGTCCGTGAGAAGACTAATAGATCAACTTAAGGATAACTTAGAAGAAGAGAACAGTCACAACATGCCGAAGCTGAGGTAGCAAAGGTCATTGCTGTCCACTAAATTAGAGATATTATCTAAGCTAGATGAAGAGATACTCGAATTGACTCCTGAGGATGATATAGAGCTGGAGATTGACATAGCAGACCAGACAAAAGAGAAGGTATGTTCAGCCATTAATGATATTGATCAAGCTCTTGATCAGGCTGGTAAGCAAGTAATTCCTGCCAGTGTTAACCTCCCCTCAGAGAACCCTGCCCAACCTGCTTGTACCACAAGGGGGAGCACCTTGTCTCACTCACCTCATTCATCTCCAGAGGATACACCCCCACCTATTGACTCGCACGTCAGTGATACCCATTGTCACTCTGAGTCATCCACCTCCATACATACTTTGCCTACGGACACATCTACGGTGATATCACAACCAAGAGTGAAGCTTCTTAAACTCACAATAAAGAAGTTTAATGGGGATCTTACTAAATGGGTCACATTCTGAGACTCATTCGAATCTGTAATACACTCTAACACAACTCTGTAAAACATCAGCAGGTTCAGTTACCTACATTCTTTCTTGGATTCCATGGCATCTGATGCAATTGCCGGCCTAATGCTGCTGATCTCAGCAAACTATGAGGAAGTTATAGCAATCCTTTAACTGCTCAACCTATTTACCTTTCTAGGAATCAGTATGAGCAGATACACTCGACCTTGACTGATCTGACGTCTATTAGAGCTTAGCTACTGGGAAAGTTATAAGGGGAAGGAGCATTCCATTTGCCATACAGACCATGGTTGGATGGGTTCTATCAGGTCCCGTCGATCAATCACAAATGTCAGTCCATCTCACATTCGCAACTACTCACTCTCTAAGAATTGATGCATATCGCACAGAACAGAGTCTAGATGATTCTCTTAAGAGATTTTGGGATGTTGAGTGCCTTAGGATTACAAAGAAGGAACTGTTGGTTTATGAGACCTTTGTACAACAAATCTCCTTCAATGGAGAGAGATAACAAGTCAGTCTGCCATGGAGGAGCAATCACCCAACACTACCAGACAACTGCCAGCTATGTCACAAATGACTGATCAATCTTATCAGGAGATTGAAGCAGAGCCCTGTACTACTTGCTGAGTATGACAGGGTAATCCAAGATCAAATTAAGAAGGGCGTAGTTGAGGTAGTCGACAATGCTGCTGTAGTTGAAGGAGAGAAGGTACATTACTTCCCTCACCACGGTGTTTGTAAGGCAAGACAAGATAACCTCAAAACTGAGGATAGTCTATGACTCCTCAGCCAGATCCACTGGATCAAAGCAAAGACATTCACCAAGATATCCAAAGATCCTAGGTGTCCAATGGTACTTCACTAATGACAGGTTCATATTCGATATCAGTGATGTTGCTTGCTACACGACTGACTCAGAACCCACTAAAAGGACCGTTGTAGGTGTGGTTGCAACTTGTTTGTTTGATCTTGTAGGAATTGTTATTCCTGTCATCATTCTATTTAAGATGTTCTGTCAGCAGCTGTGTGAGGTTGGTGTGGGATGGGATGATCCACTGACTGACGATCTATTGGAGAGGTGGAGACAACTTCATTCGTCCCTCTATGGTGCCAGTGTCATTACTATCCCTCGAAGTTATATCTCTCGTCAACATGAATCAGCTAGACTGGTTGGATTTTGTGACACCTCTACCAAGGCTTATGCTGCCGTTGTTTATCTGAGATTAGAACATGACACTAACGTGTATGTTAGGTTCGTTGCTGCTAAGACTCGTGTAGCTCCACAGAAGGGTATGACAATCCCATGTCTAGAGCTCCTTTCTACATTGCTACTTACCAAGCTAATTGTCAGTGTACATGCCGCTCTTCAAGCAGAGTTTACATTACATGGTGAGCCTGTTTGCAACACAGATTCAAAGATATCCTTCTACTGGATACAAAGGTCTAATCGAGAACAGAGACAGTTTATTGAGAATCATGTCATCAGTATTCATTCCTTAGTACCATCCCAACATTGGAAATACTGTCCTGGTGTAAAATGTAAATATTTACATGAGTGAGCATAAAATTAAAGGTTGACTGCATTTTGTTTCATTGTAGGCATATCATCTCAAGCTAACTACTGCTGATCATGTTTGGATACTACCTGGTATATATAACACTAAATGGTGGTACTTGGAAGACAATGACACTGCCTCAAACTGTACTAATGAACAGATATTGGAAGCTATTAACTCTACACTATTTGTGGATACCTTTCCTTTTAACATTAATATGAAAACTGTTAGTTCACTATCTGTTCATTTACTTTATTGACACTTAATATCTACAGGAGGTAGATGATGTTCTGACTGAAATATTCTATAATGTAGTAGTAAATATCTCCGCAAAAATGACAATGGAGCAGTATTTGTCTCTTATTATTAATTCTAAGTTATTAAATGCATATGATGCTACTACTGCTTTAGCTCTGACATGGAATGCTAGTCTCACTAAAATTGAGAATGAATTTTTAAATGATGACATCTTCTCAGTTATTGTTAATCCACAGTATCATCCACGTCTTGGTCAAATTCTTTAAGATAGTCTAGAGAATTCAATTAGTCCTTATAATGGATTTACAGTATTTACTGAGGTCTTGTAATCTGACTTTTATCATTTATTTTTTTTTGACAATAATTTACTCTTTGCATTATAGGGTTTGAAAACATATTGGTAGCAGAGTTAATTTATGCATATTATTAAGCCAAGGCTTAATAATATGCATAAAAGAACAACGGTACTGTATAAGAGTTATATATATATATATTTGGCTGTGTATAGTGTAAATATGCAGAAAATGTATTAAATTAACATTGTATTGATATAGTAATCTTGATCCTGCATTGTATATTATGTGTAGTATTAGATACATCAGTTCTTTGATCCCGTATAAGCTTCATTTGACAGTAGTTATTAATACTAAACACTAAATAAATAATTAAGTAATTAAGTCTATTGTGGCATTAGGGGCCAGCAAAAATCATGTTGACATAATTTATTAATCAAGCAATTTGTACTGAATTGATCAATGTACCAATACATCAAGTTATTGTCCATTAGTATATAGTAGAGGTATAATATACTGGGAACTATCACCTAGCACAGTTTATATATGTTATTTTGTATAGTTAGAGGAAAAGCATAAAATTAGAGCAAGTAATCTTTATACTATGGTATGTAAAAAATAAATTTTATCAAGGGGAAAATTTCCAATCATAATAAACATTGTTGCAGTGATGCCACTTTATCAGATACTAAATACTGTATACAATGTGGTGAGACATGTAAACATCGAGCTTGTTTATATCACAGCTGTACTAGTTCCACAGGTTTGGAAGGCAGATATTGGTATGACATTTACATGTACGAAAATGAATAATATTTTACTGATGCGTGTAAATACCATTACACAGTGTTTGATTGCAAACGTACAAATTTCATACCAACACACCAAAGTTGGACAATACTTCTAAGTCTTTTTCGCTGGTTACCGGGTAAACTATTGTTGTTCATAATGACTCGAGTATAGAGGGAAAATTCCCATTTGCATCCGGTTACTTAAAGTTTATATCCGGTTAGTTTGGCTTATGAAGATGCTTTTTTGGTTGTGTGCGCTGCTGAGTCTATTAAAAGACAGTGTTGCTCGACCCGTTCTGTATAACTGTACTTCAGATGATGTTAAATATCCTCTTCGTTTCCTTGGATTCTTTCCTTGTTCTCCATACTCAAACAGAGATCTCAATGAGTGTGATATGCTAACTATGAGTGCAGTGGAGTTAGCTGTAGACAAAATTAACCAGGATCCTAACATACTGAGCTGTTTTAAACTGGAGCTTTTGCCTGTATTCTTAAGTGACCCTGTACAGGTTAGATTACATTATTGGTTTTAACTAAGAAACATACTTAAATACATGTACAACCTAAGCAATTGCAAATCAAGTAAATTTATTAATTACTGTCAGACAAGCAGTCTGCAGATGAAGTAACGAATACTGAATTGTAATTAACAAAGATTCAAAATCATCTAAGCAAAGAATATACATACATATGATTAATATTATTACAAAGTTTAGTAATACAGTAGTACTGTCTAGCTTATACAAGTATACTGCATATATTATACTGTATACAGTAATATAAATGTATAATAATATATGAGTTGTAATGATAAATACTTCAGTGTTTATGTTATATATTCAAGATATTGCTGAATATATAACATAAACATTGAAGTTTTAAAAAGAAATTGATAATTAATATGCAATATGTTCATATAGTATAAAAGTAAACTAAATAACTAATAATACAATTTAGTATGCTGAAATACTATAGTTATTCGTGTGTTTTATAAGTAAGTGCTACTTACTACTGAAATGAACATATATAAGGTATAAGCTCTTCTCTTTTGGAAAAGTGAGGATTGATTGGAGCATGAAGAGTATTTTTAATAAGCAACTTCAGTCTGTATACATAATATATTGACTTGCAATATATCTTTTGACCACTTGTGTATTTTTCTCTATAGGACCTAGTTGAACCATATCAAATAATACTAAAAAAACTATACACTAAACATCCTGTTCATGGACTTATTGGGCCATATTACACTAGTGTTGCTAAAAGTGTTAGTTACATGTGTAATAAATTAAATATTTTACAGGTAAATTACACTAACTTATTAGAATCATCTTGTAAGGCCATGTTTATACATTGACAGTTTACTATAATTGTTATTGAAAACATATGTTTTTCATAAATAAATATGTGTAGACATTTCATGTGGCTCAACAAATGACTTCCAATTTGTTGATTGATGCAATTGAACTTGTATATAAAAGCTGTCTTATTATATATATTCTGTGGTGACCGACAACCCATAACATAGCCATCATCTTAGTTTGCTTGAACAATTGGCTATATGAACTAAGAATTCTGTAATAAAATAAATTAATAGTTAAAACATTTTTTTCTACAGTGTATCAACTTATTTTATTGATTTTGTTGCATAAATAACCACCTTTTTACTTTAAAATAACATTCTAAATAATCATGAGATTATATTTACAAATACATGTCTACGATTATTATCTTTAAATTAAATATCTTATTTTCACATGTAGATATCATATGCAGTGTCTGATGCATCACTTGAAGACACTAATAGATATCCTTATTTCTATACTACAGTACCAGATGATTATTTTAAAAATAAAGTGAGACAAGATTTGTTAGAACACTTTGGTTGGAGAAGAGTGGGCATATTTTCAGTAGAGGATGAATACCATGTATCAGTAAGTGCTATACATGGGGCAATAATTATTGTGAAAGTGTCCAAAGAAGATTTTATACATAAATTAAACATTCTAAATTAATTCACTTTAATAGATAGTGATGTTATTATGAGTTAATCTTTATGTAACATTGTATAGGTTGCTGAGTTTTTATCGAATTTCTTACAAAGTAATAACATGACAGTGTTTGATCTAGGAACTTTTAAAACTTCACCTGAGAAGGTTTTAATTAATGCAATAGTATGTTCATTTATTATAATATACAAAAACATCTTTCAATTTCTACAATTTTTAAGCACAATGATGTCCGAGTATTTGTACCTATTCTAGCAGAGTCATATACTAGAGCTACATTTTGTGTTGTAAGTGGTAAAATGTAAATACTTACATGTCAAAAAATTAAAGGTTGACAACTTGTTTCATTGTAGGCATATCATCTCAAGCTAACTACTGCTGATCATGTTTGGATACTACCTGGTATGTATAACACTAAATGGTGGTACTTGGAAGACAATGACACTACCTCAAACTGTACTAATGAACAGATATTAGAAGCTATTAACTCTACACTATTTGTGGATACCTTTCCTTTTAACATTAATATGAAAACTGTTAGTTCACTATCTGTTCATTTACATTGATTGACATTTAATATCTACAGGAGGTAAATGATGTTCTGACTGAAATATTCTATAATGTAGTACTAAATATCTCAGCAAATATGACAATGGAGGAGTATTCATTTCTTGTTATTCATTCTAAATTATTAAATGCATATGATGCTACTACTGCTTTAGCTCTGACATGGAATGCTAGTCTTAGTAAAATTGAGAATGAATTTTTAAATGATGACATCTTCTCAGTTATTGATAATCCACAGAATTATCCACATCTGGGTGAAATTCTTCAGGATAGTCTAGAAAATTCAGTTAGTCCTTATAATGGACTTGCAGTAAGTATTATATTTTGACTTTTATCATATAGTTTGAATTTGACACTTATTTACTCTGTTTACATTATAGGCTTTGAATACATTTCTTCATGTTGATAGGAGAGTTAATTTTAGTCAAGGCTTAATAACACAATTGACTGGTAAGTTGTTCATTTTTAGCATTGTAAAGTTATTTTTGTCAAAGGAAAGAAAGAATGTATTTTGGAAAGTTCCCAATTATTTCAAGAGTCTGGAATAGTCTACAATATTTGTAGAAACAACAGTCCCTGCTGTAATGCTTTATGGAAAGGTGTGTTGTTATCATAAAATTTATAGGCTACTAATAATAAAATGCCTAACATAACTATGTAGTACTTCCTATATAATATGCAGTATTGAATATGTAACTATGCAGCACTTTCTATTTCCCACAAAGAAAAAAGTTACTTTATGATGTTTGGAAAATGGATGTCACACATTGGTTGTAGTATTTCCACTTGTTAAAAATTACCAATGAGTGTAATAGTATTGTTTCTTTGATTGTATTTTACCACTCTTTATTAGAATCAATGTAGGGACTGTTTTTATTATGCCTGTCTCATGGACAAATCTAAATCTATAAGGCTTAAAAAGTTTATTTTGTGTATAATCTTATGATAAGATATCAATTTTAGATTGAATACTTCAGTAACTAAATGTTGTGATCTCACAGAGTTTGCAAGTAGTCTCTAATGTTTTATTTGTTTTTAAATTAGTTTTATGAGTTGTAGTTATATATTCATAATGTAATAAAATGAAAAAAACATATATCATGGAAATAAAGGGAGGTCAGTAGTCTATTCTACCACAAGGCCTGTTCTAAAGTCCTGTACCTTAATCAATTGAATTAGTTATTTTTGTGTTGATTACATGTAAACAAGCAAATAAAATTACGAAAAAACAATAAATGTAGGAATATTTTGCTTCAACATTTTGCTATAAGTTATTTTACACAATTAAACATTATGCCCTCATTACTTCACCTACTAATTAATTAGGGATGTCCATACTGCCATTCACGCTTTGGGCTTGTTTGAGTTGTCTTTATAACCATCCCTACGATTAATGAATTTTTTAGAAATTTTAGTTCTACAGTTTTGTATGTTCCATTAAAGTTTAATAATGTTCCTTAAATAATTATTACTGTGACATTATACCCTGCCTTTATGTTAAGTGAGCACAAGCTAACAATTTATACAATGTTATATTTGCTCAAAGAACTTTAAAATATCTTCATTATTTTTGAGCTTAAAATTGTTTGTTTGTGTCATTTTTCAATCATAAACTATCTTTCTATAAATTACTGCATGCAGCCATGGATAATAACATATTTAATTCATACGTTATTCCATTCTATATTATATAGGTGGATATTTGCCTACTGATGGTAGCCCTTACATTTGTTCATTTGTAACAACTGGTTTTGTTGTCACAGTGGTCATATTGACTATGTGGTGTATAGTTGGTATTATTGTTAATCTTGTTCTGTTAATTATTATATTTATATGGAGTAAGAATAAGTTAGTTAATTTATAAAACTATAAGATATTATATTTATTCATTTATGTCTGCAGGCACATCAAAGCTACCTCTCCCAAATTCAATCTTATTCTTAACTTGTCATGCTGTGGGATGTTTGTAAATGGCTTGGTTATAGTGGTATTTTACTATTTAGGAGTCAAAGGAAATTACATAATGGTTATAGGTCCTCTCTGTGATGTAAGGATTATGTTCTAAATTTGGTCTATTGTTTACAAATTGTTTGTAAGCCATGCAGGTAGGATATACCATATGGTATGTATCTCTTGCATTATTTTTTTCTACAATGCTGGTAAAAAATTGGCGATTATATCGCATTTTTCATAATTCCAGAAATAAAAACAGGGTAAGAATGGATATGATGAAATTGTACATTAGTAGTTATATTATATTATTAATAGTTATTTCATTTCATTTTGTCTTTCATAGAAATATCTATCAGACTGGATTTTGTTGTTAGCAATAATCATTATTGCGTCTCCTGTGATCATAGTTATTATCACAAAATTGATTTTTAGACCATTCTATGTCCTATCTTTTTATACTGAAGATTGTTGTCCAGATGCAGTGAGTTTTAATACTAATATGTTTGTCTTACTCGTTGCATGTAGAATGTCCAGGACTCAAGGAAGATTGAATATTATTGTCAATTCAACAGATTATGGTTTTATCCAATAGATACATATATAGTATTATTGTTTATTGCAATACTAGTATTGGCACTGAACAACCGCAAAATCATTTCTTCCTTCAGGAGAGAGGGAGAACAGTCTAGTTATATAACTGTTATAAAAATATTTCTTCTTCTCATGTTTTCATTTATTATAAATATTTTTGCTACTTCATCAATAAGTCTTGAATATTACATCTTCTTCGTTGCATGCCCTGTAGCTTTGGCTGCTACAGTTTTACTAGTTGGTTTAAACTTGCCAAAGGTATAACGACATAAAATAGTCACATAAAATATTACAGGTTTCTTATTTAGTTTATAGCAATAGTAAGAGACAACAAAGCCAAAGAAACAACATCAGGTGGAGAGAAAACATTGTGTACACAGGAAACATACTTACAAAAATGTAATGAAATAATCCAATTGAAGTTATCAATATTAAAAGTGAGCCCTAATATGTTTAAGAAATTTCAAATAATATTATTTACTTCCAGATTGAAGCAATCTTGGCTAGACTCTCTGGTAAATCAGATGATGAATTAAATATTTAGTTTTTCAGTGGTAATATTACTGATTGTTATATACCAGACCTATATTCTAGAACTATACATATATTGACTTACTCTTTGTAATCTTACAATTTTGTTTACATGTTTAAATTGTAAAATGTTATAAATTTTGACTGTCATGCCAATGGGATACCTGTACCAACCTATGTTTACTTTGATAGTAATCACAACTGATATTGCCCTACAAACAAAACAGATAGATGGAGTATAAACTAAGAACATTCTAAAGAATAAAACAGTGGTTGGTTTAAATACATCTGCAGGTGTTTCAACATACGTATTCACTGAAAATATCACACCAGTGATTAGTTAACATGTGACTGTAGACAAAATTGTGTGTAAGTGTAGTTGTTCTGTGTCTTAGTATTTAAGATACTTTTTAAAATATTCCTCTATTATAGAGTTACAATGTTTGTTTCATTTATATTTATATAAATTCTATATATATATATATATATATATATATATATATATATATATATATATATATATATATATATAATATATATATATATTTGGCTGTGGTTTATATGTATTGTATAGGAATGGCAACAAATAGAGTTAATTACTTAATTATCTATTTAGTGTTTAGTATTAATAACTACTGTCAAATAAAGCTTATACAAGATGAAAGGACTGATGTATCTAATATTACACATTATATAATTATAATGCAGGAACAAGATTTCTATCTCGAATACATTGTTAATTTAATGGCCAGGAAAAATCATGCTGATATAACTAAGTCATTACCACTACATTAAGTTATTGTCCACTAGTATATAGTAGATGTATAACATACTCGAACTATAACCTAGTGCAGTATATATATGTTATTTATACAGTTAGAGGAAAAACATTAAATTAGTATAAATTATAATTAAATAGATTAATGTTGCTAATTCTTTAACAATACAAGCAACAGTTTCAACTGTACTATATTATAGCTATTATAGAACTAGAGCTACAATGTCTTTATAGTACACTAATTGTTTATAATACCTGTATACTGATATATAAGTTTGCATGAAAGTAAAGTGATCTATAACTGTTCCATTTATTAGCTATGTGGATGTATTGTTCATTAAAATTGCTATTATTGTACCAGTCTTATCATCAGTCATCTATTTATTTTTATTAATCTATCTATCCATTCATTCATCTTTCCACCAAGCCATTAATACAATTATATATTTATCTATAGTTCTCCATTCCATCCATCTATCCACAGATAATGGATGGTTAATAGAAAATGACTGATGTATGAAGGAAAATATTGATGAATAAATCAATAAGTTAACTATAGATTATACAAGCAATATTAATAAAATCAATTGAGGTTCATACAATGGAGTATGAGACTGGAATGTTTTGTTTGTCCATTTTAAGACAGAATAAGTTTATAATTAAGATGTAGCCAAGAGATTAAGGCTCTGATATTGGATATGGTAATCATATACAAAGGAAGCAAATCAAAAGCAGGGGGTCTAATTAACATAAGGTATTCATAATAAAAATAACATTACATGTATATAATTATACAATGGAAACGTCAGTTAAAATAGGCGTAGTTGTCAGTGTATGTACACTGTTACAATTTCCTGTGTTACTACTTTACTGATAGTCTGGCAGCGCTGCTTAGCTGCTGAATTATTTTACCTGTTTAGCTTGGTCTCTGACTTATCTTTTGTTAGCAAGTAGTCATTGTATGAATGTAGAAGGTATAAGTTTAATAAAGTGCTTTTAGTTATTGTCATTCAAGGGGTAAACACCCTTCTAATGAGCAACTAGGGAGGGATACACCTACCCTGTCTTTTTTGACTCCCTTCATTGATAATATTAAGGTAAACAATAAATAAAGCTTTATGATAGACACTGTGTTATATTGATGTATTCAGACAGTTTACTACAATATTTAAAATAAGAGAACAAAGAATAATTATGCTAACACTATTGTCAATGATTGTATATTAAAAGTATTTAGTAAGTTTAAGGAGTAAACAATAATTGGACCTTTTCTTTATCACAATATGAAATAAGTTATTTAATAATCCCAAAATGTTAAATACTCTAACCAGTTTCTTCCATAGATGGTATCAGTCTCTTTATATTTCTTCTTGTGATTGATGCTGTAGTATAATTATGAGTAAGTAGATCTTGGATAATGCCATATAACCATCTTAAAAGGAGGGTATCATGAAAAATCACTATTTTTTTTGTTTACTTAAAAATAATCATTAGGTGGTATATAGCTCAGGATATTTTTTCCAGATTTTTTCTGGCTAGCATTAGCTAGAAAAAAATAGTTGTTTCCAGCTATTTTTCCAGGATGTAAAAGCACTTCCTGTTGAGGTTGAAATCGGGTGGGGCCGTTATGTGATGTCATCAAAGGGAGAGAAATAAAGCGTTGCAATGGAAGAAAGCGACAACTCGATCAGTTCTTCTGGCACCAATGATGCTGACAGCTATGCAGCTAGTGAAATAAGACTGTCTTGCTCCTTTTCCAGTTTTGAGGGAGAAAATCCAGACCCTATAGAGAGTAGTCATGAAGATACAGGCTCAGAACTCATAGAACCATACAGTTTTGAGCCGATTGCAAGTGGTGAATACTTCCATCCCACTCTCCAGTGGAATATGAAAGTAAATTCTCCAGGCTTGACAATACAGACTAGTAAGTCTTTCAAATAATAGAAGTATAGTCCTATTTATAGTACTGTTCTGCCTTTTTGTAGGTGTCAATGTGGACAATGTGAAGTGATGGCAACAGGCCGTGAATGTGTGTGTTGCTGTGAAATAGACATTGTAAAAGACAAGATGAAAGAGAGTAGCAATGAGATACATTGTATCACAGACCATGAAGGGTTTCAATCTGTGTGCTTAAATGTATGGGTGCTACACATAATATTATTATACATCGCTTCACGTTGTATTCTTATTTCCTGCAGACATTACCGCTATATGGCATACTACCAGCTAACCAGTTGGTGCTGGGGATGGCTCGGGAAAAGAGTAAGAGTAATTTTACCAAGTTGTGCAGTAAAGAAGATTAGGAACACTTTTCCATCTGATTTTAGTAACTACACAGGTTTCAAATATCCACATTTGTGAAGTTTGTTTGTTATGCATATAATAGCTATTATTATGACAATCTAAATCTACTCTTATGACTTGAAATGGCAGTGTCCTTGTCTGGCCTTGTGTATTGACTACTTAATGGTGCTAGCTCCTCATCATGTACACTTGCATCCCCTCTACTGCCATCTATACAGAGTTCAAATGTCTTTCTAAATCTAAATACATTGTTAACATATCCTGCAGTGGAATTATAGTGAACAATTAACACCTTTAGGCTGTTGACAAGGAACAAAGACTATTGGTATTTAGTTAGCATGTCTTACCATATGTTTGGTCTACAGTCACTTTGCGAACAATGTACCCCCCTTTCTTGTATTTGGGAAACACAATGTCAAACTGTTCCTTGCCCTGTTTGGTTATTGCATGATCACGATTAGAGTATTCATTAAAGTGTAGTGATGCCAACTCCAACCTGCAAATGTGTATAATGGGAGGCAATAACAATTATTCTTGCAAAAATAACTTGGTAGTAAGCAAAAGAAACCTTAATTCACAAATTAATACACACCTGCAATGCATCCCTGGATAAGAAAAGGCATTTGACTTTGGTGCAAAGTGGATAACCACACTGTGGTAGGCCTCTAAAGATGATGTCTGGTATTCTGGAGACAGACGTGTCAAATCCTTGCATAGAGAGGTGTTTGTCAGCAAAGCATGTTCACACCTTGCTGTGTAAAAGGTCTATACTTGTATAAATGCGCAGAAATCTCTCCCTTTGATGACATCACATAACGGCCCCACCCAATTTCAAACTCAACAGGAAACGTTTGTAGCTTATTGAAAAATAGCTGGAAACAACTATTTTTTTCTAGCTAATGGTAGCCAGAAAAAATCTGAAAAAAATATGCTGAGCTATATATCACCAAAGGATTCTTTTTGAATTAAAAAAAAATATAGTGATTTTTCATGATACATCCTTTAATATTCAGTGTTTAATTGATGTATGGAAATTTTTAATGGATGGATCATTTATAATTATATTATGTTAATAATATATGGCTACTAGTCTTTTTTAGTGTATTTTGCAATAGGATGCTTAAAATAACATTCATTCTATATTTAGTGTAGGTGTATTGGTTGTAGATGTGTTTAATATAATAACAATATTGGAGTTCATATTTGATGACATTGCTCTTAGTCGTTAATATATCTTTTGGAAGCATAGCACAATAAAAGTAACCAAATGAAGTTGTTAGACAAAGAATGACAACACTGTGTTCTATATCAACAAGAGAGAATTGTACATTCATGTATAGTTGCAGGTTGGTTTCATATTCTTATAGGTTAAGTTACTATACACAAGCAAAGTGTTATTACTTCAACTAGTGTTATCCAAGTAGTGGCTGTCTTTTAGGTGTCTTAAATTTTATATATTACAATATAATATGAATATGCACTAATAATATGTGTTTAGTTAAGAACAATGTGATTATGACATCATAACATCTTGCTTCTTGATATCTGTACAAGGTACAGAACTGTAAGTGGCAATTTAGTAATCCTTTTTTGTATTTATAAAATTTAGAAATTGAAACATAATTCTTCGTTAATGCTACTAGTAAATAGAACTATATTTCTATTTACTAATATTTTTATTAAAGACACCTACCATTATACACATGACAAATGTTGAAGGTTATCATGATTATATATATGTGCATTTTATTTTTATGGCTCCAAAAACATAATTCTCAAAGATACCTGATATCAAGGCAATTACTGGGACAGGCACCCAAACAGCCTCTTAAGTTAATAATACAACTTTATGGATATCAATACTGATGTTGATACTTGTAGGGGTTGGTAATGATGATTTGTACAACTATAGGATATAAGTAATAGTGTTAAAACTATAAGAATATGTAATCTGTGTTCAATTTATATGAATTCTACTATTATATTATATATGAATTATTTTATTCTCCAAGTGTAACAATTAAAATGAGAAAATTGTTATATTTTGTTCATTGATTTATAATAATATTAAACCATTCATTATTTATAATTATTTCAACATTGATTGTCATTTAATGAATTAAAAAACTAACATAATATTGTTGTTATTAATGTTTATTATGTAAATTTGGTACAGTACAATTATAATTGTATAAAGTATGTATGTATTGGTATATATATATTAGCAATAGTTACCATTCCTTTGCGTGTTAAAATGTTATACAGATTCCACGGATGAACAGGTTCAAGAGAATTTCAATGAAGTGACTATGAATGACTAATTAGCTATTGGACTCTTCAAATAATAATTGTTTTGTACTACACCTTACAAAACACTTAAATTCATATGCAGGAAGATGTGGTATTTTGATGATATGCAACAATATTTTCTATTACACTATATAGATTCTAAAAGCTGTACAAAGTCAAATTTTAGCTTCAATCCTAGTAAATTGTAACATATACTTCACATTTCTTTTTATATGAATGGTTTGGTCATTGTGTACAAAATACATTTTCAATTTCAAGTTCATGAGACTATTAGTTCAGAACTTATGATATGATAAGCCCAGTCCTTCCATCTATTGTAATAATAGTCTAGAAGTTTTATAGTCAAGTAATAATGACTAATGATGAATACTGTAATCATATGCTTAATAGATGTGATTCTTTGGGTAGCTGCTGTAAGGTATGTTTTTGCCACATCCATGCAGGGAAAATTTTAAGCTTGCAATTTACACAGAGCCATTATGCATGTCAATTTGTTGGAAAATCATTATAAAATTGTACATGAATTGTATTTATTAGAACAATGTTATTATTTGCACAACTTGCCATTATTTAAAGAAAAAATGGAGTAATGACAATAATTATGCACTGAAGACTGGTACATTGATTACTGTCCCTTTTAGTGGTTTCCATTATAAAGAAGTCATTGACCTATTAATAGAATCAATCTAGAATGCCTACTCTATCTCTTGCATAATTTATATCTATTAAAACGATGCAAACAGCATATTAAAACAATATCCATCTAACTAATATTAATGTTATTAGTCTTTTGCCCTACAATGTGTCTGACCAATTAAAAACAATCATTACATAATAGGTACAGCTTCAAAGTGATATCAACATTGCAATTATTAAAATAATTGACACCTAATAAGGTCTATTAATTTTATTGATGATTGTGCAAATTGCAATAGACATTGATATCATTGCTATACAGCATTCTATATATAATGTTTCTGTGTTACCAGTGTTTTAATATAAACAATGCTCTCTTTCTTAGTCTGATTGCAAATTTTTGACAGAAATCAGTACATTGTGCACTTACATGTCAGCACACCACTGGTGTCACATTTCAAAAGGTGTGCTACTCAAACTTGCTAGCAACTTGGTGTCTTGAGCACACTTCATGAGTGTAAACAGTACTCCAAACTTTTATTTACACATTTATGACACAATAACATAATATTTTAAGGTAACAAAGTCATTGTATATGGCAAGAACAGAATGATCAACTGTAACATAGTGACGTGCAACTTAACAAATCAACTTTATAACTAGTACTTACATGAAGTGTATGCATGTTGTTTTTTGTTCTGTTATTGAGTTATCGAGCTATTGACAGTTCAACATAACACTGAGGTTTGGAGTATACAACATTGGCAATGAGGGAAACAATGGCATATTCGATACAGTTCAAAGAGTTCGATACCAAAGTAGAACCGTGGAAGCAGTATGCAGAGAGACTTGGACACATTCTTGACGCTAACAACATCACAGATGTTGAGAATAAGAGAGCTCACCTACTCTCTTATATCGGTCCAACTACATACTCACTACTGACAGGCTTAGTCGCTCCAGACTAGGTCACAGATAAATCGTACGATGAACTAGTGAAAGTTCTTTCAGATCACACAACCGAGTGAAATTGTGGAAAGGTTCAAGTTCCACACACGGATGAGGAGACAGGGAGAATCGGTAACCAGGTTTGTGACAGAACTCAGATGCCTGGCAAAGTACTGTAACTTTGCATCATTGAATGACCTTCTCTGAGATAGAATAGTATAAATGATGAAAGCATACAAAGACGTCTTCTATCAGAAACAGCTACAAAGTTTACCTTTGATAAAGCATTAGAGATAGCTACCAGTATGGAGGCAGTTAGGACACACATTGGAGAAATACAGTAAGGGTGCTCACAACCGGCAGAAGTACATAAAGTAGTGTCTCAACAAGGAGTGAGGTGTGGAGCCAAAGGTCACTTGGCGGATAAATGCAAGTTCAAAGGCTCGAAATGTTTTCTTTGTGGTAAAACAGGCCACATCCAAAAGGCTTGTAGATCATCCTCTGGAAAAACAAAGACAAACAGCCTATACAATACTTGACCTTGAATAGGTTAGGAAAGAAAAACCCCTTTGAGGTTATTATAGACATCAACAACAAGATGGTTAAAATGGAAATAGATACAGGAGCTTCAGCTTTCATGATGTCCTGGAAGTGATTCCAACATCTTTGGCCAGACCAAACACTTCAACAGATGAATGTTATCCTCAGAACGTACTCGGGTGACCAAATCAAAGCTAAAGAAAGTGTTGACATCACAGTACAGCACAATAATCAAGTAAAGAAGCTACCCTTGCTGATTGTGGAGGGAGCAGGCCCAACATTACTTGGATGTAATTGGATGGACCAGATAAGGTTAGACTGGTGCAATATTTTTGAGATCAAAGAAGATCAACAACAAGAGATATTGGCAAAGCACAATGAGGTATTCAAATCAGAACTAGGGAAACTGCAGGGATTTTAAGCCAAGTTGCACATACAAGAAGCAGTTACACCAAAATTTCACAAAGCCAGATCAGTACTGTACTCGCTGAAAGCAAGAATAGAAGAGGAACTCGACCAACTTGTGAACCTTGATATTCTTCAACTAGTGCAATTCTCAGACTGTGCAACTCCAGTGGTACCAGTGCTGAAACCTGATAACTCAGTGCATTTATGTGGGGATTATAAGGTGACTCTAAATCCCATGTCGAAACTAGAACAATACTGAAAGTTCAAGACCTCTTCGCAATCCTGGGAGGGGGAAGAAACTCTCGAAATTGGACATGAGCCAAGCGTACCAACAGATAGAACTCGATGAAACATCCAGAAAATACACAGTGATTAACACCCATTGAGGACTTTTCGAGTATAAGAGGCTACCGTTTGGAATATCGTTGGCCCCAGGGGTATTTCAGCGCATTATGGATAATCTCCTTCAAGGAATCCAAGGAGTTGTTGTCTACTTGGATGATGTATTGATTATGGGAAAAACAGAACAAGAACATCTGGCAACACTTGACACAGTATTGTCAAGATTGAAGATGGATGGTCTTAGATTGAAGAAAACAAAATATTCATTCATGACAGAATCAGTCCAATATCTAGGACACATGATCGATTCAAAGAGCCTACACCCAATCGCTGAAAAAGTCACAGCCATTCATGAAGCACCAACCCCAAAAGAATGTCACCCAATTGAAAGCCTACCTGGGACTAATAACATATTATGGACGCTTTATACATAATCTATTCCATGTCCTTTTCCCTTTATATAGGTTGTTAAGAAGAGACAAGCACAGGAGATGGACGGAAAAGGAGAACAAAGCGTTTAAGGACTCAAAAGACCTTCTGGTATTGTCTAAGCCGCTTGTACATTTTAATCCTAACCTGCAACTCACACTAGCATATGATGCTTCCCCTTACGGCATTGGGGCCATTTTAGCTCACACATATCCAGATAGTACGGAGAAACCAATTGTATACGCCTCATGAATATTGACACCAACAGAAAGGAACTATTCACAGCTACAATGTGAAGGACTAGCCTGCGTTTTTGGAGTAAAAAATTCCATGAATACCCTTTTAAAAGACTGTTCACTCTGATTACTGACAACCTACCCCTGAAGAGCTTATTCAACAAAAATCAAGGAATACCATAAGATGCTTCAAGCAGAATACAGAGATGGGGGCTGAAGCTGGATCATATGAGTATACTATCAGTTTTCAACCAACCCACAAGAATGGCAATGCAGATACATTAACCAGACTACTCATCAAAGATCCAGAAGGAAAGACGAAGAATCACCCACAGAATTGGTCCTTTTGATGGAAGCAATGGACCAGATGCCTATCACAGCAGAGAATATTCGGAAATGGACCCAATCAGACCAACTTCTTGCTCATGTATACCATTAACCCAAAAAGGTTGTCCTATGGACATACCGGAAACCTTAAAACTGTACTGTTCAAGACGAACAGAATTGTCTACATTAAATGGATGTCTCTTGTGGGAAAATAGAGTTGTAATTCCAGAACCTGGAAGAAGACAGTTACTAAATGAATTACATCAAGCTCACATTTGAATGGCCAAAATGAAAAGCCTTGCACGTATGTATCTATGGTGGCCAAAAATGGATGACAATATTAGGCAAATGGTGAGACAGTGTCAGAAGTGTCAGGAACAGCAACCGGAAGCCATATCAGCACGATTACAACCATGGAAATGGCCAAGTAGTCCTTGGAACAGAATTCATATAGATCGTGCAGGACCTTTTCTGAATTCGATGTTTTTCATTATTGTGGACTCCCATACCAAATGGGTTGAGGGATTTCAAGCACCATCAACATCTTCAACAATAACTATCCAATGTTTACAAACCACCTTTGCTCGTTTCGGATTACCACAGACAATAGTGTCAGACAATGGATCATCATTCACAAGTACAGAATTTCAGCAATTTGTAAAAGCCAACGGAATCAACCATGTTGTTACAGCCCCTTATCAACCACAAGCTAATGGTTTAGCCGAACACATGGTATGGCACTATAACATCTAAACTCAACTGATTTCTGAGCCAGAATCGAACCACCCCACATCCAACAACAGGTGTAACACCAGCTGAATTAATGTTTGGACGAACTATCAAAACTAACAACTATACCACAGCACTTATAACGTGTCCCCAAGACTTCAATCCAATTCAATCTATTGACAAAAATATATTACATGTATTATCAATGATAGAATGTAAGTACCTTGTAACAATTTTCTGTGGATCAGCAAGTTCAGAAAAGTTTGAGTTAGTTGAGAGTAGTAGGTAAGACTAGCTGAATACACTTTTGAGACTAGTGCAATAAAGACAATTATACACCATAAAATTGTCACTTAATTTGCTTACCAGGACCAGTGGCAATATTTTTCAGAAGTAATTGATCATCAATAGAATTAGAGTACAAAGAGGACAGCCCTTGGAGATGGTTTGCCAGAGTTTGAGGAACGTTCTTGAAACATCAAACTCGATGAGCAAGCTCTTAAAGTAGTTATGCTTGCTGTCATACCTCATACACCAAAATGTAGTTAAAGGTCCACAACTTCAAAGAGATTATTAATCACATATTTAAATACAACCATGTTGTGTTACCTTTTAATCCATTTAGGGTAGTGTGACATATACTAGTGTTTTGGAGTAAAATTACAAGATAGATAGAGCTGAGAGAAGGATAAGTGATGCTCCTCAATTAGAAATGCAAGATAAGCAATTTCATCTTGTGACAACACCATATTTGGTGACCTCTGTCCACTTTACTTTTTACAGTGTACTTCAGAAGATGTCAAACAAGACAAAGAGTCTGCAAATGAAGTAATAATGTGCTGCCTACTTTGTTTGTTTGAGGTTTTGTTGAATACTGAATTGTATAGTAGAGACTTCAAAATCATCTAAGCAAAGACTATACTTATGTATGTGACTTTATTTGAAATAAGGAACAACTTCTGGAAAATTTTTATGACCTGATTTCTGGAAAGGAACCACTGTTAAAATGCCTAAAAACGTCAATTTTGTATCAACACAGTTACTATATATGCACAACTACTTATGATAACAGTATGTATACAAAACTGTTCTTTGAGGTGCTCTCTTTACACAAATCAGGTCACAAACTTTTGACAGAAGTTGTCCCTTATTGCAAATCAGATCACATATTTTACAAAGTTTACTAATGCAGTAGTACTGTCTAGATTATGTAAGTATGGTGTCTAGAATACACTCTACTCTGTAATATAAATGTATAGTACTATATGAGTTGTAATTATACATACTTTTGTTTATGAAGACATAACATTAACATTGAGAGTAAAATGATAATTAATATGCAATATATTCATGTAGCATGAAAGTAAACTAACTAATAATATAAATCAGCTTTTTTATAAATAAGTCCTACATATAAGCTCTTTTTTTGGGAAAAAGTGAGTATTGATTGGAGCAACAAGAGGACTTTTAAAAGCAACTTCAGTCTGTATACATAATACATTGACTTTTTCAAAGAACAAAAGTTTGTACCATACCTTGCAAAACACTTAAATTTATATGCAGGAGGATGTAGTATTTAGTATACATTGTGGGAAATATGTTCTATTATACTATACTGATCCTGAAATCAACACAAAGCTAAATTTTGTGTAAGTTACACATTATTACAATCTCAAAACCATTTAGGCTTCAATTTTAATCGTAATAATAGTAAAATTTTGTTCATCTTTTGCATTCTTATCTTTACTTTATGAACAGGACCTGTTTTACTTTAAGGAACTGCTTCTGTGAAAACATTTGTGACCTTAGTTGTAAAAAAAAGACTACTGTTAAAACATCTCAAAAACAGTTTTGTATATATACAGTTGCTGCATAGATACACAAGTATTCTTAAATGCAAAACTATGTATTGGTATATATATTAGCCATAAAGAGCGTTTAGTGTCATACACATGAAAGTGTGTTAGTCTTTTAACAAGTGTGCTGAATTGACTAAACTACACATCCGAGTGTTGAAACAACACACAGCTCCTGTTTATCATATCTGCATACACGTATATGTTTTAATAAACAATGATAATCAAATACTGGATGACTTTACAGTGATTGGCAATAGACTACTGGACGATTTGCCTTTCCCAATAGACGAAATCGCTACGGGACAATCGCGCGTTAGACCACATCGGTTTGTATACAGTACAATTTCGACTAATACAAAAACGAACAATATTGATACTTGACGAAAGTTTATTTATTTAAGTGCCACTGTTTAAAGCTCCTTCTCTTGAGATACTTCAGCACGGATAAGATGAAGACGTTTTTTGCTTCGTGTGTACTGTTAGTACTATTTAAGGCCTGCATATTACAACGTGTTCTGTATAAATGTACTTCAGAAGATGTCAAACATACTCTTTACTTCCTTGGTTTCTTTCCTTGTTCTCCAGAGTCAAACAGATATCTCAATGAGTGTGATATGCTAACACTGAGTGCAGTGGAGTTAGCTATAAACAAGATCAATCATGATCCTAATATACTGAGCTGTTTTAGAGTGGAGCTATTGCCGGTATTCTTGAGTGATCCTGTGCAGGTTAGATTACATTATTGGTTTCAAATAAACATATTAATACATGTACAATCTAAGCAGGTCAAATAAATTGGTTAATCATTGCCAAACAAGAAGTCTACAGATGAAGTAATTATGTACTGCCTACTTTGTTTGTCTGAGGTTTTGTAAAATATTGAACTATAATTAACAAAGACTTCAAAATTGTCTAAGCAAAGAATATACGTACATAATATTATGATTAATACTAATACAAAGTTTAGTAATACAGTAGTATTGTCTTGCTTAACAAGTATACTGTCTAGATTACATTGTATGCAATAACATAAAAGTATAGATATATATGAGTTGTAAAGATACATACTTTTGTTGTTAAAATATAACATAGACATTAAAATTTTAAAGACGAAGTAATAAGTAATATAAATATCTTTATGTAGCATAAAAGTAAACTGCGAAGAGTATAATTCAGCATTTATGTGTGTATTATAAGTAAGTGCTACTTACTACTAAAATGAACAATTATACTTTTAAGGCATAAGCTCTTCTCTTTTGGAGAAAATGGGCATTGATTGGAGCAGCAAGAACATTCAAATAAGCAACTTCAGTCTGTATACATAGTACATTAACTTGTTATATGTCTTTTGACCACTTGTGTATTTATCTCAATAGGATTTAGTTGAACCTTATCAAACAATACTACAGAAACTATACACTAAACATCCTGTTCATGGACTTATTGGGCCATATTACACTAGTGTTGCTAAAAGCATTAGTTATGTGTGTAGAAAATTAAACATTTTACAGGTAAATAACACTAACTTATTACAATCATCTTATAAGGCCATGTTTATACATTGACAAGTTACTATTGTTGTGATTCAAAACGGATGTATTTTCATAACTAAACATCTATACACACTTCATGTGGCTCAACAGATCTACATGAAAGCTGTCTTATTATATAGATTCTCCATGTAGTGTCTGTCAACTCATACTTATGGTCAGCATCTTAGTTTGTACAATTGGTTACATGAACTGTCAATTCTGTAATAAAATAAGTTAATAATTAAAACAACACAATTTGTTCTACAGTGTATCAATTAAGTTTATTGCATAAATTAAGTTTTGTTGCATAAATGACCTCCTTTTACTTTAAGATAAAATTTTAAATAATCATGAAATTATATTTACTAATACGTGCCCCAATTTTTTTTTTAAATTTAATATCTTATTTACACATGTAGATATCATATTCAGTAACTGATCCATCACTTGAAGACACTAGTAGATATCCTTATTTCTATACTACAGTACCAGATGATCATTTTTTAAATAAAGTGAGACAAGATTTGTTAGAACACTTTGGTTGGAGAAGAGTGGGCATATTTTCAGTAGAGGATGAATACCATGTATCAGTAAGTACTAGATAGGGCAGTAATTATTGTTAAAGTGTCCAATAAAAATTTATGCATAAATTAAACATTCTAAATTAATTCACTTTAATAGATAGTGATGTGATCATCAATTAATGTTTCTGTAACATTGTATAGGTTGCTGAGTTTTTATCAACTTTCTTGCAAAGTAATAACATGACAGTGTTTAATCTAGGAACTTTTAAAACTTCAGCTGAAAAAGTTTTGAATAATGCAATAGTATGTGATTTATTATAATATACAATAACATTTTCCAATTTCTACAATTTTAAGCGCAATGATGTCCGAGTTCTTTTACCAATTCTAACAGAGTCACATGCTAGATCTATATTTTGTGTTGTAAGTAGTAAAATGTAAATATTTACATGAGTGAACATTAAAATTAAATACTGACTGCCTTTTGTTTCCTTTTAGGCATATTATCTCAAGCTAACTACTGCTGATCATGTTTGGATACTACCTGGTATATATAACACTAAATGGTGGTACTTGGAAGACAATGACACTACCTCAAACTGTACTAATGAACAGATATTAGAAGCTATTAACTCTACACTATTTGTGGATGTCTTTCCTTTTAACATTAATATGAAAACTGTTAGTTCATTATCTGTTTATTTACATTGATTGACATTTAATATCTACAGGAGGTACATGATGTTCTGAGTGAAATATTCTATAATGTAGTACTAAATATCTCAGCTAATATGACAATGGAGGAGTATTCATCTCTTATTATTCATTCTAAATTATTAAATGCATATGATGCTACTACTGCTTTAGCTCTGACATGGAATGCTAGTCTTAGTAAAATTGAGAATGAATTTTTGAATAATGACATCTTCTCAGTTATTGATAATCCACAGAATTATCCACTTCTTGGTCAAATTCTTCAAGATAGTCTAGAGAATTCAGTTAGTCCTTATGATGGACTTGCCGTAAGTATTGAAGTCTTGTAGTCTGACTTTTATATTTAATTATATTTGACAATAATTTACTCTGTTTGATTATAGGGTTTAAAAATATTTCTTCATGTTGATAGCAGAGTTGATTTTAGTCAAGGCTTAATGACACAATTGACTGGTAAATTGTTCATTTTAGCATTGTAAAGTTATTTTTGTCAAAGGACAGAAAGAATGTATTTTAGAAAGTTTCCAATTATTTGAAGAGCCTGGAATAGTCTACAATATTTGTGGTAACAGCAGTCACTGCTGTAATGCTTTATGGAAAGGTATGTTGTGATCATAAAATTTATAAGGTACTCATAATACAGTGCCCGAAATAACTATGTAGTATACCTCCAATATATTTGTTATGTGTAGTCGCTACATGTAAGTTATACCCAGTCTTGGGTTCAAAATACTCTTTTAATATAATAACAATAATAATAATAGGGAGGGATAACCAAACCTTCATAGTGAATATAATTGAGTTATTTATAGTTTCTCATCTGGATCACATTTGGAGATTCTCTTTCCGATTGACCAATCAAATTCTTCGGATGATGCTGGAATTGACCAATTAGATCTTCCTTAGATCTTTCCCAAAATTCCTTCTCATTTGATCCACTAACTCTAGTCAATTCACCCGTCACATTTCCTTCCTCCTTCTTTATTGTGAAGCAGGGGTTATTCATGGGTAGTCGTGACAGAGCATCATCATTGGTATTCTGACCGCCTTTGCGGTGTTGTACTGTTAAATTGTTTGGTTGTAGCATCAAGCTCCATCACATGAGTCTTGCATTCTTATCTCGACATTGCTGTATCCATTGTAAAGCTCTGTGATCTGTCTGCAAAACAAAAGGTTTTCGTATAAGGCAGACTTCAAATGCTTTGGTACCGAGCACTTTAACTAAACATTTTTGTTCAATCATGGAGTATCGTTTCTCTCTGTCTAATAGTTTTTGACTGTAGTATGCTATTGGGTAATTGTCTTCTCCTTGACTCAACACTGCTCCTACACTAACTTGAGAGGCATCAGTTTGTAGGACAAAGGTCTTCGAATAGTCTAGACTTTTCATTATGGTTGTGGTAGTAAGCTTGTCCTTTAAGGTCTGAAAGGCCAGTTCAGTGCTCGCCGTCCAATTGACTGTGTCAGGCTCTCCTTAAGTTGGTAAGAGGCTCTGCTATGGTAGCATACTCCTGGATGAAATGCCAGTAATATCTGGTCATTCCAAGGAATGTCCATATGTCCTTCTTGGTTTTTGGTTGTTCCATTTGTTGAATAGTCACCACTTTGCTTTCTTCAGGTTTGATTCCATCTCTTACTACTGATGACCCAAACATGTGCACTCTGTGTGTCCAAACTCAAATTTCTTAAGTTTCAACACAAGTCCTGTCTGTTGTAGTCGTTCAAATACTTTCTATAAGTGTTGTAGGTGCTCCATCTAGTTGGAGCTGTAGATGACTACATCATCCAAATAGACTCCTACAAATCCACTAAGTCCACAGAGATTTTGATCCATCATTCGCTGAAATGTTCCGGGTGACCCGCTAAGACTGAATGGCATCACTGTAAATTGATATAAACCCTTCAGACTACTGGATACAGTTTTATCATGATCTTCATCTGCCATTGGTACCTGCCAATATTCTTTAGCAATATGTGTCAAATTTTGTTATAGTATTAAGCTTCCTGTAGTCAACACAGTTTCGGTTGCTTCCATTCTTTTTTCAGACCACTACAAAGGGTGATGACACTCACTGTTAGGTTGTTCAATTAGTCCATCACAAAGCATTCGTTCTAATTCATCACACACTTCCTTCTTGACTGCAGGAGGTATCCTGTATGGTTGTTGACATACAGGTCTGCTATCTCCAGTAATAGTTCGGTCCGGGGTCTAGTTAGTTTGTCCTGGATGTTTTGCAATGACGGTTGGAAACTGCTGTAGTAATTGATAAATAGCTCACTGTTCTTCTTCAGATAGTTGTTCTCCAAACTTTGATGGGGCTTGCTTCCATTGATATTCCTCTAAATCCTCACTTTCTTCTACAATATTTATGTAGCAAGCTTCTTCCTGTTCACATGTATGCCATCGTTTCAATAGATTGCTTTGAATTACTTTAGTCGTTCCTCTTTCTGGTATGTCAATTTTATAACTGACTTTTACCAATTGTTTAAGTACTCGATACAGTCCCAGCCATTGTCGTTGAAATTTATGGGTATTGTCTGACAGTAGTAGCAATACTTGCTCTTCTTCTTGATATTCTATGTCTTATGCCTTCTGATTGTACCATTCTTTTTGTTTTTGTTGTGCTTTTTCTAAGTTCTCTTTAACTAGGTCACTAACCTCTTTCATTTTGGTTCGAATATCCATCACATACACAGCAATATCATTCTGCTCTCCACCTTCAGGCAACCATGCTTCTTTCAATATGTCAAATGGTTCTCTCACATCATAAAAACAGTTCAGTTCAAAGGGATTAAATGCAGTTGAATCCTGGGGAATCTCCTGGTATGCAAATAATACTAGTGGTATTAACTTATCCTAGTTTCGTTTAGCTTCCTCAAGGGTTTTATGAAGCATGAGCTTCAAGGTTTGATTGAATTGTTCAACAGACCCATCAATTTTTGGGTGGTATGGGCTGGACTGAATTCCTATTATGCCTAATGACTGTTACAATTCTCGTAACAGTGCTGAAGTGAAGCTGGTATCCTGGTCTGTCAAAAATTTTTGTGGTGTTCCGTGTAGTGAAAAATGTCCAGAAACGTTTCTGCCACCTTTGGTGCTGTAAAGGTTCGTAATGGATAGGCTGTAGGGTAACGAGTAGCATAGTCATAAATGACTAGTATATACTGATTTGGACTAGCTGTTGTTGGTAGTGGACCTACTACATCCATAGCTATACGTTGGCCAATTACTGGCATTGGTATTAAGGGTGCTTTGGCATTTATGTTAGCGACCTCCTGACATTCCAGCCAGGATTGCTCATATTTCCAAATGTCTTCTGCAACTCCTGGCCACCAGAATCGCTTCCTGATTCACTGCAAGGTTCTGATATAGTGACTGGGGTAGCACCACCTGATCACACAACTCAGCTGGTTGATTGCATGGAATCAACCTCCAACACAATATTCCAACAATTTTTCCCTGGAAACTTGGCTTCTCTTTAGTTTTACACTGTTGTATCTCTAGGTCCACTGGCGGATCTAGGGGGGTGCCTCGAGTGTACAGGCACCCCTTTTCTTATTCTATAATGATATTGATAATCAATCAGTCAGTCACACCCTGTGGTACATACTTACTTTAAATATACAATTAAAGGGTGTGCTATGAATAATAAATAGTTATGAATATTTACTTGGGTTAAAATTTTGCCGAGTGCTACGCGCACAGTCTCTACACCCCCTATTTTTACACTCTGGATCCACTGGTGGGGTGGTTGCTCTGAGCTTCAATAAGTTGACTTCGCATCATTAACTTCTTTTGGTTGAGTTGTTCTCAACTTTGTTGTCTTCTGGCTTCACGGGTTAATCGTTGTTGTGATCGTCCTGGCTCCTTGATTACTCCCTCCTCAATAGAAAATAGCTGAGCTAGCTCTGCATTCTCCATTAGAATGCTTTGTTTGTCTGTATGGAAATCATGTTCTGAGATTGGTTGATCGTTGGGTGGAGGTTCTTGTTCATCTGGCTTGGAAGAATTGTCCTCTATTGGGGTAACTTCGTTCATCTTTGTTGATTGATCATCTCTCGTCTCAACTTTCTTCTGGCTTGAGATTGAGTTACTTCCACTAATGACTTTATCTCTTGTTGCTGTTGTGATTGTAATACTTCTAGTAACTCCTGTTGTTCACTTTTTCTGAAGCATCTCCGATGTGTTTCATCAGAGGCAAATCTACTCCAAGTAATACCTCTTCCATCGGTCAACTGCCACTGCCAATTTTCATTCATAAAATTCTCCATGCAATCCAATGGTGATTTAGCAAATGGATAAGATGACTTCTGTCCATTGGCACTCCACTTTTTCCCGTTTTATGCCTTCAGCAACAAATCTAGGGTGAACTAAAGATTTGGAACTTCCAGTATCCATGAATATTCTTTTACTTTGTATTCCATTGATCTTACCTTGGCACATGAACCAATTGATGGCTCGGTCCACTTCCTGACCTTTGGCAAAGTTCTTAATTGGACACTCTTTAGCATAATGGACTTGTTTCCCACACTTGAAACAGGTCACCAGCATCTTCGTTACTGCTGTCTCTGGTGAGTTCTGGTTAGGCTGTCTTGCTTGCGTTCCGTCTTGAGAAATGTTAGAGGTCCGTTCACGTCCTGCCTTAACCGGTTGATACAATCTTCGTTGGCCTTCTTCCTTGACTGAGTGTTGTAGTTGATTATTACAAATACACTGTCGCATTTGGTCCACAGTAGTAGGCCCACGTGCCTCCAAGTGTCATATCAGATCCTGGGATAATCCGGCTTTCATTTGTTCCATTACAAGCTCCTGAATCACATGTCATTTCATTTCTTCCAATCCCTCTCGATCACTCAAGTCGGGTGTTGGTAGAGTGATCAGCGATCATTTGCTAAGGTCTCTAGTTGAGCCATGTGTTCTCCAACATCGCTTTTTGGGTGAAACTTCATCTGTCTAAACCTCACTTTGCTAGCTTGATGAGTAACTTCTTTAAGTAGATAATAATCAGCTTGAACATCCAGTATATTGCAAGCAGATCTAGCTTTACCGGTCAACAAGGGTATAAGCTGATTAACCCACTCTTGTTCATTTATATCACGTCATGCTATAGTTCATTCAAAAGATGTCAGAAAGCTTGAATATCCTCACCCTCTTGATAATTGCCTACTGTTATTCTAGGACCTTGTTGTTGCTGAAGAATTGTGGCCATCTGTTGTTGTAACTGAACCATCATCTCCATTGTTCGTTCCACTTTTAAATCACACTTTATCTTTTTCTTACTTTCAGAATTATAGTTCAAAGAAGGTAACTGTCGTATCATTTTGCTTTGTCTTCACTCTGATTCTGATGTAAAATCTGCGTTTGATTAAATCCAACAAGGCGCAGCCACTTCCTTGATGTGTTTCAGTCGTTAAGGTGAGTTCTTCGTACAACTGCTTATCCCACCGCTACAACCAAACTTAACGTGTAGTTGCTACGCGTAAGTTATACCCAGTCTTGGTTTTTTTTAATTTAATAACAATAATAATAATAGGGAGGGATAACCAAACCTTCTAATGAAATAATGAAATAATTGAGTTATTTATAGTTTCTCATCTGGATCACGTTAGGAGATTCTCTCTGATTGACCAATCAAATTCTTCGGATGACGCTGGAATTGATCAATCAGATCTTCCTTAGATCTTTCCCAAATTTTTTTTTCATTTGATCCACTAGCTCCAGTCATACAATTCACCCATCACAATATTATACAAATTAACTGTTATGTATGTAACTATGTAGTGTACTTCCTATGTAACTATGCAGTAGTATCCAGCACTTCCTATATATTATACAGTACATCAAATAAAAAAATGATCGCACAGATCTTGCAAGTAGCATCTCCTGTTTTGTTTGTTTTTAAATTAATTTTATGTGCTGTAATTATAATTAAATATTCATAAGGTAATAAATTGAAATAAAACAAAATAAAGTGGCCTTATCCATATTCTATTCTAACTTGATAATTCATCTATAAAGTAGGAAAATCGATACTGACATTTGTGCTTTTGGCTTGTCTTGATATGTTTTTATTACCACCATACAATTAATAATTGTTTTAGAAATTTATTTAGTTGTACAGTTTGTTATTGTCCATTAAAGTGTGTTAATGTTTCCTCAAATTATTTATGTCACCTATACCTTTATGTTAGGTATACACAAACTAACAATTTATATAATGTTATATTTGCACAAAGAGCTCTTTAGAAACTAATTTAGTCGTAGTCTTTTGTATGTTTCATTAATGTTTATTAATATAATAATTAATTATGTCATCAATACCCTGCCTTTATGTTAGATATGCACTAACAATTTATATTTGCGTAAAGATCTTTAAAATGTCTTTATTATTTTTTAGCTTAAATTTGTTTGTTTTTATCATTTCCAATCATAAAAAGCATAATGGTTTTTCCATTCTATATAGGTGGATATTTACCTACTGATGGTAGCCCTTACACTTGTTCATTTGTAAGAACTGGTTTTGTGGTGACTGTGGTCATATTGACTGTATGGTGTATAGTTGGTATTATTGTTAGTCTTGTTCTGTTAATTATTATATTTATATACAAAGAGAATAAGTTAGTTAACTTATGAAGCTATAAACTATTATATTTATTCATTTACATCTGCAGACACATCAAAGCTACTTCTCCAAAATTCAACCTTATTCTTAATTTGTCATGCTGTCTGATGTTTATAAATGGCTTGTTTATAGTGGTACTTTATTATTTAGGAGTCAAAGGAAATTACATAACGGCTATAGGTCCTCTCTGTGATGTAAGAATTACACACCAAATTTTGTCCTATTATTTGTAAATTTTAATTGTCTCTGTATGACATGCAGGTAGGATATACCATATGGTATATATCACTTGCATTGTTTTTTTCAACAATGCTGGTAAAAAATTGGCGAGTATATCGCATTTTTCATAATTCCAGAAATAAAAACAGGGTAAGAAGAGATGTGATATAATTGTGCATTGTTATTATTTGTAAACTCATATGATATTAATAATTATTATTACATTTAATTTTTTCTTTCATAGAAATATCTTTCAGACCGGATGTTGTTGTTAGCAATAATCATTATTACATCTCCTGTGATCATAGTTATTATAACAAAGTTGATTTATAGACCATTTTACGTCCTATCTTTTTATACTGAAGATGGTTGTCCAGATGCAGTGAGTTTTAATACAAAAATGTTTGTCTTACTTGCTGTTTGTAGAATGTCCAGTACTCAAGGAAGATTGAATATTATTGTACAATTCAATTTAAGATGCTATGGTTTCTTGCAATAGATACATATATAGTATTATTGTTCATTACAACACTAGTATTGACAACGAACAAGCGCAAAATCATTTCATACTTCAAGAGAGAGGGAGAACAGTCTAGTTTCATAATTGTAATACTCATATTCCTTCTTCTCGTGTTTTCATTCATTATAAATGTTTTTACTACTTCATCATTAAGTCTTGAATATAGCATTTTCTTCTATGCATGTCCTGTAGCTTTGACTGGTACAGTTGTACTAGTTGGTTTGAACTTGCCAAAGGTATAATGAAATAGTAACATAAAATATTACATAATTTCTCTTTTAGTTTATAGAAATGGTAAGAGACAAGAAAGCTGAAGAAACAACATCAAGTGGAGAGACAACATTACATACACAGGAAACATACTTACAAAAATGTAATGAGATAATCCAATTGAAGTCATCAATATTGAAAGTGAATCTTACTGTGTTTACACATTTCTAATATTGCTATTTATTTCCAGATTGAAACAACATTGGCTAGACTCTCTGGTAATTCAAATGATGAATTAAATATTTAGTTTGTCAGTGGCATATATTATTGATTGTTACAAACAAGAGCTATAGTCAAAACCTATACATTGTAATCTTACCAAATTTGTTTTAAAAATCTTATGTTTTAAATCTAAAATAATGTTATAAATTTTGACTGTCATGCCAATGGAATATCTGTAATAACCTATGCTTAGTTTGATAATAATTACAGCTGATACTTTCCTACAGATATATAGATGAAGTATAAACTAAGGACATATATAGTACTCGCTAGAGATATAAATATTTAATATAATTATATATTGTAGGTCTTATCTCTCGAGTTACATTAAGATGTAGTTTGTACCGAATCCATACGAAAGACTATATGTTCCTGTTAGTAATAATCATTATTACATCTCCTGTAATCATAGTTATTACAACAAAGTTGATTTTTAAACCATTTTACTTCCTGTCTTTTTATAATGAAGATAGTTGTCCAGGCGCAGTGAGTGCTAATGCTAAAATATTTGTCTTACTTGTTGTTTGTAGAATATCAAGTGCTCAAGGAAGATTGATCAATTCAAGATATTATGGTTTATTGCAACAGATATATATATAGTATTATTGTTTATTGCAATACTAGTATTGGCACTGAATAAGCGCAAAATCTTTTCGTACTTCAAGGAGAACAGTCTAGTTCGATAACTTATACAAATATTTCTTCCGGTTATCCGGTTAGTTAAGGCTTACGAAGATGCTTTTTTGGTTGTATGTTCTGTTGAGTCTTTTAAAAAACAGTCTTCCTCGACCTGTTCTCGATAACTGTACTTCAGATGATGTTAAACATCCTCTTCGTTTCCTTGGTTTTTTTCCTTGTTCTCTAGACCACAGTTCTTAAAAGAGTGTAGGGTGCTACTTGTATGTCATTGGACACAGTGCCAAGATTGAGTTTTTGTGGTTAAGCACACACTTAATACTGTGTTTAAGTCCACAACAATTGTGTCAGCACTTCTTCTTGCTCTTAATCATTTTCTTTTGTTACAAGTAGTTGTGAATGTCAGGAATGTTTTCTAGTGTAGGCTGTAAATATTTTTAAATGTTCAACATTCAAATAACATAACATTTCCTTGAAATAATTAGCTATAATACCATGATAGACTTCATTTAATTGCTGATTTTTATTGATGTTTTATTTTTAATAATAATAATAGACTTAAGTTTCATTCTTTTGATTTCATCATGACTTCCTATAGGATCCAACTAAACCATATGAGATACTAGTAAGAAAATATACTCAATATCCTATTCATGGAGTTGTTGGTCCTTATGACACTAGTGTTGCCAAAAATATTGGTTATGTGTGTGGAAGATTAAATATAATACAGGTATGTTAATGTATATGATTTTATTTCTTGTGTAGTTTTTATCATATTAAGATACATTGCTAGTTAATCATTCCCATGTGATGTATTCCACACATGTATGCGCAGTTGTTTTCAATAATAATTATAATGGCTAACTGTTATAATTATGTTTTTGTATGCATACACAAGAATATAGAAGTGCAAACAACTATTTACTTATTGTCTATAAACACACATGGCATTTTTATATATCAAAACAATGCTAACTACAAATAGCATAATAACTTCAAGTTATATAACATAAAACAATTATAGGATGACAATATGCATTAATGATCTCATCATAAATAAGGACTGTCTACATCATGATAAGTAAATATTTATTTTGTTAGATATCATACTCAGTGACTGATCCATCACTTGAAGACACTAGTAGATATCCTTATTTCTATACTACAGTACCAGATGATCACTTTTTAAATAAAGTGAGACAAGACTTGTTAGAACATTTTAGTTGGAAAAGAGTGGGCATTTTTGCATTAGAGGATGAATACTATGTATCAGTAAGTAATAATATTGATGTATTGAAAGTATGTACTTACTGTATGGAGTGTTAAATTTAACATATAGGGTTAATTAGACTAGGCAAATTGTGTATTTGTAAAACAATGGTACAAAATATTTGTGATTTATTTACATAGAACTAATTTATTTTTGTTGTATGTGTTCCTAAAATTATGAAAGCATTTCTTTAACATTAAATGCTGTTAAATTAATGATTTGTTCTAATTGACATATATAGTATGACATCTTATTTTGTCTATAACCAATGAGAAGTTGAATAATAGAACATAAGCAATATTACATAGTATGTTAATAATCAAAACATTTAATCATTAGTATCATGTTATGTAGTTGAATGAACTATTCAATTTTTTAGTTTCATACAATTTCAAGAGAAACAATTTTTTGGATTATAATTAATTTATTTCTTTGATATGATAAAAATTTGAGATTTGTTACTGATGGTCATGTCAGATATAAACATCATTTTCTTTTACTTTATTTAATAATTTATATAAGGATTATGTTGTTTCAACCAAGTCTTGGTTACCATAGATTCATCAATACAATGCACAACAAAAACAAGTATATTGTAATACATTAAAGGTTGTGAAGAAGCCAAAAAGTAATCTTGTCACAATAATTGAAGCCAGGAGCGTGAAATGGAATTATTTCAACAAAGCATTTGTAAGTTAGCAGTATTCACATAATAGCAAGCCCATCACATAGTTGACTGTATTAACATAATATTAAAACTGCATACTCATCTTATAAGATAAAGTAATTAAGCAAAAATAGTTGTTAAATGTTATTCAAATAGTAATCAACAAATTGCAATAATTACTGATTTTTACAATGAATTGATAGATTTTTAATGTCAATTATTTAATATTTTGTCATATGTATACATTAGAAAAGTTGAAAAAGTAATTGTTCCTAACTTTGCACTATTTAGTTTAAAATGGACCATTTTATTTAGGGACTAAGATATTAGTAGTAACTAATGATTGTTAAGCATGATGCCACTTATGGAAAATTCCTGTGCCACTTTTTATACTTTACTATAGGAAAAAGTCCAATCTTTAGTAATATAACTCTAATATAGTACTGTTTATTATTTTTATGCATGGCAATTGAAATGTGAACTACACAGCCATGTTTAACTGGAGTTCAAGTATTTACCTGTTTTTGGTCACAAAAATAGGTCATTTCTGTTGATAACAGACCACAAAGTTTAGTTCTATATTTTAAAGAGATTATTACTTTAGCATTAGTGTCTGTCATCTATTTTTCATTATAATGGTACATTATAAACTCTTTTAATTGTGCATAGACACTATTTATTACAGCATCTGAAATACCCCCAGTCAGTTACATTTGATGAAAAATAGATAACTCACTACTTACAAAACTATTTACAAAGCATTGGGTCTCTCAAATAAGTACACCTAGCCTTTGTGGTCTGTACCTTATTCCTTTGAATGAAAAGGTATATTGTAGTAGAAAGGTATATTATAACAATTGCCATGATAGTTATTATGTCTTTATATTATTATAAATTTTTTTAATAAAGAATAATTATGACGTAATCTGTATCCTGCAAACAAGAAAAAAGACAAGAAATTAATTGTGTGGATCATTGCTTCAAATTTCATAAAACTTAAATTGCTTTAAACCTAATTAAAATAGAAAGGCACAAAGAAAGATAATAGAAAGGTTGATTATTGTTTTTTTTCTTATCTTAGTCACTAAATTTATTGTTTGAATATCATTCCTGAACATCATTAGATAATAATTATTATTCAATTAGTTGTGTTTAGACATAGCCATGCAGGTACATAGTCCAATATTTCTGTAATTTTATACTGCAGCTAGTTGAAAACTTATCACATTTATTGAGAAGTAACAATAGCAACATGACTGTATTTGATCTTGGTTCTTTTAAAATATCACCTGAAGAAGTGTTGGAAGAGGCAAAAGTAGGTGATTTTCAATTAATTGTTACAACTTACTACTTTCTCTACATTTAGTTAAGTGATGTTCGAGTGTTGTTACCAATTATTGGAGAGTCACATGCTAGAACTGTTTTTTGTGTTGTAAGTTAATACATATAAAATTATGTTTAACCTTACTATTATAATTACATGTTACATGATTTTAACACAACCTGATTTTGTAGGCATATCATCTCAAGCTAACTACTGCTGATCATGTTTGGATACTACCTGGTATATATAACACTAAATGGTGGTACTTGGAAGACAATGACACTACTTCAAACTGTACTAATGAACAGATGTTGGAAGCTATTAACTCTACACTATTTGTGGATACCTTTCCTTTTAACATTAATATGAAAACTGTTAGTTGACTATCTGTTCATTTACTTTATTGACATTTAATATCTACAGGAGGTAGATGATGTTCTGAGTGAAATATTCTATAATGTGGTACTAAATATCTCAGCTAATATGACAATGGAGGAGTATTCATCTCTTATTATTCATTCTAAGTTATTAAATGCATATGATGCTACTACTGCTTTAGCTCTGACATGGAATGCTAGTCTTAGTAAAATTGAGAATGAATTTTTAAATGATGACATCTTCTCAGTTATTGGTAATCCACGGTATTATCCACGTCTTGGTCAAATTCTTCAAGATAGTTTAGAAAACATCATAAGTCCTTATAATGGACTTGCAGTGAGTGCTATAGTCTGACATACTATATAATTCTTTTTCAGTTTTTTATAATTGACTCTTTTTGTGTTAGGGAATACATGAATTTCATCATTCTGATAGAACTACTCACAGTCTATCTTTAGTGACACAATTATCAAGTAAATTATTTAAAGTTACTAACATGCATTGACTAATTTATTGAAGGAAAAAAAGAATGTATTTTGAAAAAGTTTCAATCATTAACAGAGCCAGACGTAGTCTACTATATTTTTAGAATCATCAGTGAATACTGCAATATATCATGGAAAGGTGTGTGCAAAATTGATGAAATTAATACATAGCTGTATTGAGGTTAGGATGGGACAAGTTTTTGAAAATACTTTGAGTGCTCGTTTAGAATGCTTTGTTTTTGTTAATGCTTACTCAAACAATTGATTTATTGACAATATAGGTTCATAAATTATACAAAAAATGTTATTCTTATACAGACTTTTGACTTTTTTTATCATTTCTGAAGGAAACATGTCACATTATAAATTTATCCAATTATATTCTATTATATAGGTGGATATTTACCTACTGATGGTAGTCCTTACACATGCTCATTTATAACAACTGGTTTTATGGTGACTATGGTTATAATGGGTATATGGTATATAGTTGGTATTATTGCTGATATTGTTCTGTTAATAACTGCATTTATGTGGAAAGAAAACAGGTTAGTTCATTAAATAAATGTTTGGTCTTAATATATAAATCATAAAATAAGGTCTTTATGTTAACTTGTTATTAACTGAGGACTATTTATCATGAAGACAAAATACCTAATTATAACATTATATAATTAGATTATTATGGTATTGTATTATGAACTAAATACCTACAAACTAATAGACATGTTACTAATGATTGCGATCACTTACTCCTACCTAAAATATCATGATAATATGGTAACTTACATTTACTTGTAGGCACATCAAAGCTACATCTCCAAAATTCAATATTCTTCTTCATTTGTCATGTTGTGGCATGTTCTTGAATGGTGTGCTAGTAATGGCCATTTTTCATTTGGGACTTGTGGAAAATTATGCAAAAGTAATAGCTCGTCTTTGTGATGTTAGTGTTGTTCAAATGATTTTCTATTGTATGCAACTTTCTTTTCTTTGACAGACATCTTATACCATATGGTATGGATCTTACGCATTATTCTTTTCTACCTTGTTAGTGAAGAATTGGAGAATATATCGCATTTTTTATAATCCAAGAATCAGACACAAGGTAGGCGTATTTTTTTAAAAATGTAACCTTTATGAAAATAATTTTAATATTTTATTTATTTCATTCTAGAAATATCTTTCAGATTGGATGTTGTTGTTAGGGATAGTCATTATCACATCTCCTGTAATTGTGGTTGTTATCACAAAGTTAACTTATAGACCATTTTATGTTCTACCTTTTTATTTTGAAGATGGTTGTCCAAATACAGTGAGTTTTTTAATAATGTAATAATTCAGCATAAAAATCTTATCACTAAAGTATGATTACTGTAATACCATGCTTTTTTGGTTGCTTTCATCGATGAATGCAATTTGCTTTGCTGTCATACAAGAGGATAACCAATTAGCCCAAAAACAAATTTAATAATAGCAGTTATATACCTGTTTTTGTTAAAAGAGCCTCTACTTATTTTTTTCAATCCCCTTATAATAGATAATCATTGCTTGGGACTTTACCTAAAAGTCAGTTTAAGCAATGCAGCTGACTGGGGCACTAAATGTTGTTTATTGAATATGTAATAATGTGATAATACAAATTCTACACGTCAACACTACAAGCAAATATATTTTATATCACAAATATAATTAGATTCACATTGTTAAAACATTTAATAATATTCATTGCTCACAATCAATGTGTCATAGCCAGTCGGCTATCTTAATAAGGTCAGTCATTCGTATAAAGTGAAGTAGCCCAAACTAATCTGTCTTTTTTTCTATCAATTCACCAAAGCAAATTGGAAAATAAACACGAAAAACTAAATTCTCACAAACAAGCCTTGCAGCTGTTTATGTATGTTTATATGTAAAGTTTATTAATAATAAATGGAAGTATATTTCATTGGGCATTTTCTTAATCAATGGCAACATTGCATCTAGTTAAGCAACCTGAAAACCATCATATACAATTCCTCTTTTACAGAATGTCAAGAATTCAATGAAGATAGAATATTATTGTGCTAATGAATTTAATATTTTATGGCTCCTCATATTACATACATATGTGCTAACGCTGTTCATTGCAATACTTGTATTGGCAGTACAAAACCGTAAAATAACATCTCATATCAAGAAGGAGGGAGAACTGTCCAGTTTGATAATTGTTTTTGGCACATTTTTGTTTATATTGTTTACATACATGATAAACATATTCTCTAATTCTTCACTAAGTCTTGAATATATTTTTATTTTCTACGCTTCTTCTGTTGCCTTTACTCCAACATTCTTATTAACTGCTTTGTATGTGCCAAAGGTAAAAATATACAATAACATAAATGTAGTATGATGAATAATTTTCTTTATAGTTTGTAGTTATGGTAAAAGATAATAAAGTAAATCCAGGTGGACTGATAACCCGGGATAATTACATACAAAAATGTATGGAAATAAATAAATTGAAATCATCACTATTAAAAGTGACTCTCTAATTATATAAACATCAAAAACATGATAACTGAAGTTACCATTTAGCTCATAGTCTGACAATTATATATTTATGTCATATAGATTGAGACAAGGATGTCTATCCTTTCTTGTAATGCAGATGATGAAAACACTATGTTGGTAATAGATATTACTGACTGTCATACCAGAAAGAAGACCTATTAAATTAATTTTAAAAGTTATATATAAAGTTATATATACTGTGATCACTTATTATTAGTGGTGGTATACAATTTTTTCATCTCTATTATTTACTGGAATTATTTCTGGAAAATGTTATATTTATTAATCCTTTAAAATAGTAACACAGAAAATAAGGTCTAATTTAGTCAAGAAACCCCTAACATCACCCTTAAACATTTTATAAAAGAGCACAGCCAAGTATTGTAGTATTTAGTGGAGAAAGTGATACTCCTCAATATTTACATTCTATTTTGATAACTGCTGTACAATTATTTCTAATTTTTCTCTTTTCATTCATTATAAAAGTTTTTACTACTTCATCAATAAGTTTTGAAGATAATATTTTTTTCTTGCATGCCCTGTAGCTTTGACTACAACAGTTTTACTAGTTGATTTAAAATTGCGAAGTTTATAATGACATAAATAATTACATAAAATATTATATATTTTATCATTAAGTTTATAGCAATGGTAAGAGGCAAAAAAAACTGAAGAGACAATGTCAAGTGGACAGATAACATTATGTACAAAGGAAACATACTGACAAAAATGTAATGAAATAATTCAATTGAAGTTACTAATTGTGAAAGTGAGCCCTACTATATTAGCAATTTCTAATAATGCCATTTATTTCCAGATTGAAGCAACCTTGGCTAAACTCTCTGGTAATTCAGATGATAAGTTAAATATTTAGTTTGTCAGTGGTATATATTATTGATTGTTATATACCAGAGCTATAGTCTAGACCTATGTATATATATAGACCTACTCTTTGTAATCTTACTAATCTTGTTTAGAAAATATCATGTTTAATTTCTAAAATGTTATAAATTTAGACGTATCATGCCAATGGGATACCTGTACCAACCTATGTTTAGTTTGAGCATGAATAATTTCTATGTTTTCCTGATGTTACCTAATCACTGGTGTGTCATATTTTGAGTGAATAAGTATATGTAAAGCATCTGCAAGTGAATTTTAAACAACCACTGTTTTATTTTTTAGAATGTCCTATAGTTTATAATCCAACTACCAGTTTGTTTATAGGAAAATTCAGTGTGACTTTAGCTAAGATTACATGTAACTATAGCTGCTTAGTTTCTCAGTATTTAAGAATCTTTTTAAATAATGCTCTCTTATATTAATAGAATGACTATGTTACAATGTTTGTTTCATATACATACATACATACATACATACATACATACATACATACATACATACATATATATATATATATATATATATATATGGCTCTAGTATGTATGTATAGTGAAAGTATGCAGAAAATGTACCTCAAGTAGAGTTAATTAAATAAGCTTATACAAGATCGAAGGACTGATGTATCTAATATTACACATAATATATAATGCAGCATCAAGGTGTCTATCTCAAATACAATGTTAATTTAAGGGTCTCGTGGTGACATGATTAATTAATCAAGCAATTGAATCGATCAATGTACCAATACATTAAGTTATTGTCCATTAGTATGGTAGTGTCATACTATAACTGGAACTATATCATAGAGCAGTTTATATATGTTATTTTATATAGTTAGAGGAAAAACATAGATTAGTATAAGTCATCATTATACTATGGTATGCAAAAGTTAAATTTTATCAAGGGGAAGATTTTCCAATCATAAAAGACCTTGACTAATATAATAAACTGTTGCAGTGATGCCACTTTATCAGATACTACATACTGTATACAATGTGGTGTAACATGTAAATATCAGGCTTGTTTTCATCACAGCTATACTAGTTCCACTACATTACAAATAATGGTGTGAAATCATAATATGTAGAATATTACTTTACTGATACTTATGAATATCGTTACACAAGTGCAAACATAACAATTTTCATACCAACGCACCCAAATTAGGGAATACTTCCAGATTAGAGGGAGAGGCTGTTAAGACCTGACACAGACTCGGGGCGTGTCAGTGGAAGAAGCCATTTGCATCCATTTAGCTAAGATTTATATCCGGTAAGTTAGGCTTATGAAATGTTTTTTTTGTTGTGTGTACTGGTGAGACTTTTCAAGGACAGTGTTCCTCAACCTGTTCTGGATAATTGTACATCAGAAGATGTTAAACATTCTCTTCGTTTCCTTGGGTTCTTTCCTTGCTCTCCTGCCTCAACCGGAGATCTCAATGAGTGTGATATGTTAACTATGAGTGCAGTGGAATTAGCTATAGACAAGATCAACCATGATCCTAACATACTGAGCTGCTTTAAACTGGAGCTATTGCCTATATTCAGTAATGATCTTGCACAGGTTAGATATATAATTGTATATGTCATTTATATAGATATAGATATAGATATATATAATATTATGTATAGAGAAGTATATCATAGGTATAAGTATATTGCATGGTGCAAGACTTGCATGGTGCTTATTTAGATAAATACTTTAAAGCCTAGGTCTTATGTGAACTAATATAGATACATATAATCTATTCAAATTATTTAAATTTCCTGTGTATTAACTTTCGTGTTTAGTGGGTGTGAAGTATTAATTAATGGGTGTGGTATCAGACACTTGTTGTGAACACAAGCGTGATTTTCGCGAAGTATGGCTAGCTATTCCTATGAATCCATAGTGAGAGGGTACCATATATACAAGAAAATCTGGGAGTCAGTTGACAGAGAAGTACTTCAGTGTAAAATAGAAAGAAGTAACCCTTTACAGTAGCCGTTATTTACACGCTTTATTGAGTTCACGTGACTGTGCATGGGCGGAATAAAAGTTAAATTTCGTGATAAAACAACAACCCACGAATACAGCGAAATTAAATCCCCCATGAAAATTTATACCCTTACGGTATGTTATTGAACACAGTGCTAGCTGTGAATATCATTAATGTTTAACATTTGAAAAATATCCTGATAGGTTATTGAAACCATTAGCTATAATACAATGATAGAATTCATTGTATTGCTTAGTTTCTATTGTCGTTTATTTGTAAACAATTTTTATAATAATAATAGACTTAAGCTTTGTTGTTTTGATTTGATCATGACTTCCTTTAGTATCCAACTGAACCATATCAGATATTAGTGAGAAGATATACTCAATATCCTATTCATGGAGTTATTGGTCCTTATGACACTAGTGTTACCAAAAGTATTGGTTATGTGTGTGGAAGATTAAACATAATACAGGTATGTTAATATATATGATTTTATTAACTAACCTCACTGTGCGTGGGCGCATAGCAAGGGTTATTGTAGTCTGTCAGTATGTGTGTGTCTATGAGTGTATGTCTGTTACCTGGCCAAATGGCTTTGAACTGCTTTAACTTGGCAAACAAGGCACCAAACTCTAGTGGACGGTAGTAAATCATCTGTACTTCTTAAGAATACTGCCAAAAGGAGCATCAAAGGAACAAAATGCTTTAAAAGTCTGAAAAACCTTTGAAAAAAACTTTTATATAATGTGTAACTGTTAACTGTTATAATTATGTTTTTGTATTAGAAATACCAACAGCTATATACTTATTATTCTTAAACACACATGACATTTTTATTTTAAAGACAGTGCTACAAATAGCATAATAGCTTCAAGTTATATAACATAAAACAATTATAGGATGATTTTAAGCATTAATGACCTCATTATAAAAAACCTTTGTCTACATCATGATCAGTAAATATTTATTTTGTTAGATATCATACTCAGTGACTGATCCATCACTTGAAGACACTAGTAGATATCCTTATTTCTATGCTACAATACCAGATGATCACTTTTTAAATAAAGTGAGGCAAGACTTGTTAGAACATTTTAGTTGGAAAAGAGTGGGCATATTTTCAGTAGAGGATGAATACCATGTATCAGTAAGTAATAATACTAATGTATTGAATGTATGTACTGTATGGAGTGTTAAGTTTAACTTATAAGGTTTCATTAGATTTGGCACATTGTGTATTTGTAAGATAAATGGTACAAAATATTTATGATTTATTTACATAGAACTTACACATCATTTTGGTTTTATGTGTGCCTAACATAACAAAAGTATTTTTAACACCAGATGCTGAGTTGAACAATAGCAACATAAACAGTATTGCATAGAATTTTAATCAAAACATTTAATTATCAGTACACGATGTGGTTGAATGAACAAATCAATTTTTTAGTTCTATATAATGTGAAGAAAGGTACAATTTTTAGGACTATAACTAAATTTCTTAATGAACAGACTTTAATATGATAAAACTTTGAGGTTAACTACTTATAGTCATGTTAGATATAAACATTATTTTCATTACTTTATTTAATAATTTACATCAAGGATTATATAATTTCAACCAAGTCTAGGTTATCATAGATTCATCAACACAATTTACAATAAAAACTAATATAATAATCCCATACCTTAAAGGCAATCTTATCACAATAATTGAAGCCATGAGCATGAAACATTTCAACAAAGGATTTGTAAGTTAGCAGTATTCACATAACAATAACCTCATCACATGATTTCTGTCATGTGACATAACCTATGAATATAATTAAAGCATGCTTTTTAATTGATATATAACATTGTTTTTCACTAATTCATTGATAGCAAACGGTATGTAGTCATCATAATGACTACAATATTTCAATTAATTAACAGAAATTTACTGTCAATTCTGTGTGTGTATTAGATATTCTAAAAGATTAATTATTGCCAGTTTTTGGGCTATTTTTCTAAATGAACCTTTTCATTTAACAAATGGTACTGAATAAGAGTTATGGTAAAAGAGTGTCATTGACCTCTAATAGTAAAGTATGACATGATGGCACATGATTATATTTAGAAGTTGACATCACATTTAATTAGTGAGTATTAAATACGTTATTCCTTTATAGGAAAAGGTATATTGTATTAAGTGCTGTGATGATAATAGTGATTATTTCTTTATATCAAGATAAACATTAATAAAGAATAATTATGAGCATATCTGTAATCTACAAACAAGAAAAAAGAAGACAGACAAACTTAAATGTAAGATTCATGGAGTGAAATTGCATAAAACTTAAATTGCTTTAAACCTAATGAAAATGGAAAGACACAAAACAAAGAAACTAGAAAAGTTCATTATTACTCTTTTGTTATCTTAATTGTTGAATTTATTGTTTGAACGTCATAGCTTAACATCGTTAGATAATTATTCAATTAGTGATGTTCAGATGTAGCCACACATGTATATAGTCCAATATTTCTGTCATTTTATACTGTAGGTAGCTGAAAACCTATCACATTTATTGAGAAGTAACAATAGTAACATGACTGTATTTGATCTTGGTTCTTTTAAAATATCACCTAAAGAAGTATTGGAAGATGCAAAAGTGGGTGATTTTCTTGTTACAACTTACCACTTTCTCTACATTTAGTTAAATGATGTTCGAGTGTTGTTACCAATTATTGGAGAGTCACATGCTAGAACTGTTTTTTGTGTTGTAAGTTAATACATATAAAATTATGTTTAACATTACTATTATAATTACATGCTACATGATTTTAGCACGACCTGATTTTGTAGGCATATCATCTCAAGCTAACTACTGCTGATCATGTTTGGATACTACCTGGTATGTATAACAATAAATGGTGGTACTTGGAAGACAATGACACTACCTCAAACTGTACTAATGAACAGATATTGGAAGCTATTAACTCTACACTATTTGTGGATACCTTTCCTTTTAACATTAATATGACAACTGTTAGTTGACTATCTGTTCATTTACTTTATTGACATTTAATATCTACAGAAGGTAGATGATATTCTGACTGAAATATTCTATAATATGGTGCTAAATATCTCAGCTAATATGACAATGGAGGAGTATTCATCTCTTATTATTCATTCTAAGTTATTAAATGCATATGATGCTACTACTGCTTTAGCTCTGACATGGAACGCTAGTCTTAGTAAAATTGAGAATGAATTTTTAAATGATGACATCTTCTCAGTTATTGATAATTCATGGTATCATCCACATCTTGGTCAAATTCTTCAAGATAGTTTAGAAAACATCATAAGTCCTTATAATGGACTTGCAGTGAGTGCTATAGTCTGACATACTATATAATTCTTTTTCAGTTTTTTATAATTGACTCTTTTTGTGTTAGGGAATACATGAATTTCATCATTCTGATAGAACTACTCACAGTCTATCTTTAGTGACACAATTATCAAGTAAATTATTTAAAGTTACTAACATGCATTGACTAATTTATCGAAGGAAAAAAAGAATGTATTTTGAAAAAGTTTCAATCATTAACAGAGCCAGACGTAGTCTACTATAATTTTAGAATCATCAGTGAATACTGCAATATATCATGGAAAGGTGTGTGCAAAATTAATGAAATTAATACATAGCTGTATTGAGGTTAGGATGGGACATGTTTTTGAAAATACTTTGAGTGCTCGTTTAGAATGCTTTGTTTTTGTTAATGCTTACTCAAACAATTGATTTATTGACAATATAGGTTCATAAATTTTACAAAAAATGTTATACATATACAGACTTTTGACTTTTTTATCATTTCTAAAGGAAACATGTCACATTATAAATTGATCCAATTATATTCTATTATATAGGTGGATATTTACCTACTGATGGTAGTCCTTATAGCTGCTCATATGTAACAACTGGTTTTGTGGTGACTATGGTTATAATGGGTATATGGTACATAGTTGGTATTATTGCTAATATTGTTCTGTTAGTAGTTGGATTTATGTGGAAAGAAAACAGGTTAGTTCATTAAATAAATGTTTGTTCTTAATATATAAATCATGAAATAAGATATTTAATTTAATTCTGAGGACTACATATGTACCACAAAGACATTGTCAAATTACCTAGTTATAACAAAGCATAATTAGATTATTACAGTAGTGCATTATGAACTAAAACCCTGCAAACTAATACACATGTTACTAATGAATGTGATGTCTTATTCCTACCTAAAATATCTGGATAATATGTAAACTTACATTTACTTCTAGGCACATTAAAGCTACATCTCCAAAATTCAACATTCTTCTTCATTTGTCATGCTGTGGCATGTTCTTGAGTGGAATGGTAATAATGGCCATTTTTTATTTGGGACTCAAGGGAAATTATGAAAAAGTAATGGCTTGTCTTTGTGATGTGAGTATTGTTCAAATGAATTTTCTATTGTTTGCAACTTTACTCTCTTTGGCAGGCATTTTATACCATATGGTATGGATCTCTAACATTATTCTTTTCTACTTTGTTAGTAAAGAATTGGAGAATATATCGTATTTTTTATAATCCAAGAATCAGAAACAGGGTAAGCATAATTTTTTAAGTGTAGACTTTATGAAAATAATTTTAATATTATATTTATTTCATTCTAGAAATATCTTTCAGATTGGATGTTGTTGTTAGGGACAGTCATTATCACATCTCCTGTAATTGTGGTTCTTATCATAAAGTTAACTTATAGACCATTTTATGTTCTACCTTTTTATTTTGAAGATGGTTGTCCAAATACAGTGAGTTTTAATAATGTAATAATTCGGTATAAAAATCTTATCACTAAAGTATGATCTCTGTCTGTCTACATAATCACCTTTAATACCATGCTTTTTTGGTTCCTTTTCTTAATGAATGCAATCTGCTTTGTTGTCTTATGAGATGATAACCAATGAGCCCAAAACAAATCAAATAGTAGCAATTATGCACTTTTAATAGAAAATCATTGCTTGGGATTTTACTAAAAAGTCAGCATTAGAAATACATCTGACTGGCGTACTTAATTGTGTTTATTGAATATGTAAACATATGATAATATGAATCCAGCAAATCAACATTACAGGCAAATATATATTATTTATTTTACCAATGTGTTTAGATTCACATTGTCATAAGTTTTTATAATATTCATTGCATGCAATGAATTTGTCTTGGCCAGATGATAACTATATTTCATTGGGGACTTTCTTATTCCAATTCAATGACAACATTGTATCTAGTCAAACAAACTAAAAATCATAATATAAAATTCCTCTTTTATAGAATGTCAAGAATTCAATGAAGATAGAATATTATTGTGCTAATGAATTTAAGATGTTATGGCTACTGGGACTAGATACATATGTACTAGCACTGTTCATAGCAATACTTGTATTAGCATTGCATAACCGTAAGATCATTTCTCATATCAAGAAAGAGGGAGAACTGTCCAGTTTGATAATTGTTTTTGTCACATTTTTGCTTTTCCTGGTTGTATACATGATAAACATATTCTCTAATTCTTCACTACATCTGGAATATATTTTCATTTTCTATGCATCCTCTATTGCCTTTACTCCAACTTTCTTATTAACTGCTTTGTATGTGCCAAAGGTAAAAATATACAGCTACATATATGTAGTATGATGAATAATTTTCTTTATAGTTTGTAATTATGGTAAAAGATAAAAAAGTAAATTCAGGTGGACTGATAACACAGGATAATTATATACAAAGATGTAAGGAAATAAATGAGTTGAAATCATCACTATTGGAAGTGAGTCTAATTATATAAGATCCATAACATGAGAATTAAAGATACTGTTTAGCTCATATTTGACATTGGTATATTTATGTCATATAGATTGAGGGAAAGTTGTCTGTGCTTTCTTGTAATGCAGATAATGAAATATTATGTCATTGATAGATATTATACCAAAGAGAGTCCAGACATATTAAATTAATTTTTAAAAGTTATATATAATATTGTGTAATCATTTATTACAACTATTATTAGTGGTGATATACAATTTCTACATTTCTATTATTTACTGAAATTTCTTTTGTCAAAATGTTCTACTTTTATTGTCCTTTAACACTGAATAAGCTGTAATTTAGTAAACAGGCAAATGTTGACTACAACTTGTTAACGAATTGTTTCATTAATTAATTTGAGTTAAATTCATTTTACTCTGTTGTAAATTTTTTTATAAAAATAAATATAATCTGTTCACTAAATTCTATTTCTTTATCAATAAAGTGGCCAATACTACTAATATGTATATTAAGTGTAAGCATACACTAAAACACCAATTAGTACCTTTAATTAACTGACACATAATTTCTTGTTCTTGTTCTAGTATTGAATAATATGATATCTAATGCGAACTATATTGGTGGTGCCCTATACTATTTAGTAGTCTGTCTGTCTGCATCATCATATGAATTTATTGTACAGAATATTGTAAAAGTTTACAAGTTTAAATTATTAAACAAAACATTTAGTGTTTCTTAACTTAGGTGATGACTTCATTTGACCATTGTGTGTTTGTGAGGATTAGAAGTCGCTTAATAGACTTAAATATATAATTTGAATATTGTATAGAATGTCTACTGTAACAAAAACACTTAAATTTCTTTGATAGATTCTGATCTGTTTTATGAGAAGCATGGCAAATGTTTGACTGGAATGTTATTCTAGTGAATAATTGTGGCTATCCCTGCTACTACATAACTGATGTTATTAGATTCATGAACATGACACTAGGTGTATCCATATGTACATCTTTGTCATCAAAAACTTCATAACACAAGCCTCTGGTCTTATCATTAATGACAATGCATGTAAAAGTCAAAATACTCTAAATATATAATATTCTAAACGCATTTCTTAGTTTTCTTCTCGAGACATTAACAGCTGCTAGTTTAGGTTAGGCAGCTGGCATGCCTTCGTTATTGAGTGGAGGATTAAATTCGTAAATATTATAGATATTGTTGACTAACCAAATGACAAGGTAATCCATTGAAACAAACAGATTAATAATTGTACACAAGTTGCAAAAATTTAACCCCTTGTTTTCTCGATTTCATGAGTATAGTACCGCACGTGATCAACCACATTGAAAAGGCTAAAAGGACCTGTTGTAACCAAGAGAACAAAAGATAATGAAAAAGAGTCTTTATGCCTAGGATTTTAACAACACTAATCATAGGTGAGAAAGAAATATTATACACTTTAAAATCATTTTGTTTCTTTGATGTTACAAAAACGACATATATAATTAGCTGGTATAGTAGTTAGTTATGGTTGTGTGCAGTAGAGATGTAATCATACTGTGTATCTGTCACATTGTATTCATTCAACAATATCAACAGTAGTTTTGTCATCTTTCAAACAGCTACCACAGAAATTTACGTCAGCTCTTTCAGGTCTTTTCCAATTTTATTTATTTCTTAAACAGTGAGCTTCAACAGAGTTGGATTAGAACTGTTCCTTCTCGTTTTTGTGGCGGAAAAGTTTGATGTTCACAGTTTTGATTTGGTGACACCTCTTTCTTAACAGGTAGATTTTTTTCAGTGATTTGTTGGTTTATAACAGTTATTACAGAGATAGCAGCTTGAACGTGCCTGTTAGCAGTCTGAATAGCATTTATATTTTGACAGTTAGTAACTAGTACTTCAATTTTTTGAAGTTTATTTAATAAGGTTGTTTTAGTTTGTGTCAAAGATATGTCAAGTTTCTTGTTAGATAACAGGCTCGTAAAGTAGGAGTAAGTTAGCAGATTAGGATCTACTGAAGTACTGTTTGTGTCCTTTTGCATATATTTTGTATGGACAAGGTGAATGTGTTTACATAATGTTGCTTGTAAGAAAGAATCTAAACAAGTGACAGTGTAATTATGGGGACAAATTCGACTGTCTGTATGTTGAAGTTTACATCCACAGTTTCTTGAGCTTTCTCAACTACATAATTTGTGTCAGGAAATGATTGTGAATTCATGGATGGGGTCAAGCACTGACTATAGTACTTAAAACACAAGCATAAGCACTTTAAAAAGTACTTGAAGCATTAAACCAAAAAAAGTGCTCAAGTACCATGTCAAAGCATTTTAAAAGAGCTTTAAGCATAAGTACATGTACTTTACTTTATAGTGGATAAGATGGCTCATCTAAAAAAATTTTACAATGAATAAACATTAGTTTTTCAAAGTTACTATTAGACAATCAGCAATGGTCTGGCCTAAACACTTTGCCTGTGATGCCAAACAAACTATTGCAGAAGAAGCTGGCACTGCTAGAATTGTTTCAGCTAAGATTGGAAACCGTGTTATGTTAGATTTCCGATAATCCAAAGGATCCTCTTTCTGGTCTACTCTTCTAAGTAATTTGAAATTTCAAGTGCATGATGTCTTTTTGTACTCTGTTGCCTTTTACAATCTTCCTTCGTGAATGAAAAAAATTTCGCTACTTTTTAGGAGGACTGTCCTCTATCTCATGCTCTGTACATTTTTTTTCAGCTGAATGAACTTGTGAAAATTTACCTGTGTTTTTTGGAAGCATTATCTTCATTTCCTTTTTCTCTTCCTCACCTTTGCACCAAAGAAGCTTAAACCTTAGATCAAAAATGGCTGCAAGTTGATATAAATGGTTTGTTTCATTAACCACTAATAGACATTAGTATAAAGAAGGCTTAAGTGCAAGCAAAAAGGACCATTTGTATTTTGATGTCATGCTGCTTAACTGGTGTTCTAAGTTCTAACCCTCGAATACAAGGCAGAACATACCCAGATGATGAATGATTTTTGACTTAAGAGAAATCGGTTGCCTCCTAGTTAAAATATCAATTAAATCTTTAAGAATGTTAAGGTGTTAGCCTAGGAATATCTTGTAGGAACTCTAATTTTAATACGACAATTTCTAACTTCTTCTCTCCTTCTAAAACTTCAACTGGTATGGTGAACTTCCGAACATGTGAGGCAGTTTTTGCACATTTAGAAATGATGCAATCAATCTGATTTGTATGGTGTGCTATGATATGAAGAACCTTTAAAGAGATATTGAAAGATGTTATCTCCAGTGTGTCTGCCCTTGAAACAGTTGCATGACAACATAACTGACTGTAATGTCCAATTGACAATGTAGTTGGCGGTGATTCCTGTGTATAGGATCTTGTCTGTCTATTAGACAGTATATCCATGGTGAGACTCAGTTGCTTGACGTTCTTCAAATGATTCTACACTAGGACAAAAAGCTCTTCATACCTTTCCTTGAGAAGAACAGAAGATAGATACTTTCTAGTAGGAACACTATATCTTGGGTCAAGAGCATTAAGCAGTTTTCTGAAGCTTTTGCTTCCAACTGTGGAGTGGCATAAGGTCTTCAGCAATAAAGAACATCAATTTCTTAGAGATACATAACTGACAAGTGTCTTTTGATCTATACGTTTTTGTTGGTTCAATGAAGTTGGAAATGGCAGTATACTTATTAGTCTTAGTGCTATGTCTGTTCTTCTTTTGTGACTTATCAAGGGGAATTGATGAATGGTAGCTTTTCTACAGTAAGTAAATTTTGTATTGACAAGTAGGCTTTGGTATGACTTACTCTATGTTTCAACCAGTTGGTAGAAACTTTAGTAGACCCTGATATTGTCTTGCTACAATGCTTCCATTTTGCTTTAAATATACCTTCAAGGCTATCAGGTAAGACAAAATGATTAAGAAATGATTGAATCTTCCTCCTAGCCTCAGCCATCACAGTAAAAAATCCAACTAAAATTGAATTTGAACTTGTCCAGGCTAACAGTGCAACAACACAAGTACAAGCACAAGCACAAGTGCTTTAATGCTTCAATGCTTTTGATCGTGATTGTACTTTTCACTTTGTATTTTCGATTTGTGCAGCAGAAGACAATTTTAACAAAAGAGCTCTCTTGTGGAATTTGTTTACTTCGCATATTCTGTGATTTTTTTGCCATTTCTTGTTTACGAAAAAACATTCAAACGCCTTATCTCTGCTACTCTTAATAAAGTAACAAGTAAACTGTCAATTCTTTTTTGTTTATGGTTTAAATACAATATTTTTATGACTCTATAAAATGATTCAAGGTACACATTAGTGTTGACTGTCGTTTGAGTATGGTAACATGTTGCCCACTGTGGTAACCGTGAGCATTAATGCGAAGTAAAGTATGCAAAATACCAACATGCTCTGTTTGTAGTTATGTGAGAAAAGTCTGCAATGTAACTCTAAATTTAACGTCTCCTTTTTCACCGAGTAAATACATAGTTGATGTTATATTTTTATTTGATCTTTGTCTCTCACAGTTTCAGCTAATGCTTTTCTCCATGTTCTATCTATGTGCCAGGCACAAATGATTTTCTTAGTATTTCCTTCACCAAACACTGTTTTCCTTGCATTAAAGTAATTGTCAGCATCATCTGTCATAAACCATGATGGAGATATCACACTACTACTACCTTTATGGCTGCAATAAAAGGTATTAAGGTTATTACATCTTCTCTCTTACAAAGCATCAATCAACTGGTATTCCTTCCCCATATTCATCAATCAAAACCAGAGTTATTAGATTAAAATGGTATATGTTGGTGCTGTATGTGGTATCTATGCATACTGTGTCATCTCCAAAAGCCTTTAGCGTGTCTCTCTGAAATTCTGTTTGAATGCATAACAGAAAATCATCATCTGACAAATTATCTAAGTTACCAGTTTGTGGTCTTCCTTGCTCTTTGTAAATTAAAATGGGATTATAAGGAACTGCTTGCATATCTAATATCCAGGTACTTGCACTAGTTAAGTCGTTGGCATGATGATTAATACCCTCAGTGTTGTGTTGAGTTTTGGTATTGAGAATATCTTGTCTGTTAATTACGTCTTCTTGTTTGATGTTGATGTATACTCACTCACGAATATTATCTAAAATATTCTCACTCCCTCTTTAGTCTTTTTAGCAATATCCTGTCAAATTGACAAAGGTCTTCATAGATAAGCTAATTGTGTTGTGTGATTATAGTGTGTAGGGCAATGGAATGATGAATTTTGTGTGTGTTGATCCTATCTTTGGTGTTCCTTGTGTTTTTAATTGACGTTTTCCAGTTTCCTCAGATTTGTTTGTACCTGTTCTGTTACAGTAATAGTAAAACACTTTCATTCCATTGGAGACCTGTGGTGCACACTTAAGAACAAATAAGGAACATGTAGTTGTTTCAAACTCTTCCTTCCATTCATAAAATTCTTCTAATGTATCAAAACTTATCTCATTTTCTTCTATAGACAGCTGATGGTTTGATTGAAGATGTAGGAGTAATTTTGAAGACTTGCCACTCGTTGATAAAAGACATGATTTAAAAAGGTAATAAACATGTTTTCACAAACCTGTTATTACATATAGTACATGTAACCAGACCACTTTCCACATCATTATGTGCATTCCTTATGTGTTTTGAGAGACCACTTCGAAATGAATAACCCCTTCCACAGATTGAACTTGTGTTTTCACCAGTTGACTTTAATTGATTTTATGGAAGTTTGTAACTGTTACCAAATCAATGAACAACGATATGTGTATCTGCACACTTTGTGTGAGCTTTTAGAAGACTTTTTGTCTTAATGGAGGTAGTGTTAAATGATATTGCCTTCTTCAGAATGTCGGTGTCGAAGGTATCAGATTTAATTGTTTTATTCTTTTTCAAAGAAAGAGAGGTTTTAGATGTTAAGGCTGGTTTAGCCCCCCCCCCCCCCCCCAGATTGACTAATTAGTGGTTGTTTAACATCTTCAGGTTCTAGAAAAATAGGTTGGTAGTTAATTCCACTCAAAGGAATTGATGACTGTAGTAGTGAGCTAGTGATGTGATTTATAGTTGGAAATGGATCAAAGTATTCAACATGAAGAATCACAACAGTTGTCCACACAAAATTTTATCTATTACTCTTTTCCTTAACAGTCCCATATGTTCCTATAGTTAAAGAAAGTTTAAGTATGGTCATTGTGTAATTATAAAAACCTGATCAAAATCCCCCCATGTCACATCATGGCAATAAGCAAATTGTGTGACAAACACACCTCATTCTACACCATTAGTTTGGAGAGGTTGATCCTTTGATCAAACTGTCATAGTACATACCTCACTTCTATTATATACTGTTCTGTGAATGTACTTCCAATGATCCCAGTTAGGTACTGGTATGTTTCTTTCAATGCTTTGTTCCGAGAACAAGCTGATTTAATTTGAAAGAATGTTTTTGTAGTCAGGACTATAGTACTTTAATTTTGTCTAATAACTTTTCACAGATCCTTTGTATGAATCAAAATATTCTGCTTGTTACTGGTTGAAGTCTATAACTTGTTTTGTGTAGAGTAGTAACATAATAATATATAACTGATTTTTTGTACTAGTAGTGTCTAATGACATTCAGCATGATTAATAACACACAATAGTATATTTTGTTTTATGATATTGACCTATGTACCAGTATATGGCATTTTGACTTTTAAAAAAAATTTACATACATTTCGATGTAATTTTGTAACTTCCTGATAAACTGAGAGCCTAATGCATAAACTCTTTTTCCATTCTGACAATATATATATAATACAGAATAGTAAATTAGATTTATCATACTGTTGCTAATGCCTTTGCTATTATGATGTTCATGTATGCTTGAATGACCTGAAATCATTATTTTGTTCAGACTGAGCATATAGTAGTATACACATAGTATTCACCTCATCTGTTAGGTAGTCCATTGTAGTGAGACACATAATAGATGACATAAACAGTGTGTTGTTTCTGTTGTCTACAAGTTTACAGTTTCTATATGAAATGTGCATGTACATTTGTACCTTGATCTGATTGATAGAAAAGCATGAAAGGATCTTGTTGAATGGTTGTTGTTGTACTAACAGGAGTAGCCTATTTTACTAGTGATTGATTGTATGTACAAAATATAATTCACATATACATTAGTGTCACTGATATAGAACCATTGAGTACTATTTTCTGTTGAGCATATAAATGAAGAGTTGTGTCTATTCTGATATTTCACTTCCCCACAGGTTTGTAAATGTCACTGCCTACTTTTACTGTAGTTTTCTGAATGTGATAAAATAAACATACATACAGTGTATATATACAGATGTATGTGTTTTCTTGTATAGCTATATATATCTTATCTAATGTTTTATACCTATACTTCAACAATTGGGTGCTCAGATCTATTAAACATAACAATTGATGTCATAAATGTTATTTGTTTCAATGTTTTTTGACTAATGATGTGTAAGTCTTTGTTATGTGAATACATAAAAAGTTGGTATGTTCAATAGTCTGAAGAGATTCACCACAGCTTCCATACCTAAATTTATATTATACTAGACTTAGGGACAAATCTATGACTGATCTTGTCCAATAACAAGATCATAAGTCCATACCCTTCACAAATGTAGTCTATAATATTATCTGAATTATCTAACTCGTCAAAAATCAAGTTCTGAATGTGGATTTTCTTATTACCCTGCTCAACATAATATTGAGCACCATTTTTAATATTATTACTACTAACATGTATTATCAATTCAAGCACACTACTAGTCTGTGTCTTACTGTTACTGTAATTACATTTGTTACATGTCACTATGATAAAAAAATCAAATAGCTGATAAAAATATTACTGAATTGTAACCTGTTTCCATCCAGTCATAAAAATTGTTCTACTACTTGTTTTGTCCTTAGTCAATAATAAACATTTTAAAATGTGATACAGTGCCTTACCTTGCATCAAATAATTCAGTTAAATTATTAACTAGTTAAATGTAATACTCATGAGCATCTTGGTATCTACGAGGTACAAATGATTCATGTGTATCTGTTCACAACAATAAACTCTGATATTTATTGTATTTTTTTCTCTTCTACTTGACAGAGTTTGAACAAGAGATTTTGATGGCAGTGTTGTTGTACAACTGCTCTACCTGTACATGCTGTATAGGTTTAGTAATACCGTCAGTAAACATATTCCTGTGACAGCATAAGTTTGTTTTAATTTGAATTTTAACTTTAAATTTGGAATATATATATATATATATATATATATATATATATATTACCTAATTTTGTACATTCACAGCATGTATATGTGTTTGCTGGTTGATTTCAGGTATTCTTAAAAAATAGGGTGATTCGCCAGACACTGGAGGTCATTACTAGCATAGCAATTGGCTGGAGGCTGTAATGCTATATAAAATAACATGGCTATAACTTAGAAAAGGTGCATTGTTTGATTTTGCGCATGCGTGTGCCAGTTTTGAACAAAAGGGTTAAAAATTGAAGCTAATGGCAGACACTTCATTCTTAATGGGGCAGAGCCATGGTTTGCTTGGTATACCGGTAATACACCTAGCACGTGAGTCACGCTTTAGGAGGAAATTGAAAGACTTCTTAGCAAATAACCAGCCCCTCCCTTCATTTACTAGTGTACAACTAAAGATGAAGGCGATTTTTTCTTTGTGTATAGCAATACTTTTGTTCCTGGTAGGGGACAGCTATCCTCAACGTTTTCGGTATAACTGTACTACAAAAGATGTCAAACATCCTCTTCGTTTCCTTGGATTCTTTCCTTGTTCTCCAGACTCAAACAGAGATCTCAATGAGTGTGATATGTTAACACTAAGTGCAGTGGAGTTAGCTATAGATAAGATCAATCATGATCCTAATATACTGAGCTGTTTTAAACTGGAGCTATTGCCTGTATTCTCATATGATCCTATACAGGTTAGCAGAGTATGTTCACTGATAATATATTTCCAGTTAATCTATTATCACAGCATATCTATTTAAGTAATCTAGTATCACAGTAGTAAAGAGTATTTGCTGTAGCATGGTTATAAGTGTTCCTTTATAGTGAAAACTATATTAGGCATACTTATGCTTTGTTTGTATATTGTAATCTGTTTCATTGTAGAGTTTAATATTTTGACTGTTGCTATGTCATAAGTTATGTCTATACTATGGGAAGTATACTATTATATATTTATATATATAGCATACATTCTGTATGTTTATATAGTGGGGTGGTTGTTTGTATAGTACAAACAAAACATTTTAAGCCCTTGTGAATACACATTCATTGTTAATAGTATGTTATACATACTAATATAAAGAGCTTGACTATTATGAATTTTTTTTCTCTTTTTATAACTTTTATAATCATGTATTCCTAGCACTTACTTTATGCATTGTATCTAATCCTTCATTTTAGTAAACAGTCATGAATATGAAATGGTAATTTCATTTATTAAAGTGACTTTATAATACAACAGTATATTTTAGAGCAATATATTGTTTTTAATAATTAACACCTTATTTCTTTATAATTTATTTTAATGGTTATCTCTATATAGGATCTCAGTGAAATAATATCTATAACATATGCTGATTCTATTCATGGAGTGCTTGGTTCTAATCATGCCAGTACATCAAAAAGCATTGCCTACATATTAGGGAGATTGAATATCTTACAGGTATACTTGTTAAAATTAATTGCTGGTTAGTATACTATAGTTGGTATGGTTATTTAAAATATTATATAGAGTACTTGCTAAAAAATAATCTTATTAATAAACTATTGATGATATTTTAAAATCAAGTGTAACTTTAATTTATTTCTATTAGATATCATATTCAGTGACTGATCCGTCACTTGAAGACACTAGTAGATATCCTTATTTCTATGCTACAGTACCAGATGATCACTTTTTAAATAAAATGAGGCGAAACTTGTTAGAACATTTTAGTTGGAAAAGAGTGGGCATATTTTCAATAGAGGATGAATACCATGTATCAGTAAGTACTACGTAACACTAAAAGTGTATTTGGAATATTGCATCTAAATTAAGGGTTCATTAAGTTAGTAGCTTTCATTTTATGGAAATTTCAACAATTATAGACTTGAAATTGGTTGCTTGTTTACAAAATACACACAATTCTAATAAACTTAAAAGCATAAATGTTTTTCTGATTATTTGAACCTTGTATATGTAGCAATGGTTATGTACTCAACCAGTATAATTTGCCTTAGCTTGGTGAGTTCATATCAAGTTTCTTGCGTAATAATGATAGCCATATGACAGTTCTTGATCTTGGCTCTTTCAGTAAATCACCAGAAAAGATTCTAAATTATGCTAAAGTAAGTATATTATTATATTCATTATATTCTCATGCACATATCATTTTATCACAGACAATTATTAACATGGTACACTCTCTTTGTAATGTTTAGTTAAATGATGTTCGAGTATTGTTACCTATTCTTGGAGAATCACATGCAAGAAATGTATTTTGTGTTGTAAGTATAAACACCTATTAATATAGGATTATAACTAACTGGTTTAATGTATATGTTTTTACATAGGCCTACAATCTCAAGCTAACTACTGCTGATCATGTTTGGATACTACCTGGTATGTATAACACTAAATGGTGGTACTTGGAAGACAATGACACTACCTCAAACTGTACTAATGAACAGATATTGGAAGCTATTAACTCTACACTATTTGTGGATACCTTTCCTTTTAACATTAATATGAAAAGTGTTAGTTCACTATCTGTTCATTTACTTTATTGACATTTAATATCTACAGAAGGTAGATGATGTTCTGACTGAAATATTCTATAATGTAGCACTAAATATCTCAGCTAATATGACAATGGAGGAGTATTCATCTCTTATTATTCATTCTAAGTTATTAAATGCATATGATGCTACTATTGCTTTAGCTCTGACATGGAATGCTAGTCTTAGTAAAATTGAGAATGAATTTTTGAATGATGACATTTTCTCAGTTATTGATAATCCATGGTATCATCCACATCTTGGTCAAATTCTTCAAGATAGTCTAGAGAATTCAGTTAGTCCTTATAATGGACTTGCAGTGAGTAGTCATGTCTTGTAGTCTAGATCTGTTTTGTAATTTCATTATTCTATTGCATAGGGTATACAAAACTACCATCACTTTGATAAAAATCATTATAGTCAAGGTTTAGTGACTCAATTGATAGGTGAGTTCTAATTGAATATAGTATTGATATCATTATTTTATTATTAAAGGAAAAAGAGAATGTATTTTAAGAACATTCCAAACAATACAAGAGTCTGTATCTGTCTCCTATATCTGTGAAAATAATACTCGTTGCTGTGATGCTTCATGGAAAGGTATATTACATATCACTTATGTGCTATGTAACTTCTTATAAAAGACACTGAATTTAAGACGTTTTAAAGCACTTGTCCTTTTCCCATATGATGTTCCATATATCTTGCCAAGTCATCACCTGGTAGACAATGTCAATATGATGTAATAAGAATCAGAATGTAAAAAAGAATGAGAAAACATTCTTATAGTTTAACATTTGTTACATGATGTTTAGTCAACAAAATGACTATTTTTGTATTTAACTGTACAAGTGTCTTTTACTTATATCCAGTAAAATGACTCCCAGACACTAATTAACTGTAGTCCTAAGAATTTGTTATAAACATTTACACAATTACAGAAGTAAGGTTATTGTATTATGTATAAGGCATATTATGTAATAATTACAACTTTATTATTTTAGGTGGATATTTACCTGCTGACGGTAACCTATACAGTTGCTCCTTTGTAGGAACAGGCTTCTTGGTTACTATAGGAATAATGGCTGTATGGTATATAGTTGGTATTATTGCTGGTCTTGTTCTGTTACTAATTTTGTGTATGTTTAAAGGAAACAAGTTAGTTAGTTAGAAAGAAAAAATTGTATGCTATGATAATTTATATTGTGTGTTTGTACTATTAGACATATCAAAGCTACATCTCCAAAATTCAATGTTATTCTTAATTTGTCAATCTGTGGAATGTTTGTAAGTGGTTTAATTTTACTGGCACTTTTCTATCTGGGAATTAAGGGAATTCATGAAAAAACAACAGCTCATCTTTGTGATGTATGTAATGTATACCATATGTTCCTCTTTTATTGCAGTATTCTTTACCATTGATATGCAGGCATTTTATACCATATGGTATATATCTACTGGAGTATTTTTTTCTACTTTGTTAGTAAAAAATTGGCGATTATATCGCATTTTTCATAATCCCAAGATCAGAAGCAGGGTATGTTTTTATGCATGAACAGAGCTAGGATTAGAATTTGTTAGGTACAAGAGCTTTGATGATGATTTCTGGTAGCAATTATTTTTCTTTATCTCCAGAAATATCTCTCAGACCGGATGTTATTATTAGGGTTACTCCTTTTTATATTTCCTCATATATACTCATGAGCATCTTGGTATCTACGAGGTACAAATGATTCATGTGTATCTGTTCACAACAATAAACTCTGATATTTATTGTATTTTTTTCTCTTCTACTTGACAGAGTTTGAACAAGAGATTTTGATGGCAGTGTTGTTGTACAACTGCTCTACCTGTACATGCTGTATAGGTTTAGTAATACCGTCAGTAAACATATTCCTGTGACAGCATAAGTTTGTTTTAATTTGAATTTTAACTTTAAATTTGGAATATATATATATATATATATATATATATATTACCTAATTTTGTACATTCACAGCATGTATATGTGTTTGCTGGTTGATTTCAGGTATTCTTAAAAAATAGGGTGATTCGCCAGACACTGGAGGTCATTACTAGCATAGCAATTGGCTGGAGGCTGTAATGCTATATAAAATAACATGGCTATAACTTAGAAAAGGTGCATTGTTTGATTTTGCGCATGCGTGTGCCAGTTTTGAACAAAAGGGTTAAAAATTGAAGCTAATGGCAGACACTTCATTCTTAATGGGGCAGAGCCATGGTTTGCTTGGTATACCGGTAATACACCTAGCACGTGAGTCACGCTTTAGGAGGAAATTGAAAGACTTCTTAGCAAATAACCAGCCCCTCCCTTCATTTACTAGTGTACAACTAAAGATGAAGGCGATTTTTTCTTTGTGTATAGCAATACTTTTGTTCCTGGTAGGGGACAGCTATCCTCAACGTTTTCGGTATAACTGTACTACAAAAGATGTCAAACATCCTCTTCGTTTCCTTGGATTCTTTCCTTGTTCTCCAGACTCAAACAGAGATCTCAATGAGTGTGATATGTTAACACTAAGTGCAGTGGAGTTAGCTATAGATAAGATCAATCATGATCCTAATATACTGAGCTGTTTTAAACTGGAGCTATTGCCTGTATTCTCATATGATCCTATACAGGTTAGCAGAGTATGTTCACTGATAATATATTTCCAGTTAATCTATTATCACAGCATATCTATTTAAGTAATCTAGTATCACAGTAGTAAAGAGTATTTGCTGTAGCATGGTTATAAGTGTTCCTTTATAGTGAAAACTATATTAGGCATACTTATGCTTTGTTTGTATATTGTAATCTGTTTCATTGTAGAGTTTAATATTTTGACTGTTGCTATGTCATAAGTTATGTCTATACTATGGGAAGTATACTATTATATATTTATATATATAGCATACATTCTGTATGTTTATATAGTGGGGTGGTTGTTTGTATAGTACAAACAAAACATTTTAAGCCCTTGTGAATACACATTCATTGTTAATAGTATGTTATACATACTAATATAAAGAGCTTGACTATTATGAATTTTTTTTCTCTTTTTATAACTTTTATAATCATGTATTCCTAGCACTTACTTTATGCATTGTATCTAATCCTTCATTTTAGTAAACAGTCATGAATATGAAATGGTAATTTCATTTATTAAAGTGACTTTATAATACAACAGTATATTTTAGAGCAATATATTGTTTTTAATAATTAACACCTTATTTCTTTATAATTTATTTTAATGGTTATCTCTATATAGGATCTCAGTGAAATAATATCTATAACATATGCTGATTCTATTCATGGAGTGCTTGGTTCTAATCATGCCAGTACATCAAAAAGCATTGCCTACATATTAGGGAGATTGAATATCTTACAGGTATACTTGTTAAAATTAATTGCTGGTTAGTATACTATAGTTGGTATGGTTATTTAAAATATTATATAGAGTACTTGCTAAAAAATAATCTTATTAATAAACTATTGATGATATTTTAAAATCAAGTGTAACTTTAATTTATTTCTATTAGATATCATATTCAGTGACTGATCCGTCACTTGAAGACACTAGTAGATATCCTTATTTCTATGCTACAGTACCAGATGATCACTTTTTAAATAAAGTGAGGCGAAACTTGTTAGAACATTTTAGTTGGAAAAGAGTGGGCATATTTTCAATAGAGGATGAATACCATGTATCAGTAAGTACTACGTAACACTAAAAGTGTATTTGGAATATTGCATCTAAATTAAGGGTTCATTAAGTTAGTAGCTTTCATTTTATGGAAATTTCAACAATTATAGACTTGAAATTGGTTGCTTGTTTACAAAATACACACAATTCTAATAAACTTAAAAGCATAAATGTTTTTCTGATTATTTGAACCTTGTATATGTAGCAATGGTTATGTACTCAACCAGTATAATTTGCCTTAGCTTGGTGAGTTCATATCAAGTTTCTTGCGTAATAATGATAGCCATATGACAGTTCTTGATCTTGGCTCTTTCAGTAAATCACCAGAAAAGATTCTAAATTATGCTAAAGTAAGTATATTATTATATTCATTATATTCTCATGCACATATCATTTTATCACAGACAATTATTAACATGGTACACTCTCTTTGTAATGTTTAGTTAAATGATGTTCGAGTATTGTTACCTATTCTTGGAGAATCACATGCAAGAAATGTATTTTGTGTTGTAAGTATAAACACCTATTAATATAGGATTATAACTAACTGGTTTAATGTATATGTTTTTACATAGGCCTACAATCTCAAGCTAACTACTGCTGATCATGTTTGGATACTACCTGGTATGTATAACACTAAATGGTGGTACTTGGAAGACAATGACACTACTTCAAACTGTACTAATGAACAGATATTGGAAGCTATTAACTCTACACTATTTGTGGATACCTTTCCTTTTAACATTAATATGAAAAGTGTTAGTTCACTATCTGTTCATTTACTTTATTGACATTTAATATCTACAGAAGGTAGATGATGTTCTGACTGAAATATTCTATAATGTAGCACTAAATATCTCAGCTAATATGACAATGGAGGAGTATTCATCTCTTATTATTCATTCTAAGTTATTAAATGCATATGATGCTACTATTGCTTTAGCTCTGACATGGAATGCTAGTCTTAGTAAAATTGAGAATGAATTTTTGAATGATGACATTTTCTCAGTTATTGATAATCCATGGTATCATCCACATCTTGGTCAAATTCTTCAAGATAGTCTAGAGAATTCAGTTAGTCCTTATAATGGACTTGCAGTGAGTAGTCATGTCTTGTAGTCTAGATCTGTTTTGTAATTTCATTATTCTATTGCATAGGGTATACAAAACTACCATCACTTTGATAAAAATCATTATAGTCAAGGTTTAGTGACTCAATTGATAGGTGAGTTCTAATTGAATATAGTATTGATATCATTATTTTATTATTAAAGGAAAAAGAGAATGTATTTTAAGAACATTCCAAACAATACAAGAGTCTGTATCTGTCTCCTATATCTGTGAAAATAATACTCGTTGCTGTGATGCTTCATGGAAAGGTATATTACATATCACTTATGTGCTATGTAACTTCTTATAAAAGACACTGAATTTAAGACGTTTTAAAGCACTTGTCCTTTTCCCATATGATGTTCCATATATCTTGCCAAGTCATCACCTGGTAGACAATGTCAATATGATGTAATAAGAATCAGAATGTAAAAAAGAATGAGAAAACATTCTTATAGTTTAACATTTGTTACATGATGTTTAGTCAACAAAATGACTATTTTTGTATTTAACTGTACAAGTGTCTTTTACTTATATCCAGTAAAATGACTCCCAGACACTAATTAACTGTAGTCCTAAGAATTTGTTATAAACATTTACACAATTACAGAAGTAAGGTTATTGTATTATGTATAAGGCATATTATGTAATAATTACAACTTTATTATTTTAGGTGGATATTTACCTGCTGACGGTAACCTATACAGTTGCTCCTTTGTAGGAACAGGCTTCTTGGTTACTATAGGAATAATGGCTGTATGGTATATAGTTGGTATTATTGCTGGTCTTGTTCTGTTACTAATTTTGTGTATGTTTAAAGGAAACAAGTTAGTTAGTTAGAAAGAAAAAATTGTATGCTATGATAATTTATATTGTGTGTTTGTACTATTAGACATATCAAAGCTACATCTCCAAAATTCAATGTTATTCTTAATTTGTCAATCTGTGGAATGTTTGTAAGTGGTTTAATTTTACTGGCACTTTTCTATCTGGGAATTAAGGGAATTCATGAAAAAACAACAGCTCATCTTTGTGATGTATGTAATGTATACCATATGTTCCTCTTTTATTGCAGTATTCTTTACCATTGATATGCAGGCATTTTATACCATATGGTATATATCTACTGGAGTATTTTTTTCTACTTTGTTAGTAAAAAATTGGCGATTATATCGCATTTTTCATAATCCCAAGATCAGAAGCAGGGTATGTTTTTATGCATGAACAGAGCTAGGATTAGAATTTGTTAGGTACAAGAGCTTTGATGATGATTTCTGGTAGCAATTATTTTTCTTTATCTCCAGAAATATCTCTCAGACCGGATGTTATTATTAGGGTTACTCCTTTTTATATTTCCTCTGATTGCTGTTATTATCACAAAATTAATTTACAGACCTTTCTTTGCACTACCTTTTTATATTGAAGATGATTGTCCAGATGCAGTAAGTTTTGTTGGTATAATATATTATAGCTTTTTATAAATTTTGTTTATATAGAGTGTACAGGACACAAGGAAAATAGAATATTATTGTGCAAACCAATACAAAATTTTATGGTTTATGGCAGGAGATGTTTATTTAGTAATGTTGTTTATAGCAATACTACTACTGGCGCTAAACAACCTGAAAGTCATATCCTACTTTAAGAAAGAGGGAGAACAATCTAGTCTGATAATTATATTTGGCACATTTTTTCTTTTGCTGTGTTCATTTACTATAAACTTTTACTTTTCTCAGGCTTCGGTCAGCCTTGAATATAGTATTATTTTTTATGCAAGCTCTTTAGCTGTTATTGCTACATTCTTATTACTTTCTATTTACGTACCAAAGGTAAAATCTTATGTTTAACTCCATGGCAGTATACTATGTAATATCTATTGCAGTTTCTAGCCATTGCTAGGGACCAAAATAAAGCCAAACAAAAGGCAGCATTATTGACAAAACAAATTCACTTACAAAAATGTGAAGAAATAGTAAAATTAAAAACAGTACTATTTAAAGTAAGTGTTTTCATTCAGTTTTGTGTAAAACAAACATACCAAATCTAAAACATATATTATTTATATCTCACGACTTTTTCATTATAATATTATTTCTGAAGTTTATAGAAGTAAATACATAATCACAACATTTTATTATATAGATTGAACTAATGTTGGCTTCACTTTCTGGTAATGTTGCAAATGAAAGTCAGTTGTTGCAAAGCAGAGACAGACTCTGTGGACCTACTTAATTGATTTTTGTAATTATTGTACAATTGTTTGTTTTCTTTGTACAGTTATAATTTTCAAAACAAGTTTTCTTTTAAATTTAATATTATATATATATTATGTTGATAGCATGTATATGTGTGATATTTATTTCCAATATTCAACTAGCGCTGTTCAAATCATTGTTAAATTTCTATCATGATATATGTAATGAATATTCATATTTGAATGCATAGACCTTAATATCACATATAGTATTAAGATGTATTTATATTATGTTGTCATATAATAGATTGGTTACTATAGTTATAGGTGATAGTATCCATATAACTGACACCTTGGGTATGTATATATCTTATCTAAAGTTTTGCAATAGTACATTCTGTCTGTAGAGCTGAAGTGGGGATAATGTTTGTGAATCAGTTATATATATATATTATTATATATATATATATATTATTATATTATGTATAATTATTATATTAATATTATTGATTATATTAGGTTAGTTTTAAGTGCCTGTGGGATTAGTATTAATTTCATACAGTGCGACGTTTACTTCCGGCTAGCTAAACGGATCATAACAGTATATTGTGGGAAGTGCTTCTCAAGTTCCTGATGTATAGAGAAAGAGAGAGACTACATCTACAAATCTGGACTAGTACTAGTACCAAAATAGTTGAAGTAAACATGTTTCTTTGTTTATTTATGATGACGATGTTGTTAAGAGGGAGTGCTCTTCAGCGTAGTTTGTGTAGCTGTACTTCAGAAGATGATAAACATTCTCTTCGTTTCCTTGGGTTCTTTCCATGTTCTCCTGACTCAAACAGAGATCTCAATAAGTGTGATATACTGACTATGAGTGCAGTGGAGTTAGCTATACGCAAAATCAACCAGGATACTAATATTCTGAGCTGTTTTAAACTAGAGCTATTGCCTGTATTCACTAATGATCCAATCCAGGTTAGATTACAACTAATATCTGTTTAACTGTTGAGCGATTAAGCAAGTTAGATTAATTACAATGGCACAAACATAATAATGCTCATGTTGATATACATTTTCTAGATTACTTTTACTATACACTCTATATATAGAATGTGATATGATCATGAGTTTATGTTATGTATGATTTCAATGTCATATTAAGCAAATGACAAACATTAAAAAGTTTGTGTAATAAAAATATAAACAAATCAGTATTTGGCTGTAGTTAAGTTCATTTATAGCATAATACATTTTCATTTGTTTATACAACTACATATTTTAAGTAAACATTGGATGGGACTTTGTCAATAAATACAACTGATATAAATTGCATACAAAATTTCAGTTCCAATCGTTTGTCATGTCAATGAGATTTGTTATTTATATGTGAAGTTATAATAAAAAGAACACATCTGTCAGTTTGTCAAACATTACAAAAAAATAACATTTTAGGATTCACCTGAGCTATTTCAAATACTAGCAATTGCAAGGAGATATACTCAACATCGTTTTCATGGAGTTCTTGGTCCTTATCATGCTAGCATTGCAAAAAGCATTGCTTATATTTGTGGAAAATTAAACATTTTACAGGTACAACTTTAAGTTGATGTAATTTTGCAACTATTATTAGCACCGTAACAGCGCTTTCAAATATATACCTTTTATTTTGTCAGATGTCATATTCTATAACTGATCCATCACTAGAAGACACTAGTAGATATCCTACTTTCTATACTATAGTACCAGATGATCACTTTTTAAATAAAGTGAGACAAGAGTTGTTAGAACACTTTGGTTGGAAAAGAGTGGGCATATTTTCAGTAGATGACGAATACCATGTATCAGTAAGTACTGTCTAGTAAGGCATTATAATAGTAATCTAATGCATGTACTATAATGTACTATAAAATGTATTTTATGGAATATATTACATCTATTTAGAGGTTTTATTGGGCAGACTACATTGAAACAATGCTTTAAAATTATACTTTTTGAATTGATGTTGTATTCAAGAAGTAAAATTTTGTTAGTGTCATAAATCATGAAATTTGAAAAACAAAATATAGCAACTTCTTTTCAATTAACTTTCACATTTCTTGGTTTGTTTGAAACCTTAGTGGATATTTATACTATAATCAATATAGTAATTATTTGTGTCTTAGGCTAGTGAGCTATTATCAAATTATTTGAAAAGTAATGAAAAGAACATGACAGTTTTTGATCTTGGCTCTTTCCAAAAATCACCAGAAAAAATTCTAATGAATGCAAAAGTGAGTAAATAGAAAAAACACTTTTCACTATTGATAATAAACATTCCTGTAACTGTCTTCTAAATTTATTTTTTACAACAAATATACAATTACAAGATGTTGCATTATCTATGTTTTTCTTAGTTTAATGATGTTCGAGTATTTTTGCCTCTTTTTGGAGAATCCTATGCTAGAAGTGTACTTTGTGTTGTAAGTTATCCATCATTTGAACATCTGAAACATAGTGTGTCATTTCAAGAGTTATTATAGTTTCATCGAAGTATAATGTTTGTTCCAATTAATTTAAGTATATTAAAAACATGTGATGCTTTGTATCCAACAGATAATTGGTAAACAATTCCCCTGCATTCATTATGGAAGCTAATATTAAAGCTAAAACTTAAAAGAAAATTAATGCAATCTTTGTAGTTTGTAGTCAAATAAAAAACTAGAATCCAAAACTAGTCTTTAGTGTAGTTTCCAATAAATAGCATGATACTCTAGCCTATAATAAATTGTACAAAAACTAACCTTTGCTGTATTGTTCATAAATACGATAGAACATTTCAGACTTTATGTTTGTCTATACAACCAATACTAAAAATCAATAAACAAAACCAAGCTATATATACAAAACAACAACCAATCAAAATACATCTAATGAGTCCATAGCAACAGCCAATGAAATAGCTGGAATAGAGTCCTCGACAGATGATAATTGGTTGAAATGAGCAAGGTTGTTTCAATCTTCTAACTGGAGATCTCATCAGCAGACACGGCAGACATACAAAGTCCTAGATATCTTTCACCCTCCATGAAGCTAGTGAGATAGAGCGTCCCACTGTTGAAATTATTAACCATGACAGCACGTTGATGGTAGCCAGAGGTAGCCACGCCTATGGGTATATAGCTACGTAGCTTTTCACCAATAATTGTTGAAAAGGCATAGGTGGAGAGGTAATAGGTATGATTTATGATTGTTCATAAATACATCATACTGTAGCCAGTGGGAAAGCTATACATGATACTAAAGCCACAAACTGAATGTCTATAAGTCATATGTATGACTTATAGACATTTAGTTGCTGGATACAGTATCACATACAATTTTCCTACTTGGCTGCATACAACATACTCATGTTCATTGTACTCAAACAAAATTGGAACATGTGCATGTTACACATTGATAAAACTGATAATCCATTACTAAGTAGTTGAAATGAGAATAAGGTTTTAATTGGACTATATTAGACAATGCCAAATTAACTTTGCTACTCAAATATCATAAATGCTATGTGAATCAACTCCTAAATCTTATATTTTCCTACTTTTTAAAACAATTTCTTCATTCTACAGTGAGTTTCAATATTACTATTGACAAGTACACTTCAAAGTCTACTGAGATTAGTATTATAATGTTTTAACATATCTTCCTCATACTATGTAATTCACATCACATATATTTGCTGTATATGTAATATATATATATATATATATATATATATATATAATGTAAGTTGCTTGGTACTAAATACAAAATCTCACTAAATTAAGTTATGTGGGTATCTCAGGTTCTAAGTTTCTTTTATATACTCAAGAAAAACTCTTTGTTAGCTTTGCCAACTCATCAGTTTAAAAAGTTAGCAATAATTAATTTATGTAGGCATACCATTTCAAACTGACTACTGCTGATCATGTTTGGATACTACCTGGTATATATAACACTAAATGGTGGTACTTGGAAGACAATGACACTACTTCAAACTGTACTAATGAACAGATATTGGAAGCTATTAACTCTACACTATTTGTGGATACCTTTCCTTTTAACATTAATATGAAAAGTGTTAGTTCACTATCTGTTCATTTACTTTATTGACATTTAATATCTACAGGAAGTAGATGATGTTCTGAGTGAAATATTCTATAATATAGTACTAAATATCTCAGCTAATATGACAATGGAGGAGTATTCATCTCTTGTTATTCATTCTAAGTTATTAAATGCATATGATGCTACTACTGCTTTAGCTCTGACATGGAATGCTAGTCTTAGTAAAATTGAGAATGAATTTTTGAATGATGATATCTTCTCGGTTATTGATAATCCATGGTATCATCCACATCTTGGTCAAATTCTTCAAGATAGTCTAGAAAACATCGTCAGTCCTTATAATGGTCTTGCAGTGAGTATTGAAGTCTTGCTGTCCATTTTTTATGATTTAGTTTTATTTGACAAAATTTATTTCCTTGCATTATAGGGTTTTGAAAGATTTCTTCGTTCTGATATCAGACTTAATTTTAGTCAAGGCTTAATAACACAATTGACTGGTAAATTGTTCATTTTAGCAATGTAAAGTTATTTTTATCAAAGGACAGAAAGAATGTATTTTGAAACATGTTCAATTATTATTACAAGAGTCTCAAATAGTCTGTACGAACAACACTAACTGTTGTAATGATTCATGGAAAGGCAAGTTTGAGATGCTAAACATAAAATAGTATTAATGTCAGATAGTTAATGCACCAAAATTTAAATCAATACTTTGACTATGTATATGTTATTGTAGGTGGATATTTACCTAGTGATGGTAGCCCTTACATTTGTTCATTTATGAGAACAGGTTTTGTAGTAACTATGGTCATAATGGGTATATGGTATATATTTGGGATCGGTGCTGGTCTTGCTCTGTTAGTTATTACATTTATTTGTAAAGAGAACAAGTTAGTTCATTAATTATAAACATATATCATATATATATGTGTGTGTGTGCATGTGTAATTATATAATATATAACATGTATACAGACATATTAAAGCAACTTCTCCAAAATTCAATATTATTCTTAATTTGTCATGCTGTGGTATGTTTGTGAATGGCTTGTTATTGCTGGCTATTTATTATTTGGGAATCACAGGAAATTATGGGAAAACAGTTTCTCGTCTTTGTGATGTATGTTATATTAAATATAATCATATTGTTAAAGTAGTTTTGTCATTTATAGGCAGGTTATAGTATATGGCATTGGTCGATAACACTATTTTTTTCAGCTTTATTGTTAAAAAATTGGCAAATATATCGCGTTTTTTATAATCCTAGAATCAGAAACAGGGTAAGAATAAATTTTGTTAGATTAAAATGTACATGTACATATGTATCCTTTATGTTTTGTTAAATACATGACCTTTTAATAATAAGTATTACGTTTAAATGTTACATTTCCTTTGTCATTAGAAATATCTTTCAGATGGTTTTTTGTTATTGAGAATATTTGTTATGACAGTTCCTGTCACTGCTATTATAATCACAAAGTTGGTTATCAGACCATTTTATATGGCACCACAATATACAATAGATGATTGTCCTGATGCAGTGAGTCTGTTAAGTCTATTTGTGCTAATATGATATTTTTAATTAACATTAATTGTTTTGATTTTTTTATTTGCAAGTTAATGCTTTCCCATTGGAATTGTAGACTTGTAGTGTAACATGAACAGAAAGTTTTACCAATATATGTCACAAATATTGATTAAAACAGTAAAGTTCATCGTTAACATGAACAGACTATATACATATTCAAATACTTTAATGTATAAATTTATGTATTATATTGTCACCCTTCATTGCAGAATGCGCAGAATTCAAGGAAGATAGAATATTATTGTACAAATCAATTTTACAGTTTGTGGTTTCTGGCAATAAATATATATGTAGTCATCCTGTTCATAGCAATACTAGTATTGGCACTGTACAATACCAAAATAATATCTTATTTCAAGAAGGAAGGAGAAGTGTCAAGTTTATTAATTGTTATCGCCACATTTGGTCTTCTCTTGTTTTCATTTACTGTAAATTTTCTTTTTACTTCTTCAATAAGTCTTGAGTACAGTGCTATTTTCTGGACATCTTCACTAGCATTTCAATCTACATTTTTATTAGCTGGATTGTACTTGCCAAGGGTATGCATATAAAATAGTAGGTAGTAATAATATCTATAATTTCTCATACAGTTTATAGTCATTGCAAGAGATAAGAAAACTAAACATAAATCAAGTGTTAGGGAAACATTATGTTCACTGCAAACTTACTTACAAAAATGTGATGAAATTAATAAATTGAAGTCATCATTGCTAAAAGTAGGTCTAATGCAAATTATTTAACTTTTTCGCTCATATGACTACAGTGTAGCTGCTAACATATTTATACTTTTTAATTATGTATTGTAGATTTATCTACTAATGTAATATTTGTAATTATAATTTTTTTTATTGCAGATTAATACAACTTTAGCTACACTTTCTAGTGAATAACGATATAAATTATGGCACTATTGATTCCATTCACAACTGACACAGCTGTTCATAAATGTATAAAACTTTATTGCTGTTGACATTTGTATTAACAATTTGGTATGAGTAAATATGAATCTGTACTTACTTGTCAAGAGGATATTATAGCAAGCTAACCCCTTCTTTTTTGATAAGCTGACAGGTCTAAAATCAAAGTTACCCTACTACCCATTGGAACGTGGAGCAAACCTCAATGCTTACATAGTGGTTATAAACCGTTTTTGAAATTGCCATGTGACTTGGATTTATGACTTTTCTGTGTTTGTTGTCCTTTCAAATTGGAAGCTGAGATCCCATGCACACTATCAACTCTACACTATGAAAAGAATAGAATAAGGCAGTTCACTAACGTAGGAAAATATAATTCATTAACTTTGTGGCAATTGTAATAACAGTTTATATAACCACTATGTAAACATTACCCCAGGTTTCCATAGGTAGTTCGCCTCCTTCACCCGTCAGTATATCAAAAAGAAAGCTCGCTAGACCATGATGTAAAGGTGAAGTCTGTTCGCGACAATTTGCCGCCGAAATTAGTAGTGGGTGTAAGTAGTATACATAACGTATACCAAAGATCATAAATTAAAATACTTGTGGTGTTTCACATGAAAACAAAAGCCCGCGTGTATAGAGTTGATTTTGCTTATATGATTAAAATTTTACAGTTAGAATGAATTTCTGACGATACTGGTTTCTCTCTTCAACGGCAGCCATTTTATTAATTAACTAAATTCGCGAGATCACATTCCTTGTGGTCAATGGCATCTCCTATACTTTGCTTATGGAAAGTACAACAAATCTTGTTCTTATGGGTCCTCTCATATAAAAATGACGTCAAAAGAACCGGATTATCGTCAGAAGACCACTTGACTTTGAAAATTGGAAATCTGACGAGTATTAAGGAATTTACAGCGAAAAAACGAAGTGCCAGGTGAACGTGAATGGACTTTATCAATTAAAATGGCTGGACATTTGTTGTCAGTTTTATCATTTGTTATGGTGTTCTGTGATGGATATAAACTTCACAACTGTACTTTAGAAGCTGTCAAATATCCTCTTTATTTTGTTGGATTCTTTCCTTGTTCTCTGGGCTCAACCAGAGATTTCAATGAGTGTGTGATATGCTAACAATAAATGCAGTGGAGTTAGCTATAGACAAGATCAATCATAATCCTAATATACTGAGCTATTTTGAGCTGGAACTATTGCCTGTATTTGTCAATGAGGTTAATATTCTTGTATTAAGAATAAATGATACTTAACAGCTCTGCACAGACACTAAATACTAAGCAGTAATGCAGCATATAGCTTTTCTCATACTATTTCCTCTAGTTTCTCTGGTTCATTCATATAGTGTATAATCAATTTATCCACACTTTGTTGTATTATGATAATCTGTGCATGGCAATTACAAAACTATTTGAAATACTAAACGGAAATGGAAATACCACAATTCTAAAATTGTTTCTTGGATAATGAACATTTCAACTATCTATTTGCTAAAGCATTATTCTAGTACATATTACGAGAATATAGTGATGTAAGCTTTTCAATATACCTGTATACATGATAATAGCATATTACTAGTATAACGTATGTTTTATATACATGGACAAATCCTTCTATTGTCACATATTTTAAGAAGATTTGTACTTTCTATATAATTATAGTTATATATATTTCATGTTGTAAGATTATATATACTAATGTCTTTTAAATGATAGTGCTATCATAACTCACATTCTTAATTACTATCATACAATTAATTTTCCTTTGCAATAGTTGACATATGATATACATAAATTGACCATAAAAATGTAGGCTTCACTTTGTATCAACACTTAGCAAAGTATTGACTTAATTAATTACAGTATTCATACAGTGTTCATGCCTTTTATAGGTGATGTTATCATAACTCACATTCCTCCATTTTATAAAGTGACTACAAAAATTTAGACTGTATTGACACTTAACAAAGTACTTAATTAATTACAGTATGTAAGTGGCTTAATTAATTACAGTATGTATTAATTTATGTAGGACATAGTTGAGACAGTTCGTATAATTAAACAAATATATGATAATTATCCTATTCATGGAGTAGTAGGTCCTTATCATGGAACTGTTGTAAAGCCCATTGTTCATATCTTTGGTGGATATCTAAACTTTTTACATGTACTTTGTATTGATCATGATATGAAGAATAATTCCCACATTAGATATCATATTCAGTGACTGATCCATCACTTGAGGACACTGGTAGATATCTTTATTTCTGTGCTACACTACCTACTGATTATTTTGTAAATAAAATGAGAAGACAACTACTAAGACACTTTAAGTAGAAAAAAATGGCTATATAATCATCTAATAATGAAAACTCAGTTTTGGTCAGAAACAATGTTGAAAGATAGCTTCATTTATTGTTTTGAAATTACAATATTTATAGTAAATAGTTAACCTTAGTAGCAGTAGCATTAAATTTATATTTTCAGATTGCTGAGCATTTGTCTAATTTATTGAGAACTAATGAATCAGAGACAATTCGCTTTTTAGGATGCTCTATAACATCATCAGGTCCTGACTAGCATTTGCAAAGGATATAGTGTTTATATCTTATTATTATAAAGACTTTGTATTGTCCATTTCTGTTTGTATTTTCCATTACAGCAACTTTCTAATTCAACAAAAACACTCATTAAAGAGACATCATGTAAATTGTTGTACTCGATAGTCTGGTAATCTGGTATACATCATTAGACATCTATTGTGTTGTTTTATTCATTGCTCTACTGTTAATGACATTTTATAACTCAAACATTATAGCTTTTTTCAGAAAAGAAGGAGAAATAGCTTCTCTAATAATTGGATTCATTACATTTGTTATCTCATTAGTTATAACATGCAGTCTTACAATAAATAGTCCTTCTAATAGTATGGATAAAGATAAGAGTAGTACAATGATAATTGTTGGCATAGCTGCTATTATCGTTATATTTGTTTTAGCAGTTTGTACTTGCCAAAAGTGAGTCAATGTTGATATGTATAATATAGAATCACTATAAAAGTTATTTTAAGAACCAAATTGTAATATATTAATTACATGTGTGGATTACTATGAAATCTAGAATTTACTATATAATTTGTTGATATGTTATACTATTACAAAGCAACAAATTGTATAGTGTTGTGATTATTTCATAAGAATTTTAGATTCCCTCTTAATCTATTGATGTGAACTGGCAATGAATTAGTTGTTAAAGTAACTTATTTTTATAGTGAATTAATCTACTTAAATAATTGTCTGATTTAAGGTAAATATGTGACTTAATTGTATTCCTAGCTTATATAGTTTGTTGCTGTTGTAGTTGATAAGAGATAGATCAAACATAAAGAAAATACTCTATCATTATCTAAGCAGAGAGATATTATATTGGCTCAGAGACATCAAGAAATTGAGCAGTTAAAGTCCTCATTAATAATGGTATTAAATTTGCAACTAATAATTCAGAAAATCAATGAACATTTTTATTCATAGATTTATACAGATTGAAGTTACTTTATCTGATGACATGACTAAAGAGAACATCTTACACAAAATTAATAATTTCATTAATCTTCAGTTTTAAAAATAATTATTATTATTGATCTGAAATTTTTTATAACTTACCAGTCATTAGACTCATTATACTGATTAACTGTTTTTATTATATAAATAACTGAACTACTTCAGATGAAAGAGTGCCAATAAACACAAGTTTGATTATAATTATTATAATTTCACTCATAGTAGCTGTTATAGTGATTTATTGGACACCAGTATACAATAGTAGTCACTTTATTTCACTTTATATATCTCTTTATAGTTGCATGACTCGTTAGAAATCACAGAGAATCTTCTCAAAGACAAACCTTGTTCTTGACATTCAGCAAAGTGATTATGAACTATCAAAAGAAAAGTGTCCTATGTCCATATTCTAATTGCCTCAAATGATACTGATGAGGATGGTGACAATCAAATACACTCTCTCATCGCATAAGCAATCTAAGCTGAACTCCGACAACTTCTAAATATTTGTAGCTAGTAACTGTGAATACTATGAAGATGCTAGTGTAAAATGTTAACATAAATAGTGCATTCTCACGTCTAGTAATAGTCATTGTCCTTCTATGTAGCTAACACTGACTGTGTTATAATTCACTTCCTTTGGTGGTTGGATCCAACGGTCTTAAAGGTCATGTTGAGACAAGTATGTGACAATAGTTGAGATATACTACTGAAAAAGTGATTGGTTGAATTAACTTAAATACCGGTATGGTTATACCGTTTGCATATAAGTAAACACGATACTGTTTTCATTCCTACTATTAATTTACTATCAGATTGACTAAACATTCCTACAAAATGACTTTTTATTCAATCTGTAGTATGTTAGGATCAACCAATTACATTTTTCCACTGTAGTGATGGCACTATGGATCTATCATCAACTTGGAAATTGCAGATTTGTTAACTAGTACATTGTTAGGTAACCTGTGAGATATTTTTACAAAATTATGCTATATTTTGTGTAAACTAGTTGGAAATCTTTGCCACACATAGGTACTTTAACTATTAATTATATACTCTTTTTAATTTCCATCAATCCTTTTGCATATTGTAACATTTTTTGGTGAATGAACTTATATAAATGAGTTAGATGATGTAATCTGTTTAGGCTACTGGAACTAGTAACTGTGGACACAGTGAAGATGCTGGTGTAAAATGTCAAAGTACTTGTTATGTTAAGACTATTTATGTATTTTTAATACACAGACAACACTGGCTTTACATATGTTTCACTTCATTTGAGGGGTGAATTAAGAGACATATTGAGATCTTTATGTTTTGTTGTTTTGCTGAATAAAATTGCTTTAACTTTGTCCACTGCATACTTTCCACCTCCACTATATACAATTGTTTCTATTAATTCAGGTAACCAATCAGTCCCAATGACAAATATGGTTTGGTCCTGAAGAGTTGATCCCAATCATGTGGCATTTTGTCTTAACAACAAACCTGCTCCTTCAACTAGCAGAATTAAACCAGTCACCATTATCCTTGCAAAGTGTGTTACAATTAGTAAATACAATAACAATGACTGTAGACTATTAGTTTCTATAAGACTAACTAAAAGAAATACATATTTTAAACATATTAATGAACACTAACATTTCAACTATTTAAGCTCTACCCTGTATGTAGTATACTTTGACTGGCCTCCTATAATGAAATCTACAAGAGTTCCTCAACATGGCAGCACATCTACTGACCCACCTCCTTATGAAGGTATTTCTATAATACCAGTTGTTCAAAAAGAACCCTCTACAGTTTCAAGTAATAAGGAGACACTGATGATGATAATGCCACTCTTTTACTTTGACACTGTGTGTTCATTTCCAACAACTACATCATATAACTGTAATAGTTACAAATATTGTCAAGAAAACTTGCCTTACTAGTGACACTGAATATTACCTTGTACATCAGTGATACACCCACCTGGAGAGATATGTGTACTTTTTCGCATTTTGTAAGTTGCTTATCATAATCAGTTAATAACACGAGACGCCTACTACTAATAATATTCATATTGTAATGAATATCTGATATTAACATTCCATACAAGTGATGTATGTCTTGTGACGCCCACCTGGATAGCAATGAGTCAGACCTATTTTGAGAGCAAAGACTGTTCTGTAGGCGTTAAAGACTGCTGAGTTTTTTTGGTACTAGGTAAGTCAGTCACTGGATTAATATAGTACTATACATTCTTATACAGGTTGTTCTTGAACTAATAATAACTAAAGAAGATGGTAATATTGGTGTATGTGCTATTAATAGCATTCTTATCTCATCAAACTGTAGGTAAGACATAACAATGCAAATTTTATAGCATGGTTACATCCTGGTATATATATATATACATATTGCATTAATCAATTTTCATTGACAATTTAGCTCAATGTACTAATGGAGATCTACGTCTTGTTGGTGGTAATGTTAACCAGGAAGGAAGAGTAGAGATATGTATTGGAAATGTTTGGGGTACAGTTTGTGATGATTACTGGGGTAATACAGATGCTCAAGTAGTTTGTGGTAAACTTGGGTATCCAAAGACAGGTATTTTAAATATATTCTCTTCTCAACATTATGATACAAAGTACATTTTCCTTACTATAGATGCTGTTGCATTCGGTTATGCCAAGTTTGGTGCTGGTATAGGTAGTATTTTCCTTGATGATGTACAATGTAGTGGATCTGAGACCAGTTTACTAAGTTGCACTTATGATTCTAACACTGCCGACTGTACTCATAGTGAGGATGCAGGAGTAAGATGTCAAGGTAAATAATAGTTTTATTGTGTAATATAATTCATTGATATTTCTTAGTTAATTCCAATGTGAACTGTACTTATGGTAATGTAAGATTGGTGGATGGTTCAACACAATATGAAGGTAGATTAGAAGTCTGTATCAATGGTGTATGGGGTACAGTATGTGATGATAGTTGGGGAAGTATTGATGCTACTGTTGTCTGCAAACAACTAGGATATGCTTACACTGGATGTAAGAGTCAACTATTTTAAGATATCATTTAAATATAATCTTACATCACAGATGGGATAGCTAAACTTAATTCTTACTATGGTGCTGGTAGTGGACAGATCTGGCTTGATGATGTAGCCTGTACATCATCTAATACTAAACTGTTACAATGTTCTAGTAGTCCTATTGGATCTCATAGTTGTAGTCACTCTGATGAAGCTGGAGTCAAATGTGAAGGTATAGCTTTAAGACAATTATATTATCACAAATATGTTATCTTTTAGCTCCATGTACTAATGGAGATCTACGTCTTGTTGGTGGTAATGTTAACCAGGAAGGAAGAGTAGAGATATGTATTGGAAATGTTTGGGGTACAGTTTGTGATGATTACTGGGGTAATACAGATGCTCAGGTTGCTTGTGGTAAACTTGGGTATCCACAAACAGGTATTTTAAATATAATCTCTGCTCAACATAGTGATGCATGTAAGCTACAACTTGCATCACAATACTGAGAAAGTAGTGTTATTAAATATGTTTCTGTTATAACAGATGCAGTTGCATTCTCTTATGCCAAATTTGGTGCTGGTATAGGTAGTATTTTCCTTGATGATGTACAATGTAGTGGATCTGAGACCAGTTTACTAAGTTGCACTTATGATTCTAACACTGCCGACTGTACTCATAGTGAGGATGCAGGAGTAAGATGTCAAGGTAAATATTAGTTATATTATGTGATATACTGTTTATTAATACTTCAGTTAACTCCAATGTGAACTGTACTTATGGTAATGTAAGATTAGTGGGTGGTTCAACACAATATGAAGGTAGATTAGAAGTCTGTATCAATGGAGTGTGGGGTACAGTATGTGATGATAGTTGGGGAAGTATTGATGCTACTGTTGTCTGCAAACAACTAGGATATGCTTACACTGGATGTAAGAATTAACTATTTTCAGATATCATTTTAATATAATCTTACATTATAGATGGCATAGCTCAACTTAATTCTTACTATGGTGCTGGTAGTGGACAGATCTGGCTTGATGATGTAGCCTGTACATCATCTAATACTAAACTGTTACAATGTTCTAGTAGTCCTATTGGATCTCATAGTTGTAGTCACTCTGATGAAGCTGGTGTCAAATGTGAAGGTATAGCTTTAAGATAATTATATTATCACAAATGTGTTATCTTTTAGCTCCATGTACTAATGGAGATCTACGTCTTGTTGGTGGAAATGTTAACCAGGAAGGAAGAGTAGAGATATGTATTGGAAATATTTGGGGTACAGTTTGTGATGATTACTGGGGTAATACAGATGCTCAAGTAGTTTGTGGTAAACTTGGGTTTCCAAAGACAGGTATTTAAAAAATATTTTCTTCTCATCATTGTGATGCAAAGTACATTTTCCTTACTACAGATGCAGTTGCATTCTCTTATGCCAAATTTGGTACTGGTATAGGTAGTATTTTCCTTGATGATGTACAATGTAGTGGATCTGAGACAAGTTTACTAAGTTGTACTTATGATTCTAACACTGCCGACTGTACTCATAGTGAAGATGCAGGAGTAAGATGTCAAGGTAAATATTAGTTATATTATGTGATATACTGTTTATTAATACTTCAGTTAACTCCAATGTGAACTGTACTTATGGTAATGTAAGATTAGTGGGTGGTTCAACACAATATGAAGGTAGATTAGAAGTCTGTATCAATGGAGTGTGGGGTACAGTATGTGATGATAGTTGGGGAAGTATTGATGCTACTGTTGTCTGCAAACAACTAGGATATGCTTACACTGGATGTAAGAGTTAACTATTTTAAGATATTATTTTATTATAATCTTACATCACAGATGGGATAGCTCAACTTAATTCTTACTATGGTGCTGGTAGTGGACAAATCTGGCTTGATGATGTAGCCTGTACATCATCTAATACTAAACTGTTACAATGTTCTAGTAGTCCTATTGGATCTCATAGTTGTAGTCACTCTGATGAAGCTGGTGTCAAATGCGAAGGTATCAAGTGCACCTTCTGATCTGTTTTATGATTTTAAATTGCTATATTATAAATAGCTCCTTGTATTGAAGGTCAAGTTCGTCTTGTCGGAGGTAATATTCCTAATGAAGGTAGAGTCGAAGTTTGTAAAAGCAACGTTTGGGGTACAGTATGTGATGATAGCTGGGGTTCAGCTGATGCCAAAGTTGTTTGTCGTCAACTTGGTTACTTAGAAAACAGTTAGTCAATTTTAAATTATTGTTTTTGTATTATTTGTAATCAATAGATCCAGTTTCATTTAACAGTGCACATTTTGGTGCTGGTATTGGTAGTATTTTTCTTGATGATGTTCAATGTACTGGAACAGAGTCTCGACTTATAGACTGTACTTATGACTCAGTTACAAGTGATTGTGGACATAGTGAAGATGCAGGAGTGAGGTGTCAAGGTACTTATTTTAACTTCGTATTTATTTTTAATGAATCATATGCCTATAGTTCTTTCTTCGAACAATTGTACTGCTGGCAATGTCACTTTGATCGGTGGTACCAATCAATATGAAGGTCGTGTGGAGATATGTATCAATGGTATATGGGGTACAGTGTGTGATGATGCCTGGGGTAGCATAGATGCTACTGTTGTCTGTAAACAACTAGGATATGCATATACTGGAGGTATTTGGTAATAAGTATGGTAAATACTACAGGTACCTACCTTCTTTAGCTGGACAAGCATTAAGTAATGCCTACTTTGGTGTTGGTAGCGGTCAAATATGGCTTGACAACGTAGCCTGTACTTCATCTGATACTGAACTTATAGGATGTTCTAGTAATGCAATAGGAGTCCATGACTGTACACACTCTGATGATGCCAGCGTTAGATGTGAAGGTAATGTGAAATAATATCATGATGTTTTGTTTGACATAAGTCATTTAGCTCCATGTACTAATGGAGATCTACGTCTTGTTGGTGGTAATGTTAACCAGGAAGGAAGAGTAGAGATATGTATTGGAAATGTTTGGGGTACAGTTTGTGATGATTACTGGGGTAATACAGATGCTCAGGTTGCTTGTGGTAAACTTGGGTATCCACAAACAGGTATTTTAAATATAATCTCTGCTCAACATAGTGATGCATGTAAGCTACAGCTTGCATCACAATACTGAGAAAGTAGTGATATTAAATATGTTTCTGTTATAACAGATGCGGTTGCATTTACTTATGCCAAATTTGGTGCTGGTATAGGTAGTATTTTCCTTGATGATGTACAATGTAGTGGATCTGAGACAAGTTTACTTAGTTGTACTTATGATTCTAACACTGCCGACTGTACTCATAGTGAGGATGCAGGAGTAAGATGTCAAGGTAAATAATAGTTTTATTGTGTAATATAATTCATTGATATTTCTTAGTTAATTCCAATGTGAACTGTACTTATGGTAATGTAAGATTGGTGGGTGGTTCAACACAATATGAAGGTAGATTAGAAGTCTGTATCAATGGAGTGTGGGGTACAGTATGTGATGATAGTTGGGGAAGTATTGATGCTACTGTTGTCTGCAAACAACTAGGATATGCTTACACTGGATGTAAGAGTTAACTATTTTCAGATATCATTTTAATGTCATTTTTCATCACAGATGGGATAGCTCAACTTAATTCTTACTATGGTGCTGGTAGTGGACAGATTTGGCTTGATGATGTAGCCTGTACATCATCTAATACTAAACTGTTACAATGTCATAGTAGTCCTATTGGATCTCATAGTTGTAGTCACTCTGATGAAGCTGGAGTCAAATGTGAAGGTATAGCTTTAAGACAATTATATTATCACAAATATGTTATCTTTTAGCTCCATGTACTAATGGAGATCTACGTCTTGTTGGTGGTAATGTTAACCAGGAAGGAAGAGTAGAGATATGTATTGGAAATATTTGGGGTACAGTTTGTGATGATTACTGGGGTAATACAGATGCTCAAGTAGTTTGTGGTAAACTTGGGTATCCACAAACAGGTATTTTAAACATATTCTCTTCTCAACATCGTGATACAAAGTACATTTTCCGTACTACAGATGCTGTTGCATTCTCTTATGCCAAATTTGGTGCTGGTATAGGTAGTATTTTCCTTGATGATGTACAATGTAGTGGATCTGAGACAAGTTTACTTAGTTGTACTTATGATTCTAACACTGCCGACTGTACTCATAGTGAGGATGCAGGAGTAAGATGTCAAGGTAAATAATAGTTTTATTGTGTAATATAATTCATTGATATTTCTTAGTTAATTCCAATGTGAACTGTACTTATGGTAATGTAAGATTGGTGGGTGGTTCAACACAATATGAAGGTAGATTAGAAGTCTGTATCAATGGAGTGTGGGGTACAGTATGTGATGATAGTTGGGGAAGTATTGATGCTACTGTTGTCTGCAAACAACTAGGATATGCTTACACTGGATGTAAGAATTAACTATTTTAAGATCTCATTTTAATATAATCTTAAATCACAGATGGAATAGCTCAACTTAACTCTTACTATGGTGCTGGTAGTGGACAGATTTGGCTTGATGATGTAGCCTGTACATCATCTAATACTAAACTGTTACAATGTCATAGTAGTCCTATTGGATCTCATAGTTGTAGTCACTCTGATGAAGCTGGAGTCAAATGTGAAGGTATAGCTTTAAGACAATTATATTATCACAAATATGTTATCTTTTAGCTCCATGTACTAATGGAGATCTACGTCTTGTTGGTGGTAATGTTAACCAGGAAGGAAGAGTAGAGATATGTATTGGAAATATTTGGGGTACAGTTTGTGATGATTACTGGGGTAATACAGATGCTCAAGTAGTTTGTGGTAAACTTGGGTATCCACAAACAGGTATTTTAAACATATTCTCTTCTCAACATCGTGATACAAAGTACATTTTCCTTACTACAGATGCTGTTGCATTCTCTTATGCCAAATTTGGTGCTGGTATAGGTAGTATTTTCCTTGATGATGTACAATGTAGTGGATCTGAGACAAGTTTACTTAGTTGTACTTATGATTCTAACACTGCCGACTGTACTCATAGTGAGGATGCAGGAGTAAGATGTCAAGGTAAATAATAGTTTTATTGTGTAATATAATTCATTGATATTTCTTAGTTAATTCCAATGTGAACTGTACTTATGGTAATGTAAGATTGGTGGGTGGTTCAACACAATATGAAGGTAGATTAGAAGTCTGTATCAATGGAGTGTGGGGTACAGTATGTGATGATAGTTGGGGAAGTATTGATGCTACTGTTGTCTGCAAACAACTAGGATATGCTTACACTGGATGTAAGAATTAACTATTTTAAGATCTCATTTTAATATAATCTTAAATCACAGATGGAATAGCTCAACTTAACTCTTACTATGGTGCTGGTAGTGGACAGATCTGGCTTGATGATGTAGCCTGTACATCATCTAATACTAAACTGTTACAATGTTCTAGTAGTCCTATTGGATCTCATAGTTGTAGTCACTCAGATGACGCTGGTGTCAAATGTGAAGGTATAGCTTTAAGACAATTATTATCACAAATATGTTATCTTCTAGCTCCATGTACTAACGGAGATCTACGTCTTGTTGGTGGTAATGTTAACCAGGAAGGAAGAGTAGAAATATGTATTGGAAATATTTGGGGTACAGTTTGTGATGATTACTGGGGTAATACAGATGCTCAAGTAGTTTGTGGTAAACTTGGGTATCCAAAGACAGGTATTTTAAATATATTCTCTTCTCATCATTGTGATACAAAGTACATTTTCCTTACTATAGATGCTGTTGCATTTTCTTATGCCAAGTTTGGTGCTGGTATAGGTAGTATTTTCCTTGATGATGTACAATGTAGTGGATCTGAGACAAGTTTACTTAGTTGTACTTATGATTCTAACACTGCCGACTGTACTCATAGTGAGGATGCAGGAGTAAGATGTCAAGGTAAATAATAGTTTTATTGTGTAATATAATTCATTGATATTTCTTAGTTAACTCCAATGTGAACTGTACTTATGGTAATGTAAGATTGGTGGGTGGTTCAACACAATATGAAGGTAGATTAGAAATCTGTATCAATGGAGTGTGGGGTACAGTATGTGATGATAGTTGGGGAAGTATTGATGCTACTGTTGTCTGCAAACAACTAGGATATGCTTACACTGGATGTAAGAGTTAACTATTTTCAGATATCATTTTAATGTCATTTTTCATCACAGATGGGATAGCTCAACTTAATTCTTATTATGGTGCTGGTAGTGGACAGATCTGGCTTGATGATGTAGCCTGTACATCATCTAATACTAAACTGTTACAATGTTCTAGTAGTCCTATTGGATCTCATAGTTGTAGTCACTCAGATGACGCTGGTGTCAAATGTGAAGGTATAGCTTTAAGACAATTATTATCACAAATATGTTATCTTTTAGCTCCATGTATTAATGGAGATCTACGTCTTGTTGGTGGTAATGTTAACCAGGAAGGAAGAGTAGAGATATGTATTGGAAATATTTGGGGTACAGTTTGTGATGATTACTGGGGTAATACAGATGCTCAAGTAGTTTGTGGTAAACTTGGGTATCCAAAGACAGGTACTTTAAATATATTCTCTTCTCATCATTGTGATACAAAGTACATTTTCCTTACTATAGATGCTGTTGCATTCTCTAATGCCAAGTTTGGTGCTGGTATAGGTAGTATTTTCCTTGATGATGTACAATGTAGTGGATCTGAGACCAGTTTGCTAAGTTGTACTTATGATTCTAACACTGCCGACTGTACTCATAGTGAGGATGCAGGAGTAAGATGTCAAGGTATATAATAGTTTTATTGTGTAATATAATTCATTGATACTTCTTAGTTAACTCCAATGTGAACTGTACTTATGGTAATGTAAGATTGGTGGGTGGTTCAACACAATATGAAGGTAGATTAGAAGTCTGTATCAATGGAGTGTGGGGTACAGTATGTGATGATAGTTGGGGAAGTATTGATGCTACTGTTGTCTGCAAACAACTAGGATATGCTTACACTGGATGTAAGAGTCAACTATTTTCAGATATCATTTTAGTGTCATTTTAAATCACAGATGGGATAGCTCAACTTAATTCTTACTATGGTGCTGGTAGTGGACAGATTTGGCTTGATGATGTAGCCTGTACATCATCTAATACTAAACTGTTACAATGTTCTAGTAGTCCTATTGGATCTCATAGTTGTAGTCACTCTGATGAAGCTGGTGTTAAATGTGAAGGTAATGAAATTATTCCTTTTCATTTATTTCATTAATTCCTAATTTGACTAGCTCCATGTAATGATGGTGATCTACGTCTTGTTGGTGGCATAATTTCTAATGAAGGTAGAGTGGAGATATGCTTAAGTAACTCATGGGGAACAGTTTGTGATGATTTTTGGGGAATTCCTGATGCTACAGTTGTTTGTAGGAAATTGGGATATTCTGATGAAAGTAAAGTGTTTAAAGTAATATGATTAAAATAATTTTTTTACAAACAGATCCAATAGCTTTTTCCAGTGCTCATTTTGGAGCTGGTATTGGTGATATATATCTTGACAATGTTGGATGCATTGGAACTGAGTCTAGTCTGTTAGATTGTTCCTACGTTTCAAATACAGGTTGTAGTCACAGTGAGGATGCTGGAGTTAGATGTCAATGTAAGACTACTTTAACAAATGAATAATGTGCCATAATATATCACTCTTTACTGTAACAGTGAATCCAGTCAGCAGTTCATCAGTCTCTACTTCTTTATCGTTGACATCCACATCAAGTTTGGATTTTGGATCATCAACACAATCATCTCCTTCATCTTTGGAGTTTTCTCCTTCATCTTCACAAGAAGCTTCATCTTCTCCTTCACTAGAAACTATAACCCCCTCACCTTCACTCTCTCCAGAGTATTCACCTGCAGTATCTACAGAATTTTCAACTTTATCATCTCTTAAGGTTTCATCATCATTCTCTCCAGAGCTTTCAACAACATCCTCTGCAGAGCATTCACCATCAACCTCTCCAGAACTTTCACCATCAACCTCTCCAGAGCTTTCACCATCAACCTCTCCAGAGCTTTCACCATCAACCTCTCCAGAGCTTTCACCATCAACCTCTCCAAAGCTTTCATCATCTTCTTCTCCAGAGCTTTCACCAACATCCTTTACTGAACTTTCACCATCAACCTCTGCAGATCTTTCTCCATCATCATCTCAAGAGCTTTCACCATCACCCTCTCTGAAGCTTTCATCATTGATCTCTCCAGAGTTTTCACCAACATCCTCTCCAGAACCTTCACCATCAACCTCTGCAGATCTTTCTCCATCATCAACTCAAGAGCTTTCAACATCACCCTCTCTGGAGTTTTCATCATCAATCTCTCCAGAGTTTTCACCAACATCCTCTACAGAACTTTTACCATCAACCTCTCCAGAGCTTTCACCATCATCATCTCCAGACCTTTCACCATCATCCTCTCCAAAGTTTTCACCATCATTTTCTAAAGTATCTTCTCCAGAGGCTCAATTGTCACAAACATCTTTTAAGATTGAATCTCTTTCAAGTGTAGGAACCTCTTCAATAACAACTTCATCAACAGTATCCTTTTATACTCAAACAAGATCTTCAATTGTTAATGGTAAGGCTAATGGCTGTATAATACTACATTGTTGTTAATCTATTGCAGAAATAAGCAGTTCAGTCATATCATCATTATTCTCAACAAGTCCTACACCTACTTGTCCTATTTTAATACCTAATATTGCTTTAGAGAACACTGTGACTATCATTATGGGTGATTACAGTGTAGCTACTGTAAGAGTTAAGAGAAAGACTACAATTATATTACTTTCCTTTTTATTCTCTAGTTCACAACTGCTGTTCAGACAAACTTTAAAGAAGTCACTATTGATATTGTCAATGCATACTGCTCATTTCATAGTCGAGCCTGTTCTACAGTTAAGCTGGCAGAAACTACGAAGTAAGGAAATGAATAATCTAATCAAGTATCATTTAAAGCCTACCTGTCGATTCATAAATTAGATTGTTGAGAATGTTGACTTGATTTTTGTAGGCTTGGTGGCCGTGCTTGTGTTGTTATTACCACAATAATGCAAGCATCTAACACAAAAGCTACAAATGATCAAATACTAGTAACATTTTTCTTTACTTTCAATGATGGGACAGAACTGCTACATGTACAGCCTTTGAAAGATGCTTTGCAGGTAGATACAATCAGCCACAAATTTTATTTCTGTGCTATTGATATTTTAGGCTGGGATCGATAATGGACACTATCATTCCAATGGTTATGACAGTGTTTCCTTTTCAACTCAGCCTACTCCTTTGGAAACAACAGACACAAGAAGTGCATCATTGACTGGAGCAACAGTGATTGGAATTGCTGTGGGAGGTGTTCTTTTCATCGTTGTAATAATTGCTGTTGTATTTTTAGTGATGATTTTAATGTAAGGACAAAAGAATTGGAGAGAAAAAGAGTGACAGTATAAAAAGACATTTTTCTTGAAAAAGGAAGTCTATATGTGTATTTATCATTTTATAGGTTGCGTAAAGCAAGAATGTCTCAGAAGTATAATGTTGGTAATGCTATGTTTACTGATAGTATAACAGCAAATCCAGTTTTTGATGATGACTTACAAATATCAACAATTAAGAAGTCACAAGATGATACAATTGGGTTCTCCAATCCTTTAAGTGATGAAGGAAGTTGTTAAGAATATCATATCATCTGCTGCTCTTTAAACCAATGTTGTTAAAAATTTTATTATTTCAATAATTAAATAACATTCCCTTTTCTATTGATTAATACCTGCATTATATTTGCTACCACTAATAATTTTATTTTATATAGGTTATACCCAATTATGCATACCAAAATGAGTACTTTCATTTCATGAAAAGCACTAAAAATCAGAACACTAACTGCAGTTTCTGTAGTAATGTTAGTTTGTTTGCAATTTTCATGATGCCACAGCACGCTTGTTCCATCTTGCCTGCACTTTTTGAAAGTCTTTCAGACTTTTCAAGCATTCTTCCTTTGACAGTGTTTATCTAAAACAACTTGATACTACTTAACTTTTTAGGTTTTTATGTTAATTTTTAGAGCTGTAGACACTGTTCTTACCAAGTTAGAGAGGCTTAAAATGCATTGCCAGCCAACAGACAGACACAAACGAGTACTGTAACCTAGTAAGGGTCACATTCCCGAGCCCTGAGAACAAATATTTGACATTCTTGTGGTTTTACTGTTGCGTACTATTATCATTGGGTGAGGCTGCCTAATGTTTTGGAATATTAAGAAAATATAAATAATACTTTTATTTAAATAAACCAGACGAAGGTGCCTGAGCAATACCAGTAATAATATATATTGTTGTGTATAGTACTGAGAATGCATACTAATGCTAGATTGGTTATAATAGAAATAAAAATTAAAGTCAAAAATTATCACAATATATGCAACAAAGACATTACAACCAAACCAACTTGTATGTCAACAGAAACTTAATAAATAAAATAAACATTGAATTTTATCTTCGAATTTATTTGCTGCAGAACTCACTACCTAGGTTTTAGAGATAATACTTAAGGTTGGTTGGAATACCATTATCAATCAGAAACATCAAAGTGTGTTAATTTGTACGATCAACAATTTACAATTAATACAACCAACTGGACACCATAACAGGCAAACAATAATAATTTTTATAATTTTTCCTTTTATGCTGGGAGGAGACAACTGTATTTGCACATATAAAAATATATGTAAATATGGTTAATAGATACAAGATACACGAGAATATGATTAATACAATCAACCATACACTTTAATAGCTCAACGTTTTTAGTTTTGCTGGGCATAAGCACTACACCTACTCCTATAATGGTCTTCATGGCATTTATCTCATAATTTATGCTATGAACATACATAGGCCTAGAAAGGAACAGCCATGATAACACATACAAATTCTTACTACTTTACCTGTGATTAGCAAGAATTAGCAATGGAATAACTTCTCTATTCACTATAGACAATTGTTTTAGGAGCCACATATACTAGGGAGATCCTGTGGTAAAGTTATGTTCAGTACACATTAAAATAACATGAATATTACCAATAACAAAATTGTAGCTATATTAGTGAATACATTAGAATCAAGATAGATTATACCAATGCTTACCAATCCTGATCTGGTCCTGATCTCGGCATAAGGAATCTTTTATTGTAGGGAACACCACACTTGTCTCCAGAGTCAGTTCCTTTACAGAAATAACTGGAAAGACAGGATACAAAAACAGTTTTAGCTAGTTCACTGACTTACCCTGACTTGGGAAAGTCCTTTCGTGATTACCGATACATACTATATGTGGTGCTCGATTACATATCGGTTGAATTAAATCAAATAATTCATCCTACTACAAAGAGAGAGAATGACTTACCACTCCAGCATAGCCTCGAGCATAGCTTATATCTCCAATATGTAATACAAGATCTATCATAGGCATGTCTGACTTAATGAGGCCAGTTGTTTGAAGAGAAGGAACTTGTGAATGGATTGGTTGAAGACTACCATCACTTTGGGCTTCACCCATATCTGGAGGGAGAGAGTTTAAATAGATGATAAAGAATCACATTTTAATTCCAAATGTTATAATTTTCATTCTGATCAGATTTAGATGGCACTTTAAATGAATAAACTGGACTCCACCCATAACTATCATCACCAAATTGGTAATTATACACACGAAGCCTGAAACAAAAATCATGACATCATTAAAATATAAAGGACTAACCATTCATAGTGACCATATGAAGTACTCCAGGCTCTATGTAACTAGCAGTAGTAGCAGGAGGTTCACACATGTCACTATCAGAATAGCTAGTGACATGCATTGTCTATAGTTACATGTAAGTAACAATGAAATAAATAACATAATACGTCGTACAATTTCAATTCTGATATATGTTTTAAGATTTTGTCATTATTTAGCTTGTGGTTTGTTGACTTTTGATTACAATTTAGTAAACAGGATATTGAGATTGTTCCCAATTTATTTAATCTAGCTACGAGTAACACCAAGGAATGCTCTAATTGCCATATGGTAGATTTTGACACCAACTACTTATCGATACTATGATTCTTAAAATTTCAGATGACAAAAATACAGAATATACTCCGTTATTATGACAACAGTCAAATAAAGGGGTCTTAATCTAGAGGACCTATGGTGAAACGCCGTCTTAAATTGGGAAATGGATACATAACTTCCAAAGTAATTTTGTACGCAATAGCATTATTGTTGATCGGGATGAATACAACATGTATAGAATTGGGATGAAAGCTGGGATTCTGAGCACAAAGTATTCCAGGAATCAGTATCAACAATGTACATATCCATGTATGTATGTATGTATATAGTAAGAAAAGAAATGACTATAAGTACATATGAATTATGACTTATATATAAGTATATACATATTACTTATAGTGATTTAATTGCCAGCATAGTATGCTACCCAAGTATTGTAACTACTATATGCATGTGACTAACCTCCTAATGCTTATCTCGCTGTTTTAAACAACCTCTTTATTATACAGTGAGTTTCAATATGCCTTAGCTTTTAACAAATCCGCTTCAAATTCTACTTTATATTAGTATTATAACGTTTTAATGTATCTCCCACACACTACAGAATTCATCTTACATATATTTGTAAGTGCTCTGAGCTTCTCAGCTTCTGAGTTTCCTTACTCAAGAAACATCTTTGATACCTTCACAAAGTCACCTGTCTTAAAACTTACAAATAATTTATTTTTATAGGCACATGCACCCTTTCAGCTGACAGCTACTGATCATATTTGGATACTACCTGGTATATATAACACTAAATAGTGGTACTTGGAAGACAATGACACTACCTCAAACTGTATTAATGAACAGATATTGGAAGATATTAACTCTACACTATTTGTGAATATCCTTTCATTTAAGACCACTGCAACAGAGAACTCGATTAGTCCTTTTAAAAAAATCTATTGTACAGTTTTATTCATTGCTCTACTGTTAATGACATGTCATAAGTCAAACATTATAGCCCATTTCAAAAAGGAAGGAGAACTAGCTTCTCTAATAATAGGATTCATTTTCTTTGTCTTCTCAATACTCATTAGATGCAATTTTATAATAAATGGCTCTACTACTATAGTTAAAGTTGAGACCATTACTAAGACAATTGTTGGTTTAACTGCTTCTATTGTTATATTTGTTTTAGCACTCTTGTATTTGCCAAAGGTGAGGAAATGTTGATATACATAATATCACTGTAAAAGTTATGTGACTTAATTGTGTTTCTTATATAGTTTGTTGTTGTTCTAATTGATAGGAGACAAACTAAACATGAAGAAAGTACTCAATCACTATCTAAGCAGAAAGACAACATTTCGGTACAGAAATATTAAAAAATTGAGCAGTTAAAGTCCTCATTAAAAAGGTATTATGTTTATTGTTACTGTTTATCAATGATTATTTATTAATAATTCATATATTTATACAGATTGAAGCTGCTTTATCTGATGAAATGACTAAAGAGAAGATCTTACTCAAGGTTGATAATTTATATGAATCTTCAGTTTAATCTGATTTTTATATAACTTACCAGTCATTGGACTCATTACACTGATTGACTGTTTCTATTGAACTATTTCACATGTAGGATGCCAATAATCAAAGTTTGGTTATAACTATTATAATTTCACTCATAGTAGCTATTACAGTGATCTATTGGACACCAGTATACAATAGTAGTCACTTCCTTTATATGATTGTAATAGTACTATATATAGTGTAATTGTATTCTATTATCTATATGAATATCATGAAACTAACTGATAACATGCTGTATGCAGTCATGTCTGCACATTGTTATCCAGAAAGATAAAGACTTTTTATCTTAATTAGACATAGACGTGTCTGAATGAATGGAATGGTAGTCTTGTCTCTAGCTTCATACACCTCCACATGAATTAAATATAACTGCTAAGTCTTTAGAGTGTTTCTATCAAAAATATGAGTAAATTACTTTGTTACTTCATGTTTGTATAGAATTATTGTACTGAGTTTCTCTGCACATAGAACAAGAATGTTGAATGTATTTCTAGCAAACTAGAAAGTAAATTAGTTTAGGATACTAAGGAAATTGGTTAAATTGTCTATATATATATATATATATATATATATATATATGGCAGAGTACCTGTGTATACGTATCTTCCCTTGTAGTTCATAACAAGTGAACAATTTGGATACCTAACACTGTACAAACTACATCTAATGAGAGTAAACACAAATTTTTATAGAGACTCATCTGACTTTTTAATGGTGTCAAGTTCTAACTCTCTCCCATCAGGTTTTATCTATTTCATTACTTTGTCTTTCAAATAAAATTATATCAATATTTTACCAGTGCATACATGCTGTCAAATGCATTGGTTTGTAAAGTAAATGAATTTAATACCATTTCTGTTGCAAATGAGATATTTAAAAGCAGTAAATACCTCTATGCATGATTACAAATATACTACAGTTGTCCAGACATTAGTGATACATAGTAATAGTGTAAACAGAAGTAGACAAACGAATTCTCTATTAAAAGAAAGCAACAGATGATCTACCCTTCTTTATTATTACAGTGCGAACTATATGGAGGAAATAGACTACATTGTACATACAGGTTAAAGTAACTATTGTCTAATGAGATGTTAAATAGATTGTCATAACTATGACAATCAACTACATGACCTGTTATTAGTATATCAATAATGAGTGGTATATATCAGTATCTCATCATGTATTCTATGGAATGAAAATGATTATATATTGATTAAATCAACTGATCCGATCTTATAGTGTGTGAATCTTTAATCTTTCTTCAATCTTTCAATTGTTATTTAATAGTATTTTTATTTCCTCGTGTAAAATGTCACAATTACTCCATTAATACAATACACTTTCCATAGTTGCTTTTGTATCACATGACCCATGTTGTTGAAGGGTTTTATAAAATAAAACAAACAAACAAACATAGCCAAATGTCTAATAGCTGTTCAGAATACAGATACAACATACTATTGGTTAAGTGTAACTGCAAGTTTACTTTATAAGGAAATTAATATCCTCAACTAAATGTAGTTAGTCTGTTGATAGTCCCATTTCTCTTCTCTATTGAATTTCTTGATCTAAATATCTTTCATAATGTTGTTCAGTTATCAAATATATGCTGACTTCATTTTCTCTGACTCGAAACTTGTAACGTTTGGCTAGTATCAGGAAGAAAAGCTACGTAGCATATACGCATAGGCGTGGCTACCTCTGGCTACCATCGACGCGCTGTCATTGTTAATAATTTTTCAACAGTTGGACGCTCTATCTCACTAGATGACTGGAGGGTGAATAATATCTAGGACTTTTTGTATGTCTGCCGTGTCTGCTGATGAGATCTCCCGTTAGAAGATCGAAACAACCTTGCTCACTTCAACCGACTCTATTCCAGCTATTTCATTGGCTGTTGCTATGGACTCATTAGATGTATTTTAATTGGTTGTTGTATTGTATATATAGCTTGGTTTTGTTTATTGATTTTTAGTATTGGTTGTCCAGACAAACATAAAGTATGAAATGTCCTATCATACCTATTACCTCTCTACATAAGCCTTTTCAACAATGTTACATGTGTTATCACAGCTTTTCAAGTTAAATTAATACACATTCAAACAAGATCTCTAAAGCAAATTTTAAAGGATCACCACTATATTTGTACAATCTTTATACCAAATTAATATAGTGTACCATATGTGTCCTATGATCACTCTAGTCATGAGTACACGTTGCTTCATTATAAGAAGTATTCACATGTGTAGATGTGCAAAAAATACAGACCTCTACTGGTATATCTCTATTGGTTATTAGGTAAATAGTGTTCTATAACACAAAAAGTGTTTGATATTCTAAACAAATGCTATTCACTTAATTAATAGAGTTATTGAGAAACAAAATTGAGGACAGTTAGCGCACACTGATAAGTCATATACTGTTTCCTAATCCCTAAATCTGAAACCGTTTAAACTAAAAGTATAAACTGTTACTTTTGTTTAACATGTATTCATGAAGGCTAAGAATCACTACTTTTAATTTTAAAGTACTTGAAATGAGACTTCCGAAGGTACTACCTCATTTATTGTCATAAACTTCTACAGAAACATAGTTCATAATTAAACAGCCTTCTATTTTTCGAGTCATCAAGGAAGACAGGAAGAATGAAAGTGTATTATATCATCCCTACAATGGCAATAGTACTCATTATACATCTTAATACTGATGTATTGCTGTTTGATACGAATAACTCTAAGAAAACTCTTAAATTGTAATCACCCCCATTAATTAAACAAGCAATGTTTTGTTTATTATTGTTTGTACTATAGGTATATAGTAAGTAGCATGCATCTGTTATTTCCTTTACTTTAATTATTGCTACTCACATACCTTTGCTTTTAACATGTAAAGTCTCTGTCAATTAAGTCTAGATGTCTGGCCTTTTACCTTGTATGTGTAACTACTATAATGATCAATCAAAGTATCTCAGACTAGATATTGTTCAAGTAAATACATATAACTTAATTTTGTAGAATCTATTTTAATTAAGATAACATTCATAATCTAATCAGTATACTGGTAGTAAATATACTTACTAATCTCAATATTGTGTAGCTCAAAATACTCCATACATCACTAGTTAGGTAAGCTAATATAGAAATGTCAACAATGTGATTTTACTTAAAATAACAAATGTTTGCTATTCCATTTTAATATTTCTATTAACATTATTATTGTTGAATCATCAATTGTTAGGAGATGAAGACACTTTGTTTAACATATTGTAAGAGAAAGATTAGTTCTAAATCTGTGATACTTCTCATTCTCAGGCATGCTATGATGTTTGTTCATAGTACTTCAATAGGATGTGTTGGTGCAACTGTCTTCAACGATAACAACATTAGTAGGTATACAATGTTTTTGCTATAGCACTGTTTCTGATATACTTTTCATTTCCACTGTTTGGTCTACTTGCTGATATAAAGACAGGTAGATATAGAACTATCATTACTGCATGGTGTACACTTCTCATTTTAATCTTGGACAATTTGCGGCTTTGCAATTATTGTTAATACATATTTGCCAGAGAATGACATTCTTTTCTTGATAGCCTTGGGTAAAGCTTTTATACTGGAATTGATTCAGATATGTTGTTTTTTAACCAATATAGCTCAATTCAGTCTTAATAGGAGCATCAGCTGATGAACTAAGTGCTATTATTCATTGGTATACTATATGCATACCTTTATCTCGTGTCATTTTAGAAACTGGACAGTGTATGATCAAACAGTTTTTCACAGTGATGTATATAGCATCAGGCATGACTGTATCTTTAGTATTATAACTAACTATCTCTTTAAACATTGGCTTGATACTACTCGAAACATTGTCAATCCAGTTAAAGTCATTGGTCAAGTACTAAATTATGCGAGAAAAAACAAACATCCAAAAAATTGCAGTGCTTTAATATACTGGGAGGAAGACTATCCTTCACGTTTAGACTTAGGTAAAGATAAATATGGTGGACTTTTCTCATTGGAGCAGGTAGAGGATGTTAAAACATTTTTAAGGTTAATTCCCTTACTGATCTCTGTAGTGGGCGTTTTCTGTGTAAGAGAATTAACAGTGAATTGTTTTTTTCTATTCAAAACAAAACACCACAGTTCATTTCTTGCTTTGTCTTGAATGATTCATTATACTTCTCAGTAGCTGCAGTTCTTATTCTTCTCTATCAGTTGTTGATATATCCATGCTTCTATAAATTTATTCCTAGCATGCTTAAGAGAACTGGTCTAGGACTTATTTTTGCTTTATCGACAACATTATATTATGTTGTCATGTTGGCTTGTAAAGACAGTTTATATTTAAACACCACTTCATACAAAGCAGCTGTCATTCCCAAGCTTTTGTACGGGATTGCATGCTTACGCATTTATTCTTCTAACATCATTAGAGTTCACAATAGCTCAGTTTTCACATGAGATGAGAGGATTTTTGGTTGGACTATGGTATGCAGTATTTGGATTTGGTGATTTTATTAATGTTAGTGGAAAGTATCTGTTTAGTTGCCAAGCAAAAAGACACTGTCTGAGTCTTTACTATTATATATTAAAGAGTGTCATTATTCTCATAATACTTATTGTTTTCCAAGAAAAGCTACGTAGCTATATACGCATAAGTCTCTGCCAGTCATATATTTTGTCTGCAGTATAGTTTATTCACTATTAAGAACAAAATGGCTGCCATTACAAAATATTAAAAGGAATTATATAATGATTTCTTGCTGAAAAAAAATTTATATAAAGTTTACTATACATTTTAGACATATTCTTAAACATGAATAGTTAACTTCAACTGGTTTTTGAATGCTCAAATAAAATTACTTATTGACTTAATGTTTGACTTGACAGACAGAAACAAAACTGATAAGCAATAAGAAAACATAATCCTACATACTACTATACAATTTTCCTCTGGATATTATATCAATGGCATCTAAAGTAAACTGACAGCATTATGAATAATTGTACATAAACTGTCTGCTTCAGGCAGCAAATACTTCCCTATATGTTAATAGTTATAAAAACTTGTTGTTTTTCTTTGTTGTAATTTATATAACTCTTAATTTTCATTAAAGGAGAACAATTATAGATCACCTTTTGATTATATATGAACAAATGAATAGAATGGTAATCTTGTGTCTAACCCACTCACCTCCATAGAAAAATAGGTCTAAATGTAGCATCTGAATCTTTAGACTGTTTCCATCAACAATTTCAATAAAATACTTTCTTACTTCATATTGCTACAGAATTGCTGGACTGATTTTTTCTGCTCACAAAATAAGAATGACACAATTGCATGTATTTCTAGCAAACAAAAATTCTCATTAAATTATAACTGTATGGTTTATAGTCATTGCAAGAGATAAGAAAGTCAGCATAAGTCAAGTGTTAAAGATCCATTATATTAACATGAAACCTGCTTACAAAAATGTGATAAGATTACTAAATTGAAATCATCATTGCTAAAGTAGGTCCCACGTTATATAGAAATAATTTAACTATGTTTATAGCTTATGTAACTATACTGTAGCTGATGACATAGCTACAGATTTTAGTTGTGAATTCTAGATTTATCTTCTCTTTTAATTATGAAGTTTCATATAGTATAAGTTTAGCTATACTTTCTAGTAAATAACAATGTCAATTGTAGCACTATTTGTTCCATTTCACAACAGACACCATCGTTCCAAATGTATGGTTGTTGTAATGTTGTAATGAGGAAGTTGCACTTCCTTGTCAAGAGGATATTACTAAGGTGTGTCTAGTTATTAATTAATTAAAAATGGTTGGACGTTTGTTGTCAGTTTTATCATTTCTTATGTTGTTTTGTGATGGATATCAACTTCAGAAGCTCTCAAACATCCTTTTTATTTCATTGGATTCTTTCCGTGTTCTCCAGACTCAAGCAGAGATCACAATGAGTGTGATATGCTAACTATGAGTGCAGTGGAGTTAGCTATAAACAAGGTCAACCAGGATTCTAATATACTGAGCTGTTTTAAGTTGCAACTATTACCTATATTTACCAACAAGGTTAATATTATCGTATTAAGAATAAATGATACTTAACAACTCTGCACAGACACTACATACGGTATCCATGGAATCTCTAGGAAGTAATGTAGCATATAGCCTTTGGCATGCCACTTGCTATAGTTGCTTTATATAGTGTGAAATCCATTTTTCCAAACTTTGTTATATTATGAAAATGTGTCATTGCAATATTACAAAACTAATGAAATACTAAACAGGAAATGAAGACACCATAATGTAATTTATACTTTAATAATGATTTCTATGATATTGAACACTACAACTGTCTATTGCTATAGTTTTATTTTAGTGCATGTTATGAAATATAGTAATATCAGATAATATAATTTATAGTGATGTAATCATTATAATATATACCTGTATACATGATGATAAACATATTAACAGTATTAGATATGTTTATATTCACAGTAACTATATCTATTGTCAAGCTAAAATTTAAGAAGAACACATGTACTGTCCATACTTATGTGCTCATGCCTTTTAGAGGTGATATTATCATAACTCACATTCCTCCATTCAATAAAGTGACCACAAAACACTTAACAAAAAGAATTGACTTAATTTATTACAACATTTCTCTTTTTTATCTAGGACATTGTTGAGACATTTCGTATAATTAAACAAATATATAATAATTATTATGTATTTTTTATCTAGGAGATAGTTGAAACATTTCGTATCATTAAGCAAATATATGACAATTATCCCATTCATGGAGTAATAGGTCCTTATGATGGAAATGTTGTAAAGCCCATTGCTCATATCTTTGGTGAATATCTGAACACTTTACAGGTACTTTATATTGATCATAATATGAAGAATAATTCCCACATTAGATATCATATTCAGTGACTGATCCATCACTTGAGGACTCTAGTAGATATCCTTATTTCTATGCTACAGTACCTACTCAGGCATACCATCTCAAGCTAACTACTGCTGATCATGTTTGGATACTACCTGGTATATATAACACTAAATGGTGGTACTTGGAAGACAATGACACTACTTCAAACTGTACTAATGAACAGATATTGGAAGCTATTAACTCTACACTATTTGTGGATACCTTTCCTTTTAACATTAATATGAAAACTGTTAGTTCACTATCTGTACAAAAAAATATCTATTGTTCTGTATTGTTATTATATTTTGTCATTTTCAGGGTCAATATATGTTGGATCATTCTTTTAGTAGAAATGAGTATGGATTTGGTTACTCAGTGGATTGGTAAATCAATAGTACTTATTATACCATATTCATTATATCTTAGGAATGGAAGAGTGTGGTTTAGGAAGATTCACTACCAATGGAAGTGGAGAAATTAATATATCTTTTTCTCATAACAACATCAGAAAGACTATTCATAACTGCAATGTGTCATGGAAAGGTTAAAAATTAGCCTTATGCTGTAGTAAATAGTTTAACTGATTTGTACATAATGTTATAGGTGGATATCGACCTACTGATAGAGAGGAAGTCTATATTTGTACATTTATCAGCACAAGTTATGTGACGTTTCTTATTATATCTACTGTCTTGTTCTTTGTCATTATTGTAATCAGTCTATGTTTGCTACCAGTAACATATTACATGAGAAACAACAAGTCAGTGTTATGATACTACTAGTAATATCATCATCTATTTCTGATTCTATTATTTAGACATTTTAAAGCTTCTTCTGTTAAATTTAATATAGTATTGAATCTTGTATGTTGCACTTTGTGTATTATAGGATTGATTGAGATTACTGTAGCCTATATTGGAAAAAAGGAATATTATATAGACATCATTCCTTCACTTTGTGAGGTTAGTATAGTAACAATACCTACCTATATATACTGAATGCAGTATTATGTAATAAGTGATAAGGTATTAATGTAGAATATTTTAAGTTGCATAGAATTGTTCTATCATAAGTGTTAACTTGTATCTTTTTTTGTTCAGATACTATTTAATCACTAACAGTTACATCTTTAGGTATTCTTCTGGTTGCTTCAAATTTCATTGACTATATTATTTGCCACTTTTGTTGTAAAGACATTGCGGGTTTACTATATATTTCACAATCCTAACCTTAAAATGAGAGTGAGTTATATGTTTTTAACAATAATTTGTATATGTAGTAAGTAGTTTCAATTCTAACTTTTCTTCTTTTTTATGTAACTCTGTTCACATCAAAATATATTTATAACTGTTAAATTTTTACTATATAGAAGTACTTGTCTGATTGGATACTCTAGATTTGGATAGTTCTTCGTTTGTTTCCTGTTGTTCTTATTCTTGTCACACAAACAATGATTGATTGATACACTTTGGTTACTATAAAACTACCATTTGAATGTCCAAATAGAGTATGTTTTTACTATATACCAAAAGTATGAAAAATATTATTTTAAAATAATTTTGAGTGCCTAGTATGCAAAGTATGCCAGAATTTCATATGATTTATAATATAATGTGGTATATAATATATAGTATGTTTTTCATTATATACAACATAAAAAGTATGAAGTATACTAAATAATTTTGTGAAGCTTGACTGCCTAGCATGTAAAGCATGTCCAATGTCCTATAATTTGAGCCATGTAGTATAGGGATACAAGTATACTTATCTTGTTTTATTCTAATGTAATATAATAAACTAAAAGTAACGACTAAATTAAGATTTCATTAGAATTTGGCCTGAATGTTATGAATGACTATTGAAATGTATGTTTATAGCATTTGAATAGCCACTCCACAGTTCCAATCTTTTTGTATCAGTCCTTGTTTATGTTCTTATATTTTTAAAATACCTGTAACAGCATTTGTCATTATTTGTCAAAACTCTTTACAAATCAAAGAATGATTTATTAACATAGCACATTTAATTATTTTACTGCTATAGTTAACGTACTCTATCTTTTAAAGGTTTTAGTCATTATGTCTTTTTGTAGTCATAATAATACCTGTTTATATTGTCCATTTCTTTTATATAAAATTATGTTTCTCATTACAGCAACTCACTAATTCAACAAAAACATACATTGAAGAGACGTCATGTACATTGATGTACCCTTTATACTGGTTTACATCACTTGACTGACATCTATCGAATACTTTTATTGATTGCTCTACTGTTAATGACATGTCGGAACTCAAAGATTTTAGCCGATTTCAAAAAGGAAGGAGAAATAGCTTCTCTAATAATTGGATTCATTTTATTTGTCATCTCATTATTCTCGACATGCATTGTTATAATAAAAAGATCATCTACTACTATAGCTACAAATGAGGCTGTTACTATGATAATTGTTGTCTTAAATGCTATTGTTGTTATATTTTTTTATCAGTCTTGTACTAGCCAAAGGTGAGTGAAATGTTGATATATATAATATAGTAAAAGTTATTTAAGAACCAACTAGCTTATTATATGTGTGGATTACTATGAGACCTAGAATTCACTGTATAATTTGTTAGTATGTTATACTATTGTTGTTGTTGAATAAAGTTATTTATTTTTACAATGAATTAATCTATTTAAATAGTTGTCTACTTTATTGTAAATATGTGACTTAATTGTGTTGCTTATATAGTTTGTTGCTGTTCTAATTGATAAGAGACAAACCAAACATGAAGAAGCTCAATTACTATCTAAGCAGAGATGTAACATATTTGCACACAAATATCAAGAAATTGTGCAGTTAAAGTCCTCATTGAAAAAGATATTACATTTATTACTACTAAAAATCAATGATTATTTATTAATAATTCATACATTTATACAGATTGAAGCTGTTTTATCTGTGAAATTGACTAAAGAGAGTATCTTAATCAAGATTGATAATTTTTATGAATCCTTTCTGTTTAAAAATTATATTGATCTGACATTTTATAACTTATCAGTCATTGGACTCATGACACTGATTGACTGTTTTGTAATGACTGTTTTCATTATATAACTGAACTACTTCAGATGAAAGAGGACCAATAATCACAAATTTGGTTATAATTATCATAATTTCATTTATAGTAGATATTACAGTGATCTATTGGACACCAATCAGTATATTATACAAGAGTAGTCACTTTTTTATTTAATTGTAATAGTACTATATATAGTGCAATTATATGTCATGAAACTAACTGATAACATGTTATATGCAATTCTGTGTACACAATGTTTTCCAGAAGGTTAAAGAATTTCCATGTTAATGAGACATAGGTGTGAACCAAAATACATGAATAATATTATGAAACATTATATATATATATACATATAATATATTATATATATATATAATATACTTGAATACTTTATATCTGTGGGTATATCAATGTATCTAGGACTAAATCAAATCTTATAGATCACCTTTTGGTTGTTTATAAACAAATGAATAAAATAGTAGTCTCGTAACTAGCCCCACACAGCTCCATATGAAATTAAAATTAATATAGATGCGAAATCTTTAGATTGTTTCTATCAACAATGTGAGTAAATTGTTTGTCACTTCGTGTAGCTATACACTGAGTTTCTTTACTAACAAAACAATAATGTTGCACGTATATCTAGCAAACAAAAACTAAATTTAGTTTTGAATATCAATAAAAATTGGTGAAATTGTCATTAGATATGCACAGTTTATAGTCATTGCAAGTGATAAGGAATAAGTCAAGTATTAGGGTAGCATTATGTTCACAGGAAACCTATTAACAAAAATTAATAAAATTACTAAATTGAAATCATCATTCCTAAAAGTAAGTCACAAGTTATATACGAATGATTTAACTTAGTTTTTAGCTAATATAACTATGATGTAGCTGTTGATATAGCTACAGATTTAAATTGTGTATTCTAGATTTTATAATTATGATGTTTCATTTATTAGAAGTTTAGCTATATTTTCTAGTAAATAACAATATAAATTATAGTACCATTTGTTCCATTAACAACAGACACCATTGTTTATAAATGTATGCTGTTTTATTGTTGTTGCTATTTGTATTTAAAATGTTGCATTGTAAAGAGGAAATTATACTTCCTTGACAAGAGGATATTGCTAAGTTAGAGTTGATTAAAATGGTTGAACTTTTGTTGTTAGTTGTTTCATTTGCTATGGTGTTCGGTGATGGATATAAAATTCACAACTGTACTTCAGAAGCTGTCAAATATCCTCTTTATTTCCTTGGATTCTTTCCTTGTTCTCCGGACTCAACCAGAGATCTCAATGAGTGTGATACGTTAATACTGAATGCAGTGGAGTTAGCTATAGACAAGATCAACCATAATCCTAACATACTGAGCTGTTTTAAGGTGGAGCTATTACCTGTATTTGCCAATGAGGTTAATATTATTGTATTAACAGTAAATGATACTTAACAGCTCTGTACAGACTAGTGTTGTTTTAGTTAACTTTAACTAAAACTATTTTAGTAAGCACTTTTGTAATTTAGTTAACAAACTATAACTATAACTAAAATTATTTCAGGTAAGCATACTATAACTAAACTACTAAAATGTTTGATGAACATAGAGCCACACCCACACCCATGCTTCACTACGCCTATAGATGCTACAGGAAGTGATTAGTGATGCATAATAGTTCTGCTAAGTGATAATGAGTTCACAAGTTTACATAGCTCTCAATGGCACTTGCAAGATTGTTGTAGATACTAACATAGTAACTATAGAAGCACGTGTTCTGCACATGAAGAGAATTTAACTAGAACTAAAATAGACCTAACTTTAACTATAACTAATTTTTGTTTAATTTTAGTAACTTTATTAAAACTAAAACTCCTACCAGTAGGCTAACTTTACTATAACTATAACTAATATGAAAATATGTAACTAAAACAACACTAGTACAGACACTTAATACAGTGTAATGCAATCTCTAACCAGTAATGTAGCATACATAGGTGTAGGAACAATTTTGTCATTCGGGGGGCACATATGTAACATTTTAACATTGTCCAGTTTAACAGTGAAGTATTTCAATAACAACTAAGATAAAACCTTCTGTCATTTACACTGAGAAAAATTTTAAAATTTTTTTTACATAAAATGTACATCTACAGCTGTAAATTGAATTATGAGGATAGGGATTGAAAAGTGGCTAATCTAATTCAGATGATTGTGAAACCATCTCACAATATACCAAAAATATTGGGGGGAGGAGTGGAGGGGGGGGGGGTACGTGCCCCCTATACCCCTCCTGTTCCTACACCTATGGATAGTGTCTGTCTACTATTTACTATAGTTTCTATAATGCATTTATATAGTGCATAGTCCACTTTTCCACAGTTTGTTGTATTATGATAATGTGTGCATGGCAGTTTTACAAAACTAATTGAAATACCAAACAAGAAATGAGGATACCATAACGAAATTTATACCAGTTAGCTCAACTTGAAAACATAATCATTTCTATGATAGTGAACATTACAACTGTCTATTGCTAGTTTTAGTTTAGTACATAACATGAGAATATAGTAATATAATCATTATAATATACCTGTATACATGATAATAACATATTATCAATATAACATATGTTTATATACATGTCAAATCTTTCTATTTTCAAGCCTAAATTTAAGACGTTTTGTACTATCCATAGTTATATAAATTTAAGTTTACTTGTATGTGCTACTGCCTTTTAAGTGTGGTATTATTTATAGCTCACATTATCTCCATTTCATATTTATTAATTTGCTAATGTAATAGTCAACATTTAATGTACATTTTTATGATCACTTTGTGTACATGTAAACAAAGTGACCACAAAAACGTAGATTATTAACATTTAATTGCAGTATGTACAATATTCATTTATTTATCTAGAACTTAGGTGTTTCGTTCCTTTTATGGTGGTATTATCATAACTCACATTCCTCCATTCCCATCATATCCATTAATTTGCCCATGATAAAGTTGACATCTGATACACATAGAGTGACCACAAAATGTGATTTCACTTATACCTGTATACATGATAATAGCATATTATCAGTATAACACATGTTTATATTCATGGCAAATATTTCTATTGTCTAGCTAAATTTAAGAAAAAGATATGTACTGTCCATACTTATAGGTTAACTTGTATGTGCTCATGCCTTTTATAGGTGATGTTATCATAACTCACATTCCTCCATCCATAAAGTGACCACAAAAATGTAGACTTTATTAACACTTAGGCAAAATTAACTACAGCATGTATTTTTTATCTAGGAGATAGTTGAAACATTTCGTATCATTAAGCAAATATATGACAATTATCCCATTCATGGAGTAATAGGTCCTTATGATGGAAATGTTGTAAAGCCCATTGCTCATATCTTTGGTGAATATCTGAACACTTTACAGGTACTTTGTATTGATCATAATATGAAGAATAATTCCCACATTAGATATCATATTCAGTGACTGATCCATCACTTGAGGACTCTAGTAGATATCCTTATTTCTATGCTACAGTACCTACTGATTATTTTGTAAATAAAATGAGAAGACAACTACTAAGATTCTTTGACTGGAAAAAAGTGGCTGTACTATCATCTAATAATGAAAATGCAGTTTTGGTGAGAAACAATGTTAAAAGATAACTTAATTTATTGTTTTCAATTAACAATATTATATTAATAGTTATCCTTATTATAGTAGTATTAAATTTATAATTTCAGATTGCCAAGCATTTGTCTAATTTATTGTATTATATTAATAGTTATCCTTATTATAGTAGTATTAAATTTATAATTTCAGATTGCCGAGCATTTGTCTAATTTATTGAGAACTAATGAATCAGAGACAGTTCACTTTTTAGGGTCCGTTACAACATCACCAGGTCCTTTATTAGAAGAAGCTAAGGTAACTAGTGTTAGTATGTTTCTATATAAAGCTATATTTCATAGGATCTGGATATCAGAATATTTTTACCTATAATTGAAGAGATGGAGGCTAGAAGACTATTCTGTATTGTATGTCAATGTCATATACTTTGATGGATTTTTAATGCTTCAATATACTTTTCAGGCATACCATCTCAAGCTAACTACTGCTGATCATGTTTGGATACTACCTGGTATATATAACACTAAATGGTGGTACTTGGAAGACAATGACACTACTTCAAACTGTACTAATGAACAGATATTGGAAGCTATTAACTCTACACTATTTGTGGATACCTTTCCTTTTAACATTAACATGAAAACTGTTAGTTCACTATCTGTTCAATTACTTTATTGACATTTAATATCTACAGGAGGTAGATGATGTTCTGACTGAAATATTCTATAATGTAGTACTAAATATCTCAGCTAATATGACAATGGAGGAGTATTCATCTCTTATTATTCATTCTAAGTTATTAAATGCATATGATGCTACTACTGCTTTAGCTCTGACATGGAATGCTAGTCTTAGTAAAATTGAGAATGACTTTTTGAATGATGACATCTTCTCAGTTATTGATAAACCACAGTATTATCCACATCTTGGTCGAATTCTTCAAGATAGTCTAGAAAACTCAGTTAGTCCTTATAATGGACTTGCTGTAAGTATGAATCTGAATTTGATAAATACAATGTGTATAACCTCCTATGTTTTGTGTGCAAATTTAGTGAAGAACTCACACACACACACACAGTTACATACTTATATCTACTGTTTTGTACTGTTGTTATATTTGTCATTTTTAGGGTCAATATATGTTGGATCATTCTTTTAGTAGAAATGAGTATGGATTTGGTTCACTTACTCAGTGGATTGGTAAATCAATAGTACTCATTTCTCCATATTCATTATATCTTAGGGATTGAAGAGTGTGGTTTAGGAAGATTCACTACAAATGGAAGTGGAGAGATCAATATATCTTTTTCTCATTACAGTATTGGTAACACTATACATAACTGCAATGTATCATGGAAAGGTTAAAAATTAATCCTATGCTGTAGTATTTTTTTAAAAGTGATTTGTATATAATGTTATAGGTGGATATCAACCTACTGATAGAGAGGAAGTCTATATTTGTACATTTATCAGCACAAGTTATGTGACGTTTCTCATTATATTTACTGTCTTGTTCTTTGTCATTATTGTAATCAGTCTAAGTTTGTTACCAGTAACATATTATATGAGAAACAACAAGTCAGTGTACTAGTAATATCATCATCTATTTCTGATTCTATTATTTAGACATTTTAAAGCTTCTTCTGTTAAATTTAATATAGTATTGAATCTTGTATGTTGCACTTGGTGTGTTGTAGGATTGATTGAGATTACTGTAGGCTATCTTGGAAAAAAGGAATATTATACAGACATTATTCCTTCACTTTGTGAGGTTAGCATTAGTTTTCTACAATATATATGAACGCAATATTATCAATATTATCTGTTAAGTGGTAAGATTATAGTGTAGACTGTTTCACATTACACAGAATTGTATAAATTGTAACTTGTGTCTTGTTTTGTTCAGATATTATCTAATCAATAACATTTACATTTTTAGGTATTCTTATGGTTGCTTCAAATTTCTATGACAATATTATTTGCCACTTTTGTTGTAAAGACATGGAGGATTTACTATATATTTCATAATCCTAACCTTAAAAAGAGAGTGAGTTACTAGCTTTTAACAATACTTTGTAAAATTTAGTAGTTTGAATAATAACATTTTTCTTTTTATATGTAATTTTGCTCACATCAAAATATATTTATAACTATTAAATTTTTACTATATAGAAGTATTTGTCTGATTGGATACTTTTGATTTCAGTAGTTCTTCTTTTGTTTCCCGTTTTTCTTATTCTTGTCACACAAACAATGATTGATCGATACACTTTGGTTACTATAAAACTACCATTTGAATGTCCAATTATAGTGAGTTGTCCATTATATACAGCATACAAAGTATTAAATATATTAAATACATTTGTGAACTTTGAGTGTCTAGCATGCAAAACATGCTACAATATCCTATCATTTTATCCATGTTTTGTCTTCTTTTATTCTATTGTTGTAAAAATAAACAAAAAGTAGCAACTCAAATTAAACGTCATACTTTAGTGCATATCACAATTAACATTTAATTAGCATTTCTTCTAAATGTTATAGATGTTAATAAAAATGCATGTTTATAGCATTGAGTAGTCACTCCACAATTCCAATTTTGTTTTATATCTTTTAAACTACATGTATAAGCATCTGTCAAAACTCTTTACAAATCAAAGAATGGTTTATTAAAGTAGCACATTTAATAAAAGAATGACACTGCCGCTATGTTATTATATTTTATTGCTATAGTTAACCTACTCTATCTTATAAGGTTATAGTGTTTATACCTTTTAAGTAGTCATATAGTGTCTGTTTATATTATCAATTTCTGTTACATAAAATTATATTTGTCATTACAGCAACTCTCTAATTCAAGAAAAACATACATTGAAGAGAAGTCATGTACATTGATGTACTCTTTATACTGGCTAACAGCAGTAGACATTTATTATATACTTTTGTTCATTGCTCAACTGTTAATGACATGTCGCAATTCAAATGTTATAGCTTATTTCAAAAAGGAAGGAGAAATAGCTTCTCTAGTGACTGGATTCATTTTATTTGTTGTCTCGGTATCCTTGACATGCAGTCTTATAATATATAGTTCATTTACTAGTATAACTAATGACACTGTGACAGTTGTTGTCTTACTTGCTATTATTAATATATTTGTTTTGGCAGTCATGTACTTGCCAAAGGTGGGTGAATGTTGATATATATAATATAGTATAACTGTAAAAGTTATTTTAAGAACCAACTTAAAGCTTATTACATTTGTAGATTACTATAAAATCTAGAATCCACTGTATATTTGCTGGTATCTTATACTATTACAAAGTAACAAATTATAGAATTTTGTGGCTACGTAACAAGAATTTAGATTACCTCATAATCCATTGGTGTGAACTGGCAATGAATTAGTTGTTAAAGTAACTTATTTTTAATAATATTCTCATTTATGGTAAATATGTGACTAAATTGTGTTTCTTATATAGTTTGTTGCTGTTGTAATTGATAAGAGACAGACCAAACATGAAGAAACTACTCAATCACATTCTAAGCAGAGAGACAACATATTGGCAGAGAGATATCAAGAAATTGAGCAGTTAAAGTCCTCTTTGAAAATGGTATTATGTTTATTACTACTGAAATCAGTGATTTCTTTTAATATTAATTCATACATTTATACAGATTGAAGGTTCTTTATCTGATGAAATGACTAAAGAGAGTATCTTACTCAAGATTGATAATTTTTATGAATCTTCAGTTTAAAAAATTATATTAATCTGATTATTTATATAACTTACAAGCAGACGTGGGGTAATATAATAGTAAACATTACAAGTTTTGAAGTAATAATAATAGTAGTTGGGATTTTTAAAATTGAGGTGATAGTAGTAGAAATAGTAATTGAAAGGAATGTAACATATTATTATGTTATTTTGCATTGCAATTAACACCCAAAACAGCATTCTTTCAAGTTATTTTGTCAAATCATTCAAGTGAAACTATCTATCACCTGTCTAAAAAAGCTTTCGTGATTTGACATCAGCAGCTGTTGGTTATAGTTTCAGTACCACATGGTTAGTAGTATTGCTGTTATCAAGATAATCAAAATTAAAAACTCTCCTCTTAGTCACTTTGAGGTAAATGTACCTATTAATGCTGAGAGCAATGGCAACTACAAGGCAAAATGTAAGCATTGTGGTGTTTTGATTTCTGGGTCTGCGAAGACATCATCAAACTTCACTACTCATCTGAAGGTAAATTAATTGTTTAGTTAGTTGCTTAGTTGGTGTCAATATAAAAAAAGAAGAAATCTAGTTGGTTGTTAAGCTATATATTTAGTCAGAGAGAATCGATGCCAAGAGAAGGGACACAATTAAAGCTGAAATTACTGCTTACCTTTCTAATCCTTGTTTGTCTGAGAGTGATGACCCACTTGAATTTTGGAAAGAACACAAAACTACATATCATACTTTAATGAAGTTAGTTCACCTCATTCTTCTATTCCTGCCTCATCTGCACCAATCAAATGACTGTTTACATTGCATGGAAAGTTTTCCAGCCTGAAACATGCTGCTTAACTGATCCCTTCTTTGAATAACTAATGTTTATAAAATGAAATGCTATTGTATTAAGTTAAATAAAGCCATTTTTCAGTAATGTATAATAGTAATTTGTAATATTTACTATTAGTTGGTCATGTAATAGTAATAGTAATATATTATGGAGGGGCAATCCAGTAATTACAATAGTAATAGTAATAAGCAAATTTTAAAGTAATAGTAATAATAATATATATAATTGCCTGTAATTGACCCCATGACTGCTTACCAGTCATTGGACTCATCACACTGATTGACTGTTTTGGATATATAACTGAACTACTTTACATGAAATGGGGCCAATAATCAAAATTTGGTTATATTTATCATAATTTCACTTATAGTGGCTATTATAGTGACCTAATGGACACCAGTATATATGCAATTCATCCCTACATAACAGCACATGTGATACAAGCATTTAAGGATATGCAGCAACTATCTAAATCAATTGCATTCTGTATTGGTAATATGAAGAAGACATTGTCAAAGATGTAAAAAGAGATCACAATCATGCACCAAACTCTGCTAAAAACAAAGCAGAAAAGGTAATAGCTCAAATGACAAAGAGAGACATGGAGAGAGAGAACAAGTGTCCTCAGAAAAAAATTAATGACCACTGTGTAATAGTGCCATTATTTCATTATTCAGAATTAAAAACTAAAATTTTCGCTATATTACAGTGTTATCAAGCACATACATTGTATTGTCAATATTACTAGGACAAGGACATACGTGGCATTTCCAATCCCAGTCAGTAATGTATTTATTACTATTGGATTGGCTATGGTTACCAACTTACCACGTCCATTTCTTTGCCCTGTTTTCCAGACTGAATGCTGATTCCATTGTGAAAAAAGGTATGTTTATACAGTATTGTAAAGTATGATTTCTTGTCCTTTACTATACAATTGATTATAGTCACTGACAACTTCAGTGGTTTCGTGAACAAACCCACCCCAAAACGCTTTAGTACGGAAGCCAAAGGCGGCCATCCATTTCTACTTCGTAATTTCATATTCTGCTTTGAACCTTTTCCAAAAGTATCCATTTTTCCATTGTATATTTTTGGAAAACTTCAAAGCAGAGTATTAAATTGCAAAGTAGAATTGGATGTCTGCCATCAGCTTCTGTACATTTTAATTGATAAATATTCCATCGAATGATAGAAGCTAGAATTGGAATATTTTTGGAAAACTTCAAAGTAGAATATGAATTTATGAAGTAGAATTGGATGTTCACCTTCAGCTTCCATACTTTAGCCATGGTTTAGGTCTGCATGGCTCGCTAGACTATATTTGTGTTGCTTAAGCAATTTTTCATTGGGAATAGTGTGGTTACACAATACAATGGGATTGCTGGTGCATCTTTCTAGAACAGGAGATAGAGAAGTGGTAAGCATTGTTGTCCTTTAACAGAAAGTTAGTACTATAACCTAAAACCTAAAAACCACATGTATCTAAAGTATTGCTTTCACAAAAGGCATTGATCTACCAGTGCTTGAAATCTATCCACTTCATTCTTCTTAGGTAGTACTGGTATTGCACATCATATTTTAGCAGAAAAATTATCTTATACTATAGACTGAGAGCCTCTAACATTGTCATGAATTAATGTACTGAGAGCCTTTAACATTGTCCAGAATTAATGTACCGAGAGACTTTAACATTGTCATGAATTAATGTATAATTTTATGCCAAAGGATGGCATTCATTACCAACACTCCAAGACACTGCAAAATCTTTATATTAATTGCCACAGTGTCTTGGCAAAACCTTGATAATATGATGATGATAATATTGACAATTATTGGAGGGTAATGTTGATCACATGCTATAAACAGGAGAATTTTGGTTAGAAATAGGTATAATTGTATTTGTTATGAATTAAAGTAAAGGTTGAGTTTGCACATACATACACTAGCACCACTATTATGACAATCCTTAATAATTTTACTGAACAAAATTTAAGTTTGCATTAAACCAAAGTTGTACTATATAAACAATCATTCAACAACAAAGATTGATTAGTTGATTTTAACCAATATATAGTTAATTAGACTACATATCATAATATGTAAGATACTGAGAAGTAGTCTGTTTTAGTAGCTAATATAATCAACACTAGACATACATGCAGTCAATCATCAATCTTACAAAAATTCTATTTAACATCTCATTAGTTAGACATAAGAATTTTCATGAATGTTGGTCTATGTGTGAGGACTTTCATTATAGAATTCATAACAGAACAGTACTACATGTATGTACATTCCTTTTTTTGAGTAATTTGTTGTCTATGATTGATTTGATTCAATGTATCTTCTTCTGTATCAACCTAAGTGATCATGAATGGTTAAAATTAATATCACTTTTTTAATAATGGCAGGATTTGTAACTGTAACTATGAGAGTCTATATCTAATACAGTATTTGTGTTACTGATGGCTATGCACTTAATGCCAATCATATTTTAAAAGTCTATTGCGACTAGCCACAAATAACATCAACCTATACAGTGCTAGATTTTTGGCAACTTTCTTAACAGCAATTATGGATGTGGCATCAAAAATGTGATAAATATCTGTGAATTTGTTAATGATAACTAAACAAAAGCATTGATAGATGTAACTATTCATTTATACATGTGTATATACTATGATGGTTGCATTTGTTGTCCCATTTATATACACATGCATGCTAAAATAAATTGATTGTTTTAATCCATTCATGTACATTTGGTTGCATGGATCCCTACAAAATATTTAGATACATTAAAGTATATGAATGAATTTCATAGTAGCAGCTCAGCATCATAGTTCTTTAAAATTTCTACATGAATAGTAAATTCCATAGTACATTTATCAATAGTAATAAACTGATATTTACTTTATTTTATCAAAGCAATTGACTACATACATATATAACCATATGTAGTAGTACCTTCACCATGTTGTACTGGTATTATAACTAACAATTTTAATAGAATACAAGATACCTTCATTATGTGCTCCTATAGCTGTGCATATTGATGTCCACTAATAAAAGAAATAATTGCTTAGAAGTATATCTAAGTGACATGGTAAGTCTACTTGCTATGAGGAAAGATGAGGTATATGTATTGGTTAAATCAACCAATCAATTTTTATGGTAATTCATCCACACAAATATACTCTCCTGATCTATTACCTGTTAGAGTTAACATCAACTTGTGCTATAAACCTATCTTAACACCTGCAAGCAATAGACCAGGTGGTATATCACACTGGATGACTTCCTGTGGGCTCATATGTATTTGTAGCAGTTTATTATACATCATTTAATAAATCATGTTCTGTTGTCTCTCTTTTAGCCAGAAGTCATTGTCCTTCAGGAAAACCATCACTCCTTCCTCTTCCTCCACAATTTCCACATCACAAAACAAACTCCCACCAACCATTTCTTCATATTCAATAAAGTCTTCAATCCATCATACTGCTTCCTCCTCCTCTGCCAAGTCTACAGCGCAGCTTACCAACATCTCATCCTCTCTCAAATTTCCTACCCAACTTACCTCTACCTCCTCCTGTCCCATCATTTCATCGCAATTCACCATTACCTCTTCCTTCAAATCACCAACTTAACCTACCCTTACATCCTCCTCGTCCAAGTCTTCAACCCATCCTACCTTCTCCTACACTTCCTCTTACTCCTCAATCCAGTCTACTACTTCCTTTGCCTCCACCAATCAACTATCCCATGTGCTGTGTCCTAATATAACTATGTTGTCTACTGTGTCCTAATGTAATTGTCTCATGTTCTGTGCTCTATTGTAACTGTCACATCTACTGTGTCATAATGTAAGTGTTCCATCTACTGTATCCTAATGTCCCAACTACTGTGTTCTAATCTAACTGTTCCAACTAATGCATCCTTATGTAACTGTCCCATCTACTGTGTTCAAATTTTACTGTCCCGTCTACTTTGTCCTAATGTAATTGTCCTGTCTACTGTGTCTAATGCTATTGTCCCATCTGCTATGCAATAATGTAACCATTGCTTCTACTGTGTCCTGACTTAATTGCTCATTCACTCTGTCGTAATATAACTGTTTGGTCTACTATCCCATCTACTACATTCTAATGTACTCTCCCATTTTCTGCTTTCTAATGTAACTGTCCCATCTACTGCCTTCTAATGTAACTGTCCTGTCTAATGTGTCCTAATGTAACTGTGCCATCTATTGTGTCCTAATGTAATGGTCTCATTAACTGTGTTCTAATGTAACTGTTCAATCTACTGTATCCTAATATAATTGTCCCATCTAATGGGTTCTATTGTAACTGTCCACTCTACTGTGTGCTAATGTAACTGTCCCACCTACTGGTTTCTAATGTAACTATCCCGTCAACTGTGTTCTAATGTAACTATTGCATTTACTGTGTCCTAATGTACCTGTCTTGTCTACTCTGTTGTAGCGTAATTGTCTTGTCTAACAAATGCTAATGTATAAGTGCCCATTGACATTGTCCTAATATAACTGTTCCGTCTACTTTCTCCAATGTAACAGTCTCATAGTCTATCTCATAGTATAATTTTCCTGTCTACTTTGTTCCAATATAACTCTCCTGTCAACTGTGTCCTAATGTAATTCTCCCGTCTGCTGTGCCCTAATGTAACCCCTCTTCTACCATGTCTTAACTTAATTGCTCGTTTACTCTTTCCTAATCTAACTATTTCATCTATGTTGTTAAGTAATTGTCCTGTCTACTGTGTCTAATGTAATTGTCCCATCTGCTGATCACTGATGTCACCCTCATTTCTACTGTGTCCTAACTTAATTGCTTGTCTATTATGTCCTAATATAACTGTTTGGTCTACTATGTTGCTAGGTAATTGTCCTGTCTACTGTGTCCTAATGTAATTGTCCCATCTACTGTGTCCTAATCTAATTGCTAATCTACTATGTCATAATGTAACTCTCTGTCTACTATGTCTTAATGTAATTGTCCCATCTACTATGTCGTAACCTCATTTCCTTGTCTACTCCGTCCTACTGTAAGTCTATCATCTACTCTGTCCTAATGTAACTGTTTGGTGTATTATGTTGTTAAGTAATTGTCCTCTCTACTGTGTCCTAATGTAATTGTCCCGTCTAATGTGACCTAATGTAATTGATCATCTACTCTGTTCTAATGTAATTGTCCCATCTACTGTGTTCTAATGTAACCATTTTATCTAATGTGTTGTACTAAAACTGTCCTGTCTACTGTGTCCTAAACATCATTTTTTTGTCTATTGTGTCTTAACGTGAGTGTATCGTCTACTCTGTCCTAATGTAACTGTTTGGTTGCTACATTGTTAGGTAATTGTCTAGTCTACTGAGTCCTAATGTAATTGTCCCATCTACTATGTCCTAATGTAATTGTCCCATCTAATGTGTCCTAATGTAATTGATCATCTACTGTGTCCTAATGTAACTGTCCCGTCTACTGTGTTTTAACGTAATTGTCTCATCTACTGTGTCCTAATATAATTTTCTTGTCTACCCTGTCCTAATATAAGTGTATCGTCTAGTCTGTCCTAATGTAACTGTTAGGTCGACTATGTTGTGAGGTAATTGTCCTGTCTACTGTGTCCTAATGTATTTGTCCCGTCTTCTGTGTCCAATCTAATCTGTCCTAATGTAATTGTCCCATATACTGTGTCCTGATGTAATTGCTCACCTACTGTGTCCTAATGTAACTGTCTTGTCTATTGTGTCTTCTAATGTGTTCTAATGTAACTGTCCCATCCGCTGTGTTCTAATGTAATTGTCCCATCTACTTTGTCATAATGTAACTGTCCTATCTACTGTGTCCTAATGTAACTGTCCCATCTAATGTCTCATACTGTAATAATGTAATTTTCCTACCTACTGTGTCATAACATCATTTTCTTCTTTACTGTGACCTGAAGTATGTGTATTGTCTACTTTGTCCTAATGTAACTTTTCGTATACTCTGTTGTTAGGTAATTGTCCAGTCTACTGTGTCCTAATGTAATTGTTCCATCTACTATGTCCTAATGTAGTTGTCCTGTCTAATGTGTCCTAATAGAATTGATCGTCTACTGCATCCTAAAGTAACTGTCCTGTCTAATATGTCTTAACATAATTGTCCCATCTATTCACACCTAACATAATTTTTCCTCTACACTGACATAATGTAAGTGCATAATCTAGTCTGTCCTAATGTAGCTGTCCTGTATACTGTGCTCTTATGTAATTCCTCACCTAGTGTGTCCTAATGTAACTGTCTCATTTAATGTGTTCCAATGTAACTGTCCCATCTACTGCATCTTAATGTAACTGTCCCATGTACATTGTTGTGTTCAAATGTAACTATCCCATCTCCTGTGTTTGTTAATTTTCTGCAACTGCCAAAAGTAATGTCCTGAAATAGGTGAAGTTTTTTGAATTCCGTGAACACTTTCCCTTTTCCTTGCATCCACTCAAAGTAATCCAATACTATTTACTGTATGTTCTTACTTGGTCCTTACCTTCTGATATCGATTCTTTGATTGACTCAGGTAAGATGTCAGTTGCTATTGAACCATGTCCTGAAACGTATGAGTCATGTTTTGTATTAAGCAACATGACTACACTGCACTCCTAATAATGTAATAGTCATATGACATAATGTGACCAATCAAAATGAAGTATTTCCTTACTCTCAGTGCTTTTTGAGAGATATGAGTATAAACTTTGGCTTGTGGGTAAATGACAAAGACAGAGTCAGTAACAGGCATCTTTAATTCATAATCTAAAAACAGTGCAGGACTCCATTAATACATGCACTTATATTGGATATAGATATAATTATATCGACTTGCATTAGTATATGTACATATACACTAATATAATAGCTGTGATAGATATAGAATGATAATAAAACTGCAAGTACAAAGGTCAATAGAATAAGATAAAGGTATTGTAGTATGGCTACAATTTATACTATGATAAGAGGATGAATGGACAGATGGAGATATAAATTGATGGAAGACCGAAGACAATAAAATATTAGAAAAGTCATTATATCATATTTCCATTATACCTTGATGTGATAGTGTTAGATGCACACGATGTATGATGCCCTTTTCACTGACTGATTCCAGTTTAATAGGATCTTCAGGTAAAACCTATTGTTATTCCAACTACTAACTAGAATACTAGTATTGATTTCACACATTTACAGTAAGATATTATAGCTAGTATTTTTTAATAGTCTCACATCTTCTCCTCTGTGTTTACCAGGTCCAGCAGGCAAAATATGAAACACACAAATATCTTTGTGAAACTATTCAAC